>OU744276.1:3750000-5000000 GCA_916610125.1 Cheilosia vulpina
GAATATCGAATTTAGATATGGCTAAACTGTACATCTCCTGTTGTCCCTGATTTTTATTTGAACACCTCTGAAGTTTCTTCAAGCACTCGGTAATGTATAATGTTATATATATAAGAACACGATCGATTTCGTTCTATAATAATATAAATGTCATTTTTAAAAACAACATAAAAGGTAGCTGGCTTTCCTACCTTCACTTCGTAAGTGCGGAAAAATACATTCGCCTTGAAGTAGTACAGTGACTCATCAATGATATCAGTATCGATATTGGCGCTTGGAGCAGGTCCACGAAATTGTGTACGCAGCGGCAGGATAGCCATATTTCCAACTGATTGCTTCCATTCCTTTATTTGTGAATGATAGGCCTAGGAGAAAAAATAAAAACATTTTTTAAATTGAATGGCCGATTGCCTTATCAATGAAATCGGTAAACCACGCCCAAAGAGCCACCCATAGAAATTGTTTTATACACATTATCTTACCGGCATTTTGAAATATTTAATACTTTTTCTTAATCTTGTAAACTATACTAGCAATTTAAGAAATTAACTATTTAAATGGAAAATGTGTCAAAGAAGAAAGTGTTGCAATTTTCATTCATTTGATTTTGACACATTTACCTGTCAAAGTTCTGTTCGTTTTGAATAGTCAGAGTTCGGCGAAGTATTTCTTTTCGATATGTGGGGACGTTCAAATCTGAAAGGTCTGATATATCTCTGACTAGATGTATCTCGGGTTTGATTGACTCAAATCGGTCATATGAGCAGCAATTTCAGTTGACGAAGGGGGTAGCCGACTAATCGTACTCAAGAAATTCGTGACTGAGTACTAGATTGACAGGTATGTTTCTAGCGTAGGAAAAGTGACCATCCCGACCAATCTAGTTTTTGAGTTACATCTACATTCAGACATCTAGTCCAGTCCAATAATCTAGTCGACTTAAGATAACTAGATTATTGAATGATGAGTTCCGAGTTCCAGGATGAGTTCGCATCGTTAGTACCAACCATTGATTCGTAGGTAGGTACCTCCATTTTAAATAAATGTAACAAGGCATAGTCTTCCGCATATTTATCTAGACTCCTAAATTATATATACTATTGAGGATGCCGACTTCAATAGTTAACACTTTACAAAAATCCATTTGAAACGTTATTTGTTTTTGTTTTTTCGTTGGACCTCCGTTTAGAAGTAAAGCAAAATAACAAGTGAACATCTGCGCTCATTTAATTAAATAAAAAGTTGCCGCCTCACGACCATACAGCTTGTGTGAATTTCTTTTATTTTTGGGAAGAATGGAAGGGATCTTCGATTCAATGACGAGTCCAAACTGCCAATGAGAAGCTCTCTCATGACAGTTATAATCTCCGATATTTGGCAGACGTTTGCGACAGATGAAGCAGTAAAAAAATTTAATTTGCAGTAGTAAATTATTGTGTTTCTGATTCGACGGTGCTTTTTCTTCATATTATCACCCAAAAACCTACCTACCTAGTAATTAGCAGAGATGAATGAATAAAAGAGATGGATATCTTTCGTACGTCTATCCCCCCAAAACCCATTTGTTTACATTGTTGTTTTTGTAATTTCAACCCCCGTCTGTGAATACGTGTGAGCTACAAAAAAGCATGTTGCTAATGGCCGGCCAACATTCCTTTTGCTTTTATAGGCATCGCGCTGTTCAATTGTTTTGTGTTTGGTGTTGAACTTTTTTAGTTTCTGTTAACGCTTCGATTAAAATGAAAATAAATAGTGAAAAAACATTTCGGAAGAGCGAATTCTTGCATTAAAGTTCAATTCATGAACTCACATATACTAGAAAAGAAATGAGCATATGTGCTTGACTTCATGAATTTTACGGGAAAACAGCTTGTAGGCAGCCGCCTTTCCACTGGAAAGTTTTATATCTCTGTATTCCATTATCTTTGGTAATTAGTTTTTGTTACTACCATTTGTATTCTGTTTCAGGTTTTAAATAAATAGTCTACTACATTTTTTTTAATGTTGTCAGCAATGAATATAAATATCAAACAAGTTGATTCAAAATAAATACATATTCTTTGGGAATAGGACATTTTTGGAAAACGTTTTTCAATTTTATAATTAAATAACATGACGACCGAAAACAAAGATGATCCATCCAATATTGCTCATCGCCTGGAAAAACTTAATCAATGGCAAGAAGAACAAAAAAAAATTCTATTCGATCGACAAAATAACCAACGTAAGCTCCTCGGATTGGAGCACAAGAAAATGTGCGAAATGTTAGGTATTTTTCATACTGATACAAATTTGCTTGATGATGAAGATGACGGAGTTGATGAAAATAGTGATGCAGATACTACTCTGGGTGTAAGTATACTTGACCAGACTGCGAATGAAAACAAATCTATTCAACAGAATCAAGAGCATCAGCTTGCGAAACCAAAACAACCATTTCTCCGTCGAAAACAGGGTTTAATAAACCGTTTCAGAATGGATCCGGACCAATTCCGCTTGAACAAACTTCCTCCTTATAAATTCTCTTCTACACATCCAAGTCTAAAAGAACAAACATCAGAGAAAACAAGAAATGTGAAAGGGACATTTTTTGTACAAAAAGATCGTGATCCACCGTTGATCAAAGGCATATTAAAATTAAAAGCGAGAAAACAATCAATCAATACAAATATAGATGTTTTAGAAGAAAAATTTCAAAAATCGCTTATTTCATCCAAAACTGCCTGTAATTCGACACCTGATGTAAAGTCACAATCGCCTTCCATAAATGAGACCCCAGAACCAATGTCCTGGGCGGCAATTCTCGACCCGCTTAGTATAAAACCTATTGAAAATCGGGGATTACATACCAACTACCGGGATTCTGAAGATGAAACTGATAATCTCAGTATATTTGAGCTACTCGAGGAGAGAGCTAAGAATGGAAGTTTTGACTTAAATTCCAGTTGTATCAAGAAGTTCCTAAAAAAGTGTCAAAATGATTCGAGTGAAACTACGCCTGAGATGTCATCGGTTTCAGTAAAACTTCCTCCAATTCCCTACGAAGTTTACCATAGCTCCAAATCAATTGTTTCTGATTCATCAGACACGGAAGGCGATGGAGACATAACACCTAGACCTTTAGCTAACGTTCATTTTGCGGAACCTCTGCAAGCAGATGAGGCAGCACCGTCCACCTCAGTAACTTTAGATAATAGCGATGCAACTCAAGTATTTACGGAATTCAAAAAAATTCTATTCTCCAATCAAAGTGATTTCACAATCAATGATAGTGGCGGTGTGCTTGCTCAGGAAATCCTTCAAAAAACTGAATTAATAAAGGCACGCCTGCACGAACTAGAGTTGGAAATATCAAATTTCAAGCAAAACAACTTGGAGCTGGTTAAATCTAAGCAAGAACATGAACTGGAAAAGGCACACTTTGAACAGGAGCGCATTGAATCAATGGAAAAACTTAACGATGAGAGGATTCAGCTGGAGATCTATTTGCATGATGAACGCATGAAAATCGAAGAGGACCGCAGCAAAATGGAAAAACAAATGCGAAATCAAAAATCGATGACTGCCATAAAAGATAAAAAGGAGATAATGAAATTACGCGAAGAAATTGACAGTTTACAAAAGGAACTGAAGAAGAAAGATGAAGCTCACATTGCGGCACAATCCAGACTTAGGGCTCAAGTTAGAAATCTCGAAAAGGATGTGCGACAATTAAACTTGGAGATCGATGCTGTCAACAAGGAAAACAAACGGCTAGAGTCGGAGAATCTCAAAATTAACAGGCAGAACAACAATAAAATGCTCCAAGAGATCAACAGAAATATCGCTAAGTTGGCACCAAAAGGCGTAAGTTTATTTACTTCTAGCGCACTTATTAAATTTTAGAACTCGTAAGAATTTTGCTTATTTACTCAAAATATTTCTCTTGAAAATTCCATGCGAATGTATTCAGAATCAATAATTATCCTAGTGGCTAGTAGCCTGAGAGATATGAGAATAGCGGCGCTATTTCTTGCTGGTAATTCGATCTTATTGTCGATGCTGATTTTCCTTACTTAACTGATAAATATACAACCACAATCCCAGATTGTGCAAATTTCGTGGATGGAAGATTGTATGAAACTTCAAAAAGTTGAGCTGGGCCCTACTCTCTATTTCGTTCCGAAAGTCAATCCTATTCGATATTGCTTTCCGATCCGTTTTTTAGTTGGTACTCTGTAATACTTTCGGAATTCTATATCGGAGTAGTACCTAGGCGTAGTATAATTTATTCGGCTTTCGAAATAGAGAGAAAAAAATTTCATTTTCGAAAAATGCTACTTTCGAAACGAGATAGGTACGAGGCTTGTTTTTTGAGCTTCGATCTCAGCAAAGCAAAGTTTCAGCACGCAATTACAACAACTACGCTCTACTTGACATTTCGAGGACTCAAAGTAGTTGTTGTAATTGCGTGTTGTCCTACTTTACTTTGCTTGCTGAGATCGAAGCTCAAAAAAACTTTAGGTTTCTATTTTGATTTTTTTGGCAGACAGGTCTTCAAAACTCGTTGAGAAATGCAATATGTCCCTTATCTTGCCGATACAGTAAAGAAGTTTTTAATGTTTTTTTCAGACCTCTCTTGCATACATTGAAGAGGACCCACCCGAAAAGATTTCTACTATTGTCCAGCAGCAATCCAAACCGAAACCAATAGCTCGCCGCAGAAATGACGAAGTAAAACGTAAAGCCAATTCAATGGAACAGCGCGACTCGCCCTTACCTAGTTCGGATGAAGATTCGAGTAATGCGTCATCTAATGAGGAACTTCGGTCTACAGTAAGGGTTACCTTTGCCAGGTCACCAACAACCCCGAGCCAAAAGGAGTCGAATGGCAAATCAAATTTAACTGAAGCACTAACAAACTACGCTGATTCCTCATTTAAGCGTGAAATAAGCAACCCCGATGGCAGCAAAGACATATGGTATCCAAACGGAAATCTAAAAAAAATGTCTGCTGACGGAATGGTGATACGGATGCTCTACTTTAACAAGGACATCAAAGAAACAAATATTAACGAGGGCACGGTTAAGTATTACTACGCTGAAACGAATACGTGGCACACCACTTATTTGGATGGCCTGGAAATTCTAGAATTTCCAAATGGACAAACCGAACATCGCTACAAAGATGGACGTATCGAGGTTCACTTCCCAAATAATTCGATCAAAGTAACAAATCCATCAGATGAGCATAAACTGGAAGAGTGGCGATTCGCTGATGGAACCAATTTGATTCAAATGAAGAATGGCGACAAAATACTTTTGCTATCCAATGGACAGAAAGAGATTCACACTGCGCTCAGCAAACGAAGGGAGTATCCAGATGGAACAGTTAAGTTGGTCTATCCGGATGGTAGCCAAGAGACGCGATACTCCAATGGTAGAGTTAGACTGAAAGATAAGGATGGCAATCTGGTTATGGATACAGAAAATCCTAAATACTAGCGCGGTGGCGCATTTCATTTGTTAAGGGCTAACACGCAAATTAACTTCGTGGTATTTTTTTATTAATTGTTGAATGTTTGATAAGACCATAATAATTGACAAAATTTGTGATCGGTTAGTCAAAACAAGCGCATCTCTTCAAATGTACTAAGAAATAAAATTAACTTATTAAACATACAGCTTTCTTCTTAAACAAATATTTGACACAAGCAAACATTTTGCTATTCCGCTATAGTAGCCTTTTTTGTTTCAATAGCGCTGTGCAATGCTAAAGTATTTAGTTAGCCTGCCTACGACCTACTAGTCGAAAGTCTTGCACCTTTCTGACGGTAATTCCATCCTCATATACAACGGACTACACTAGCAATCGCATTACTTCATCATTCCTTGGAATTTACTTTATCCGTAGGGTAAGGCTACAACAGGAAAATACAGCACAAGGTTTAGGCAAAAAGGGAATTGAGAATTAGTTTATCAAATGACTGCAGAAATCTCTGGGTGTTTTAGGATAGAAACATGGACATTTAAAGTAACTTTATTCATCGTCATCCTCACCTTCAGGTGGATCAAAATCACGCATTTTAACATCAGCATCTTCGCCATACTGTATGACGTTATCGATCTGCATCAGTAAATCCTGTACGCTTTCTTCATCATCCACGTTTAATGGAACAAAACGCACTAAACTAAAATCCTCTATCAGCGAGCCGATTGCCTCCGATAGCTTGCGGTGGTTTCGGCCCCACGATGATTCTTGTGTTATATCACCCAACAACGCTCGCGCATCAGGATCCAAGTATTTATCTAACTGGTTGCGAACGGTTTTACTTAGCAGATCCATTTTTGACAAAACATTCACATGCGGCATCTCCAAATTAGCCATAACACTGAGGGCTGCCATTGTGCCTGAAAGAAACTTGGCACCATCGATCATGAACTGAGAATCGACAAGGAACACGGTGCATATTCGGAAGTTCCATGACTCGAGTAGTTGCACCAGCTCTTTTCCCATTGTCAAATGCGTGAATAGTTCTATTTGACCTGGCATATCGAACAGAATATAATCGTCATCAGGTTCGCCTTCGCCTTCATCATCGGAACCTCCACAAAGTTGATTCTTCAGCCAGTCTTGGTTTTGAATTAGAAACTCTAAGCAAAAGACTAAGCCACCGTTGGGCCCGTAGTGTAATTCTTCGTCTTCCATTGCATCATCCAATTGAATTAGATCCCTAATATCCACTAACGGTTGATAATCGAAGTGTTCCGCCGCTGGGTCGAGATTGACCACTTCGATGGTCCTTTTGCTATCCTGGCCATGGCGCTGCATAAACGCACAGTATGTGGACTAGAAATGCATTGGCAGGTTTAAAAAACATAAATGAATTTACATCAAAAAGTTCAGCACAAACCTTTCCACTACCCGCTGGGCCCATTACAATCTGTGCATAGCGCATTTCGGTAGTTTTATTATTTACAAATGAATAAAAACTTTAATATTATGGTGGCTTCTCGCATGTGTGAGGTGAAATATAAATGTCATTTGCGGTGTAATTTCCTTTTCGATCATATTGTCAGACTTGTATGTTGTACTAGATTACACGCAGGTATGTCAATATTCTATCAAACAATGCAATATAGATGAAATACACAAGGCATAGGGATATTTTATTTTCCCCGATGTTTTACAACAACAGTGGGATCTCGTAGAGTTTGTGTAAACTATGGATATCATTTACATTTACTTTTGCTTTTATTGAACTTTTGGTATATACAATTTGACTTAAACTAGGTAACAAATGATGGTGAATAATTAATATTTATATGTGTTGGCTCAACTACAGGGGCTCAACGGTGTACAATGTTTGTTTTCTTAGATCTAATTTACATAAATTGTGGTTGTCTTTTCGGATTCATACTCGTAGTATGCATCGTTGTCTGGGTTTACCTTAGGGAGTTCAAGTCTGGGTGTTGATTAACTATATATATCAATGATCGGTTCTGTCTTTATAGACAGTGGTGGTGAAGTTCCAACGACTAAGGTGGCTGTTTCAAGTAGAGCGAATAGACACGAATGCGCCGGCCTGAAAGATATTTGAATCCACACCCGATTTTTGTTTCCTTTGTACAAAGGTTCTTTACGAAATTTAAGCTTGCATTTAAATGCAAAACACATTTTCCTTAGCTTAATTTTGACAGATAAAAAGGAAAATCGGTGTGGGCATCTTAATTTCAAATCAAAAGTGTATCAGATTTTTTTTAATGGACAGTGTTTTTATGATAATGCTGTTTTAGATTGACCGTTTAGATTTTACTGTACTTCTTAGTTTTTGTTTTATGTTGTTTATTTGTAAAAACACAAAAAATATTTATTTTTTTCACTTGCACTGGAAATCCATTTCAATTGATTCTAACACATTTATAATAACTCATTTCAAAATTGTTTACTATAAAAAATCGTTTCCATACTAGAAAAATTAATAATTCAGTTAAAAAAGCAATCCTTCCAACGATAAACAATTCGTAACCGAAAGCTGTGTGCAGAGATGAAAGAATAAAAGAGATGGATATCTTTCGTACGTCTATCCCCCCAAAACCCATTTGTTTACATTGTTGTTTTTGTAATTTCAACCCCCGTCTGTGAATACGTGTGAGCTACAAAAAAGCATGTTGCTAATGGCCGGCTAATATTCCTTTTGCTTTTATGGGCATCGCGTTGGTCAATTGTTTTGTGTTTGGTATTAAACTTGTTTGGTTTTTGTTAACGCTTCGATTAAAATAAAAAAAATAGTGAAATATACAATTCGGAATAGCGAATTCTTGCATTAAAGTTCAATTCATGAACTCACATCTACTAGAACTTCATGAATTTTTCGAGAAAACAGCTTGTAGGCAGCCGCCTTTCCACTGGAAAGATGTATATCTCTGTATTCCATTATCTTTGGCTGTGTGTCACATTGGTTCTAGTGAAAGTATATGTGAAATCTGAGGAAAAATATTTCTCAAAAGAGAGTCAGATCAAAAATAAAGATTTATTTTTTTGGCAAATCGAACGTAAAAGGAATCTCGATCAAAAAAAAATTTGATTTTTTTTCAAAAAGATTGATCTGTTTTCAAAATCTAAAACGACATAAGTATTAATCACTTTTTTTATTTGTTGCTTAGCTTATGGCAATACAAGTCGTTTGTATTTTGCGAAGTGCGAACTCGATAAAAGCCGAGTAGTTAGCTAGTACTTATTTTTCGTGTTTAATTTCACAATCGGTCTGCTAGGAACATACCTAGCGCATGTGAAACTATTACATTTCTAGCTACAGCGATGAAGATTTTTTGAAACAAGTGAACAAGTGAAACAAACAGAAATCCTCAAAAATACGACAGCTGACTGCAAAATTAGCTCTGCAAAGGAATTTTTTAATAAATATTTCACTAAAATGAAGTAAATTTATTAATTTAAATCGCATTTCTTGTCATTCAAACAATTTACTTAATTTTTAGACATACTGGCAATCCACATTCGATGCCCATGCCATCAAATACCCCCTGGAAATCCGAAAGTATGCCTTGGTCCATGACTTCAACAATGCAAAATGGTGTGATGCAGTTTTCTGCTCCTAATCTTGTATCTGAACCTTTTTACAGACGTTCGCTTAATCATCATAAACGAAAATCGGAGATAATTCCCCCGCTGTAAGTTAAATTAGCTTCCTAAATTATATTACGCTTTAACTGTGTGTTATTTTATTCCAATCAAGTCCCAACAAACAGTACATTTCCGAAGAGAAAATCACCGCTCATTTTAGTGGTATGCACATCTCAACTAACTACGCACGACACAGTGGTCCTAGCACAAGCAATGAATCTTCTATGGAATACGACTTTAATAACCCAATTACGCAGAAAGAACTCGAAGAGAAACTAAAGAACGCTAATCGGATAACTGTATGCGATGAGATCAAGAAAATGCACGCAGCACATTCAAGCTTTATACCAAGTGCATTGCTTAACCGAATAGAGAGTCCATGTACAGCTTTAGTTCTATGGCAACCGCCAACAAAGTTAGAAGATCTAATACCAGGGAAATCCAGAGATGAATACAGTAACAACTCAATTGACATCAACATCAACGAAGAGCAGGAGGATGCAGAAAACAACGACACAACGAACCCTAATATGAACTACTTGGATGGAGCTCCAACAGATGGCATGGACACTGATTTGTAATCGATTTTAAGCCATTTGGTTAACGCGGATATAAACAATACAATTATTATAAGTAATATCCAAGAAGTGATAAGATGTGCGATCAGAGATGATATATATTTATATGTAGAGTTTAAGTTGACTCCAGCGATGGGAGTTGGATAGTTGAGATTTTGTTACGTTGTGTTTAAAAAAAGAATATTTTACAAAGTCCTCGTGCGTCGTCGTAGGGGAGAAAATAAATTGTTAGAACAACCCTGCAAACGATATAGTTTGCCGTTTGATCAAATCCTCATAAACACTTGCATCTAACCCAGTAGCATAAATATAATAATATAATGTATGTAATATTGTATGTCCATCTGTGAATTGTGAAAATAATAAACATCCTAATTAACAAACAGTATTAATTTTATGTTAATAAAAGTAACAATGGTGTGTCTAGGTCATGGGTGTAGCCTTCTGTACACAGTACCTACCTCTTGTGAGCGGAATATGTGCATAAGTACGTATTACGTATAGTATTCGCATATAAACTAAACTACTTCAAATAATAGGTAGACCGCCTGTCAAGTTGATAGCAAAAAAACCAAGACACATCGCGTTTCATTGATTTCTGGCATTTTACACGCAGGTACCTATATCCGGTCTGACAGAGCTCTAAACAAATTTTCAATATTTTGCTTCCGCTTTGTTTTTTCTCTTTCTTTTTTAAATTAAGAGGATCATTTTGGGCTTAATTTAGAAATGTCTCGTTAAGGGAAGTTTTAAAAATTTGTGCTAAAATTTTGTTTGTCGTCCCAATGAAAAACCAAAATTGTTATGGAACGGTCCGCTTACCCCGAACTATGAAGTACATGTTGAAACAAAAGTTTGATTATTTAGCTCGAGCTGCGTACCACTCTGCTAAATGGGTTCGCTTAAGGCTTCGATTAAAATATAAAAAATTAGTGAAATACGCATTTCGGAATAGCGACTTCTTGCATTAAATTTCAATTCATGAACTCACATATACTAGAAAAGAAATGAGCATATGTGCGTGACTTCATGAATTTTACGGTAAAACAGCTTGTAGGCAGCCGCCTTTCCACTGGAAAGTTATATATTCTATTATCTTTGGTTAAAAGTTAAATCAGTCCAATGGATGAACACCGGATTATAAAATTTGGGAATTGTACTAAAATCTATTACTTTACTACTTCTGCACATTGCAGACAAGAGCAGACAGCGCCAGGCCACACGCCATTCGCTGTCGTCTTCGTCTGTCGCTCAACGCAACTCTTGTTTCTTCTTCTTGGCTGTCATTAATGGCGATGCCATTGAAAGGTGTGGACGTATTTCGTTTCGTTCCGTGTAGTGCAACGCGGAGGAAAAGAATTTTTCACGATTAGATTTTAATTATTTTCTTCGTTAAACGGCTGCAATTTTTTTTCACTTGCTCGTTTAAGTAATTTTTCGCGTATCGAAAAGTTGTAGTTTGTGTGTAAAACAAATAAAATAGCAAACCGATTAGAGAATTTTTTTTTTAAGAATTTTGCGATTTTCGGCGAACACTCCCAGTCAAAGAAAATTAAAAGTGAAAAAAACTGATCGTTTAATGCAGAAATGGCAAATAATTGATAAAAAGACAACGAATACAACGTGAAAACTAAAAGAAAGAACTCAACTGATTTTTTTATTGTGTTTTTATACCTTTTGTGTTTGTTCCGCTTATGTTCACGAGCACATAATAATAGCTAGAGCAATAGCAATCAGTGTGGTTTGGGATAACAACGCGACTTTGCTGTGGACGACGCCGACGTGAGGTTTTTTTCGTGAGTGATTTGGTGGAAAATTGCAAAAGAAAAAAAATTATTAAATTTTTGTTCTTTGGATTTTTGTGATAAAGTCGGCGATGTCCGAATCCGGGTCGTCAGCAAAAAGTCAACAAAGTCGCCGTCAATTGGTAAGAAAAAGATATTTTCAGCATATTATGTTAGTTTAATAAAATATGAGGAAGTATTTACTTTTCGGCAATTATAATCATCTAATGAACAAATTCATTCACATCACGGCCCGCGAAACGCATGATTGGCATTGGAATGAAAAATGGAATTGAAGCAAATCTCTTTTCACTCTTTAGTTTCCGATGGGGCGATGTCGATGACTAGTCCCCTCTTTTTTTACTTTTGCTTTTAATACAAAAAAAAAACCAGCCTGACAAGTTCTTTGAAATTTAAAAGGAATCAAATCTAAAACCGTCTCCTTTTTATGGCCATCGTCATCGTCGTTTAGATTTGGAACATTCTACAGATCCACGACATCCAATCCAAATATGAAATAGAAAAAATGCTGAACACGCTGACAAGCATAGCGTCATAGGTCATAAGGATGCAGCAGCTGAGCACCAAAATAATTGAAAAATTACTCAATATCCGTAAGTCCTTTTCCTACTATGGTAGTTTTTTCTGATTTGTTTATGTAGTTAAGATAATCCTGCACGGATGTACAGTACAGTGCAAGTAAAAAATTTCTTCAAGTGTTGCAGTGTTCCGGAATAGGATTTAGAATGTTTAAAATTATTGCGATATTGGATCATATTTGTTTTGCTATAAAAATAAACACGCTGGTTGGCCATTTTTCTCTGCTCTAGTTCGCTCCCACGAGTACGAGCTACGAACGAGATACGATACGAATACGTCTACGAGAGAACCTAGTTCATCAGAAGAGAACAAGCTCATATTCATAAGCCAGTGTTACCTCTCTCGATGCGGGGCGTCATTAAAAATCTATTACCTACAATGTAGTAGATTCAAAAAAAAAAAAAATGAAATGAGTTTTAGTTTTTATTTAGTTAACATTTATTCTTATTTCACAAGAGATATATATTTATTTACGTAAAATGAAATTTGGCAGAAGCGCTCTCAAAATCTGTGCAAAGAATTATATCGTTTGTAATATTGCGAACACCCGAACTTTTTGATACTAACACCCCGACTCCACATGAGATAATTTCTCTCATAATGTTTATAAAAAATATCGCGTGGAGTCACTCTATTTCATATCATGATTGGATATCAGCGATCGCTCTCTGGGATTATTTCTTGGCAGCGATTATTTCTTGGCATGGATGTCTGACACGAATTTGATAGCTGTTTTTTTTTTGCTTTTCGTCTCTGTTTTATTGTCTATTCAAGCCGGTGATGTTCTTTGGAGTTGTCGTTTGTTTCGTCCTTTTATTTTATGAAATTTTGTATACAACTACATACTTTTAATTGTTATAAATTTAGTTCTCGAAAGAAAAAAACTAAAATAAATAGTTACTTTGTCAAATATAATAACACATTTAAAAATGTAAGCAAAACAAACAGCCGAATAGTTTCCACAACACAAAACGTCAACTACAACCTCTCTTGCCGTTGCGATTAACGAAATGAAATGTAGCATAATTTGCCCTGCAGAATCGCAGAGATATGAGAATATTGTATGGTATGGATATCAGATATTTAGTTGGAGAGATATATCTCTAGTTGAGTCGGCGTGTTAGCGATCGCTCTCTGCGATTGTTTGGCATGAATTTGACAGATGCTTGTTTTTTTTTTGTTGCTTTTCGTCTGGAAATGACCTTTTTCACACCTACAATCTCTTGCTGTTGCGATGCGAAATGCAATGTAATAGCATGATTTGCGAGGGAAAGATATGAGAATATCTATTGTATGGTATAGATATCGGGCATTTAGTTGGAGAATATATCTCTAGTGGAGTCGGCGTGTAACATAGGATCTATCTATTTTTTATTTTATTAAAACTAAATTATTATAGTAGCATTTGCGCTCATTTTAAGTACCTACTCGCATTTGGTTTGTGATGATCGAACTAGAAATTTGTAGTACAAACGCTACAATTGTAGCAAGAAGGCAATGTCTTTACTCTTATGTAAGGTTGTGATGCTGTGACTGCAGTGAGTCTATAAACCAGATTCAGCCACCAGCGAAGCGACCAGCCTATTCAGCAATCCGATGCCCAAACATCTAGTTGCAGTTTGCAGACGATGAGTGACTGAGTTCTGAGTAGTCAGACAGATCCACTCACACAGCAAAGCACATCACACAGCAAAGCACATCACACTGCCAGATTCAAAATCACTCGCAAAGAGAGAGTTCAAGAAGAACAGGCAGCAGAAGTGTTTCTCCATTGTCGATAGGCAGAGTTCGCATTGCGGTAGAAAATCGTACTCAAATGGGTCTGAAGGTAGTACGCAATAATATACCTAAAACGGCTTTATGGTGTTTTTCAATTAGAATCGGAAATTTGTTTTAAATTCACATATAGGTATACTATAAATTTTCAAATACCTATTTGTTTTATTTGAACATTTTTTATTCAATAAAAAAATGTCACAAACAAAAGCTTATTTAATTCAACATTAATTATTTCAGTTATGTAGCTCTATATATAAAAAAACGAGGTGTATTATGCGTGAGAATTGGAACGTGTTTCTTGTAGATCAAGGCCTGGTTTGTTCAATCTTGGTTATTCCAGCTATAACCAGAGAATCTACGGTTTGGTTAGTTAATCCGATTTTGCGTGTTTAACGAGATTTAACCAATGATTTTTTAGAATTTCGTTTATTCAAGATTTTATAAGGACTTCGTTGGTATTACTTTTGATGTATCTATATGCTATACAACTTGCGAGCAATCTTGTGGAAAAAAAAATACAAATAATAAAATAAATAAACCTACATATACCTACCGCAAGATGGAACGAAGGCCCTGACCAATAAAATATGTTCGGTTAAGTTAACGTTTTCAACTGACAGATGAATAAAATTCACTGCACGCCATTTTATGGAAGGTTACAGACAGGTTCCCAACTTCAGCCGGATTAATTAAGATTACTTTCAACATTTTTGTCTTTTGACAGTTTTCATAAATTGAGAAAATATTGAAAGAATGAGAAAATTATTGCGACGTTCGAAACGAAATTGAGATGAGGCCCAATAATGGGCCAACAATTTTTATTGGTTGTTGTACTGATACAATTTTTTTTTAATTCCCAATTGCTAACTTATTGTCTCACACCAACCAAATTGTATTCCTCTGTTTTAAAAAAAAAATCCTGTATCATTTGATTTTTGACATTTATGTACCTACTGAACAGTTAAATTTTATTCATTAAAAAATAATTACCTAGACAAAAACACAAGGAGCCAGAAAAAAATGTAACCAAAGATTGGGCTAATCACTGACTTGACAAATGAACTGAAAAAATGGAACGATTTGTCCCAAATGAAAAAACGGTGAACAAACGTTCATTGGTTATCACTGATTTGTAATCATAGGGTGAACTAAATCGATGGTAACCTAACCAAGGATTTGACCAGCTGTGAACAGACCGGCCCTAAATCTGTTGATACAAACAATTTTGGAAAAATAAGAAATGAGTTATTGATATCAATTTATAAAAAGTAGTACGCGGTGTATCCAAGGTAGTACGTACTCAGTTAGCAAAAATTTACTCAAAAACGAGAAAACACTACAATTGTAGCACGGGAGGGAACGCTGGGCAGCAGCAGCAGCACTGCATTGCACCAGGTATTTACTGTGGCTTGGCAGGACAGGAGACAGGAACAGTTTTGCCATTCTGACATGCTTTTTGATCGGACGGGGAAATAATTTTAAATCGGTTTACATAACCAATTTTTGAACGGAACGAAAAAATGATCTAACTGGAAAAATAATAATAATATTTTACAGACTAAACATAAAGATAGATTTTTACCATTTAAATTACATTTTTCTATGCTTAACAAACACGCTCACAATTTCAAACAGAGCATAATTTATGGTGAATAATCGTAGAAGAATATAAATCAAACTGGGTTTACCATAATATATATTTAGAAACATTTTGGAAGACAGGATTTCATTGAAATTTGTTTTTTTTTTAACTTTTTATTGCAAAGCATTTTAATTTCTGGTCAAAAATTCTTATTTTAACTTTTGACCGGATTTTTTGACCGAAAAAAAAATCGTTCATTCGGTCAGACAGGGTTCAATTTTTTGTAGTGGCAACACTGATATGAACATTTATACCGAACACCACACCACGGCAACCACCAGTCCAGTCCGCCATGATCAAAGATAATGGAATACAGAGATATATAACTTTCCAGAGGAAAGGCGGCTGCCTACAAGCTGTTTTCCCGTAAAATTCATGAAGTCACGCATATATGCACATTTCTTTTCTAGTATATGTGAGTTCATGGATTGGACTTTACTACAAGAATTCGCTGTTCCGATAATTGTATTTCACTATTACTTTTATTTCAATCGAAGCCTTAACAAAAACCAAACAAGTTCAATACCAAACAAAACAATTGAGCAGCGCGATGTCCATAAAAGCAAAAGGAATTTTGGCCGGCCATTAGCAACATGCATTTTTGTAGCTAACACGTATTCACAGACGGGGGTTGAAATTACAAAAACAACATTGTAAACAAATGGGTTTTGGAGGGATAGACGTACGAAAGATATCCATCTCTTTTATTCATTCATCTCTGGCCGTGATCAAGTCAGTCGGTCGGTGTCATAAACTAAGTATTATATAGACCGTCAGCTCTTTCAACTTAAGAGAATTTGCCTACAAGCTGTTTTCCGTGTTACTATGTGGCAAAGTATGTGTGCCATGTTAAAGTAGATTAGACGCACGCATACACTCGCATCTAGGAACCTGACAGATGCCTGACGGTGGGTAGTGTGGTGAATTTAGTACCAAATTTATTCAAACGCATAGGTATAGAGGATTTCTCTCATTTTACCAGGATAATGTATATAGTACGGGATGTTTACATTTATGTTGTAAACAAAAGAAATCGATGAACTATATAATTCATCGACAAAAATAAAAAAATATCCGTTTACTAATCATTATTCGTATAAATAAAAAGAAAATTTTATGCAGCAAAACTTAAATGCGTGCGACATATCAGGGTACAAATCAGCAAATATATTTATTTCAAATTTTGCTTATATAAATTTTGAGTTTCGTTCTTTCCCGTACATTTTAAAGAAAATAAATTTTCGTTGATTGTGTCTTATAGACTTTTCTTTTTATTATAAATGCACATTATTCATATTCTCGACATTTTATTTTAAATGTAATTTCATAATCAATAATTTCATTTGTCTCAAATTGTCTAATAAATTTAATTTGTTTTCTATTAATAAACGGAATCTTCATGAAAAGATTGGACCTTACCAATAAACATTTTTATTTTCGACTCTTATTACGAGTAGTTCACAGTGGTTTTATTTTCAATACAATTTTCGCAATTGTGAGCTTCCGTAAATTTAAAGTCGATACTAAACTCTATAACTCAAAAATTATACCCGAACAGAAATGTTTATAACTTTCCCCTGAAACATATCTTAAATTTTAATATTCTTAATCAATTTTTCTCTTTATATTGGTTGCAGTTTTTCCATCGACATTCGCCGGTGAAATAATTTTTCGCCAAAAACAACAAACGAAAACAGACATAATAATTATAGGAAACAAATATTTTATTTTATTTCAACGAATGAATTTTCACACTCCTTTATTTATTTATGTTGATTACGTTTACTATTCTACATTTTGTAGAATACATGTTTCCGTGGTGAAATACAACAACGAATATAAACTCTCAGAACGCATCCATCAGCTCACAGGAACTAACCAAATACACTAATTCTCAGTCAGTGTTCTTAGCAATCTATCGTTATTTTTCCCACTAAGGGTGTTCATTTTACTCTTTTCACTAAACTCAAATAACCTCAATTTTTTTATGAAAAAGACATACTTTCAAAAGTATTTGTATTGTTCGGAAAAAAAATTACACAAAATAAATCTTCAATATAAAAATCGCAGTTTCCTAACATTATAATGATCATTTTTTGGTACTAGAAATTGCTGCTAAAGGCAAATCTATATTTTATGTACATTTAGTGCGTTGATATTTATGGTGAAATGCAGTTTGAATGTTTTTTTGTCAGATTATTGATATTCCCACAATTTTGATGTTTTTTCCTTTGACGCACAGAAAGTTTGTGGAAAAAATTTAATTTCCCTCAAAAAGGTAGAGATCCCACGATGTACACTGCTAAGTGTCAGTATTTTATTACACCTCTCGCCATTTAGAATTTAATTTTTTGCTGCTTCTCACGTATTCACAGATAGGAAATTTAAGAGAGAATTTTCTTTTCAAAATTTGCGGTGGGAATCGGGTAGGTTCGTGGGAGCTGACGGTCTATGTAATACTTAGTTTATGGTCGGTGTGCTAACACCAAGAAAATACATTTTTCAAAAGTCATCTCATAGGTGATACAATAAATCGTTAGATGTTGATTAACAACGTATTATTGCTAGGGACATTCCGGTTATAAGACCTTATATCAGCCATAAACAGATTCTAAAATAGTTTGAAGCAGTTTTTTGGCTTTTCAGATTTATTTATTTCCTTGGAAACGGGAGTATGTATTACGATGACGAGTCGACAATGCAGATTGTGCGCTTTGCGTGCGCCTTATTTATTATTTATAGTTCGTATTCTATATCCGAATGCTTACTTTAATAGGTTCTTGAATGTAGCTTTAAAGCCACAGACCCGCTACAGAATGGATTCAGTGCGCTCAAAGCCCTTGGTTTATTTTTGTTTTAATATATATATCTGTAAAATTCAATGGCAAATACAAACATAAATTATAAGTTACATGTGTAAAGTTTATTTTTTTTTATGAAAATTAAAAATTTAGATTCATAGCCATTTTAACATGAGGAAATAATCACAAAAACATTATTATATCGAATCTACAGGACCACCACGAAAGCAATACAGTGGACGTTCATTATAACGAATATCCGATATAGCGAATTTGTGACATTACGAAAGGTTTTTAGATTTACCTAAGTATCTCTATATAACGAACGGTGCCCATGATTTGCTATCCGATATAATGAACGTATAGATATAAATTGGATTGAAAACCATGGAAGTATTTAAATGACAGGACCATTGTCTATTAAATTAACCGTTAAATAAAACCGATTAAATAAACACATTTTTCAATGACTTATTTAAAAAAAAAAAGTATAAAGTACAGAATGAAATCAAACATTTTATCATTCGTTATACAGGACGTCCGTCCACTGTATATAGCAAGATTTGATCCCATGGCACAGAAATTAGGATTTTCGTTCGAAGTTCAGATTCTCGAAAGCAGATCAACATTTGAATTCGTATTTATCACAAGCTGTTTTTTTGTTTTATTATCTTTTCAGACTATTGTAAGTGTACTAAATCTTTACTTTATACCTAGTACTTTTTCTGAAGCAAGCCTTGCGGGCAGATCACGTAAGACGATGATCGTCTAGACTCTAGACTAGACGATATCATCGTTCTTGAAATTTCGATATACAAATTAAATGAAGTTGATGAAGTTGATGGCGATGGGCCCGCTAAGGTGCCTGGTCTTTTGTGACGATCTCACAGTCCCATTCAACCTAACCTAAGTGGATATAGTTATGGTTTTGATTTTGTTGTGTTTATAGACAGCAAATAAACGGCGACACTTTCCATTCCAGATGTTATTTAATAATTTTCTTCGCTACTTTTTTGTTTCTAGGATAGACTTTATGTTTACAATTGTAGTGTGGCGTGATGTTTCAAATTTGTCATTGCACTCATAGGTACTTATATGTTTTCCGTTAATCATTATACTTGCCAAACATAACATAGTTCACCTACGGTAGCTTGCAAATACGTTTATATTTACTGAAAGTCACTTAAATAGGTGACGTTACTCAAAGCTTTTTCATGTATGCCGTTTATTTTCGAACTTTATTGTAGGTGTTGTCATTGTCATTTCTATCAACTAGTTCACTTGAATCTCGGAATCTGACGCAAGAGGGTAAACACCTTTAATAAAATTAAATTAGTTGTGTGAACTGTGTTCTTCTCGATTTTTTTCGTCGATGGTTTTTTTTTTGTTGCCTCTTGAAGAACACATTTTTTTTATTCTATTTGATGTGAGCAAAAGGGCGCTTCCAAGTCATGTTAAAGCCTCTTAAGGCTTGGTAGTTTTCAAAGTGCTGTGTTTACGTCAAGAATCCAGTACATAATATTATCGACTTTTATTGTATGGTCACAATCAGATGCAAGTTGTACATACCATGCCTCGATAACGAATACCTTGTGATTGCAAACTTAATTAACAAAATTTGGCTTAGGTATTTTTGTCACGTTAAAAGTGACGTGGTTGAACTTCTTTTTATCATAGACAGGATGTCGACGATCATATAAATTGTTCGGTGGAGTCGGTTTATTTTAGTTAAAACTACAGAGAAAATTCGAAAACTCAGAAATGTGAAACATTGACAAGTTTTCCTTCAGAATGTTGTAGCGATTTATACTAACACCATTCCTACTTTTTGTTTGCACCATTTGTTTTGCAGCGCGAAAGAAAACAGAGAAAACTATACTTGGAAGAATGGGCATTGGGTGATGATGACGGAGAGGGGATTCGGGGATTCAGCGTTGCTGAAAAGCTGGAGTCTCCAAAGTTTGCCCAAACCGGTATGGTGCGCGAGATGAGAGGTGCCGATTTGACAGTTGCGTAAGTGTTATTATATTTTACTGTCGCTCTTTGTTTCGTGGTGCTTAAGACTATATAGGTAATTGTTGTTTTCTTGCAGTTTCCTTCAACAATATGGCTTTAATATTCCATTGCTGTTTCGAGATAAGGCAGGTTTGGGAATACGGATGCCATCGCCTCTGGAATTCGAGGTGAACGATGTTCGACTATGTGTAGGCTCACGTCGAATGCTTGATGTCATGGATGTGAATACACAAAAGAATCTAACGATGACTATGAAAGAATGGGAACACTATTACGAAAGCACAGAAAAGAATAGGCTGCTGAATGTAATCTCCTTGGAGTTTTCTCACACACGTTTGGATGCTTTTATTCAGAGCCCGGATATTGTCCGCCAAATAGACTGGGTTGATGTTGTGTGGCCCAAACAGCTTAAGGATGCACAAAAGGAGGGCACTAACGTGCTAGGCGAAATGATGTACCCAAAGGTTCAGAAGTACTGCCTGATGTCGGTGAAGAACTGCTATACGGACTTTCATATAGATTTCGGCGGCACTTCGGTGTGGTATCACATATTGAAGGGTAGCAAGGTGTTCTGGCTGATACCGCCATCAGAGAAGAATCTCCAGTTATACGAAAAGTGGGTGCTGTCTGGCAAGCAGTCGGATATTTTCTTTGGTGATACTGTGGAGAAGTGCGCACGAGTTTACCTTACAGCTGGAAATACGTTTTTCATTCCAACAGGTTGGATACATGCGGTTTACACGCCAACAGATTCTCTTGTGTTTGGCGGAAATTTTCTACATTCTTTTGGCATAGTCAAGCAGCTTAAAACCGCGCAGGTCGAGGACAGCACAAAAGTGCCACAAAAGTTTCGCTATCCGTTTTTTACCGAAATGCTATGGTATGTGTTGGCGAGATATGTGTTTACTCTGCTCGGTAGATCACATCTTGATGGAGAACCGTCCATAACTGAGGAGGAAATGGCACAAAAGGCACACATTCATCTGACTCATTACGAACTGTTCGGTTTGAAGGAGATCGTTATGTATTTGTATGATTTGCCCCCACAGAAGAAGAATGTGCCGGAGTTTGTGCGAGATCCGGTTGCTCTTATAAAGGATGTACGAACTTTAGTTGAGCGTCACTGTAAAGACAAGCCGGAGCTGGCCATATCTGGAGTTCCTGTGTTGAAACCTCTTAGCGACATGCAACCTTTGTTTCAGATTTACGACCGAATGAATGTAAAAGAACAGATAAAATTGGAAATTGCACGAAATAATGAGAGTTTTCTACCAGAAAATGCACAGCTGACAGAGTCTCCCAACTCGGTTGCGACTTCTGAAGAGGACAAGCCAATTGATGTACCCAGTAAAGAGGATGGTTTTTCTAATGGCCATTTCGACAATTTGGCTGTTTCTAGTAGTAGCAGCCATTATGCCCGTGGTAACACGCCTTCTGTTGAGGAAATGAACTTCATATCACCCTCCATTTCAAAAACGAAACCTCCAAAGAAGATGATAGCTGCGGCAGTTGCAGCTGCTGCTGCTGCTACAGCCAATGCTGTTTCTTCCGCTGCTGCTTCTTCAGTTACTAACAATAACAACACTGCCACCTGTGCCACTTCAGATCTGCCATATACCACTACGAGCGCGGGTTCAAACCACACTAGTTGTGGCGTGATAGTCAATGCATCGTCCAGTCAAAGTAGTTCCACCGACTCCAAGTCAAATCAAAACGTTACAGGTGGTGGTCAGCCAAGAAGACGACGCACGCGCTGCAAAGTCTGTGCTGCATGTCAGCGATCCGACTGTGGAGAGTGTAGCTTCTGCTTAGACATGGTCAAGTTTGGAGGACCAGGTCGAGCGAAACAAACATGCATGATGCGCCAATGTCTTTCTCCGATGCTTCCAGTGACAGCACAATGTATTTACTGTCATCTGGATGGGTGGCGACAGACTCCCGTTTCACCGCAAGCAAAATTGCAAGCCGCGTTGGAAGGACCTTCTGCGTTGATGGAATGTTCTGTGTGTTATGAGATTGCACATCCAGATTGTGTGGCAGGTACCGGCCAAACAGAAGACGTTAAAGGAGTAATAAACGAAGATTTGCCCAATAGCTGGGAGTGCCCAACTTGCTGCAAGTCGGGTAAGAACACAGACTATAAGGTGAGTTTTGATTTACATAATTCCTATAGGTTTTATGTTAAAAATGAATTCCTTTGCAGCCACGGCACTTTCGCGCGCGACAGAAGTCATCGGAAGTCCGAAGAATTTCTGTTAGTAGTGATGCAAACTCTACCGCTGACGGTAGGCACTGTCACGAAAACAATGGTGCATCTAATTCAAGCACCAACACCAACAACAATAACACACATCACGATTTCGTATTCTCCAGTGAGTCTGAAATGGAAACCAACAGCAATAACAAAAAAGAGCTGAAACGTTCATCAACTGTTGGGGACGGAAGCGGTTACTCCTCGTCCAGCAGTGCAATTAAATTAGAAAGAGCAGTGGATTCCAATGATCATCACAACTCCGACTGGAGCAATTGTCATATGGCACCCAGCTCAACGAAGCGAAGAAAAAGTGATGAAACTAGTGTAAGTAGTAGTACACACGATCATAACAATCATCACCACGAATCAATGGAAGCTTTATCAACGCCATCAACAGGGATGTCAACTGCAGCGGCGACGTCTACCACATCTTCGCAGCCACGTAAGAAAAACTCAATACGCTCGCAATTGGCTCAGCAAATGCTCAACTCTTCGACAAGAGTCCTCAAAAAGCCCCAATATGTCGTACGACCTGCCCCATTACAGCCACTTACGCCGCAATCACCTTCCAACTTAGCTCTAGATGCCACCCTACTGAAGATCGTTTTTCGCTTTTTGCCTCCCGAATCGTTGGTGACTTGTAGTTGTGTGTGTAAGATCTGGTCAAACGTCTCCGTAGATCCGGACCTTTGGAAGTGCATGAACTGTGCCGAACACAAACTGTCGGCATCCCTGCTTACGGCGATAGTACGCCGGCAACCCGAGCACTTGATACTCGACTGGACGCAGATAGCTAAACGACAATTGGCATGGATAATAGCGCGTATGCCAGCGTTAAAAAATCTCAGTTTGCAGAATTGCCCTATCCAAGCTGTTTTGGCACTACACACATGCCTTTGTCCGCCGTTGCAAATTCTCGATTTAAGTTTTGTACGAGGACTCAACGATTCGGCGGTTCGTGATATTTTATCGCCACCTAAAGACTCGCGGCCCGGACTTACCGACTCCAAGTCCCGACTGAGAAACTTGAAAACGCTTAAAATCGCTGGCACTGATGTTTCAGACGTTGCCTTGCGTTACATTACCCAAGGCGTCCCGTCGTTATATCACTTGGACTTATCTTCTTGCCAGCGGGTCACCGATGCAGGTGTAGCACAAATTGGCACATGTTCGAGCGCAATCAGCACTCTTGTCGAACTAAATCTGAGTGGATGTCGATTAGTCACCGAGCTTTCCCTGGACCATCTCAGCAAGTGTGAAATGTTGGTTTGGTTGGATTTGCGACATGTGCCACAAGTTTCGACGCAGGCGGTTATCAAATTTGCGGCGCGATCAAAGCACGATCTGTGTGTAAAGGATGTCAAACTAGTGGAGAGGCGGAGATTTGCTTTAAAACAATAGGAGACAATCGCATCATAACAGTGCTTTGGGTTTTTAAAGTTTTTATTAAGGTTAGTGGACAATATATTTTGTACAGTGTAATATACTTGCCAAATATTTTTAAAAATTGATTTTTTAATTGTACCTTAACATTTTGTTTCAATAATGCTGACTTAAAAACATTTTCAACGTATTTGCATTGGCTTCGAAATTTTTACTGAAGTTTCATTCTGTTTACGAAACAACTGCCTGTAAATTTAAATTCACAAATCTGCTTTTTGGGCTAAATTCTTAACAAGTAGGAGGGGCCCGATAAATGTCAATATGATTATTTTGTGCCGTCTGTGTGATTCAGAAAGTAGAAATCAAAAATTAAAGCAATGTTGGAATAGTGGTCTACCTAGTTAAAATGTAGATATTACAACCCAAAGTTTCAGGCTTTAGCTTCGAAATAAAGGGGAGTCTGCCTTATTTAAAGTATTTATTATTTAGTCACAAGTTTTTGTACATTTGTTCTTAGGTTTCGAATTTGTTTGTTTCTGCCGCTGTCGATGAAGACTCATTCCAACAGTATGCACAAGCGTGACTGCAGTTAGCTGACGTTGTTCCGCGGTGCTGCTAAGACTCGCTGACTGCGACACATGCTTAAACCACTCCTCTCTGTTGGTAACATCGACAATTATTTTCCAGTGTTTCCTTACGTTCAGTATTTTCAAATGATTTTGACCAACAAAATACATTTATCTCTGACTTAGCAGAAATTCAAATAGCAGCACAATATTTTTCTTCTCACATCTTCGTATATTTGTTGTGGCTTTAGCTATTGTTACTTTTATGTCGTTAGACAGTAATTGATTTATTATTAAAAATTAACAACAGGCTAAACGCATTATTGGTTTGTATTTACAAGTTTTAATTAAAGAAAAACCGATACAAAAAAAATAAAAAAATGGAGTGCATACCCTGCAGGCTTAAGCTGTTTGATCTACGTTTTCCTCTAAAATTGTTTAATAAACTTTAGACCTCAACTAAATGTGGTCTAATGAAAGGTCTTTATTCCTCAGCTGCCTTCTTAGGCAGTAATTAGCAAGGGTGGTATTTTGATCGATCTTCGCGGAGAGTTAAATGGCGAATCTCATTAAATGAAAAACAGATACTATTAAATGAATAACTGGCGGGTATGATCCATTTGTAATTTTGAGTATTTTAAAAAACAGCCGGCTTAAAAACTCACTTCCATACTCAAGTGAAATGTAAAAAATATAGTATAGGATAAATTGCACTACTGCCCCACATTGTATGATGTGCGTTTGATTTCTTCAACTACATACAAGCTGAAAGTGTTTCTATTGATTTTCACAGTCACTTGGTAAATAGTACTGCTTCCCCATATTGTGTGGTGTGCGTTTATCTCCTTGTTTATTGTAATAAAGTCAACATTTTGGACTCACTCCCTCACTAAATTCAAAAGTAGGAGGTGTCATACTTGGCTAATTGTACTACTCCCCCGGATCGTGTGACGAGCGTTTGATTTCTGACAGTGCAAGCTGAAAGTGTAAACTAATTTGCACAACCACTTCGTAAATAGTGCTGCTACCCCATATTGTATGATGTTCGTTTGATTTCTTTAACTACATACAAGCTGAAAGTGTTTCTATTGATTTGCACAGTCACTTGGTAAATAGTACTGCTTCCCCATATTGTGTGGAGTGCGTTTATCTCCTAGTATATTGTAATAGTCAGAATGTTAGGCTCAATTTTTGTACTAAAGTCAGCAATAAATGATATCGTACTTGTTAAATTGTACTACTTCCCCAGATTGTGTGGTGAGCGTTTGATTTCTGACAGTGCAAGCTGAAAGTGTAAACTAATTTGCACAACCACTTCGTAAATAGTGCTGCTACCCCATATTGTATGATGTGCGTTTGATTTCTCACACCGCAATGTGAAAGTATTTTTATTAATGTACTTCGTGAATAGTACTGCCTCCCCATATTGTGGGGTGTGCGTTTATCTCCTAGTATATGGTAATAGAGTCAGAATCTTAGGCTCAATTTTCGTACTAACGTCAAAAATAAATTATATCGTACTTGATAAACTGTACTACTGCCCCATATTGTATGATGTGCGTTTGATTTCTTTAACTACATACAAGCTGAAAGTGTTTCTATTGATTTGCACAGTCACTTGGTAAATAGTACTGCTTCCCCATATTGTGTGGTGTGCGTTTATCTCCTAGTATATTGTAATAGAGTCAGAATCTTAGGCTCAATTTTCGTACTAATGTCAAAAATAAATGATATCGTACTTGATAAACTGTGCTACTGCCCCATATTGTATGATGTGCGTTTGATTTCTTTAACTACATACAAGCTGAAAGTGTTTCTATTGATTTGCACAGTCACTTGGTAAATAGTACTGCTTCCCCATATTGTGTGGTGTGCGTTTATCTCCTAGTATATTGTAATAGAGTCAGAATCTTAGGCTCAATTTTCGTACTAACGTCAAAAATAAATGATATCGTACTTGATAAACTGTACTACTGCCCCATATTGTATGATGTGCGTTTGATTTCTTCAACTACATACAAGCTGAAAGTGTTTCTATTGATATGCATAGTCACTTGGTAAATAGTACTGCTTCCCCATATTGTGTGGTGTGCGTTTATCTCCTAGTATATTGTAATAGGGTCAGAATCTTAGGCTCAATTTTCGTACTAACGTCAAAAATAAATGATATCGTACTTGATAAACTGTACTACTGCCCCATATTGTATGATGTGCGTTTGATTTCTTCAACTACATACAAGCTGAAAGTGTTTCTATTGATTTGCACAGTCACTTGGTAGATAGTACTGCTTCCCCATATTGTGTGGTGTGCGTTTATCTCCTATTATATTGTAATAGAGTCAGAATCTTAGGCTCAATTTTCGTACTAACGTCAAAAATAAATGATATCGTACTTGATAAACTGTACTACTGCCCCATATTGTATGATGTGCGTTTGATTTCTTCAACTACATACAAGCTGAAAGTGTTTCTATTGATTTGCACAGTCATTTGGTAGATAGTACTGCTTCCCCATATTGTGTGGTGTGCGTTTATCTCCTAGTATATTGTAATAGAGTCAGAATCTTAGGCTCAATTTTCGTACTAACGTCAAAAATAAATGATATCGTACTTGATAAACTGTACTACTGCCCCATATTGTATGATGTGCGTTTGATTTCTTCAACTACATACAAGCTGAAAGTGTTTCTATTGATTTGCACAGTCACTTGGTAGATAGTACTGCTTCCCCATATTGTGTGGTGTGCGTTTATCTCCTAGTATATTGTAATAGAGTCAGAATCTTAGGCTCAATTTTCGTACTAATGTCAAAAATAAATGATATCGTACTTGATAAACTGTGCTACTGCCCCATATTGTATGATGTGCGTTTGATTTCTTCAACTACATACAAGCTGAAAGTGTTTCTATTGATTTGCACAGTCACTTGGTAGATAGTACTGCTTCCCCATATTGTGTGGTGTGCGTTTATCTCCTATTATATTGTAATAGAGTCAGAATCTTAGGCTCAATTTTCGTACTAACGTCAAAAATAAATGATACCGTACTTGATAAACTGTACTACTGCCCCATATTGTATGATGTTCGTTTGATTTCTTCAACTACATACAAGCTGAAAGTGTTTCTATTGATTTGCACAGTCACTTGGTAAATAGTACTGCTTCCCCATATTGTGTGGTGTGCGTTTATCACCTAGTATATAGTAATAGAGTCAGGATCTTAGGCTCAATTTTCGTACTAACGTCAAAAATAATTGATAAATTGTACTACAGTGCTGTCTGGATAGCGTGAACTAATTATTGCACTGGCCGTTCACGCGAACAAGATTGTTCACGTTATCCAATCGTGTTTTCCTACCCATTAAATACAATTGGCCAGTAGTTTTATTGATATTTATTGAGATTTAATTTCCATTCTCTTATTTAGTAAAAAAAAATCCTTAATACTAGTTTGTTTTTTTTTATTTTCCAGGACGTTCTGCGCAGCTTTTTCGCGAATTTTTTTCAAAACTAGTATGTCGGAATACTCCGTAGTATTAGCTTCAGTCCATTCTATTGTCTTATCAAAAATTTGAATAGCTTCAGCCGCTATTATCGTTGATCGAGGTTGATCGATCGATTCTTCCAACAATTCATCTTCATCAGAAATAATTTCTTCGCATTCAGCTTCATGTGGCATTTGTACTACAGTGTCTTCAATTGCGTTCCATATGTTAATATCTGCTGCAGAGTGTGCTATCTAAACAAAATAAAGAGGTATTCGGCTATGGTTTGTATGATATTCGAGATCACATAAGACTTACTTCTGGGATAAAAATTTGAAGCAAATCTTGCAATTCGTTTGTGTCCTCAAATCGCTGCTGCCTCAATTTATCCCGTATTAGGATAAGAGGGATATTTTCCTCTTCATCTGAACTATCCGCTTCGCCTGCGCAAATCTGAGGCAAAATATTACGCCAACATTTTTCTATGATGTCTGATTGTAACTGACTCCACGCTATTGCGAATAAAGAAACAGCGTCTTTTATTGTTAAAGACTTTAAGAAATCCAAAACGTTTCTTTTTCCAACAGCTAATCTTAACAGACTTTTTCTGTAATAGAGCTTTGTAATACGGATCGCGTTCTGATCCATTGGCTGAATCAATGGTGTCACGTTTGGTGGCATGTATACTACGAAAATAGAACCATCATTTGTTTTTAATAAAAGCTCGGACGGATGACATGGTGCGTTATCCAGGAGTAGAACAGCTTTTATTGGCAAACCTTCCTTTCTTAAAAAAGCTTGTACCTGAAACAAATGAATGAGCCTACCATCATCAACAATTTCTTATTCTATTCTTACCTGCGGAACAAACAGCTTATAAAACCATTCCTTGAAAATATCTGCAGTCATCCAAGCATTCTTCGAGCTACGGTAAGTAGTTTTTGAAAGAGCGAGGTTTTTTTGCCTTGCCAATTATCAGTGGCTTTACTTTGTGAAGGCCAGTAGCGTTTGTACACGCTAAGAACGTAATCCTGGCCTTCTCTACTTTTCGGCCTGGAGCCGTTTTTTCACCACCGGCAACATATGTTTTTTCAGGCAACATTTTCCAAAATAAACCCGACTCATCGGCATTATAGATTTGGTTCTTAGACAGGTGAAGCTCATGAATTATTTTCTCCAAATTATTTTTGAATGGCGCAACTGCGCCAGAATCGGATGAAAGTTTTTCCCCACAGATTTTTAAAAGCCGAATACCATAACGCGACTTGAACCCACTTAGCCAACCAGAACTGGCATTAAAAGCCCCTTCTTTTTCCTTTAGTTGAGTATGTAATAGTTTCGCTTTTTCTTTCAGCATTTCTCCACCAACTGGTAGATTTTTACCACGCTGCTTCAAAAACCATTTGTATAATGCTCGCTCCATACGAGGATACTCGCCTTGCTAAGGTTTTTCTTTTAAACGAACTGATTTGGCTAGTGGTCACTACTTTAAAGATTTTGTCTTTCTTTTTTATTATCGCTGAAATTGTGGATTTGGCTACACCATACTGCCGTGACAAACTCGACGCGCCTTCACCTCTTTCCAATTTCTCAATAACTTCACTTTTTTCTTTCAATGATAAGAATTTCGGCTTTTTAAAAGACATTTTTGCAAAGAAACACTTATCTACACTGCACTGTTCTAATTGTATGCAAAAACTAACAACACAGCAAACGAACGAATGAACGTGATTAAACTTGTGCAATGTGCATGCGGTTACTCACGAAAACACCTTATTACAAACTCCACTGTTCTAAATGTATGCAAAAACTAACAAACCAGCGAAAGAACGAATGAACATGTTCAATCGTGTGCATACATTTTTTGGTTCACGCTATTGAGTTTTTTTTTTGTTCACACTATAGAGTACTCTGTATAAAAAAATGGGTGTTCACGCTAGCGGAGTGTTCACGTAATCAGGGGTTCACGCTACCCAGACACTACTGTATTTCCATAGGATTCACCATTCTTGACAAAGTTTCTTATAACGTGTTCACTTCTGCCAATTTTACGGGCTATTTCGCGATTTGAAAAGTTCTCCGAAAGGTAAGCTTTAACTTGAGCTCTTTCTTCCAAATTTAACACTTTTTTTCTGCCCATTTAAATGAAATTAGTAAAAAAAACAATTTGCCTCACTTTCTAATTAACTTTTTACTGCTCTTTGTCCAAGTACTTGATGCTAACTAATCAGTTTAACCGGTGCGACTATTCAAATGAACCGAAAAAATGCTTGCAGTTTTGCATGATATAGGAAAAGGAGAGTAAGACTACCGTTATGGGACTCTTGTTAAATTTAAAATTATGTTTCTTTTACTCAATATAACTGTACCTCTCTCCTGAATACGTTTTTTTTTCTCTTTGGTCAACATCAGACGAAAAGAAATCAAAATTCAAAATGTAACTCTGGTGCGTCTATTCAAATGAACCGCACTGTACAAAGAATATGAGTATTAATTAATGCTAAACAATGGTTATGACTTAATCCTAAACATTCTTAAACGGCTATGCCGTTCTATCAGTGTTTTTCACGCTCGTCTGAGTGTGGTTTCCAATGACCAGCAGCTTAGTTGTCCGTGCGATTGGAATGTGTATGTAAGTGGAAACTATGCTGCGGTGCAGACAATTTCGCACTACACTACACACATCCTTAAATCACCTGTTTTCTTCCTCACCAAGCATATAGGGAAAACTAATTCCGACTCACTTGCTCTAATGTACCCCTTCGTTAAATATTCGTGTACTAATTTTTGCAACTCAGCGTATTCAGCATACTTAGGGTGACCACTTTTTCCAAAGCCAATTTCGGTACACAGAAATAAAATTTTTAAAAGTCATATCTTTATATTTTTAATACATTATTAAATAGCTATGTATATACTATTTAATATATTATTAAACGACTAAATGTTTTAGTTATTATTGTCACGTTTTTTAAAGGTATATTTTCCATCAGATCCTATTTCTTCAAGCATTTTTGGGTTGTCTTTTAAAAATTCGAAGAACTCAAGGCATGACCGAAGGTCTTTTAAAGTTGCAATGCTCAACCGGCTTTTATCAGTGGTCCATATTTCATTTATTAAAGAGAACACTCTCTCAACGGTGGCTGAAGTACCTGGTAAACAAAGAATGTATGCAACGATCTTAAGTATATAATTGTAAGGAATGTTTCTTTTTTCAAAATGTTGAAAACATTCCACCCATCGTTTGTAAGTTGCAACACTGTTTATTTCCCATGATTGAATCTTTTCAACGGTTACATATTTGTTTAAAAATTTAAACTGATCGAAGAGTTCAATGTCACATGAGTCGACGTCAAAGCGATTCTTCAATGTAATGAACTTTGCGGAAGCTTCAACATATTCCCATTTTGGTAGTTGGTCGAGTGCGGACCAATTGTGGATTGAAAGATGTTCAAAATGAATAGTCCATTTCTTGATATATTCAACGCACTCCGCTAATAAGTTAATTAAAACAAAAACAAAAGCTAAATCGCAATATTCTGGTAATAAAATATTGTTTAAACGAACCGTAAAATGATCGAGCTATTAAGAGTACTTGTTCTTTCGTTACGTTGTCATCATCAATTGCAGCTTTTTCAATAGCCTTTTGCACAGCTGTGGACAAAAAATCATTTTTCTGTCCGCGATTCAAGTGATTCTTTAAAAATATTGAGTACATGTCCAACTTCCATTGCCGAGACGGTGTCGCTTTCAATTAATTTAACGGTGCGATTGAAAAGTGCTGCCTATAAGATAAATTTAGTCTTATAATTTTAGTCTTATGAAAAAATCGGGCATTTCGATGTTCTCAGTGCAAATATCGTTCTTTAAGCTCAAGAAAAAATTCTCACCAAATTTGAGCACAAAATTTAAATTTTTAGAATCATCCAAACAGTTTTGAATTTTGTTCATGCATTTTGCATAAAATATCTAAGCGCTTATATGTAGCTCAAAAACAAAGTGTTTTTTAAAACTTTTCAGAGATCGAAAAATTACAATTTCAGGTTGTTGAGAATTAGTTCTGGAGTTCAAAGAACGATATTATTTTACCTATGCACCTTGAAAAGCACAGTAAAGCACCCTAATAGACATCATTCGTTTTTACCTGGTCGCGAAGAAAAAGCAGCCAAATTTCTGCCAGAGGTTCCTGAAAAAAATCTTTTTAATAATACTGGACTATTAATGTCATTAAGAAAATATTCTTTCAATCCGTCGAACATTCTAAGAATCGCATCCACAGCCGAAAGTAAACCCAGGAAGCGAGTTTTGGAGTAGCCAATCAATTTTCGGTATTCGACATCAACTGAATCACAAAATGCCTCAAGCTTTGCTACGCGCACAGTAAACAAGTAGAAATGGGAATATATTTTTACGATGACACATTCTACGTCAAATGGCATTTGATCACAGGCTTTCTTCAGTGTGTTGTGTACGATGTGTGCTGCACATCCAAATCCAACCATCCCTGGGTACAGCTGATTCAATTTGTAGAATGTATTTTCAGTACCACTACGCTCGCGTACGCGCACCGTGCGTTGTCTCCACAGAACGCAGCAATTTTGCATTTGATACTGAATTTTTCCATTGCACTATTCAGCAAGGTGACAATGACATCCGATGTCTCGCCGCTTTCAGACGTTAGCTCGATTATTTTTATTTTGACCCCTTCTGTTTCTGAAAAGTAGCGAACCAGAACCGGAAACATTTTTATGTTTCCATGATTGGATGCATCTGTGATCAATGTGACGGAATGACATTTTGCCAAATCATTTTTTAATTCGCGATAAACATATGGTGCGATCACTCCCGATGCAGTGGACTCACACTTTGTGCGTGCGCAAGTAAACTTCGCCAAACCAAAAAAACTGCGAATAATTTTAGACGCACAGTCAGCAGAGCGAAAACTATGGTATGCCCACACGCCCTCGCACGCTGCTATATTCAAATCAGATTTGCTTAGTGCTGCACTTTTAAAGTATTTGGTCATTGATTGACTCGACGCAGCGGCATTCAATGCTTTCTGGTGGCTTGTTGATTTTAAGTGCGATTCAATATCCGATTTGCCACCGTGAGAAATATTAAATTCGGTGTTACAAACATTGCACCGAACATCACTGTCACTTTTGGTTTTCTTAATAAACTTGTATTTTTCGCTAAGATTTTCATTAAACACATTTATTCCTCGCTTTCTCGGCATTTTGACAACTCAATTTTATTTTTTTTGGAAACAAATCACAAGCACGACACGAACAATTTTGCAATCAAAATAGATCTCGCCAATAGCTTTAGCTTTTAGGGGAATCCCCTGGTTTCTATCAGTTTTGGTGTCAATGTATGTGTGCAAAATGTAGAAAATGTAAAAGGTCTGTTTACAATGTTGGATGTTGGTGCATTAAGTCTCTACTACAAGAAAAACTATAGAAACAAAAGGCAGATGCTTTCGCTTTTCTATTTTTTTTTTTTTTTTTAATTTCGATAAGCGAATTTGTATTGGAATGATTTCGGTATATTTGTGTGTACCGAGGATTTTCTTCGGTTCGTTATTGCCACCTAAGTAGCTCTGTACATATAGTGCCGTTGGTAATTACAAAAAAAATAATATACGTGCACATGATTGAAATATTTTAACCCTTCCCTAGTCACTGTTACATCAATTCACCGTTCGTGGGTAAGACTAGATGGAATGGTCTACCCCTCTTCCTCCCGTGGTTCTCCCTACTTCTGGTGAGAACCCCATGAATAGCCCTGGGACTGATTCCCCCTAGATCAAGACATTGCTGGAATAAATTAAAACACTACTAAATGCATTGCATTAAATCAAACTCTGACTTATTCTTTTATTACAATTCATGAAGAACGCTGATTCTAAGAAATAAACACAAAAAAAAAATAGTGAATCTTAGTGGTAAAAAAAAACTATGATTTAACGTTAACCAATTTAATGAACTATTTTAGTGCTATCGAGGTAAATTCTTGTTGAAGCGATACACTTGCTTACCACCTTATACTACGTATACAACGATACAATACTCCTGGAAGGAAAGTGGAATTACTGGCAAAAAGGAAATACTCACTGAAAATTACTTACCAGAGTTACCAGGTATCCAATGTGTCGGGTAATTGTTTCGAACATCAGGGGAGATAAGTTCTGAAAGGTTTCCTTCAAAAATAAATTACTTCCCGACCGAATAACGCACTTATATAATGTGCTCCTTTGTCACGAAGGGAAAAAGATGGCTGACTGAGTGGTTTTAGTCAACGCCCATGTGAACATATTATACCGCAAGTTTTATAGAAATACAAACGCAATTTTATTCCTAAGACGAACCGTCTTATTTGAGTACTTTATTTGAACTAATTAAATCTTAAAGAAATTCATTGAATTATGATGATGCATAACGTTGTATCTTCACATCTTCGCATCGTAATTCGAGACGTTTGTTTTCGTTCTTTCTCAGGATGTTTATTCGATCATGGATTGGGTTGTCGCAACGTCTTTGTAGATCGTTCGCCGGGACTTCAAGTGTTTTCCTTATGATAGCGACTTGGTATGTCGTCCACTGGAATGAGAAAAGTTTATCGCACCACCATTGTGGGTGGTTTAATAATCTGCTTCTATCGTTTGTTTACCACTATGGGTTTATCTGCACTGCTACGCCTTTGTTCATCGTAGTCGAAAAATGTTGACGTGACAACAAAATTGATCTGTTGTACAATTGATATGCTAATTAAAAAAAATTCGCATTTATAAAAATAAATTATTTATTTACCAAAAAATATAAAAAAATAAACTACTTCTAACCGAACAGCGTAACGTCTCACTATGGAGTAAATGCATGAAAAAACGAGACAAAATTATTTTTTGCCTCTATCTGAAACTATATGTTATGACGACATTTAAAATGAATTTGATCTTTGTCTTAAGTAATAAAACATGTTTTTTTAATTTAAAATAACGTTTATTTGTGAATTTTAAGATTTTTTTTTTAATTGAATTGTTATTCCGAGAGAGATTCTGAACAAGACTCGCTCTCTTCTTCATAATTATTATTATTATCCTCTTCTTCAGAGACATCTAATGGAGATGTAATTGGGTGCTCAGATATAAGCATTTCGATTGCTTCTTTCGAAAAAGATTTTGATTTTTTAACAGGAAGAGGCCTGAGGCTTGTTATAAGGGGGTCAGATGTTAATAATAAGCGATAAATTACAATTTTTCCTCGAATGTTTTCTTGAGTAATTAAGGCGGTAGAGTCTGAAATGCTTGTTTCGAGCTTCTGCTGCTTCTTCAGAAAGCTGTCCAATTGGTAAAATTGCATTTTCAATCACGGTTGATCCATGGATTAATATTTTGTGCATTGTTGGTGTCATCGGATACCAAGGATACAAATCTACATAAAGTTTTGCTGTATCGAATGCATATTTACCAAACTTGGAAATATCGATTTTATATCCACTGGATAGAACTTCTAATACAACCTTCAGCCTATAAATTAACTGAGTGTCGACACCTGTTATTTCAGCAGAAAGTTGTACATCATTGAAAAACCTACGGCTTGTATTGCCATCATTCGTGTTACCGAAACCAGGCTTTGGTACATCCACTATTAGACCTAGTTGGTTTTTGAATTTTTCTTGCAATTCTCGCTTTTTTTCTTTGACAATATCTTTATCTTCTTGTTTTCGAAGTTGCCATTTCTTTAAAGGAAGCTTATAAGCAAGATGCAAAATGGTTTCAAAAAGACGAATTCGTGCATGTAGAATTGATAAACCGAATCTTAATGTATTTGTTTGAATATCTCTTGATTTTGACAAATCATTAAACTCCTTGGATGTTGCTCCACATATATAGCACTTCATAGTTGACTTTGTATCTGTTGCAGCGTTACAGACCTTGCCATCAATCATAGTAAATGCCAACACATGTTTAACTTCGATGGGCTCAAAACCATCCAGTTTTGTTTTTATTAGGGAATCGATCTGCGATTCTATATAATTTATTTCACTTTGTGTAATATCCGTAGTTTCTTTAGTAAAAATTATTCTTATTGGTCGACAGTACCTTGGTGATGATGGTGTCGGATTTTGCCAAACGATTTTCCCATTTAAAGTGCAGAACAATCGCAAAGGCACAAGAGAACTTTGAAATATATTTGCATCTGAATCGGAAAACTTTTGTTTATATTGGGTTTGTTGCGATCCATCGCAACCCCATTTCGAAATAAGCTCTAAAGATTTCATTTCGTCCTCAGTTAAAGTTTGTCGAATACCCAAAAACATTAGTAAGCGCTTAATGGTATGGTCTAGCAAGCTCTGCAAGTTTACCTCAGCCAGAGTTTCCGTAACTGTGAAAGACTCTGGATCAGGATAGCAATCACTTTTTGCTTTTTTAAGTGTACTATAACTCGGAAACAGTTTCTTATCACTCGTTGTTACAATTTCATATTGTTTTCGGGATAAACCTGCTTCAACAAAAATTGAAAGCGCTTTAAGTGTTGATATTTTTTCGCGTTTAGGAATATTCTTCAATGCTTTCTTACAAAGTTTGGCTTTTCCTGGAGAATTTCTTTAAGGACTTGCAGATACTGCCTTACCAGATTCCCGCAATTTTATTTGTGTTGCAAAAGTAAGTTCTTCAATTTGATGAGATTCACGAAGTTCTTCAGTCCGTCTGCATTTACTACGAACACTAAGATCATCAAACGATTTAGAGGGACGACCAGGCCTGGATTTATTTGGAATTTCAAAGATTCCGTTTAACCAAGTTTCATTTTTTCTTAAAAAATCTTTTTCAACTCTATTAGACCGAAGCCATCTGCTCTTAAAATCAAATCTATAAAATATGCCAATCAATAAATCAAAGTACATTTCATAATTTTCAAATTCAAATTCAAACCTTAAACGACATATTTTAGATTTAAGTTCTTCGAGTTGACCATCCTCACAACAAGCCTTATCTAGCAAATATTTTTCTAAGTAATCCAATTTAGCTTTAAATTCAACTTCAGAACACGTTTTTATCACATCATATAAATGTTTTTTGGTAAGAACTATTAAGCCGGATGATCCTTCAAATATAACAAAATTTGCGTTTTTTAAGAAAAAGCTTAAAAGTACATAAAACATCACATTTATTAACACCAATAACAACTAAACCTGCAAAAACCTGCACCCAATTTTTTTTCTAACTGAATCTTTATGATTCACTTTATCGTTCTACATAAACAACACAACGGAATTCGACGGAATACAACAAAAAAATGTTTAACGAAGAAAGAACAAAATTGCATTTTAATGGACAATTTTTAATTAAATCACAAAAAATATTAAAACACAACATTTTAACCCTTTCGAACCCAACTTTTTTCCTGTAGCTTGAAAATTTTTTTTTTACGTTTAATCTTATCGTAGTGATTTAAAAAGTTTTTGGTTAAAATTTAAAGTTGCCACGCCCATCGGTTTGGGCGCTACTGAAAGTTGCTTGTGAGCAACGTTGGGCAATAGTGGTATACAAAACAAATTTTTTTTTCTGTGAAAAACGTTACTTTTTTGTTTATTTATTTTGAAATTTTAGGTATGATAGGACAAAAAACAGTTTTTATTGGTATTACAGCAAAGATGGACCTTACACTTAAGGCATTTGGACATTGGAGTTCCTGTCTTGCACAATCTGCAACGCCCTTTTTCACCAAATACTACCCAATGTTCCAGTTTATCTTAGCGTTGTGAGTCTGGAGGATTCGGCTGGAACCTATACTTTTTTGACTGTTGCGAAGACACACTGCTTGATGGGGAGCCAAGGGATGATATCGGGCTATCCCTTTCTATATTCGATGGTCGACCTCATTTTCTTTGGATTGAAGAAGTGGCAGTACATTGTAGTAGTGCATGAGCAACTTGCAGTTGAAATTTTATAAGAGGAAAATGCTTTTCCTTCGGATTGAGCAAATTTAAATGTTTCCTATACAGTAGCCATGCATTTGTAACGGATGTTCCCAGGCACCAATAAAAGATTCGGTTGTACCACTTTCTTGAGCGGTGGTTGACCTTGTAGAGCTCCATGAGCATATCTGCCAAATCCACTCCCCCCATGCCCTTATTGTAGGAAGCAACAATCGCAGGCCTTGCAACATCAATATATTTTTTTTCTTTTATACTCCAACGTTTGCATATCCCAACAGGTTGATGGTCTTCACACGAAGATATAAGTTGAACTGGCTTATTGTCAAACCATTTCAAACAGACGAGATTATTGCTGATTTCACATTTCATATCGTAAGACCCCCTTCCACGTTTTTTTAACACTGCATCTGAAAGTAACTGGCAATTGCTTACACGATTTTTTCTTATAGTACCTGTTGCAAATATGCCCATTTCCTTCAAAGAAATCAGAAGGCTTACTGACGTAAACCAGTTATCAAAATAAAGTTTAAAGTTTTTGTCTTTGGGAAGACCTTTTGCCAAATATAAAACTACATCCGAAGATATTCCCAAACCATATGACGGACAGGTGCCTTCTCCAACATACAGCGTAAAGTCGTAAACTAATCCAGATGTTCCAGCTCGCGTATACATTTTCAAACCCCATTTGTGGGGCTTAGCTGGGTTGTACTGTTTGTATATTGATCGACCTGTAACCAAGAGTTGTAGTAAAAAGTACATTATGAAATTTATGAATTACCTTTGAACGCAATGATTTGTTTATCAACACTTTGATGTTCTTCCTGGGGTAGCTTACTAAAATTCTCTTTGAGGATGTTTAGTAAAGGGCGTATCTTGTACAGCTTATCATAGTTCCACTCTATTTTTTGGGGTTGTTTAGCATTTTCGTTGAAATGCAAGCATTGCTTTATTTTTTCAAACCTACCACGCGGCATTGCATCTGTTATAGCGGTTAGCTTTAATTCTTTTGACCATGCCATTTTGAATTGTGGCAATTTCAAAACACCCAAATACAACAAAATACCAATATAACGTTTGATATCCTCTCCAGTACATTTAAGCTCTATCCCGAGTTCTTGCAGCCCATACAAATCAGTTTGCTGTGTGATCAAGTGTGTGAAAGCTTTGTTATCAAAAAAGGTGCAGAAATATTCTACGGGAGTCATCACGCTGTCGACGTTTAAAGTACTGTTTTCTTTCCAAATACTCTCTGGAGCTTCAAATGGTCTTGATCTCCACTTAAGTTTCTTCAAATCAACTTTTTCGAAGCAATTATCAGCAAAACTACAATGTTTCTGCTCATTTTCTTCTGAAATCATATTGGCAAGAAGATCAATCTCTATAGTTTCTCCTCTTTCCACGATATCTTCCAAATTCTTCTCCAGCACTGCAGAAATGTCTTCCATCTCATCACCACTTTCTTCGTCAGTAGAGGCATCCCAATCGAAGTTTAAAATTCTCTCAATGTCTTCCTTTGACAGACCTTTCTCTTGCGGTCTCATATTTAAGCGCAAATATATTTATAACCACAATTGCCCAAGGTTGCCCAAAATTTAAAAATCACTTACTTGATAACTATTCAAAACTAATAAAATTCAACTTTTACACCGTTCAGTTTAATCTTTGCTGAAAACTATTTCATTTACGGAATTTCAGTTTTTTTTAACTATATTAAAATTAGTCACTGACTTTAATACCTCTTCCAAATTTCACAAAAGTATTTTTGACGACGCACGTGCAGTCTATTGAACATAAATTCGCTAAATGATACTCAAATGTGCTTTTATTTGCACAAATGTTGGGTAGACACATAAAACCTCCGTTATCATTAAGAACCAACCGACAAAAACAAAAGAAACAATTACCGTTAACCCTTGAACAACAGAAATTGCTCTCAGGCAACGCTGGGGTCGAAAGGGTTAACATGAAATTTATTGAATATATGAGAACACACCTGCAACTGAATTATACATGTTAAAAGTTGAATAAAATTTTCCAAAATATTAAAGAAATAATTAATTGAAACTAACAATTTTTTTTCTTTGATGATGCAAACAAATGAATGCTCTCGTTTTCACTGACTTTGAACTAGTGCTGCGGCCAAATTAGTTGGAGTAAAAAAAAAAAGTATACTGTTTCTTAATCTATGGGAATTACTCTACCGTTTGGTAGAAACTTTACTTCTTAACTTTACAATTTTAAAAATCGACTTTTGTCTCGTTTTTGCATGCATTTACTCCATAGTGCGTCTGGCTGATTACTGTTCTCGATGATGCCCCCATTATAGTTATGTCGATCTGCGATCGTTCGCCAGATGTTGTTCGATGGTTCCCACGATCGGTCGGTACTATACCAAATGTTGTTTTGAGTTGATCTGGTAGGGGTTGGATGATGCAGGTTTGCATCGGTTTACGATCGTTCGCCAGATAACTATTTTACGATGGTTCTCACGGTCGTCCGTTGTGCCCAAAATAGTGTGCATTCCTTGGTTTGGCGTTACTTTAGTCGGGATATCTCAGCGGGAGAACTAGAGTGTTAACTTGCATATGCGTAACAAACATACTCATTGTAGGCTTTAGTAGTGGCCTCAACTTGTCCACGTGGACAATGGTATCTGTACTCGATGTACCCTCTCCCGGCTATGGTTCTAACTCTCAGCACGTATGCGGTAGAGCAGGTAGTATAAGCATAAAATGGATTTGGGCTGTATAGCCAGTGAACACACACTTCTGCTTGACTCTCGATTGCAAAGTACTGGGGTTAGATGATCCTAGTTCCGTTAGAGCTTTCCCCTGTATGTTGCATTTGAGGAGGAATTTCCCGAGAATTGGCTTAGCCTCGTCCTTCAGTAAATCGTGATAGAACTCGATACTGTTAATAAAATCCCTCAATTCTTTTGCTCGTTTTGATTCCTGCTCTATGCTGAATATAGGCAATTTTTGTGTCATGTTAAAGTCAAAGTCTGCCATCGTGTGTTTACTTGTAATTTCCTGTGGTTGAAATGAAGTGGTGTTAGGTGTAATGCTTAACGTCAATCTATCTATTGTCTCGCTTCTATACCTATCTAACTTTCCATAAAGTACCTGTAGGTATTTTTTTCGTGTTCCAACAAAATTTCTTCTCTTGTGCTTCAGCACATGCCCTTCTATAGATATTTTCTACTAACTCTAGCTTAACGTCAGCTGACTCTTTAGATCGTTTACTCTTAGGGCCATCTTTTCTTAGGCTTTTTAGGACAATCTAAAGTTCATCTATAAGTGTATTTAATTCGTCCATAGAGAGGTCGTAAGATTAGACTGAAACCCTTCTACTTAAGATATTATTCCTAATTACTTGCTTCTTTATTGCTTTGTTGTAGGAGTAGGAGGTGTCATACTTGGCTAATTGTACTACTCCCCCGGATCGTGTGATGAGCGTTTGATTTCTGACAGTGCAAGCTGAAAGTGTAAGCTAATTTGCACAACCACTTCGTAAATAGTGCTGCTACCCCATATTGTATGATGTGCGTTTGGTTTCTTATACTGCAATGCGAAAGTGTTTTTATTAATGTACTTCGTGAATAGTACTGCTTCCCCATATTGTGTGGTGTGCGTTTATCTCCTAGTATATTGTAATAGTCAGAATGTTAGTCTCAATTTTTGTACTAAAGTCAGCAATAAATGATATCGTACTTGTTAAATTGTACTACTTCCCCAGATTGTGTGGTGAGCGTTTGACATCTGTCAAACATGTCCTAGTGTAAAGATGTTGCCCGGTCGTGCAGAACGTCTTCAACCTTCCCTCGCCTAGATATTCCGCCTATGACTCAGACTATATAGCACTTGTGCTCACAGAGTGGTTATGTAAGGTGAGAGTTCGCTTTGAGCTGAGAATCCTAATACAAAGGCTTTGACTTTCGTGTGGAAAGGTGAGTCTTTGTTACAATTTCGGGGGTTTATATACACAAATTATTGCTTACGTTCCCTACCTACTTCGATTCTTGAACCCTCAAACCTATGTGCCTACGATGCATGATTGCACTAAATGTCTTAACTCAGGTGTTCTTTCTGAAGAGATGAAGTTGCTGAAGATGTGAATTTAGAAGGTGAAAAGAATGATAATCAGTTCCCGGTAAATATATCTTCCGCAAACATTAACAAAGAACATTCAAGCCAACTGTGAATGGTATCCAGTACTGAATACAACCTTCTATTAGTTGATTATAATTGCAATACAGCCCACATTGCTTGCATGCTAACTTTGACACTAATATGCAAGTAGAATTTTTACACTTGTAAGTGATTTGTCCAAAATGCAATCATGAGAAGGCCGATAGGTGAGCTAACTGTAGAGTGGGAAAAAGATAATTTCTTACACAGGTGTTGGCGAACTGTTACAATGTTTGATAACAAGGGTGAAATATTTAACTAATCTCTAGATTACTCTCTGACGGGACTGGTGATGACTCTGATGTTATCAGCGATTTGTTGCAACAAATGTTGATCGGTAATGTTGCCCAGGGATTTGTTGCAACAAATGTTGATCGGTAATGTTGCGTTGCGGGACGTTTTTGGCGTTTGACTGATGTTGCTGGAGCTGCTGCTGTTGTTAAAGTAGTGATGTTGCGTGGAGTTGCTGCTGGAGGTTGTGAGGCGTTTGATGTATCCCCAAGTTAAAGGTTGTAGAGACCACATCGAACAACCGCTTGGCGGATGGTCTAGGCGTTCGAGTTGCCGCTGTCGTAGCTCGTGGTGGGGTGGTGGGAGGTTACGTCGAGGGTGATTCGTCCACTTGATACTCGTGTTGGCGGGTATTTTTGGTAGCGCAGTCACCACTGGATTTAGTAAGCTGTTCTGGTGGTGTGCTAAGTTAGCATATCGATCGTTCCATACCCGAAGGTGTGGGGGTTACGGCTCGATTCGGCGTTAGGTACAGGATATGCAATATGCCTGAGGTTGAAGTTGTTGTTGCTGTTGTTGCCATTCGATCGCTATTCAATAAGCCATAGATTTGGTGGCGGAAGCACTGATATGAACTTTTGCAATCTATCTTTTCGATATACACTTGCTGAGCACCAGACGATCCTAAGCGAAAAATTATTTGGACACTTTTTTTTGTTCCCCGATAGCAGTTTATTTAATCGATCGGTCGATAATTATTTAGGCACAACTGTATATATATATATATAAGGGTGTCCCATGACACTAAGCAATTTTTTTTTTTTGGGATATCAAAAACGCATACCCTCCAATTTTTGTCCATTTAGCCCTATTAGCTCGGTTATGAAATATTATAGCTCTAAGATAACAGGAAGTTGTGCCGACTTGATGATTTAGTTACTATGTGCGTATTTGTACTGGATTACTTCGGGGGATCTTAAGAATTCATGTTGTTTTCAAAAAAAAAAAAAAAAACAATATTCCAACCTGTATTTTAAAAATACATACGCTTTTTATTTAAGAATATTTTCTTTTTAACGTTTCTTTTTTACAGTCAGGGTAGATCTTCCTGTGTTCTTGTACACAACGTAACAAAAATTGTTTTTGTTCCTCCTGAACCGTTAATAAACCATGAAAATCTTGCATTAGTTTAACTGCCCTTTCTGCTGTGTCGTTAACTGCTCTTAGCATAGAAATTGTATTTTTGGCGTCTAGAAAAGAGGAGTTTGTTTCCCATGTTGAAGGACACTCACGAAGAAAACTGTCATCAATTCTGAGACGAGAGAACAAATCCTTACTCTTCGTTGAAATAAAATCATTTATGTTTTTCTCTAAGATAAAAAAAAAAAAATTCATAACTTGAGTGAAATAACATAAGATATAGACAGATAACTATAGAAAAAACTTTTAATAATAACAATATTAATATATCATACTTACCGTACAATGAACCGCAAAGTTCTTCATTCGATAGGATGTATCGTCTGCCAAGGGTTGATACATTTTCGTTCGACAAATTCTTCAAAATGTTAACTTTTAGTTTTTGGCCCACCTCATCGTCAAATAGTGACAGGATAGCTGCTTCATCAGTCAAATACCATAAGTGTTGGCTGAACTTCTGTAGAGCTGCTTTCGAAATGCTTTTGTCAATATTTTCGTAAGACTTCAATGACTTCAGAAAGCACAAATCCTGGTAAGGTGCTTTTACTGCCAAAATACATTGAAGCCATGGCTTGACATAAGTTGTCACAATAAACAAGCAAACGTCTAGCAGAGCTGCCTTGTCTTTGCTGGTTAACTTTAACTGAGAACTCAGCAACGTTATTTTCAGTGAATAGATAGCTCTTGCCATCCATCGGGCTTGGTGCATACCACCTGGTGGCCTAATTTTGCATTTTCGCTCTATCAACTCTCGATAGTCATCCCTCACTATTTTTTTGGTCAGTTCAATGCGATAGAATTCAAGCAGATCTTCAATTTTGGAAGCAGTTAGGTATATTTCCACGTTTTGTCTATAGCACTGAATCTTATTTGGGTCGACGGTTTTCCAATTATCTCTGAACTTTTTGAATATTGGGATATCAGGCCTTGTGGTCACTTGACTGATTTTATCTTCGAAAACACTTTTTAGCACCAGTTCGTAAATGTGGTGTCGACAAGCAAAAACAAGCACTTCCCTGTCAAGTTTTTGCTCAAGGAGCACACAGGCACCATTTATACGACCAGTATTTGAGGCCATAGTATCACAGCAGAGAATCTGTACTTGATCTTCCAGATTCCAATCATGAATTGCATTCCCAACAGCCTGCATCTGTTCTTTGCCACTTGAACTCTCCAATTTCGGCACAGCTATTAGTTGTTCCTTATTTCCATACGAAATTACTATAGGAAGGCGTTCTTCTTTACATTTTAGGGCATCCAGAGCAGGCAATAGTTTTCCGTCCCAGTGAACAGTTACAAAGCCGGGTACTTAATTTTGGAAATTTTCTTTAATTGCTTCCGCGCGCTCTTTTCTTTTTTCCGTACGTATTCGTTGAATGGATGATTTACTGATCGGAAAATCATCAATATTATGACCAAGTGCTTCGATTGTAGCTTCAAGGATAAACACAGAGTCTCTCACACGCAACTGGCATCTGTCTAATGCAGCTACTAATTTTGGAGTTACCAAATCATTCTGCTTTACTAATTTAGTAGAAATAGTAGCAGAAGTAGCAGTCTCGGGTTGCGTATTCTCGATCACAAATGACAAATCTTCCTGTGAACCAATATTTTCACTTAAACTGGAAGATAAATCATCTTGTAAAGGTTCTTGTGACGACGACGCTGTAGAAGTAGATGCTGAAAAATATTTCATTCGCCAGGTTTCCTCTTTAATAACCCTGAGTCGCGTCCTTTCCTCTTTGTTTGCCAGTTTTCTGTCCACTCCAGCAAGGTAACCGGGTCGACCAGGCTCTCTTTGGCGCTGCAAGAAAATTTTGTCTTCTTCAATTTTCATCAATTGAAGCGCATCGGCGTGTGCAATATCAAACAAATTATCCAAATTATTTGAAAAATCTTGTTGACGCCGCTTGAACACGTCCTGTGTTTTGTTTGCATTTTTTTTGTAAGTCTCTCCAAACTTGGTACAACTTATTAAGTTTTGTAACACAATTAGGAGTCGATTTTTCCCAAAATATAACACTCCCGTATAACTAGATTTGCACTTTGATTAACACTTAGTTTTACTTCGCGAATGTTATAAAAAAAAAACTCGGAGAACTTGTCCGTTGGAGGGAAGTTTTGAACCCGTTATTTGATGAATAGCATCTCCTACCAAAAATATGGCCTTTTTAGCACTGCGTAATTCCACTGACATGTTTCTTAACTTAAAACAATACGCTCATTGACAAGAAAACGAGAAATTAATATTGAACATAGACGACTAAATGTGTGCTCGCCCTATATATGCAATGTAAGTAGGTACTGTTACGTTTTTGCAAGTCGGCACGGGTTCCTGTGATCCAAATTCTATAAAATTTTATTTTCGACTGTTTTAACATAATAAGAAAAAAATTGGGGGGTATGCATTAAAAAAAACATCGCCTTTTTTTACATGCAATTTTTATGTCCCACACCAGCTGATCGATTTTCGGCTGTCTCCAATTGAGAAGATTTTGGTCTTTCTGATCTCCCGATTCGACCATAAATGTTCATCGCAGAGTTGGGTTGCCGTCGGCTTTTCCATTTGATGCAAAACGATCTTTTGCCGACGGATAACAATAAGGATGTTGTTGTGGTATCCAAGGAAATCGATTTTCTGTTTCAAGAATTGACATGTCTCCCAACGTAATCTCAAACCATTTTCTGCAGCAACCTTTAATACGATTTTCAGTTTCTTCAAGCCTTCCGCTTCATCCATGGAATGAATAATGATATCGTCCATGTAGATAACTATGGTTCCATCCAGGATCTGTGGCCTCAACACTGCGGAAAAATACTGGCGATCTTTTGCCCCTTCCTGGAACATAGTTGTTCACCAATTTCCAAATTTCATCTCTCTGTATCCAAGGTGCTGGACATCGATGTCGGGCTCCCTCTCGAAATCTCGTTCAACAGCTGACAGGCAAATTTCTTCCATCTCAGATAACGGTCCATTTTCTTCCGGCTAAAACAGCAACTACTAGTAGCGGCATTGTTTCCGCGTCTCTGCGGTGTTAGTGCTTCCGTCTCTCCTTGTACCGCTTTTCTTCGTGCGGTGCCTTCTACCGCTACTTTTCGTCTTCGTGTCTGGATACGACACGCTGCCTCTCGCTCACTCCCGTTGGGGCATGCAACAGCGAAGAGGTTGGAATTTTCTTTGTCGAGATTTAACGATTTCGATCACAAGTTCTTTCCACGCACATGTTGCTGCCACTTTTAGTGTCAGTTTTTTTTTACACAATTTATATTCAGCAGGTTTTCATCGACTCCGTCTGATATATATTTTTTTTCACTTAACAGAGCGGGATTAATGTATTTTTTTCACACACTTGCTGCTTATTTCACTTTTATTTGTTCACCACTGTGCTGTGTATATCTAATGCACATATGCACGCGCTTTTGTTTTGATCTTTCACAAGATCCACGGGTTCAATATAATTAACAAACTTTATTATTTTATTATAAACTATTCTAGTGACGACTGGTCCGTTTGAGTGATTTGCTTCAATTGACTACTTTTACTTCGCTGCGGTGTAAAAAGAATGGGATGGACGTTTTCTCGTGTTGTTCGTTTACGGTTCGTTCGGTCTTGCTTTGTGCTGTCAATTGGCGTAGGGTAATGTAATCCCCATCCTACATGACATACACGTTGCGCGAACGGCTTCTGAGATATTTGTGTTGTGTCAACCGTCCTGTGTTTCAACCGCACCCAGTCTACCCTACTTTAAAATTCTCCCAAGTTTTATTATTTACTTTAATTTCTCAATAACCCATAACTAAACTGAAGTTAATTCCGTTTGATACATTGCTAGGATATTGCAATTCTTCAATCTTGTTAAGATTTTGAACCAACTCCACTAAAAGATAATAAAATGTATACATTACTCATAACTGTACAATTGGACAGTAGTAAGAACAAGCAAATATTATGTTTATATTTTTTTCAGCACTATTTATTATTCTTACAGCGTACACTAACAAATTAACAATTTATTTACGTTTTGGCAAGTTATTATACTATTTATTAAGTCCACATGTCATGTATTTATATAAATCGAATATTTTGATGTACACAAGTACATAAAATAGTTAAGCAATTTTTGTTTTTACCTTTAATAAATGATTTCCCTTCATTATCTCTCGGTCAACAAGTAAGTTTCCACGCAATTTAATTTAAGGTTAATTAAAATCGCTGTAGTTTTTGTAAGATAATTAAAAATTAGCATGTAACATTGATATAAAAACAAGAAATTGTATTTTTTTACCAGTACATTCAATATATTTTATATCTGTTTGCATTACATTAATGACTCTTTTAATATAAGCTTTTTCAACAATAGTACACATAATCAATTAATTTAGTATTAAATGCTCGGCTAAATGCAGAGTTATATAGAAATCAACAATAAGCAAAACGTGTTTGTATAAGCAATTTAAAATAAAATAAATATAACTTTTAAGTAAAAGAAACCAGTAAAAGCAAGTTTTTCGAGGAACATGTTAACACAGCTTTTTAATTTCCTGCTGAAATATTAAATTGATGATCAAACGTGCATTTTAAAATCAAGTTTTTCTACCCTTGGTCAATTTATATGTACAAGATCTGCAAATAATTATCCAAGCAACATTTTGTAAGTATTAGTTTTTGTTTTTTTTTCGTAAATATTGTATCTCATAATATTTTAATGTATCACATTTACTAAAATGCGGTCATGAGAAATTCAATATAAAACCAAAGATTTCGTGCGTTGAGTTTTTATCAACACTTGGATTTATTTACTCTACTCGATGTGGATAAATGTATATATTCAGTTTAGAATAATAATTAAGTTTAATTGAAATAATTTTAAAATCAAATCTGTATATGGGACGCGTGCTTCTAAAATAAACATACATTATATATGAATATTTAGTTTTACAAAAGATATAAAATATATTTACATTTTCAGAAATATGCATGTTGGAAAATTTGAATTGTTTGTAAAAAAAAACGGATTTAGTTAGTAAGTTAGAAATAAAAATAAAAATATAAATACCTATATATATTATATATATACATAATAAATGAATAAAGAGAAAATGTTTTATAATAGTTGCAAAGAAAAGTGGCTTTACTTTAATAACTTTTTGTCTAGCAGTCCTGGAATCGATTAAATCTAATCCAATCACAAATCAAAAGGGGTTAAGAAATGTCAAGATATTGCCTCAGTCCTACAAACTTCTATATGGTTGGTGTACCTCCCTGTAACCCACGATTTGGTACGTCTACCCTTAATAAGTGCCAGCTACGATTAATCACAACCATTTCTAAAAAAGTTTAGGTACGGATACACTACACTTGCCATACACATCTGCAATGGCATATGACCATCACCGCTGGCTCGGACGTAGTCTAATCTGGAGGTCCAATTTGCGATGAGTTTTTCCAACATTTGTGGCCGTATATCGGCAATAACGCGGCGAATGGTGTTCTCCAAGTTGTCAATCGTTTAGGGCTTATCGGCGTAGACTAGCGACTTCACATATCCCCTCAAAATATAGTCAAGCGGCGTTAAATTGCACGATCTTGGAGGCCAATTCACGGGTCCGCAACGTGAAACTATGCGGTTACCAAACGTTTCCTTCAATAAATCAATTGTGGCACGAGCTGTGTGACATGTTGCGCCGTCTTGTTGAAACCACAGCTCCTGCACATCATGGTTGTTCAATTGATGAACGAAAGTAAGCATGGCTCTATAGCGGTCACCATTGACTGTAACGTTCTGGCCAGCATCGTTTTTAAAGAAGTACGCACAGATTATTCCACCAACCCATAGAGCACACCAAACAGTCAGTTTTTGTGGATTGATGATTATCATCACTCCAAATACGGCAGTTTTGTTTATTGACGTATCCTGATATTGCTCTGATGGACGATTATGTCGACCGTAAAATGGACGTAGCACGTGATACGTATTTCAAACAGAACCATGATTTTCAAAATAAATAAATATATAAAACTTCACAGCTGACAAAATGGCCGCCAGTTAAAATAGTGTTGCCAACTTAAAGTTCTATACCTACCTCTAAAAAAACACCCTTTATTATTCTACATTACGCTTCAGAGTTTATATTCAGGAATTAAGTCGTATGCCTTCATTAAGTCCACAAATTATGTGTAGACATTTGTCGATGTTTAGAAGTCTATCCAACAAGTTTAAACTGATCACAAACAACTCGTTAGTTCACTTGTTGATGCGTCCGGTTTACACCCGTCATTGCCGTTTACGTTTAAATTTGAGGTAAAATGGCACCATTAAGCCATTGCCGCAAAGTGCGCCTTTTCCTGACAGACTTGAAGCATCTAGATTTGGTCTTTTGATAGAAAGGGCAATTTTTTTCTTCAATCGCCATAAGACTTGTAATCTTGTGGCTCGTTATGGCGTTTTCAATTGATGAAAAAGTGCTCTTTCTATGTTTGCTATGTTTCATTTAAAAAGAAAGTGCACACCCATGGCAATTCTTAACATGTCAGAAGTGTCGGAATATTTTTAAAGAATTGCCCTGAACTCACCAAAACACTAGCAAAATGTCAGATTGAAATGTGTGTTGTGCAATGTTTGAAACCAATTTTGCGATAAGTGATCCGAAAATATGCAGTTATGAGTGCAAATGTAAACTTTAATAGAAATATATTTCTTTCGTTCATTTAAACATTCATATTTATTGTAAAAACAAAATAAAAGTAGCAACAGAAAACCAAATCTCACATGGTCCCTACCACTGTTGCAATACTGCTCCAACGAATTTCATTGCAAAGAACAATTTCGAATGAATTTCGGGGTTTCGCACGGATCTTCAATGAAAAACGCAATTAGTCATTGCTTTGTAAGTCCTTCACGGCAATGAAATCAGCTGCTGAGGGAGCAATAATCGTGTCTATTTTTTGCGTAACAATTCGTCTGCACGACCGTCCGACACCGACTGCGCAAACCGCACGAGACGTTGGCAAGAGTGGCCGGCCCCGGAGCGCCCGTTGTCCCGAGAATATCGCCGCTGTTGACGAGGATGTCGAGCTGTCGCCGGAAACATCGACCAGACGGCGTTCCTCGCAATTATCCATCAGCCGGTCGTCCCTTAGGCGAATTTTGCCTGTCGACCGCCAAACGAGTGTAACCTACGCCCAAGCCATCCTCAATCTCGAGGACTAAGTGGACGATTTTTCGACCAAAATCATAATGAGCGATGAGGCTCATTTCCACCTCAGCGCGTACGTGAACAAGCAAAACTATCGCTGCTGGGGCACCGAATATCTACGAGCAATGCACGAGGAGCCATAACACCCGCTCAAAGTTACTGCATGGTGCGCTATTCATGCTGGAGAAGTCATCGGGCCATTTTTTTTTTCGAGAACGCCGCTGGTCAAACGACAACAGTGGACGGTGCGCGCTATAGGGCCATGTTAACCGAGTTTTTTCTGCCGCAATTGCACGAATTAGGACTGGAGGACATGTGGTTCCAACAGGACAGAGCTACGGCACACACTGCGCGAGCCACAACCGATATTCTGAAGGCGGCGTTCCCGGGACGCCTCATCTCTCGTTTTGGCGATTTGCACTGGCCCGCAAGATCGCCCGATTGAACCGTTGCAGACATTTTTTTGTGGGGTTTTTTGAAGTACCGTGCTTACGTGAACAAGCCCGAGACCCTAGAAGCCCTCAAGGGCAACATTCGACACGAGTGCTAGAAACTGTCGCCCGAAGTTCTCGCCGAAGTTATGAAAATTGTTATAAATCGAGCCCGTATGGCAATCAATTGTGACGGCGCCCAATAAAATTCTAAAGGTTCAAATAAACAGAATCTAAGTTTTTCATTTAGAAAAAAAATGAGAGCTAAACAACATCGGATGACTTCTTTTGGCCCACCTTGTACATGTTTGCCTGCGTTAAAATAGTTATCTCTTTGAACTATTGCAGCCTATAGGCCTTTTTTATTATGCCCGCATGATCTATATAGATCAGTGATGGAAGTTTACAACAACAGTTGGATTTCGTACTATTGTTGTAAACCGTGGAAATCAAAGATCTATATAGATCATGTGGGTAAAATAAAAACGACTCATATAAACGACCGATCCCATCAAAAAAAAAAAAACTCCACGAACATTAACAACAAAACCATTTGTCAGATCTTAAAGTAGAATTATTCTTTCGGCACTTAGCATTGACCCTCAAATAAACATTTAAAAGCATACTTAACCTTTACAAGTAATAATAATTTGCGTATAAAGTATAAGCCTTTGAAGTTTCATTTGAACATTTACACTCCAGTATTCGAAGATAAAACATGTCTCGGTTAAAACTTATATTTGTTGTATTTATTTTTGCAACAGCAAATGCAAAGTTTCGTACGTTCCTTCAGAGTGTATTGTGTTAACAAAAATTAAGTGAGATTATATATTTTTGCAGCCAACAACCCTAAACCATGCGCACATGAAGATCTGAGCTGCATTAAAGATTTTATCACATTTTTGACGCAGGAAAAGACCAGTGGTAATTAAAAAAAACACAAAAAGGAACTAAAAAAGCAAATTTTAACTTTCTGGAAACTGTTTTCAGGATATAAGTCGCTTAATCTGATCAAATTCGATCCCCTACGGATTGCCTCTATCGATATCCATCAGGGAACGGAAAGCCCAGTAAATATTGACTTACAGTTTCGTAACAATGATTTGACGGGATTGAAGGGAGTTGAAGTAAAAAAAATCAAGTACAGACTTTTATTTGAAATTAAAATGTACTCTGCATCTTAAATTTCTCTTTTTTTAAGCGGCTTTGGAAAGGATATAACGCAAGACCAAGAGATACATTTCAGAGCTCCCGTTATCAATTTATTTGGAGAATACACAATTTCCGGAAGATTACTTATTTTACCGGTGTATGGAACTGGAATAAGTAATCTCACGCTGGGTAAATAAATATCTAAATATAAAATAGTTAAGTGGATATAATGCGATTTTGTTTTAGTGAATACGGATATTGCAATATATTTCTCTGGAACTCCGCAAGTTAAGCCAGATGGCACTTACATGACGATAAACAACATGCGCCTGACTTTGGCGCCGAAGAGGGTTTACTATAATTTTGCTAATATTTTCAATAACGACCAGAGACTGTCCGACACTTTGCATTTGTTTATAAATGAAAATTGGGAGGATATCTTTCGTGAAGTGCAAGTATCTATATGCGAGGCATTCGCAAAGGTTTTCGAGAGCATTGCTAATAATGTTTTTCAAAAATATCCCTACGATAAGTTTTTTGCTTAATTTTCTCCGAAGCAGAAAGAAAAATAGTTTTAGATTTTTACGGGCTTAATATAAAAAATAAAATCTTCCTGTACAAAAAACCTTGGCTAAAAACTGTTTAATTTTTTCAAAATATAAAAAATACCTGTGGAAGTGGCAAATTATACTTTAAAGTGATGAGAGAAGCAGACAAATTTTATTTTGTTTTCATTGCGGGCCATAGCGATAGCACTCAGCAAAAAACGGTTTTATTTATTTTCGGCTAGCTAAAGTCTTGTATTGTGGACATTTCTTGCTTTTTTTTGCATGCATTTTGTATATAGACTTATGCCATTTCGCAATTTGTTGAAACATGCCCTAAAAGATGAAGGATTTTCGCTAAATGATGAAGTTATTTTTGATGAACTTCCTGTTGGCTTAATTAGCTGCTATATACATCATATTCTCTACATTTTTAATAAAAAAAAACTGTATAAGGTCAAGGTCATAGAAAGTAGAAACCTGTGCGTGTAATACTGTTCATGACCATCTTGGTTGTGTTTAATACTCCCAATTTAACTGGACAGGGCCTTAAAATTGATTACCAGCTCGCAGAGTTGCTGTTTACCATCGCTAGAATAAAATAATTTTTTCTACCGTGTGATTTTTCGGAGCTAACTCAAAACGTTGTATCTTTTTTATACATTGCTACGGTACCATAAATAAAGTCTGCTCTAAAAATGATCGCTTTTTGAACTATTTACATATGTGAACTACTAACATTAAGAGTCGAAACTAAAAATGTTTATTGGTAAGGCCATTTTCTATTATAAATCAGTATCGCAGTGCCGGCTCCAGCCAAACGAGCGCCCTGTGCAAGATTTTCAGAAAGCCCCCTTTTTTCATATTTGCACACATGCAAATCTTTTCCACATCACCCAGGAGGTAGACTTTTAATGCCTTTTTTATAGAGGTATACCCGGTATACCTAATACTCAGTAACAAAACAAAATCCCTTTAGCCAAAGCCAAAGAAATTCCTTACTACTATGTGTTCATCCCTCGCAGGTCGCAGCTTTAATTTTTTCAAAATATACTTTCAATTTTCAAAGGCACTTTAGTGAAAGAGAAAACTATATTTTCAATCATAATACGCAATACAATACAAAGCTTCTTGTTCTCTTTGTAGCTGTAAGAGAAATTTGTTACTCTTTCGTAGATGGAAATCCCATCCATCCATCCCATATGTGCAGAATCAAAAACCTGCACGTTCAAGTACATACGATTTCGTAAGAATGTTTTTTTTTTTTTTGAATTATTTCATATGAACATTTTGCGTTTCCTCCCGTGCTACAATTGTAGTGTTTTCTCCTTTTTTAATACATTTTTGCTAACTGAGTACGGCCACTACCTTGAATCCACCGCGTACTACTTTTTATAAATTCATATCAATAACTCATTTCTTATTTTTCCAAAATTGTTTGTAACAACAGACTTAGGGCCGGTCTGTTCACAGCTGGTCAAATCCTTGGTTAGGTTACCATCAATTTAGTTTAAAACCCTCTCGACCCGGCTTTCGAGGGACCGATTCCGGACAAGTATTGCGATTTACATCTAATCAAAACCTTCATAAAAAACAATCGAGCACAAACAAATTTCAGTAGGTTAAAGGGCGTGGCCGGTGGGCGATGGTACAAAAATGTATTATCCGGGATGTTGTGTGGTATAATATTCCACCAATTCCTGGGTAATGTTGGCGTATACATGACTGTTGGTACACATTTGTACCACTAAAAAGGACGATTGGTACATATATGTACCACTTGCCAAAATCCATGAATTATTTGGTTTTACAATTACAAACACTTACGTTATAAAACAAATTTATATGTATTCACTTGATATTATATTCCGCTTGTTTCACCGCTAAAACTTTAAAAAAAACTGCAAAAAAAAACCGAAACATCAACACATTACATCAACTGCGATCGAAAACATGCAAATAAATCCCCAACACACACAAGCGTGTAGCATCTGCAACCACATTTGGATACCCTAGCAGAACGTTGAAAGACGTTATGCTATAGATTTCGACTAAATAGCATGCAGTTTGTGACTTCCAGGTATGTTTATTCTTAAAAATAAATAATTGGCGCAACAGGTCCGTATGGACCCAAGCCTAGCTTCTCACAACCATTCGTCTTGTGTGAGTTTTTATTTTTGGGACGAATGGAAGGGATCTACAATTTTATGCCGAGTCCAAACGGCCAATTGAGAAGCTCTTTCATGACAGTTATACTCTCGGATGTTTGTCAGACGTTCGCGAGAGGTGGCGCAGTGAAAAAAACCTTAAGTTGGAATTTGGGTTTTTCTCGGGATTCGAACCTGGGACCCCTCGCTTAGTAGTCCAACACACTAACCACTAAGCCACTGCGCCGATGTTTATTCTTTTAGTGGTACATAAATGTACCAGCCGTGTCGAAAGCGTTAACCGATGATTACAAATCAGTGATAACCAATGAGAGTTTGTTAACCGTTTTTTCACTTCGGTCACCAAGCCATTTGGGAAAATTCGTTCCAGTTCATTTGTCAATTCAATGATTAGCGAATCTTTGCTTACATTTTTTTCTGGGTCCTTGTGTTTTTGTCTAGGTAATTATTTTTTAATGAATATAATTTATTTAAATATATTTTTAAATCAAATGATATAGGATTTTTTTTTAAAACAGAGAAATACAATTTTGTTGGTGTGAGACAATAAGTTAGCAATTGAGAATAAAAAAAAAACTGAATCAGTACAACAACCAATAAAAATTGTTGACCCATTATCGGGCCTCATCTCAATTTCGTTTCGAATGTCGCAATAATTTTCTGATTCTTTCAATATTTCCTCAATTTATGAAAACTGTCAAAACACAAAAATGTTAAAAGTAATCTTAATTCATACAGCTTGTCGGCAAGTAACGGGAAATCGGCCGAAGTTGGTCGTCTCAGTATTGTCTCTGGCGTGCAGTGTATTGTATTCATTTGTCAGTTAAAAACGTTAACTTAACCGAACAGATTTTATTGGTTAGGGCCTTGGTTCCATCTTGTAGATTTATTTTATTATTTGTATTTTTTTCCCACAATATTGCTCGCAATATTCTATAAAAAGTTGTATGGCAGATATTTATTAAACAATATTCTTGAATAAACGCACAAAATCGGCTGTTTATCGATTCCTTGGGTTATCTAACCAAGCCATAGATTCTCTGGTTATAGCTGGAATAGCCGATGATTAAATGTAACCAAGATTGAACAGGCCTTAATCTACAAGATACACGTTCCAATTCAAATTCTCGCACAGGATACACCTCGTTTTTTTATATATAAAACTACGTAACTTTTAATTAATTTTTAAATTTTGAGTTATATATCAAAATAAAAAACTGAAATAATTTATGTTGAATTAAAATAAGCTTTTATTTGTGATATTTTACTCACTCTTTTGCAAAATGTAAGAGTAAGAGGTTTCACATCCTCTTACTCTTACCTATACGAACAGAGTGAAACATTTTCAGATGTGGTAGGTAAGAAATTAAGTTGCATAGACCAAGTGGGATTTTTTTATTTTTCTATACTTTGAGTTAGATTCTCGTTGAAGTTGCAACATAGTAAGTGATGTGAGTTATGTCGTTTTCCATTGGGACCACCAAAAATCTTTTTCAGATCTCAGATTTTATGCGGCTCATGGAACATGCAACGAAATTGATCTGCTTTTGTGAATGGATTAGTGCGTTATTTGACAACAATATCAGCAGCTCAAATTGCATTTGTTTTTGGTAACATCAACCATGGAAATCGGCTTGAAAAATGTTTCCTCTGTTGTAGATACTAATGGAGTAGTTTTGGTGATTCGTAGTTTCCAGATGATGAGGAAGACAATGAAGATAATAATTCCTCCAAAACTATGTCCATTGCTGTTTATATATTTCTTTATTTTGGTTTTTTACGGAACTTTGCACATCTGTTTTAAAACAAACTTCTTTAAATGACGTAAAACAGCTGTGCTGTATTTGTGGTAGTCTGTGTAAATCTGAAAAAATATCGAGATTTGCAAAAAGTGATCCGAATCAAAAAAAAGATTGATTTTTTTTCCTAATGGAACGCCAAAAGTGATTTAGATCAAAAAAAAGATTGATTTTTTGTCCCAATGGAAAACGACATTAATGTGCAAGAAATAATCATGTTATTATTTTGGGGTTATTTGAACAAGCTTTTTGTTAAAAATGCAAATGGTAGTATTTGTTAGCGCAAGATAAAATTAAATTTTCTTTCCTAGCAATGCGCCCCCAGAACTTGGCGCCCTGTGCATTTTCACATCTTGCACATTTGGTTGGTGCGGCCCTGTCAGTATGCAACTCTAAGGTCATGTACCTACCCAAAATCGTTAAAATTTTCAATAAAAGCTTGCAAATTAGTACAAATTGTCCTTATTTAAGTAATTAATTGTTCGTTTATAATTAATTAGCGTTTACTTATACCTGTTTATAAGTCACAACAAGATGTATATGGCCAGTTTTGTCAATACCTCATGCTTTCGTAACTGCACCGTAACGAGAATGGAATTCCGCCACTTAGAAATTATTAAAAAAAAAGTTCAAAAACATTAACTCTCAGATGTCAGTGATCCCCATAACCACTATAAATGACATAAATGTTGTCTACCACAAATTGAACCCCTTTATATCATGTAGCTTACTTACGGTTATTTGTTAGGTACCGAACTGAATTGGCTAAACAATTTTAGCAGAATATTTAGCGGGTACGACTGGACTGGACAAGTTTAACGTCTGTTTTAATGGCCCATCAGAAGTCTTTCTCCCACCTATTATTTGTGGTAGAATTAATTCACTAATTACACCGAAACTGATTTCAGTTCGTATTCTTGATGAATTGTCAACTTGCAGTTAATGTACCCATGACTTTGAGTTAAGTGCTTAAGTGCATTACAACAATTATTATTACACAATTAAATTTATTGAAACAATAAACAGCCATCGCATTTACGGTTGAATCATTCTTCGGCTGTCCCGTCTAGATTCATCTTGAGATCATGTATATATAAAAAGAGATTGCCACTCATCGGCAGTTCTAATCGATCTCGAAAGTGTAGTCGGTCATTATTCGGAATATAGTTCAAGGAAGAAAAGTGATTTTGATTTTTTTTCTTTTTTTGCCAAACACAAACAATATGATGTATCGAGTGGGACTAGTTTCCATTTGTTGGGCTGTTTTTATGACCACTGGCATAAAGGCTAACAGTTTTCGTGAGCATCTCAATAGCAAATAAAATAAAACTGTGTTAATTAACTTGAGGATAATTTCAGCCTCCGATGTGCAGCGATGCACGTTTTCTGATAGTGATTGCATAAGCGCTACAGTGACACAGATCCTTCAAACACATTACAAAAAGGGTCATCGCGGTCTCAATATTATTCCGATTGATCCTTTGCGTATAAAGGGTCTAAGTCTGGGCAAAATTCCAAACAGTCCTGTTAATATTGAGCTTCAGTTCAAGGATATCGAACTATCTGGGCTAAGTAAGGTGAACGTGCTTAAAGTCACGTGAGTATTTGAACGCTTACACCGATATGTTTTGGAGATATTTAAAGAAGATTAAGTGGTTGTGTTTAGCGGATTTACGAAGGAGCCATCAAACCTTGTGTTTCAACTGGATGCTTATTTGCCAGAACTCATTCTAACTGGCCCCTATAAAGTAGACGGGAAAGTGCTAATATTGCCAATTGTTGGACAGGGAAACAGCAAGATCGTATTTCGTAAGTACCATCGATGTAGTTTTAGTTTCTTCTACGAGGATAAATACTTATACTTACTTATATCTGGCTGCCGACCCATGAACTGGAACCTTTTTTTCTCCGAGAATATTTAGTAAGTGTAACTACTAATTTACTTTTGCTGGTGGAAAGGAATATCTATCGATTGTGTGTGCAAGCAGACGATAGTCATTAGTCAGTGGTTAAGTATAGCACAAATTTCTGCTGCGCAATATCACTTAGAATGCATTCTTCAAAATTATGCAAAATATCGTTAATTGACCTGTTCAGTCGTTTCACCTGGCCTGGAACCATCGGACATTGACTCTTCAGCCAAAATGGGGAATTTAATTCACGCATTTGTTCCCAAGTTAATTGAAGGGGCATCCTTGATTAAAACTAGGCTACACTTGATGTCATAATCTGTTAACAGAGTAGGGAATCAGAGTTAAGTTCCCATTTACACTTGAGTTGATGGTTTGGAGTTAAACTATTGAGTATTAACCGGAAATAATATAAGATAATTGAAAAACCCTTTGTATTTTATTTATTTATATTTTAATTATTATTTATTTGCCATTTCAGAGAAAATGGCTGCAATAGCAAAAGTCAAGTGTGAAACATTGGAAAAAGATGGTAAAATATATCTGAAAATTGTCAAAATTCTTTTGGACTTGCAGCCAGAGAATGTGCTATTCGATTTGGAGAATCTTTTCAATGGCGATAAGGCCTTAGGCGATAATATGAACAAATTTTTGAATGAAAACTGGGCAGATATATACCCGGAAATGAAACCTGCCATAAGTGAAGCTGTTGGCCAAATCCTTGTACATATCGCAAATGGACCCTTCTCAAAGTTTGCATATACTGATTTATTTTTAACTTCTTAAGTTATGTCGTATACTGAATTAATTAATAATAAAAATCTTTAAATTAAGGTTTTGATTGTATAAAAAAAAATACAGATATTCTCCCAAGTCAGCTTTCCAGTTTTGCAATAAAAAGTCAAATAACAGGACAAATTGTCGCAAGAATTTAGACCTTTTATTTATTTAAGTTACTCGTTTGTATACGATACATGTATTTTCAGTAATCTTTCAAGAATGTCATGGTTAGTAATGGTTAATGGAAATATTCTTGCTTTTAGAATAGTCTCTGCAATAGTAGATTGATTTGCTAAATGTGGTTATTTATGAGGTTTATGGCTATAGCACAAATTTAACGAAATCCAGATCTGTTCGTGCACGAATTTGTGAAATTTCTAAAGTTTCACTCGATGACAATTGCCTTTGAATTTCACGATATTTTGTGCGTTTGCAGCATTCGATTGTACAAGAACAAAAAAATCCAATAGCTATGCTAGAGTATGAATGCATTTTGTGGAGTTTTTCTAGGCGCGATGTTCAATCGATCCTTCTTGCCAGAGTAAATTAGCCAAATATTCGCTTGAAGCCTTTTTCCAGTCAATTATACGTACATACAATAGAACTAAAATATGTTTTCGAAACACATACTCTTAGGCGCAGTTTCTATTCACATTGCAATTACCAAAAATGGATCTTGTCACAATGATTGATTGAAGCTCACACAGTAAAATATATAATCACACAGTACAGACAAATAAAAAATGCCAGCTGGCGATCAGGCGATCATAGTTTATACTGTAACATTCCAATGATGTTTCAACTTCCCTAAACATTCAGCTAAATTCTACACTTAAATTGATTTGTAAGGCTAACGAATTATCGATACTTGTTGAGCCAATTCAGTTCAAATTAATCTATCTATACGATGACAGAAAACAACAAGAACATTGCAAAGCATTTAAGACCACGCTTGAATAATGGTCTGGTACAGTATTTTTGTTTATGCAATGCTACGTTGTCCTTCATCCATTTAATGTTAAAATCAGAGACAATAAGGGTGAGCAGAGTTGGAAAATGGGTATGTATATGTGTGAATATAAAACGTACGTAATTTATTAGAAAATTAAAATTAATACAAATTAAATATCAGCCTCAACATTAGTTTCAAAAACTGGTTACAAATAATAAGAAATTTAAACCGGGACGCATATTTCTTACAAACAGAAAAAAAAAACGAATTTACATTTCACACCAGAGATGTAAATTTGTAAAAGCTAGAAAACATTCAACCAATGTAACGTCGAGCAACAGCCGGACGATTTGCAGCAGGAACTTCCAATGGCTCTCCTTTTAATATCGGCTGAGCAGGCTCTTCACAATTATTCACGGCAACATTTTCAATTTCCTTCTGACGCTCTTGTATAGCCCATTCAATAACCTGAATATACATTCGGCTATTAGCGACATTTTCAATCACCTCGGTCAAGGCATCTATAAGCGGTTGCAGATTTTCTATAAAAGAAACAGAAAATCATAACATTTCATCATCTAAAAAGACTCATAGTCTTACCGCGCCCTTCAGGTGAGACAAATTTGCCCCTCCGATGTTCTAAAACACAGTTTTTGAAAGTATTGAGCTTCATAATGGCCATTTGCAACTTTTCCAGGGATTGTTTGCATTCCTCTATGGGTCCATGGTAGTCCGTTGTTACCTGGACGTGCGCCTTCAAAGAATCGCGCAATTGGCGCAGGAGCTTGGTGCTACTCCATATGGCATGTTTTGTCTGAGCAGAAGCGCTTAGAGTGCTTGGGAGTGTGTTTTGCTCGTAAATACTTTCAAATATGTAGTCTGCATGAATGTAAAATGACAATCTGTCATACATAGAAAAAAGTCTGTATACTTCGTTACTTGTGAGCCTGCAAGAAGTTTACGTGATTATTTTTACAAATGCATATTAATGAAATTCTTACGTATCTGGAGTAAGTCCCATGTCTGCCATAGTTGTATTTTTATCAATATCAGTATTTGGCTCTTTTTGCGTTTGCTTATAGTTTCCCATTTTTCTAGCTCTTGGGTATGAGGGATTGACAAATCGCAAAGACGAATTGCTGTTTTCGCTAGCAGAAAACACGCTTGCTACAATGGGAGATGATTTCACATTACTGCTAGAATTATAAAACATAAATACGTTATTCAATTTTTAACAAATTAATTTAACAAAATTCTGGCTTACCATTGTGCAGTTTTCATTGTGAGCTCTATTGGTGGAATATAAGACATGGATGGTGTTTGCATTTTCAAATCGCATATGCCTAAAGCTTTTTTGGCAGTAATTGGGCAACTGTTTGGGTCTTTTTCGTTGTCCATTACCATTTCCTCTAAGTAAGTAGTCATTTTATAAATATGACTCTCTAAATCGCAATCACGACCGGATGAATGGGCCATTTTAATTAGCGTGGTAAAAAATACGCTGTCGCACAAAATCTTCACAACACTTATAACTACTAATTGGTGGCGAAATATATACACAGAAATGATTAAGAAGCTCGACTTCTCTGACTCGTGTTAGTTTTGGAAATGCAAAGGACGCCCAATTTAACCAGAACAAATCTTCAGTTTATTTTTAAAAAAATTCCGAGAATTGCAAAAAAAATTCAAATGAAATGAAGACATTAACCCAAACCCCATGGCCATCCCCATCATTTCCTACTTTAGTCCGAAATCTCAAGTGCGTTCGCAAATCCTATCTATATATTTTGTCGAATGGATTACATGAGCCAAATTGGTAATCTGCATCTGTTTTGTTTCTTTTTTTGTGAAATAAATTTTCACAACCTTCACTCCCGTTTTAGTGTACATGCCTCTAATTACATAAATGGTAATCCGCAAATATAGGGGAAGGCCTTTTTATTCTTAAAATAAAATTCAATAAAAAAAAAACAACTTTTGTTACTTCTAGATGACGTGATATGTGATTGTATCCTGATGACAAAGTGACAGTTGTTGCGATCGACTTAAGGCTATTAAATGTGTCTATTTGTTATAAATCGAAGACGCTGCATAATTTAAATTTTACAATATGTCGGGCTTATTAATAATTATACATTGCATTTTTGTTTGTTAGTTCACAATCAGACTGCCTTTCATTTTCAGTCGCTTACGTGCGTTTGCAATGGTCAAACCATTTTATGAACAGGATTAAGTTTATTTCCAAGCTATCCTCCATGCATAATCGATAGTGCTTCAAAAACAACTTACGCCCGCCATTTCTTTAGGTGTACAAAATGTTGGCTCATGCAATACTTGATAAAAATTCAATATGTTATCACACTCGCTAGTGTTCTCGAACGCGAAAAATATCGGAATAATTTCCCCTTTGGGTTTGGATTGGTGGAGGTGGTGTTGCATGTAGCATGCTACCAAAAGCAAACAACGGTTACATTTTCTTGGAAAAACAAACAATCTGAACAAAATTTAACAGAAATAAATGTCTTGTGGTAATTAAAGTTTTATAACTAACTGCTATGGAATCACGTACTACAAGAAGTAATACAAACCATAGACAAATCATGTCTCTGATACAAACTATGCTTTTAAAATATACTCAACGAACCAAATTCTGAACCATTTAAAATCGGAAAATGTAATTATACATATTTAATACCTAGTTGAATGTGTTTGGCTATGCAGATTTTATCGTATCGGCTTGTCAACCAGCAGCTGTTTCTTTTTACCCCACTGGTTTACTTTTAACTATAGACAAATCATACTATTGTCTCTGCTTTTAACTTTTAAGAAGTGTGGTGCCGTATAGGTGCATGTTTAAATCATCAGCCTGCTTCATTAACACGGTATTAAAACGGCTAATTCATTCTCCAATATCACCTATGGCACTCGAATTTGTAAATTCGTCCAAGTGCTTCGAAGGCGAACAAAGATTCTATACACACTATTCCGATACAGTAAAATGTAGAATGAGTCTAGGCGTCTATTTGCCTCCAAAGGCTATAAAGGAAAGAAAGAATTGCCCAGTATTATATTTTTCAATGGTCTGACGGCTACACACGAGAACTTTGTCTTAAAATCAGGATTTCAGAAGTACGCTGCGCAATTGGGTATTTGCGTAGTATCTCCGGATACATCACCTAGAGGTGTGGATGTTCCCAAACATGAAACATTGGGGCCAGGAGCTGGTTTCTACATGGATGCTATTCAAGAACCCTGGACAAAGCACTATCAAATGTTTAGTTACGTCACGAAGGAACTTATCAATTTAATCAACAATAACTTTCCGGTGATCAAAGATATGCAGAGTATCTCTGGATTTAGCATGGGTGGCTACGGTGCGTTGCTCTGTTTTATTAAAAATCCTGGGCTTTACCAGTCTATCTCAGCATTTGCACCAGTTTGTAATCCCATAGAAAGTAAGCTGGGCCAAATAGCATTGCATGGATACATCGGCAACAACAGAGAACAGTGGAAGGATTGGGATCCAACTGAACTGGTAGCGAACTACACCGGTAAGCCGGTCGAAATATTTATCGATTTAGGAGCATGTGATGAATATACCAAAGGAAATCATCTGTTGTCTGAGAACTTTATTCGTTCGTCGGCAAAGAATGACCGCATTAAAACAATATTCAAAGAAAGGGAGGGCTACAATCATAGTCATTACTATGTCTCTACATTCGTTGCCGAGCACATAGAGTATCATGCGAAATTCTTAAATGCTAAATGGTAACCAAAACATTTGTTATTCATTTGTATTAAATAAAAACAATTTGTGTTATACAGCAATGTATTTTCAATTAAAAACGAAAAGTACATTTTTTAAAGTAGTATCAAGAAATGGGCACACACTTCTAGGCATCCATAAGACAGTTAAATTGACCCTCACTAAATACAATCTCTAAATTAAATTTGCTGATAGCAGCTCTATTTGTTGATATAATATATACTCGTAAGTAATTGTAGTCTCGACTTTAAATTTACGGAATCTCACAATTGCAATATTTGAATAAAAAATTGTAGGCACTAATAATCTTTTACTATTCAAATTTAGAGTCGAAACTAAAAATGTTTATTGGTAAGGCCCATAGTATTAATGACTGCCGTATATCATTGACTATCATAATAATTTATAAACTCTCTCTTTGTAGCCTTTAAATATTTACCATAAAAACAATCCCTAGATATTAATGTCCATAAATTTGTCTACATCTACATAAATATTTTATCTTCTTGCACATTTGCTCTAGAGCTCTTATTTGTTCGGTTAGATGTATAGGATTTTTATAAGGATTTGGGCTTGACGTGAGTTTAGTGGCTTTTGGAGTGGGTCATCTCGAGGTCAAAAGAACTCGGGGATTCTCGAGATGACATGGTTTGAAGAACAAGCTATCACGAATATAATAGAGAGTGCTGCGGCTTAGTTCCAGTATTAAGAAAAAATCTCACACCTTCGATTTTTATTTCGATTAAAATATGTACTTGGAAAGTTTGTATTGCAGTAAATATTTGTTACCGGTAGGTACTAACCTGTAAGTAGGTTGCTGCCGTTAGAAAAATTAAATAATTTTCTGGAAACGAATGCTTCTAGGAAAGTGCCGTTTAGAAGAATGAAGTTAGTGACATCTTTATCTACATACAAGGGAGCACAATAATTTAAATTATCCACTTGTTGAACCTCGAATATTTATTTCAAAAACTTCAAAATATAAGATAGAAAATGCATTGCGAGGTCTTTCAATTTAAGTTAAGGAATTTTGCATGGTACTCTATGTGTTGCTCAATAAATGTAGAGACAAAATAATGGCTATGGTTGTAGCCCTCTATTTCCTTAAAAATAGTATTCACATTATTATTCTTTGCTGAAGATCGAACAAAATTCTCAGGCAATAAATGTTTTCCTTCAGTTAATTCATCACGCGAGCCTTGTACAATAAATATTTCCATCGGATTACCAGAATAATTTTTTACCAATTCACTTGGATCCCACTTCTTTAATTCGTTCGGATCATCGCCAATTAATCCGTCCAATACTATTTTAGCGAGTCCACCCTTCATTGGATTACAAGCAGGAGAGAATGCTGAAACAGACTGATACAGTCCAGGATTTTTAAGTGAAGATATTAGTGACCCGTAACCTCCCATACTGAATCCAGATATACTCTGACAATCTTTGATCACTGGCAAATTGTCATTGACTGTAGTAATAAGCTCTTTCGTTATGTAACTATGCATTTGATAGTGCCTTGTCCAGGGCTCCTGAATAGCGTCAACATAAAAGGAAGCTCCTGGGCCCAGTGTATCATGCTTTGGAACTTCTATATCTCGGGGAGATGTATCCGGGCACACGACACACACACCAAACTGCGCCGCAAACTTTTGAAATCCTGACTTCAGGACGAATGTCTCATGTGTGGCTTTAAATCCTTCGAGGAAGTACAACACTGGACAATGACTTTTCTCTCTAATAGCCTTTGGAGGCAAAAATACGCCTAGATTCATTTTACATTTTACTGTATCGGAATAGTGAACATATAATCTCTGCTCGCCCTCAAAACACTTTGCTGAGTTGACCAATTCGAGACGGTGTATTGGTTTTGAATGAGCTAACCGGTTAAACATATTAGAAGGGAAAACTAAGAATGATTTGAACATTAAATTTGGATTAACCAAAATGGTACATAAATCCAAATCGAGTACATAACCAAATCGTAATCTTGGAATAAAGTTGGATTAACCTTAACCTATTATTATGCTATTTTCTGGTTTTCCAGGAAATAATTATAAAAAATTATTTAATGACGGTAATGGTACGTTTACATGGTAACACAAAAATATCAGATGTCATCATAACCCAAATGCAATTCCCAATGTAGGGTCGGTTGGGGTAAATGTAAACATGGGGTAAATGTAAACGGCCGTTATTTTCATACTTTAAATATAGTTCTCGGAACCCAGACATAAAAAAAATCTGAATTTGGATTTGGATATGACAAGTATTTTACTTTTTCATCACTTTTTATGTTCTATTGGTACGAAAAAAACAATCTTTTTCATTTACTTCAGACCAATGGAAGTATTTGCTTTGCATCGGGTGGATCTATTTTTGTAGAATATTTATGTACATTTTTTTTTTCATATCATGGAACATGCAACAGAGATGAAAGAATAAAAGAGATGGATATCTTTCGTACGTCTATCCCCCCAAAACCCATTTGTTTACATTGTTGTTTTTGTAATTTCAACCCCCGTCTGTGAATACGTGTGAGCTACAAATACGCATGTTGCTAATGGCCGGCCAACATTCCTTTTGCTTTTATAGGCATCGCGCTGTTCAATTGTTTTGTGTTTGGTGTTGAACTTGTTTAGTTTTTGTTAAGGCTTCGATTAAAATAAAAAAAATAGTGAAATACACATTTCGGAATAGCGAATTCTTGCATTAAAGTCCAATTCATGAACTCACATATACTAGAAATGAAATGAGCATATGTGCTTGGCTTCATGAATTTTACGGGAAAACAGCTTGTAGGCAGCCGCCTTTCCACTGGAAAGATATATATTTCTGTATTCTATTATCTTTGGTGCTAAGTGTTTTCTGTTGTTTGGAAGGGGGATGTGTGGGGTGGTGAATGCAGTGAATGTTGGAAAATATTATAGGTATTGCCATATGTCAAAAAGCTAAAACATTTGAGGTTAATTTTGTCTTTTTTGATTTTTTTTTTACTGAAAATATTATACTGCTAAATACCCCAAAATAAATATATATGTAAACTTTAGCTCCAGGCGCCTGCATGACAGTTGTTGACATACCCTTAGCGGAGCGACAAATTCGCGTGAGCAGCTAAACCTTGCGAAAAATGGGTTAAGACCCTGTAAACGAGCGAAGCGAGCCACCCACGCCTACTTTAAATACACAATACTTTCTTACGGTCACCCATCTGACAGTTTTTGGTATACACTTATGTCGTTTTCCATTGGAACAAAAAATCAATCTTTTTTTTGATCTAAATCACTTTTCGCGTTCCATTGGAGAAAAAAATCAATCTTTTTTTTGATTCGGATCACTTTTTGCAGATCTCGATATTTTTTCAGATTTACACATACTACCACAAATACAGCACAGCTGTTTTACGTCATTTAAAGAAGTTTGTTTTAAAATAAATGTGCAAAGTTTTGTGAAGAACAAAATAAAGAAATACATAAAAAGCAATGGACATAGTTTCATCTGGAAACTACGAATAACCAAAACTACTCCATTTGTTCTACAACAGGGGAAACATTTTTCAAGCCGATTTAAATGGTTGATTTTACCAAAAAGAAATGCAATTTGAACAGCTGATATTGTTGTCAAATAACGCACTAATCCATTTACAGAAGCAGATCAATTCCATTGCATGTTCCATGAGCCGCATAAAATGAGATCTGAAAAAGATTTTTGGTGGTCCCAATGGAAATCGACATTATTCAACTATTTAACTTCGCTTAAAGCGCTAAGTGATTTTCAATTAATCTTGTAACACTGTTCTCAACTATAAGCAAATGAAAAACATGCGAAAAATGTAGCGGTGTACTTTTGTAAACTGTTGTAACAGTTAAATATTCTTCTACAGAAAAAAAAATATTAAAATTTAATAAAAAAAAAAAAAATTCATTTCCTCAAAAAAAAAATATTATATTTATGTTTTTAGGCCAATTTAAGCCAGAAAAAAAATCAAAAAAAAGTTTCCTTAGTGCGCATAATGGAAACCCGCCCCAAATGTCGAAAGATCGTGTCCAATCCCAGAGATGAAAGAATAAAAGAGATGGTTATCTTTCGTACGTCTATCCCCCCAAAACCCATTTGTTTACATTGTTGTTTTTGTAATTTCAACCCCCGTCCGTGAATCCGTGAGAGCTACAAAAAAGCATGTTGCTAATGGCCGGCCAATATTCCTTTTGCTTTTATGGGCATCGCGTTGTTCAATTGTTTTGTGTTTGGTATTAAACTTGTTTGGTTTTTGTTAACCCTTCGATTAAAATAAAAAAAATAGTGAAATATACATTTCGGAATAGCGAATTCTTGCATTAAACTTCAATTCATGAACTCACATATACTAGAAAAGAAATGAGCATATGTGCGTGGCTTCATGAATTTTTCGGGAAAACTGCTTGTAGGCAGCCGCCTTTCAACTGGAAAGATATATATCTCTGTATTCCATTATCTTTGTCCAATCCCATGAATATTATTACCCACACCAAAATTCAAAAAAAGCACATTCGAACATTAATACCGCTTTAAAGAATTGAGCATGAATTGCTAAATTTGTGTACTTTCGGGAATGCAACTTATTATTTATTTCCACTGGAAAATAAATTGTAGTCTTTTTTTACTAATCTTTGGCAATTTGTGGATTTTCTCTCATATCAAAAACCAAAGTCCAAACCAAAATTATTTGGCCGCGGTATTTGCTCATATCATTCTCATTTCACATTTTGAATTTTAAAAGGTGCTTAAATATCCTAAAATTAACGTAAAATAACATTTTTTTTTTCGTTTTATTCTTTCTAGTAACTAGACCTATTATGGCTTTAAAATTGTTATCATCTGCAAAGTGCTTTGCCGGTGAGCAGAGGGTTTATTCGCACTTTTCTGAAGTACTGAAGTGTGAAATGAAATTCGGTGTATACGTACCTCCTCAGGCAATTGAGGATAAAGTTGAATGTCCAGTCTTGTATTTCCTCAGCGGTCTGACATGCACTCACGAGAACTTTATTCAAAAGTCAGGAGTTCAGAGATTCGCTGCAGAGAAAGGCATTTGCGTTGTTAATCCTGACACATCACCTCGCGATGTTAACATTCCCGGAGAAGATGATAGCTATGATTTCGGCTCTGGGGCTGGTTTCTATGTGGACGCTGAAAAGGAACCGTGGTCAAAAAACTACAAAATGTATAGTTACGTAACTAAAGAGCTCATCGCATTAGTCAATAACAATCTGCCGGCCGTTAAAAACAAGCAGTCCATCATGGGGCACAGTATGGGTGGACACGGTGCTTTAATTAGTGCCCTCAAGAATCCCGGACTTTACCAGTCTGTTTCTGCATTTGCCCCAATATCTAATCCTATTGAATGTGCATGGGGCCAAAAGGCGTTCACGGGTTATATTGGCGAGGACCAAAATGATTGGAAGCTGTGGGATGCAACTGAACTCGCAAAAAGTTACGCAGGCAATCCCATTGAGATTCTTATCGATCAAGGAACGGAAGATGACTTCCTGAAGAACAAATCTCTTTTACCAGAAAATTTTGTTACTGTATCGGCGAACAACGACCATTTGCAAACAATTTACAAGCAAAGGGATGGCTACGACCATAGTTACTTTTACATTTCAACATTCATTGACGAGCATTTAGAGTATCATGCAAAGTTCCTAAAGCAAAAATAAGATATGCACTATTTTATTTGAATGCCTGTAACTAAAATAGTTGCTTGTGGACTTGTTAACTAGATCTATATAAGTATACCTACACTTTGTATTTTTCGTGTCAATTTACAGATAAAGCAGACGCAATATGTAAAACGCATTTTATTTTTCTAGTAGATAAATCCTTGAGTTTCAAACAAACAATCGGCGGGAAATTTGCTATGTCCAATTAGTTGCTAAATACAAAGTTAATGATTAACTCTAGCTCACTTATGTCGTTTTCCATTGTTTTCACTTGGGGAGCCACTCATTCTGTGATCCAATGGAACAACAAAACTGCTTCTGATTGAATCCACAAAAGTATTGGTGAAATGCCAAAAAATAATCTACGGCGGCTGTCACCTGAATTGTATAAAATACATAAATTACACTTGTGTGAGTGCTTCTTGAGTGGATTCTGATTTCAAATCGAGAAGCGAAATTCTCTTCTCAGAATCACCAGAAGAGTATTTTTTGTGCCAATGGAACGGTTTCAGAAGTGATTTTTTCGATAACGGACTCTTCGGGACGCTTCTTTTTGCCCAATGGAAAACGACATAATGTCGTAAAACGTAATGTTCTATATGGAGCTAACCAGCTAGCTATTTTATTTATTTAATCTTTAAATAATCTATGATTTAAAATTCAATTGCGTATTTGTCTGATTTAATCGGACGTTTTTCAGAACTGGTATTACTGGAATGGGTCCGTTCATGTGACTTCTTATGATGCAGTTGGGTGAATTTCTTATCACATACCGAACAGCTGTAAGAAAAAAAAAATGCATATAATTTTTTCCCAACATTAACTTGCTACCAGATTAACCTGAATGGTTTTTCTCCTGTATGAGTCTTTTGATGAACCTTAAGTACGTTGGAATACGTAAACGTTTTACCGCACTCCAGACACTTAAACGGTCGTATATTCGTGTGTATTCTAAAGTAATCGGTTAGAAGCTTTCAAAAAAGTTTACGATCGTACCTTCTTACCGTTCGTGTTTGATGCATGTAGAAGGATCTGCGAAGCTACTCGGACAATATTTGCATTTGTATGGACGATTTCCTGTATGAGAGTTCATATGTCGAGACAATTGTGCGGCCTGTGCGAACTTTTTCTGGCAGATTCTATGATAAATGATTTAACACAACTGCAACATTGACAAGTCTAGGAACTTACTCGCATTCATGTGGTTTCTCAGCGCTGTGCAATTTAATGTGTTGACTAAGCTTTGATTGACTTTTATAAAGATTTCCGCAACAGTAACAGATGTAATTCGAAATGGGATCTACAGGTCTGCCTTTTCGAAGTTTTTTGGTCTCATATTTTGTACTTTTATCAATCTCTGGCACAGCCATTTTCCGACTGTTTTTGCTTATGTGTTGATTCTGGCATTCCAGTTTTGTTTCAACTTCGGTTTCTTCTTCTTCATCTTCTTCTTCTTTCAATTCTTGCATCAACTCTGCACGTAGCAGTTCATCTTCACTTTTGTAAAACGATTCAATAGAATCCCGAAGTGGATTTTGCTGGACGTAAACGGATTAAAAAAGTAAACAGCAAATTCAAGAAAATACTTTGAACATACTTCGGGTGAATCTAAAAAATCGGTGTTGTCTGTTTCGTGATCCTGAGGGTCTTTCTCCTCTTTTAATTCTTCCAAATATTTATCGGCTTGACTTTTTTCCTTCTCTTGGTCAATTATCAATTGATGAAGTTGATGATATGATTCTTGGCAAGCGCTTCGAAACTTATACGCAGCATCAAGATCCAGTAAGCAATAATTACATATTTTGTCCGGCATACCATCCGCAATATCTACCTACAAGAGAAAAAAACATATTAATGTCCAAATAACTTATGTGCCATAGAACCTTACCGGAATTCCACCGCATTTAATAATTTTTGTAACAATGTCGTCAGACAAACAGGGCTCACCAAATATATAATTCATTTCGAAATCTGATGTTTTTAAACAAATGCGACATGCTATTGGCCAATAATTTTTGCTTTTCTCTCCCATTTCAGGGTTTGAAACTTGTAAACAAAGTAGATCGATTTGTTTGACTTTATTAAAGAAGCTGTGCCTGCAGCTGTTTACTGACAACTAAAAGTCATACCATACGAGCACGAATGAAGCTGACAGTTTTAAGTGTTGAAAAAGAGTAGTTTTATAATGGAGTATTAGGTAGTAGTAATGTATTAAGTAGTGTTGTCATAGAATTTGAATAAACTTACTTACTCTATTGTCGTTTTGTGAGAGCAAAACGAACGGTTCCACAAACATAAAAAGAAAACCGGAACTACTCTCCAACTCGTATGCTACCTAGCACCTAGTTTAATTAATAACATTTAGTTAAATTTTCTTAATAATAAATGAAAATAACTCATCTAATGTCGTTTTCCATTTGGATTTTCAGATTTTGATCTGAGATTTCAGATTTCTGCTGCCAAACCGAACATAAAATCCGAATTTTGTGTGTATTGAGTTTGCCGCAAAAAAAATGTTTTTTCACTTGCACTGTAAATCCATTACAGGTTTCTCAAAAGAGAGCAGATAAAAATAAAGATTGATTTTTTTTTGGCAAATCGAACATCAAAAGCAATCTCGATCAAAAAAATTTATTGATATTTTTGCAAAAATATTGATCTCTTTGCCAAATCGAAAACGACATAACATGTAGTTACGCGACATCTATTATTACGGCTACTAGATATTCAAATGTGCTGCTTATTGAACCAAATCGATAAAGACAGGTTTCCACGAGAGATGAATGAATAAAAGAGATGCATATCTTTCGTACGTCTATCCCCCCAAAACCCATTTGTTTATATTGTTGAACTTTTTTAGTTTTTGTTAAGGCTTTGATTAAAATAAAAAAATAGTGTAATACACATTGCGCAATAGCAAATTCTTGCATTAAAGTCCAATTCATGAACTCACATATACTAGAAAAGAAATGAGCATATGTGCGTGACTTCATAAATTTTTCGTGAAAACGGCTTGTAGGCCAAAGATAATGGAATACAGAGATATATAACTTTCCAGTGGAGAGTCGGCTGCCTACAAGCTGTTTTCCCGTAAAATTCATAAAGTCACGCACTTATGCTCATTTCTTTTCTATTATATGTGAGTTCATGAATTGGACTTTAATACAAGAATTCGCTATTCCGATAATTGTGTTTCACTATTTTGTTTATTTTAATCGAAGCCTCAACAAAAACCAAATAAGTTCAATACTAAACACAAAACAATTGGACAGCGCGATGCCCATAAAACCAAAAGGAATGTTGGCCGGCCATTAGCAACATGATTTTTTGTACCTGACACGTATTCACAGACGGGGGTTGAAATTACAAAAACAACAATGTAAACAATTGGGTTTTGGGGGGATAGACGTACGAAAGATATCCATCTCTTTTATTCTTTCATCTCTTGTTGTAGGCAGCCGCCTTTCCACTGGAAAGTTATATATCTCAGTATTCTATTACCTTTGGTTTCCACCCTTAATTTTTGAAAAGTTATGCCAAACCTTTGTATCAATTTTATTGACATCTGAAAGTTGGGTTTCTGTCAAAGCGTTGCTTGTGCCAGAAATTTGTTATTTTGCATAAGAAGTTTTATTATTTCAAGTGAAATCACGCTAAAATTAAAATGAAAGTAGATTTGACCGTTTGCCGAATATGTCTACAGAGTAGCGATGAAGAAATGAGCTCTATCTTCGAAGGAGATGGCAACAATATAACGATATCTATGAAAATTGAATCCTGCGCTGGTATCAAGGTAAACAATTTTGTCAACAAACTGCACAAGTCCTTTTTGCATATACTCTACCCTAAAGCACATGCTCCTGGATACAATATATTATCATTCATTCTTATTTTTATATATATTAGATTACTTCAAACTCAGAGTTCCCAACGAATATATGCAAAAAATGTAATGCATTTCTTTCTATCGCTCACAAATTCCGGACAATTTGCCGAAACTCCGATGACTACCTTCACGCGTTTGTGGCTAAAAGTGAAAAGAACGATTACGTTGAAGTTTTAGAATTGGAAGAAGACATAAAGCCAATAACTAAACTGAGTGTCAAACCATATTTAGTAAGTACAAAATATATATGATTTGCATTTCACTCAAATCCATTTAGCTTTCTGACATTCAAGAATGTACGCTTGACTCTCCCAAGAATATTTCGGACAGAGAGGATAGGAACAGCTCAGATGACTCGTGTAATGAGGAAAATGACAATGGTGTATATTCCGATAACAGTAATGTGGATAACAAAGATGATTTGGTGCCTCTTAAAACGCTTGGAATGTCTGAAGATGGTTCGGCTATTATCGAAACGACCCGAAAACAGACAATTCACATTTGTGAAATATGTGGCAACACATATGAACGGCGGTATTCTTTAGAAGCACATATGCGTAGGCATCGTGGGGAGAAACCATTCGAGTGCGAGTATGACATCGTATTCAACTCATTTATCAATTGTTATTTTATTAGTTGTTCTTTTATTTGACAGGATTTGTAAAAAAGGTTTTGCGTTAAACTTTCAGTTGACGCGTCATATGCGATCACACACGGGACAAAGACCTTATAAATGTAAATTCTGCGATCGAACATTTGCAGATCGATCTACAAATGTTAAGCATGAAAGGTAAGTCCAGTAAAAAATCGTTCTCAAGTTTAAAATATGCTTAACTCTCCGAAATCTTTGTGCTTTGTCTAACATGGAACACTGGATAATGCAAACCATGCTATTATAATAACCCAATTAGTTTAACGAAGCTTTTTAAAAACGTATAAACCGCACGAATTTGATATTTATTGTATTTTAAGGATCCACACGAATGAACGACCATATAAATGTGACACATGCGGAAAATCGTTTACATATTCGAATGTCTTAAAAGTACACATAATGACACACACCGGAGAGAAGCCATTCACGTAAATGACTACTAACTTGCTCAAAACAAACAGTTAAATTTCAATTTGTATTTTCTAGATGTGAACTGTGTGGAAAACGATTTTCTCAACTGCATCACTTACGTGCTCACCTGCAAACACTTCAACATCAAAATGATCCCAACTTGGCTAGACTTCTACTGAAAAGCGAACCTTTAACTGTAGTTTAATATTTTCTTTTTCTTCGAAACCATTTTCTTTAAAGTAGGGTTCTTAATTTTTTCACTTGCATCGAATTTTTCGATTCCTACATAGAGCATAGAAGGATCGGATACCTGAATCCATTAATCAATTCTTTCTGTTACCGTTTTTCCTCCAATCTCAATTTAGACTCAAATCTTTGTATATTCGGAAGAATATGATTGTTATTGCTCTTGTTACAGTTACTTCTAATGTTGCTTTCTAATGAATATCATGTTTGTTAATATACTTTTCAAAGTGGTATTATTTAATAGTTAGTGTAGGTTGGACGTGGACATATGGAATCTCATACGATGATAGCCATCATAAAGAGCCCATCGTGATCGCTGGAATGGTTACGTAGATACATGGCTCGTTGTATAGGTGCCTCTCCTATAACTTCTAGCAAACTGCACAAGTTGGACAACTAAAAGATCATTCTTTTTGTCTATAAAGGAAAAATAATACGGCAATCAATTGTATGCACCCTGAAAGATGCACTTCCTCCTTAACCCCTCAAAGGCTTATATGTTAGCTCCTATTTTATTGCGAAACATACCTACTATGTTTTTGTTATAGAAAGTATTATAATTTGAATAAAATAAATTAGTTTAAGTTTGCCATTTAAACAACAAATAATGTGCAAACAATATTTATTTAATTGAATTTTATACATTTTATATAACTAGATCACGCTCGCCCCATTTCATATACTAAATAGAAGATTATGCTCCAAGGTTGGTCAGTATTTTATTAAAACTTACTTAATCCGGGTAAGATCTGGACTTCGAACAATACATCTCGCTTCTCGCACTCTGATTAAGTTAAGCACCCCTTTCACTTCGGAACGCGGTCTTTCTCTACTGCATTATCCGTCCGGGTTGGAGTGGTATGAGTTTTCAGCATTTTCTACAGTACAATATTGAAGGATTTAACTTCTATAGCAACACATCAACCTTGCTTAAATTTTTTGTTGACATCAAAGGTCTCCGTGAGCCACGAGTGTGCACAATCAGCAGTATACCGACATGTGAGAGTTTTATTCGGCTTAAAGGCCCACAAAAAAAAAATCATTTTTTGAGGTAAACTATTCCTTCCTCAGTGAGTGGGATACTGTTGACTTTATTTGTCTCTGCATGTCATATTCACGTCTTGTATGTTTTTTTTTTGTAAGGGATGCTAGACTCTTTTGAAGTTTCGTCAGTTTCTTATAGACTCGCAGAAGTCTATTTGTTGCTCTTTTATGTGGTTTTCGATTGGGCTTCTTCAGATTTGCTTTCAGATTTCGTGTCTAATTGAACATAGAAACGTCACTTGCTGTTTTTTGCGTTGATATTCGTGCGGTTGTAGCAACCGACACTCTTCTAAGCGTTTTGCATTCACTGGTTTAACTTTATATTAATACCTTCTAAATTTGAGCCCAGATTGATTTCCAAACATTTGTACAGAAATAATTAACAAAAATAGATCCACCCGATGCAATGCATTTCAAGAAATTCAATTGCCCCCCAGTCCTTAATTTCTAATTTGTCGACGTTAGAAATAAGGATGGGATATGCATCTTTTGTGCCACAAACGTTGTGCACACTTTTAACCTGCACCTTTATTTTATGTTAGTCACATTTGAAATAGAATATTTTACATATGCCACGGAATAACAATGAAAAAGTCGACTCCTTAGAAAATTCTGTAGGTTTTTGCTTTTATTTAACTCTATCGTACTGCATGCAGATTGACTTAGATGGTAGATATATCTAAAAGCTACTTTCTTATAATTACTATTAGGTTAAAAAGAAAATGTGGGCTAAAGGCGATTCAATTAACATAATTTATCAATAAATAGGACACTTTCTCTTAGCATTCTCAATTTAGTAGGGGACATGGGGAGAGCAAATTTAACGGAAGAAGAATCATGAAGACAATAGTTAAATATAAATACGAACAAAATAAAAAGGAAGGCATTTTTCAGAATTCCTTTGGCAAAACAAATCTATTTTCATTGTGTTAATTACAATCAATACTATTCAAAAACAGGCAGACAACCAATTATGTGATGCCTTTTTCCAATTTTTCCAATCGATTACTGTTAAAGTGATTTGAATGACTTGAAGAAATTTAGATTTGGAGTGAAAAAACGTCGATTCTTTTTTGTTTCAATTTGTCAACTCTCAATTTTCTTCATGTGCGGTGTGGTTGATTCCTTATCATTTGTTCACCATGCGAATTTTATCTTTGATCAGGTTTTTCAATTCTGTGATAGTTTGATGGTGACTGTCCTTAAATGTGCCGGCTACTTCGTTAAGAAGACTTGTTTCCATGTCCGGGTTTAGTGACATATCGGCCATACATGTCCCTAAATCGGTTGGTATTTGTGGTTCCTTCCAACCGGCTGAAAGCGAACAGAAAGCAAAATAAACAATCACTTCATTTTAATAGAATGTTTTTGAAGCAAATGCTTTTATATATATTAGCAGAACGCTACAGGATGTTTATGACGGTTTAGAAGAGGAAAATGGAGATCAAGTTACATCGAGAGCGCTCTTGGTATTTATGCTGACAGCGTGCGAATTCTACCAAGTGAATCACCCCACGGGCAGTGACTTGCTCCCGAAAGCAAAATCTTCCAGAATGACAAAAACTAGACCACTGCAACATGTCGGAGCGCGTACAGAAGCGTTAGCAGCGCAACGGAAAGCGAATAGTTAAAATATCAGATTAGCTTAGTCTTTATTTCGTTCCGCGAAGCAATCCGCATGAAAATATATACGTTGTCGTATTAAGCTTCGATTACACATATCATTTGTCATTATGACGTAAACATTTGTCCTTAATTCGTCACTACGTGTAATCGCCTGTCAAGTGTCTGTTTACGCAAGCTGTCGCAGCGCACTCGCACGAAAAACCGAAGAGTTACTACCGAATGGCCAAATTGTGACGTCAGCATGTCAAAATTTGACATGGCACGTGTAATCGTACCTAGCTTTTGAAAGAGGACCACTAAATTTCAGGTAATAGACATCACGACTTTTTGGGGCGCGCGACACAATTTGCGACTGGAAAATGGAAGCGTCGCCCTAATTACGGACCCAAATCATGTGTCTCTCGTCTTGCGATCATTGGCCGGTACTACAACACACACCGTTCGCGAGCATTTTAAATCAGATTATGACTCAGCGTTTTCTGTAATACACTTAGTTTTACTTACCAAGAGCATTGTTACAGTTTTGCAGGTGCTGCTTAACATGACGCATTAGCTCGACAACCAGCAGCATTCGTTCCCGTTCGTTCATGATATTTGTACCAATCTGCTCATCGTTCTGCAAGACTTTACCATCTTTCTTTTTGCTCTTCTTCGCTTGTGAGTTTTGTGATGATATCACGAATCGCTCATGACACATTGATAAAATAAACGCATAGAGAGATAAAATCTACACAGCAACAAATTAAATATTTTTAACACAATTTGTGGCACGTGATATAATACCGACATACCTCAATAGCAACCGAAATAGACAGCTGCACCTCTCGTCGACACCACAGATTATCGTTGCTACTGTTACTTGCCTTGATGGCGTCTAAAAATATTGATGCAACTGTATCTACATTGTTAGTAACAACTTTACACTGTTCCATTTTAATACATCCCGTATGCAGATTTAAAATAAATTGTGCCAAATCAGTAAAGAATTTTTCATACGGCTGTTCGAGCATAACGTGCAATCGTGATGGAAGCAAATTGACTAGAAACTGATTAGAGATCTTTTTATATTTCATCAAACGTATCCGTTGAAAGAGTCCTTCCCAAGATTTGCGCAGCAGCTCTATAGTGTCCGTGTCCTTCGCATTGGGATCTTTCGACTTGCCGCCCGGAAAATGATACAGATCAACAAATGAAGCCACCAAGCGCAACATTAGTGAACGAAGCTGCAGTGCCTCAAGTTCTTGTTCGATGGTTTCCCTCTGATGTTGTTCATGATTTACGATATGAACGGGATCCCAACGAACTATCGCCGGTAGATCGCGATTATCTGACAAATCGTTCCAATTGATGCGATCCTCGTGCGATTCTATGCTCATTAAATTGTATGTGTTAAGGTTTTGCTGAACAGATCCGAACAGCGAAACCAAATCAGCCAATTGTGCTTCCACGGAGACAGACACGTAGTGCAAACTGTTTGTTAGGCGTTCCTTGAAATTGAGAAATTCTTGTAGTTTGGAAAACGAACAGAAACGGTATGTCAATGCTATGTACTCCAAGCGCTCCTTATAGCTATTGGTGAAGAACTTCAAGGTGGCATCGAACACACCTCTGGCAACTGATGGACGGCCACACAGTGGCAGTAGGTTACAATGAATATAGCCCATTGAATCCAGCTGAATGTGTTTAACATCGATTGATTCGTACATTTGTTGTGCACCCGTGATGCAACCGAATATGTGATAAATTTTCAAACACAACAGCTTGACGTGGAAGTTGCTGGGGCTGTTCTTAAGGACATACTGCAGCAAACACAGTGCTTCAAAGAGGCGATTGGATTTTTGCTCTCGTATACAAACGTCGTACATGACATTAGCTGCAGTAAAAGCAAGGTATATTTACATATATGACTGTAAATTGCTGCCTAATAACTTACCAGCTAGCAATGCATACGGATCTGACGGCCCCATATCCGTAGGCAATAAATTCTTGCCGAAAGTACTAAGTCCGTGTTCGTAGTGTAAACGTAGAGCCGTATAAAAGGCGACCAAATGCTCTGTCTCAAGGTTCACATAGTGACCACAAATTCTTGATATTTGCAAAGAACAAATGTGCTTCTGCATTTGTTCTTTCTGAAAATGGAAAACAATACAATTATAGAATTCCATTTGAAGACAAATAATGTGTTTACATTTTGAGGCAACGATGTTGATGAAATGCCAGTCTCCTGCAAAAGTTTACTTGCCAACACTAGCCGCTCCTCTATACCAACCGATGTCAGAAAGAGGGTAACATCATGTGTACAACAAGATTTATCACCGAATAATCTAAAATATTCTATAATAAGTTGTATAAAATCGCCCAATAGCTCCTGCGCATTCATCTGATTAGCCCGCATGCGTTTGTGGAGCTCGAGTCGAGCTAGATATGGTCCTCGTACACGCTTTCCATCTCCTTCAATTAGCTGAAAAATATTTTTTTATGGGCATAAAATGACAGAGAAATCAAGCGAGTAGTTTACCTGGCATAGAAAATCATGGCATTCATCCATATTGGCAATACAATCTTCCGTGCTTTCTGCAACACTTTGCAATTTGTGCAGCTCAAAGCAGCTGGTGAGAAAGTCTTGATAATAGTCCCAGCGATCGCGGCTGTAATAAAATATGCGGTTAAATTATTGTTTTTATGCGGCGTCATTACGACTATTGTTTTTATACTTACTCATCCTTTAATAGATCCTTTAGCATGACGTTGATTTCATCCCACATTTCCATTTTCTTTAGCAAGTTGATTTTCAAGTAAACCGGGGCTCCTGGATAGCATTTCTCGCAAACCGACCCACTGAGAAAGTTTAAAGCCTCTTGGTTTTTTCCCTGTTCCTCCAAAATTGTAATATATAGAAGGGCTTCTTGCTCAGCCTCCAACTTATCCTCGGTTATCATCTTATCGACCATACGTTGCGCCAGTGCTAGATACAATTTTCGTTTATCCGGATTTTTGCTCTCTGGCCCGCGAATACCCTATTGTTTTTATAATGTTTCCTTTTAAGCTTACGAATATTGAAATATGTATACCAGAAACTCACCTGAAGCACTACACTCATAACGGCCCAGAAATAGTATGCATTAATCAGCTTCACCTTGTACAGTTGCAAGGCGACCGACTGTTGCGCCTTGTAGTCATCCAATCTGACATATGATATGAATAGATGAGCCAGGATCTCCTCGTTGCCGGGTGATTGCTTTGCAGCATGATTGTATAACTCACAAATTTTGTCCACTAAAATATGTACATAATAGGTAAAATGTAACTGCACTGCACCACACAAATGCAATACACACGAGGCGGGTATACATACATTGCTCCATCTCTTTGTAACAGAAAGATAACACTTGCAATGTCGAGTCGTCTGTTGGTTTCTCCTGGGATATACTTTTAAGCAGAGTGTTGCTTTCTTCATATTTTCCCAAGCGTAGTAGAGCCAGAGCCTTGAGAGCCTGGGCACATATTAAAAAGGGTTGTTTCTTCAACAATTTGTCGGCTTCTTGAAGCGCCTTTTTATTGTTGCCGACTTCGAGGGAATCTGTTAAAAGTTACAAATTAAACACATCAGACACATTGTCGGCAAAAAAAGACACTTGGGTATTTCATAGAATATTTAAAATTTGGTACCGTAAATAGGCCGTAGTCTTCGCTCAAACACCGTATCATGCACGTGGTGCGCCATGTCTGAAATCTTCTGAAAACTGATTTTCGAAATAAAATATAAAATCATGAGATGCAATCTGACACATATGTCAAAATTTTAAAGAAATGTCAATTCACTAGGGGATGGATAGAGAAAGGTTCAGTTCAGTGCTGATTCTAGGAATATGTATTTAAAATATGTTTCACCAACGTTTCATAACATTCGAAAGCATTGCAATCCAAGATAATGGAATATATTTTATTCATTCATCTCTGATTGTAATCATGAGAATGCTTTTATCCAGAGTCAATGCTTCAGTGTTCTAGAGATTAAAATAGTGTGTTCGTGATCTGATAAAAAAATAAAATTTCTCGGTTTTATTGGGCCTGTTCACCAAATCGTAAATAACCTTACAGTGAACTTGTTTTAATCAATTCTTTTTCTTTGTTCTTTGCGATAGTCGAATGAAGCCCGTTGTGCTGTCAGAATAAATTGCAAACACACTTTGTTACTTGTTCCACAAGACGCACGTCAAATGCTTAAGACTGGCCAAATTACGCAAATGCAACGGTGATACAGTATAAAACTCTCCAATGTGCTCTGACTGTTTTTTCGATGTACTATTGAATTTTTACATGACGCAACATATCACGACAGACTTAATTTTGAGGCGCGTTTAATAAATATTATTATTATTATAAATTATTAACATGTAATTAAAATTACTTGAAAGTACTTATTTTAACGAGCCTAGCTGCAGTGAATTTTGGGTATATTCTATAATTTGTTTGATTAAATGACAATAGGCGTGTTTTTTTGAGCTTCGTTCTCAGCAAAGCAAAGTAAAGTAAGATTTTCAGCACACAACTACTGCGAGTCTCGAAGTGTCAAGTGAGCGTAGTTGTTGTAATTGCGTGCTGAAAATCCTACTTTACTTTGCTTTGCTGAGAACGAAGCTAAAAAAAAAAGGCCTTATATTCTATATGACCTGGGAAAAATCTTAAAAAACCTAATAGACAATACCTATAGTTTCAAAGCAATCTGTTTGGTACTTAATGTTTTCTTTTGTATATATAAAACAGTTTGGAGTCCTCAGGTGCAAGATCTGCAGACGTCAAACGTAATGTCAATGTGGCTATTCCTTTCCCCCGTCTTTCGGACCAAAATATTTTTCTCAGCTTCCAATCAGGTGAATAATATAAAAATAACGTAGTGCTATCCAAACTTATTAATTCTATATCATTCCAAACAAAAATCGCTTAAAACATTCCACCATCAATACCATGGCACTGGTCTGAAAACTAGGATTGCTAAATGCTGCCGTCATCAGCTGCAGCAAATGTGGGGCTTAAGGACATTGTCGAAATTTCTACCAAAATCAACAAAAATTTCGAACTAAATGCAGCCTAATCCATCCATCAATCGATTGACCGAATGAAATGAAATGAAATTTTCCTGGCACAGCGATAGTGGAACTGGTAGTAGCAGTAGTAGTAGTTCAACGGATCTGGGCACAGTCCTGAGCAATTTTTCTATTAAATCAGTGTATTCATTTGCCTTGGCCACATCAACTGAAGCCCTGGAGCACATTATCTACATCGTTCTGGTGTACTTGCTAGTATGCCTTTCTCTCTACAAACTTACTTTTATGGAGACAAGCAGTCGATTATTTCGACTGCTAAAACTCAACAGTATCCGTCTACCTAAACCTCAGGGTAATAAGCGCGTAATGATTGTAACATCGCATCCGGACGATGAATGCATGTTTTTCGGACCACTCGTAATGGCGCTGACCAAACGCTTAGACTGTCAAGTGTATGTTCTGTGTCTGTCAAATGGTAATTGTTTCAATAGTCAATTTACTTCGGAAGCATTTTAAACGTCATATATTTCAGGCAACTACGACAAACAAGGTCAGATACGACGTGACGAACTCTGGCGGTCATGCAAACTCCTTGGTGTTCCCGCGTCGAATGTAATTCTTGTAAATGCAACCCATTTGCCAGACGACCCAAATGTGGAGTGGAAAACCGAATCAATTGCAACACTAGTTCTGAATACCGTAGAAAGTCTTGATATTCAAGCAATATTTACATTTGATCGGGATGGAATTAGTCAACATCCCAATCACTGTGCTGTGTATTATGCTACGGCATCGTTATGTTTAGCAAACTTACTACCCAAAGGTGAGTAATCACGTTTGAATATATGAGTAATAATTGAACCCATTCGATTCCATGCAACCTTCTTCTTTATTTGCAGATTGTAAATTTTATACCCTTGACTCTATAAATATTTTAAGAAAATATTTATCTATTTTTGATTTACTTTGTACATGCTTAATGTCAACGCACTGGTTAGTTGATATATGGAATATGAGAAAAAGGTCGTTGTTTATCTCTAATATTTTTCATTGTTTTGTTTTCTTATTCGGTTTGCAGGTGCATTTTGAGCTGGAAAGAGGCGTCGATTATACGTCACGCAATGCGAGAACACAAATCACAAATGAAATGGTTCCGATGGCTTTATATTTATTTTTCTCGTTATATGTTTATTAATTCGTTACGTGAGGTTAATTTATCAGATGTTGAACTTGAAATGCAAATTCATGAAAACTAGGTTGCAGTTGAGCTTTAAAGTTAATTGATTTCATTTTTAATCCTGTGTTGTTGCCATCTTGTTATCTTATTTCTGTCGAAAATAATTTGCTAGGTAAAATATTTAAAAAAAATAACAAAAAAATTTAAAAAAAAAATTCGATGAAACCTAAAAAAAGAACACAATGTAAAGCTCCCCACCTTTTGTCATGTAATAAAATTTGTTTAAAAAAGGCTTAATTCTGCGTTATTTTATTTTAAAAAAGTGACGAATGAACTTGATTTGAATGTAGAATTTTCGGGCCTTGAGCGAGCTAGGTGCTAATAGTACAGCTTACCCCAAAAAGTCGGATGTGATGTTGAAAAGCATGGCGGATTCAGAATAATGACATAAAAGTCTCCCAGCGAAGCATAAGGATTGTAGAGCGGCGGAATCTATACAAATAGATTGTAAGTTTTTCGTAAATCTTTATATTCAAAGAAACATTTTTGCTACAATACCTACAGTCAAAGTCAATGTGCTTTTTAATCAAAAGTCATGCAATCTTAAATATTTGTCAGTCTCAGTTGTATTTACAAACTTTTACAATAATTTCGGCATTCTGGAGGAATACTCTCCAGAGCAATGCTACCCATTTTACAATAATTTCATTCAAATACTTGAAGATACTGAAGCCTTACAATGGCTAAAGGAGGGTTACAGTCAAGAGGTTGGCATTTTTTATTTTCTTACTGCTGACGAAATTCCGTTCGTAGTTGCCCATTCAACACATTTCAAAAGAGTAAATTTACTTTGAATTAATTGCTATTATTAGATATCATTTACGAAATAATGCGAAAAGTGTTCATTTGTGGAACCGTAACAAAATTGTATTACTTTTTCTTTAGTGTAAACAGAGCGCAACCCAAACGAGCTAGGCATATTTCCAATCAACACCAACTTCACGTCAGTTTTTATGACATTTCGCCAATTGCCATTTTGGCATTTTCATTCAGTAGACATTTTTTGCTTGGCTCGTATCGTGTTCTTCGCGAAGTCCATGTGTATTCGTTCGAGCAAAGTCACTTCGCGGCTGTAAAAATTCTTCTTTTTCTAAATCCGCTTATACCTTAAAACCCATTCGGTCTGTTGCCAAATCATACTCGTTTCCGTAAAGCAATTTGTGAAAGTTTTAATATAAACTCAAAAAACCGAACGATAACGAGAAGAAAATTCTGTGAAGTTGTGCAAAAATGCTAATCAAAGAATAGTAAGTAACAAACACACCTACATCTCATAGAAATTGGTCGTATCCGTTGGCCAGAAAAGGACAAATGGCATTCCAACCGCGTTCGATAAAAAGGGACAACTCTACGTTGATTTGATCGATTTTCATTTCATAGTCGGGTCGAAAATACTGAAAAAGGGGGTGCGCTCACCCTTCCCCCACAATGTACCGAGAAGTGTTAAGAAAAAAAATCAACTTCTATAATCATCCTTGATATCATCTCATTTTTGCTATTGGAAAGTCGCTCTTTGTCAATTTAATTGTACAATCTATAAACGTATATGTGGGTTTAATATCAATCAAGGGGACAAATTTTTCACATACCATATCTAGCGTTCCCGTGTCATAATGGACGATTGGATTTGTTGTTTTACTTGCCGTCTCGCCAGCGGTTAGTGGTTCTGAAAGGGAAATTCTTACTAAACGGAGAGTGTTATCGCTATCGGTAGGCAACTTTAATTTCATCTCGTTATATAAGTAGTTTGTGTCAAGAAGGAGACTTCCTTTTCTATTTCGACCCATGCTTCATAACGAATGGCAGTCAAGTCTGCCCACCCATTCTATATCATATTCTTGAAAAGGGAACTCGGTGCCAGGACACTTGGAAATTGCATTGACAAGAATGAATTAGTTGTGTGTGGGGGTGAAGGTAATGGTACTGCTGCTGTTGCACTATTTCTTTTGTTGAATTTGTATTTCCACATGCAATTGCTCGAGTCTCCTTTTCAATTACCACCCATCCAACTGACCTACAATCTAAGGTGGTGTGATGGCGCATTGATTTATCGGTTACCAACTTTGTCAGACAGCCAGCAAAGATTGTTGACGCTAACCAATGAGGCAATGACTGCAGCACGTGGCACAGTATCAAAATCGCTGTGTTTCACTTTTAATTGATGTGTCATTGATTGTCATTGATGCCATAAAAAACGAAGAAGATGTGCGTGCCTTTTTGTAGTAGTGTAATAGTAATGGGTAATTATCTACGAGGCGACGCGTCGAGGACATTGTCCAATGAATACTACAGTCCTCGTTGCGATTACTTTTGGCAATGCTATCACATAGGCATTAATAACTTATGTTAAACTGATTGGTAAACATAATATAATGATCGTTATACGTTTTGACGACTCCAGTCTCTAATCACAATAGAGTTCGATTCGATTAAATCGCTGTCGTGTGGTTATGTGCTATGAAAGGCGTGTACATGTGCAGCGTACATCATAATATATGAACATTTATCTAGGTATGTACACTTTTGTACGTTTTGAAGAGTCGGCTGTTATGAATCACACACTGTTTAACCTAAATGATGGGTGAGATTCCAAGAATAATGGACAAAGGGGAAATAATATAACCTGAAACGTGTCACTGTGCAAGCGTTTGTGGATGTGATGGAACAACATTTATAGAAAGTTTACGCTTTGAAATGGAGCGGTTTTAATCATCAACGGGGGGAGTATGTATATTCATAAATCATAATTTTTTATTTGATCATTGTTACAGAGTATGAAACTATAGAGTTGGCTCTGACGATTAACTCTGTGAGATAATCAAACTGAGTCATTTGCGGAGCTGTGTTAAATGCGGCCTATAATATGGGTAATAGTATATCACATTATATGGGCTGGCCAAAGTGCGTTAGACATGATAGTTGCCCAATTAACTACACATCATTGGATAAGAGGATAAAGTTCTTTGGGACATAGAAAGTTTTTTTTTTCTAATAAATCGCCCGGTGTGTACAGTTGCTAACCGTGAAAATGAATATATGTAAACGTTACAAAAATGTTCGCTCTCTAAAGTAGCAAGATAAACAATAACGTTTGAACGACGGATTGCCTTGTTTTTTTTTATGAATTTAAATGAAGTTGAGTTTGCGCAGTCAATGCATCGCGGGTATAAGTAGTTGACATACCTACAAACCGCCGGCGGTATGACTTTACCGGCTCACGTTCGTTGAGTCATGATTTGACAACTATTTTCAAAAGTTTGGGAGAGACAAGAGTTTTTTCTTGTTATTGGTAGGTAATAGCTTGTCTTTTTTTTTTTACTGCGGCATACCCACATAGGTATATGACATAAGTTTCATCGGGAGGTATATTTTATAAAAACAGCAAAAGCAAATCCAGCGCGGACTGACTGTTCTTTCAACTTTCCGGGTCATCTCTAAACACGTTTTCACAGAAAATCGTCTTTCAGCCACTTGGTGGAAATGGTTTCACTCTTTACTGACTAAATGCTTACTAAGCAAGTGAAAAAAAGAATGAGCAGATTCAATGTGGTTCATATCCGTTCGGATTCTTGTATCTTGTGCAGAGTGAGTATCGGTGGTCCATTACTAGAAAAGCTGCAACCAGACAACAAATTTTGGTGCTTGACTGCAATATCTCGATAGACAAGATTCGTAGCTATTCAGCATTATCCTGCAGTGTCGGTCTCCAAACTCCATGTACTACTTATGTTGCTGCAGTCCTGAAATGTAGGAAACAGAATATTACATTATCTCGCAGTCGTCCGTTAGCGTTACTTGTGTAGTTAGTGAACAATCCGGCATAATGTTATTATTTGGATGCAGGTTTTGTTGCCATATTTCAGATTCATCGAAATGGTACGGCGGCAGCGGATTAATTTGGTTTGTATAAGGAGGGCCATTAAGTCGAACGATTTGAACTTTATATTGGATTAAGCTGAGCCCTCCAATGACCAGTCTATTTGGGCACTAGAAAATAAACCTCCCCTAAGAGTCTAACACAGCAAAGTTATAGGTATAATAGGTATAAAATAATGAAATCGATTCTTATAGTTTTCATAACTAGAAAGAAGATTGCTAACAAAGTAATGCATATATAGAAGACATGGTCCTCTGTTGAAGCTACAACACACTATCGAAGTATCATTTCGATACATCAGACGCACACCTGAATTTTCTGAACATTTGATGCCGCGGCTTTTGATTAAAACTTTAATAATCGATAAGGTACGCAAGAACCCGCACACTTTATGATAAAAACACTTGAATGTGTGATTCACTGGAAAAATACATATGAAAAATATGGCCAGATGTTAAATTGGGTTATTGTGTACTAACCTATTTATATATTATGCATGCATCAATTTTATTTGTGATTACACTACAACACTGGTAACACTAAAATTGAAGTATGCTTCAGCATTATTAATTATTTTCATGCGAACGAAAATTCTAAATTTATATTTTGGGTCGTTTGGGGTTTCAAATTCAGCAATTAAAAAAAAAAAACATATCGGGCCTTATTAAAATGTTTTGTAGGTCACAGGTCACAATATGGAATTTTGTATGGAAAATTTAGCCATTGTGAGTTCTAAAAATTTTGCTTGAACACTAAAAATGATTATTAGTATCGCGACTATTAATAATTGTGTTTAAGGGAATTGGCCGGGAAAGTTTCGTCATCTTTGGATGTTGTGTATTCTGTCTTGAGTATTTACTTACTTACTTAGGTGGCGCTGCAGTCCGGGGTGTATCTGGTCCACAACCAATAACGCTCTCCAGGGAGGGTGATCTTTGGCTTACTTGAGAGCCCCTTCCGAGGTCTTCCTTTACTGCGTTATTCCTCCGGACCGAAACGTTTCTGTTCATTCGTTCTACATGTCCTAGCTAATCTAACGTGTAATTTTCTGATTAGCTCAATGTCGCTGTACAGTTCGAAGAGCTCGCTGTTAAATCTTCTCAAAGCCCGTTAAAGCAAACTCGACGAATTTAGCCTTCGAAGCGATCAAAGAGATCTTCATACGCAATGCCTAACGTCCATGGATCTGCGCCTTAAGGCAGGACTGAGATGCTGAGGGTCTTGTATGGAGTTTCCTTAGTGTTTCTCGACAAGGCCCCTTACTAATCAATTGCGTTCTCGGGCCAATGTAACAGACGATTGGCAAGCAAAGAGTTATGCTTGATTTCTGTTAATCTGTCATTTTAAGGGTTAATACCGAAGCCGAGGTGGGCAATGTCCCTAACTACCTCAAAGTTAAAGCTGTCTATCTGTTCTGTTCTATAATTTATTTTAAATAAATAAATGTCTATCGCAAATGCGCCGGCGGGATGGGAATTAGACGGACTTTTAACGTTGATCACAATGTATGCTCTCTTGTATGCATACCCTAACGCACCTTATGTCCACAAGTGTGGAAAGGAAAGCCTAGCAGCTTTCTGGATCTGAACGACTGAATTAAAGATTTTTCAATCGTTTGCGAAAATTGGGACAATAAAAAAAAAAAAACCTTCCGATCTTCATTTAGAGACATTCCACCCGAATTTGACTAATGTGATATAGCAGGAGAAAGATATTTGATCATTAATCAACTCATATTTCGTTTTCGAGATAGTAAAGCTATACGATTCGTTATGGACTCTTATTTTGAGTCACTGAATTGTATCGAAGGTTCTCTATTCACTTTCGGATTTTGTTGTGCATACATCGATTTCATAATACTTCGTGTGTGTAAAAATTCGTTTATTTCGCATAGCAATTAGGTTGTTAGAGCACTCTTTTATGAAGGCGGTTTTGTCCTTGTTATTTACAAACAAAATTTAGTATGATCAAGTCGTGAATAACCTCGGCTGGCTGCAAGTATTTTCAATTCATTTGTCATGTAACTCTTATATGATTTTGTTATTTTTTTTCCTCGATAATTTGTTTAAATGCTGATTCATGTTTTTGCTTCCACAGTAGTGTATGCATAATATGTTTATTTCAAAGGTCTCCACTGTAATTTTTTGCTTCCTTTTGCGTTTTTTACATTGTTAATGTCGACACATACATGCATTTCTTTTAATCGCAGATCGTCGATGCGATGTTTTTTTTTGTTTGAATTCGTGGCGACTAAAAAATAATACTTATGGCGTTTTTCATTTAAGAGAATTGCTTCCAAAATTCAAAATTCCGTATTCGCTATTGAACCAATCAGAATAGTCGCATGAAATTGATTTGTATACGGTTGCCAAGCCGAAAGGAAAATTATAACACAATATCTATGCACAGGTATTCGGTTTCTATTAAATTGAAATGTTGTAAACTTACCCAATTCGTGTAGAACCAACTAAATGACCCCATTTTATAAATGTTCACATTTTTATCAGTCAGTAGTCCAGCACACTGGAAACGATCCCCCCACGCAAGGTGTTCACTTTTGGGAGAAATATTTCTCGAAAAACAGCAATAATTATAGTATCTTGGGCTGTATATGGACGAGCGCCATTTTTTTGTTTGTACTGCTAATAACCGTCTTTTGGTGGCTCTGAGTTTTGTATTGAAAATATTTCAAACTGTTTCTAAAAACTATTTGTAAGTCCGTTCTTTATCAATTAGAAGATGGCATAAGCGTGTCTCGGAAACGTCTCACAGTTTGTCTTTAATAGTTCTTTCTTGTCAGAAACTGGATACAAATCCAATGATGTCATCTTTCGCAAACTTACCATTAGTAATCGGACCAGTTTGTTTTAGCAGTCAATAATTGGTTAGTAAATTTTGCATAATGAACCCGTAGCTGAGTTGAACTATAGGAAACAGCAGCCGATTACAAAGTGGAAAGTTATGTTTCACTCATTTGAAGCAAGTAGGTGTTTGGACAAGCAGTCAAATCTCCATCACCATTTTATTACGAAGTTTTGATGTGTTATCCTCACCGATATGTTTATCTCCAAATTCCATATCTGGAGAAGGCCGTTCACTAACACAGTCAGATGTCATAGATTCTTCATCAACACAAAGCTTCCGATCCTTTTTCCCACATCAAAGGGTTGATTCCATAAAAAAAATTGCCGAAACCCACAAACATTTTCACCAAAGTACTGGCCCCCATTTATTGCCACGTTTTATAAACTAAAACTAAATTATATAGAGTGGTTTGATTCCATAAACTGCTGGGAATTTTTTGTACAGTCTATTTACAAAGAAAGTTTTCAATTTGAATGCGCTTTTAGTAAGTGAGAATCGTCATCACTTCTATATTTGTGCCATGGACTTTTGTGTGCAATCTCACCTACTTTTGCGATGATGTATACCTGTGAGGATGCACTTGTTTTTAACCCCACGTATACTTTGCGCTCATCACCAAGTTGATTGAAATCCATTAATACATGCGATAGTAAGCAAATACAATTGCCTCGCTTGTGAGCAGGGAGGAGTATATAATTCGTAGGAGAACGTTCGCTGTCAATAAGTTTATTACTGTCTATAGCAGCATCCTGCTGGTATGATCTCTTTGAGTCGTGTCGATATGGATTTTAAAGGTTATTTCAATTTGTTTCCGTCTTGCGGTAATGCGTTTTATCTCTTAGTCAGCTTTGCAGTTTATTATCCTTTATGGATCTTTTATGGGACCTGTATTATGCCAATAAATTCTTGCAAATGCAAAGTCAAATGTTTGCTTTTTTTATATGCAAACGAGTACAGTATTTTGTAGCGAAATCAGTTTTCAATGTAATAAAATATTGAACGAATGAACTCTACACGAAAGAGGATGAACTAAAGCTATTTCGTATACGTTTCTCATTTTAATTGGTGCATAATATAGTGGGAACTTAAAATATTAATTTCAAGAGCAACCTTGCGAGAACTGTCGCGTGAAAACCCTACCCCGAAAAAATTGTACCCGTATTTCAATAATTCAAAATGTCTTTAACGCTGCCAGACGAATTTTGTTCCAAATGCGTATATATTCGTATACCATAACAGAATTGATGAATTGTAAACTGTATTTTTTGTAGTTCTTTTATATTATTGTTTACTCTTTTGATAGAGTCGCCTCCTCCTCAGTGTTTAACTGAATCCGACGGTAACATATTTTAAATGACGACATCTTTCATTCCATATCCAGCCAAGGAAATGCCTATATTCTCTTTGAGGGCTTCAAGAGTCTGAGGCTGTTGACATAATACTCGTGACTTTTAAAAGAATAAAAGATGTCTGAAACGATTAAATCAGGCGATCATGCCGACCAGTGCCAATCGGCAAAACGAGAGATTAGGCGACCCGGAAATGCAGCCCTCAGAATTTCAGTTGTGGCTGTTGCTCCATCTTGTTGGAACCACATGTTCTCCAGTCTCAATTCATCCAATTGAGTAAGGTTAAAGACGTTGAGCATGGCTCTGTAGCGCCCATTGATTCCCAATTGCGGGGTACTTCGTTTGGTCGATAATCCGGGGACCTCTGCGACATTTTCAGCCACAGCTGAGATGTGTTTATCAGAATCAAAAACGATGTATTCCACTTTTTTAAAAAATCGAAATCGTTTGTTTCCAAAGCCAATTAATTCCAGAGATATTTTGATTTGAATTTTTGGGTTAGAATCAAAACCGATGTATTCCTCATATCATTTTGAAGCAAAACGAATCTATTCCTAGTTAAAATCAAAATAACACTATTCCAATACTAAATTCAATTTTTTTTCTTTAAGAATCAAAATTAGTGTATTTATACCCTCAAGTCGCCCGAATATATGAATCAGGATCACATTCTGAATCGATTTAGTCAAGTCCGCCTGTATTTTGGAAGCACTATAGCGCCCAAAGGAATAGACATAGGCGAATGAAATTTGGTGAAAGGGCTTATTTTTATCGAAAATGGGCTTGTCGGTCAAGTAGTTCGGGTACCTCCCATACAAAATCAATATTAGGCCGATGTGTCTCTCCGCCTGTTGAAAACACGATAGCGTCCAAATGAATCAACGTAGGCAAATGAAGTTTGGTAAAAGGACTTCTTTTTATCGTCGTTAGGTTGGTAAAAATGGGCTATGTCGGCCCATTTTCAATACCATGTTATTATTATTCGCTATTATATAATAATGATACCTATAAGAATTTGTTTTCTTTCTTTGTTGCAGTTTTTAGTTTATTTATTTATGAGTTTGTGTTAAGCGATGACTTGAAAAAATAAAAACTTAAAGAAAAAAAAGTGTTTCATTTTTATGAACCGATCTCGGGTAGAGACACTATGTTTATCTGAGAAAAAATAGGTACATCACACATAGGTAGACTCAAATATCAACAGTAAAACAATCCTTTATATGTCACTCATCTTCATGCAAAGTTTCAAATCAATCATTTGCATAATGTAAGAGATAAGCGACAGTGTTGTGGCTGTGTTCCGAGAATGTAGTTGTGTTGTCATTTTGCATACCAAAAAAATAGTGCGAGCATTTGCAAAAAGTGAGTTTTTCAAAGAGTATTTCTTAACTTATTCTTCTGCAAAGTACTTTGTTTTCCTTTAAATAGAACCCAGTTTCATAATTAAAAAAAAAATATAGAATAAAATTATTTTGTTGGCCTATTTTTAAGTGTCCGGATACTAAAACTAAAATTGAAGAGCTTTTTCAGTATCCAGACAAACTGTCCGGATACTGTAAATTTGAGAAGAGATACAAATTTGCGTTTGAATGCTCCTAAACGATACCTATAACGATACGATACGAGAGAGAAATAGATAAATTTGTTTTTCTCGTAGGGTTTCAGTATTCGGACAGGGTTTACTAAGTGAGAATATATCTGTCCGGGTACTGAAAAATTAGTATCAGTTTTGCATGTAATTTTCGGTTTTTAGGTTCAAATTATTTTAATAGGCATTTGTTTTTAATTAATTTTTTAAAGAATGGATGCAGAAAGTATAGCTTAGGCCTTAGAATATAAAAACAAACCAATTAGGCATTCCTAAACCAGCAAATGGGACCAGATCCTTATTTGACAAATGAAGAGGAGGAACAGATTGCTCAGTGGTGTGCCGATCGTTGCAAGCGTGGATTTACTCTTAAAATCGGAGATCTGTTAAATACGGTAAATCATAAAGGATTTAAAAAGAAAAAAACTCATTTAAAAAACGATCGCCCCATAAAAACATGGATGAGAACTTTCTTGAAACGAAACCTTTCATTGTTAATGAGAGAAGCAGAAAGCATCAGCAAGGGTAGGGTAGTAGTCACCCAGGAAACCATATTAAAATTGTTTAGGGAACTAATTTAATATTTGAAAAGCATTGATCACGAGCATATCGCGAAGCCTAAACGAATTTGAAATGATGACGAAAACAGTTTTTGCCTCTGTCCAAAAAATGGCAAAGTTATAGCCCCCAAAGGTTACAAAAACATATACCAAACATATACTAACGATGATAATTGTCATACAACATTTATTTAAAAGATGTGGCTTGTATCCTCAAGTGTTGTGAATTCTTCAGGTCTTTTAAATACACTTGTTTTAGTTTTTAATAAATATATGTAGATATGTACATATATCTATAATGAAATAAATACCTATATTTTATGAAAAAATAAAAGCGTTAAATTAAATAAAGGCAAAAAAAAAGGCCTAAACTTCCGGAGACTAAATTCTGCTGTCCGGATACTACAGTAAATCGATCTTTTTTGAATTTATTTCTTATAAATTATCAGAACGTAACATTTAAAAAAAAGTTAATGTATTATTATTGGCCAATATCGCCACAAACATTTTATCGCCACTTTTACAAACATTTTAGTTTTTTTGCGGTAGCTTTAATACGAAAAACTGTTGGAAGTCAAAGGTAACAAATGTGTTAACTGTCCGGATCCTAGTGCCTTTACCCTATTCCCAGGAGAAAAATTCAAAACGCATGTATTCCAAAACATTCATTTTCAAAACAACTCTATTCCAAAATGCATTGATAAATATTTCGAAGACCTTTTGAGGTTTCACAATAAATTGCATCTAGTAAAGTTTGAAAGATTTAAAAATGAAAAAGTTCGTATTTGAATTCAATTGTTTTTTTTTCGAATATCCCAAACTAGTAAAAGTGGAATACTTTGCTTTTGAATCTAATAAACACATATCTGTGATAAGAAGGAAAAACAGCATAAGTCATTTTTAGTAATTTTTCAGGAGCGCAGTTTAAAGACTTGACTTTCAATGTGGGTAAATTTATGCGTTTTTTCCCGATCCATAACACAGAGATATTTGAATGAAAAAAAAATTGAAATATAAAACAGGGATCGTAACATTAACTCAATTTGGACATAAGTCGACTTGTGCTGTTTTTCCTTGTTGCCACATATATATTCTCAGCAGAACGGCTGATCCGGCCAGACCTAGTAGCATTTCGTTTTGTCCCATACTATTCTCGGCGAGCGGCTAAACGTCGTAGTGTTTGCCCAGTGGATTGCGGACGACCGGGAAATCTGCGCCGATATTCACGCTGCCCCAACACCACCGACGAATTATTTCGCGAATAAATCGAAACAATTACTTCCTGTTCTTTAGAAGTACAGCGTTTCATATCTTTTTGACGTGTATTTTGTATCTGTTTACTTCACAAATGTCAATGTAGAGGTGATATTTGCCGCATTTTGCAAAAAAAATAATAGCATCCTCCGATGAGGTGTTGACTTTTGCGGAACCTTGTATCTCATACACATCTATTGGGTTAATTAAAAAAAAATTGTTATTCTGAGAATCTTATGTCGTTTTCCATGGGACAAAAAAATCAATATTTTTTTTGATCTAAATCACTTTTCGCGTTTCATTGGGAAAAAAACAATCTTTGTTTTGATTCGGATCAATTTTTGCAGATCTCGATATTTTTTCAGATTTACACATACTACCCCAAATACAGCACAACTGTTTTACGTCATTTAAAGAAGTTTGTTTTAAATGTGCAAAGTTTCGTGAAAACCAAAATAAAGAAATACATAAACAGCAATGGACATAGTTTTGGAGGAATTATTATCTTCATTGTCTTCCTCATCATCTGGAAACAACGAATCACCAAAACTACTCCATTTGTGTCTACAACAGAGGAAACATTTTTCAAGCCGATTTCCATGGTTGATTTTACCAAAAACAAATACAATTTGAACAGCTGATATTTTTGTCCATTTACAAAAGCAGATCAATTTCATTGCATGTTGAGCCGCATTAAATCTGAGATCTGAAAAAGATGTTTGGTGGTCCCAATGAAAAACGACATCACTGTGATCGTTGAAATCGAAATCGCAACTTTTGCCGTTGTATCTCTGCGCTCTGATCAAATGAAACAATTCTCAGTTATATGGGATTGATGACATAAACGTATGTGACATTATGACTTCGTTGCACCAAAATGTCCGCGTCTGTTTTGACGAAAGACGACATCAATTGGCCAGCAATTTTATGTTTGTGGTCTGTTGGCCTACAAAAAGTATAGGAAACATTATCAAATGCTAAGGAATTCTGCCAACAAAACTAAAATAAGAAAAATTATCAATTTTTTTCAATTTTTACTGGACCCAACCTACGATAAGACCGTTTTTTTTACTTCAAACATAGACTAACCGAGAAAATGTGTTGTGTAAATACAAAGCAGTAGATTAGGAATGTTATTTTATTTACTCATTCGAAAAGTTTACTGCCTCGATAATAAAATATCTGCAAAAACCTGCTTCCTACACGAGGCGTACCTATTCGATTTAATTTAGATTAGTTACCAGCCTATGATCGTCATTTGTAATTAGGGGAATTCCGTTTGAATCATATTTTTAAAGTTATTTATAATACCGAGATCAAGCAATATAAAAATGATCAACGACAAAAGAACATGACCTTTACACATGCTTTACACTGTGAAAATGGTAGCCAGTTTTCTGAAATGTACTTTAATTCCAATTAAGTTTGCAATCTTTTTCCTTGTTGTTTTTGTTTCCATTTATGTTTTTGTCGTTAGGGTTTATTTATTTTCTTTTTTATTCGACTCAAAATACAAGACGCCATAAACTTTGTGGCCAGACTATACGGGCGCGCAACAAGTGTTTGTGCATCCAATATGCATATGAACAACCAATACAACAATACATTTTAATCATTGATTGTGTTATTATCAAACAGATTTGGATGATAAATGTTTTCATATAGACATAGAGAACATTCATATGGATAGATTTTTATGCGGGAGCACGAGCAAGTGGAAGATATCTTACGTCATTTTGTAACAACTTTTTTTTCTGTTTTCAGTCGAGTTACCTTGCCATTGACCGTTGAAGAGGTAAAGCATTTTAATTGTATTACATAAAAAAAAATAATGCACACATTGAGGGTATTTTTCTTTTGCAGTATCAAGTTGCACAACTGTTCTCCGTTGCAGAAGCATCCAAAAATGAAACAGGAGGCGGCGAAGGCATTGAGGTGCTAAAGAATGAGCCCTTCACTAACTATCCACTTTTAGGTGAGGCTGAGATGACATATTTTTTGGCATTATAATTGTTTATTAATATCCTCGTGTGTGTGATTTGTGTTTCTTTGGCTAGGTGGAAAATACAATTCCGGGCAGTACACATATAAGATCTATCATTTGGCATCAAAAGTTCCGGCATTTATAAGACTATTGGCACCAAAAGGTTCCTTAGAAATCCACGAGGAGGCCTGGAATGCCTACCCGTATTGCAGAACTGTTATAACGGTAGGTATTTTTTTTTTATCACATAATATTTTTTGGAATAATATTCAATTTGCTAAATTAAAGGGGAGAACAGTTCGGATATATACGCCTTAGGGCCGTTTGCTGATACGATTCACAGCAAATTAAGGGCCACATAAACTCTTATGCGACAGTTTACGCCCTAAAAAAAGTATCCTAAAAGTATTTAAGTAGAACTTCAATCGTTAAGGGTCGTATGAGAAAACGGCCCTTACATAGGTATATTTATTTAGAAAATGTTATGTGTGTTTTGTAAAGAAAAGATTCGACATGGTAATGGAAAACTTTAAATCACGCTGTGTACCTTGTGATTTGATCGCGATTACAGTGATTAGAGGTTAGATGCAGTTGCAAGAAATAGTTTTCATGGGGATGAACTAGTTGAACAATTTGTCTCATATCACTAGAAACAAAAATCGAATCGAATCCTGCCGTAGCTTTTCAGATGGAAACATTTGCACTTCCTCAAAGAAAAACGACCCGCTTCCGACACTTTTTCCTTTACGAGCAATCACGAAACCCAACCGCCTTCGCAACTTTATTGAAAGTACCGACTGCTTTTGGTATTGAATGGAGTAACTTTCTTTCGTAGCAGATCCATATGATATCATAAAGGACAAATATTTGGTGTCCTTCAATCACTCTCCCTAGCGCACGTGACAATATTTGAATTTGAAGATGAAGTCAATACTGGGATTGACAATCTAAAGAGAAAGAAAGCCTCTGGAGAAGAACATGATAAAGCTTTTGGCATTTGGAATTGAGAAATAAAAATTCGAAAGAAATTCATCGCAGGTAAGGTTTTAAATATGACAAAAACTAGTTTTCTGCCGTCTCTGTCGTTATTTTTTTTTAATTGCTTACCTACCAACTGACATCTGACAAAGAGAAGGACAGATGTATGAATCATCAAAACGTTCGCAATTGTCACATTGAGCACCTAAACCGCCAATTTGGGGCTCCACTAAAATATGAGGATGTGCTGGAATTACCTAAAGCCTGTTGGAGGCTTAAGTGAATTAAGTGAACTGTAGAAACGGTCTGTGTGGTATATCGGTGATATTGTTAAAAATTAATGCACGCACGATAGCTGAATATATGGTGGAGAATAAATAAATATGAATTGGAAAGCGTTCTATAAGAACGTAAACCCTGGTAAGGAAAAACAGTGCAGAATAGAACAAGCGAGGACAGTATTTAGCAAAATGAATAAAGGATTATGCAGCAGAGGAATCAATCTATATACCAAGACCAAGATAAGATTACTAAAATGATATATCTGTACGGTACTCTTATATGGAGTTGAAACGTGGACACTACACAGAGCAACAATTAAAAAAATAGAGGCCTTCGAAATGTGGATCTATCGAAGAATACTGCGCATCTCCTGGGTCGACAGGATAACAAATGAAGAAGTACTATGGCGAATAGCGACGAAAAGAGAACTAATGTACCTAATTAAAAAAAAGGAAACTCGAATTCCTCGGACACATTTTGAGAAACGAGGAATACAAACTTCTGAAACTAATACTCCAGGGAAAGATAGAAGGAAGGCGAGTGGTCGGAAGACAAAGGCTGACATGGCTGTCAAACATGCGGGAATGACTTAATCTCTCGACCTTAGAAGTAATGAGAGGAGTAATGAACAAACAAACTATAAAAATTATGATTTCCAACCTCCGGAGGGAGATGAACATTAAGAAGAAGATGAAGGAAAGCATTTGCAAGAAGACCAAGTTTAATGCTAGCGTGCTTGCGGTAGTAATATATAATGACTTTTTTTTGGATGTTACGTAGTCAAACAAGCAAATGTCAAACGTGTACTGGACGCTCTATAAAGTTAAACTACACAAAGCACACGTTATCGCCTGAGTCCAACGTAAAGGCGAGCCTAAAGGTCTATAACATGAATTACTGTCCGAGTTAAAAGAATACGGCGTTTGCGGTCGTTCAGATTTCAGAATCCTATGTTTGTACAAGTCGTCAACGCATGATTAATCATTTTCCAGCGCGTAGTATTGTATGTTCACATAAATGTCATCGAGATACGGGTACCATTTGTAATTTTAGGTTGCGTATTTATTTTGAACATGTGTACGAAGCTTGCGGCGACCAACTAATGTAACTGATTCCACGATAGCGATTTAGTTCTTATGCGATTATTTTTAGACACAAAAATATCGACGGATATTGATATTGGTGTGAGCAAACTTCTTGCGTTTTGGCAGAACATCTAAGAAAATTACCATCTTAGCTTCCAGGGCAGGTGAAAATCGTCTTCAAGATACTATGAACTCGAGTATCTAATGTGAGATTTTTGCTCAAACAAAATTGTTTTATACTCCAACTTGGTTATGACTTATCCTGCAAATGTTTTCTTTTCGCCTTTGGCTGGCAACCTTATCGAACTAATTCGTCGTATACGTAGCAATTTAGTTTATTTCGTCTATAATTTGGGGGACTGTGTTGTTGACGTGCCCTAATCGATTTCTATGCTTAAGTGCTGAATTTTTCGTTTCATCGTTTGAGATGATTGTTGATGCTTTGAATGACCTTATGAACTTTATTATGGAGATTTTGCAAAGTATTTATATTCCTTTCACTGCTACGCTTCTATGGTTGTATACCGTATCCGATTTATGACGTGTAAATAACAGGCACAAATGAAGCCCAACGATGCAAACTATCGGTTATTGGTTTAATATTTGTTTCGGTGTTTGTAAGATGTATGATATCGACAAAGTTATCTACGCTCAGTTAGAAAGTACGGATTCATTTTTATCGTGCATTTATACGTTCAGATTTTTATCGGTCCGTGCCTGATTGGAGAAAAGCCAAAAGAGAATACAATAATCGAATTTTTTTGGCAATGGCTAGTGCGAACATAACGTGACCGAGTACAGATCAGGAACAAAGCAAATACAGAAAATACAAAAGAAAGCCAAAAGAGAATACAAGAATAGGATGGGAATTCGTGTACCATCCGTGATTGGATACCCCTGCACTTTTCACCCCCTTTACCATCACGTTCACGACACTTGCGGCAAAAATCGCGTCGTGTAAATCCTCACTAATTCAAAATAGTTTTTGAAGCCTTTTACCATTCAGAGGAAAGATAACCGGTTGACCACGTAGGTCAATAATCATATTCCAAGAAGCAACTGAATAATTATTATTAGAAATGTGTTCATATGTCATCGTGGACCCAGGCGGCGCTTTAGATTCCAAATATGTATGTATTTATGTGTAAATAATAAGCATTGCTTATATTTGATGATATGCACCATAAACATATTATGATGCTTCATAAATTACCCCGTGATACCAAAATCGTACACACATATTTACATATTTGTTGGTCTTGATAATATCTGATTGATGAGATTAAGGTCTCTTTTTGTGTATTCAAATTCAAGCCCAAACAATGTATACTCAAATGTTTTTGTAGTCAAAATTTAATACAGCAAATCAACTTAAAATAAAATCGGAAAACCAAGAAGAACAACTTTTTTTTTATTAGAATTTGTTGTTGATACTTCCCTAATCATAATCATGCAGTTGTCGTTGGACTTATTGATTTAACAATTTAAAAATTAGGTACTTTGAACCAGAAATGCGAATTGTGTTCTCCCCATTCTTTAATTGAACGGTTTTTTTAAAATTTTTTTTTTCACATTTTTCTTTTAAACAAATTTGTTATTTTATTAGAACCCGAAATTTATGAAAGACGGATTCAAAATTTTTATAGACTCATTACACTTAGAAGGCAGTGGAGATGATGAAAATGTAAGTTTGGAAAAAGATCGTTTCTAATTGCGGTTTTCTCTTTTCTGTTGTATTTTCATGTCTTTAAAAAAAACGGTGATTTGGTTTGTATGGTGGTTGCATCTATGTAAACAAAATATGTCAACTAACGCAATGTTTCTTTGTAACACTTGGTGCTGTCTCAAAAAATGCTTATACTCATGACGCTTTCAAACAAATTAACATTTTTTGTTCTAAAAACACAAACTGTAAATATTGCGTAAAAACAATAAATTAATGCTTAAGAACCCTGGCTACATGAAAGAGAACTTCATTATTTGCATTGAGTCGCTTCATGTCGCCGATTTGGGAGAACAATTAAATGTAAGTTGCTTCTTAAATGTTTTGTCTATATTATATATAAGAATGTGCGTTGTAGAGATTCTGAATATAGAATGATTTTGTTATCTGATGTTTATTTATGTTAAATATGGTATTGTTAGGTTCATGAATTGCCACCAGAGAAACTGAAAGTGCGTGATGTTGTTCACATTGATATTGCCAATGATCCTGTGACGCCTGCCGATTACAAAGCTGACGAAGATCCAACAAAGTGAGTAGAGAAGGAAGCTTCATAGAATCTGTTGTCGTAACATTTTTTGTATTTCAATTTCTAGATTCAAGTCAGCAAAAACCGGCCGAGGTCCGCTGGTTGGACCCGAATGGAAGAATAAAGTCGATCCAGTGATGACATGCTACAAATTAGTAACTTGCGAATTTAAGTGGTTTGGACTGCAGTCTAGAATAGAGAATTTCATTCAAAAGTCAGAACGAAGATTATTTACAAATTTCCATAGGTGAGTTGTAAAAAATGTAATCATAAGAGTGGTTAATGAATAAGTGAATAATGTCTTCTATTGCCGGGTATTCGAGATAAGTCAATGACCATCACAACATTTATAAACCGTATTTAGATTTTATCTAGATAATCGTATCATTTGGTGATAGCAAAATCGAAAGATTTTGATGGCCAATTACCTTTGTGAGAGATGACCATATCCTCTAATGCAGGACTCCCATTGTGGCGTTTGCTGTGCGGCACGTAGAACCGTCCTACCCAAATAAATCGGTTAGCAGATGGTCACTAACGTCCTTTTCAGAAAAGTACGGCCCATGACGCCGCCGGCCTAAAATCCGCATCAAACAGCAAATATTTATGGATGCATTGCCGCCTGGTGAGCACTTAATTCTACTACAGCTCAGTCCTCATGTGGTTTGGCGTCATCCCATATACAAAAATTTTGCTTGTTAACATAGCCATTCATCCAAAAATGCGCCTCGTCGCTAAAGATGATATTTCAGTTGGATCTTGTACGGGTAAAGGCCAGATTCTCGACTCGAAATTCGCTAAATTAAAGGCTGCGGAAGGCCGACTTCGTGTGCACGGGGAAGAACTGACTACCTCTGTTGTTAGCTATCAATCTCATCGAAATTTCTTGCACGCCCGCCTATCGTACCTTTTTTGATAACTTATTCTTTGAAGTAGATATCAATTTACCACGGTTTTATCTCGATGTATTTGTTAATATGCATATCTATAACAAACACATTCGTGTTTATGTATGGAACTGTAGTTTGTGGATCCATTATACCATTTTCGATTGAAAACTTTGTTTGTTAATAACATAAAACTAAACAGATAACCATTTTTTTTTTGCAGGCAAGTCTTCTGTTGGACGGATCGTTGGTATGGTCTAACAATGGACGATATTCGTGCTATTGAGGAGAAAACCAAAGAAGAACTAGATAGACAACGTCAAGTTGGCGAAGTGCGAGGTACTCGTGCCGACTCTGACTAAATTCCTTGTCAACATTTTCCAACAACACCAGCAACACCAACAACATAAAAAATGAGCATTATATAGTTTAAATAAAGTAAAAACCAAGTAAACTAGATTCGACAACAGCAGCAAACTGAAAACAATAGCAAGTAGGAAAACATAAATAGAGCAGTGAAAGATAAAAAGCATTAAGAAAATAATTATTTGGGTAAAGGTAAAAACGATTTAAACCAACAACAACAACAAAAGAAATAAATGTGTTATTATTGATATATATATATATATAAATATTATTTATTTGTAAATGCGCCCAGGTGTATTATTCTATTCCCTAATATGTGTGGTAAAACAGAAAACAAAAAAACGCATACGTTAAAAAATAAAATTAAAAACAAGAACCCTTATTCAAAACACAAAATAAAACATAAATTCCAGGAAAAAAATAAATATTTAAAATACAAAAACCAAGCAAAAAACAAAAAAAAACGTTCTAAACTAATTAGACGCGATAAGAGAAGTAAAAGAAAGTTAGTATTAAATATATTAATTAAACTATAAATAAATTCCAACAGAAAACAAAAAACAAAAATGTTTATTATATATACATAAAAGAATTTAAGTATTTTATTCGTAAACTTATTTAGTGTATACATTAAAATATATCTATAGAACAAGGTATTGGGCAAGTCCAAATTTAGCTCATCTTAAAAAGTGTGTGCTGCTGATATTATTCGAGGAAGAACGGCTATCTATAGGCAATTTTAGTTACAATTTTCACATGGCTATCCCATAAGAAGAAACCAGCACATAGTTCATAAATATATCCACTTGTTAAGTTGTCTTATTAATAAAGAGTTAGTCCTCGATTTGATTACTGACGAAGGGTGTTTGGCCATTTTTGCTCACGTTCGGAAGTAGTCCTTCTGTTTGCAAATGTCGTATAAATTCAAGCAAAACAACTAGATGAATGTTGAAATAAATTAATAATCAGATAAGTGTTACCAATCAAAGACTGCCAATAAAGGGATTGCTGTCGACTTGAAATGCTCACACTCCGACCCCACAAACCTGTCTTAACTAATAGCACTTTATACTTTACTATTGCAGTTAGTTATATGGTTTCAGAGCAAATTCTTGTTTTTGCCTTCCCCATTGATTTGTGAATGCTTTGCGTCCGTTTTTATGTAGTTAGACCATTACACGTTCGTTTGAACATCTTTCGGAGATTTGCTTGTCATGCCAGTATCTGCCCTCATGCCACCTTTATGCATTTCGGGTTTTATTTTGTTATTGCTTGCAGGAGTGAATATATATTGCTCTTAAACTCTGCAGTTTTGAATTTTATATTTTGGTATATATCTTACTAAATTTGCATCTCTTACATTCTATCTAAAACTAAACGGTGTTTGAATATGTGCTTCCACTTACCACAAAAACCATTCAATCAATTGAGATTTTGAAAATTTAAGTGACTTTTAATATTTAATTGACGCTTCCAATAATGTACGATATGTGGCCAAAACAAACCCTTTTTGTTCGTAGTTTGTTTATTACTAAATATCTGTATTTAAAGAAACCCTTCAACTAGTACTTTTCGAAATTGCAATTGAAGTTGACAGCAATTCGGTGATGTTTTTATTGTTTAAAACAATACTTGTTAGGGAAATATAAAAATTGTCTATAGAAACTGTCGTAAATTTATTTTTTTGTTTCGAAACAGAGCTCTCGACATGTCCAATACCGTATTTATTTCGAAAAGTATTTTCGAACGTCCAATTCACCACCACTCTTAAATAATAAAACAGAATCCACTATTTTAATTAATTTTAACTAATCGAACTTTTAGTCGCCCGAAAATTTCACAGAAACAAATCTAAATTAATTTTCTAGCAGCAATATATAATATAATATATTTATATAAATGTTCTTCTAAAAAAATTAAAACAAAAACATAAAAGAAATAAATATTTAAAAATAAAACAAAATAAAAACTGGTATTTTATTTTTAAATAAATGAAAAGAAAAATGTTTTTATTTTCGCGCTGGTCACTTGTAAGATATGATATACGTATATATATATATTTTCATTAATTTATAGCAACTAAAAGTAACAGAGGTAGTACACACGAAAGTTTAATAAGAAAAACAAAAGATTTAAAAAAAAAATCTTCATATAAAATTATAAAATATACTGCTATATGAATTATTTTCTTCCTGTTTTTCTAGCTCTTCTAATGTATACTTCATCTAGAAAACACACACACAGAAAAACACATGTATTCTTTAATATTTTATATATATGTAAAATTACAGAAGAATTTTTAAATATTTAAATATATATACATGTAACAAAGAAAGCAAAGATAAAATTAACACTTTTCCAGTTCTCAAATCTACTACATTGCAATTCCCTTATTTTGTAAAAAAAAACTGACAAACAAAATTAAATTGATGAATATAAAAAAAAAACAAAAAAAGGTGTTCTTTTAACATAGTATTTAAATATACATATAGTATATATATTTTTTTATAATTGTAATTTTTGCGACATAGTGGAGCTGTTTGCTTTCAGAAAGTTGAATATTTAAAAAAATATGTAATGTAATAGATATGTATGATATAATATAATATGTGTTCAGTTGCTTAGTGGTTAACGTGTTGGACTACTTAGCGAACGGTCTCAGGTTCGATTTCTATAGCGCCACGTCTGAAAAAACATCCGGAGTATAATAGTCATGAAAGATATTCTTATTGGGCGTTTGGACTCGGCGTAAAATTGTATACCCCTTCCATTTGTGAGAAGCTAGACCGTGTACCAGAACCTGTTGCGCCAGTTATTTTTTTTATTAAATATTGTAGCCAAAACATCTTTTGGGAGTTGGTTTCTTCACAAAGCGGACCAACTGTAGGGGATTGTTTTTAGTGGGAGCAGCGCGATGAGGCCAATGAAGTTAACGTATAAAAGCGTATCCACATGTACTTTTGCTGAAAGTGAGAGATTCTTCAGATTTCACGAACCTTTTATTAAATCTACGGAAATGAATTTAGATTCTGCAGTAAGAACATTTTAACGTAGGTTTTGCTTTATGTATATCGGATCTACATAATATATGTCGAATGCATACTTTAAATAATTTAATATCTGACAACAAGCGGAAAAAAAATATACGCTCGAAAAACGCTTGGGAGTTATTTTCATTAACTCCTAATAAAGGTAATAAAGTTGAGTTCATTGAGTTCCTAAATTTTGCTGTCAGGAAGATTTTTTACTAAAAATATGTATGTAAACAACATATTTCTTTTGACGAGTTTGTAAGGCAGGACTTTATTGTAGCTTGCCTATCCAAGCAAACACAGACATCTTTATCGGATATAACGATTTGTAATAATATCTCCGCCTGGAATAATGATTTAGTCTATGGAAGAAGACGCTATCGCCTACATGCCGTTTCCTGATGTGTGTCAGATGAAACAGAATGTCAAGTACTGCGGAAGCAGGTGGTCCATTGATGCATATAATCCACTTTTATATGGGGTCATAGTCCCCTTTTATGACTCTTTCGCAAAAGAAAACTTCATCTTCTTCATCATTGTTTTTTTAGCTCCTTATAAGTAAGACGACAGGTTCAACAGCGCTTTCTTAAAGGCCAAACTCATTGTTGATAGAACGGGGACTTAGAAGTTCAAAGTTGACGGTGGATTTCTTTATTTGAGTCAAGCTATTTTACGAAGATTTCTAAATGAAAGGAAGGTAATGGTGTAGATTTACAAAAGTGTACAGCTGATTCATTTCAATTAGTCATACCTGACTGATGAATCACAAAAATTTTACGAGAAGTTTTAAAAAGGCCCTTCATGGGTTGAACACAGGTAGAGCAGTAATAATATTTAAACATTAAAATTATGGAGAAACCGAAAAGAAGAACAGATTAAACATTTATGAAAAAAGAAAGTCCATAAACTTAAAGTGATAAAAAATATAACAGACCTATCTGTAACTTACTGTTGATAAGTTGATTCATTTTAAAAGAAAGGTTAAATATAGAATGCCTATTATCGGATGTATGCGCCTGCTTGTCAATGTCTTCAAGTCTTTAAGTGCGTGCTACAATTAAAATGTTGTAGGAAACGCTCCAAAACTTTGCCGCTAAAACAAAACTATTACAATTATGTACTTTTGTTCAATCTGTATTTACTTTCTCTAAAAAAACCTGATGTATTTGATAAAAAAAAAACAAAAAACAAAAAGGTTCGATAAATCTATTTAAAAGTTCCATTTTAAATAAGTTCTAAAGTAACAAAAAAGAAGAATGATTGTATAAATTATAAAAATGATAAAAAAGAAGATAATGTTGACAAATTGTAGTAATTAAAATGAAATTAAAACAGACATTGTTATTACTCTTAAATTCGACGTTACAACTTGATTTATTTAAGTATAGTTTTATGTTTAGTCTAGCCAAAAGAAGTTACGGACCTCTTCTTCATTGGATGGTCGGCAATGTGGTGGACCTTCGTTGGGGGCGCCATTGGCAATAAGTGCATCTCGGAGTGCTCTCATAGCCATGTTATTCCTTTTCGAGGACACATTCAAGTCTATAATACGAGTGGGATAATGAATTCCAATAATGCACTCTACTTGTTCCTGTATATGTTGCGGAGCCCTCCACGGTTCATGACTGGAAATAAAGGTAATGAGTAACGCAAAACATTGTTATCTGGTTTGATAGTGAAGCACAGTGATTACAACAAATCTAACATAATAAGCTGGCCACTTACATGTACTCCTTAGGCATGCTTTGCAACTCTGGAACATACTGCTTTATGTACTCCCCATTCGGGTCTAAACGCTTTCCCAGTGCAACCGGACAGGTGCAGATTGAGGAGTCTAAGAGTTTCTCAAAAGCCGACGATGACACCCACATCCAATTGCCAGCACAAACCGACCAATCAGCGTCCAAGAGATACTTCAAGAAATGCTGCAATCCATGTTCCCAACATTGCCATAGTCCGCCACGTGTAAGAAAAGTCGCCACCATATTACGCAAGCAATGATGCAACCATCCCTCGGCCAAAAGTTGCCGCATTGAAGCATCAATTAGTGGAAATCCGGTCTGGCCGATTTTCCATTTGGTCAACTGCTCCTGGCACGGCTTCGCCCAGGGAATAGTTAGGCAAATATCGTTTCCTTCCATACGATCGTAATTTGGGTTGTTCACCGACATTGTGTAAAAATATTCCCGCCAGATCAGCTGACCAGTTATATGAGCGCCACCAGACAGACCATAGCCATAGTTGCGTTGTACTTTCTCAAATAAATCATGCACATCCCAATAGAATCGTCTGACGGATAAGCAACCGAATCGCAAGTGAGCGCTCATCGATTTGGGCGATTCCAAAATGTTGGGGTTAGCTTGATTTGGTAAATAATAGCCATGCTTGAAAGCATTCTCCTCGACTTGCAATCGTTTCTCAAGATGGCGCAAAGCTTGAGTTTCGCCACCTTTCCATAGAACACTGGCCACATACCCAAAACTCTCCGGGAACATATCAAACTCCTCTGGCTGTGGAACCTTATAATCGAAATAGAAAATCGAGTACTTAGTTTGGAATAAGCGTCACCATAGATAAGAAGCAAACAAACCTCTTTAAAGATATGCAATTCTGTGGACAGTTGATCAGAGAGTTTTACAAAATTGACTCCATCCAATTCGGGGCTTGGTTTGGGTCTTGGTGGGAGCCCAATAACCTGGACAGTATGCTTTAAAAGAAATCGTAAAATTAAGTATTTCAGCACTTGTAGTATAATCTACTTTTTATATTACCAAAAACATTTGATAAGTTAATGGAGCTATCCCACCATTAGTGTCGATGACGGTCTTCGGATCCCATAGGGTATGTGATACCTTTTCCACGCTTAAAATACCCAATTCAGTGCAAAGTTCTTTGACGGCATTATCACGCCTATTCCAAATTGGCTCACAATCCTGTTCGAAGCAGATCTTGTCTATTCTAAGGCTTTCGTGGAGACGTCGAAAAATGGTGGTTGGATTTCCGCGACAAATATATAACTGACCACCGTGATCTCGAAATTTCTTATCAATATCGGCCAGCGACTCCAAAAGGAACTGCAATCGGTTGTAGCCAACGCATTTTGTGCCTAGAAAAGTTTCGTCTCGCTTTATTAATGGTACGATTATAATCGTTATATGAAAAGTCCTGCTCATTTTATCATGTCGCTGTCAACCTAAGGCAGTTACAATACTTGTCTATTTAGGACCAATTAAAAACAAAAAACCGGTTAACCTAGGCGTATACGTACTATATTTATATAAAAAAAATCAATTAAATGGCACACGATTCATATATGAATTCTACTACAATTGTAGCAATAACACAGTAATAACGTTACCAAGTGAGTGGGAACAGTATATCAAGGAAGAAAAAAATCGATTTACTTTCCTCCGATGACTCCAATTCCTAAAACATTTAATTAGTTAATTGTGGGTAAGTTCCTTGAAATATATTAGCTCACGTATTGGAAGCAATCAAATCACTGCCGTTTTCGGAAGACATACACTAGTAATGGAAAGCTACAGTGGCGCACATCTACGATTTTTTTAAAGGCGAAGACACAGCGAGTTGGATCTAAACAAATATTCTCTGCATTTCGGTCATTATTTGGAAATCAGGGCATTGATTTAATACCCGCAGAACCGATTGATTTTGTCGATAGCAAGAACCATCAGTGGTTCTAAGATTGAATAATATAAATTTCAATGCCCAATGAATAACAGTTACAACGACATATAAATCGGTTAACGTAATGTACAAAGAATGATTAGTAGAATATTTAGCAGACGTTCTCAATTTATAAGAGCCCCCGGGAGTATTTCACACAATCATCTCCGAAAAATCTATTACGGAGTTTGGATCCATAATGCAACTAGACCTTCAGCAAATTAAAGTTAAGCAAAGTAAATTAGACCAATGTGCAATAAAACAGTTTGACGCTGAAGGCAGTTTACTAGTAATATAATGAACACATCAGTATAGAAGTGTGTCAACATGCTGTCAAGTCAGTTCTACATACTTGGGCTAAATACATAGTGCAAATATCAGAAGAGTCAAGTAGTGTGTAAGAAAAACCTTCTATTTGCATACACACATTTAAACGGAACTAGCTACACTTAACTAGGTACATAAGTCCCCACAAATTTAAAGCACTGTGAGGATGTTCGGATTTCTAGTTTACTTGAGTAAGTCTGACAGCTTTTGTCTCTCTTCTGATCAAATGACCAATTTTTCAATTCAAGTTGACGGAGGGCTTTCGACCATTTTCGTCAAGAAAATCCTGCCTTACTACTTAGTTGACATTTTTTTATAATTTCAATTAAGCGCCGTTCCAAGCGCTCGTTGTAAATTGAACTATCAAAAAATTGGTAACAGGTTCCTATGCGTACACGGTTTAATCGAACGCAATCGATATAAATCGATCGCTTTCGCACAAAGTCTACACGCGGACTCATCCAAAATGACAGAATATGAGAAATTAGCAAAATAACGAGTAACTAGCAGTATCCTCTATTGGCTCGAAACAGCCCAGAAAATGTCAAACGGTAATTACTGATAAATATGTTTTAAAAGTCAATTGGACTTGTTTTTTAAAGGTGCTAGCAGACGTCAAAACAAAATAGCGCAGGAAAGTACAGCTTTCATGGGAAAGAACCCGCGTTCACTTTCAATTTTAATTCAATTTCAATGACATGTTGTCTTATAACTTAGTGGTAGCTACAATTATTATTATGAGAGCAAGGGTTTTACAATTTTTACAAAAAAAAAAAGAATTAATTCAAGGAAAAATTATAAAAAAAAATGCATAAACATACTTATTACTGAGAATAAAAAAGTCTAAGTTTGTTCTTCAATCTCGCCGAGTCGTCCACTTCTCTTATAAAGCAAAGACAAATTGGCGTTCGGATGTAAGGGAGGCATGGCGCGGGTGGATTAGCATTCGCGACCTTTGCGAGGATGCGGTAGTAAACATTACATATATATATTGCGGTTGATGGTTTAGGAGGATGTTTGAGAGCAAAGTTAGGGCACGATAAATAAGGAAATTTTCAAAGGTCATGTTGAGCAGACGTTTAGAAAAATTTGATACATGGTCGTATTTACGTAGCCCAAAAATATAGAGTATTATTTTATTAAATGCCACATTGAGCCTTCATCCATAGATTAGAGTAGGTATGACCAGCGTTTTCGCAAGTAACGTACACACTCTTATAGGGGTAAAATACTGTGTCGCTCAGAGAGTTGAAAGAATTCCATATGGTCTACCCACTACTGTATTTATGTGGTTGTTCCAGGTTAATGTGCGGTTAAACACCATGCAGAGATTTTTGGCGGTTTCGACATATGTTACCAGTGTATTATGAAGGATTACAGGAGAAAAGTACGAAAGGTCAACTTTTGTTTTTTAATATCACAAGGTTTAATACAACACCATTTTGCTGGGACCAACAAGCGATGTCTTCGAGGTATTCGTTAACACAGCTTGTACCGTGTTCAATAAGTCCGAGTGGGCAACTGAAATACAGTTGCACGTCATCTGCATACATGTGTAGTGAGGAGTGTTAAGCTATGGATGGTAGTTCGGTAACATAGAGCGAGGACAGAAGAGGGCCCAGGATTGAGCCTTGTGGAACCCCGCGTGACGTTGGAAGAAAATTTCACATAACATTGTTTAACTGAACTGCCTGGGAACAGCCTGTTATTTAGGAGAAAGGAAGCTTCACCGCACTACACGAGAAGTTGAAGTGTTGAAGAAGTTTTCTACATAAAAACTTTTGAAAGTGACTGTTGGAAGAAATTCAAATAGGAACTGAAAATAAATATTTGAACGGCATTCCAATGATTTTTATAGGGATTTCTCAATTCTCATTTGTATCCATTTACTTCCTATGATACAAGAAGCAAAGTCTACGGTGTTTCACTGTACGTTTATTACAAACGTTTTCTTATGAGTTTTTCTTATTTCCGTCGTGGTCTGTTAACAATTTTCTAACTATCAAAACTGAGATTTAAAGTAGATGTACGAAATTGTGCGCTGGATAAGAGAGCACAGCTATACATAAAACAAGAATTAAAACGGTTTTGGACAAGATTAAACTTTTGGAATGATAAAACCTTTCTTTTGTTTGTTCTTTTGTATAATTTACATGCAGACCTAATGGCTCTTATTATATATTTGAATTTTACTGTATTTTAGTAGACTTCATTATCAATTTACTATTCGTTTCGAGGAATTGTATGCCAGCGGTACATTTCTAATAATAAAGTAAAGCACTACTTTTCTAACGGTTTTTGAATAAATTATGCACTTAAGTTAAGAAGAATATTTGCTAATTCATTGTTTTTGAAATATTATATTTAAACATATATATTTATGAATGGTTCATACCTGGCTGATTGTTTTATTAAAGAACTTTTCCAATCATATAAAGCATTTTTTAATGTCTCGAATACACAATAATCTTGTCATTGCAAATGCAATACACAAGCACGTGCTGCTTTTAAATGTATTAGACTTGCCAGCAATTAAATGCATTGTTCACTACAAGTGCGAGCAACAAGAACCTGATACCTACTCATTTGAGAGACAAGCACAAAATACATAGGTAGTTGATTACAATTACTTTGTAACTATAATTTATTTTCTTCTCAACTTACCTGCACTCTCGCCATCGAATATGAAAATAGGCAACAACCTGGAGCCATTTCGTTTGTTACCTATAGCCTCCAATAAAGCCGGATTGTCGTGGATTCTAAGCCCGTGTCGAAACCAAATAATATTTGCAGCCATTTCTAAATAATTTATAAGCACTCAATTAGGTTTATAAAGGCGAACTCTTTTTAAAAAATTCTCGTAAATTGTTGTTCATTTAGACGACAACAACGACCTTTCTCTGATAACGCTCGCGAACGAATGCAAGCAAGCAACTATTGGTTCTAGTACTTATAACCTAATTGTTCTATGTATTGTTGCTGGAAAACAAGGGTGTAAAACGCGCAACAATGTTGCATTTGTACAGTACAAACTCTCTGACTAAATTGCATAATTCGGTTACGCATACGAAACTTTGAAAGATTTCAATGGATGCTCTCAATCAACCGTATACTAGGCACCAACATTGAGAACGGATTTAGGGGACATTAGTTAGCTCACACTACATTAGGTAGGTATACAATGCTAGGAAGCCAAGTGTAGGTACTATTCAACGTGCTTAAACATGGAGTTCATTTGAATAGCTCGGTCAACATTCCCGACGTTGAATAACCAAAACCGTGGTAGTTTTCCGGAATTCTTTAGGGACGATATGTTGCTGGTAGTAGTTAAAAAAGGTCACGTTGAAATTTGAGGAAACGTTTACCAGTTACATCGTCTGATGGAAACATTGGGGTGGTTTTTTGAACAAAGGATAATTATTGTTATTGTTTGGAATTTCCAAGCGTTGGTTTAAAGTAAATACCTCATTCACGAAAGGACACGGTGCTGACGTATTCTGGTCTGCAATTGAATGGTTTGGATTGGATTTCATGCTAAATTGGGTTCATAAACAGTAGTGTAGCGGGATTTGAATGGTGGAGAGCATTGGTTTATTTGCTTTTCTTTTTTATATTCTGCGTAGGTTAATCTGATGACGGTTGCTTACCTTCATAAGGGTATCGGCTGATTTGTTTAGACAGAGTAAGTTTAAGAGAACCACAATCCGTATGTTTCTGATATATTTAAAGAAGTCATTATCATTTTCCCCTGTTGAAAAGTTTATCGAACCGAACGGGCCTATAATTCGAAGGGTAAAAAAATGGATATTATAAAAAGTAGGTTTAAAATTGGGACTAACTGTAATAAATTGTGACAAATGTATAAACAAAATTATGCAAAAGATTGTTATTGCGGTTGTCAAAGGTCATGAAGTATTTTCAAAGCACTTAGCATTAGGAATTTTGAATAATGTTAGCTCTGGATCCTGGCTTGTAAGTTTAGCACAATTGCTCCAATATCGATGTTAGACAACTTCTATTGAAAAGTCACTTTGTTTTGAATCTATTTTAGTGCAGTTTTGTTGTGGTCTACTTTGATGGAGCAGGGAGATTTCTCCATCTACATTTCGCGTAGGTGTACTACTATTGCAGAAACGGCGAAACTCAACATGGCTCTGTATAATTCACAAGATATGTAGACGATGCAAATATTTTAACTTTCTACGTCGCAAATGGCACTGATATGAAACTATTTGGTTATTGGTGAAAGATTTTAGGTGTCTGCTTCTTGCCAAGTCATCTCTCTCTCCTTTAGACTTATGTCGTTTTCCATTGGGACAAAAAATCAATCTTTTTTTTGGTCTAAATCACTTTTCGCGTTCCATTGGGAACAAAAATCAATCTTTTTTTTGATTCGGATCACTTTTTGCATATCTCGATATTTTTTCAGCTTTACACATACTACCACAAATACAGCACAGCTGTTTAACGTCATTTAAAGAGTTTTGGTTTTAAAACAAATGTGTTAAGTTTCGTGAAAACAAAAATAAAGAAATACATAAACAGTAATGCACATAGTTTTGGAGGAATTTTTATCTTCATTGTCTTCCTCATCATCTGGAAACAACGAATCACCAAAACTACTCCATATGTATCTACAACAGAGGAAACATTTTTCAAGCCGATTTCGATGGTTGATTTTACCAAAACAAATGCAATTTGAACAGCTGATATCGTTGTCAAATAACGCACTAATCCATTTACAAAAGCAGATCAATTTCATTGCATGTTCCATGAGCCGCATCAAATCTGAGATCTGAAAAAGATTTTTGGTGGTCCCAATGGAAAACGACATTAGATTAGATTTATTGAGTACCTGCTAACACAGAATTATAAGAGTACACTTATAGTTCTATGATAGTTAAACAGTATAAATACGTTAATATTAAAATAAACGGTTATACATATTTATAGGCCCTGATGATATTATAAAGGGTTTTCCAATAAGAGGTGTTATTGTGAATGACCCGCTATTTCGGTAGCTGTCACTTTTGAAGCTTTTATTCTTTGACATTTGACAAGTAGAAACTACGCCATTATTAAAAATGGAACGATACACACTTCGACAACGCATTGAAATTATTAAAATTCACTACAAAAATGGTGAAAAAACACAAGCAAGGAAGCCATTGATCTTTTACGGGAAAAGTTTCCGAACCGTGTTATCTCTCGAAGAGGTGATCACAATTGGCCACAGAGATCTTGTGATTTAACACCTTGCGACTTCTTCCTTTAGGGCCACGTGAAAGAAAAGGTCTACGCCAACAGCCCAGCGTCGATTCAAGACCTCAAAGATAAAATTCGTGAGGTTGTCGAGAACATAGGGCAGTCACTTTGCGATTTGGTTATGGAAAATTTCATGAAAAGGATATGGTCCTGTATGCGTGCTCGTGGTGGCCATTTGGCTGATGTTGTTTTTCATTATTAACGGCATAATTTCCTCTTTATTATGAAATAAACATCCGCTCATTTATCTCAAAAAATGACATTTTTCTTTGAATACCAAAATAAAACCTCTTATTGGAAAACCCTTTATAAACTTTTCCTTTGCACTCACTGGACGAAGTATAACACTGTGTCTGGTGATTGGACAATAGACCTTAATACAAATAGTAATGCATCTTCCTTATTAAATGTTCGTCATTATATTTAATAGACAAAATTGCTTACAGATTTTTCAATATCGTATGTCGCTTATAACTAAAATACATTAACAAAAATACATTGATAACAAAAACTAACATCTACAACTACTTAGAAACTAGGATCCCAATAGTATCACTTGACCGATTAGTTGAAAAAATGCTGATATACGATTTAATTAGTCTAGGACGGTGATGAAATTGAACTCGAGAATCAAATTTGTGCTAAAAGTCAGTTGAGTATTAGTTGAAAAATGATTCGCCGTCTAGAACTCCTCATGAAAACTGTTTGCGGTGTCGATCATTTTAGATTGAAGGAAGATTTTTGCGTTCTTTTGTACCTGTCAAGAAGCAAACGGTTTTATTAGAGAATAGGTAGATTACGGAATAACTGCATGCATACCTCGTGTAAGGACAATTTGCCGTCATTATTTTTATCGGTCAGACTTATCAGTGTGGCTGCCTCCTGTACAGCATAGCGCGGGTGCCTGGGATTAACATAATTAAGAAGTTCACCCCTATCCGCTCGGGCATCATTATTTTTATCGATAATCCGTTTGAACTCTTCGCGGCGCTCTTCGACAGTCTTAGAAATGACAGATCTCCGGTACACATCTTCGTCATCGTCCATTGTAACGTCAGAGAATTCTTCAATTGATAACTGATCATCACCATCGGTATCAAATTGACGCAGTATATCATCGACTAAGCTCAGTAGATTTGCAGTGCTTGATTCAGGATGACGAAACGCTAAGAACTCATCCAGTGTCAGGCTGAAGAGATCAGTTTGAGCAGCCTCAGACCAGCGCGCCTTGTCGCGCATCATTTCTTCTTTCGCCTTACGATCGAGTGAATTGTGTTTCACTTCACTGTGCTCCTTTATATCGTCATCATCTAGACCGTGCTCTTTTAAAAAGTAGGTATGATATTCCTCCCAGGTTATGAGGCCGTCACCAGGAGCCTTGTCTACTTTGCTGAACTCAATTGGATTCATTTGAATAGCCCATTCTATGTGTTCGACAATTTTTCGATTAATGTATTTGGCCAGCTCTTGAATAGCCAGGAAATGGTCCCGATTTGTGTCGGCACTAAAATTAAAAAAAAAAATTAGAAATTACGATAAGCAGTGTGTGCGTGATTGTGTGAGCATACTGTACTGTTTAAATTTTGAAACAGAGTAGGGAATAATTTTGCCCGAGCAGCCAGTTTTTTACCCATTAAAACCTACTCATCAGAGGTAAATGCTGGGATAATTTAAAAATTATATTGGAAGACGGTAAAGAACAGGGGATTTTGCAAAGTTGTTACACTTCGGGGTCAACCAAGTTCTCAATTGAAAAGACTCTCCAATTAGCCGTGGCTGAGCTGAATGGCCGTAGATGCCCACGTCAAGTAGGCTGATGTGCACCTCCACTTGTGCGCGCAACTAAAAGCGAGATTTCCCATATACATCACCTCAATGCACGTAGACGATTATGGAGGAGTAATCCACAAACCCAGACAAGAATGTTACGACTCAGTACTCCAGGTAATATCTCGATAGAGCCATTGATCAAATAAAAGTTAGGTGAAGTTCTTACATTGAGGGTAAATGTATTTCAAAAATAAATGTACGTGGTTCTATGTAGGAATAGCCCAAACAACACAATTTCTACGAACCGCGAGTTAAAGGTTATAGCAACATTCTGTTTAAGGTTACTACTTCCACATCTTCCTAGATTTCGTTCAAATAACCTAGCTTCCTGCTACATACCCTGATACGCATACTTCAAAAGCCGGTTAATTTTCTTCCAGACAAACTTTTTCAATCTTTCAACAATAACAATAGACAATTATATATAGGTCATTTGCCAGTTGTCACTGAATGACATTGAAAAAATCGATTGCATCCACTATGTTGATAAAGTTTAGTTATGGTGCTACAGTTTCTCAAACTAAATCCAGTTATTAGATGGGTACCCCAAGATCGCGAGCACAAAAGACATGGGTGGGTAAGTACATACCTATACAGCTACATAGTGAGTCAACCGACAACCAGTTTTCGTAATTATTTGCGACACAACAACAACAAGACGCAGTATTCTAATGAACGTTTGACATTATAAAAACTAACGTATCTAGCATACCTTTCTAATTTAATACGTAGCATATTATCGTCTTGACTTGCCTCCCATTACCTACCTTCTAAATGCCTTTTCCAGTATCTGCTTCTCATTTATCGAACTTTCCGCCAAAATCACAGTTTCCGGCTGCAAGTGTTCACTAGACGACTTGTCCGGGAAATTATCTTTCTTCTCTGACACACTCGGTGCGGGTGTGTCTTTCTTCGAGTATACCAATTTATCCATTGACCCGACTGTTTTATTCAAAATAACTCCAATGAAAAACAAATAGAAGATTATAGCCACTATGGTCGGCCACCTTAACCACTTTATGGTTCTTAAAAACAATAGATTACCCATCACACCAAACTATTTCGTAACTTTCAATCGCTCACTAGACCCCGTACCCGTGGACCGACCAATGTCGGTCACATCAACAAATCCAAATGCAATTTGGTGTGCCTCCGTGTCCGTCTCCGTCCGAAAGAAGAATTTTCATCTCTTAATGGTTGTGTATACACCTAACAGGTTTTTGAAAGTGAAAGTTGTGCTGTGGTGGGGTGCTTTTGTTGTTTTTTTTTTCTTCTATAGTTCACCTTAGTTTGGCGAACCATTGATTTTTCAAATGCAACTTATATGGTGGAGTGTTTAAAGAAACATAATTTAATTTATGGTTGGAGATGACAAAACATATTCGGAAATCCCAACGCTGCACACTGTATAATGGAATTAATTTTGAAATTTATTAGCCGCAATTTTAATATGTTCTGTTGTTATTTACCGCGACACTAATAAACAGACTTCCAAAGTTTAGTCAGACTACCTTCCTACATAATTTTTTTTTCCGCAAGTACAACAAACAAATCTACAAAGTTAATATGAAATTTCTACACACTGTGCGAAGGAAACGGAAAAAGTTACATTTTTGTTGAACGAAAGGGAAAGAAATCAAAACAAAACGTCACAGCTGCCATCTACATGTGAATGGGGATAAATCCCATCTGCGGTTGACTTTTGTATGCCAGTAGAACAGTGACAGTTTTGACATTTGGGACTTCTTTGTTGTGAAAATCATCAGAAGAAGTGAAAAATTGTAAGCAGCTGTAATTTTTAAACGAAATAATTAAAATTTTTATTTTCTTGTGCTCTGTGTGAAGTGTTGTGGAATTTTGCTTTGTTTTCAAATAATTCGGTAATGCGTAGAATTCGCCTAAATGCCAAATAAGGTGTCGGTATGCATTATTAAGATCGAGATTGATGTATCTTTGACTGGGGATCAAGGTGAGTTGAATATTTTGCGTGATACTTGTTTTTTATTAGGGTTTAATTTGTGTAGAACCTGGAGCTGTATCTTCGGAGCATCCAACAAATCCTAGATTGCTAAAAGAGCGTGAAAGAGATCGTGGGCTAAGGGGATCAAGCGAAATAACAATCGAAACATATACAAATCAAATAATGAGTTGCAAAACTAGAGATGCTCTGCCAACGAGCTCGAGAGAAGCCACACCATTGGAGGAGACTCCGGTGTCTTCAGAGTTTCCCAAGGAAATTGGATTCTTTTCGGGAAATCCTAGTGTTGAGGTTACTAATGGAATAATTCATCTCTACAAGAAAAAGTAAGTGCTATTCAGGTAGGCCATCGAATGTCTGTTTGTGTACTTTATTCACGCAGTGAGTATTTGTGTCTGTCGTGGAGATCAATACTCATGTTATTATATTCTGTTTTCTCATAGACTTTGGTATTTAAAAAAAAATACCTACGTTTACGCTTGAAGTTGTGTTTCTCTCCATATTTGCCAATACACTGTACGATAATTGAAACAAATATTGTTCATATTGTTGTGCTCTTTTAAATGTCGGAAAATAATTAAAAACACTTAATTTTGTATCCCAATCTGCCTGACACATTTGTTTTTGCGTATGTTTAGTTGAACTGTGTAAGTAAGAGTTGTTTCTTTAATGTTTGCGTCTTTCTGGAGTTAAATTTTCGAAGCGGTAGTTGCATCAGTATAAATTATTAATAGCTACTAATGTATCATCATAAATAAATGGAATCGCCACAGCGCCGGTGGCTTCACTATCCTAACCCCCTCAATCATGAGACCTTTACAAGACCAAGTGATGGACAGACCTTCTGTTAAAAACCCTGCAAGTCAAAATAAAGCAAACGGCAAGAGATGCTAGTAGTACATTGTGTCCATAAGAAACCAACATTTATATTCCGTTTTATTTCATTTTCAATAATTTCTGTGTAATAAAATCAGCTGTTGTCTGCATTGACGATCCGCGTTTGTATATTCGGACTTGCTCAATTTCTTTTCGGCATTTTGATACCACATCATCCAGCAGTCGTCCGCTCCTAATATTTTCAATAACCTTATCACGTCGTTTCCACTTTCTTATCAGTTCTGTGCTGTATTCACTTCGTTTACCCTTAAGCGAGAAGTACGACTCAAATTGCTCGTGCGTAAGCTTCAATGTGTCCAGCTTAGGCATCTCTAAACTAGGTTGCGTTACCAACCGATATGGATCGTAGTCCTTCGAATAGTTCTCTTCGCGCAATTTGCCCCAATCCAGCGTCAACAATGTATTATACAGCAACTTTGGATGCCCCAATATTCCGTGACTGACGTTAACGAGGAACAACTGGCCATCCGGAATAATCATTTCCATCTCAAGCTGCAGCATTCGAATATCAGTTCCACGATATTTTCGATCTCCGATCCACAGAACTGGAAGATGTTTCCGTTGGACATGCGACAGCTCTTGTATAAGAGGGGAATTTTGATAGCGGTAATTTGTACGGCTATTACTGCGGCCGAACAGCAGTTCTTGCTCCAGCAAACTAAATTCAATCGCATCCTTGCGATTCAATTTAAAATGGTGCGAGCGGAAAAGTCGATTCATTTCATGATCGATGACGTCGTATGCTCGTCGATGATTCGCTATCCACACAACTTGGGTGCAAATGGCAAGGAAAGCCTCATGAAATGTCTTGTCTTTGGTAGACTTGGAAATGTTTACCACCGGCGTTATGTGATAGTAAGGCATCATTTCGCCATTTCCCAGCAGAATAGCGCTGTACTCTCGTGCAAGCAGTATGCGATACTGTGAAAGATATTCCGAAAAGATTCGCTTTATTTCTGTACTTTCTGTGCTCTCAACTTGAGCCGCTTCGCCGGAAACCTCATCTCGCCGTATGAGGCAGTATTCTACGAGTCGAATAAAATACTCAAAGTATATGATCAAGGCATTTAAAAACAGATCCACCGTCTGGGTGTGTATGAAGTCTATCATTTTGCTTGTTAGAATTTCCGATGGGGCGAGGAATAACACTAAATTTTTGATGTCCTGGATCACAATTACATCCGCATCAAAAGTGGACTCGGACCTTGTGAACTCCTGACGAAATATCACCTCATTGAGTTGATTCATTGTGCACTTAAATACAAAGCCACTAGAAGATTTTACTGCAGACTCTTCGGGTAAGTCTTCACTACCCCTGGAAGCAAACTTGATACTGTGATTGTGTTCATCCCAAGTCCAGCTACCAGTCTGGTATTTCGGTACGATGCTATCCTTATGAACCCGAATCATTATGAGATTCTACTATGACCATAACAATGGAGAACATAATATGCTAAGCCTGATTTTATATACGAAAAATAAACTATCTGACATTTGATCAAGTAAGGCCTACTTCAATCTATGATCTAGCAAGTTGTGAGCTAGGTTTGGGTTATACATGATTCTTGTAGTGACTTATCTATTGGTCACCAGTTGGTTAGATTTAAATACCTTATAGAAAGGCTCTCTAACAAAGAAGTGAAACGAATTGATATTTCAGTGAACGCAAAGAAATAAAAGAAGGACCCTCTAACCAGCTGTGTCTACTGGCTGTGCCGGCCAGCCTCAGTTGTCATGACTTGCTTAACTTTGTGGCTCCGTGTCACTCAGAAATTCAACATATTCGTATTATTCGGGATGGAAGTCCAAATCAGTTTATGGTTCTCCTCGTGTAAGTGTGGTACACCTCAAGCTTCTTATAAATCATGCTTGACAACTTTGTATACTGTCTCTCTTTAGTTTTCGATGCAATGAAGCTGCTTTGGAATTCTATCAGACATTCAATGGAGCTGCCTACAACTCTCTTGAACCTGACTCGCTTTGCCATGCTGTTTGGGTATCAGAAGTCGAACGCGGAGAAGACGGTGTACCACCAATCGGACACACTGAGCTGCCAACATGTCCCGGTAGAAAACAACAAATTTAATCATTTAAAAATCATATAAACTGTAACTTTTTTAGTCTGTCTGGAGAGAATGGACGAGAGTGTGGACGGAGTTCTAACAATTCTTTGCAACCACGCCTTCCATGCTAATTGTCTCATCAAGTGGGGCGATTCCACGTGTCCAGTCTGCCGACACGTTCAAACACCAGAATTGATGGAAAACTCAGTTTGCATGGAATGCGAAGGCACAGAAGCGCTGTGGATCTGCCTGATCTGTGGACATGTCGGTTGCGGCCGATATCAGGGCGGTCATGCCGCTGCTCATTATCGAGCAACAAATCATACATTTGCCATGCAATTGGGTACTTCCAGTGTATGGGACTATGCTGGAGATAATTTCGTACATCGTTTATTTCAAAACAAGACTGATGGCAAATTGGTGGCCACTCAAGCACCCAATGATGAAGGCGAAGAGAAAATCGACTCCATGCAATTAGAATTTACTTATCTATTGACTTCCCAGTTGGACACCCAGAGGAAGTATTACGAGGAGAGGATACAAAAGCTGGAAGGTGAGTGGAAAGACTTTAAAATCTCATCTGAAAAGGCGTCAGAAAAACTCGCTGCCATGGAGCAAAAGGTGCAAAGTCTTACGAAGGAGAAACATTCTCTGGAGAGAAAGCTGGCAACAAATGCTAACAAGTAAGACACAAACTTGTCTTCATTAATAACTTGGTCGAACAAGTATTGTTCTTGTTTCAGATTGAAAGATGTTCAAAAACAACTTGCCGACGAATGTCAAATCTCGAAGGCTATGCAAGGTAACCAAAACTCGTGGCAGACAAAGTTTGCTGCGCTAGAGACTACCTACAAAGAGTATGCGGAAAAGAGAGAAGCAGAGTTAACCGATGTCAAGGAGCAACTACGTGATATTATGTTCTACATGCAAGCACAGAGTGAAATTGCAGGATCCGATATTAAAGACGAAATCATGTCGGGAACAGTTTTGATTCCGGAGCAGGAGCAAACCAAATCCAACCGAAGGAAGAAGAAAAATTAAGTGTGAAGCACCAAAGTGAATCAATTCATGCTTGAGCTTTTCTATTCTCTACTAGGTATTTCATTTATAACCATACATATTTCTAAGCTTTGTGTATGGTCAATAAATAATTATCCATAAATGTATGTATCACGAGTTGTTTTTGAAGTGCCATCATTGAATTATTATCCACTACTTCCAAGTGTCGAAACCTTGGCAGTTTTATGTTAGATCTTCAAATTAAAACGTACAGTCTGCTATCCTAATCAAGTCTTTAAAAAAAAGTTCAGAATAATGAAAAAGTATCCCTAAGGTAGGTAGGAGTGGCGGTTTATATTTAAAACCCAAGTAGCACTATGTGCCGTTTTGTTGCCACAACTCATTTGACCCGGTTTTTTAAAAGATGGTTGAGTAATAGAGTTTAGATCCAGCCTGTGGAATTCAAAAAGGTAATCAGTTCACTAATACTGCTCTTTGAGACCTACTCAAGGGAATAGAAGAAGGTTTTACCCGAAGAACGCTGTCTGGCTTTGGCTAGTGCCGGACAGGCGCATAGGTAATGAGTGAGGGTTTCTTTTTCGGCCGCGTCAATACAGCTGCGGCAGTGTGTGTTATGTGGGATGCCTAATCTAACTGCGTGCTAGGCCAGTGGCCCGTGGTTATCGCTGGCTGTTATTCTGGCGATGTCTTTTAGTGTTTTAAGTGTTTTAGTGAGAAGGTGGGTTGTTTTTTCCGTGCTGTAGTTTGGCGACATCCTTCTGGATGTAATACAGTTCGCAAGCCTCCTCCATCTGAGGTTGGCTTAGTGACTCAGAAAATACACTCGCACCTACCCCCATAGTCCATTGTAGAACCGGCTGTGTAGATTGTTAAATTCATATCCCTGTTCAACTGTTCCTCTTGCCAATCTAATCTTGAAGGGAATTCTACTTTAATATGTTTTGTGAAAAGCATTTTGGGAGTAATGTAGTCCGTCGAAGGTGGTACGAGTTCTCTTGGTAGAGACAGCAGAAGTAACTTTTTACACGGACAGTTTTATGTACAAGCTGTCTCGAAAGCAGCGTTACCGATGACCAAAATGATAAAGTCGCCCAAAAATGTGTCCGAGAGTTTAAACAAGAGTCTTAATTAACAAATAAACAAAAATAACAAAGCAAAACACAGATCATATAAATAAAAAGAATCTAATCGCATAATCAAAGACAAAAGACATTGCAATAACGAGGGGAACGGAATACTCCGCATTGGAATGAATTAAAGCCATACTTATGGACACATCGAATATTTCCTTAAATGTGTTCACTTTGTATGGGCAATGGGAGTTATTGAACAAAAAGTGGCGAAAAGAACTTTTGAAAAGTCGTCGCCGGGGGCCCTGAGGTGTAAAGAGTATTCAAATGGCCTGGTAACGCTGCTCGAAAGTATTTTTCAACAAATAAGTTCTCCGTATTTCTTTATTTTGTTCGCACTCTGAGAACTGCTCGGCACGTATACTCTCGAGAACTGATCGTGGTGTTGTCGAACCCGTCTCCTTAACAACTCTTGTTTATAAAATATTTCATTCCCAGACGAAATGTCCAACTGCCGACTTAATCGCCGCTTAACATTACAGAAAATAAATAAAGGTATCCTCATTTCTTCTTACAAAGCGATTAAACTGCTTGGCATATCCAACATGTTTGTCCTAAGGGTCCTCTCGCCAGTTGAAGCAATACCAGATGTGACTCCTCGCCTTTTCCATCCCCCATTCAACTCAACATTGCAGCTTATATATACCTCCCAACTACCGTGTTGAAATGTTACGCATTGCGTTAGAGAAAAAACAAAGGGAAGGAAGTTTCGAGTTCTAGAGACCGACACAACTATTTAGCCAGCATCAAATTCATTGCGGTTGCTATTTGTATTTAGTAGTGAATGGTTTGTCTACATTTAAATTAGTGAAAAATATTGCGCGATACCAATAACAAATTTTAAATTTACAACTAAAATCTAAGAGTCGAAACTAAAAATGTTTATTGGTAAGGCCAATTGTTTACAAAAAAATAAAATGAATATTTTGTTCTTTAAAGAGGTACTTTTAAAAAAATAGTGTAATATTCTAATTCAAACTGTTTGCTTGTTACAAACATCGAAAAAATTCCTCCTTAGATCGAGTTTAACCAGGTAGAAAATCACAGTCTCAATTTTTCGTGACCGAAACTATCCGTATGTGTTCTGCGGTCAGGACGAACTTTTTCAAATAACACGGATCAAGGGGGAATTTTTAAATGTGAGATAAATCTCCTCGATTCGGGGATCAAGGGATATAATAATAGCTAATGCTTTTAATTTAAATTCGGTTAATTCGATATAAACTAGTTATTGGGAGTGAAGTGTATTACTTTACTCCGAAGAGACATCCGTCAGTTTACGTGATGACAGATTGAGTGTAATGCTTAATGTGGGTTTCCATTGGGACCACCAAAAATCTTTTTTCAGATCTCAGATTTTATGAAATTGATATGCTTTTGTGAATGGATTAGTGCGTTATTTGACAACATTATCAGCTGCTCAAATTGCATTTGTTTTTGGTAAAATCAACCATGGAAATCAGCTTGAAAAATGTTTCCTCTGTTGTAGATACAAATGGAGTAGTTTCGGTGATTCGTAGTTTCCAGATGATAAGGAAAACAATGAAGATAATAATTCCTCCAAAACAATGTCAATTGCTGTTTATATATTTCTTTATTTTGCTTTTTACGAAACTTTGCACATTTGTTTTAAAACAAACTTCCTTAAATGACATAAAACAGCTGTACTTGTGGTAGTATGTGTAAATCTGAAAAAATATCGTGATTGGCAAAAAGTGATCCGAGTCAAAAAAAAGATTGATTTTTTTTGCCAATGGAACGCGAAAAGTGATTTAGATCAAAAAAAAGATTAATTTTTTGTCCGAATGAAAAACGACATAAGTCATATAGATAATAACCCCTATCGAAGTATCCGTTCGCAACGGAATTTTCTCCGATTTGTACGAAATCACACAGTGATACAGATCAATCGATTAAAGAAAAGACAGACTCATACAAAAAGTTAAGTTTTACCCATAACGCTACGCTGCCGTTGAACAGATGTATCATTATGAGATAGATACGAGCGGGGATGTGACTGGGAAACCTGGCCTCGGCGATCGCAATGATAATATGGTTATCATTTTATAGACATTTCTGACATCAATCGGTTAGTTTGAGCAAAAGAACTACAATTCGGTGATTAGCCGACGATTTACTTATAGAAGTTGTTTCTTATGTCGTTTTCCATTAGTTCCACTCGCGGATCCACTCATTCTGTAATCCAATAGAACAAGAAAACTGCTTCTGATTGAATCCATAAAAGTATTGGTGAAATGCCAAAAAATAATTTACACTTTGGTAAGTGCTTCTTGAGTGGATTCTGGACTTGCAATCGTGAAGCGAAACTCTCTTCTTAGAATCACCAGGACCCCAATTCTCAAATTTTGCATAGCATAATTCGGATACGGAAAATCTGCCTGTTCGCATAGCAGAAATATTGGTATTCTCAATGTTATACGGTTTTTTTTTCCACCTATGCGAAAATCATATACACCTCTCTAATAAGGTAGAAATTTGGAGTACGTCAAGTAAACCATTTTAATAGGTGACAAGGACAACCTAAAAAAAATAATATTCAAATTTAAATTGGATGGGAATTGTTGTTTTCGATTGACAAAAAAAAAGGACAGTGAAATCCGGATACCTATAACGACGGTGAAGGGACCGGGCTCAAATGGTCGCTATAGCCGAATGTCGCTATAACCGAAGGTCAGACAAATTAAAAAAATAGACTCATTCCTTAAGCTTAGTATCCTGCTCGCGCTAAATTTTAGCGTTTCAAGTCTCCACTTCGTTTCTCCACGTCAAAGATAAATGCTCGCAAAATTATTAAACATCATATAGATGGGACAAAAACCATTTGTTCATGAGTAAACGTTATTTTAATTATTCGCGTACATACAATTTTCGAATTTCAAACGAAAATGCATTGTTTGAATCGTTCCAAAACAATAGATATAAATAAAATTGAAGAAGACATTATCATTGCTGCAGCAGCTTAAATAATTTCTATAGTAGCAAGCAGAAGGCGACACTTTCCTTCGTGTCGGGTAAACGCCTATTTGCATTGGAATTTTTCTGCAATTTCCATATTGCTGATGGTTCCTCCACAAGCCCTGCAATTTTTTCTTGTTTTTTTTATCGCATGAAACGGAGTTTTTGGTTTTGCGTTCTTTTTATTTATCGCACAAATGTTTTCTGCGGTTTCCTTTGAAAAAAAATCCAAAGTAAACACAACACAAATTGATTCCTCCTTTTCTTATGTCAAAATTTATCTTCGATTTAATGTATCGGACATTTATTTCGCGAGCTAAATGAGTGGATACTTTTCATCGGCCCATCTATATGAAGTTAAGAATTTAGCGTGCGAACAGGATACTGCTTTGCTAAACTGGGAGATAAAATTTAGCGCGAGCAGGATAATTAGCTTAAAAAAAATCGAATTCTAGCAAAAAATTAACGCTATTTAAGCAAACAAAACCAACGGTAGTTTTTTGCACAGTCAACTAGGCGGATAATTATTTTTTTTTGCGTTATGTTGTTTTTTCAGATGAAAAAAAGTTTGATTTTGATGAACCTGATGGCTTTAATTACTACTTTCACGATGTGAGAAAAGATGAACGCTTTTTAGCCCGGCATCATAGTCGAGAGGGTGGTGTTATGGTGTGGGGAGCAGTTACCTACTACGGAACTGTTGAACTCGAGTTCCAAACAGCAAAAAGGACCGCGATAACTTACAAAGGAATATTGGGAAGAAATTTTCCTAAATTCAATGATTTTGTTGGAGCTATAAATTGGATTTTCCAGCAGGACAACGCACCTATCCACTCGGCACGGATAGTTAAAAACTGGATAAGGGAGCAAAATGTGAGATTGCTGCAGTGACCACCATACTCACCGGACAGGAAAACGTATGGGCATGGTTAGTCCGAGAAGTGTACGAGTCTGGTCATCAATTTAAAGACAAAGGATCGCTAATTACCGCCATTAAATTAGCCCGGAGGGAAATTTCGTTGGACTTGTTTCACTTTATGATTCCATGTCAGACCGAATTTGTGGACTTATCATGAACAGAGGCGGCAGTACCCACTACTAGAATCAAATAAAATACTGTGATAAGGAAAACTTGTTTTATTTCATTCGAATGGCGGTTTTTTGTGATGTCATTATTTAGTTGACGCAAAAAAAAACTGAATTTTTCTGTATGATATGCCTTGCAAGAGAGCCAGAGAAAAAATAACTGTTTTGAATTATTCTTCCCCATTTATTTTGGCAACATCATAGACAAACAGTTAGCAGCATGAAATGATAGATTCATCTACATTATGTGGAAATAATGAGCCGCATAGATTTGGAAAAGCTTGTACCTATTCAGTTGGAACAGAGTGTTTGTTTAATGAACATTTATGCGTTTTCGCAATGGCTACTTTGGGCCTAGTTCCGCAATTGTTCGATTGGCAATGAATCAGTTAGGCTAAATCGAAATATACCGGACTATCCGAGAGGTCCAAGACTGCTTTAAAAGAATGGCACTATTTCCTAACATATTTATGTCAATGGGAAGGGATATCATTCAATAAGTGCTTGAATTTAAATTGTTTGCATTCTTTAATGATTATTAGTAACAGGTCCATTATAATTCTGGGGAATGCGGACGATATTGATATCATCAGTCTTTCGCAGCCTTCCGTGATAGAAGCTTTTACGTCGATTAAAGAAAATGTACAAATTGTTGACTTTGAAGTAATTGAGAAAAAGACTAAATACACGCATTCTATCAGCAAACAAACAAGGATCTGTCCACTGCCTAACAGCAAAACAAAACAGAACTATTGATGGCAACAATTTTGCGGTGGTTAAGGAATTCATCTACGTACGAGTAAACATGAACCCCACGAATGACATCCAAGTGGAGATCCGGCGAAGAATTACCCTAGGAAACCTTTGCTTCTTCGGTTTGGCAAAACAAATGGCTTCAATACTCGCCTAACTCGAAAGACGAAATGTAGGTATATGCTTTTCAAACCCCTTATCTTGACAGTTCTGCTTTATGGCGCCGATTGCTGTACGATAAGCAGGAAGGGAGAGCTAAAACTGGGCTCCTTCGAAAGAAAAATTCTTCAATGGATTTTTGGTCCTGTGCGAGGAGGGCGAATGCATATACAACCGCGAACTCTATGAGATGAACCAAGATGCGGATGTAGTCGGAAAAGTCAAAATACGTCGACTTTATTGGCGAATGGACAATATTGCTCCAGATAAGAGGGTTTTAATTCCCAGTCATCGCAGGTTCGAGGCGATAAGAAAGACCGAACCTCCGTTCAAAAACCCAACGTCTGTTGAGTCGCAGAAGCTCCCTGGATCTTTTGGTATCCAGTGTCGGCCATGTAAGCCTGGCAACGTCACAATATCCTAGGTGTTTCCATCTATGACTTGCTTTTCTTGTTGCGTCCGCATTAATGATTTGTTTAGCGTAAGACAACGGTGCCTGCACGTTGTGCAGACTAACACTATCAACGCCGGAGGAGTCTAATCTAGCAAGATCGTCAGCTGCACAGTTGCATGGGATATCACAGTGTCCCGAAATCCAGCAAAGGGTGAGGTTGAACTGTCCAATTATCTCGTTAAGAGATACGTGGTAATCTTCCACCGCTTTAGATCTAATTTCGCTGGATAATAACACTAAGGATCTGATTGGCAGCTAACTGTCAATGTATACTACAATATCCGTGTGTGGTATTGCATTAATCGACAGCCACGCTATGGCTTGACCAATGGCTTTGATTTCTGCTTGGATGATACTACAGTGTTTCGGGAGAGAGAAGGAGAGGCCGAAGCTCAGTTCTTCTGAATATACCGCTGCTCCGACTCCCTCTAATGTTTTGGAACCGTCCGTAAAAATTGATAGTGCTCCTTCGTTTAGGACATTTCGTGAGTCCCATCGGGATCTGTCCGGTATTTCGGTTGTACATAAAGCATTTTTCGAAGTCGGTTTTCGTAGGTAGATAGTCAGTAATAGAAGCATGTCTGTATGAGGATGCTGGCATGTTCAGTTGGTTGTTCTCTCCAGTGCTTACCCTTCCTAAGTCTGATTGCAGCGTTGACGGCGTATTCCTTGCTAACGATGTCTAAAGGAAGAAGATTAAGCATCACTTGTAGAGTGGCTGTAGGAGATGTCCTGAGTGTACCCGTGATGCCGATTGAGTCTTCTCAAGGGCCTTCAGATTGAAGTTCTTGTCCAAGGCCGGCTACCACACGACAATGCAGTAAAGAATTATCGGTCTAATTACCGCGGTATGCATTGGGTTGGAGGCGGCAGCCCTTATGCAGGAGTATAGAACCACTATGGATTTCCTAGAACGTTCGGCAATGTTTTTCTTCCATAAAAGTTTGCTGTCTTTGCAAGTATTACAAACTCGAGTGGAGCGTCTTTGAGATTAGGCGGGGTTATTAGAGGTGTCTTAACCCTTGCAGTGAATAGAACTAGCTTCGTTTTTGTCGGTTTGACACTTAGACCGCAGCTTTTCGTCCAGTCGACTAATTAACGTAAAGCGAGTTGCAGGATATCGGAAAGAGTCTGAGGATACTTTCCTGAAGTGAGTTAAGCGACGTCGTCCGCATAGGCCACGACTTTGCATCCGAAAAGCTCCATCGAAATCAGCAGTTCGTTGAGAACTAAATTTCAAAGTATTGGAGATAGCACTTCCCTTGGGGGTGCACAAGTTTTTCGACAGCGCTGCTGCCGAACGTATGCTGTCACCCTTCTGCAGGTAATGCCCGCATACAGGCCACTTATCGGAAATCCAAGTAAATTTTAGATCTTTACCACAATCAAGGAACAGATGCGATTATATAAAACCTTGCGCCGAATTGTCATAGCGTCAAGCGACGGTATACGGTTTTAGATGTGTTTGTTTTTTCAAAAACCCGCTCTTTTTTTCAGAATCAAAAATTAACCTTTCTCCAGGAAAAAAAAAACGTAATTTCTACCTAAAGTTAGCTAAAAAAAGTGTGTGACATAGTGGGGTGTCATACGGCACTAGGCAGCATACGAACCCATCGCGATCCTTATTTCTACCTTACAATAAAACTAATATTTTCTCATACAAATTTACAATAAATGTTCATGACATTATGTAGGTAGCTATAACTACCCGTTGTACATATATCTAGAATACAATACGTATTGTAACCACTACGTCTTTTCAAGTGCGCGACAGCATTTCTGTAATAATAACAACCGGTTAAAAAAAAACCGTTAATCACTCTTTTGTTCCGTCGCACAGCCAAAAAAAAAAAACTCCAAAGTAGCAAAAAAAAAAAACCGTGAATTTAATTTTTTTGGGTTTATTATGCACAAAAAAAAAACGTTTCTACCAGCGCAGCAGTTTAAATTACCTACACATAAAGAACGTAAGGCTACAAAAACAATTACATATAGCCCGCTGAAGATCCCAATTCTCATTCCATAAAAACGCGATCCTCTCTACAATCACTGAATACTAATGAACTTTACCTCATACGTTACCCCGATAGAAAAAAACTTCACATCGCGATGCTATTTTTTTTCTCACGATTTCATCTTCCTCACCCTGACACACATAAGGACACCAAACCATCATCAGCGCAATCACCATCATACCACGGTGAAGAAGCATCCTCGCCTTTAACTCGTTTCTCGTTTTTTTCATTTTTTCGCCTCATTTCCATCTAAGATTATGACAAAAAACTGAAATTATTCAAGAATAAGAAAAAAAGGATCCCTCAGGACAAACAATAGACATAACAATAGATTCCATCGTTCACATGCATAAAAAACCGAACGTATGGTGAAAAAAAAACTCTCGCGAGGATAACATTATATATGCGTATCACACACAAAAGGGATCGCCGAGTCCTGCGATTCATTTGCATATTTGATCGCGCGAAAGAGGTCCTGTTTGTGGAAGTGGTGGAAGCATCTTTTCATTCTATTCAATAGAACAAAACGCTCCCAACGAATAATGGGTTGAGTGATCGTGTGTGCGTTGGGTCATTACCGGAGACAGCAAAAAGGATTATTCTCTCTGGCATAGAGGTAATCATCTTCTTTACCTAATGTCACGTACTTTTTTTTTTAATTCCTTCGAAATCTTCTTGGCAAGCAGGGTCCTTCCGGAAGGACGAACTCGCACCCTTGACGCATATAAAATTGGAATTTACTTCCGATTATATTGTACGGGAAACTCGGTGCGACGACTTTTAAGTTGAAGTATGAGTTTTGAGCAAACTGCGCATTCATTTATCATCTCTCATTCGATATTCAAATGATGCGATCGCCTTAGGCGAAAAATCTCTCTGTGATAAATTGTAATCATCTTCAGTTTGTATCCGTAGCCCGCAGCAATATCTCATAGAGGAGTAGAAGACGAATTTTGTTCTGAAAACTGAGCACATTAGCATTCAAGAATACGGACGACCTAAAAGACAGAAAAATTGACGGAATGACAAAGAATTAAGAAAGGAGGTCATTATGTATCGCTGCATGAATTTGCATTTTAGGTTTTTTTTTTGAATAAGCAAAAGTAAATAGATTACCTTTCGAAAATTAATTCGATCGACAACAATGAAGCGTATCCGTGAACTCAGTAAAGAGATTGATGAAACGTAAGGATAGGTACAAAATGAAACTCATTTTTTAAACATACAATTAATCACATCCTATTTATTCTAAACTATTTAAAGCGATTTGATTTAAACATGCAATAATGTCCTGGCCCTCAGATCGTTATAGCTGCGCGGCGTTAGTACTCGAGACAAGAGACACTTCTAGCTCTTAGACTACGGTTTCGCAATGAAATACAAGGATCTTTAGTATGCAAAATTACCACCCCCATTGCGAGTGTCAAATATCAATCAATTAATGATTGACAAATTTACCATTCAAAACAATTTTTGGTATAGTGTAATGTCGTTTTCCATTGGGACCACCAAAAATCTTTTTCAGATCTCAGATTTAATTTGTTTTAAAACAAACTTCTTTAAATGGCGAAAACTTATGGTTATTGTGAATAAATTGACTGTTGTGAATGCGGCATGATATTTGACAGTTTGTCAAGAGCAGAAAATTGTGCGGCAGTTTGCTATGGCAACAGATTTTTCCGTTCTTCCATTATTTATGTACCTTCCAATTTCTGTGTTCAGCTTTTAAATAGTTTGGCCGTTGTTCCTCCGCTTATTCCCGAGATTGGTTGTCAGCCCAATCACCCACGGTATTTGTGTTGACATCATAGTCGACGTTTTGACAGCCGAACTCTCTTCCAGGGGGATTTATGCAGGAGTTAATTTCCATTAACTGATTAACAGCTTCCTCCATATCACTTAAATGATGCAAACGGTTCGGGCCAGCTGCTGTTGCAGTAATCTCAGTTTTATTTTTCATTTTATTTTGCATTTCAAATGAAAAAAGTTCCCACTTTTGTTGCAAAATGATTTTTTCGATCAATTGAACCAATCTCTCTACCTGTTTTTTTTTGTTGCTGACAACTTTTGCCCTAAAACCAAAAATGTCAGATAGTATAGCTTTAGGTACGCTAAAATATTTAAAAATTTGTTTTCTTCTGCAGCGTCTTTTCCTATCGCCAACAAAAATGCAACTGACAAAACAATTGGCATTTATCAAAAAAATTTATCTCAATTGACATTCACAATACCACTCTGACTCTATTCAAAATGGAAATTGAATAGAGAAATTGACAATCGCAATACTATCCACAAATTTTGTTTGATACCCATCGTATATCGTTTAGTTTTTGACACTCTCAAAAGGGATGTACCTCTCCAATATACGTTTGGGTGTCACCAACTATGCGCTTGCAAGACAAGTCCAAAATTATGGGAAATATGCAATGCTAAAGAGAAGAGCTTCCTAATCTCAAATGTAGAATAGACCAAAAAATGATAGTGGTTTATTAACAAAATGAGTGTTTGTCATTGCAAAACGTCGCACCCATTCTACGACAGACGCGGAGGCCGCGTGGCCTTCAAAGTAGGCTCCCCAACGTTTGTTGGCGAGATTCTAGATAACTTTTTGGGCTTACAATCAGCTAACACCCGTAAGTTAAAAGAACGCCTTATCGGCAAAAAAAAAATACCGCGGGCCGGAAAAGTGTACACGAGAACTGATCTAAGTCAATTCCTCGTCCTGCACAAGAAGTCGGCAAACTTCAACTTGGCGAATTTTGTGTCGGGACTTGCGCCTACATCCGGTCAAGATCCAACTGCGGCCCAAGAACTCAAAGTTAATGACAAAAGACAATTCCATTTATTCGCTGACTGATTTTAGGAGTGTTTGGCAGAGGAGAGAAGACCCAAATTTTGACCGAATATTCATCTTAACCGATGAGGTGTATTTTTGTCGTCAATGGTTATATGTAAGCAAGAAAAATATCTGTTTATGCGACGACAACAACCCACACGATGGTCAGCATATGGCTATACAACCGAAATAATTTTGGCACGGCTTTTGAACTTGGTCCACACTTTTTTGAAAATGACGATGCTCACTGATTTTTTTTTGGCTCAAATTGAACGATATGCTGCAGGGCTACGTGCCACATAGCTGAACCTGACGCCAATTGGCCACCAAGATCGTGGGATTTGACCCTTCTAGATTTTTTCTTGTGAGGTTTTCGGAAGTCCCAGGTCTGCCAATAAGCCTCATCGACCGATGTGCTTGTTTTTCTTTTTTTTGTCGGAGGTTGTTACCAGAGACAAATCTCTGAGACCCTCAACTCGCAATCCTCTTGCCGCTGGCCCCCTCAATTTTTTTTTCAAATTCGCCATTTTGTATTCTTGTTGGTGTTTTGTCAAAAAAGAATCCGTGTGACATGCAAAAACATACAAAAAACACAAAAATAAATGCTGCCAACCTCGGCAACCGTGGGGAAATGCACTAGAGTTCAGGAATACGACATTGTTTTCATTACTGAATGCCATTGGTTAGTTATTATATATTGTTAAAAGCCGAATAATTTTATTTCTTTGGTTAATAAACCTATCTAAACGAGGTGTTACTTATTAGGACAAACATGGTTGCGTATTTTCCGCTTTTGAATATCTTTAACTTCGATTACATGTGTAAATTTGTCTTAGATAACTGAAGAAAATTTGCTCAAAATGTTTTTATTTTCCTTCAACCAATCTATATTGTTCATTTTTCATATATATTTAAAGCAAATGTAGACTTATTCCTAAAAAATAAAACTATTCACACTTAACGACTAATTTCAAATTTAATGGATAAAATTCTATGAACGCTCTCAGCAACTTTGCACACAACGGAAGCGGCTCATATTTTTTTGCGATTGTGTTGGTGAGCCGGAATTTTTGAAGTTACGTGACATTTGTCAATACGAATTTCTATGCAACAATTCTAGCGCACCAAATCGTGACCACTCCGTAAAAATATAGGTTGTAGGCTAAGTAACGGGAAATCGGCCGGAGTTGGTGGTCTCAGTATTGTCTCTTGTAGTTACTATCCGATGGAGCACTGAGACACAACTACAGGTCTAGCCCTCCACCTGTTTGCGACAATATAGCGCATAGCCATAAGTCTATCGAAAATCTCCTCTTGGAAGACAGACGCATGATTACCTAGTCTAATGTTCTCGCTTTGCACAAAGACTCCAGAACCAAGCACCTGTTTTGGAGCTATCCGTGAATACATGATGGCATTCTTTCCCTGGCTCAGGGTCTGGCCGAAGCCATTCCGTTGCCTGAGGACAGTTGATGTGGCAGTTTTGTCGCAGTAGGATTTCTGGTGTCATTGCGCCAGACGGTATATCCATAAGACAGGGGTCAAAGGATAATTCTCGCACAAGTTCCTCACAATTCCAATGCGCGGGGTAAAGCCACCTCTCTTTTCTGAACCGACACACAGAACGGCGACATCGTCTGCATAGACATGCGTGTAGGTTCCAGGAAGATTGAGAACAGTTAGCAGAGAGTCTACTGCCATACACCATAAGAGGTGATACAGAACACCACCTTGAGGGCAGCCTCTGTTTACCCCAGTCATGACGCGTTTGCCACAATCCGCCTCGGCAATCAACGTTCTGTACATTAGCATTGCTTTAATCCACAAAACCAATGTTTCATCTGGCTACATTGCACATGCTATCAACTGTCGCATTAACAAAAGCACCCTCAATACCCAGCGCGTACTCCTTCCGATCAAGAGCACTTTCAATCGTACCAACAAGGTTCTGAAGCGCAGTTTCACAGGATTTTTCGCGATGATAGGCATGTTGCATCACAGAAAGAGGATGCAATCGAAGAGCAACATTGCGCACGTGCAGCTCAACCAGGCCTTCCAAACTGACACTACCAGTTATTATGTGATTTTTTTCGATTCCGGAGTCCGAACTTTCCAGAACGTACTTTCTTGCCCAATAGAAAACGACATTAGTTCCTGGTCAAAAGATAGCCATAAAAAGAAAAGCTGAATAAATATTATATCAATTGGTTTTCACGTCAAAAATAAACCAATTTCACATTTGAATACGTACTTTAAATTCCACGTTTGTTGGTTCTTCCAAATTTGTTTACTTTTTAGTCGAGTTGCATTAAAAGCTCGCTTAAACTTTCGCTTTTTCTCTATTTAGGGCTTAATGTTTCGTTAGTGCATTTTGACAATATATGGTAGAGTTCCAGCGCAAATGGTGCAGCAAGTCTTCCAGTGGTCAATGGAACGCGGCAGGAATTGCAATATAGACCCATAAATATTCAATTATTATAAAAATCGAAAACCACGGTGCTATCGCATACTTTATATAAATTAAAGAAAGCTCAGACATACGTCAATTTGTATGTAGCGCATACCTACTTCCTCTTCGTACAACACATCTGCTCAAAGGCTCTCTTGTCCTAGTAGCCTGCAGCTCCCAACAAGATTAATATGTTAAATATATACCTTCCTCTTTCCATAGCCATACATACATAACTTGATATCAACGAACCCCGAATCAGTGCAACCAATCAGGTGGATATTTTCGTTTCAATCGAAACCTGTTTCTGGCCGGCCGCGGCGCGTATATAGGATGCTCCGGCACTCGTGGGAACAACGCCGTATGGTCTTGTTCATTATATATATTTAACTGCGGCAATCTTCCTATTCTTCCATCGCACCATTTCCTTGTACACGTCCATGGACATATGCTGCTGAAATCAGATTTCTGTTGTGAGATGCAATTCCACGCAACCGCATCCTCTATACAGATCCTACTGATTCGTGCGTTCATTGAATCCCCGAATCTGGTTACAAATCGAATGCGATTTACCCAAAGGTCCCTCGAGGGAGCAACGCAATTTGATCCTATTCCATAGAAATACACACCGACAACGATTTACTATTGAGGGTGGTTTATGAAGTGATGTGCCTGTAATTGAGTGCAATTTCATTTCGTTGTAGGGATTAAAATCTCGTGGGATGCGATACTCGTATAGACATGTACCTACCTGTACATATTTTGTGATGGAAAGCGAAAGGAATTCGCAACAGGAAACATTTTAATTTACCTCTACATCAACAAGTTGTCGGTGGATGCCGTCCGCGTAATGAATGTTTCCTCTTTACACTGAGAAGGAAACAGGTGTTTAAGGTGATGCTAGGGGTTTTGGGTATTCAGTCGGTTTTTGGTGGGAGGTCCGATGTGAGTTTTAAAATAAACTGCGGAAGATTAACTGTGATTGTGTGTAGTGGATAGCAAGTGGAACAAAAAGGGTCAATCGCAGAAAGGTGGTGCCAATGTAAATAGTGGGCCTTACCAATAATCATTTTTAACCTTCAGCTTTTATATTTTGTAGGTCACAATTTGCAATTTTGTACAGTAAGTTCAAAAAATGGACACTAAAAATGATTATTAGCATCGCGAAGTGTGTTTGGGTTGAGGTGTTTGGGAGTCGTGTTAGCCAACCTAATTTAATATCCAGTACCTACCATTGATGCTCACATACATTTTTAAAAAGATCGTCAAAAGTGCAAACTTTCGCGTCGGTTGCAGTCGTATCCTTTTAAAGAGACCTGCCCTGTGCAGGGGCAGCCAAACAGACCTTCTGTCTTTATTATTTAGGTCCGGAGTGGACCTGGGCCTTCTGTCACACACTGATAGATAAGCATTGTTCTCTGTTGAGCTTTGGAATTATTTCATCAGCTCTTCTGTCAGCGGTTTGGTCGCTTTGCGCTTAAAAAAAAAGCCAAATAACTTCCGTAATTCTCTCATATTCATCTTGATCCTTCCCCCATGCACCTTCTCAAATACCAAGTAATAAAGTGCGAACAAAAATTGCCAATAAAACATTCCCCGATTGGTATCTAGAGTGAGTTTCTCCCCATCAACCACTGTCAATATAAACATAGATACGAGCACAAGCAACATAATAGAAAAATTGGGTAATTCATTCAATGGCAACACCACACCACGCAGGGTTCCACAATAAGCACTACATAATGCTAATATCGATTATGCGTCTTCGTCGCATGGATTTCGCAATACAATGCAAACAATGCGATCTTCATAATCGGCAGCTCTGTATAGACATCTCCCGGTATAGTGGTGCGAAAAAAAAACCGAAGTCCTTTTCTTTTACAATCATAATGCAATACAAATAGCAGTCTGAGGACGTGTTTCAAAGGAGTGCCGTTCGAGAAACCAAAATCCCATCGATTCCTTGCTTTGCCTCCTTTCCTCCTCGTGTCGAACTATACCAAGTAGGAAGTTTGTTTTTCCACGACCCTTTGTACCATTATATCGGGAAGGGAATATTTTGAGCCCATCCATCTCTATCGGCTTTATTCCCAGATCCTTAATGACTCCCAATATGATATCGACAAAAGGAGTTTCGAATATAAATGCAGACAGAGGATCGGATCTTCGGTGAAAGCTGAAAGGTGTGTGAGCGATCCGTTGATAGGGTTGATCTTGCTTTCGTATGCTAATGAGTGTCAACCCCTTTGATGGTGATGTTCCTCAGGTATACCGTATACACGACCCATCCCGTATAGGTTTTACCCATTTTTATTATCAATTAAAAATCGCACAGGAGTGGCTAGGAGGCTTTGGCAAATCTGCGGACGATGGCGGTGATATTGAGACGATTGTCTGCGGCGCGTTCGATTGTTGTTCGATTGTATTGTTGAATATAATGAAATATTTTTATTACTTTCATTGTTGGGCATTGTAGGAATTTGTGTGGCCTGGTACAAAGGATGAGCGTGTGGCTTATTGTTGGCAAAAATTGATTAGGCGAAAAATGTATGAAAAGAAAAGGATTTTCCTTCTTTTTTCTTTTCTTCCGCGATTGCTCTGATGGGAGATTGTGGGATAAAGAGACACTTGAGATGGGTTCTAATGCTGATAATGACGAGATAATCAGACGATATTGATTGACTTTGATATTGTCTGCGGAATAAGGACAAGGTTTGGGTTTCGTGATTGAGTTGTTTGAAGAATTGTTGAGTGGTAATAAGTAGACTGATACAAAGACTGCATATCCCATCTGTAACAAGGTATACGTTTTTAGCAGATCCTTAGTCCGAGGAGGGAAAGCGAAGGCGTGGGCTATGAGGGAGCTTTACATAGCTATTTGCGGTGGAGGCTTTTTATGCCATAAATCGCGTAGTGCGGGCTATCTGCCAGTGAAAAGGTGGATACTATCTGTGTCACTCTACCGCCCTGTTGTTAAGCTCTTAGAAATAAAAGCTATTGTAGGCAGCGAATACATCAATTTCGATAATCCTCCTACTAAGTGAGGGGTCCCGTGTTCGATCCACGAAAAACCACAAAAATTACATCTAAATATTTTTTTTGTCCGATGCATCAGCTCAAGCGAACTTCTGACCAAGATCCGAGAGTAAAGCTATCATGAAAGAGCTTCGCTATTAGCCATTTGGACTTGGCATACACTTGTAGATCTCCTCCATTCGTCCCAAAAATGAAAAAAAAAAAAAACTCACACAAAACGAATGGTTGTGGGAAGCTAGGCCTAGGGTCCATACGGACCTGTTGTGCCAACTGTTTGTTTTATTTGAAGAAGGTCTTTAATCAGTTTCCCTTTTTCCAATCCCCAAAAAAAAAAACATTGTTCTCTATAGAGAAAATGGGTAGTGTGCGGCCTTGTAAAATCTAGATAGAATATATAGGAATATGCTTCCGTGGAATCTGCACTTCCCCGTCAGACTATGTGTACAGGCAAGTTTGGCATTTATTTTTGATACGAATGGACAGTAAAACCGCTGCTAGGTTACACAGCACGCACCACGATACACGCACCACGATACGCCGTATCAAACCACACACTTTTTCTCAAATACGATAATCCCTAGGTTCATTAATCCTCCTTCTCCATGAGTGTTATCCCAAATTCCAATTTTAATCTTCTGTTATTTCCTCTCCCCTTCCCAAGCGGAATCGACGGTTAAATGTAAAAGTAAGTAGGTAGGTAGGTAATGTAAAACTGCGGACAATCTAATATTTCCCTGGAAAGGATCTTCAATAGAAAATTCAGTTGGACCCTTGCATCAAATCAATCATCTACCGTTCATTCGTGAGTGATGCCAGATCCGAGAACATTTTAACGTTTAACTGATTGGACCCAATCGATCAAAATGTACTGTTCCACTCACTGTTTCAACATAACCTACGACTGGATACGATCGCAGTCACACTAGCAGATGATTTTTTTTTTTGTAAATAAAGCCAGCACCTATGGTTAGATTAACCTTGAGCTTGAATTTCTAGCCGAAACCGAAAATAGATGAATAAATATAAATGAAGAGACAAAAAGCTGTAGGTGTGTACCTTCACTTCAAAACTGCACCAATGTGAGTTCCCAATTAAATGTGTGCGCCGTGCTGTAGGGGTCTCGTTCTCATTCAAACAATAAACTCTTCTCACTTCTCTGGCTTAGCTATACAGGCAAGATGAATATAAAGTGTATGGAATAGACCCAACGAACCTACTCACACATGCCGATATCTAATGGCCACTTGAAAATGTGGAGGTACCTACCTACCGAAAAAGTACTCGAATTTCATTGTACAAAACGGAGACGAACGAAAGATACGAACAAAACGGCAAGTACCAAGCCAACGTCGACGTCCACTTGTTCTTTTACCAAAGATGCGAAGCAGTACAGCAAAGTGGAAAGCGAAAGATTTCGATCGAAGAACGTCGTATAAGAAAGAATAGCAAGATATGCACGCAATAAGACGAATGGCTCAAAATTAGCTGTAGCTGTCTAGAAAAGATAGGTTTTGCGCCGGGGAACAGATAAATTACAATTAATACACAACACATGTATTGTTAGCAAAATTACTATCCAACAAACGGAAGGTCGAAGGTTAGCAGGCTTGCGAACTTGAAAGGTTTGAATAAGATTTTTTTTCTTTTCATTTAGAAAATTATAAAATCAAGTCGCGAACAAATGGAAGGTAAATTTGGAGTAAAAATCGTTCAGCTACTGTCGAGTTCTAACCACGGTTTCTGTTTCTTGTAGGTTTTCCCAACCAACTTATGCCTTAAATGATGGGCTGATGCTACGGCTTAGGTCGACAGCTACGGTTAAACTCGGCAAATGGGGGTAATGTAGCTCGCTTCGCTCGTTTAAAGGGATCTAAATTCCAGTATTTCATTTTCGGGCACAATCCTGCGCGTTTTAAGGCCCAACTTATTTCTTACAATACTATTTTCAATTTTATTACGTTACATCAAATACGTAGTGGCGGCCTAAGCCGTAACCCTAAATGATAACAATAAAATGGATTAACATCCGGCGGAAAGCATTTCTTTGATGTTGCGTCTAAAAAAGCATACACAAACTCAATGTAGGATTGAAATCATTTCGTCTATTTAAATATGACAAGGAAATAGCATACCGAATGAATGGAAACCCGCATTCCGTTTGTATGTAGTATTCCTACTTCCTTCCAAAGGCACTACAGGGCAGAGCTGAGCCTGAATCAAAATGCCTCTTTATCGAGCTAGATTCGCGGTTAACTCGCGACTTACGCCTTGTCGACTTGGATTATTTCTTGGACATTTTTGACACACTAGGATTCGAAAAATTAGTGACACTCCGCGAAACTAATAATCATTTTTAGTGTCGACAAAATTTCCCATTAAAAATTGCAATATTGTGATGTTTTTCAGTCTTAGAACATCCGTGATCTGAACGTTTAGCAGCCAAATTGTGTTATCCGTGCTCGAGAGTTCGTCCAAGTAATTCCTACAATGTCTTACAGCTCGTAATCTTAATACCACCGAGCCGCTTGGCTGTGAGAATTCTGGTTTTTCAACTTAAATTTAAACGAAATTCATCGATAAAGAGGTGAGGAGTACAGAATTGAAAAATAGAAACTACCATCCCCTACTATTTTGACTTGTTCCTGTTATACCTGTCATTGATTTCGGAAGACGACTATTATTTAAATCGCAACCCTCCCGCTGTAAACGTCTCACCCAATTGTTTAACATTGCAACTGCATCCTTGATCAAGTGCACACAGTCGAATAGCATTTCGTGAAACATTACCCTCCACACTCGCAACCTGTTGCTTTCCAAGAATACCGCAAACGGCGAACAAAAAATAAAACGAAAAGATAAATTGTAATTTTTAATTGGGCTTTTATTGTTTTATTGGATTTTCCGTTTTAGCTTTGTTTTTCGTTTTTTTTTTTTTTAATTGATCACAAAAGTATAGTAGGTATACAAAAATAAGAGAAAAAAAATAATAAGTAATTATTTCTAATAAATGTTAGCAAACACAAGTGCTTTGTTTTGGTTAATGAAATAAGAAGAAGAAAAATTCTGGCATTGTATCTACGAAGAACATAAAGTAATAGAAAAGACTAAGAAAATAGAAATTAAGTAGAAAGTTCTCAATAAATTATTAAAAAAATAGAATAGAGGTTCTTACGTTTTGTTTACTTTTATTTTTTATTAAATAATTTCGCATTTCGTAATATGTAATAGCAACTTACGTTTCCATTTTGTTGTTTCAATACTTAATTTTAACATATCTTATCAAATACAATTTGTTGTTATGTATACACTCTTTTTTTGTTTTGTTTTATGGAAACAATACGATTTTAATCTACTTAAACTCGGATATCATGTACAAAAAGAAACGCTTATACATACTTCTATATCGTAAGAGCAGCTACTGAAGTCGAATAAAACAGAGCAAAGTATATGCGTGGCAATCAAAATTATTTCCTTTGTAATACATATTCAATCTCTGTTTGTTGTTTTATTTCTAGCACTTAAATTTAAAGAAATTCTAACAAAATGTACGGTTTTATTTGACTTGGTTGGGACATTTGTGTCCCCACTTCGAAGAGAGATTTCGGTAGTTCTCTTCAAAGTGGGAAGATAAAAGTCCGGAAGAATGTGTCATTTCCAATACTTTAATCCGATGGATTCAGTTCAGTTTCGTAATCCATTGAATAAAGAATGGGAAATTCGCCAGATTGAAAAGCAACCGACAGGAAGATATTTTTATGTCTAATTGAAATTTGTAACAATGTTTTGTTGTAAAAACTATTTCGTAATATGTATACTTATTACAATGGCAGTACTTTGTACTGATGTGTAAACGTTGTTTTAGAAATATTTGTTTTTTTCTTTCTACCGATAGAAACTATAATATAAAATCGATGCAACTAAGGTATACATTTTGTAGAGACTAAATTCTAAAATTATCAAAATTCCAACATTAGAAATCTAACACATATGTTAAACGAAGTTATATTTCGAACAACTTGATGGGTTATTATACAGGTACTGGATGCACGCACAAGCACAAGTGGTACACCAGTAGCAGGTAGTCAAACACCACTTCAACGAAGAATAACGACTGTCAATTTAGTTTAGTGGCGCTTAACTTTCGAAAAGGTACATATATATTTTAACGGAAGCATCTATTCAAAAAAGTCGCGCCAACCGGAATAGTGCATTTCAGTTGTGCTGTTGAAATTCCTCTCGAGCCAATTGTAAGCAAAAGCAATCGCCTGCAATATTATGATATGTTTCATAATTTCATATCATTTTTTTGGGCACACGTTATAAACAAATAAACAAATATTGTTCTGTTTAAGAAAGGAATCGCTTCATCGGCGAACAACCAACACGTCGTGAAAATCGTGTTTGTTTCGCAAATTAAATCGACACCCTTATTTAAACTTATAGCTCGTCCACCAATGTGGCGGTTCGAAGCTCGTATGTACGAGGAGTTACGTAATAGGCTTCGACAAAGCTGCCCCCTCTGAACTGTGTTGACGAATAAAAATATCAAACTACTTTTTTTTTCACAGCTCTTAATCGCAATCATCCTTACTGCAATTCATGAGCAGACTCCATTTCAGGTTCAATTGACTTGCGAATCGACTACAGACGTTTGGTGTACCGATTCATAACAACAATCACTATAACTAGCCAGAAATCAACAGAGCGCACACAGACTTTGGTTTGCTGACACCCTCGTTTCAAATTCAAAAGTAGCATCTACGGCTTTGACCTTTCGTTATGTCAGCACTGCGATCACGTCACTCTCTGAACCCAATTCACATGGAAAAACCCATCAAATTGTCGAAAATTCGCGCCTAAACAATTGTGGTTTTCTTTTTCAAAACAATTTAAGGGTAAAACTGAGAAAAAGTCGTGGCTATGCTAAATCCTGAGGTCAAGAGATTTTCTTTCATCTTCTACTCTACGTCTACTTCTTTTTTACAAATCACGCCGGGTTATCAAAAAGTACTATTGACCCTTCTCCTTTCCACCTGCGGGCACTCCAATGCTTAAGAGATGGTCTCCAGCCGCCAATAAACCAGCTGCGCTGCCAGGCTGATGGGCGTAATTTCGAATCTGGTGCAGTGATATTAGTTGATTTGGGAAGGAATTGGCGGCACTGCCGCCAATATTCTGATTGATTCCACCAGCGCCGGTTGATTTCGACGCTGCTGTTTGGAATTGCAAGGCATCATATATATAAGGCCGCTGTCCTGCGTGGTGAGTCAACGCGTTCAGATGCGGTGTAATCGTATTGATCGGCGTAAATGCAGAGTTTGTTGTTGCTTTTGTACCGTCGTATGAACTCACTACAACAATAGTATTCGGTGATGACTGTTGTTGTTGTTGTTGTTGCTGCTGCTGTTGTTGTTGTTGTTGCTGCTGCTGATGCTGCGGTTGACGAGTGATGACCAAGTCTTCGCCACCGTCATCGTTTCCGCTTTGAGTGTTGCCAGCACTGCTGCCACCACCTGCACCGCCGTTCACTATCGCTCGATGGTGTTCCAGAAGGGCACGTTGATGGTTCTGCAGCTCGTTCTGCTGCTGTGGCGTTAAGGAGAAATCATATCCGTTGGACTGTTGTTGCTGCTGTTGCTGTTGTTGCTGATGCTGCTGCTGCTGTTGTTGCTGCTGTTGAATAGCTTCTGCGAGACTCGCTGCAGCACTGTCCGGACTTACTTTCGGCCAATACGGATGTTCACTGTTTGCAGCCGCAGCTGCTGCAGCGACATTCATGACGATATTTCGATTGATATTCAGGCCAAGGCCAGCAGCCAGCGCTGTACCATTGGTCGCTGTGTTGCGATTCTGTTTATCCGCTTTTTCTGCGTGCTTCTGCAAATGCTTCTGCAGATATGTCTCCTGGGTATAGCTTTTGCCGCAAAAACTACATATGTGCGTTTTCAGGTGTTTCGAATCCTTATGTTTGGGTATGTGCTCGAGCAGAGTGAGTTCATCCGTAAAACACTTGTAGCAAGAGTTGCATTTGAAGGGTTTGTCAGTTTGGTGGCATCGCGAATGCGATTGAAGGTTAGACAACTGAGAAAATGCTTTTTGGCAGCCTTGATGACGACACTTGTACGGTTTATCGCCGGTATGCGTGCGAATGTGCTGTTGCAGGTGAGAAAGTTGGGTGAACTTGCGCTGACAAATCTCGCAACGATATGGTTTGATTCCCAAATGAATGCGTGTGTGCTGCGACAGGTAGCTGGAATTGGCAAAGGTTTTTGTGCACTGCGCGCATTTGTAGGGCTTCGTATCACGAGCTATTAGCATCTCCGATTTGGGATTGTACTGCAAAAAAAAAAAAAAAACAAATCAAATGAGGCAAAAAAAGGTCGAAAATAAAACACAAAAGAAAAGGACAACACAGATCAATGGTATAGCTCGCCCCTGCAGTACCTAGTGGTTAACCATGCAATAAAACACAAGAAAAGGGATGATTTGCGAACAATTGAAATTGCAAACACGATCAGAGGGATGCGTTTGCCGGTTTTGAGGGTTAACAAAGTGGTGTAAAAAAATGAAAAATAATGGAATTCTTTGAGAATGATCTTTAACAACAAGGTCAATGACTTTGTGTTCCCTAATAAGATGAGCACTAAAGAGGTTTTTTTGTTCTTTCACTCGAAGGTAAAGGGGAAACCGATAATTTGCTAAGCAGAAGCAAACAATAATCGATGGACTAATAGAGATGCAATTTCATGATAAATAAAATAAACAATCGAATTGAACAAAGGAGTAACGAAAATTGTCAAAATTTGATTTTTAAATTGAATTAAGGTCTTGGGAATTTCTTTATTTAGGAACAGATTTGAGTAAATCGCGAATGACGACTGTTTCTTCTCGCAATTTAAGCAACCATAATAGGATAAATTTGGATAATACTCAAAATGATTTATTCTCAGAAATTCTGCTCTACAACCGAGGATAAGCGATTAGCACCCCCTCGATTTTTAATACTACGACACATAGTAACCTAGGCTCAAATTATATAACATTTAGGACAATTATTGTCTGCTGAAAGATAGAGTTTCAGTTTAGTGCTAAAGTTATTGAGATGGAGATTCGTCATTTGCAAAATCAAAACAAATCAATACTCGACGAAGAAGAAAAATCCTCCGGTCTCCGGTATGTGTCTAGGTGCCTATTGGAGGGGTGCCCCTAGAACGATAGGGCCAATAAAAATATCCAAAAAATTGTTTTCATATCGCTTCCTTGTTGCTCATTTTTTTATTTCCATCGAGAGGCACGGACGTTTGTGTGTGCACTCATAACTCGAGAATGGATAGTTACATTTTCATGGGCTTGATGGATTCGTAGGTATTGGCTCAAGGAAGGACTTATTAACACGAAAACAAAACTGCAAGGAGAAATTTTGTGTGGTAACCGCAATTCGAAGAAATAGACTCGATGGAAAAACGGGGTCTGTCAATTCCAATACGTCAAAAATTATTTAATTTTTTTTTTAAATTATGCTTTTGAAAGAATTTGGCCGGAACAAAGTCAGCTAGTTTTTGAATAAATCATTTTTTTGGTAGATAGATGTACTTTCAAACTGTTCTTGTTTAAATAAAATTTGGAATAAGTGGCAGAAATGTGTCTGAAACGATTTGCAAATCTTTTATTTTTCGTAATGGAGTTGTCACTTTATTTACGTTGGGAAGAAGGGAACGAAGTTTGATTAATGTCTTTTTCCATTGGGACCACCAGATATCTTTTTCAGATCTCAGATTTTACGCGACACATGGAACATGCAACGAAATTGATTTGCTTTTGTAAATGGATTAGTGCGTTATTTGACAATATCAGCTGTTCAAATTGCATTTGCCTTTGGTAAAATCAACCATGGATATCGACTTGAAAAATGTTTCCTCTGTTGTAGATACAAATGGAGTAGTTTTTGATATTCGTAGTCTCAGATGATGAGGAAAATAATGAAGATAATAATTCCTCCAAAATTATATCCATTGCTATTAATGTATTTCCTTTTTTTTGGTTTTCACGAAACTTTATGCATTTGTTTTGGAAGCAATTTTATTTAAATGGCGTAAAACAGCTGTACCTACAACTTGTAGGAAAAAAATCGAGATCTGCAAAAATTGATCCAAATCAAAAAATAGATTGATATTTTTCCCTAATGGAAAACCATATAAATTTGACTAATATGTTCAAATCCATTCAAAACCGAGAGGAAACAGATCTGACAGTGGTACCTACAATGAATTTAGATTAAACTTAACATACCTAGATAACGCTTTGGTCGTTAAAAGTTACTTAATGTTTAAAAAGATGGACATTTTTTGTTGAATTGCCGAAAAAAGTCTTTTAAATGTCTCTAGAACGTGAATAATTTGTTCATTTTGTTAACTTTAACTGAATAACCTAGCGACGAAAGGGATTTATTTAACCGGCAGTTTCCTTATTACTTTCTAATAAACGTACTACCCTTTAAACTAAAAAAAAGATTTTTTAATCATCTGCCAACTGTTTGACAGCAATTTTTGCAGGAACTATCCACAAAAATTTAGTAAAAAGTTTCCAGTAGGATTCTTGTTTTTAACGAATTTTTCGGGTCAGGGAAGAGCGTTGGGAGCCAAATTGATATAATTTCCACGTGTACAATTTTCTCTGCAGTTTCCATCAGAGACAAATCATACATACATACAGTATTGTCTCTGGTTTCCATAGCCAAATTCTGATTTTTTTGTTTGCCCTTTTTAAATGGTTACTAGTTTTCAAGTAAGTTTTAAGGGAAAACCTCAGCACACATACCAATATAATAGTAATGTGTACCACTTCCTAAGACAAATCTTCGACTTACTTTAATTTCCTGGCCATCAGACAGCGGAGTTGGCGGCGATGAAGGCGCACTATAAGACTGTTTCATCTCGATCTGTTGCACCTGCTGCTGTTGATCGTGTTGATCCTGTCGACCGCCGCCCGACGTCGATTCGGATGTATTCACAACCTGCTGCTGCTGTTGACCCGCCCGCTCCACCAACCCGTTTTTGATGGAATAATCCAAGCGCTCCACATTCTGGCGAAACTCACTGATGTTAAAAGGTTTATAGTCATGCACTAGAGTGGCGGTGCGTAAGTCCGCTGACGTCAAGTGACTCAGCGAGCCTAACACACCACGCTCATTCATCGAACGCAATTGGTCAATGGACCGATGCAAATAGTCGCTAGTAGGTATTTCCGCCATCAGTGGTGAGCTATGATGATAATCCAACCCTCCTCCGGGCCGGTATTCTATTGTGCGACCCTCCAGCTTAGGCTTCCGAAATCCAAACGCGAGATGATGGTGATATTGAAGATGGAGTTTATCTGGTTGAGGGTGGGTGGTTTCACTTCAGCTGTGTTTTTGAAAACAAAATACGGTTGTTTCTTTAGGTTTTTTTTGTCAAATTCAGATTTTTTTTTTCAAATTGGATATGCATATATATTTTTTGCAAGTTGCCCGTTTTACTTTTTGCTCACTCTCTTGCTTTTCGCGGTCGTGTTCTCCCGCAATTAATTTCCATACAAAAAATTCACGAAAAAAAAAATCAATAAAAAAATAAAATACACTGGGGAAAGGAAAAAAAAATGCAAACATGGCAGAAAATTTGGCGTGACACAAACACAAACGAACAAAAAAAAATGAAAATACACAGAAAACAGCGTGGAACCGGCTCGTTACGAGGAAAAAAAGGTGTACACACGGAAAAAAGCGAAATAAATGTATAAAAAAGCGAAGGAACAGAAAAAAAACCGAAAACAAAATGGACAAAAAAACGAACACAAACGCGTGCGGGTGACGACGATTAACGAAAGTGGTGTCGGTGTAGCAAGGCAAGAGCCAGACAAAAAATAAAAGAGGCCAAAAAACCACACATCCACAACAAGTCGAGAGAGTGGTGGCAATGGGCGATGGGCACGTAAACAATGCATACACTTGTCTGCTGTTGCTCGCTCCCGCTGTATTGGTACAAGTATGTCTAAATCATATAAATTCCGTAATGAAGCAAAAACGATGAAAAATTAAAAAAAAAAAACACACGCGACAGGAAAGAGAATTGTACTACTCGCGGGGATCCTCCTTTGCATCCATCCTCCTATCTCTCAATTAATTCCTTCCTTCACATTTCACAAAAAAAAAGCAAGCCAAAGAGATTTTGACAGTTTGTACTCCTCTTTCCGAATTGGAAATGGAATTTTAGTTCATTTCACGCTTTGCATATTTTTTTAGCCACCATTCGTCGGCACACTTTCGCACTCGCCTTCGCCATGTCATTCGCCGAATTTTGAAGATTTCATATTTTTTACACGGACACCGCCAGCGCCGCACGCCGCACTTTCCTGTGATTTTAGTTGCAATTGGCTATCTCTCTTCGCTCCAAGTGCCAGCAATTAGCCAACAGGAACTAAAAAGAATTATTCTACTAACCACGTGTTTCGCTATTGCCCCCGCTCTTTCGTGCTGTTGACAGTTTTTGTGTTGCTCTTGTGGTTCTAAATTGGTGTTGTTGTCTGAAGGAAAATGCACAAAAAAAAACAATCAGAAATAGTATGGGAATCGTGAAGTTTTCTTGTTTTGTGTGCTACTCTTTTGAGTTTTCCTCTTGCTTTCTGTTTTGGTGACGGAATCTTCTTTTTTTTTGCTTCGCTCTCAGCGTGTTTACCTCAGCAGAGCAAAAAGTAGACTGGTGTGGAAGTGCTTGTAAAAAAAATAATTTTGAACCTCGGCCACGGAAAAAAATTCCCCTCCGTTTTTTGATGAAAAAAAGACATGTTCCCTTCAGCCTTCACCCTGCAGCATTTCTTCCGCCGCTGTGCTTAGAGTAGGCTGATTTCGGTTTAGCTTGGCGGTGTGTGTGAGATGATTTTTTGTGCGAGGTTTCTTTTTTTAGGTATTCTTTTTGGGTGAGTGATTTTTGGTTTGGTTTGCCGAGTTGAAGAAGGGGTGTCTTCGCCTTCTTGTTCTTGTGTCATTGTCACATGGCTGTAGTTGTTTTTTTTTTCTCAATGTGTTTGCTGTTTTTTTCTTCATTGTGTGTTTTGATTTGATATCCTCGTGCTCACATATCCCATCGCATTTGGTTTGGTGTGCGTGCACTCTCAATTATTGCGTGGCTGTGTGTGTCGCTGAGTAGAGCTGCGAAGAGAGGGAAATCTCCAAAACGAAAACAGCCGGGGATGGCTTCTAGATGACTTGATTGTAGTAGATTTATATTTTGAGATTGTCTGTTCTAGTTAATTTTTGACTCTAAAATCGACTTTATTTTTTATTCACGGGAACGGATCAGCGTTACCACTTTAACAAAAAATGTGAAGTAGATTTGAACCAAAAAGAAAAATTGTTATTTCGTATTAGTAAATAGTAGAAAAATATAACATGTCTAAAAAAGCGTTTTAAGATTTGGAAATTGTTTTATTTTTTAATGAAAATAAAAGTCTTCATAAATGGTCCTCTCACTTCATCTTCACTATTTTTTGCAAATCTTGATTGTTCAGAGTATTTTTTTTAGAAAAAGATACCTACCATAAACGGGGCACAACGGAATGTTTATTAAATTATAATTTTGCGTACAAATCTTTATTCACTTCAAAATATCGTCGCGTTTGTATTTGACTAAACATTTCGGAACAGACAGGAACCAAAACCAAACCAAACGTATCACCGCAACGGCAACAGTGGTTGTAGTTGACTAACCACGCCAAAGAACATCACCGGCTTGAGGAGACAATAAAATAAGTCAAAAAATGGCATTTCCAGACTAAAGCATAGTACGCTGCTCGAGCTAAACTAAATTTTATCTGGTCTCCAACTTTTCTCTCCAAACATCAGCTAAAGTCCTAGCTAAATTTTGACATAGAGTACGCTGTGGATAAACGTCACAGAAAACAGCTGTTCTTTGAGAAAAACTTCTTTCAAAAATTTAATTCTCTCTTATTTCAACTATTTCTGATTCTAGGTACTTCTCGTCCACGTAATAATTAAAAAAGCTCATCCTTGCATACTTTTCCGCAACAGAACAACAAATATAAAACGATCTGACACAATTTAGCTTGAGAAAATGTGCCGACCCATTAAATGCCCACGCTAAATTTTGACAGTCACATGAAGTACATGGTGAAACAAAAGTTTGATTAATTAGCTCGAGCTGCGTACCACTCAGCTAAATGGGTTCGCTAAGATTTAGCTCAGCTAAATTTTGGAGAGATTTTTGTATGGGAGCGAAAATTTAGCTCGAGCAGCGTACTAAGCTTAAAAGCAAAAAAAAAAAAACAGCTGTCAAATTCATGTCAGACATCCATGCCAAGAAATAATCGCAGAGAGCGATCACTGACATCCAATCATGAGATGAAATAGAATGACTTCACATGATATTTTATCTCATGATGAACATTATGAGAGAAATAATTCTCCTGTGGAGTCGAGGTGTAAAGAGTTAATTCAAGCTAGTTCTCGCTTTGCATGTTTTCAGTAAAAACGTTAAAAAATATGAACATGTACTTTTTGCTCGATCGAGGAATGTTATTGGGTAATATTAATGTGGTTATCGATTGGGCTTCTTCAGATTTGCTCTCAGATTTCTGATTTCGTGTGTCTAATCGAACATAAAAACGTTACTTGCTCTTTTTTGTGTTGATATTCGTGCGGTTCGAATGTGTGTGGCCTTATACCCTGTTTTACATGTTTTTCATTCACTAGTTAAACTTTATATTAAAACATTCTAAATTTGCGGCCAGATTGATTTCTAAACATTTGTACATAAATAATTAACAAAAATAGATCCACCCGATGCAATACATTTCATTGCAGTTGAAAAATTGCACGAAAACGTAAACAAACTCCACTGTTGTCAAACTCAAACGTATTTGTATTGGTAAAACTGAAGCAAATATGAGAAAAAAATTCAGATTCGCAAAAGTGCTCTGAAATCTGAAAAAGATTCTTTTTTTTTACCAAACGAACATAAAAATTACTCTGAGAGCAAAAAAAGTTGAATACCACATAATTTCTAATTTATGGATGTGGTACATATCACGTACATAAACCAGACGTATTGGGTGCAGCGACGTGCTTCATTCTAGACACACCGTGAGCAAACCAACGAAACTTCAGTTATTGATTTTATTTCATGGCGCTGTAGGCGTTTGAGAGGATAGTGTTAATTTGAGCCAGTCTGGTTTTGTTTTGATTAAGGGGGACCACCACCAGGAAAATCAGGTATGGTTTCCTGGTTGATGCCTTAATTAGTTTCTTTGGTTGATTTATTATATCTGTTGGGTTTGGATGATGTCTGCACTGAAAGCACCATTGTATAAACTCTCAGTTGGCGGGTTTAATAGAGTCGACTCTCATCTTATGAATCTAACAGAGATAAATAATTGTGAGTGGAAGCCCATCAAAAGTTGGCATCCGTAAAATATTATCGTTTTTAAATTTTGTGTCATACCTAGTAACATTGCAAATAATGTTCAGGCTTTTCTTGGTACTCATATCATGAGAATCGGAATGTTATTATTTTTTTTATATCCAGCTGAAGTTCTGACATTTCCATTTTGAGGTTAAGTTCGAAGTTTTTTTGTTTGCTGGTTTAGGAACGCATTTTTATGTTGCGTAGGATTGTGAACAAACTTTAACAATAGGGAAGGTGTTTTTGTTTGCGGCAAAATGTTTTGAATTCGAAAAATTGTTATTTCATTGATGATCGCTCTCTGTGAATGTTCAACTTCTGTTTATTGTACCTTAAATGCAACGCATTTTATAAATTCGTCTTTCGCTCTCATATGAATTGGGCTTCAGCCTACAATCGACCAAAGTCGACAACCGCTAAACGGTGGGGGCTAAACGGTTCCTTGACAGTGAATGGTTAATGACTCAGTGCGGGTAGACAGGATCTTGTCTCGAAACAATGCTAAGGTGACTGTTGTTTCTTCGCATTTTAGAGGGTTTTCAATTTTATATGGCGCTGAGCTTTGCTTTCGGAAAAATAACTGGATTTGCTTACTATCAGGGATAGCTGTTCATTTTCATTCATTAAACAGCAATTGGAAGGAGCTGTTAGTTATTGTCCGCGTCATGCTGAGATTTTTATGGAAGAAACAATATATTTATGCACTTAAGATCAAAATAAAGGTTTTTTTTTCTTCCCCTTCCCCTTCCCCTTGTGCCTTTACAATGTACGCACCTCAAAAGAAAGTGATGAAATGAGCTTAAGAAAAAGAGACCTAACCATACCAAACTTAAGAACGCTGAAGAAACTTAATCATAGACATTTTAGAGAACCTTCAACTGATATAAACTATTATTATACACCTATACATGATAAACACTTTTGTGGTTTCTCCTTTGTAAAGTGAAATATCGCCATTCAGTTTTGGGCACTCTTAAACTGATTTAAGCAACCACATGAGGGTAAACAGATTTACTTTAAGAAGCTAACCACAACAAATGGTCTGCCATCACAGGGTGAAATTGACAGAGCTCCTTAAGGATACGTACAAGTCAAAGGACTCATTTTTCGTCTCAAGAAAAGATTCGATGATGACACAAACAGAACACTAGTTCATCAGTCCGTGTATACATAGGCATGCAGTACATCATCAGTAGTAGGCCTTTCAAGTGTCACGCCGCAACTGCCACGGAGCACCATAATAAATCATTTGTCTCAATGTCACAGATCTGTTTGTGAACCAAGCACGCCTGCCTTCCATATTACAGCAACCACCCCAAATGACCAAAATCACCAAACGATTTCTTAAAAACCCAAAGAGATACTGGCGCTTGGCATTTTCTTAACTTTCGACCGATTTTCGGTATAAAGGACGCCTCACTGTGACTAAAGCTCGTATATAGTGAAAGGACGAACGCGTTTGATGGGAACGCATTAGCAGTGCCAAAGATAAACATGACAGGGCGCATTTTGCCATTTATATTGTGTGATGTGGTGACTTTGCCCCGGCGTATATACAAAATCATAGTTGATATGCCAGCAGCCAAGATGAAGAAATGGAAAATGACAAAGGAGTGGGAGTGTGTGTGGTAGGTGGTACCCACGGGCTAGTTCTGCACAGCACCACAACGACAGTCATGGTCATGGACATTTTTATTGTTGTCTGTCTTGTTTTCTTGTTTGTGTTTTTTTTTTTGTTCTGCCGCATGTTGGTTGGCAAACTGGAAAAATACCGTGAAAAATGTTATTTTAAAGAGAGTACACAGTTATTCATATTCAAAAGATGACATCTGCTTGATGGATACGTGATACGTGTGGTTGGTGAACGAAGATAGGTTCATTTACGAGTAGATGAACTTTACCCTATATTTTTGGTAGGCCTCTGACGAATAATTTGTAATAGAAACTACAAACCTTTGCCGCAGCTATGTGTCTGACTCTTTGACTACATAATTTAGCAAGTAGTAGTAGTAGTAAGTAGATTGTTGGTTTTCGAACTAAGACCAAGTGTCATTGAGCTTGCGGATGCAACTCATACTAAAGGGTTTTTCATTGAGCGCTTTCTATCTTTAAATTTAAGTAAAACGAAGTCTGTGTGAGATATCCAAATTTGTTATTCGTTTGAAAGACCTATCGATGCAATTATGTATGGGATATAACTGTAGTGTATTTCGGGTATATCCAATAAAAAAGGCAGGAGTATTTTATGTGCAATCACTATAATTCAGGGTTTATTACTTCAACTTTGTTCTATTGATTAAAGAGGTTAAAATAATGACAATCTTGTGATGGATGCTTGTCGATCCCCAGCCGGAATTGTTCATCTGTTAGTCATCAGTCAGCCTTACAGCATTGCCAGCATTGAGTGAGAACTCAAAAATAACATTGTTCAAATGTCCACTTGCCTTGGTATCGCATAAATCATGCGGAATTTGACCGATGGGTTATGTGGCCAGTTCACATCACCTCCACGTAAGATGACCATGCCCTCGAATCGCTCATGCCTTTGAATCTTAAGTGGCAAGAGCTGTGTGGCACGTTGTCAGAACACCCATTTTGATAAAACAATTTTATCATTTGAACGCTATGTCCGTCCATGGTGATTTGGAAAAACAGACTGAATAAATGACAGCCAATTTGACGGATGAAGTTCCATCAATATGGCCGCTATCAACTGTCAAAGTTCAGAAGCCCCCATTGAAAGAAACCCCACCGTCTTTCTGAAAGTACAGAACTGGTTCCGGGCAGAAAATCCGAGCGTTATTTTTCAATTGAGCCCAGTAGAAACTCGGCCTTCCTGCTTATCGTTCAGCAGTCGGCGGCATAAAGTGGAACTTTGATTCTGTTTTTGTCCTTTAAATTTGCTTTTTTTGACGCGACTTTCCACCCGTCTCTGACGCTTAATGGAACAGTTTTTCAAAACGATTTTGACTGGTTTTTGGACGCTTTTCGGTCTTGTTTTTTCAATGAGTTTTCCAAATCGTTTTTCGACGCTTTTTGGACCCGTTTTGGCAGATTTTTTCGATGCGTTTTTAGACGCTTTTTTTGGCGCATTTTTGGTCTGTTAAAATATTTTTGAAGCCTTTTTGAAACAGTTTTATGAAAATTGTTTAGCCAAGTATATGCGTGTTTTTGGACATATTTCGATTAATTTTTCAACTCGCTTTTTGCCGCGTTTTTCAACCAGATTTTCAAAGCACATTAAACTGGTTGTTCGACGCTTTTTGGATCCGTTTTGGAAGCTTTTTTTGATACTTTTCGAATGCAGTTTTTGGGCGTTTTGTTTTTTGAAGCGTTTTTGGACGCTTTTTTCAAAGCATTTTTGAAGCCTTTTTGAAACAGTTTTTTTAAAGTGTTTGGACATGTTTTGGGCGCGTTTTTGGAAATTTTTGCACTCGTTTTTTGACGAGTTTTTCAACCAGATTCATAGCGTTTTTGAATCGTTTTCCAAAGCTTTTTTCAACTATTTTATACACTTTTTTTTAATACGACTTTTAGAGCTATTATTGACGTAGTTTTTATAAGTTCTTATTAATTTTAATCACTTTACTTTAAAACCATAGTTTTGCTTTAACACTTTTAACTCTGTCTGGACTTCGGCTTGTAGGTTTCCTAAGCTGGTTGGAAGACCCTGCCTTGTTTAAAAGCAAATGTTAGTTGAATTCTTCTTTCTTTTTAGTTATCTTCTTTGCTGATGCGATTTCCGGGTGAAATTTGCATCTGAAGCAAAACTGCCCTCCCAACCTAACCTAGCCTAACCTTGCTGATGCGATAGTTTGTAAGATGGTAAATATCGTTCTGGTAAGTGCAACGATGGTTTCTACAAGAGACATTATCCCTTATTCCAAGCGTAATCTATTTTCCATGAACCAATATTATTTCTGAAATAGTAAGCGAGCAAGTTACATATTTTCTTTGGGTAGGTTAATGAAATTGCTTGCGCCATCTGCAAGTTTCGAACTGCAACCCGTCGCGAACACACGTGTGTGCAGCCGTGGCGTTCTCCCCCCTTAGTCGCGTAAACAACACCCAAAAACTAGACATTAAACAACAAAAAACAAAATCGAAGATTAATTATTATTAATTTAATAATCCCATAAACTAAACACCGATCTTCTGCCGCGCAATTAAATAAATCCATCCAGAGTGCAGTGCCAGTGAAGTGTTGTGAAAAAGGAAAAAAAATCAAAAAAAAAAAAAAACCATAGCGTGGGCGAATCCCTCATCTCCCATTCCAACTCGTTTGCTGTTGCACTTTCTTGGTCTTTGCAATCGCCGGCTGCCAACGTACAAGCGATTGTGCTTGTACTGTTGTACATAAGGCATTTGCAATGAGTGGGTGAGAGCAACATCTGGCGGATAGCGGGTTGTGTGTTAAAGTTTTGTTGGTGGACCAAAGCAAATTGTCATACGGGCATAACACCTATGACAGTTTGATTTGCGAATCTAACATAGGATTTTCACTTCACAGCCCTGCTTAGTAGCGTCGGAGTTGTGTTTTTTGGTGTCTGCTTTTTGTTTTGATGGGGAATTTTAGGGTTGACATGTGCAACATTCGTGGGCTACGATCGAATCTCTTCTCGGTGTACGTCCACGTTGCTAAATATAAACCAGCTGTTTTGGCACTGAGCGAGACCCAGGTGAGTGTAAATTCTGATAAATCGGAGTTTGATCTACCTGGGTATTGTTTAGTGCCTTTATTCTTCCTCCACCGCGGTCTCGCCATCTACATACGTGATGATATTGCCTACCAAACTCCAGGTTCCTATGGCCAATGTTCCAATTCGGAATTTAATTTCATATGGCTGAAATTCCACATCCGTAGGCAAATCATTCATTATTGTTTCATCTACAGAAGCCCTAATCTAGATAGCAACTCGACTTTTAACGAGTTTGATGCGCTGTCTGACTCCATTACAAGAATTGTCTCCCTGTATCCTAATACTGAAATTGTCATTGCGGGCGATTTCAATGTTCACAATTCTAACTGGCTTCGACATACTGGACAGACAACACCCGAAGGAATTTATGTTCAGATCTTCGCTGAGGTAAATCAATTAACTCAGCTTGTAAATGAGCCAACACGCGTACCTGATATTAACGGTCAGAATGCCAACACTCTGGACTTGTTTCTTACCTCCCACCCTGATAAATACTCTTTAGAAGTATTATCGCCTCTAGGCTCGTCGGACCACTGCATCATATCAGCTAATTTCTCGTACTCCAACCACACAGTTAAAGAAAAATCTCCGAAAAGAACCGTATGGCAATACGAGAAAGCCAACTGGTGCGGACTTAACAGCTTCTTTAAGAGTTTTAACTGGTCGTTATGCTTCCTCGATAACGACGTGGATGCCGCCGCTGATATGGTGTCCAGTATTATCACCTTAGGTATGAAATCCTTTATTCCTAACAGGATAAAGAGTATCATACCGAAAGAAAATGCGTGGTACGACTCGAGCTGTAAAGAGGCTATCAGACAAAAGGAGTTAAGTTTTCGGTCATATAAGGCCAACCCATCTGAGGAAAACCGAAAAAAATTCAAGCGAGCCAGAAATGACTGCAATACCATAATCAAGCGTGTAAAATTCTCGTATGACCAAAAGTTGAGGCAAAAAATACTACAATGTCCCAAGGGTAGTAAAAACTTTTGGTCTTTTGTAAAAAATATAAAGAATTCGGCCTCCCCTTCCATCCCAACGCTCATTCACAATGACATTACAGCTGTCAACTCTTTAGACAAAGCCAATCTGCTTGCTGCACATTTTGCAGCCAGCTCAATGCTCCCAGATTGCGCTTTGCCTCCACCTGTACTTGAGAGCGTCGAACACACCATGGGACAAATCCATTTTCGCACTCGTACAGTGGCAAGAGTACTTCATGACCTCAACATAAATAAATCCGCTGGTCCAGATTGTATTTCCCCAATCGTTCTGAAGAGGTGTTCTTCCACGCTAGCAAAACCACTGCGTAAGCTTTTCCATCTGTCCTATTCTTCTGGACTCTTCCCGAGAAGGTGGAAAACTGCATTTGTCCAGCCCGTCCCCAAAAAAGGCGAATCTTCTTCTCCCACCAACTACCGACCCATAGCACTTACATCCATTCTTTCTAAGGTCATGGAAACGCTGATAAATGGTCAGCTCACGAAATATCTTGAATCACGAAAACTCATTAATGACCGGCAGTACGGTTTTCGTGGCAACAGATCCACTGGTGATTTGATGGCTTATCTCACCGAAAAGTGGAACCAATCGCTACATCACTCCGGTGAAACGAAGATTGTTGCGCTTGATATTTCAAAGGCATTTGACAGAGTTTGGCACCAAGCTCTTTTATCGAAAATGCGTGCATATGGGATCGATGCGTCTCTTCTTCAATGGATTAGAAACTACCTTTCTGGCCGTTCAATTCAAGTTGTCTTGGACGGTTTCAAGTCTGAAACTCACCATATAAATGCTGGTGTTCCCCAAGGCACCGTTTTGTCTCCGACTCTCTTTCTCATTTTCATAAATGATCTCCTGTCTGCAACATCTAATCCAATCCACTCCTTCGCCGATGACAGCACCCTCAGCTTCTCATATTCATTCCAGGACTCACGTCCCTGCTCTTCGGCCGTAGAACTGGAACGGCAACGTATGTTAAGCTCATTAAATTCCGATCTCGACAGCATTATAAAATGGGGTTCAGCCAATAGAGTGGAATTTAATGCTTCAAAAACACAATGCTGTCTGCTGTCATTAAAGCGAAACCAGAATCCTCAGCCATTATCCATGAATGGCACTTGCATCGCCGAAACCGAAAGACTTTCCATTCTCGGTATGTGTGTCCATGACAAACTCCGTTGGAATGACCACATACACGAAGTCGCCAAGAACGCTGCGAAATGTCTAGGTTTCCTTAAACGGTGCAAAAAATATTTTACCCCTTCTGATCTGGCTGCCATATACAAGGCGTTCATTCGCCCCAAACTTGAGTATAACTCTCATATCTGGTCTGGTGCGCCCAAAACCTCACTGCACCTGCTGGATAGGATTCAGAATCGTGCTTTAAAACTTATTGGAGACACAAATATAGCGAATTCTATAAATTCGCTTGAACATCGCAGAAATGTAACATGTCTTTCATTGTTTTATCGCTATTTTTACAAACAGTGCTCAAATGAAATTGCCAGCTGCATTCCACCCCTTCAACAATTCAACCGCAATACTCGCCAAGCCAGGAATGCCCATCAGTTTACCCTTCAGCCTATTTTCGGTCGTACTCTGAAATATAGAGATTCTTTCATAAGCCGTACAACACGAATGTGGAATGCCTTGCCCAGCTCGGTCTTTCCCCCTCGGTACAACTTGCAGACATTTAAAACCAATGTGCATCGAAATCTCCTATCTTCTCTATCCCAATTTCCTTAACGCCCGCGCTGTGTACTTCAAACTACACCATAAGAGTAGTCACAACCTCTTTAGCGCGTGTTTATTATAAAAAAAAAAAAAAAAAAAAAAAAAAAGTACTCGCACGAAACGTCTCTATCTGTACAAATATTATTCAATGTCCGGAAGAGATATTTGGTGGATGAATTTGCAAGCATGACGATGTTGTATCTGTCATCGACCCCATAATAAATGATTTCGACAGCTCTACTGCAAATCCCACTACCATAAATCGATAAAAAAACAAACGTACTCACCAACTCTAAGTGGATTTTGGCTCCTATCTCTTGTGGTCCTTCTATATTGTCTACATCGTTTTGCGACCACTATTCTGTTTGGAGCTTAATTGTACCTCCCGGCTATTAAAAAAGTTTCCAAACGTGTTCTCTTACCTTTACCTTCTGTTTCACTATTTCCCCTGAGATCAATTCATTGACTGGTGAACCTTTGAAGCTGAAAAAATCCACAACTTGAGTAAAGTCCTTTGTAAATCGTTTTATGATAGTCTCCCGATAGAATAGAGAAAAACTTTCGAAAATCAAATTAAAGTTGGTCGTTCTTAAAGGTGCAAGGTACCTATTTGTTTTGAATAAAACATGTATCATCTCCTAACCAAGGACCCACAACATGTGGCACATAAATATATTTAATTTTGCGATTTGCCAAAAATATTTCGAAATGCTACGAATTGTGTCACCGAAAACAAGCAATAAATTACTGGAAACATATTTAATAAGCATTAATAAAGGAATATTTCCAACCCCCCGTCAAAGGGCATTCATGTGTGTGTTTGGTTTTCTCAAGTGTTTGGCTTCGGGTTCTTTGCCTTCTTGGTCTTCATGTTAGTTGTCATTTGCTGTATACTTATATATAGTAAATGAGATGACGTGCAATGTTGTTCTGGTTTTCATAAATCATTATCCTTTAGCGATTATTCTCTGTTCTTTGACACAGCACAACCAGAAATATTTTCAGCATCACGGAGAGGGGGTGGAAAATTCCTTTTGTTTTGGGGAAATTGATATTTTCTGCGAAACAAAAAAAAAAAAGAAACGTCTTGAAAGCAGGAGTGTTTGATTAACATGTTTATCATGATATGCTTATATAGGTTTCTGATAGAGCAATAGATCGGTATACAGTGCAGCAATGCTCTGTTGAACGTGTAATCGTCATCTTTAAACTGTTCGATCCCATATGACATAGAAAACCGCATTTTGTTCGTTTTGAGTTCCCGGAAGACGATTTCGTTCATCGACAAGTTCATCTGAGAATCACAGGCGATAGGTATTTCATAGTGGCTGTGGCGAATACTAAGTTGTCAGCGATTTACCAAATTCACACTAAAGACCAAAGCAAAATAGTTATGTATGTGGAATGTGGATCGAGCGAAAAAAAAAAAAAACAATTTTTACCCCAACTCTTTTGACCCCAACCCTTTGCAGCTTTAAGGATAGGCTGGTTTTGTACCTGATAGTGGGCGCTTTTGTTGTAAACGTCAAAAAACGTGTGAAAATCATGGAAAAAACACACGACAAAACGCGGTAAAAGCGCGTCAAAAAACCCACGAAAAAAAGCGTCAAAAACGCGTACAAAAAGTCAGAAAAAAACTCGGCAAAAAACGTGTCAAAAATGCTTAAAAAAAAACGTGAAAAAGGCGGGTAAACGAGCTGAGAAGGGCGTCTAAAAAAGGCGGGAAAAAAGGCATAAAAAAACTCGTTTTTTTCGTTTGTTTTTTTATGCCTTTTTCCGCTCGTTTTCGTTTTTTGACGCCTTTTTCCGCTCGTTTTGGCCGCATTTCTTGAGGCGTTTTTCCCGTTTTTTTTTAAATGTTTTTCCACGCCTTTTTTGACGGTTTTTTTCGTGCATTTTTTGGCACGTTTTTCTGCTCGTTTTTCCCCGCCTTTCTTGATACGTTTTTTGACGCATGCCTCGCAAATCAGGCGAATGTAATGAACACTTCTGATTTTAATACATTTGTTTATTATGAACTACTTTGTGTAAAAAAATATAAGTATACATTTTCTGTAATTTAAAAGTTGTCCGTTATTTGTTACATATTTCATTTAAATTCAAAAAAACAATAACGTTAACAAAAAACAACCAAAATTCGTTAAGCAAAATGATAATGCCAACGTGTCCTAACTTACTGAACGTGAAAACAAGTAAATCTAATATAGTAATAATATCAGTAGTCCTTTTTCACTTATTTTTCGACTTTGATTGGTCTTTAAAATTTCCTTGCTCAACTCTTTAAGCAAGATGGTATATCTGAATGCTTGAAGTCCAAAAGATTGGAAAATACTGAGCTTTTTAAGTATATTAACTACCAAATGCAATTTTTTTACAAAATAAGTGAAGTAGCTTTGATTTTGGAGTAGTCGGTCCCCTAAGCTCTAGTAGTCGGCCATGCAAGTATCCAGCAGTCGGCCATGCAATTTAAATTACCCACACATTTTCATAAAAACACTTGGGCTGACAACTGGGGAACGTTTAAATGAACCGTATTATATATTTTTGACATTTTAAGTTAAGAAACAAGAAAGCTAAACTGCCAATAAAATAAAAATAATCTCAAAATGCAAATACCTTAAATGGATTGGTATTTGTATCACTTTTTCAAAATCCCTTCCACTATTTTTTTTTTTAAATACAACTCGTTTTCTGCGCTTATGAAAACTGTACGCAAGCATATATTTTAAACGCGCGAAGCAGAACCAGAGTTGTTACAACATTTTGGACACAGATTGAAAGATTTTAGCCAAGGGAATAATATTTTGGAAGAAAGATAAAAGGATTTACTATTGCACTATACTTTGTATTCCAGAGGCTGACTACTTAAAAATGTGTTTTACTTAGGCTTTTTTTATTTTTTAAATCATTTTATACATAGAAATCAATTTATTTATTGCAGCTCAGCCGCTTCATCTTAAAAAAAATATCATGGACAGCTCAAATTACACAGAGATTGCCTAAAAATAATAGCTTTGTTTAGATAGAATAAAACTCAATATTTTATGAAGAAGGATTGATGAACCGATTTATAAGCTGGTTGGAGGAATAATGAATGATTGCAAAACTACACTGATCATCTTTTTGACATAATGACAATTACTTGACATTTCAACAGCTTAATAATTATTGACAACAAAGGCAAAATGGGCAAGTTACATTGAATCTTTTTATAGTATTAACATTATCTATATTTGATCGCAACTGTATTGATTTCAATTTATAGATGAAATGTCAGGTTGAATGAAGAAACAAATAAACTAAAAACATTACAGCGTTTCATTGACCGCTGAACTCCAAACACTTAATATCCAGGAATGGCCGCTAGAGATCTATCGCCAGCGAAATAAATATGACAATTTGTGATAGAGCTTCAGCGCAAAGGAAAAAAATTTACATTTTTTTAGTTAAAGTTTGTCATTTAGCTGTCAACGGAGAGAAATTTTGGAACTGCGCCGTTTTCCTAACCACGCCACACGAAGCTACACCTTAGTTATATGAAAACAAGGAGTGGAAGTTTGATGTTATTTGATAAAAAAAAATGCAAAATTCATGGGTGCGTTCACTTGGTGAATCGCTTTAGTTCTGTGACGGCGTTCAGTCGATTAAATTCTAATTAAAACGATGATTTTGTATTTTTTAATATTTCTTTAAAGAATATTAAGTTTGAGTGATTTACGTGCGAAATTTCTCGGAAAATTGAGGCAAAGCTGAAATACTTGAGCCAAATTACCCAGCACCACTCTGCTTTAGACCCCAGGACTCGCTTTTAGGAATTACCACACGCAAGCGCAACCGCGTGCAGTAGCAATTGCGTATCCATTACATTGCAATCAACCAGTCAGTTGTGATGGTATAACTAAAGCACATGACAAACAGGTTCATTAAACCTAATTTAGTTGAGACATGGCTGCCGGCTACCACCTGCGTCCGCATCAAAGGTATAGTCACGCATTCACCCATAATTCATGAAAATTTATTTCCCAAAACAAAACTGCAATCGGTGATTACAACTCAGCATCCAATCCCCACTTGGCTGCATTTGTTTCTGTGTTGTTTTGCTACTGCGGGGAACACACACACATACACTGCTCAGCCAATATGGTCAATAACTCTTTCGGCAAATCGAGAACCATTAAAACCTATCATTCGCCGATGATTGAACGGAATTGCGTCCGTCTGCCACGGATGCACCATGCATCTCCATTCATCTCCTCCAAACCTAATGAGACGACGAGAAGTTATCTGCACCGGTCGATGTATTGTTTTACGTTGATTCCTTTGAGGTTGGACGACGCGTAGCGTCATAACTCCTCAACTTTATTAGACACAAGTCAATTAGTAGGCAGGTTTTATGGAACCCAGAAGCACAACTCGATGGTTTGGGCCAGAATTCAGCTGAGAATTTTCATATCAGAGTGGTCCTTCTATCGAGAGTTAATGACTTGAACAAAAAGCGCCAAGGACTCTAATTTGTTGTAACAAGGGTTCGACACGGTGTCGGTGGTGGTATGGTGGTGGTGTTTGTGTGTCTTATACCCCTGGCTTATCTTTCGGGCGGGGGATGATATATTCACAAGTATTAATTCTCAACCCAAAATGACGACGTTTGGTCAACGATTTTTCACCGTTACTTATGCCCATTCCCATAAGATAAGCACTCACAAATTAAATTAATAATTTTGTGGTCAAGAGACCCTGGCTATACTATCCCCCGACCGCATCATCGGCAGCAGTCCAGAAAAGCATTCGAGATAACATTGAGCAAAACACTGGAGATTTATTTCTTTGTAGGAAGAACGGGTGCCGACTTGGAGTCCGCTTCTGCAAGGACATTGGCGATATTGTATGGGGTGTCACACACCAATTTCGACAACCGCTATGGGTGTAGCACGAGTACACCGGAGGTGATTAGTTTTGCGCAAAACCATTTAGCATTCACAAATGCAGCAGCAACAATAAATCTGAGAGTTGCTGTTGGAAATATTATTCGTCGTAGACGAATAATTTATTGAGGCGGAAGTTTCACTTGAAGTTTACATCTCGGTTTGGTCGGTGTTTCTTTTCTTTTTTTTTGTGTGTTTGCCTCTGTAATTGAAATGTATCTTGGATTAGAATAGAGGGTGTTTTGATGCTTTTTATGCGATCCAAGGCTGAGTGTTCAATGTGTGGAAGTAGTTGGGGGCATTAGTACAATGAGGGAAAAACACTTTTAACTTCTGAACGAAACTTTAAAATTAAAAGTTAACATGTATGAAAGACAACCATATTCAAACGCTTTAAATTTGAAAGTTACAATTTACATTTTTTACATCAACGCAAATAATTTAAAACTTGAAAGAGAAATCATTTAAATTTAAAGTTTCTCACTTAAAAAAAAAGTACTCTTAAATTCAAAGGAAACACTTTAAATTTAAAAACTCTGTTATTATTATTCTGTTTAAATACAAATTAAAAGCATTTTCTCTTACTTTTAAATGTAAATGTAAAAGTTTAAAAATGAAATCTGTTCCTGTTAACTTTCGAAAATATTTGTTTTTTACATAAAACACTTTAGATTTGCACACTTTAAATTTAAATATGCGAACTTTTGATTTCAAAGTGCACTCTTTTCCTCAATGTGTTACAAAGGTTAGAGTTTGTGTTTTAGAATCAAAGTTTAATAAAGAAAGGATAACTTATGACAAAATTGACAGCATATATAAATTTGAATATAGCAATGAGGACTTAAGCTAATCGCGGGACGACAAAGCGACATCATTGTGAAGTCAGAAGAAAAGAATACATTTTGGTAAAAAACGCTGACAAACAGTAGGCGTGGCATTGAACGGCATAGCCTATGGCGTTCGTGGGGTCTTAAGAAACATTTAAAAAAATTTGCATCCAAATATGTCCATTCGTTTTTACGCCAACTAGTAAGAAACATGAAACCCTTAACAGTTTTATTGCATGAATTTAGCTCAAAAATTGGTCCTAACAATGTGCGATTTTTGATCGGTTTGAAAAAAAATGAGTTTTTATTATTATCTGTTGAAAAAAAAAACGAATTTTCGTTGTTAAAAACTACCGAAATAAAAAGGTTAAATTCCTGCCGATACAAAAAAAACAACAACAGTGGCACTCCGACAGAGGTGAAAACCATAGACAAATCATACTGAGACCCCCGACTCGCAATCCCCTTACCGCTAGCCCCCTCAATTTTTTTTCAAATTCGCCATTTTGTTTTCCATTCGATGTTATGTGAATTAAGAATCCGTGTGACATGCAAAACATACAAAAAATAAAAAAAAACCTTGCCAACCTCGGCAACCGTGGGGAAATGTTCTAGAGTTCGAAAAAAACACATTTTTTCATTACTGAATGCCATTGGTTAGTTATTATAAATTGTTATAAGGCGAATAATTGATTTTGTTGGTCATAAAAACTATCTAATGGAGATGTATATACTAGAAAATTATTAGGACAAACATGGTTGCGTATTTTCTGCCTTTGTATGTCTTTAACTTCGATTTCATATCTAAAGCTTTCTTAGATAACTGAAGAAAATTTGTTCAAAATGTTTTTATTTTCCTTTAACCAGTCGACGTTGTTCAGTTTTCATTAATATTTTAAGCAAATGTACAACTTATTCCTAAAAAAAATGTTATCCACACGTAACGAATAATTTCAAATTTAACGGATAAAATTCTATGAACGCTGTCAGCAACTTTGCCCAAAGCGGAAGTTCAATATGCAAGGTGCAAGTGTGTTGGTGAGCCGGAATTTTTGAAGTTACATGACGTTTGTCAATACCAATTTCTATATAACAATACCAGTGCACTTAGCATTTGCCACCCCATAAAAGTAGTAGCTTGTAGGCAAGTAACGGGCAATCGGGCGAAGCTGGTGGTTTTAGTATTGTCTCTGGTGAAAACTTGAACAGTTTTGTGTGTATTTTTTGAATCGTCAGGAAATATTTTGATGTGCAGGAGATGTTTTTTTATTCATTATTATAAACTACTACTACAAAAATTGTATTGCATTTTTAATTTTCATTTAATGCGCTATTGTACCTACATGAAAAATAATGCATATTATTTTAGATTTTTAACATCTGCAAAGTTGATGTTGAAATCCCCAATCAAAATCATTGGCAAATCATCAAATCTTTTCCCAATTTTATCTTGAAGTAATGCAGAAGCGTCTTTAGAATAAATAAATAAATTTTCATACAAAAATTCTCACATTGCACTTAAAGACTTATCCGGTGAAATATAAAGGGCAACCATTATAATTAGCTGTCCATTTTCACCGATATCAGACACATTAGTACAGTCCACGAAGCATATAAGAAACACTCATAATAAACGCATGTAGAAACACCGTAGACTTTGTTTCTTATATACGTTTTCGCATTTAAGAACACTTCGGATATAAGAAAACATTTTTTTTTAGATTTTAAAGGTTTCTTATATCCGTCCTGGACTGTACTAAAGATACTGCTGTACCTCGCATGCACATCCATATGATCTGTGCAAAATATGTCCGTTACATCAGACAAGAGACAAGATTCAAAAAGGCGGAAACAAAAAATAAAAAAATCTGTACGAAACTGAAATTGTTTAAAAGAAACATTAAAACAAATTTCAAAGTTTCCTCAGAATGAAATGTTCGTACTAAATATGAAAGAAAACTGCCCATCGAACGTATACCAATATCATTATACAAATTCAAACTTTTATATGATTCAGTTCAATTATCAAATAGGCCATACGAGCATTCTCCCTGACACAATCCCAAATAAAACGGATTATACTATTCCTTTCGAGGACTTTAACATAATGTAGCGTGGAACCTAAAATGTAAACAATCCCTTAGTCACCAAACAAGTTCCACTTCCAATTGGAGATTCGAATCTGTCAAATACGTGGAGAGTTAAGTGAGTTAATTCTGGAACCATCGACTTTGTTCGCGATGAACCGGAATTCATTAAAAATTTCCCGATAGATGGCGGAGCTGATATATAAGGGCAGATTGGAGAACAAGGAGTGAACAGTTAACTTTTAAACAGTGATTGGTAAAGTTCGAAGTAGTGATCGGTTGTGAAGATAAAGAAGTGTAAAGTATGCAGTGAATTAAGTGATTGGTTTAAGTCGGATAAGAATTGTATAAAGAAATATTGTTTTGAAGTGAATTATTAGAATAATTCGTAAAAGTGTAATAAAAATTATTTTATTAGAAAAGTTCAACAGAATAGCGTTCTATCTTTTCAAATCCCATCTCGGATGTAAAAGTATAATAGTTATGTATATTTTTATGTTATACTTATATTTTAATCTTTTAATAAACACGACTAACATTAATGAAAATTTCACTAATGCTTTTACTGATAGAAAAAAAGGAACCATTCTTCAAAGTCTACCGTCAATCACAATTGAGAATGCACTAATCTTTTGCAAGAACAATCATTAACCTTTTACGAATATGTCACATAGAACCACCACGAAAACAAATCCTAGCAACTTCCCTGCCCTCTACTGCGCTTAAAAAGGCCTAAACTTGTAGATTTCCCTTCATCTAAAGCAGTGAATCCCAAAGTGGTCCAGGTGCACCCCCAGGGGCCCATGGGAGACTCGACGGGGGTCTACGTTGGCATGAACAAAATGGCGGTTCACTAGCTATAAGTGACGAAAATTGATCTGGTTTCGATAGTAAAGAATAAATTTTTCAGTTAGGCTGGCATCATTTATTTAGCACTAGCTGGTACCCAGTTAAAATTAACGCCTCTATAACTATTTTCTGCAACCAAATCACACTCAATCTGGTTCCATTACAATGCTTAAGGGATTCAAATTGCGAAGCAACATAATGGGAACTCCAACTTTTAATTCAATTTTATCAACAAGAAGGCCATTGGCTGTAATGCTATTTAAAAACTCCACCGGGTAATTTACTGCCACATCTTGATTGCAAATACCATTTATAAACAGGTACGACGTGTACACCAGGAATTTTCGCTAATATAAATCCCCTAATGTAATAATACCACGACCTGGTATCACTGGTACCTATACCTATTTGACATTTCTTCCTAGACACTTTTTGTTGTAAGCAAAACGCTGTTGTAACCACACAGCGTACTGCCTCTGTCTGTCTCCCTCCCCGTCACAGGAGTAAAATATGGTTAAAAGAGGTGTCAATACATTGCGCAGTTAGTATGTTTGATTTGAGAATGAAGTGCATATCTCTACTCACTCAGGTGAAAATCGTAGAAATGTTTCAAATTTTGCCTATTTATTTAAAAACCTTTTAAGTTATCGAGTGATTGGAGATCCTAAGTTGTACCCGCAGATGTCCTCTGTAAGCTGGTATTTACTATACTTAAATGCTCTCAGTATTTTCAACCGCAAAGCGTTACAAAGAAAAAAGCGAAACGAAACGAAAAAATTAATTACTCTTGTCCAATTTTTTCCAACATTTATAAAGATATAGAGTTGAAAAAAAGTAGAGATTGTAGGCCTAGGTATCCTCTATAGGCCTGTGAAAAATGAACCAGAAAAATTGAGCTGCTTCTAAGAATGTTGCATTTAATGAAACGCAGTCAAATTCAATCTTAGTCGAACAGAACTACACCAATTTTATTTATATGATCTATTCCCTTTTTTAAAAACCTCCCTTAATTTTTTTGAGTAGTGTATTTACTTGTACAAACTTGCATATTCGATATTCCGTGCAGCGCGTGTTGAGACTTGCAAAACATTCTTATTATAGCATTGTTTTAATAAATAGAACCTAAGAAAAAATCCTATTTTTATTTTTACCACTCCGAATTTAGAGTTAGAACTCAGTTGCGACTCAAGTTTCAATTGTTCTTCACATTTTTTGACGAGTTTATGGAATATGGTAAAGATGTAGCAGCAGGGGGTCCACCGAAACCAGGTTCATTTTGAAAGTGGTCTACGAGAAAAATAAAGTTTGGGAACCTCTGATCTAAAGACTGTCGTTTCTCAGTTAAAACTTGAAACTAATAAAAAGATGAAAAATACCTTAAATTTTTCTTAATCAATTTGTCTGTAAGCATTAATCGTAGTATAAAGTCAGATGTCAAAACCAATGAACTTTCTCACCAGTAATGCCAGCAATTATATAATCGAAGTAATTTGCCCTTATCATGGTTGCCATCACTCAAGTCAACGGCCCCGAAACCAACTAATTTGCAAATATATCCCCCTTACGTCCTTAAAACTTACAACAATTCCCAACAGTCACAATGACAAGCAAAAACTTTAAAATTTAACTCCTTCGACAAACATGCAGAAACACAATGAACCCTTTTATTTAATTACCAAGTTGAAGGGCCGGAGCACGGAGGTGGTGTGCCAAACGTTTTTCGCTACGTCACCGCGTTAAAAAAGGGGTTCCCGTCTATTTTTTGGCAAACAAACATTCGCTGCGCTCAGAAATGGGTCACAATGAGACAAAACAAAACCCCACCGAAACCATGCGATGAGCAGTCAAATCGCTTTAAGTGCACATTAAAGCGGTACCTTGTTCCGAGGAAAATTATAGACTATATCCAAATGATTAATGCAATGTAACGAGTAATTAATGTGCACATCCCTAACGAGTGAAATCGCCCATGCACTACTTTACTTTTCTTTAGCTTTGATTGGAGAGCCCCGGGCTTGTGCAAAAAAATATCCACACACCAGCTCAGAGGTGACATAATTATCACCGCGCCCTCTGACTGATCGCGGCTACTTAACTGAATGGTCGGCTCGTAAGTTGTAATCCTTCCAGCTGCCACGGCTTAACCGTTCTCTTTCTTTCTGTTTTTTTCTGCTGGTATTCATCACTTTGGTCAATAAAGTTACTTCCTGTGCAGGAACTGTGCAGAAGCAAATGTGCGGCATATTAACGATTGGCTCCCAAGGAACGTTGGCGGTCGGTGGCTGATCTGCCTGTGAGAATTGACATGCGAGGCTTTATGCAATTGCACTCACACTAAGCGAGACTGGCCGACCGCACGTTGTGTATGATGTTCCTAAACTGGAATAAGTATACCTGCAGACGATGAATGGCGAAGGATGACGACGTTGATGTTGATGATGATGATATTTGACTTCGATGTTCATTAGTCTGCACTAATCACCTTGGCAATTAAATTCCCCCCGGGCGGCTCCTCCAATAAATCGTTTACTACTGCTTACTGCTGGCCGGTGGATATCACTAAGTTATCGCTTATGATTTCGCTTGAACGGAATTCATGAAGGTGCACCAAGTGACATGAGTTGGCTATGAGAAAGGCACATAATGTTGAGTTGAATTGTTGTGCACTTGTAAGCGACCATTAGAAAAGTGTTGGGCAATTAGAATAAAAATAGAAATTGAAATGCATAAGTATACTTCCCGTCAACCCAAGTGACTGTAGGCTTCTTTGTCTCAGAGGGCACAGCAAAACCTTCTTAGGCGGAGTATGGTGTGCTTTAACAGCACATGGTGGTGGATGATCCCTCTTTGTGCCAAAATATGTGATCAAATATCCGACGTTTGTAAAAAGCGATGAACCGATATCAGCGGTTAAAATAATCTCGGACGATGACAGCCAACTCTCTTGCGTTTCACAGTGAAAAGAACAATATCTTGCTCAGGTTGAAGCGGTGCCAGATATAGTCATAAAAAAACCCACGCCATATCAACACACCCCTAATCGATTGAGAAGTCGCGCATTTTCACACCTGTTTAGCTGACACTCCCCTGGCTTAGCTCATAAACCTAATCCCATTCCAACTTTTAAGGGCTGAAATCAAATCGCTGCCGGGCGAGTCAATTGAACCTGAGTTTATTTATACACCCGGCACTGCTACTATACACAGAATCCCCCTCATCGGCCGCCAGAAACGGTGCCGTAATTTCCGCTGATTTGTTTTTAATGATTTTCCTACTGTCTGCCTCGCTGCAAAATATTATCGAGGACATTCTTATTTATTTATTTTCTTTTGGAATAAATTTCAGAAAAACTTCCGTTCTGCCACGTTGCGCGTCAACCCAAAGAATCGAACACGGATACTGCACCCGCCGTGCCATTCGATTCAATACAAAACGGAGCACATTCTTATCGCATAGGTAATCGCACTATATACGTGCCTTCGCCTCCGCCCCTCCATGTGAAACGGCTAAATAGACAATTTAATCACAGCATGTGGTCGGAATATTTAATTCAAATGGCATCGATACTAATAATTCAATCTGCTAAAAAAAAGGATAAACGCCACTAGCGCACCAGAGGATCTATACTTCGTAGACATGAGAGGATATGGAGGATATGGATTTGTGAAAGATTCTGCTGAGCAAACGGATAGGTTGCCAATTACATTGAAATGTTTGCCTGCTGGGTTGTCGTTGGAAGGATATATACAAAAAGCGACAAACAGTCAAATGAGCACATAAATCAAGGCAAAGGATACTCGTACAACAGCGCGCACGAAACAAATGTAAACATGGGGCGGGCGATGCGATGTTCGGATGGTGTCCTATGTCACTGGGATTTAAATTTGTAACCTCAAATCAGATTACAATAAGTTAAAGTTGTGGGTGGTTGTGGTAGAGGATAACTATTTTTAGAAATGTGCTCCTTCGTGTATACTGTGGGTGGTTTTGGGAAAACAATTAGAACTATGGAGTTCCGGGGAGAGGTTAGAAGGTTGCTTAGTGCGATGATAAGGATATTGCAATGAGAATATTAAGTTTTGGATTGAGTCGATTCGATACCATCGTTGGTAACTGTGTTGTTGGCTAACTCACCGACAAGAAGTGACTCTTGGCGGTCAGCAAAGAAGTATTTATTCATATAATAAGCTGTTACACATTACGGTCGGTTAGTGTGGCCTGACTTATGTATATATTTACATAGGTTATTAGTTGGTATTTACATTGGTGTTGCCGTTGCTTTAAGCAGCATCGATGTTGCCATTGAGTGCCGACACATCTCCCTTTTTCAGTATCCTGTTCGCTCGACGGGTTTGACCAGTCGACCGTATCGAGTCCGGTATCCCTGGTTATCGGCAGTTTTCGCAGTACCTGATGATGAAGGTTGCTCATCCAATGAAGGCGGCGATGATGGTGCTACTGACGTTGGAATGACTGTCGATGGAGATGAATGTGATTGCATTGATGTAGGTGAAGGTAGATCCGACGACGTCATTGGCGATGTCGGTTTCCTTGATGGCGAGACTAATGGTAATGATGTTAGTTGCGGTGTCCCTTCGTCGATCTCTGCTTCTTCAATAACTTCTCCAGCACGGCGAGCTCGAGTAAGATGATAGCTATTTCGGCGTAGTTTTCCAGAAGGGGTTTCGATGATGTAAGAGCGCGGGTGGTTAGTTTTCTCACGAACCGTTGCCCACACTCGTTTGTCACGAACCCAAACTAACTCCCCCGGAATCAGCTCGTCCCTCTGAATAGACCGATGTCTTCGGTTGTAGTTTTGTGCTTGCTTCTCTCTTCTAGCATCCTCCTTCCTTCTTAGATCGGTGTAATCGACTGCTGTTGCTGTGTAACGTTGAGAGGCCATAGGTAACGTTGACCTGATTCGACGGCCCATAAGAAGCTCTGCTGGGCTGTAGCCGTTGGATAGTGGGCTGGCGCGATACTCCAACAGCGCTTTATAGGGGTCAGCGTTCTTCTTGAGTTGCAATTTGGCGATTTTTACTGCAGCCTCGACGAACCCGTTGCTTTGTGGAAATATGGGACTGGATGTGATGTGGCGAAACCCGTAGTCCCTTGCGAATTTAGAGAATTCTGAAGTGCGCACTGGTTCGAACTGAGTGCCGTTGTCACTTCTAACCAACTCTGGTACTCCGTGGCGTGCGAAAATTGATTTGCAGTGATTGATGACTGCTGCTGACGTCAATCTTTCGAGTAAAGCGACCTCGAAAAATCTAGAAAAAAAATCAGTTATTATCAAGTACCATCGACCTTGACATTTAAAAAGATCCATAGCTACCCTTTGCCATGGACGTGTTGGAAAGTCCGATGGCATTAGTTTTTCTCGTACTCCTTTCATTTCTTGAATGCACGCAGTGCATCTGCTAATCATTTCGGCAATGTCTGCTGAAAGTCCAGGCCACCAGACAGATTCGCGTGCTCTGGCCCGGCACTTTGTTATTCCTTGATGGCCAGTATGAAGTCTCCCGAGGATGTCGTGCCGCATGGATGCTGGTATAATGAGACGGCAGCCTCGCATAAGCAGCCCGTTCTCGTTGGCGATGTCGTTTTTGACGGCGTAGTATGGTTGCAGAATTTTAACCAATTTGTTATTTTCTGGCCAACCATTGAGTGCATAATGAGCGATTTTTTGAAGAGTTGGATCGCGTTGCTGTTCTACCCAGATTTCTTCTAGCTTTGAGTCTGACGCTGGAGCATGAGAGACCACCAGGTTGATGTGTGCAGAAGTCTCCTCCTCTAGCTCGTTGTTGCTCTCCTTTACATGCAGAGGCTGACGACTGAGTGCGTCGGCTGCAATTAGGTCCTTACCTGCCGTGTAGAATATGGAAAAATCGTATCGCATCATCCTCATTCTCAACCGCTGCAGCCGCGGTGTCAGATCGTCCAGGTTCTTCGTAGTGAAAATTGGCACAAGGGGTTTGTGATCCGTTTCTAGATGAAATTGTATGCCAGTAATAAAGTCTTGGAATCGCTCACAAGCCCAAGTGAGAGCCAATGCTTCCTTTTCGATCTGAGCGTAGCGTTTCTCACAATCGGTAAGCGTCCTGGAAGCATAAGAGATGGGTTTTAACTTACCGTCGTGTTGACGTTGGCGGATAACAGCTCCGATCCCGTATGATGAACTGTCAGCAGATACTACAGTTTCTTTGTTACTGTCGTAAATTGCCAACACGGGTTCACTGGTGAGGATTTTCTTGACTTGTGCGAATGAATTCTCTTGCGGTGGTCCCCAGGTGAATGCTCGCTCCTTCTTCAGTAGTTCGTTAAGTGGTTGCAAAATATCAGACAATCTTGGCGTAAATTTACCAAGATAATTGATCAGTCCAATCAAAATGCGGATTTCGTGTATGTTTTTCGGGCGCTCCATATCAACAATAGCTGAAATACGATCGCTGTCCGGATGCACGCCCTCTTCATCCAGAATGTGTCCGAGAAATTTAATGCATTTGACACCAAACTGGCATTTAGTTTCGTTGAGAGTCACTCCTGAGTCCTGAAGACGTCGCAGGACTAGACGTAGTCGTTGATCGTGCTCTTCAGCTGAGCTGCCCCACACCAGAATGTCGTCCATTTGGCAAAGGATACCTTCCAATCCTCGGACTACGTTGGACATTCTTTTTTGATAGTGTTCTGGAGCAGAGGTGATACCGAATGGTAGACGGTTGTAGCAATACCTACCGAACGGTGTGATGAAAGTTGTCAGCAGTTTAGACTCCTCAGTAAGTTTTATTTGCCAAAACCCACTGTTGGCGTCAAGTTTACTGAAGAATTTCGCCCCTGTCAGCTGTCCTAGTGTGTGCTCGACAGAAGGCATTGGATGGCGCTCCCGTTTCACAAACTTATTTAGCCGCGTCAAGTCCACGCAGACGCGGATGTCTCCATTCTTCTTTGTAGTGATGACCATAGGAGCACACCAGTCCGTAGGTTTGTCCACCGGTTCGATGACCCCTTGGATCACCATATCGTTCAATTGTTTCTTAAGTTTGTCGAGAAGCGGAATTGGAACACGCCTAGGTGCGTATGTAGCAAAGGGCACGGCCTGGTCTTCCAGCTTGATGTTGTAGGGCTCTTGAATTGTACCTAGTCCACTGAACAGCTTCGCAAACTCCTTCTTCGGATTCACATTTGTGTAGTTTTCCACGTGGTTGATACGTCTCACTAGTCCAAGGTCCTCACACGCTGGTAATCCCAACAAAGGCTGTGCCAGCCCCTCTACCACGTATATTGTGTCCGACTTTCGCTCCTGCAAATAGACCAACTCACCTCGAAACATGCCTACAGTGCGTAGTTTGTCTTTGCTTGGCCCGCAAAGAATCTGGTCTGACGGAAGGAGTGTAGTCGTCTTAAATTTATTTTTAAATAAACCAAATGGAAGGGTGGTGACATCAGCTCCCGGGTCCAACTTCCAATTGATCATTACCTCGTTGACGGCGACTTCAGCTGTCCATCGCTTGCTGCGGTTCTTGGGATTGTTGAAGCTGCATATCGTTGAAACAGCTCCGAGAAACTTTGAGTCACGGAAGTCTGCTTTGGCTGCGACTTGCTTGACTGTTTTTGTTGCAAGGCAAGCACGTGCGAAATGACCTTGTTTGCTGCAATTATTGCAATTTGCGCCTTTTGCTGGACAGTCATCCCTATTGTGCCTCGTTTTACCTCCGCACCATCGACAACGCCAACCTTGATGTTCGCCACTTCTGCTATAGCTGCTGCTAGATTTAAGATTTTGATTATTATTTTTACCTATTTTGGATGTGACCCAATCCACTGTTTTCTCCTCTGTATCCCTAGCAAGGTCGCGCAATTGCCGCTTCACTGCTTCGCTTTGCCTCGCCTGCTGAACAGCCTTCTCCAATGTAAGAGCGTTGTCCATCTGAAGCTTTTCGGACAGTTTCCGATCTCTTACTCCGACAACAATGCGATCGCGAATGAGTTCATCGTGTAGCTGACCAAAGCTGCAGTGTTCGGCCAATGCATACAGAGATGTGATAAACGTGTCGACTGGCTCGCCTTCCTCCTGCTCCCTCGAGTTAAACACGGCGCGCTCGTAAATAACATTGCGCCGAATAACGAAGTGGCTGTCAAATTTGTCCATTACAACTTTGAATTTTTTTGTGTCCGCATCATTCAGCCCAAAGGAGAGAAGAATATCCTCCGCCTGGCATCCCATGATGTATATGAGGGTGTTAACTTGTTCCTCTTCTGTTTTGGCACTCAATCCAGATGCCAGCGTGAAGCGTTCGAACCGCCTCTTCCATTTTGGCCACTCTGAGGGTGTCGAGAAAGTGAAGGATTCGGGGCACTGTACCTGAAATTGTCCAACTGCTGCTGCTGGACTTTGCTGCTGTTGTCCGACTTGTTGAGTGTTGTCGTTAGCCATATTTTAATGGCAAAAAAAAAATTTTTTTTTTTTCCGAAAAGAAAGACTTCTTGTCAAACTAGAGATAAGAAAAAAAAAAAAACAGGTTCGGCTTATCTCACGAGAAAAAAAACACCGCTGCCACCATGTGTTGTTGGCTAACTCACCGACAAGAAGTGACTCTTGGCGGTCAGCAAAGAAGTATTTATTCATATAATAAGCTGTTACACATTACGGTCGGTTAGTGTGGCCTGACTTATGTATATATTTACATAGGTTATTAGTTGGTATTTACATTGGTGTTGCCGTTGCTTTAAGCAGCATCGATGTTGCCATTGAGTGCCGACACAGTAACGTTGTTTTTCTCTTCGAGACTGGCGCTGCAGTTTGGGCTAAGTCTGTATTCTTGAACCAAAAAGGTTCTCCAGTTGGTTTGGTCCTGGTTTTCAGTGAGCTTTGTCGTACTCTGGCCACATTTTCTGGCATGACTTGCAGAATTACTTGAAGAAAAATCACTCATTTAAATTCAGCCAATTTTCGATTAAAAACTACAAAGTGATACTCTTAATAAAGCTCCTACAGAGTTGGTGGATTAAAAATAAACAAGTCAACTTGTTTAAGGAAACTCGTTTAAAAATATAACCCATATATCACTTTCCTCAAAATTGTTTCTAAATCTGTAGAATTCAGCCAACTGTGAAAGAATTTTTTTTTTAACAAAATGCGCTTAAGCTTTTTATTTCGGTAGTTTTAAACAACGAGTATTCGTTCTGTTTTTCAAGAGACACTTATATGTCGTTTTCGATTTCAGATTTCGATCTGAGATTTCAGATTTCTGCTGCCAAATCAAAAATTAAACCCAAGAACTGTAAACTTTTTATAATATTATTACGATTTTAAGCCTCACGATGAAGATTTTCCATCGGAATCTGATTTCCAGGTTGACGGTGAGATAGGTGACCTCAGCACCGACCAAATAATTGCGGATTAAGTGCACGGTGATCCCCATGCCCTCCTGCTCCAATTTCCCAACCAGCTTCAGGAACAGTGGTCCTTTTTTTTAAAAATGTAACAAATTTTATCAAAAATTGTAACAAACTGAAAAAAAAAATTGTCAACGGCGAGACAGAAAAAATATTTTTGTATTTTCTCGTTCGCTCCCATTCCCATTCCCACTCGCAGTTTGACGTTTTATTGTTTAACGAGAAAACAAATAAAGATTTTAATGGGAAAAAATGTAACAAAGCGAAAAAAGTAACATTGTAACAAAATTATAAAATATTAAAAGGTGTAACACTTTCGTTACACTTGTATAATTGTGGCAACGCTGTTCAGGACGCCGCCGTCAAGGTAAGAACAAAATTAGTTCTGGGAGAAGAAAAACTTGGTATTCGTTTTACGGGTGATGAGGCCTTGGCTCCGGACGTTGTGCAATTAGAGCTCCGATTCAATTCTTTTTAAAAATATTTCCAAACGAATTGATTGACTACACGCTTAAAAATATGGGGTTGTTTTTTTTTTAAATTCAAATTCAAAAAATTGGTTTTCAATATTTCCAATTTATTAAACTTTTTCTGTAATGTATTTATATATTCAAATTTAATAAATGTTTCATTAAAATGCTGATTTTCTGAACTTTATTCTCTAAAGATTAAAATCTTGTAGGTATTTTTGTTCTACAATCCATACCGGTCTATATTAAAATAATATTTCAATCAAGAACTTATTAAAATTAAATTAAAGTTGACCTGACAAATAACATCTAGACTAATTACATTTTATTACGAACTTATTAAAGCCATTAGCTTCAGTACATTTGCTTTTGGTTTTAATTCAGGTTTTGAACCAAAGTGATTAGATTTAAATAAATCGGTAATACATTTGAACAAGTGAAAGTCATGCTGAAAACGGGGTTACATTGATATCCAGTGAGAATAGTTTTCTTAAAAGTATTTAACTTTAATTTTAAAGTATTCCTGTGAAGCGCAGAGGTATCCTTAGTGGATTTGCTTTTGAAGATAAGGGTGGTCTAGATATTCGAGGTCATTGCCTCAGAAATATAGCTATTATATTCCAAAAAGTAAGTAATTGACGGAATAATTAATAACATAATTCGCCCATACATGAGTTCTCCTTCATTTAAATTTCTAGATAAATAAAGCTACTAAAGGAAGCACAGCGGCAATCTATAGGATTATTTTCAGAGGGGATAAAAGACCACGAGAATTTGCCTACGCTTGACAATTTTCTATATGTATTTTAGAATTTAAAACCAATAAAAATTAATAGTAAAAAAAAAATATTTTCGGTGTTGAAATATATCGCATAGATATTTAAATTAAATCTAAAGAAGTATTAAATTATAATAAGATTTTATTATATTTTAATATTCCATGGGATTGTAAAAAGCAAAAGAAGTATTGAATTATAGGTAAAAGTATTAGATTTTAATCTGCAGTTTATTTAATTCGAGTACAAATGTATTAAAATTCTATAATTTTTCAATATAAATAAGGTTTGAATTTAATTACTTTTGCATTCAACCCCATCTCCATCTATATTAAAATTTTATATTTCAGACATGTTTTGTAAGACATTATTTAAAACTAATAAATCATTTTAGTTGTTTAATTTTAATACAATGCAAAATATTAAAATTTTATATTGTCTCGGCGTTGACTTATATACAACCCCAAAAATATTAAATTTAACGCCAGGATTTTTGATTTACCTGAACAGACGAATCTATATATGGAAAAATGCCTGTGCGTAGATGAGCAGCAAATTTTCTCCACTAAAGTGGAATCAATCATAAAAAGCCAAACAAATGGAGATATAAAGTCTACGTTCTTAGTGGTGTGAGCGGATTTGCATTAATATTGAAGATGGAAACTGAAACTGAAAATGTTGTGAAGCTGGAGATTTTTGGTCTTCAAATACCGGTTGAAAGAATATTTAGCGTAAAAAGAAGACTTAATTTCCGGCAATTTATACCTAATTTTAAAATATAAACTCGGGTAATTGAAATTAATTTTTCACTCAGGAAAAAACCAAATAAAATCAAGATAATTAGTGTCAGATCAAGCATATCCGTCGATAAAAGTCTGTCAATCTTAAAAAGTCTTACTTTGAGCATGTTTTTTGATTTACTTTTAATTCTTATTTTAAGATTGTTCTATAACAGTATTAAGAACGTGTAAGCTTAAATTAATCCCAAACTCATTTTATTCATAAAACGCAATAACTTGATTTTAATTCATTAAATAAAGCTTATGTATTTTAAAACATAACGCAATGAAGAATATGCGAGCTTAAATTAAGCTCAAAATCACCTCATTTTTCACCTATTTATCAGCAGTAAGAATAATGCTCTCTAAAACCCAGAATAGCTAGTCTTGAAATAAACTTACAAACATTTAAATAAGAACAAATTAACCTTATATTATATCCGAATTAGAGATTGCTCAGTTTTAGTTATCAACTCCGTCACTTTCTGTAATACGGCCCGAAAAATTAGTTTAGACGGTGTCGCAATGCGGAACTAAATATTTCCTATCTGGCAATGACACATTTTCTCGGAAGCTAACAACGCTCCCATTTACTCTCGTACCAAAGTGGGGGAAAAAGTGTAAGCGAAAGTATTTGTCATTTGGGGCCCCCGTAAAGATGGGGCACTGGCCCCGTGTGCCCTTATTGTCAAGACGGTACTGAGTATGGCTATAGATTTTTTAACTGGGTAACAGCTTTTGGTAAAACTTCTTCTTCTGATTAAATGCATAGGCAATTTTTGAAGTGAAAACTTCTTTAGGCGGGTTCAGGATTTTGAGATGAGATAACACCATATTGAACTCGCGACACCAATGGTCTGTTGCCAATGTACCGACAACAGTATTCGCGTTGCCAACCATTTTTGACGAAAAAATGCCTAATTTGAAAAAATGCCTTTTCCAATAATATAATGCCAAAATATTTTTTTTTTGTAAAGTGGAACAATAAATCAAAAACTAAACACAAATATAAAAATAGAAACAAAAATCAATTTTTATTTAAACAACAAACAGCTTTAAAAATTGTTTCCAATTTCATTCCATTTACTGGAAGTGGACCATGTAATTATTTTTAAAGAATGACAGATAAAGTGTTCGGAAAATGGACAGAGTTTGAAGGTGGAAACACAATATTTAAGACCGAGGTTACATATCATTTTTTTGTTGGCAAAGATTTTTTAAGGAATGATTAAAAAATTAAAAAGTTAAAATCATATTTAAAATAGAAAAAGATGCCTTTTGAAAAAAATAGCAATACAGCCTTAGCTAATGAAATAATGCCTAAAATGCATGAAAAAGCCTTAGTTGACTTTTTTTTTTGTAGTGTAGTGGTTTATAATAATGAATAAAAGACCACTTCATTTAAAAGTATTTTCTACACAATAAAATATTTCCTGACTTTTCAAAAAATACACATGTACCTAATTGTTCAAGTTTTCACTTCTGTCGGCAATCCCAAAGTGCGACTGTTATTTTTTTATACAAATTTTGTTAAACATATTTTAGTTAACATTTCTGCCATATCGTCAAAAGCGTATTCGGGCGACGTATAAGTACATAAGGACAAGTTTTGAGTCAAGGAAATGCAATATGGATGCGGTGACCATTCGCTCATTGTATTAATGTTCTGTATTTGAAGACGATGATCATTGTGAATTATTTTGTACGTAATAACATACAAATGTTTTGTATTTCAGGAGTTGTTTTAATTGCTCTGAATTTTATTTAAATTCTAAGAAACAATAAGGGAAACTTAAAACAAGAAACATAATTCGGTAAGCAATATGATTATAGTAACGTGCCCTAACTTGCTGAACGAGCAAACAAGTAATTCTATTTAATTTGTTTTTATAAAGTAAGTGGAATAGAGTATTTAAAAATTGGTTCTTTTTCTCTTAAGCTAAGTATCCTGCTCGCGCTAAATTTATCTCCCATACAAAATTGTCGACAAAGATAAAATTTAGTGATGCAGTTTAGCAAAGCAGTATCCTGTTCGCATGCTAAATTCTTAACTTCATACGGATGGACCGATGAAAAGTCTCCACTCTTTTGCCTCGCGAAATAAATGTCCAGTAAGAACACAGGAGGGAAAAGTTTGTGTTGTGTGATTATTATAGATTTTTCGGAGGAAACCGCAAAGAACGTTAGCGTGATAAATAAAAAAAACGCAAAACCAAAATACAAAGTAATTATTTAGCCAGCATTTATCTTTGGTGTGGAGAATCGAAGTGGAGACTAGGACGCTAAAATTTAGCGCTAGCAGGATACTAAATTAAAATTCAGTAAAATAAATTCCCACTCCCACCTACTGAGGTACATACGGCAGCATATACCTTTAGTAAGGCTTATTTTCTCATTCCTGCTTAATCCATAAGTTTTAGTGCAATCACCCCTTCGTCAGCTGTCCAATTTGATTGGTATTCCAGCAACGCGACTTCTACGCTGTCCATCACACACTTCAGTCTTCAGTTTGCAACTGCGCGCCCAAAGCTGAAGTTTAAAGTTTCTGCCTGTATGTCCGATGCCATTTTAGTGTCACGACCTACATTGGATATATTCGTGAGATGTGATGTCGCCACGACAGCACGGTGCAACCGCCATTTAACACATTCCCCTCCATTGTTGTGGCACACCTCAGTCACAGCCTCAACCTGTTTATTATTCGACACGTCATTCAGGAACAATCCATCCAGACCGGCAAAGGGTGTGTGCAGTCGCAGTGCATGCATGCACATGCCACCCAACCTTTTACTGCGGACCAGAATCCATGTAAGGATTTCCATTCAGAAGTGGAAGATATTCTCACCCGTTGCCGTTGTCCCCCGACGCGACGCACTCTCGTACTCAACCAACAGATATACTTATCCATGCAGCTTTCAGTGAGCGTATAGTTTGTTTACTGTGGGCGTTGCACGATGGAGCAACCATCCATGACACTCTCGGCACTTGCCTGACAATGCGCAAAACAAAGCGCTCCGTCACCGTCGAAAGGGAATGCACTATTGCCAAATTTGCCAGACCACGCCCTTAGACGTCTCCAATACATAGGTGCCACATGGATGACAGTGAGTCTAGGGCACCCATGATTTACTGAAAATGGCGATGCCGGTATATAGGTGGATAAATGCAATCCCGACCGAAGTCCTTTTTGGTGGTTCTGACTTTTAGTCCTTGCAGCGTCGCTGTCTGAAGCGACACACATACACACACACATACTTTTACCTTATAAGGGAAGTAAATAAATTCTCTAGTAATCAGGTGATACCATCATCGTTCAACTTCCACAGACGACATGGAATGGGGAATTTTATTGCTGAATCTCCAGATACGAGTGTACACCTAAAGATTCCTATATTTCACCTGGGACAGAGACGGACGTACGGACGGACGTTCGTTCGTACGTATACGTTTTGGCCGTCGGATGCGGACGACATGGATATAGCTATCCCATTTTTGGGGGGATGTGCTGGATGCCGTAAATGCACACCAACGATTGGCACTGCTGCCTTTGGAGGGATATCATCGCCTAATAGTCAATCGCGCGACGAATTAGTAAAACTTTAAAAATTGCATTTCGCTTCAAAAGGAAAAGGTCTCGAAAATTTAGCTCTCCTTTCTGTGTGCGTGTGCTGTCTGCGTCTTTTTTTCGCGCCAAGCAGATCCCTATCGGGCCAGATTGGAAAGAGCGACGCGGCGGCGTACGGTTGCCGATGAAATTATGGAGGAATCTCTAATGCCGATGCCAATTTACAAAATGAATATATTGCCGCATCTTGACGAGGATTTATTTGCGCTGCCAATTTATCTGTTGACATTCTGGGCAATTATTGTTTGAAAGCATCAGGGGCACAGTGGTAAATAAAAGTGATGATCCACTTGTGTATAGGGGCGACAGTAGCAGTAGGTAGGTATGCAACTAGTTCTAGATGATATCAGCGGATTTATTGGTAACAAAATCCGTGCAGTTGCTTCTTTCTTTCCGGCTCATGCCCAACTTAATCCGATTTCGATAACTTTTGGGACAAACAACGAATAGCTCTTGTCTTTCTAAGAAAAATAAGCTTTACTTGGTCTCCTTAACTTGGTGCTAAAGTGTTTTTCCAAGTAATACCTACACTTATATGTGCAAAGTGGACCATTGGTGTCTTTTCTTTTCCTTTTTGACATTGACCCTTAGAACGACCAACTCTTTGTTCACCTGCAGTGATTGACACAATTCTTCTGAGCCGCTAGGTCCAAACTGGTCTAGGTTTTAATGAAATTGTAGGGGCGTCTTTTCCTGTTGATCGGAAACATTTTTAAACACTGCCTGCCATTAGGCTATATACCTAGGGCGTGCGGAGAGAAGTACGAGTGATCTTTATATCTAAATAAACTAAATAAATAGATGGCGCAACAGGTCTGTAGGGCCCCTAGGCCTATCTTCTCAAAACCATTCGTTTTGTGTGAGTTTTTAATTTTTAGGACGAATGGAAGGGATCTACAACTTTATACCAAGTCCAAACGGCTACCTAATTGCTAAGCTCCTTTATGACAGTTTATACTCTCGGAAGTTTGTCAGGCGTTCGTGAGAGGTGACGTAGTGAAAAAAACCTCAAGTTGTAATGTGGGTTTTTTCGGGCTACGAACCTGAGACCCCTCGCTTTGCAGTTCAGCACATTAACCACTGAGCCACTGCGCCCACTGTCTTTATTCCTAAAGCATGTAAACCAAGCCATTCTTTAGCGAAAGACTTCAGACTTCATTAATCTGTCATCATTTCTCCTCAAGACACTTGAAAGGCTTATTGATATTCATATAAGAAGCAAGTGTTGCAGCGGAACTCTATGCAATGGTCAGCATGCATATTTAAAAGGTAAATCAGTAGAAGTAGTAGGCAAAATAGAGGGCAGCCTGAACCAAAAACAATTTGTACTAGCTGCCTTTTTGGATATTGAGCGGGCTTTTTAGTAGAGATGCAATCAAAAGCGCATTGGAAAAGATAAATGTCGAGCAACGCATTACCAATTGACTATGCGAAATGCTCTCGAGGAGAAATATCATTTCCACTCTCGGAAACAGTTCAATAAGAAAATCTGTCAAAGAGGCACCTCCCAAGGAGGGGTCATCTCTCCCCTACTCTGGGTGCTGGTTATAGACGATATACTTAAAGCACTTAATAATACAGGATTCAGAGTTATCGCTTACGCGGATGACGTAGTTGTCATTGTTCAAGGAAAATTTCTAAAAACTTATGGAAACAGGCCTCAATAGGCTCGGAATATGGGCCGAACGGTGTGGACTGTAGCGGACATGCACTTTCAATAAAGTAAGTAGAGCGAAGTTCGAAAGAAAATTAATTTAAAACATAAAGCGCTAATAAAGCGATTTCGCTAGTTGTTGTCTGAACACTGTCACGATGAACGCACGGAGTTCAGTGGCGACTTAAAACTCCGCGCTTTCGCGCGCACAAAATAAAAATATTATAGATCGGCATCTTGTAGTCATTGGTTGTGCTGGGGAAAATGTCTCTCCTTTGCTTTTAATTTATATATTTAAATTATATAGTTCTAATAAAGTTGAATAAATATTTAAAATTAATCCATCGCGTTTGAATATCGCGATACGAATAGCAGACTTCAATAGCAGCATAACAGCTATAGGACTAAGAGTCAACCCGGGGAAAACAGAACTCGTACTATTTAGTGCAAAATACAAGCTGTCAGACTAGCTGCTGTGGAACTTTCTCTCTCGGAAGGCGCAAAAAATTGGAAACTTAAAGTCGAGGAAAGAGTCTGCAAGGCTCATAACGCTCTCTTCGTTTGTAAGAGGACAGCAGGTAAGAAATGGGGCATGAAGTCTTGTCTGGTGGAAATCCACGATCAAGAAGTATTTGCAGGATATGTTGACCAGGGTATAAAGAACAGCCTTAGTGGCCATTACCGGTGCATTACGTACCACACCAACGGCTGCACTGAAAGCGTTTATGCAATCTTTTACCACTGGACTTGCACATAAATTGCATGCAGGTAATAGTGCGCTACGGCTCACTTATGCGGGTCTTTTAAAAAAACAGTAGAATAGCACGCAGTACTATTTTAACGGAATCTTTCTCCGAAATCCCGGAAAAAAGCGGATGAAAGTCTAGATATACTTCATTACGATGTGTCGTAACCTGACAGACAGGACTGGCTTAGGAACTTAGTCTCGAAGAAGAATGAGACCTAAGTATATACTGACGGTTCCAATAAGAATATCGCCATCTACATTGATAGTCAGGCCTGCGCTTAAAGCGCTATAGTCACATACCACTAAATCTGAACTAGTCAGGAATTGCCGTACAATGCTTAAATGCATTAAGCTCGCAGAATTGTGTTGGGTACCTGGGGATTGCGATATTAAGGGTAACGAGAAGCCCGACATTCTGGCTAAGGAACGAGCGGAGCTCCCACTTAATACAATGATTAAGGGTATCAGACCACCTATGGCCGTTGCTAGATGGGTTGTCTTCGAGAAAACGTTCAATAAAGCAGCCACAACCACCAGATGGTCACAACTAGAAGGGCACAGGGTCTCAAAGGCATTGTGGCCAGTTTTAAATAGGAAAAAGTCTGAAGAATTACTAAAATTCAGTAGTTCAAAGTTGATATTAACGGTAGGAATTATCTCCGGACACTGCATTCTAAGGAAGATGGCATGCTAAGATGACTAGGCTTAGCTAATACGGATTTATGCAGGTGCAGTGAGGACCTACAAGTTACGGAAGATATCTCCCACCTTCCATGTCAAGCAAGTGGTCGGAGTAGATGGAAACACCTAGACAGGTAATTCTTGAATAACTTAGAGGAGGTTGGGTCCTCAAACAATATTGGGACCATCATTAAATTCTGTAGTGAAATTGACTATTTGGGCGATTTGGTTTAGCTTTTTAACCGTAATGGTTCCGTAGAGATGGGCGATGGGCCTTGGAGCCTGGTCTTTTTGTGACGATCTCACAACCCGACTCGACCTAACCCAACCTTACTTTTCCTGTTGAAACTATGCTAACATTACTCAGGTGCAGGGAAATAATTTCGCGGTGTGACGTCTAAGTAATCGAAGCAAACTGACACTAATGCTCCGGCCCGAAGAGTCCTTGAGTAAATAAGTCATTCTGATTATATTTATTACGAAGCCAATACTTATTCCAATTTCTGTCAGTATTAAGCTTGATTTTTTTCATTAAAATAAAGAAACAAATTAAATTAATCAAAATATAAAAAACAACCGACGGGATACGAAAACCATTTCAACCAACTTGCACAGGTCAACTTGAAGCAAAGACCGCATCAACTTAAGATTGTTAAGGCCTACATTTTCCACAGATTGCAGCGCCACCTAAGTGAGTATATTTGAAACTGATAACCCCAGATATATGTTTACAGCACGCTTAAATATTTTCAGCATTCGTTAATACAAAAATTCAGAAACTTACCCCACATCTTATAAAAGCAATGACAGTCGAACAGAGCTCTTTTTTCATTATTCTATTCATTTGGAATCTGCTACTATCCCTTAATGTTGTTTAGTCTGAATAAAGCACAGTACTGTCTACCAACACCTGCAATTAAAGCCATCAAAATAATTAAATATCTACCCCACCTAGCAAATAGAAAGCACAACTGTCAACTGTACCCGCAATGTCGGTTTCCAATTTGTGTCTCCACAATAAAAAAAACAAAAAAAAAACTGTCCTAGCTATTTAAAGCTTATTCCAGCCTCCTGCTGGACCTGTAATCCAGATAAACATATAAACAACCTATTTCGCCCACGTTCACCTTCGAGTGTATCCCATTTAAGAGAGAGGATAACCTCAAGTGACAACCGAGGTTAACTTTTCTGTCAAACTTTTTAAATATCACCCCTAAGTGGGACTAACGTTAGTGGTATGAGTTTGATACCTGTATTATGTTAACGCATTCGAAAACCAACCCACCAACCACCGCACATGTTAAATGACCCATATGTTGGTGGAATTACCAGAAAATCCTCTTGTGTGCCGTCATCATCACCATCGTCGGTCGTGGTCGTTCGCAATGCTGATGATGATGAAGATGGACAAATTAGATTGTCCATCGGGGGATTTTCACATAAAACATTTTCCCAAAAAAAAAAACCCTCTTTTGGATAACCTTGTGTATTTACATAGGACAGCTAGACCCTTACTTCGAGGGTTGTTTATTAATGAAGAAAAATTATTTCTATGTACTGTAAAAAAAAAATCCAAGCGACCCCCAGCCAAGTCTTATCTCAATTGCCGTGAGATTGAGGACAATTACTTTAAAATTACACTACAAGAGAAACAATACAATAAAGTACAGCGACCACATATAAAGTTCTTCGCTCTACATAGGCTTAGTCTGTTTGAGGGGGGGTCCATTTTGTGCCTTCTATATCTAAAAGGAATGTTACGAAGTGCATATTTTCAACTGATGTTCCAGCTCAAGTCTTTGGGTTTGGTTTGGCTACGTTTAAGGGGTCTCATGAAACAATGGACGCCAAAATGGGTGTAATTTTCCTGTCTAAGGAAACTTATGAACTCAAAACAAGAAAAATGAAAACCAAAATACAGTTACTTGGAAAGCACCATGCCGACTTCGACTTTCTTTCTTTGAACTCTAAATGTACAAAGTAGTTCTTTTTATAGAATGTCCAACGATTTCGCGATAGTCACTCGTATTTACGGGGCTTTAATGTCAGTCCGAGTGTCTCATGGCGTATTTCCTTAGAAGACGGTGCCCTGATAAGTTTACAAGTATTTCGCTGCTTTGTTTCAAAAATATCCTTTGCTTTCAAAAAGTGCCCGAAAATCAAATAATTACTGCGTCTGTAAACTACGATTGGTTTATGATTTAATCGTGAAACGGTAACAGACCTAAAATAGTTTCTTTCGCGACTTTTGCAACTCTAACAAAAAAAATTTCGGTTTTTTTGACCATTTGCACAATTCTGCTCTTAGAAATCAGATTTCTTCATCAAAATTCGGCAAATAATAAAAAATGGCTTGGGAAATTTAACTCATTTGGGGTTTAGAGCTTTATTGCTCTTTTTGTTCAGACATTGGTCCATGATATTCATGAACTTTTGAGTAATGCAGTACATATTTGCGTTATCAACTATTTTCTTATCAAGAACTTTAATTTAAGAACTATTATTAAAAACTTCTTTCTGCAGAAAAATTCGTTAACTAAATAAATACGAAATTTGACTACAAGAACTTTACTAGTATCTACTATAAAAGAACATTTTTTCTACAAGAACGTTACTAGTATCTACTAAAGGGTTTTCCAATAAAACATGTTATTTTGGTATTCAAAGAAAAATGCCATTTTTTGAGATAAGTGATCGGATGTTTATTTCATAATAAAGAGGAAGGTATGCCGTTAATAATGAAAAACAACACCAGCCAAATGGCCAGCACGAGCACGCATACAGGACAATATCCTTTTTATGAAATTTTCCATAACCAAATCGCAAAGTGGCTGCCCTATGTTTATGTATAGCCTCACGAATTTTATCTTATCTAGGTCTTGAATCGACGTTGGGCTGTTGGCGTAGACCTTATCTTTCACGTGGCCCAAAAGGAAGAATTTGCAAGGTGTTAAATCACAAGATCTCGGTGGCCAATTGTGATCGCCTCTTCGAGAGATAACACGGTACGGAAACTTTTCCCGTAAAAGATCAATGGTTTCGTTGCTTGTGTTTTTTCACCATTTTTGTAGTGAATTTTAATAATTTCAATGCGTTGTTGAAGCGTGTATCGTTCCATTCTTAGTAATGGCGTGATTCTACTTTTCAAATGTCAAAGAATAAAAGCTTCAAAAGTGACAGCTACCGAAATAGCGGGTCATTCACAATAACACCTCACATTGGAAAACCCTTTTTAAAAGAACATTTTTTCATGGAGAGCTATTCTAGATGTCAAAAGAACTTTTCTCACAATACAATAATTTTCTCTTAAATAATACAATAATTCTATTTTCTTATACCGAGCATAATTAGCAACAATGTTTAAAAAAAAAAGTCCTTATATTTGATACGCACTCACTCCTATCGGGAATTTTATATACTGATGTGCTTGTTTCAGTTTGAAAGTCAGAAAAATGAATAAAAAAAAAAATGCAGTGTCATACGGACTTAAGTAAACTTTTCAATAAATTAATTACTTCAGAAACATCCTATATGATAATATGATAAATGTTATTTGCATAATATTTTGAATCCAAATACAATATATTTTTATTTTTAACTGTTAACAAAGGTCTAAAAATGAGCTTAAGTTACAAAGTGCAATCTACGAATTGCAAAAAATGCATGCTACATACTTGACTGCCAATGTGCCTCTGCTTCATCTTATCCCACTTTTAGTAACACGCTTCATTGCAATGAGGAGTGTTTTTTAGTTGAGAATGTAACAGAGTTTAAATACTTAGGTCTTTTGAAGCTTATTATAAACAAAAAACAAAACACAAAATAGGAAATGCACAAAATATCAGCTGATCTGTCAAATATCATATGCAAATCAGTAATGCCCTCTCCTTCAATCGGAGAGGGCATTACTGATTTGCACACTTTTCGGTACTTTTCATAGTGCACTTTCCTTTGTTTCCTAATACATCACGATTGATTTATGAGTGAATTTGTATCGGAACACAGTTTGTTAGGCTGATTATGAAAATAAATGCTGAATATTTTTGAAAAAAAGAAATAATAGCCGGCTATTTTGTTTTAGAATAAATTAACTCACGTAGGAAGTCAAAAGCGTTTTAAGGACCTATCGCTTCCGTTTTTGAATTTAAATCTGCCAAGCAACGAAACAGTGCGTGTTAAATCTTGTAATGATCTTTTAAAATTGTATAGCTCATATTACTAAATTCGGGAAACTTAGAAAGCGACAAAATGTTAAATTCATTCAGAAAAATATAAGCCCGCGGACATTTTTCTACACGAATAAAAGCAGAAAACATTATCAATTTACTAAAATTAGTTTATAATTGTAAACGTTCAGGCTGAACAGAAGTGTATTTAAATTCGCTCCTATTACGAAATTCCATACCGCCATTTTTGGTGGTTGGGCAAAACCCCTTTTGAAAATGACATTTAGGGAGGATTTCTTTAGCTAATGCCCGGCATAAGCATGGCTTTCTGACCATTAATATTTAACCCTACAGTTAATGATAATCCGACAACTAAATTTGTTTATTGGTAAAGGGATTTTGGAAAGTGTGGAGTCTTTGCGCAAACTGACAGACTAAAGTGGATTATTGGTGCCGAATGTCTTTAAAAAAAATATATTCGTAGCACGCTGCGCCATTTCTTTAATCTAAAAACATGTTTGCACAGACAAACTATTAACAATTATTTATTATGGAATTTTTAACTCGAAGCTCCAATACAGAGTCGGAATATCGGAATCAAATTCAGCCCATTTCAATTCTAAAAAAAATGTTTTAAATTTCCACAATATGAAAACGGTACCATGAACTAAGGCCATATAAGCTAACGCCATAATTGTGATAATTCATTTTCAAATGCGAATAAACGTCATAATCCACTAATGGCCTTAATTCACTTTCAAATGAGAACTAAAGCCATCACTTAAATGTGAACTAATGCTATAAAATGTTTTTGAACTCCAAAGCACAGCTATAGTGCAATATAACAGTTTTGGTCTAACGCTATTAGTCTTTTTCACTTTTCATTATAATTTCGTGCTTCTGTTTCTAGCCTATATGTGCTCCCATATCCATAGACACACATGCACAACAGTAAATAGGTACCTACTCTAAATTAAACAGTGACCCCAAGCAGGGGGGTTGCAGTGGAGCAGCATGTCGCCCCATACTTATCTCACTATCACGCCATAAATTTTATATACCTACATCTATGTTGATATAAGAAACACACATTATTATTTTTTGGAAGTTAGTGCCCTCGATACATTATTTATTAAAAAATATTATCATTATAACTCAAATTATTGATAATGCTGCGATATGAGTGAGTTTAATTCACATACAAATGAGTACTAAGGCCACTAAAAAGAATTAACACCATATGGCTTTAGTTTTCATTTAAAAGTGAAATAAGGCCATAAGTGGATTATGGCGTTAATTCGAATTTGAAAATTAATTAGCACCATTATGACGTTAGTTCATATGGCCTTAGTTCATGGTACCTCGAAAACACCGTCGACATCCTAGTTTTCCATTTTTCAGTGCTATGAAAATTCTTCCAGTCCGTCATTTCCAGATCAAAATTTTAGATTTATTTCTGTTTAAAATTTACGCAGTAATTTTTCGAGTGCTTTATCTCATTTCCCATACATGTATATGTACCGTTTTCCCATACATGCCACCGCTTTTCGTAACTTTTATTTGGTTTCATCGATTCGCCTTTTTAATAAATTACCCGTATCGATCAGATCATTGACCGTTCCTGGCAGGTTTGATAAATGTGTTAAACATTGGTTTTTACAATTTGATTACAATAACATTGAATCTATTTTTTTTTCTGACATTATGGTGTAACTTAAGACTTTTCTTTTTCTTTTTTGTATAAAATTAAGTTTTATAAATTGGACTTGAATTCTACTTTAAATGCATTGATTTTCCCATATACAAATCATACTGAGACCCCCAACTCGCAATCCTCTTTCCGCTGGCCCCCTAACTTTTTTCCAAATTCGCTATTTTGTTTTCCTATCGGTGTTATGTCAATAAAGAATCCGTGTGATATGCAAAACAATACAAAAAATACAAAAATCAATGCTACCAACCTCGGCAACCGTGGGGATATGTGCGAGAGTTCGGGAATACCACATTGTATTGTATTGTATTGTATTGTATAGTTTTTTACATTTTTACATTACTGAATGCCATTGGTTAGTTATTATACATTTTTTAAAGGCGAATATTTTAATTTGTTTGGTTAATAAAAATATCTATGTCAACATGGTTGCGCATTTTCTACTTTTGAATATCATTAACTTCGAGTAAAAATATTACAAAAACAAACAATTTTAAATTAAACGGATAAAATTCTTTGAACGCTGCCAGAAACTTTGCCCAAAGCGGAAGTTGAATATGCAAGGTGCGAGTGTTTTGAAGTTACTTGACATTTGTCACCACGAATTTTTATGTAACAATACTAGCCATTTGCCACCCCATAAAAATATAGCTTGTAGGCAAGTAACGGGGAATCGGACGAAGTTGGTGCTCTCAGTAGATTTGTTTTAATTGTCACCCCAACAAAAATTAAGCCATTGTTATTAACCCTAGAAAGATAATCTACGTCCGCGAGACGTATGGCGCGGAAACATTGTATTGTTCATATTAAACTTTATTTGCACTCATTAATTTATTTATTTCGATATTACCTACATAATTAAATAAAATACTAATATATGATCAAAATTACCAACATGGGTTTCATTAAACACACTAATTAAGTGTCATACGTCCCTCAGACGTATGATTATCGTTTACGCTATTTATTATATGATTATCTTTCTAGGGTTAATATCATTGACGTAAAGTATAAAAAATACTAAATGCCACCAAATAATTTCATTTCTAATATTGTAATGATTTGAAGTGTTTTATCTTATCTTATTAAAGTGGTCATCACTTGGTTATTAAAGAACACATTTTTTTTCATTTATAATTAAATCACGCGCGAAACGTTTTTCTTTTACTACGGAAGGGAAAAAAAATGGCCGGTCATTCTCGGAAGTCTTTTTTTCTTGTCTGTGGTAGTAATGCCAAATTACAATATTCCATACAGTTTTTGAGGAAACTACAGAGGGCGTTCGAAGAGTCAATGGAAATTTATTATTACAAAAGTGTCATTTGTTTTTATTATTCAATATTCATTATACAATTTTTAAGCATTTAAAACAACATATCCCCTTTTTCTCATCATGAAATTTGGTTTAATACTAAATCCATTTTCCTTGAATAGTTTAAATGAATATGTCAAAACTATTGCAATTATTTCGCTGTATTAACAAATATAAACCTGTTTTCAAATGTAGGTTAAAAAATGATTGAAAGATTTTTAAACACTTTGATAAACACTTAAATTTTAAATTTTATATATGATTAAGTCCCTCGCTGAAAAATTTAAGCAAGCTCGTGGCTAAATATTCGCCTGCAGTGGATACTTAGGTGTAGTAACTTCCTCCATTTTGTTTAATATCCGTCGACAACATCTAATTGATTTGACGTCCTAAGCGGTCTGCATAAAGGTCACGTCCCGAAGTGGCTGCCTGTTCTCTATCCATTTCGGTCTGCATTGTTAATTTCCCAATGTGATGACAATTTGTGTCGTGCGCGAACTAGAACATAGTCCCATGCACATTTTTTACCGTTTGTTTTACACCGACAAAGGAGCGTACACATTTGGGCAATGATAATCTTTTCTTCAATTGCCTTTGCAGGATGTTTAATCGCCCTTCTTGGGGTCGCTTACAAATATTCGGCTGGCATTTTTGGTGAATAGTGTGTTCTCCCCCAAAACGTGAACGCGATGACAGTTTAACAAATAAACAGCTAAACGCCAAAACATGGCAAATACTCACGGTCTCATGATATACAGCCGCGTCTCTCTCAAATGTGGGGAATGTATTTCCGCCAGATAAACTTATTTCATATGCGACACTAAATTATCCGCAAGAATGTTGTTTATGCAAAATGAGACCCCCCTCCCCAAACTGCGCCACAGAGCACGCTGCCTATTCCACAGTGGCAAGTGGTAAGTATGTTGTAGAGTGCCACCAGAAAGGTTGATATACGACTCTATGCATCCTAGGCAGAGTGTTTAAAGCATAAATCGCTGCGCTCTCTCTGGATAATAACTCAAGAATGAGCTGTTGGAACAAAATAGGAACACGACCTGAAGACAGTGAATACCAGACCTACTCGGCGGGAAGTGGCAGAACAAAGCATGTGCACACCCAGGTGGAACATTCTTTTCCATATACACTACACACCCACCGCCATGATGGGTCATTGTTTGTGAATTTTGCCCAGGGGAAAGCCGTCCGGCAGACCGCCTTCGCACCCACCGCCTCAGCGCAACCGTATCGATGTGAAATCACCCTCCGGGCATGATGACGGTGTGGTGTGAACTTAAAGTGAATTCAACTCGAATTGCTGCTTAAATTTCCAAAAATGAAAACGTACACATTCCTGGGAGCCCGCAGAAGTATTCGCCGGGGGTGGAGTGGGAGAAATACTTATTTGCCGAGCGTGGGTGGAGGGCTCACGATAGTGGAAATGGAGAACTTTCGTTTTCGATCTCTTCGGGATGATTTTAATAAAAGCCCCAACAATTTTTGCACACGTCGGAAGCGGGCCGGCGACTTGATGTCGAGCCCTGCGACAGTGACAAATTTTCGATTTATTTCATTACAAAGCATGGCATAGCAGATACGTACCCGCCGCTGCTGCTGGCGCGTCTTTCTGTATACATAGTTCTGACATGTTCGACTGGGATTGTTGTTGGGTCCTTTTTATTCATCCTTCTTGCAGATGAGTAGAGCGGCAGCGGACGCGAGTGGAAAGGAAATCCAAATCAATGTGCAATGTGATTTATTTGGATTAGCCCAGGCATCGCATCTTGTGTGTTGGCGCGTTTCGTATATCAATTGTGTGCGCGATGATCGTCAATCCGTTTTGGTTGGCTACTGGTATGACATGCCATTAGTTTTGTTTTATTTTAACATCATAATCAGACTGAGGGTGACTCCAGACTACACGCAACTTGAGAAAAATATGCGTAGAGGGTAGGGAGGTGAATGTAATGCGTCTATTGAATGGCGAGCTTAATAGTACATTAGGACACGGGAAATGTGTGACAGCTTGTCAACCATTTTCATCATTTCCAAAGAAATGTATCTCGTTGAGATTGACATATTTTTCATTTGTCCTGGCTTAAGGGTAATGTTCATCAAGGATGTCAATGATTTTTGTTTAAGCACGTGCAGGGGAGAGTCTGTTAAATCACATTCTGCTGTATATAAACATCCAGCTTTCTGAAATTCCGCTGCAAAAATGCGGTGCTGGCAAAGTTTTCGAGGGCGTACCATCCTTAACCAACTTATTGCGGTAGTAAAGGGGCCAATGAATTGGGCGCAAACCACGCAGTCAAAACCTTCTCATCACTCAAAACCAGGCAGACTATCATCTGATTCAGAAATTCAAGTTGTAAAAGCAGCAACAGGACGGCTGACGCACCCGCGCACTACACTATTTGGAACAGCAAGCATCAGTGTTGCCACTAAGAAACACGAATCCGGTCAAATCTGACGGAATGACCGATTTTTAATTTTTTTAAATTCGGTCAGAAAATCCGGTCAAGAGATAAAATAAGAAAAAAGGGATTGTAGTAGAATATATTTTAACTAAAAATTGAAAGAAAAGAAAATTATATTATATGCATGCTTTTAATCTTAATTAAAGCTAATAAAACAAAAACACAAAGAATTCACTGTAAAGCTTTGCATCAAAACGTTTTGCAGAACAAGGAACTTTCCAGTTTCCACTCCACTTCGGCGTTTGAATTTGGTAAAACCAAAACCGAAGTTGCAAAATATTCTAAATGGTCTTCACTTCAGTCTTGTTTGAATGCACACACTCAGTCACAGTTGGTGGGAGCATTCAAATGAGACTGCCGCGAGGAGCCGCCGCATTCAAGGATTATTTACAATTAATTGGTTTCTCTATGAAATTGTAAGTGTGTTCATTAAGTATGATATTATTCAAATTATAGAAATCTATGCTTTATGTCTAGTCATAAAACAATTTTATTTTTCAGGTCAAAATAGGGTTTTCCGATTAAAAATCGGTTTGACCGGATTTCAAAAATGTTCTCCGGTCGGAATGAAGAGATTTCGGTCAGATATGACCGGATATTTCCTTGGTGAGAATATAATTCATCCTTATCTGTTCTATCTCTCCTTCACTTCTTCTCATCTCTTTTTCTTCTTCTTCTTTTATGTTTGTTTCTGATTTTTCTGTTTTTTCCTTATTTTCTGCTTCCTTCTCGCGTTCTTCTCCTTTAACTTTTGTTTAATTGTTTTCTTCTTCTTATTCTTGATATTGTTCTATCATGCTGTGGTCCCGAGTGTGAAGACTGTTTTCTCCTTTTTTTTTTGTCAGCAAAGGCAATAATTTTCCCCTAAATTCGAAAAAAGTTGCGTTTTTTCCCCTAATTGAAATTTGCCTTTATTTTTATATAAAAAAAATTAAAAAAAAATTAAGTTGTTTTATAAATGTCTTTATTAAGAAGTTTTATCATATCATTATATATATTATGCAAGGATCAGTTAGCTAATTCTATAAAAACCTAAAATAAAATAAAAATAAATTCATAAATTAACTCACAAAAAATCTTACGCAGACATGAGATATTTTCTTTCATAGGGTGAACATTTCATTCTGAGTAAACTTTTTAAATTTATTTGTAATGTAAATGTATAAATTTTAGTTTTAAGCAATTTAAGTTTCAAATAGATTTTTGATTTTTTCCCCTTTTTTTAAGCTTTCCCCTCGTTTTCCCCTCAACCTGGGACCGCTTCATCTTCATATTTTCTTTCCTAAATTTGCGCTCCTTTATTTTCTTCCCTTGGCTTCTTCTTCTTTAACTTTCTTCCTTTTTTTTCTGCTTCTTTGAATTTTTCTAAGTTCACATCGATTTTATCTCCTTCTGTCTCATTTTCCTCTTATTTATATTTTGCTTTGTTATTTCCATCTTTTTGTACATTTTCTTTGTACATTTCTTTCACTTGTTCTATTTCTTTTATTGTCTTTCTTCATCTTCTTGCCCTACTTTTCTTACGAACATTTTCGGGTATTTTGAAGAGTTCCTATATGTAGGCCTTCGGAATAGGGGGCGTGGCACGTGGCAAAGGTCTCTACAACTCGTAGACTAGATACCAATTGGAGCCTCATGTTGGAAAGCTGAAAAGGATCTGTATCTGGAATAGTTGTATATTTCTCAACACACCCAACTGACATTGAAATTAATCGATTCTCCGGGCTAAGGACGATTGAATAAACAAAAGTTAAAACGAAGGGAATCGCGCGTCGCTATTGGTGGTTCAATTGTTTAGGCTATAGTGAGCACTGAAAAACAATTCAAACTCCTTCTACATATATCCAGTATAACCGCAGGACGATCGACACACTGAAAGCTCAAACACAGCTCCAAAACGTGACCGATCGATTGAAATAAGCTAAAGGAGGACAGTCAACTCCTTAAATGAAACATTCAGGACCCAATTTGTACAGTGCTGGACCCAACATCTGTAACAAATCATATAATTCGGTGCCACTCACCGCCTCCTTAACTACCGCAACTCCTATAGAAGCAGTCAATTTTACTCAGCGTCAGCGCACGTCTCCCATTGAGCGGCCTCTAGTGATGTGTTTATTAGACGCCTCTATGAAATTATCACCACGTCTCAGCGCGACTCATAATCATTTGTTTTCTTCGACCTCAGCACATACATCTGTGCAGCTCAATAAGAGAGAGCACATAACACTATCATCATCATCATCATCATCAGCATCAGCAGCATCTTCGCATCATGGCAGTGCAGCTCTAGTGAACTGTGTGCCGTGCCGCTGCTTCTTCCAATCCGGGGTCTCTCAGTCTCAGGCCTCGGCCAACATTGACTAATGCGATGTGGCAAATATGCATTCTTCATTTATCTTCGTTGGATGTCAGGTAAAGTGCTACTGCAAAATGCTACCTTAAGGGCCGACGGCATTTTGCGGTAATTGTGCAAGGGCCGAGTAATTAAGAGCGATTACACATTAAGAACATATAACGCCACAGCCAGGGCTCGGATTTTCCCTGGCAAAGTTATTGAGAGGTGGAAAAACGTTTTCGCACCGAACGACCTCTCGAATTGTCTTGATGTGTGATTTATACGTGCATATGTCGTTTTGTGTGGCAGGACGATGGAATGTGTAGTATTTGGCATATGCTATATGAAAATAAAACACTCGTTCCCTGGGAATATTGGCCGATGATGAAGGAAAGGTCTACTGACTTAAGTCTTTTTGTTTTGTCTGATTTAATGATGGAAATGGGAATGTTACGCAGAGTCAGTATCCACCTGCTAATACAAGTTATGTTTGAAGCGCATTTGTGTCACCTGAGTCAGCGTGACCACATGTATGACTTTTATATATACACAACTGCGTTTCTGCAGCTTAATTTGACCGGGTTGAATGTCGACGAAGTGGGATGGAACACAAAGGAGCAAAAGAGAGTGCGATTTACGAGGGCAAAACGGCGGCACGCCCGCAAACACCACACATCCATTTATGGCGTGTGCCCAGTGATGCCAAATTCAAATAATTTTCTACTTGGACTAAAACTAGGTACCTATGTTTGTTTTGTTCAGTACTTTGTACCTAATTATGAAACTAAAATGTCAAATGTTTTATATTTGTGTTTAATTTTTGATTTATTATTCCAGTTTGCCTAAAAAAATTAGGCATTTTTTCGTCAACATTTATTGGCAACGCTGCCTTTATACTATAGATTAGATAGTACTATTTCCCTTAACGCAGTAAAAAAGAGAAAGATATACGGTAAACGGTAGTTATTAATAGGCTTACAAATAATATTGTTAAATGAAATCGTTTTTATTTTATTTTAATCAAAGTCGAAAAATACTCCGGTTCGGCGGGTTTTTCTAAGAGTCTAAAAAAAAACTAATTGTGAATATATGTATTTAAATATAAATATAAACCTACAGGTATTTGAAAAGTCAATGGTGCTAAAAATGCAAGATATCTGTTATCTGAATGCCAGATTTCAGACATTGTTTATGACAGCCAACGGGTCAGTATAAACTCATAAATTGCATTCTATTGATAACTCAATCACTCAAAAAAAGAAACAGTAGTGCCAACAGTTTCGTTGGTAATGAACCCAAAAATCAAATTTTTTGATATAGGAATGAAATTGTTGGCAATGATGGATGATAAAAGTTATAAAGAGTATCATTGACAAATCATATTAAGCCCCTCTTGCCGTTGGCCCCTCAAAAAAAAAAAATCAAATTCTGCCAGCCTTGGGGAAATGTGATAGAGTTCGGGAATACCACATTTTTAACTGAATGTCATTGGTTAGTTATTATAAATTGTTAAAGAGCGAATAATTTAATTTGATTCAGTTGTCGTTGTTCAAAAAGCTACGCTCGAATGTTTAGTATCAGACTATTTCTCTTTTGTTTAGATATGAATTTAAATGAAGTGTAATTCAACACTAACAGAAATGAACAGTCCTATTCTTTTCACAATAAGTATCATTTTATATCACACCCTGTTAACATTGCTACTAGTTGAAATGAATTAAAATTATTAATAAACATAATAATGCCGACTTTAGACCAAAAAAGTAAAAAAGTTTCAAAGCAACAACCATAAGTGCGCACTTTAACCTTACTGCGCTGCATGGCCATTCAAGTTTGATTGCAGTCCCTTCAACTGTTAGATGTTCAAGTTTGTGCTCATCTAATCTAATAGCTGAACTAAACAAATTCTCATTGACGTAGTTTTAAATGTAAATAATCAACAATCAAGATACAAATTCATTATTTTATTCATTCAATTAAGTTTTGACTGTTCATTTTCAAAATCTTTCGTTTTGTTTGCGCCACCCTGTAGTGCTGATTCGGCTAACGTATTCAATATTAGTAACGCGCGAGAATCGTCAAAAATACACGACGAAATCATCACATTCTTTCGGAGTTTGAACTTATTTTCTAGTAGCATACAAGTCAGAAAGGTTTTTTTTTTAATTGTAGGGGCGCTTTTTATTGTGCTATTGGGGACGACTTTTTGGGACATTTTTTGGAATGTTTTTTAGTCCGGGTTTGGTGTATTTTATTTTGCAATAAATAAATTGAGTGAAGCCGGCTGACTTGTTAAAACAATGAATCATTAACTGCTTAGTTTGTTAAATGGAATAGTGGGAAAGTCATCTCTCAAACCTTCACGATGCGACGATGATAGGGTGTAGGAGTTAGGCTGCAGCAACGTAGTGAGCGATAGAGCGATTGAGCGACGTCGCTGCTGCCTATAAGAGCTTACACCGCCATCCTCTATACACAGTTTTTGAAGAGGGACCCACTTCAGACTTGAATTGCAATCGTAAGTAGCCTATAGGACGAGTACCCATCTCCCTATGCTGAAGAGGCAGCATACGGAAGAATGAGTCTTCATTACAAAACCGTAGAAGAACTCCCTCTTTGGGAATTGTAAGACTTCCAGCCTACTTTGCTGTTCCACTGATTAGTTCTTTTTTTTTTGTTTTAATTATACGACTTTGCCAAATTCTAGAATAATAAGGAAGAGCCGCGCAACTTTCCTTTGGGAATTGGTCCACTTGCGCAAATATCTGCCGGGCAAAATCAAAGGGCCGCCCTTTTTCGATCACAACAAAAACCGTACTGATACACCGCCAGCAGGCATTTTTCCCGCCTCTCTAAAGGGGCTCTTCATCTCCTGCCTAGAATATAGCAGTCGGCATATAACCGACACAAAAAGACATCGTCGCGGTGTGCAATCCTTTTGATACACCGCCATTATGATCATAATTACTTATGCCATTTGGAATTACTACGGTGTGTGTGTGTGTGTGTGTCTCTGGAATGTTCACTCCATGAGGTCAGCGAGTATAAGCGAGTATAACTGTTTAATTGACCTCATCTTCCGCGGCCTGCGCGGCGGTTGACATCTCGAGATCTAATTGCTGATTCTACACTTGTTCGCCACCTTCCCAAAGCGAACATTCCTCAATGAGCCGCAGACCAGCCGGAATAACATACAAAAAACAACCGCACGGCTTGGACATTTTCGGGTCACGAATTTTTCAGCGCAACACCGCCTGGCTCCTACATCCTATACCTGTATACGCACGGTAGCCAGCCGGCCATCACCACGTAACGCGTTTGATTTCTATTAAATCAATCAAATCAATTTCGTTGCGAAAGTGATGAATTATATCAAAGCGGAGCCGACGGCACCGCTGTGCGCTCGTCTTCCCCAAAACCCTGAGAGGAAGCCCAAGAGCAACGTTTTTCTGTTTCTACTGCGCCGCGACTCGGCTTTTGAGTTCGTTTTGTGTTGCAGTTTGCAGATATATATCCCAGAGGTGCTTTTCGTGTGGATATACCTACGTACTTTTGATGATGCGCAGTTTAGAGCCTCGCTATGATGGCGGGAGCCATGTCGCTGTATCTATTTCTTATTTAGTAATCTTTTGCGTGATGATGTCGGCGACAAGGATGATGATTATGGGGGCCAAACTGCGCGGATGGCTACTTAAAAAATCACTCACATACCCAACTGCGGGACAAATATTTTTGGCAAAAATAAAATGTTTGTCATATTTGTTTGTCCCCCCGCGGGCGCAGGACAACAAAGTTGGCCATCATTTCGAAAGCCTAATTCGTGCGTGTACCCCAACCTACCATCGCATCAGCGGACCATGGTCTTTGTCGCGTCACGAAAGTGAAACGCTGGCTGTCAAGTGGCCATAACTGGTATCACGATGACTCGGATATAATTGCAGCGCGCTGATGGTGGTACATATATACCTATGGTGGTGGAAAAGTGGCAGCGGTGTGCCGGTTGACAGGCTTCGTACAATTGACGTTGCATCATTTCCTCTGGGCCAGGCCAGCGAGCCGAGTAAGTACGGTCAGTGTAGTTTAATTGATTTCACAGCCGCAACAGCAGTTGACACATTTAAGTTATTAAAATGTTTTCGAATTTTTTTTTCTTTTTTCTAAGCTCGATAATTTGTTGCCGCGTGAGTTTATTTCCGCTCCATATATTTATGATGGCCGAGTAAGGTCGGGAATCATCGGGCATGTAAATATAGATGTGAAATGGGTAAGTGGATGGATGGCTAATAGCTGCGCGTTCGCTTTTGCATGAGAGTGAATGCGATTTTAATGAGAGTCAACAACTAGATGGGAACAAAAGTGAAATTTATAATTTTATGCGGCTAACATATTACATATGCGTATATGTTTGCATTGACGGCCGATCGAGATTGCTATTTGATAAGCTAGATCATTAAATAGGTTTAATGGGCAAATTATTGGACATTTGTGTAGAAAACAAGTGGTGTACCTAAACTGGTTGAAGTTTAATCGTTCGGAGTCTCTCTCAAGGGATATAATGGAAGATCGAATGAAGGGCATTCACTGTTTTGTCACACCAGGCAAAGACTGAATTTTGTATGCCCATTAAAAAATGCTGTACCACGGGATTGAAATAGGGGAAGACTGGGTTAGAAGTAACAAGGGCGAGCGTTCCGCTTAAAATTCAGAGTCGCGTGAAAGAGAAAAATGTTGGTCTTCAAAGGACGTGCCTACTTACGTTTTGTATTGATCGTGATCGTCAGTACGGATCGAGTCTGTTAGTTTGAGAGGTTTGTAAATTTTATTATTTTTTATTTTTGGTATTGGAAGAAATTTTGTGTATGCTCGTATGAGCGATCGGCTATCAGGAACCCGGTTTTTTATAGTGGGCTTTTACAGTGGTGCTACTTTGCTGCAATACCAGTAGATCTACTGCACTTTTCGCAAACAAATAAATCTGCTGTCACCAAATCCAATCTACACTCATAAAAATATCGCAAGCTAAATTCCAGTCCGATCAGGCTTATTCTTAATTTCTTTATTCTTACGTGCTCAATCTCAAAGTAAGTCGAATTCTTGAAACAATAACAACAACAATAACAAAAATCTAAATTCAAGCTTTTTAATTTTAAATCAAGCCTATGCAATATTAAAATCTGAACCATATAACCTGTGTTATGTTTTTTGCACTCAAATATAGGATCGAATAAGAATTAAACTATCCAATTAAGCCGAAATGATCTTAAAAATTATGTATTTACGTACATACCAATTACGAGCTAAACGATCATGATCAATATCAAACTAAAATCGAAATATTACCGATGCATGATGGATAAAGAAAGTTAATTTATTTTGATTGATCACGTGTTTTCGTAATTGGAAATTTGGCTCTAAATTTCAATCCTGGACCCGATGGTATTCCAGCAGGTTTTTTAAAAATGTGTGCCCTTCCTTTACATTCCATTCTTTGCCATATATTCAATGTATCGTTGAAGACTGGTATCTTTCCTTCCCTATGGAAAAACTCTTTTATTGTACCAATATTTAAATCCGGTAGAAAAAATAATATTGAAAACTATAGAGGGATATGTAAACAATCGTCCATCCCTAAACTCTTTGATGAGTTGGTGACTGATAAGTTAAATTTTTTTTGTAAAAATTTAATTTGCAATAACCAACACGGTTTTGTAAAAAACAAATCCACTGTTACAAATCTTCTCATTTTTACAAATTTTGTTATTAGTGAGATATCTAAGGGTAATCAGGTCGATGCCATTTACACTGATTTCAGTAAAGCGTTTGACCGAGTTGACCACAAGCTTCTTCTTTACAAACTTGAACGTTTAGGTTTCCCTACTTTGTTTCTTAGATGGCTATCATCCTATTTAAGAAACAGATACCAATTTGTTAAGTTTCGAGGACACTTATCGAAAGAAATCTTGGTAACATCCGGTGTCCCTCAAGGTAGTCACATAGGCCCACTCTTATTTATTTTATTCGTTAATGATGTTGTAAAATTTGTTCCACATTGCAATATCCTGATGTTTGCTGATGATTTTAAAATATACTCTTCATGCACTGATTCGAATAGTTTTGATAGATTGAATGCACATCTCCAAAACTTCGTTTGGTGGTGCACTAAAAACTACTTGTCCCTTAATGTTAGTAAATGTTCGGTCATTACTTTTTCACGTCGTACCTCGCCTTCCATTCACGCTTATTCCTTCGACAATAATGTTATTCCACGTGTAACTTTGATAAAAGATTTAGGGGTTATGTTAGATAGTAAACTATCCTACATTTACCACTATGAATACATCACAAATAAAGCCAATAGAGCATGGGGAATGCTTAAACGTTATGCAAGGGTCTTCACCGAACCCTATGCGTTAAAAATTTTATATTTGACGTTTGTTCGATCGCTCTTGGAAAATGCGTCCAGTGTTTGGTATCCATACTACAATACTCATGTTGTAAGAATCGAAGCTATCCAAAAAATATTTCTTAGGTTTGCCCTCAGACGTCTTCCTTGGTCTGATATTAATAACTTACCCCCTTATTCAGCCCGATTACAACTTATTGGACTCGAGTCCCTTGAGGTTAGGAGAAAGGTGTCAAGAGTTGTTTTTCTTCACAGAATACTTATTGGGGAGATTCTCTGTCCTGATATCTTAAGTCTTTTGGGTCTTAATGTTCCATCACTTAATTTGCGTAATAACAGATTCTTTTATATTCCTCGTTCTCGTACTAATTACGGTAGATCCTCCTCTTTAAATGGTTTAATGCTATTGTATAATGATTGTGCGTCTTTAATTGACATTAATATGACAATACCATTAATAAAATCCATCTTGTTAAATTTTTTCCAGTTGTAATTGTATTGCTCAAATTTTAATTAGTTTATATCTTTTTTATTTTTTTTTCACAACTTTTCCTCAAATTTTAGTCTCGTTCTCGTTTGTACTATGCTACTTATTTATAATTTCAAATTTTCATGTCTAAAAAGGTCTAGTACCTTATTGACAAACAAACAAATAAATAAATAAATAAATAAATTAAGCGTATTCAAAAAATAAAAGACAATTTAATTCTCGTGTCTTCCAATAATAATCCATTGCAACAAGTTGCCCCCGATGAAGTAGACAATGAAAAACAACTGAAGAATCTTCTCAAAAATTTAAATAATGGAAAGACATTTTTAAGAATTAAGTCGATTTAAGCGTTTTTATAATTTATATTTAAAAAAAAAAATAATTTGTTTTATTTTCTTAAACAGGAAAGTGACGGAGTTGACAAAAAATAAGGTGATTTTAAGGTTAATTTAAGCTCACACATTCTTCATTGCGATATGTTTAAGAATAAATAAGCTTATTTTAAATTTACAATGATCTAAAATCAAGTTGTTTCAAATGATATGACTTCGGGCTTAATATAAGCTTACACGTTCTTTATGCTGTTATAGAACAATTTTAAAATACGAATTGAAGGTAAATCAAAAAAATATACTCAAAGTAAGATTTTTGCACTTGGATTAATAATTTCCGAGCTTAATAGGCTTGATCTGACACTGATTATCTTGATTTTATTTCGTTTTTCCGCTGAGTGTACTGCACTTTTTTTTGTTTGATAAACCTTGCACAGCTGTACAAAAAGCATGCATAAAAATAACCGCTGTAAAGAACGTCTGAACGAAAGTTTTCCATTTTAAGCCAAGTAAAAAATAAGCTATGGAACAAACATAACTTAAATACTATTGAAAATGTATTTTTTATGTAAGGAAGTGAATAATGTCAGCAACGGTTGCTGGACACCCTCAACTCTCCTGGGCTTTTAGAGTATTTTCAAAATTTGAATTTAACTGATGGAACGTTTAAAAAAAAAAACGTGACACAGTGATTATTAATACAGTTTTAAGCGATTGATCTTTGTTTTTTGTGTAATAAAAAAGCGGCCAAGTGCGAGTCGGACTCGCCCATGAAGGGTTCCGTAGCAGCAAGTAACATAATATAAAAAGTTCTTGTAGTTCGTTGTAACTTTGATCGATGTTTTAATAATAGTGTATTTTTTTAAATTAAGTTATTGATAAGTAAAAATTATAATTAGGTACCTAAATGATAGAATTTAGATCGAACTATATGCGAGCCCATTTAGGCTTGTGATACCTAAACAAGCTAATATTCCAGTTTGACAAGAAATATTTCCAAAAATATTATCAATTTGTGTGCCTCCTTGCGTAGTTGGACAAGGTGGTAATAACGTCTTGTATTCAGCGTTCTGCATGAATGACAGTATACAATTGTCTTTTACAAAATCTTCGTTGAAGTCTCCAAAAAGTAATGTTGGCATATTGTTGTTGCAAAAAACATTTTTGTTTATGAACTCCATGAAAGTTTTGTTTGTACATCTGGGTGATTTGTATAATCCAAATATTCTATGATTATTATATTCAAATGAAACTGCTTCAAAGTTTTTTTATATTTGAGTTGATTGAATGAAAGGTAAATTACGGTTTACGGTTTATAGACGTATTAAAAAAAAAAAAACTCGTTCAAACCAATTTTCGCACATGTAATGCACATTATATATTTTTTTTAGTTTTATCATTCTCTTATTTTAGAAGTTACAGGGGGGAGGGGGGACACACATTTTACCAATTTGGAAGTCTCTCACGCAAATCCATAGATACCCCACGCGTATGGGTTTGATGTAAAAAAATGTTTGAGTTTCAGTTCTAAGTATGGGGAACCCCCAAAATTTATTGTTTTTTTTTTTTCAATTTTTGTGCGAAAATCTTAATGCGGTTCACAGAAAACATTTACTTACCAAGTTCCAACAGTATAGTTCTTATATTTAGTTTCGGAAAAAAGTGTCTATGACATACGGACGGACGGATAGACAGACCATAAGGGTCCATAAGGGTTCCGTTTTTTGCCATTTGGCTACGGAACCCTAAAAATCTACTGCGCTCCTCTTCTTTTGATGTGGCAACGCTACCCCTGTTAAATTTCATGGCGGGGCTGGTTGTAACATGGAGTGCGAAATGCATCATTTATCAAAGAGGATGCAACGTCTTACCCAAAGGCAGGTTGAAGAAAGAGAACGTCTTAAAAGCATGGCCAGTTTGCCAACAGTGTTGTTAGAATTTCAAAAAGAAAAAATTATACACTGCAAAAAAAATGCTAAAATGAATGAAGGCAAAAAAAAAAAAAAAACAAATGTGTTTTAAGCCGCTTTTTTAAAAATAAAAATATTATTTTTTTATACTATACATTCATTTAATGCATTTTTCCTGCCTTTTATGTGAATGGCAACGTTGGTGAGACCGCAGTGAATTGTGCTTAATAGGACGAAAACCGAAGTGAGTGAACCGACGACCGGCACTGTGCACACATCGATTTCTTTCATTCACTTTGCTTTCTCATTCAATTTATTATTCTAAATACAGTCCACGACGGATATAAGATATATTTAAAGTCTAAAAAAAATGTTTCTTATATCCGAAGTGTTCTTTTATGCGAAAACGTATACAAGAAACAAAGCCTACGGTGTTTCCACATGCGATTCTTATAAGCGAAATGTTCTTATATGAGTGTTTTTTATATCCGTCGTTGGCAGTACCTACTTAAAGGGCGTTTTATTTTGATTGGGTAAAATCTTCTACACATACATGTATATATATATTAAAATATAACTCTCTCCTTAGTAATGAATTTTGTGCCATGTGAATCGTGTTTTTTAAACAACGAATTTTATTTTTATCGAACATGAACAAAAAATAAATTTTAATAGCACCTACATATTTTTGGTATATATTTATATATACCTATCGTGTAATAAAAATTAAACGAGGAATCTAACTACAGTGGGTGTATTTTTTTGATTTTTAAGGTCCATCATAGATAAGATATAAATCCTTCACCGTACATCTGTATTAGCCCATGTACCTACTAATCTCCAAGTACATAATCGACTAGATTCATCGCACTCACACTTTACCCGCTCACATTTCACACCATCAGGTGGGAAATACCTAATATTTCGATTCACTGTATGTCAGCTTAATGTACACGAATGGCCGAAATTCCAGAGCAAACATCGAAAAATACAAAAAACCCAAAAAATGCTGGAAAAGCATTTGGCATTTTTCTTTTTAAAAAAAAATGCTTTCAAGTCTTCGAAAATACTAGATCTAGCATTAATAATGCCAGAATGGCATAACTGGTTGTCAAGACCAATTCCAAAAATCAGGTAAAGGAAAAGATGTTAGTTTCTTGAGCTTTTTCAAAATGTGAACTACGATTTTGTTCTTTTTATGAGCGTTTTGTTTTTATTAAATTTTCTTAAAAACAGATGAAATAAGTTTTTTTTGTTTTTAAATTTTATAAGACAGATATTTTGGCATCTCATGTTTGTTATAAAATACCTTTGGCTGACTCATTTGCGAAATCTTATGAGCAGCATCAAAAATGTCGAAAGTGGTACTTCTAGCTCAAGGAAAAATCAACTCACTTTCGATGCTTCTTCTATTAAATATATAGAGCTTTTTGGCATCAACGATATGGATCAGTGTTGCCAGAAGGGTTAGATGGAATATCCCAGATTTACCGTTTAAAATTCCCTTTTCGATTATTTAGATTAAGACAATACAATAACATAAAGGTATAAAGTTCACCTTTATGTTATTGTATTGTCTTAACCTAAGGGTTCGGTTCACTAGTGTTTGAAAATAGTAATTATGTGAAACTTGTAACTATGTAAAAAAAATCCCTTTAATAGTTAAAATGTCATTTTATCCTTCGGACATATTTAAATTCGCAGATAATCCCTCAAAATGGAATCACTGGATATGGTTAGTTTTTGATACAAAAATCGGTTTTGTGTTCCTATCCAACCTGCGCCTATGGAACTCGAAGATCTAGAAGTTGTCAGTAGCCTAATTGTAAATTTGGTATGCAATGCCGCCTTTTAACAGAACCATCAGGCAGTCTGATCTAGAATATCCTACGACTCTGCAAGAATTATGTTGGTAGACGTAGAGGTTCCAGTCGAAATGTTGTCTCCAAAACTAAGTCTTGCTAAGTTTCAAATGGGTCGACAGGCAAGGCTTTTCTTACAGCATCTCGGTTATGATAAGATCTGATTCGACAACCTTAGGGAGCCAACCAACTGTATACAATAACAAATTCATTCACAATACTCGATCACGGATTCGGTAATTCAACCCCTGTTCTTTGTTGAATTTCTGCCGCGATGTTCTTGTCAATTGTACCTCATGCAGTCATTCAAAGGAACGTAAACAAATTTTGTTGAATCAAGATGGTATCCATTTGCGCTGACACAAAAATGCCTTGTTTTCTTCAACCCATTGCTAAGCCAACCATTTCCATAGTGGATGTAGGAACTGTTCATCTTTACCTAGACGTGGGTTCTATCCTATTCCATATTTGCCTTAATTTGAAATACCTTCTTTAAGAGATCCGCAAAGTGAACTGCGGCTTCCAAACCTTATCCAAATACATTGGTGGCTAAATCAAACAATTTTAACTGCATAATCAAACATCCTCGACCAACATTTAAAGCACACACCCATTCAATCGTGATATTCCCAACATCAAACAATATGCGAACCAACCAACTGACATGCGATCAATTTGCTGCCACAAACATTTGACTTACATTAAAATGCATAACGATCATAAAATATTTACACCCCGCACAAATGCAAGCCCGCAACTTGTATGAGATCGGTGGCAATTTGGCATGCGCGTCTTCTTATGCACACCCCGATGATGGCGAGGAATATACTGTTGATCATTATTCGTCGACAATTTAGCGACACGCAACGCAATCGTGCACATGATCGATACACAATGGCTACTGGTTTGGCCCGCCAGACAGTTAAATGATGCATTTTGGACCAATTCATGCAAATCACGGGACCTAACTTCAAACTTCTAAAACAGAGTGATTATTATTATAATGAACACATAACGGTTTGTAAAATTGTTAGAAAGGATTTTGCATTTTCAAGGGGAAGAAAAAAACTCGACTAAATGGCGTCTGGTTAAAATGCTACTGGCGGCTGTTATTTTTTTTAACTTCGAAAACCTATAGTTATGCAAATTTTGAACTAACTCTGGGGTTTCTGCGAAGAGCTTAATTAAATATTGATGTCAAAATGCGTGCCAAGTGAATGGAATCTTTTGATTGTGGGATGTGAGGGAATACGGATCGAATTAAAAGGAGAAGGGTGGGTTGAATTGAATCTATGTAGACAGAGGGCTGAGTTCGTATCTTTGGTGGTGCATATAGACTCTAAAAGTGCTTCACTAATTTTCCTGACAATTTTACAGGTTGTTGTTATTTGTTTTAGCAGTGCTAAGACATTGGTTTGAATGAAATCTGATAGGTGGCGGTTGTTTATTTTTTTTAGAATACTTACCTTTAAGTGTATCAACCTTAACGACTGCGCGGATCTTGAGAACCACTAAGGCATGTGGGCCTTCCCCCACTTCAGGTACAATTGGAAACTGAACTTAACTTTTTTGGAGACTAACTGGAGGCAGCAAAATAGGACCAAGTTGCCTGCACCCAACAAAAAATGTTTGTTATATGCACGAAATAGTTGTTACATTTTAGGAAACAGTTTGTAAGTTTCAGCAGACGAACGCGTTTGTACAAATCACTTGTGGCTTTGTGTGCAATATACGAATGAACAAAAATATTTTTTACAAATAAAGAGTCGTTCATTTTTCGGTTTTGAAAGTAAAGCTAAATAAAACACACACAGCGATACATTTTTTTTCGGTTTTAAAAGTAAAGCTAAAGAAAACACACACAGCGATACATTTTTGATGAAAATTTTATTTCATTATAAAGTCTGCTATTAAGTGTGAAATACAATATCATTCCAATGGCCCCCTCGGGAAGATTCGCAGCATGCGGTTCTTTTGAGGTAATTTTTACCTCTGTTTCGCACATTTCGGCCATAACTTGAGTAATATTTGTTTGCTTTGTGTCTAAAGTTCGGGAATTATTTTCGTAAAAACGGTCTATTGTGTAGCCCCACAGAAAAGAAAACTAACGGTGTCAAATCGCATGATCTTGGTGTCAATTGGTCGCCAAAACGCGAAATTCCGCGACTTAGGAAACTTCTCTTTTTGCCCCGTCTTGTTGGAACCACAGATCGTCCAAGTCATGATCTTCAATCGTCGGCAAAAAAAAAAAAATCGGTTATCGTTCGACCATATCGCGAACGCCGGAAAATAGATAAATTCGGATCATCAGCAACAGTTGCACTTGCAGCAGCAATATTTTCGACTAAGCGTGCGATTTCAATGATGCACACCCCTTACGACATGAGTTACGCTTCCGCTCTCTTCAAATTTCATAACAATTTTACCGATTGCTTGCGTCGTTCGATTATGAGGATTATGATATAATCATCGCGTAATGCGTGAAAAGTGGTTACGTTTGAATCACCACTTTTGTAGTAAGTTTTAATAATTTTAACGCGTTTGAGAAACCCCTTTAGCTTAATATAATTGCCTAACCATCCAAAATTACGGTAGCGATTTTAAATACTCTATTGTTCAGCTTGAGCGTTTATAATTAAATTATAAATTAATTTAAGTAAATTGCAAAAGTTTTCTCATTTTATTTTTTAAAATAAATATTTTAGTACATATACTTATTTCTTTCAGTGCACTTTTGATTAAATGATATGGTTAATGTTTTTCTCAGCTTTATCTTGTTTAATCGATAGTGCTCGGTTTTTAATTGGTTTTCCTTTCAATATTTTGCAAGCAACGAATGGATGCTTATTAAAAAATAATTTTTGTAAAAGTTTGCATTAGGTACTGATTTGCATATGATATTTGACAGATCAGCGAGTATTTTTTGCATTTCCTATTTTGTTTGTTGGTTATAAAAAGCTTCGAAAGCTGTTGGGCAAATTAATTTGCAATTTAAATTGTATTCCTCTTTTTTAGAATAAAAACTTCGTTGAGAAATAAACCATCGACCTTGTATTTCACGAAAACAGATAAATTTTAAATCTGCGATGCCGACAAATGTAATAGATTCTAGCCTACATGTCAAATACTGAAATGTCAAATATGAGAAAAACCATGAATTGTCAAATGCCAAATAAAGAATTATTATTCATTTTTATAACGTGATCCAGAAAAGTTGAGTTTTTATCTCCGTTTTTATAACGTAGTTTTTAGCAGTCTTTTGATTGGTACAGCTTGGCGTTTGTCTGAGTTTTTTCTTCTTTGTTCGCGAATCTGATTGTCTTTGCCAGCGATTGAATCTTTTCCTTTTGTTTCTGCAACGAACAGGCTGAAAGTAAAAACGTATTTGTAGATTCTGATAAGATTTTACTTAATACAACAATTTTGTGTATAAGAAATTGTTGTACAATGTATGTACAGTTTCTTTAATAAAACAATTGTTTGTTTTTATTATTATTATGCTGTTTGTATTTTGTCGATTGCAGGGATGCGCCGTAAATAAATTCGATAATTCATTAACCTTCCTACCTCACCAGTCAGACAACTGACCTCTAACCGGCAACCATTGAGGTATAATTTTATTCAGGAGGGGAAATATGCCATTACCGTGAAACATTTTTAGTCCTTTGGAGCCGGCGCCAATTTATGAGTACCGAATCACCGAAATGAATTACAACAAGCTGAATTAACACAAAACTGAAATGACCATCTACAACGTGAGCAAAATATATTGCAATGTTTTGTTATTGAACGAACATAATTTGTTACCCAAATGTTACTCTACTTCGCACATACAATAATAATATTAAATTTAAAGACTCGCCAGCGGAGTCGACTTTCAAATCCATTTAAGTCCAAATTATAAATACGACTTTTTTTAAGCCAACGTAGGTAATGGACACGTCTTTCATCTTTGAACTATTTCATTTTTATTTCTGTTTTCGCAGCCATATCATGCAAGTACGAAGGGACGAATCCTTTTTACATTATACTCGTACGAAAGTCTTTAGTTACGTATTTCTACCAGGGTTGCTAGAATTTAGTTTGCTTTAAGCGCCCAAACTTTAGAAAAAATTTAGCTCAAAATCGTTGCCCAGAAAGAAGCCAAAAAATCGTTGAAAATATTCCCAATTCCCTAAGTACTTTTGTGGTATTCTTCACATTTCACTATCTTCTACAAATCTAAAGGCTTGCATAATAAATTGTTGTGTCTGCAAGTTGAACGACTGTTCGATGTCACTTGATTGTAAGAGTGATGGCAAATTTTAACAGTGCGGGTTTTTTTTTTAATTATTTCCAAAAAACAAAATCTACACAAAATTTGGTATATATGAACCAAAATTGTGTTGAACGCTCATGGAAGAAATTTTTATATTTTTCTAAGAAAAAAGATAGCCCAAAATACGACAAAGCGCCCAATCTCTGGCAACACTGATTTCAACAAGTATTTTATTTCTGTTTTTAAACTTTTCATTTTACCAATTTTGCAGCCTACCTATATATCATGAAAGTTCGAACGGATTTCGTAGAGGGTACTTATTACAAAAGTTGTGTTCCTTCTGTGTACCAAGTCTATACTAATCCAATAATTTTTAGAATGCGGCAAAAACAACGAATGTTCTTATTATTTCCAAATAATTTGTTTATATTACGTATATCCGCTGTTCGTCTTTCTACAAAGATTTCATTTGTATTTTTATACTAACTATTTGTTGAGTGTGGAGGGGCTTATAGGTTGGGTCCTTGCTCCAACCCGGTCTGCAAGTGCTAACTTTAGCGCCTTTTAACTAGTTTACCTGTACGGATCTAACCTAAAAGTTATAGGTTCTCCCAATTCATTTCAGTTCATTTCTTAAGGGTACAACCCACAGCATATCCATGTGCAGTTTTCGCTAATGCATTCTCCTAATCGCTATTTTGTTTGCACCATACCCACCTCAGGCTATATAACAACACTCGTTAGACGTAGTGGGATGACATCGTTATACGACTATACGTCCCACCACCATCATCGCATCGGTCGCACTCAAGACAACAAATGCAAATCGTGTGCAAAATAATTAATACAACGACAAGGGTGACATCTGCTTCATCATCCCACCGCAATAACATCAACGACGCAATTTAGCCGCAATGATGACAGTCCGTCGAAAAAATTTCACCAAATCAACATCGTCATCATCGGCACCAATTAAAGTGTCATCAAGTAGCCCAAATGTCGGCGGGGGATGAGAGGAAATGCTCGAGAGAAAGAGACCGTATATATATATATACCACATACTTTATGCCGAAGAAATTTGATTTTAATTGTTGGCAGCGCCATGTGCGAACATCGACCATAGAAAATTGCCACACTCGAAGGAGCATCTGAATCAACGCCGCCACTTAGCCAACAAAAGGAATACAGAGAACAAATTGCCACCCAATGGTGCGAGGACGGACTTACACCTGTCGCTTAGAGTTGCTTGCGCCACAAGGTTGCACACTGCACACGTAAACCGCTAAAAGCAATTTCCTCTGCGATTGTGCAAATTTTGTGGCTGAACGAACTGGCTCCGCAGAGACAGTTTACATTTGTAAGCCATTAATTTGACCGAATGTAAACAGACGGGAAATTATCCCCACCGATCGCCCTTGCTGAGGCTTTACGCACCATCACTCCGCTGGCATCGGTGCAGCTAACGAGATGGAGACGTAAATCGAATGCGAATCGTCAGCAATCTGCGACCGATCATCACCGATCGACCAGCATCCGCCCCAAAAGTTGAGTTACTTGGACCGAGGATCGGTTGCGCTTCAATGACTTTTGCAACAAGATCGTAAGCGTACATATACTGTTACGACAACGATCGGGAGCCTCTGGACAGGAATGCAAATGCAAATGAACGTAAATTGCCCCGATCGGTCCGGCCGGCGCGATCACCCCACAGAGATAGAATGAAGTTCTCCACGTTTTCTGATGTAGAAATGCCACAGATGAACGTGATCTCCGAATTCGATGATGATCTCGATTGCAGATGCATCCATCCTGCCACACATAGAGAGGTATAAATGTCCCCAATTGAAGGGTAGTTAGCGTAAATGGACGATCAATTCCGGCCGATCGCGATCGTGTATAGAGCGAGAGATGTGCATTGCATTTTCGGCATCAAATTCGGGTCCCGGCCGAGGTGGTCATAACTCGCTGCGAACGTACGCTCAGAATGCTTCGTTCATGTTCGTGAAACGGAGAAACAAATAATGATAACGATCGCTGCATCATCGTGATCATCATCATCAATATCATCGGCCGGCGTTGTGCGGCGCGGAGTGCATGCCTGCCAATGCCATGTTGAATGGATGCGGTTGCAGCGGATAGTGTGTGCTCGCTAAATGTGCGGAATTTCCGCCCAATAATGCAGCAACATTTCGCAAGCAAACGGGCATTTTTAACAGCCCAAGATACTGACAATTAAATGCGCAATTCTCATTTTAACACCAAAAGCATTGCAGAATCGACAATTACTCGTGCGCTGCTTCTGCACATTACCGCCGAGGCGGATAGGGTGAAGTCCCGAATCAAAATTTTTGTTGAGAGATAAAGATACCGACAAACGCAGATACCGGTGTGCAATTAGTAGTACTTATTTATTATTGAGGTGATCTGTAAAAAGGGATAAACACACACGTGCTGGGGGCAAGGACTCGTAAGATTTGGATGAATAAAAAGCGGTTTTGGTGGTTTTCAGGTTCTTATCCGTAGATTTGTATGTTTGCCGTGGTTTTTTACGCTGGCAGAATTTTTCCTGGCTGGCTGGTCTAGTCGTGAAATTAGACGTTAAATGCCTCATCGTAGAGTCTTGAGATTTTGGAGACAGTCGACACAAGAATGTGTTGTCGGATATGAACTCCTTGCCCTTTTTCGAAAGTTTTTAGAACACGATACATTGCGAAGTGATACTTGCAAAAAGTTTGGCTGTAGTAGAGAGAAGTAAAAATGACCCCCTACCCCTTTTCGGAGGGGTCATGGTCATGGCACTTTTTGTAAGAACCTTAGCCTACTTAAGCTTACTTATCATAGCGGTGCCCAAATTTATGAGGATGTAGAGTGTAGGCAGAAAATGGGAAACAATTGGTCAAAATCCGTTTTAGGGGTCTCTCCGTTTTAGGGGTCAACCACTTTAGTAGTTTAGTAGGGAGATACTTGAAAAATAAGTTTTGGCTCTGGAGTCAAACGTTAATTACGCGTCTTTCTATGAATTTTGGCACCAAGGAAGTTTCAAACGCCACCTAGAACGCGTATGAAAAAAAGCATTTCCAAAGTTTTTAGGGGAACCTACAGTTTTCATTAAATAAAAAAAACTAGTTTCAGAACCCAAACTATGTTAGGCACAGACTAAAAAGTGGTAACACTTTGCATAAAGAGCCCACGTCGATTGACATCAGCTGTCATAGTCTCTTGCCTCTCAAAAAACTTTTTGCAACATGCTAAAACATATTTAAAGTGTTGTAATTCATTTAGGCACAACTATGACAACCTCTCAGATATAGAGGGAACAAACCTTGGGGCCTATCATATGCAAGGGTATACTCTCTTAGAGGTTTTGTACGACCCTTTATACTGAACTTGTTGAATCAGTTTATAGAAGTAGAAGCTTATAAAGCTAACCACCGAAAGATAAAAATTTGTAATGACCTACCTCGCTTCCTCCAGTTTTCAAAAGGATATTTCAACGATGCTAACATCAAATTATAGAAGTAAAACAAAACATCTGACCTGACCACCAATTCGAGTTTAGAACCAAACATTCGACGATCGATCAGGTGCATGGGATGACAGAAATGTAAAAGAGAAAGCTTTCAAAGAATACAAAATTTTGCACAGCTGTGTTCTTGGACCTTTCACAAACATTTGATAAGTTTTAAGATGAACGTCTAAAGTGCATATACATTTTAAATCAGGTTCTCCCCAAACGGTTATAAAAAACCTTTCTCTACAAAATAATAGTCTTGTTCTCGCCAAATACGAAAAATTTCTTTACAACAGCCCCAGAAGACTGCTACAACAGAAATGGGAACCTTGAAAGACACTTCTTTGAGGATAGTTGGGGGAACTTCTCAAAAAGATTCGTAAATGATCTGCTTAAGTTCAAAATATTTTTCGTAGGTCTTCATAGGTTTCCATTGGGTGTGACTTGGAAGACACTTCTTCGAGGATAGAAGAACCTCCGAAAAAGCTCAGTAAATGGATTGCTTAAGTAAGTAAAAATATAACTCGTAGGTCTTCATAGGTTTCTATTGGTTGGAAGTCAGTCATAGTCAGAAGCCACAAGCGCTTCATGATGGATACATTGATTTAAGTGTGGTGGGTACAGGTTTGTTCTGTTCTGCAAACCTTCTTACCTAGCGCAAAGCAATTTTTTTCAGACTTTTACGATATACTCAAAGATGTATCCAAAATTTAGAAATATCAACAGCATACAAAAGTATGATAGTACCAAATGATGCAGGTCCACAGAGACTACCTCCAAGGATCGGACAGGTAAAAGGGACAAACCGCAAGCCTCTGCTACAACTCTCGCAAGACGTCTTTTACGCATATGCTAGCTCGTTAAAATCACAACTTACTGCTGTGGCATACATACGTCTACTTCCTGGCTTTTCCCACCTTTGACCCGCTTAATAAGGCCGTAAAAGAGCGCACGAAAATAAAATCCTGACACACCTGCCCGATAAATTGCAGGAGCATGATTATATCCCTTCTCTTACCCCTGCTTTTACATCAGAGTCTTCGTCTTCTACTTTGTCTTCGTCTCCTTGCATATGAACTGAACGTACTTGCAATTTTATTTTTGTGGCGGAATTACCCCAATGGTCATGCCATGCGGCTGAAAAGTAATGGACGACGAAAATGTTGGCCAATCCATCGTCAGTGCTTTGCTATACAATACACGGAGTCTTCATCGGCATCGTAAGTTCCGCGGTCGTCTTCGTCCTTTTTCGCTCACAATTCTCTCGAAAACGAATGGCATAAATTTAAATTTTAATTTACTACAGCAAAGCATCGAGCTCATTTTACCACCGCAACTCCTCCACCTTCGTCGTCTATATAGTGTATGGTGGCTCGGATGGCTGGATCGATGGTGGATTCTCGCTTGGATGGATGGATGGATGGCTGGCCAGTATTTTATATATCTATGCCCAGATATATATTTTTATTTACCTACTACTTGCGAAATAATTGAATAAATACATATTTTAAAGGTTAGCTCATTGCGTTCCCGTTCGCGTTCGCGTTCACGTTCTACGGGCTGTTTTCGTTTTGTAGCTAAGCAGTAGCTGTATAGCAGCAGTTCATTCATGCCGCGGTCAGGTACACTACACATGTATGTACAGACGGGATTCTGCTCCCCTCCTGGGAGTACACCAGCAACAGACTCGCACGTAATGAAGGAGGTGAAGGCGGCCGAAGGTTGGTGGTGGCTGGTGGCAGCCCCGATCCAAATCGCAAGAAGGGAATAAGTTAACATACTGGGAATACATCATCGGGTCTCGACTTGGCGAAAAGGTGATGTCTGTGTTCCCTTAATTTGTTGAATTTTGATTACAATCTGTCTTTTCGTTGCGTGGAGCACTTTTAGCCTATTATTTTGACATTTCATCTCATGTTGTGTTTGACTTTATCGCGGCGGTGTTCTTCCTTTTGCCACTAGGTATATACAGTATGTGTGCATGTGAAGTGTTTTCCGTTGAATAGTGAATCAATGAGAACATTTTTGGTTGAGAATTATTTTTGTACGAATTTAATTACACTGGACTGGCAGATACTTAACGATACTTCAACTGTCATTGAATTTGTTTGTAAGCTTTTTTTTAAATGGCATTAAAAAAGATAGAGAAAACAGCTCCACATATCCAGTCATCGTAATTATATACAGTGTCATTGCGTAAGATTGATTAGGACTGCTCAAGGCGGAAAAGGTCACACGCATAACTCAACATGATCTGGAATTATATCACCATTTAAACAAAATTAAGCGAATTCCATTTAAAAGATAAATATTTAGTTTTGAGGGAATCTAGTCCGTTTTTGCTGTCAATTAATACCACTGTCATGTACAAATTGAGACTGTTACACCTCTGTCAAATTGATCACAAAATCTGCAAACAAACGAGCGAGAGACACTTCAACTTACAAATAAACGCCAAAACAAAAATTGTTTAGCCAAAATTAAAAAAATCCTATGGTAGAGATTTTATTTATGTATAACAAGTTATAAGCTTATTTTATATTGAAAAGTTTTCCACTCTATTTATTCTCTAAGTAAAAAAATAAATATCTGTCACAACAAGTACAGATATGGGAGTTTGATTTTTGAAATAAATGAGAAGACCTACAATTCTTCGTTTTATCAAAACGACCGAGCTAAGGAGTTTAATAAGAAAAGGCATTAACTCTCAAATGTTTGTCTTGACTTTCCCATAAAAAAAAGATAACTTTAAAGGTACATTTTTTGTTTTCCGGGGATTGCACCTAGAACATCGAACTGTTTTAGATAATATAGCACAGTAACTTATTGAGCCTTTTGACCCAGTTATTTATTTTGTAACAAGGCACCGAGGTTTCACCGTGAAAAAGCGTTAGGTACATGTGATCGACTCTAACTTCAATTCCTACTTAAGTGTCAATACAAGTTTACAAGTCTTCTGATAGGTATATTTTAGCCTCTTCTACCCACTTCAAATGTCGACTAAAAACCCGAGCGACAAATGAATGAAAACAGCACAACACAGACGATTACCAACAGTTTATGCCAAAAACTATATACCATAGACTGTCGGCCGAGCGTAAAAACTTAAAATTTGGCATCAAGCTGCCTGGTGCGCTTAGGATTTTTTAAGAAGTTGTTCCCGTAAAAATCAAAGCAGAGTCATTTTCTTAGAAAATCTTATGAACCGACTTAACAGAGATTAGCCCCACCCTATTCCCATCGTTTCTTAAAAAGTATCACAAAATGGTATTTACATGAATTTACAAAGTCCTACACCATCTGTAAAAGAACTTAGATTTCTCCATGAATAAAAACAATATGCTGGTCCAAGTTAAGCCCTATGTTTTTCTAAGAAATATGTTCGGATTTGGCGAGTAGTTTTAACGTGATACCTTTTCAAATTCACATGTAAATATAAAAAAATGTACATTTTATATTTTATTTATTTTAAAATTTTCTTCAATATTAAGCGAACTGATGGCAAAAATTCACTACCGTATTTTTGTTATCATTTAATTAAAGGTAGGTATGTGATTTTTATTTTTGCTTTCAAAATGGGGTATTCAATTTAAAAAAGCCGGAAAACTTATTAAAAAAAATATATAGTTTTTTTCACCAAAGAGTTCAAACTAATATAAAGGTTTAGGGTGTTCTTTAAATCCCTAATGCTGGAAAACAGTGCACAAAAAAAAAAATGTTTCCACATGCAAATATTTGAATCCTCTAGGCCACTGAAATCCTGAAATTTAGAAATTTATAGTTGTTGGGAAAATTTCATTCTTTTTATATTCAACCCTTCAAAAGGCTTATAGAAAAATAGTGAAATGTTGTCTAATATTGTTAACTTCTCTACCAATAGCCGCAGTGGCTTAGTAAATAGTTAACTGCCATGAAAGATCTTGTCTTTTTGTCGTTTGGACTCGGATTTAAATTGTAGATTACTTTCATTAGTTCCAAAAATTAAAAACATACACAAAACAAATGCTTGTGAGAAGCTAGGCTTAGGAACCTATTTTTTACCAATGTGAAAGATTTAAAATTATAACAACTAACTGCGTTATAGCATTTTAAAAACTGATCTATCTACCCAATTTCATGGACCAAACTGCAGCCTGTAGAGATAAAAGTGTAAAACAGTAGACGATTCACAAAGCCACTTACAGTCTGAGTGGTCTATGGGACCAAACGTAAGCTGGGATGCCATCAGCAACATAGCTACAGAGGTACGAAAACCTACCAACAATATATTAAAACATCGATCCGAGTTATCTTTTCGCACTCATTGGAAGCTGGCATAGCTTCTCAGAGGATTTGTATACTTATATCCGGAGTTGTTTGAACCCTAAATAAGGTAGGTTGTGAACCTATTGGGAAACCGGCATAGTCTAGCAATAGTACTGCAGTACCCATATAGAAAAAGAGTTTACGCACCTGGTGGATATCATAGACTCTTAGGAACTTTAAATCTCTTTAAATTTGGAAAATATGCCTACGTTTACCTCCCTAGCGGATGTAGCATCTTCAGCTATATAGAGCACATAGTAATCTGACAGTTTGTTCAGTTTTTTTCTTTTATTACACAAACCGCCATTTTTTGCGCTTCACATGCATTTTCACAGATAGGCATTTTAAGAGAATTTTATTTTTAAAATTTGCGGAGGGAATCGGATAGGTGCGCGGGAGCCGACTGTTGATTTAATACTTAGTTTATGATCTAGGGAAGCCAACATTGATCTCTAAGAAAGACTGCCCAATCTTTAGGAAATAAAGCTGAAACAAATTATATAGCTATCTCCTTTTTTTAACTTTATCGACTGCGTAGTAAGAGAAAGTTATTGTATTCGTACAAAATTTTGAGCTCGGGACGTTTATCAATTCTGACATGACAATGATAAAGTAAGTAGATTTTAACTCAAAAAACTGGGTCGCGAAATTTTCTCCGCATGCACGGCTGTCCGTTTGTCTGTCTGTCGCTACTCTCGAAGCCTACAGCCTAAATGGTAACCTCATTATTAATGGTACTTGTCATACCAGTTTGACTTGCTCGAAAACGGCTCTAAAGGCCAATTGCAATATTTAGGAAACTCATTAACAAAGAAATCAAAATATGTTATACATTATAGAAATCTTCAACAATGTGTTAAACAGGGGTTGAACATTTAAAAAATACACAGAATTTTGAGATCTAAGCAATCATGTTGGTTAAAAGAATACATTGATTTAACTACACATCACCGTAAATTGGCTAAAAATGATTTTGGGAAGAATTTCTTTAAATCATGGAATATTGCTGTTTATGGTAAAACAATAGAAAATGAAGACAAAAGAAAAGATATCAAAATAGTAACAAATTTGGAGAGCTGTGGAAAACGGTTAGGTGCCCGAGCTCTGATAGCAAAACCTAACTTTCACAGTTCTACACAATTTACGAACAACATGATTGCTATTGAAATGAGACGTGTTCATGTAACCTATAACAAACCACTTTATTTGGGGTTTACTGTTCTCGATATGTCAATATGGAAGATGTATGATTTTCACTATGAATATATGAAACCAAAGTATGGTCACAATATAACTTTAAATTATATGGATACTGATTCTTTCATTTGTTTTGTTAAAACCGAAAATTTCTATAATGATATACTGGGGGATATTGATAACAATTTTAATACATCAGATAATCCATCTGATAATAGGTTTAATATGACAAATAAAAACAATAAGGTAATCGGAATGATGAAAGATGAAATGAATGGCGAAATTATAAGAGAATTTGTTGGTCTTCGATCTAAAATGTTTTCAATTGCTACTGAAAAAAGTAAACAAATTAAAAAAGCTAAAGGTGTTAAAAAAACATTACTATCCGGTATGAATATTAATGATTACAGAGATTTTGTATGAAAATATATTCATAATTAGATCAAATATTCAAAATATATATACGCAATCTGTTAATACACTTGCACTTAGTTATGTAGATGATAAAAGATATATAATGGAAAATGGCGTTAATACCCTTGCGCCCCCATGCAGTTTCGAAAAATAAAAGATGAAAAAAGCAAAAAAACAAAAAAAACGTTCTTTGATTTTTTTGTTCAGTTTATTTCACATAAGTTTAAAAGTATTGGAATTATATTTGTGTCACGAAAATCCGCAGCCTTGGCTCTGGTGTTTAGAGCTATCAGCAAGTGAATTGCCGCTTTCAACTGCAGCCAGCTCCTAGTGCGTCGCACCTCCTTTAAGACATCCTCCAGTTCACGTTTAATAGCTGAAAACTCCCAGCAGACAGTAATCTGTGTTAAGGGTAATTGGAGGAAAATGCTCTGGTTTGAATAGAAAGAATTCCATTTTTTTTTAATTTTCTTTATTTATTTGATCTAATAGAAATTGCAAAAACAATAAAGAAGAAATCAGTCTGAAAGATTTAAATATAACAACAGATTTTGTTTGTAATTTTTTGTTAGTTTATTTCACATAAACTTAAAAGTATCGGATTTACATTTGTTACAATGAAATCCGCGCCCTCGTTCTAGTGTTTATAGAGCTATCAATAAATGAAGTACCGCTTTCAACTGCAGGCAGCTCCTAGTGCGACGCATGTCCTTTAAGACATTCTCCAGTTCCTGTATGAAAGCTGGAAATTCCCAGCAGACCTCAGTTATGGAGTTTAGCTCCTGATTGATTAATGTAAGTATTGCCTCCATGATAAATATCAACAATACTCTTCAACTGAACTGAATGAATTGATGTTATGCTTAGATTTCAATAAGTTTTTATACACGAAAATCGTGGGAAATATACAAATTGAATACCACCAAAAAATTGTTCTTATTTAGTGCCCATAAAATGGGGCTCTTGTCAAAGTGTTATCCTAGATATTATAAACAAAACAAGTACAGCATTTTATTGAAAGGATCGATATGCTGTTGATTATCAGTTCAAGCATGCTTGCCGTTGCTCACTAATAAGTTTCTTCATCTCAAATAAAAATAATAACAATAATAAGTTCACTAAACAAAATATAATTTATTCACATCACTTATACACTTATAATTATTGTTTCATATACTTTCTTGTCAATTTGTATCACAATGCCAATTGCCTGAAACTCGCGTACTCTTCACTATCTACTCACTGCTCTTGGTATTTATAGCTGCCCGTCTGCATGGTGATTAACGCAGGTAGATAACCTGTCTTAATTACAAAACCGTGCTGCCAAATACCAAGTACCTCAAGATCAGGCATCGATGAATATGCTACACACTTCAGCCGAAGTGTTATACTAGATATTATAACCAAAACAAGTGCAGCATTTTATTGGAACTAGATGCCATAAATTTAAAAGAATCTAGAAATCGAATCTCAAACGATTTTTCAGAAACAAGATTAATTGATTTTCTAAGTGATATATTCCTTTCCTTATTCATTGTAATTACATTTATATTACCTGGAATATTTGAGAATTCTTTTATGAACAAATGGCAGTCGTATCCCGAAATATTAACAAAAAAATACTGGGATGAATTTCGCTAACTTAACTTTTAAATAACATTCATTATGAGCTGGGCCCCTGTATTTACCTTTCAGATGACAGTGATATGCTACCCGATTATTATATAATGAACTTTTCCTAATATGACAAAATAGACTTTTGTTGTGAAATTGTAATTCGGCTTAAGTAAGGGAATTCATCGGTTTCTCAACAGACAAATATTTTTCATTTATATCTTGTACATCGCTAATTAAAAACTCAACAAACATTTTTGATGCGTCTAATCCTTAATAGATTCTGGACACATTTAATGTGTTGTCAAAAGAACACTTAATAAAATAACTGAATGGTATATTTGGATTTGGAAAGCAAGTATCTACATCTTCAAGAATGCATTTGAAATCGGCATAGATTACAAATGGAACATCCATCTGTCTTTCATAATGATTATAATACGACTCATCAATGGATGGTAATTTGCTAACAATTTTCTTACATTCTAACTTATGTGTATTAAATTTACCCTCGTTACCGAAATATTGAAGACAGCTGTTGCATATGAAAAACTTGTGACCATCTGTTCTTATTTAATAGTCTGAAATTAAATTAAAATTAAAGAAAATTGATGCAAAGTATAGAAACTAATTACATATACTTACTTTGAAATATTCTTAATCCATACATAAAGGAACTTCTCCATATCCGGTAACAGTAACAAATTTATATGAATTTCCTTTTCCCCAGACATGATGTAATAAGGACCCACAATCTTCTTATTCTCCCCTTCGTAGCCGAAAACATTAACACTTATATTTTTATTCAATAGTTCAAATGATTTTATATCATTTATTTTCAATGGAAATTCTAAATCTCCGAATTTCAGTGTTACTCCATTTTTAAATGAAATTGTTGAAATTGTTTACGGATTAATGCTTGACGGTAATATTGCCGATATTAAACTCCATTTTAAACAATATTCATCACTATTTTCAATGTTAATACACGCTTTTTTATTTGCCAAAAAACTTGGTAGTACTATAAATTGTGACCCTCTAATTGATATATATATTCATTCATGTTAATATCAATATGGCTAATTCTTATTAATGCCCATCCGCTATCCCTCTCTTGAAAATCTTCCATTTTTCTAACAATAATCATACACATTTGTTTATATAATGACTTTAACTCTACCGTACACTGGACAAGACACATTTTTGATTGAAATGATTTTATTGATATCACCATATCTCCTTCTTCATCAGTTTTATTTATTTTCACATATTCACCAAAGAGCTCAACATTAAATTTGAAATTTGAATGTATCATTTGTAATAGATCAACCGAACGCACCCTATGATACTTAATTTTATGATTCAATAGAGTGTCATCCTGTTTAGCACTTTATCGCAAATATTACATTGCACTATATTATTTTTATGTTTGTTCAAAATATGCCTCCTCAAATTTTTATTTAAGGAAAATTCCTCCTGGCAAATATCACAAATAAAGCCCTTCATATATTTTTGTAAAATGAAATTATCGAGCAAGCGAATTAGCAATATGTCTAAATTTCTATCACTTGATTTGAACGAATGAATTACATTCCCATTGCTTTCACACAACTTGTATGCAACATGTAGCTCTATCGGAAGACGACGAAAGACTATCACAATTTTTATTACACATCTTGCCCTTGATCAAAATCAACCAATACATTTTCATTTAATGATAGCAACTCTATTTATAGAAATAAATAAACAACCAAACAACCCTAATCTCATCAGTCAAAAATAAAATAAACAACTTAACCGCAATTGGAACATTCCAAACCACAATTGGAACATTCAGCAGTCAAACAAACTCTAAAACTACTGAATGACAGGGAGTCCGTGTGTGCCAGGATTGGTAAATTTATACTACTTGAAAAACCAAGTAATGCTTACATCCTGAACCATAACGTGAACTCAGTTTTCAGCTAAATAGTTAAGCAACAGTATTTTTCAAACTTAACATTGCAATATTTGGTACTGTTTTGTCGGGTAAATTTTACAAAAAATACTCTTACATAAAGATAATATAAGTATTCTTAACAAGATCACGAACTAAGTTTTCCTCACAAAATTTGAACAAATCAATTTCTTAAGTATTTATCAAAATTCATTACCGAAATCTCGATATGTGTTCACTTATCTTCGGTATATTTTTAAAATAATATAAATGCCCCACACCCAGTGAAAATTCAATAACAGCTACTTAAAACTTCTTTTTAGCAACTTCTCATTTTTTTTTATATTGAATATGCACCCTAAAAATAATTCCAACAATTTGGAGCTAATCAGCAACTCCCATTTCATTTGCACCGAAAATTTTGATTAAGTTACTTTCGACACAATCGTGCACTTTATTTCAATGTGCCTGTAAAATTTCAGAAAATTGAAAAAAATATATACAGCTCTCTCAGCACAGAGCTGTAAAATAGGCTCACGTCAGTTGTTATACAGGGATTACTCAATTGCCGCATAATGCTGTCTGAGCCAGAGCAACCTTACCGTAAGCAAAAGTGTACAAGTGTACAACAAACCTAGGCGCTTGTCAGTTGTTATATTTTTATTTCTTTACCAACTGCATTTTTAAAGACTATGGTAACTCTCTGTTATCTAAATTAGCCTCGATTTGATTTGTGGATTTTTTATTCAAGATGTGAGTATACTTGCTTGCTGTTCAGGGTATAGCAAACAAACTTTCAGGTTTGGTGCCCGTACCTTTAAAGTTTATTTTTATTTTAATATTCATATTCAGCGACTAAACTACTACACCTACAGTGAATATGTTTTTTTCCATTTTATATGTGTCCAATAAACTTTCCAACCAAAGAAACCAATTGAAATAAATACAGGGGAAACAGATCGGCAGGGACTCCATTCTCCTCCTTTCGTGTGAGTTTTATTTTGGCGGTTGTACCATTGGGTACATGTAGGAAGTTTGCGCTTTTCGGGAGTTAAGCCTGGCACCCCTCAATGTAAGTATAGATCTATTTATGAAATTTAGGTCAATGTTAAAAATCTACTAAAAACAAACGTATAAATTCAGTCGATTGCCTTATTTGAATCACTGTCCTCTATTCTTATTCAATTTGACGTTGACATCGCTCAAGCCTCTCCGATTCCATATTCGTTCCAACGTTCTCTAGCTCATCCACTGATTACCATCATCACCCAAAAATAACTAAAAAAAAATTCCAAATTCTTCAATTTTGGATATATTTGATTGCTATTCCATTTGTTTCCATTCGACTGCCATATGCCATATGTAGCTCCAAAACCCATAATGTACCACCGACGGGTTCATTCTTCTTCCTGACTCTGCTCTGCTGCCAGTCCACCAACCAACACACAAACTGAACATCGCACGGCTTCTGCTAAAACTCATCTCCTTAAGTGGTTTCTTTATTTGGCCGCATTTGTTTTACAAATATGACCGATTCTTTGCAACATTCTTGCCTTTCTTGCACCGAGGAAAAAAAAAATAAAGGATTTATTGCTCCAGACAAATTTTTTTCGAGGCTATTCTCCCTGCGGCGCGTACGAACCGTCTGAGCAGCGCTATGGACAGTAGGACCGGGACCGGGAGCATGAAAATCTTTCTCTCTGCGTGGCCACAAAAAGTCGTGTGGGAATTTTTTCTTTTTGCCATAAAAAAAACCGTCCATAACCATGCTTTGATTTTTTTTTATGCTCGGAATTCAAGTGTGTACATATCTTGGAGGTTGGAGTTTTTTCTGCTGCTAATGCCGGGGAAAATTGGTTTAATCTGACTGCTGATGTTTTTATTGCCATGGGAATTTAACGCATTGAAGCGATTGTTTTTTTTTGTGCGTTTTTTGCGCGCGCTTACATATGCATTTGCTGGGTATGAAAATAGTGTCACTTTTTAAGTGGAGTTTAATTTCAAGTGACGCTAGGTGTGAGGCTGGTAATTATGGGGTTGTCTGTTTAATAACTTAGGTGGTTGGTTTTTTTTTATTGTTTGCCGCTGGATAGTGACTCACAAAACGCATTGAATCACGTTTTGCCTTTTTATTGGTTAAGGTACAACAAAATATATCATTAGAATTCATAAACACACAGGGATAAAAGTAGGCACATTTAAGGTAAGATTTAAGGAATACAGAGCGAGAATTTATATTATATTCAGAGGAGCCAGACCAGTGTTGCCGAAAGTAGTCCAACTGGAGTATTGTACTACTTTCACATTCGTAGTGCTATTTTTTTTAAGACCTTAAATATCTTACTCTTGCAGCAAATTAATTTCAACCTGAATAAATTTAATTCACTTTAAATTTAATGCAAATTTGGTAGCATTTTTATCCTCCAAACTGTCGTTAAAAAGGGAATTTCCCTCTTTTTTGTTTGTTTTTGATTTTCGTTCGCTTCATGCAATTTTCCTGACAGATGAAATTTCCGGTATTTATTTTATTGTTATCTGAGAATGTGGTTTGGTGGTTCTGTTTTTTTTTGTTTGAACTCCGTGAATTTTCAATAAAATGAAAAGATATGTTAAATTAACGCTTCAAATATTGTTAATCCTATTATAATAAATCAAAGTAAACTTGTATTATAGATATTTGGTCGTCGGAAATGAATAGCGCGGTTTTTGTTCTTAATTTAAATATTCTTTATTATAAACTGTTTTTATCGTACTATGTCTTCTCTGCGTTGACTATCGTTCCGTACTGCCTGGCAGAGACAATACTGAGACCACCAACTCCGACCGATTTCCCGTTACTTAGCCTACAAGCTATATTTTTATGGGGTGGCAAATGCTAAGTGCACTTGTATTGTTACATAGAAATTCGTATTGACAAATGTCACGTAACTTCAAAAATTCCGACTCACCAACACACTCGCACCTTGCATATGCCACTTCCGCTGTGGGAAAAGTTGCTGACAGCGTTCATAGAATTTTATCCGTTAAATTTGAAATTATTCGTTACGTGTGCATAATATTTTTTTTAAGGAATAAGTGGAGATTTGCTTAAAATATATATGAAAAATGAACAATGCAGATTGTTTGAAGTAAAATAGAAATATATTGAGCAAATTTTCGTCAGTTTTCTAAGAAAAATTTACGCATGAAATCGAAGTTAATGATATTCAAAAGTGCAAAATACGCAACCATGTTTGTCATAATAAGTTTTAAGTATACAGAACATCTCATTTATTAACCAAAGAAATCAAATTATTCGCCTTTTAACAACATATAATTACTAACCAATGGCATTCAGTAATGTAAAAATGTGGTATTCCCGAATTCTAGCACATTTCCCCACGTTTGTCGAGGTTGGCAGCATTTATTTTTGTATTTTTTGTATGTTTTTGCATGTCACACGGATTCTTAATTGACACAACACCGATAGGAAAACAAAATGGCGAATTTGAAAAAAAACTGAGGGGCCCAGCGGCAAGAGGATTGTGAGTTGGGGGTCTCAGTACCATTTGTCTCTGCTGCCTGGTTCGTCCGTTTTTTTACTTTCTTCTGTTGCCGAGATGGCGTCGACGTGGAGAACGCTGATTGGCTGGTGCAGGCGGCTTCTATCATTCCGCCCATCTGTCAGTTTTGGCATGACCGGCGTTGCCAGGCGTAGTTGTCCAGTGGGCCTAAAACCCCCGCCACAGATATTTAGTGAAATTGGATTCCTTGGCAAAAAAAGCTGTAAATGTGTCTTGTGCTGCTGGAGGTTTTAAAACAAATGAGTCTGCTGCTGTTTTCAAACGCTGAGAAAGCATTTGCTGAAGTTGATACATGGACCAAATCTAAATCGGTAAAGGCAAAAAAAGCTCCTGCTTTCAATTTGTCTTCCGTTGCTGGTGCAAAGCCAAATGAGTGTGCTGCTGTTCCTGCAAATTTGGTGGAAGAATCACCTGAATCCTCTGCCGAAAGAACCGACGATGTTGAGATTTCTCATGCTTATGTTAAAAAAAAAAAACAAAAATCGCACGCAAATGTTTCGTCAAGGATGATTGAGGGACTTTGCCTTTCTTAAGAAAATCAACCAAAAGCCATTCTGTTCGTATTGTAGGTAGGTAAAGGGGTGCTCTTGTGGCTTTTGCCACATTGTGTCCAGTTACGGGGGAACATCCATTGCATACCTCATATGGGTTCTTAACCTCCTTTGTAACCATATCCTCTAGTTCGTCCTAAGAGTATCTAATGATATAAATTCTGTCTATCTACTAGAACCACCCAGATCTGAGTATGAATCTCAAAAGTACTTTAAAATCGACATTCTTCAGATCCTCTAAGTCGTCGAAGAAGTAACTGTTGGGAATCCTTTGTCTGCTGATCTTAGTGGCTTCTTCAACGTCCCTACAGCTTCTGCAAAAATCATTATGCAGTATTCCTAGCCTTTCAGCATGTACGCCTATCGCACAGTGTCCAGTAATGACTCCCGTGAGTATGCGAATATCCTTGCGGCTAAGTCCGATCATATATTTGGATCTCTTTTGGCTCACCTTTGGCATTAATTCTTTTGCGTGCCTGCTGGTAATGAGATTGTTCGGGCGTAGGCTAGTCCTACTCCAGGACTCAATGTCAATCTTCCTTGCAAGCGTACTTAGCGGAGTTATTACTGATTTTGGGGCCAAAGATTTATGTATATTTGACTCGCTTCCTGCAAGCTCATCCGCCTGTTCATTGCGTGGAATATCCATATGTCCTGGTACCCAGCATAGGGTCACCGCGTTAGCTTGTGATATTTCGTCAAGATATTTCTTGCAGTGACTTACTGCCCTTGACTTCACCACGACCGACTCTATGGCCTTTATGGCCGCTTGGCTGTCGGAGTAAATGGTGATTTGTTTATCGACAATGTGCCGTCTCTTTAGGTGTGACCATAGGGTTTAGGTGACCACAGTCCTGATTACCACTATTTTTTTTCAAAATACTTCCCTTTTTTGGCTGCAGTATTACCGTTTAGTAGTTTCGGCCGAGTTTACTCCCAACAAACACGTGAGTAGTTACGTCATTAACAAGCAGCACAGAGAGCCGTGATATCGTACCCGTATTTTTCGCATTCTTAACACCACCATACCCTCATTATCCAGCCATTTTAGGGTCCTCGACGCGTTTGACCTAATTGAATTGCAGGCATCATCCTTTAAACCCAGCCCAAAGCAACCTATACCTATACACACCGCTGAAATGTCATCAATCCATCGCTTTAAATGCTCGACGATTTGTTATCCCACTCATTCTTCAAGTTAAGGATATCTGTCATTAGCATTGATTAATTCCTCGAGTTATTTACATATAAAAACAATCAATCACATCCCTAAGGCAGAGAGGGCATCATTGTCGGGATCTTGCGCTTGGAACATCTCCAGAGGTATCATCTTCTTCTCGTACAGCACACAGCATTAACTTGCCGGAAACATATACAGGATTTCCACTCTCATATACGAATATCCCCTAATAGCACCCGGATGTAAATAAAGACAGGCAGGAACAGAAATGCCTTTGCTCCCTTTCCGAAAAATTTCAGGGGCGCACTACCCACAACAACAATAACAAAAGGAGAACACAACAAAAAAAAAAAAACGAGAAGCTACATGAAAATAAAAACAATCAACTTAGAGAAGAAATTAGGAGAAAGGATATAATTAAGGCTATCATCGTTAAGTATCCAGAAAACTAATGATAGCAAAGCCAATTGTCCCACAGTCCTGAACACATAGTATTCGTACACCCACCCTACAGCAAGAACTAATTTTTATGCGTATCCATCAATCCCTTGTCGTTGCGCGCCGCTCGCCTGTCCGTTGGTCGGTTTGTGGGTGGCCCTGCACGTGGGGTTCCATGCAGACAGAGTCGTTGTCCGTCCGTAAGAAAGACGGGGAAGCTTTGTGGGAACCTTGCTGGAAACGTTTCAATTAGCTCTTGTCGGTTCGCGGAGCTGGAGACCATGGCACGCACGGTGACCTTTTTACGGTGTTTCATTTTATTACGTGGAAGTAGAAGCGTTAATGGCCTCGGCATCAGGATATAGACATGATGCGGTATATTTGGGGGATGTTGGTTGGAATGATGATTTTTCTGGTTTCTCCCTGATACATATGACTGGAATAGGAGTTTTATCTTAATTTTCCGTTGTCGTTCTTGTTGTTTGACTACGGCATCGTGGGCTTTGTTTGGCAAGGACGTAGAGAGGCGGAGAACAGGGAGGAGATTATTTTGATAAATTACTCGGCAGAAAATATCCTTGACGTCGTGGTATTACTTGGAGTTTTTGGAAATCGGCTACTTGAACTGATATCCTTGGTACTATTTCGATAGTGAACACGGTGTACAATTGTACAGTGGCGTCGATCACATTTCAGTAGGAATTTCAACATTCTTCGACACATACCTAAGTATATGGCAAATTTAAAGAGTGCCCCATATTTAAAGTTTAATGTTTGAAAGTCCGCGATTTCATCTTCAGTGATGAAGCTCATTGTCATTTTGATGGCTTCGTTAATCGTCAAAATTGTAGCATTTGGGGCTCAGAAAACGCTTGAACCCGTAGGGTTCCTTGCCTTTTACAACCATTCGTTTTGTGTGAGTGTTTCATTTTTGGGACGAATGGAATGGATCTACAATTTTATGCCGAATCCAAACAGCTAATTGAGAAGTTATTCAAATACTTAAATTAAAAGTAACATGGGGCGGAACCTTTATCTGGGAACTGGAACTGACGAATATTTAAGAGGTTCTATCAAAACCATACCCTTAGAGATGCGCTGGAGTTCTTTTCTTTTAAAGGTATCGTGGGCGCAGCCTTGTGGTGACCTTCGTGGGTTTTTTTGCACTCTTTTCACACTTGGTATGTTCAAAAACGTAGTTGTATTAAATCAACTAGATTTACCTGAACGTAAAAATCAGATTTGACAGTAAAGTAAATGTTACAACATCAGCCACAAATATGGTGTGTCAATTTAGAGCTCAGTCAAGTAATTCTTGACTAGATTACCCTCAATAAACGTTTGTTCTGAGACCAATCTATGCTGAAGCACATCAACTCAGCCAATTAAAAAGCCAACTGTCAGTCTTACTAACCTATATTTTTTAACGTCTGTGTGCATACTTAAGTAAACGTTTTGGTTCTTTTTTTTCACGAAACGAAAATATCTCTCGTTTTAGTGCAATTTGTATGATAAATCTTGAGATTTATACGAGATTATTGGAAATTAATCCTAATATCGAAGTTAATCTTCGGTGGAAACGTATGATTACAGTTTTATGGAGGAAAAATGAAAACGAAAACATAAATGACAGAAATTTCAGGAAAACGAAAATGTTGTAAACCATACCAATCAGTTTCATTTGCATTGACGTTTGATTCGTGAAACTTGGTAAACGAAAAAAAAATTTCGTTTGGGTGAAAAGAAAAACGAAAGTGTTTTTTTTTTTTTTTTTTATGTTATCATTTTCTGTGATTGGTGTAGCTAGCGAAAGACATTTTTATTTCATGTAAAACGTTTTTAGTGCAATAATTGTTTGGACTGCATAACAGCTGTGAGTCTTTAATGTGGCGATTATGCTGAATGAAAATGTGTGTTTACTCAAACATACCTAGTTCTTATTGTAACCATTGAATTAAAAAAAAATAAAATCAGTGCATTGCAAATAGGAAAAAGAAAATAAAAGCAGCTGCTCTATATAGTTTTTCGTTTTCGTAATATTTCTTTTTTTTTTTAAAACGAAAGTGATTTTCGTTTGGTTTCCTACTGACCACCATTCATTTTGAGGGCACACTGTAGGGTGAAAATTCCAAGCATACATAAAATAAAAACCTCCTCAGGTTGCACCCACTGTACTTTCTGCGCCGTCAGCAACCTTTTATACCCACAGAACGTCGGGGACAGTGTCATCATTAATATTTATGACAGGGCAACTGGCGATAGATCTGTTCTGCGGTCTGTTGGATATTTTCATTGTGTTCCTCTGTGTCATTCTTTCGCACTGGCTGACGACTGAACTGATGGAGGGCTCTTTAGCACAAATTGAATATTAACCCAGCGAAAGGATAACAACAGAAAATACTCATGAAATTATTCAAAATAAGTCAAAACGCACCTGATGAATGGCAATGGCAGGGAGTCAAAGTTCTCTCCCCAACCGACACCCATGCCTCCACTACGTATACTATCACCTGTCCTCGGTCGCCGAATCAATTATTTGATTGAAATTCATCATTTTATCGGCAGCCGCCTCTAGCCCTGTTGTTTTACACTAAGATATTCAGATTTTATAATGGACTTTGAATGAAATGCGTTTTTCGGTTTCTGTTCCTGCTATAGATATTTTTGACTCTTTAAGCCCGCCTCGTCGGAGTGCACGATATGGGCGTATAGAAGCAAATCGCAGATCTACGCTTCATCAATCACGCAAAATGACAAACAATTCACACCATTCAGAGCGCTGAATGTGATGGTACTGGCCGTGTCTGTGCCGTGACGTCCGTCGTCAACCCCTCGTTTTGTTCGATAATCATTTTTCTTTCTACCCTCAGACAGAGTGTTTGCAACTGTCAGGAGGATTATTCGCAGCCTATCATCATCATCGTCATCCCTTCAATTTGCAGGAATCGCTCTGAAGAATGGAAAACTGCTGATGCGTTTTCCAGACAACGGCAAACGATTTGTGCGTCCTCCGTTCTCCGTATGTGTCGATAATTTCCGTAATCATCATTGCCTCATCATCAATTTCTCCGATTATCATTTGATATTGTTATTTGATACAGTAATTGCTTTAAAGGTGTTAAGTACAACGTTGACCATAATTGGTAGTGATTGGATTGCGCGGGAGCCGCCTGCAGCGGAAGTATGCTTCGATCTCAAGGTTCTGAATTGACTTAAGTGGATTTCTGAGTTATGGTTAACCCTTTAGGGACTTTAATGAACGAGAGTTCCACCAGTTAAATAATCTAGTCGGAACAGCAATTGGAAAGCTGTATATGCACTCGGAGACTACTGAACGGACTCCGATGAAGCCTTCACTGAAATATTTTGTGAGTTCCTCTGCACATTAGCTCATATATGATGAGCTTTGTTCCCTTAACTATATACTAAAAATGAGAAAGAGGCTTTTCTGTCAACGACAATGAAATTTTCTTTTATTTTATCTTCACTTTCCTTAACCTTGATTTTATTCAAAAATCTATGTCAATACGAATAGCTTGAAACCGAGTTTATATCCAATTTTTGTAACTATTTTTTTGAGCTATCGTACCTCTTTCTGCTTCGTCTAGAAGCTGACCTACAATAGATCCAAAACAGATCTTACTTCATTTCAAAACTATTGTTTTCGACTGTAGTTCTTCTACCTTTAATATTTTTCAGTTTGGATGGGTTGATGTTGGCAGCCTGTGGAGGCCATTTTGTTCTGGTGACGTCTGTCCAATTTACTGTCATTATTTAGTCACTGATGCCACGGATAACCATGGAAAGTTACACGATTGAGCAAAACGTCCAAATGATTAAACTTAATTATGAAAATGAGTGTTCGTCAGTGCACCCATTTTGAGACAGGCGCCTTTCAAAGTCGACTCTCCTACGTTTGGTAGCCAAATTCGAGTCAACCGGTTCGGTAAGCAATCCAATACCCGTACGTCAAAGGAAGGCCAGCTATGCCAAGAATACTACCACGGTCCATGAAAATATGCAGGAAGACCCCAGGCAGTCAGTTCCCCGACGTTCACAAGAAGTCGGCCTTTTGCAGACTTTAACTTGGCGAATTTTGCGTCGGTACTTGGGCCTATACACGTTCAAGATCGAACTGACCCAGGAGCTCAAAGCTATAATGACCATAGACAAGGGCGATTTTAAGCTGACTGGGCTTCGGAGCGTTTGTAAGCGGACCACAGTTTTGGCCGATAAATCATCTTTTGAGAGGAGGCGCATTTTTGAATAAGGCTTTATATACGGGACGATGTCAACCAATACGAGGTTAACCAGGTTGTACAAATTCACTATTTTTGGTGCAGATTTGGGGTGCCGTCATTGGTTCGTAATGTTTTGAAAATGACGATCGTGAGGCCAACACCAACTGAGGTAGGCCACATTTGTTTCCAGTAGGACGAACCTACATGGCATACATCAGAGGCAAGGATGTAGATGGACATTCTGCATGAACGATTTTATGATATAGCTATCTTCCATGTGTGATTTGACTTTTTCTTGTGTGATTTCCTGGAGTCACTGGTTTATGCCAATAAATGCATAAATTCAATCGACCATTGTTATTTGATTGATTGATTGATTTTTGAGAAATATTTAAGAAATTGATTTGTTCTTAAGAATTCTTATATTATTTTTATGTATTTTGATTAAAATCGTTAGAGCGGTTTTTGTAAAATTTGCCAAACAAAACCAAATATTGCAATGTTTAGTTTGAAAAATACTACTGCCTAATTATTTAGCTGAAAACTGAGTACAAGTTATTATTTGGGATATAAGCATTACTTGGTTTTTAAAGTTTTAACGAAATCGAAAATGGGGTTTTCAAGATATGAGTAGTTTTTAAAATTATAGCGTTATCGGGTATTCTAATTGAAAATTTAAAACGCAATAAATTTTAAAACATTAATTTTACTCTAAGTTTGAATATTGGTCAAAATCGTTATTGCCGTTTTCAGGTATACTAAAGAAAACTAAATTTTTAAGAATAACTTTTTTCAATAATCCATTTTACGTCACGGAGAAAAACTGAGCCTACCATTAAGTTAGAAACGACCATATTACATTAGAAATTCATTTTTGTTACAATCGTATGAACCATGGAGATATGTCCAAATTTCAAAAGTACCTACTTGAGCTAAAATATAAATTTTCGTTGCAATCGTTTGAGCCGTTTTCGAACAAATCAAACTGGTATACAAATTTTATATGGGAAGTACCATTAATATTGAGGTTACCTAAAAAAAAAAAAACGGCCCCGAACTGTAGGCCCACGAACTCGAAATCCGAAGTTTGTACCATATCAGGGCAGCCGCTTAGGCTGTAGGCATCGGGACATACGTACAATACAGACAGACGGACCCACTTTTTTCAGTTGGTCTGTCATCGTAATGTCAGAATTGAGTTCGAAATTTTGTATGAATACAATATCTGTCTCTTACTATGTAATAGAGAAAGCTAAACATCATAATTAGGGTGGCACACAGAGCCGTCTTAGGTCATACAAGGGCCCGTGGGTACACAAGAATTTGGTGCCCTATTGGAAAGTAAAAAAGAGAACGACAAAAATATATTTTTGTACATAGAATAGCCAATAACAGTTTTCCAAGAGTTCTGAGAAGCAACACGAACACAGTTCCGCTGAATAAAAGTAATGAAATTGTTGCGGTCCACGAGGAAATAAGTCTACCTAATAGCGTTTAAGGTAAAGGGTTTCTCCTCGACTACTCATTTCAAGTTTCGGTTCCCTCATTTTTTACACCCACAGCAGAAACACTAAATAAGCTTAATTTTAAGATTAAGATTATTTAAATAAAAACTGTAAAAATGCGAATTAATTAGTTATACTTATGTTATTGAAGATCTAAATATATTTTTTTTCTGTTGGGGCTAAAATAATTATTTCTGGCAGGAGGTTCACGGGCTCATAGAACAGAAACTATTTCGAAGTTCACCATCTGTCAAAAGGAGAAAATGAGTGCATTCTGTAATTTTTTGAACAGCGAATAAAACAGTTTTATATGGATGGTGATGAAGCATATGCAAATAATGCAATGCGTTCACTCAGAAGCAGTAAGGTAGCATTTAAATGAGGTGATATCGAGTTCGCATTCTTGGTACATCTGCTCAAAAATTTACCATAACCAGATAAAAATTATCAAAACTCAATAAGCAAAAAAAATTAACAAATTTGTTAAAAATTACCAAAGTGGCAACCTTGCAATAGGCGTGTTTTAGATATACGAAACGTAACTGGCTAAGAGAGTGAAATGAAACTGTGTGCTCGCACTTGTCTCTGTTGCTCCTACAGTGTGATACAGAAAATAGGCGTGCACTGCAGTGATACTAGACTTTAGAGGCACGTAATCCCACGGTTATACTCAAAATATCCCTTTTATGTTTACAAAATAAATAAATTTATTATTTTAAAAAAATACTCGTGATTCATTCACAGACACATATGTCATTTTATGAAACAGTTTAGGGAAATAAAAAAGAAAGAAAATGAAAGCATTTAGATATTTTGAATGACTATTTTCTAAACATGAAAACATTTAATTTGATAGTAGATAGAATAATTTTTGTATTCTTAATGAAATGAGCAATTAGGAACAAAATTTGACCAAAAAGTAAAATCCCTTTCTTTTTGTACTATGAGGTCTGAAAATTCCCTTTGTCCCCTTTATCTTATTATTAGTGAGAAAATCCCGCAAAAATGATAAATCCCCCGATCTGGTATCACTGCTGCACTGTGATGTATCTTAAACGTAACTGGCTGGTAGAAAGAGAGAACGAAAATGTGTTCTCGCATCTCTTGCCTCTACAGTAATATTCGAAACGAAACGTAACTCTCTCTCTCTTTTTATCTCACTTACTTATATCTCCCTCTCAACTTCTGCTCGCAATTTCCGTAACGATTTTGTGACGCATTCACCAGCTTACCCCCAAGTTAAGCGTGCCTAAAGAAGTATTACTTCAAAAACAACCCGACGAAAAAAAAAAATTAAACAGTGGCGAAAAGCGGAACTGCATATATTTCCTGACCTGACCATGAGCAGCCTCATTACTCCTGCCGCCACCATAACTGACCTACAAGCAATATTTGCGCAGTGACTATTATCCGCTTTTGCAACTTTAGGCACAATACGCTTGCTTGTCAGAAAGAACATCCCTTTGTCTAAGGTTCGACACATGCCAAACGTCTGCTCCAAATAACGAGTTTTTAATCGAACCTCCTACTATTCATCCCGCCATCAGCTGTACTTCTCTGCTTGGCAGCCAATATCGCGCTAATTAAATAAAATTAGAGCAGAGTAAAACCATACCCAGCGCATGTGCTCGTGCACCTCGTCATCTCTAACCAACACAATAATCATAATCATGGCCATCATCATGTTCAGCGCAATTTCCTCCGAAAGAAAGTAAAAATCCGGAAGTGTAACACGAGCACTAATTACTGACGAACGTTACTACTGGGTCAGAGGGAGTTAACCAGATTTGTATAGGTACCTTCTTTTGGAACTGAGCTGAACTGGCGTCAGACAACCGAAACGGATGCGAGACCCTTTGTCGTCGCATTAAAAACTCGTAACGCATCACATATGCTATGGGCAGCAGACGCGGCTTTTGAAGTACCGGCGCGCGATAGTTTCACACATGAAAATGTGCAATTACATACTCGTGTAGGTACAACTTACATGTGCGTGGCCGTGGAGTTGTCACTGACGCTTGGCCAAACCGCCAGCGAGTCCGACCATCAGCCCAACCTTGAGTTAAGCACCGACCGAGTTACGCTCGCTGTAGGTAGCCATCAGCAGGAGTGGTCGATGGTAGATGGTGGATGGTTGGTTTGCCAACCATGCTGCAACTGTTGCGTTTCCGATGACGATGATGATGATGATGATGATGATGATGGCGATGATCACACACCCCGTCGGTCGGTCGATCGGCTGCCGTTCGTCGTCCGTGTGGTGTGGTATCAGAGGCGCGTTGCGCGCCAATTCATGCACTGCTCCTCTAAAATGAGATAATGTGTGTATTGCGGAGGCACTCACATTAAATTATCCCCACCGAGCCGGGCTATTAAAATAGAAAATTGCCGGCCAGCACTGTAATCACCGGAATTTTAAAATTAATACTGCGGTACATGGCCGAGCATGTGTTTGGTTATGGGAAGACACATCAGACCTCCAACAAGTTGCTGATTGCCGTTTCTACACTTGAGCGTCATGGCGTCAATATAGGGCGGTCAATTGGACGTCGAAAAAAAGAGAAACCCCTCCACTAAGAACCTACCCCTTCTTATACCATATAACAGTGCAACCACTCTAATGGGCCATTTAGCTGAAACGTCTTCCTGGGCTATCGAAAGAACTCACATTTGCATAAATGCCGTTGACCAGACACCCCAAGTGCTGGTGACGCAGACAATTCTGTGTGTGTACATGCAGTGAACCCTTCCGCCGCCTTGTGCGAAGCAGTTCAACCCTTGTTTACTGGTTCTGTCTTCTGTGTGCTGTGTTGTGAGTGCGCTGGGAGGCGGGTTACTCGGGGCGATAATCTTATGGATCTGCTTTTAGGGTATTCTGCACCACGTATATACGCATTTCCATAAAATGTTTATTAAGATAACTGTTTTTGTTGTAAATTAGTCGAATTGTCTGCCGCCTTAGTCGTTTCGTCTTAGCGGGTAAGATTAAGTGCTAAAGGAGCACATGTAATCGCACATCTCGAAGTAAACAATGTGCATTGGGTTTGGGGGTAGTTGTCAACGGAAAAATAAGACATAAGACACATGGAGTTAACGCCAAACCACTTTTAAGGACAATTAATGCTGCATAATCGCATTGAAAGAGATTTAAAGTCGAGTTTAATCTGGTATTTTAAGGAAGCTCCGGTTTTCGTATGGTGGAGTTTTTTCGCCAATTAATATTTTTACTGCAGGAAAATTCAGTTAATAATAGGAAGCACTTTATGGCGACATTTTCACCAGGATTGCTATTCAAGAAGCAGAAAAACTAGTAACCAACAGACAACGCAGACTCCTGATGAAGACTATCAACTTCGATGAGAATGACAGTTATTTGTTCAAATTTGCAAAATGTTTGTGCTCAATGGTCGATCCCGGCTTTGGACTTTTGTTTAATTAAATTTTAAGTTTACCTACCCACGTTTGCTGGAAATTTTTAAGGTCTTTCTGATCCTCGTAGTAAAGTGACTTACATAGTTGCCGACTTAAATTGACACAGACCAATTTGCATTAAATAGTGACCTCAGAGATTTTTCGTCAAAGTCCAAAGACGACGCTTGTTATTCTAAACTAACTAAATGTATTTTGAAATTTTGACTCGTTTTGGGTAAAGATTTGCTCTCACACTCACAATCGTACTTATGACTTTTAGAGAACTTGGTTAAATCAATTTTGAACAGAGCAATTGGCGAGGAACATTTTAGGCCCAACTATCTGCACACTTTGATTTGATTCTTCTTGGCAACGGAAGTGTACGTTGAAGAGAGCGGCACTTAAAGCTTCTAAAGGGTTTTTCTTTTGATTTTGAGACTGAAACAATTGTTTGACATTCCCAGTTTTACGGAATAAAATTTCCCTTTTAAAAATTACTAAGCGGGGGCTCTGAGGTTGAAAAACATAACTTACACAACGACATTCACAACTTACCCTCGTGAATGTCTGACAAACATCCGAGAATATACCTTGAAAGAGCTTTTAAATTGGACTCGGCGTACAATTGTATATCCCTTTAGCTAGGCCTACAGTCCTAGTGATTGATGATCAGTAGCAGTTATTGACGAACTCAAGAGTAGTTCCCTCATTAGCTTAGGAGGTTGTGAAATTTAACGTTGTGAAAACTTGCTCCAATTTTTGTTTGGCCGGTTAGACCGCACATAACGGTCCAGAAAACTAGTTTAATTTCAATACTGCTCTTTGTTATGGCAATGATTCGAAAAGCGTTTTCGACAACATTTTCGTAAACGGCCCAAGCAACAATTTGACTTCGGTAATGTTCGAATTCGTGATTTCTGTAGGCAGCAGCTTCGATAGAGCGTCCATATGTATAGTATTTGTTAACCGAAGTAGAGTGATTTCGAAGTAAGTGTTTTGAAAATAACGTCTGTAAGACTACACAGGCTTCATAGAGGGATATGAAATTTGGGTTAGACTTCTAAAAATTTGTGGGGAGATGTGCAAAGTTAATTTTTCCGATAAAGCTTCTGGTTGGAAGAGCTATCAAAAAGCTTCTTTAGAGCTTGTAACAGGAGACATTATAGAAGCAATAAATTGTCGAGGTCAACAGCATGCGATTGGAAGCAGTATAGAAGCACTTACTTCCTTCCAACTCACTTATAGAGGTAAAAATTAGTTTCATATGAAATGAATCAGAGCTGTTCAAGAAACCATTATTCAATGAATCAAGGAAAATATGAAAAAAATTTAAAAAAACTTGTGAAAGATATGCCATAATTGTGATTTTGAACAAACACTTTCTCTAATAATAAAATTAGGTAAAACTAAACGTTTTGCTTACAACTTGTTTATTGCAAGTCCCTAGGATGCAAACACACTGGATCAAACAAAACGTTTTTGATTCGATAGTCAAAAGAACGGTTTTTATTTGAACACACACCAAGCCAAACTGAATGTAACAAAAGAAAGGGTTTTGTTTTCTGGTTTCGTTTGGTGTGCCTTGAAATAAAACAAAATAGAATTTTCGATTTGCTTTTAGTATTGTTCAACATGTGGTCGGACTCAGACGATGAAGTTGCGCCAATCTTCTACACGGAATCAAAATTTTGTTTTGCAAAAAACAACAGGTTTGGTTTTTATGCTTCGTTTCATTCGTTGTGTGTAACGCCATAAGAAAGTAGGCAATTATCGTCAACGACGCTGATTCAAAACAGTTTTGTTGCATTCGGTGTGTGTTGCTCGTGTACAATGGCATATTTTTTTGACAACCACCACCAAAACACTTCAAAACAAAAACGTGTGTTTTGTTTCGTTTGCTTTGGTGTGTGTCGATTCATACGGAACAATGTTCTCTTGTTTCACGAAACAAAAAAACACGTTTTGCTTTATCCGGTGTGTTTTCAGCCTAACGAAACTCTAAAATGTATCATGCAGCTAGTTCAGATTTACCGCTTGTACAACATTATGACGAATTAGCCTCGAGGGTAGGGTATTGGACTACTATGCAGCAGGACCCATGTTCGATTCTCAATACGACGCATGTAAATAAAATGTAATAGGAAAGTAGCGTCGATAACATCTTACCGAGCTCAAGAACAAGATCTTAATTAAACTTAAGTGGTTGAGGGCTGTTTCAAGGATTATATGCTAAATCGCCGATGTGAAGACATCTTAAGCTGTCAAATTTGGAAAATACACCGCTTCTAAACAATGAACGAAAGATCTTTCGTTGGCTAAAGAACCAAGAGTACCCGGCCCTACGGGACAAGCCCAAGACCGCTAATATCCTAAAGTAGGTTGGGGAAGAGGGGGTTAAAATTACCAAGAGCAAGTTGTAATATTTTAAAATTTAAGAGTTCCCTCTAAACTTAAGAGCCGCGTGAAAGGGAAAAGATTTGATCGTCTCCAAAGAAAAAATCTCATTAGAAATGGAGAAGACCTCTGGTGGTAAGAATTTTGGGTGTCGGGCCATTGGTACCTAATGCAGGGCCCGTTCTTTCCTTTCGATAAGAAATCCTTATACCTATCTGAGAAATTTGTTTTACTGATGTAAATACATATTACAAACGGACGTATCTGTTTTGCTAAATTTACTGTCTGTGGAAAAGACAACGTAGAGGTGTGTGCTACTAACATGAGATGAGTAAGACATATATAACAGCGTTAAATATATTTTATAGGTACAAGGTACAAAGTATTCCAAAAACGAGTACCTCGTACCTCTTGGAATGTACGTCCAAGGCCATTTAGAAGGTTGAAATTTACATTTAAATTTCCTCCAAAGCTTCTCCCACATGTCCTATGGCTATAACAATCCTAATCACGTCTTATTACACAGATTTAATATGAAACTACACAACGTGTCAATGAATATTTATTTAAGTAAAAGAAAGACCAACTTTTCCGAAACAACTCACATAATCGCTGTTTTATTAATATGACAAAAAAAAACACAAATAATCCTTACTCAACACACATCAGCACCATGCCTCGCCCGCCATGTGTGTAGTGTATGCTGTTCGGTCAGCCACATGGTCAACTTCTAAATATTTAATAAATCCGCACCCAAGGAGTGGCTGTAGATATAGTCCCATACTCAAACCACTCCTCAACTGTGCATAATCTGCGCCACACCGAGGATGGAGCAACACTTGTCCCACTTGCATCAGGAATCTTGTGGTTGGTAAAAAAGTTAGACGTGATTTATGGCTTGTCCCTTACACCATCTACACTAAACACACACTTGAGTCCATCACACCCCGTGTGTGATGAAAATGCTCCCTCTTCGACAAAGTGGAAGAGGGTCGTCATAAAAAAAAAATACAGAAAAAGGAAGGAACAGGAACAGCAGCTTTGTATCTGACTGTCACTATCATGGATATTATCGTGGTCAGATGGTACACTTTGACTATTATGGTCACGTTTGATAAGGCGAATGATTCATGGAGTGTCGGAGAGATTCTCTACTCAACATTGATGTATATTATTTAAATAATCGCATGCATTGGCAGTTGGCTGTTGGTAGATCGACTCAGCTCCATATGTTGGGTTCGATATGAGTTGGGTGTTCAAAGTTGCTTAGTAGATAGCGCCATAGCGTGCGTATATATTTTCTCACCCCAAAGCTGTATAAGTTAACCATTCACAACATTGGACTTACAGTTGAAATATTTTTAAATTTTCCTTTTTCATTCTGAACTGAAACGAAACGAATAAGAAACAAAAAAAACGGTGCAATTCGTTATTTTTAATGGAACCTTCGCTTAAACTTAGTTCAACCAAATTTTGCAGAGAGCCAAAGTTTAACTCGAGCCTTAAATCCAGTCTTGCCATAATCAGTGATTGACCCCGAGCCTTAGTTATAAAAAAAATGTAGTCGGTGGCAGCTGTAGATCTGAAAACAGTTTTCCACGATACTTTAACTCTTGTAACTTGACGCCATTCAATCGTTAACTAAAATTTCATCCGATAGAATTCTATGTTCAAATTCCATTGAAACACGTTTTCGGCATTGATCCTAGAAGGCTAAGGACTGCTTAGGACTGCCCCTAATAAGTTAATCATTCACATATTTTTAAAACTTTGTGTATACATATACATAGTTAAATTTTTTTTCCCTGAAACATAAAAAAAGGTGTTGCCAAATGAAAAACGCAATTTTTAACAAATAAATACTTCAGTTGTTTTTATTAAATAGTCTTTAAAGTAGGCACAACATTTTTAAGACTAAAATTAATATGTTTTCAAAAAACAAAAACCGTGAACACACGTTACTATCAGCGTTGCCATTTTGAAATCGACCTTCAACGAAATGCAAACAGATCCAGCTAAAAGTTCAGCCAAAACGAATAAAAACAAATTAAAAATAAACAATCAAAAATAAGCCTTATTTAAAATACAAAAAAAAGAAAGAGACGCAGAATCATTTTTACTCTCACGTATTAAAGTTAAGTTCAATAAATTAATTCAATTCATATATTAACTTTAGGGGAATATATTGTTGATATTATTGAAAGCACGCAAAAAACGCTTCTGTAAAATGTTGCTCTTCTGTTAATTTCTCTTCTCAGTTTCTTCTTAAACTTACAATATAACGTAAAATATAGATAAATATAGTTTTCAGTGAAAAAAGTAATTTTTTTATCTCTTTTCTGAAGTTGTGTTTTGTGTAGTGCTTAATTTTCTGTCTCTTTTCCGCTACTTAAATCGATTTCTGTAAGTGTAATTATAATCTTTTGATGGGAACTCCTTGTCGTACTTTAAAATTTATTTATTTTTGGCTAAAGTGGTGTTAGTGTACCTTGGAACTATCATAGGTCGTGTACCTTGTACCTTATAATATTGAAGTGATAAATTAGTCTTTTTCTTTTATGTTGTTCCTTCAGAGTAAGTCTTTAAATAATATTCTATAGCTCTCTGTTAAGTTTTTTTCTATTTAAAGAGATTTTTTTTTTATTTAAAAATATATTTTGAAATAAAATAAATTTAATCAAGCACAAAAACTTTAAGGGCCTTACCAATAAACATTTATAGTTTCGACTCTTAGTTTTAGCAGTTCACAGTGGTTATATTTTAAATACAAATTTGGCAATTGTGAGCTTCGCTAAATTAAATGTCGACACTAAAATTTGTTACTAGTACGCCGCTAAGATAATAGTGTGTTCTTTTAGTGCTGTTTTAAAATAAAATAAGAATAATACCATTTTTACTTTTTATTGAAAGAAATTAAAGTTTTCAGTATACGAAAAGCTTAAATAATATTTTCGGTTCAAGGTACAATCACGTCTTGAGGTTAGCATATAAAAGTTAAGTTTTCTAAGGAATAATAAGCAATATCATTTTGGTAGTTTCGCCTTCAGGTAATAACTTAAACAAAATTTTGTAAATTCTTTGAGTGGTTATCTTTGTCGCTTCATCGTCTTCATCATTTGCATCTATGTCGGATATTGTTTTAATTGTTTTATAAGTAATATTAGTACCAATATTTTTCGTAACTTCGACGGTATGTCAGAGTTGAAGAATCATTATAAGTTAGCAAAGGCAAGTTCATACTTATGTCAATGCAAACGTATTAAATTGTTGATTGCATTAGTTAAAAATTTTTTCCAAGCTCATTGAATTCGAGCTAATTTTGTTCTTCTTTTCATTTTTACTTTTATTTTTCACCTTGAATTTGAACAGAAACATTTAAAAACAACAAAAGGTTGTCTACCTAAAAACCAGCCTGCTGGATTTTACAAAATTTTCCAGCTAAATGCGTATCAATCCAGTCAGATCTAATTGGAAACCAGTCAAAATGCCAACGCTGGTTACTATGGCCCCGGGTTGAAGAGAGTTAGTTCGAATGCGACGTCGTTGAATCGATGAACATTAGCCTTTTTGTGTTTAGGAAACTCGGTTAAAAATAACAGATTTATCAATTTAACCTTCAAATTCTCTCTGTCGTAAATGATAAACTGTAAACAAATTACCCTGTTGTTATTACCCAACACACTTGGCAGAATTTTAAAAATTGAGCATTGGTAAAGGCCTTACAAATAATCATTTTTAACCTTTTTTTATTTTGTAGGTCACAATATGCAATTATGTATGAAATATTTCACCATTGTGAGTACGAAAAATGTAACTCGAACAATAAAAATGATTATTGGTATAGAGGAATGTGTTTTGTGTTTATCTTGATGAGATTCACATGAACGAACATTGAATGGGTTAGAAACTGATAGTTAGTATGCCTATTAGATACCACTTGTTATGTTTTCAATTAATCTACTCATTAGGTTTTAATAAAAACCAAAATAAAACTGTTTGGTTGAAATAAATCTAAAAACTTGCTTGATAAGAGATTATACAGGTATAGGACCTCACCATTAAACATTTTAGTTTCGACTCTTAATTTTTAGTAATTCACAGTGGCTATATTTCGCATACAAATTTCGCAATTGTGAGCTTCCGTAATTTAAACTCGAGACTAAAATTTCTTATTTTAGTGTTTTTTTAACAGTATTCATTACAACTTTTTATCTCGGTGGTTTTTAACAAAGAATATAGGTTTCTTACACAGGGGCTTATGCCATGTTTCCACCAAACGAAACCACAAGGTCTTGCCTCACATTTTTGAGGTTTCAAAACCTCGGGATTTCAGCGAAACGTATTTGAAACCCCTCTGAGTTCATCCTTCCGTGAGAGGTTATCAAACCGAACATGCCTACAGCGTGAACTTTCATTTGTGGATGTCAAAATATTAAACGCCAAAACAAAATTGTGACAATCGAAGAAATAATAAAAGAAGAAAAGGATTTGAATCAAAAAAGAGGTAGGTAAGTGATATTTTTAAGAGAAATATTTATAAGTTTTTGTCAAAAATCATTTTTAGTAATTTCTCTTACCAAAACTATTATTTTGCGTCAACAAACAGCTGTTTTGACAGCTTATGACTTTTGAAATCACTTCAACTCGGTGGGAACGACTTACAAGGTTTCGGTAAAAGTTCATCGAAACCTCGCGATGTCAGTTCCGTGGGAACATGGCCCAATTTTTTTAACAAAGCAAAATTCGCACTCGGTTGCCAAAATTTCTGCTTTGAAGACACTACCTACTGTGACCGGGGAAGCCGGACTAAGACCTATATATATGATTAATTATTCTCAGAATAACTAGGAATTCGTACACTGTCCTTTTTTATCTTGAATCTTTCTACTCAGATGGAAATCGATTTTCTCTAAGCCATGTGCCAATCTTCTCTGGCCGACTTGGAGCAGGAGAATGCAAAGTCAGGGTAGGGAACAAATTTAAGTGGGAAGTATAACATTTAATTATTTAAAATTTCTATTTTCAAGCTGATTGTTTGGATAATGCTCAAGAAATTTTTCACAGCCAATTGGAACTCTCTACCGCGTTACTTTGAAGAATCGGTGAATACGACAAGCATTACAAAATGAAGAATTATTTAAAAATATGAACATTAACGGAAGGTTTAATATGTATTATTAAGTACTTTAATTGCTTAAGATATTAAATAATTTTTATTTTTTTTCGCAGCTCTCTATTGAAATATTACAAAACTGTAAAATTGTACAAATAGTTTAAGAAAAACTTCTAGGATAATATATCATTCTGTTTTTAAGCATTTTTAAATAAATAAATAACAAAAAAACCTACATGCATGCGGGGTTAGGGTACAGTGTAGCAAAATTTGAATCGCATCCGGTGTTGGGGTTGGGATCGTTCTAATTGCACTTGTGTTGGAAATGGTATTCTTTATTATTGTCTCTGAAATTGGATACCTTGGTCCTTCTAATAATCATTTTTAACCTTAACTTCATATATTTCGTAGGTGTAGGTGCAATTTTGTATGGAAAATTTCAATAATATAACAAATAACAAATGTTATAGAAGCTACTGCCCACGGAAATTACAAATCCGAAGCATACCGAGGTCAAATTGTTACTTGAGTATTGATATGGCTGGTCACTATTCCATGCTGTCACATACACAATTGCCCAATACGAATAGGTTTGTCCACAGTGGCAGTTTAGCCACGTAGCAAGAGTCAGCAAATGCTAAGCCCCCCCCCCCCCCCCCGCAGTTGCGGACCCCGCGCACCAATACTTTACGACCGTAAAAAAAGTATCTATTTAGCCAAGAACGTCACCTAACTTTAATGATAATTGATCCGGCACTGTTTGTCCATGTCATTTCCGTTGTGTTCACCCGCTTCCAAAACCTTTCACATGCGGTGTAACGTCGAACTAAGAATACGCCGACTGCGTCCTATCCTTTCCGTAAGACTGTTTGTGAATATATGCAGGCATTTGGTCTCGAAAAGTGTGGAACTTTTTCTCTATAGCAACAACGCACAGGTCATCGTTTGACCAACGTAACGAACCACACCCTTTTAACGTGCGATGGTTTTGTTGTAAAATAAAAGAATGCCCAAAGCATCTAGCACCTTCTATGGCGTATCATCCGCAGCATTCCTGAATTTAAAACAAAAGCTCCATATTTGAAGCGGAGCCGCATTCACAGTCAGTAGCCATCCACAGCAGTTATTCATAGCCAAGAAATGTCACGAGTCCAAAGAATTCCCATTCCCGTTAACAGCACGCGCTCAACCATATTTAAAACACTTTCCATCAACTCAAATAGGAAGGGCAATAAAACAATTAAAAAAAGTAAATAAACAAGTACCTCTCTATGTACAATTATCTCGCCAACAGAAAATTCAATAAATTTGTAGAACATTTCTCAAATCGGTGGAACATAGTGTAGGTCAGCAAACTGCATGCGTACTACAAGCAAGAAAAAAAAACAAACTCACTCAGCTATTGAGTGGAACCATCCTACCAGTCGTCCGCACTCCGCATCCCATCCAGCATCCAAAGAGCGGAATCTTGGCCGCATACGTTTAACCAGTTTTCCAGTGAACTCTCTTGAATGTGTGTTGGCCCATCATATAGATATACAAGCTTGGCCACCTACTTGCAGGCCTCTGCTGAAAAATACTGCTTCTGTGTTGGTTTGGAATCCGAAGATAGGTGGTTTCACTTGGTGGGCGGCCAATGGCAACCCAGCATATTATGGCGATTCGAAGGCGGGGTATCTGTCCCCAAGCGGTTGCGCGTTATATGCTCCCCAACCAATTGTACGTCAGTATATGAGACTGTAGGTGCTTTGGATTTAGGGTGCAGCTTACGAAGAAAGTATTCCAACACAAGCATCATAAGCTTTCAATCGCACATGGGCGGTGGAAGAAAGGTATAGGTAGCCCCAGACCCCATCCCCATGGTAAGCTCATGCCGTTTTCGGTTTTCGTACGTTGTTGTCATTGTCGTAGGTTAAACATTAAAATGCTCTGAGGCGGACAGACAGGGGGTGGGGGTGAGCTAGTCAGCGGCGGCGGCGGGCAATGGCAAATATTTAATTAAGCTAACATTTTGCCATAAAACCCACATTGTTGGGATTTTTGAGCTGCAATGGATATGGATATGCGTTTCCCGTGTCTCGGTGCATTTTCGATTTTTCTTCGAGTGGTGAGTTTTTCCTCTTTGCTTTGTCGTCTTTCCCCGCTAACACTCGTTTGGTTTAATTTTAAATTCGAACCAAAGTAGGTATAGGTAATTGCTAAATTGCTTTATTTGCAAGGTTGCATTCTGCGACATAAAATGTCCACCACAAAGTAAGCAAATTGTATAGGAAACAAATTACAGTGCATCGAATTAGGAATGCAAATTGGAAATATTGAATATGTTAGTCAGCGGACAATAATTACTTATCAGCATATTATAGAGATAAGGCAATCTAAGGAGAATTTGCGTACCAGCCAGTTCAAATTAGCTCCGAATGGAGTGCTAGAAAAACAGTTGTCTCACGCCAATAAGAGGTAAAGTGAAAAACCCGTCCGGGGACACTGTATTACAAACGGGTTTTTCTGGTCGATAATTCGTAGGCTGTTATTAACTGATATGTATTAGCTTTGCATCTGAAGGATGTCTGGCTAAATTGCTATCTGCGCCGCCTAATCAAAGTTCCCAAGGAATGTGTTTGTGTAAAGAAACAAATTGTGTCATGGATAACTGGAAATTGGGAAATTCTGACGAATTAGAGGTATTAGGTATGCGGACAGAGAAAATTAAAGTTCAAAATATGGGTAAGTGCCTACTTACATTAGGGGAAAAAGGTTTTAATATGGAACCTGTTCTTAAATAGGAACCCCTGTATAAAATCAAAACTGTTAGTGCACCTATTACCCAATAGCTGTCAAATACTTAAATTACACTGATATAAAATTTTCGCTTCGATCTTTCGCCGCAAAATGATTTTCCATAATAGGAAACTTTTTTTTTCACCGTTGGTCTAGTACATTCGTTTTGTGTTGTGATTTTTTCCTGCGACAATTTAGTTGTTTGAGTAACTATTTTTCAAGTACATTTTTTTGAATTTCTTTGTTCACTCATCGGCAAAAGTTTTTTAACAAAACTAGAAGTCAGAAGTTTTTTTATTTCTTCCTAGAATTCACAAAATTTCTAGGAAGAAGCGAAAAAAAGTGAATATGCAGTAAATAATTAGCAGGTAAACATTATATATTTTTATTTTTAAATATGTATATTCATTAAAATCAATAAAATTAACTTTTGACTTTGAAAAAAAAATAATAACTATAAATAAAATTATTTAATATTTAATAATATTTTTTTAATAAAAAAATATATCCGATTTAGCCTCAATAACTTCCTCTATTTCTGCAGGAACGTCATCACAGAGCTTTGTAACTATAAAAATCATCTCCTTTCGGCCCCGTGTCAGAGGTCAGTTAGCTTTCCTTTAATGCAACCCTATGCATATCCAATAACATTATATTTGCGCCTCAGGGTGGCCAGTTGTATGTTTCTAGTTCAATATCCCGTAAAAGTTGAATCATCATTGGGCTTTTGTGACAAGACGCGTTATCCTGTTGAAAAATAAATGTCTACCCGATTAGTCTTTCGCCAGATGGGAATGCGTTATTCCTTAAAGTTTGTGATAAAGTTAAAGTTTGTCCAAAACGAGTTCACGGCTCTGACTTATCCTTTAAACGGGTTTTCAGTACATTTTTGCATTTTAAGCTCGAGAATTTTAGGGAGTTAAAATTGGATTTTTAACAAATTTTGCCATATATATACATATATATATTTTCCATCCTTGGATCTGTACACAATCTATCACATTTAATTTAAATTCAAGCGATAATAGTCTTTTTCGCAAAACAAACCTTGAAAAATGAGTTTGTCAAAATACTTTTTGCCAGTTAAGAATCGTACTTTAACCAAAATATGTGTCTGATTTACACACGCAATCATAGGTCACACCATATGGAATCACTGAGTGAAAACTTTAGACAGTTAATCCGTAGCCGACTTGCATTTCTGTGAAAATATTTTTGCAGATAAGTGTTTAAGTAATGAAAAACATTGTTTTTATTAAAGTCTAACCTAATCTAATAAGCGACATAAAAATGAAAAATAGTTAAAAGTGACATTTTATTGAATAAAGTACAAAATTTAATTAAAAGAATATTCAGAATATATTTATATTATATTTATTGTTTATTCTTTTATTTTATGAATTAATATAAACTAAATATTATTGTATACTTTTTTTTAAATGAAAAACTTATTGGACTCGAGCCCCTTGAGAGAGAAAGGTGTCAAAAGCTGTTTTTCTCCACAGAATACTTATTGGGGAGATTCACTGTCCTGATATTTTAAGTCTTGTAGGTCTTAATGTCCCATGACTTAATTTGCGTAATAACAGGTTGTTTTATGTTCCTCGTTCTCGAACTAATTACAGTAGGTCCTCCTCTTTAAATGGTTTAATGTTATTGTATAATGATTGTGCGTCTTTAATTCACATCATGACCATACCATTAACAAAATCCATCTTGTTCAATTTTTTTCTGGTTGTAATTGTATTGCTCAAATTTTAATTAGTTTTGAATTTGCATTTTTTTCTGTATTATTTTTTTTTACATAATTTTTCCTCAATTTAGTCTCTTTTTTCATCTGTAATGTGCTACTTATTTTAAATTCGAATATTTCATGTCTAAAAAGGCCTAGTACCTTTTTGACAAACAAATATTCGCACCGTCTTCTCTATGTAAACGTAGTCTTTTGCAAAATGTACGTTGGTTGAAACTTTTTAAATCTGACTTTTCTTAATTTCCCTGGAAGAATTATTTTTTCCCTCCACATGATGTGGAAATTGAAAATTGCCCATCATGTTGCCACTTGGTTATTTTTGAAAAGTGAACAAACATAAAAATGTACGAATGCCACAAGCTGTCCAATTTTTCAATCAGAAGCCTTTCATTATTTTATTAAGTATCAAAAAAAAACCGTCGAAAAATGGTTAAAGGGAACATTTGTTTAATCGACTAAATATGTACCTATACTAGAATAATAGAAATAGAGAACTCAAATTCTAAACACATCTTCCCATTGTGTATCTCGACGTAACTATGGAATAACCTGAAGAAGGATTTTAATTAGTTTAATCATGTGATTGCTTCAACCTGATACAAATCAATTAAAAAAAAACTATTGAAAGAAATGTAACATTTATGTAAATTAACTAGCATTAAAAAACAATTGTTTGATTATTTATGTCTTAAATGTTTAGTAGTCCAAAAATCCTAGATATAACCAAAATGGCATTCAAACATTATAAAGAATATCCGATATAGCGAATTTGCGATATAACGAAAGCTTTTTATATTTTATTTAACGAATGGTGTCCATGATTTGCTATCCGACATTACGACCGTAGGTATAAATTGGATTGAAAACCATGGAAATATTTAAATGGCAGGACTACCATCTATTCAGTTTAACATTAAATAAAAACGTTTAAATAAACACATTTTGTAATGATTTATTTAAAAAAAAAAGTTTTAAAATTTGATCGATATGTGAATGACATTAATTATTATATCATTCGTTATACTGGACGTCGACTGTAGTTGAAATGAAACGTGAAAATCTTGTTACACTTTTTGCCAGAAAAATTTGAATTTCCTACAACAAATTAACATTTTAATATTTATTTTTTTTTGCCTGTTCAATGACGAACTGTTTTGTCTCAGGCTATACCTACAGTTTCAAAATACCTTTGCCGACGGCAAAACTAAGCTGATGTGTCACATTAATTCTTTTACTAATACAGTTTGCGTCAAATATTAACAAAAGTTAATACCCAGCATTACAAGGAGCTTTAAACAGGGTGGTGCGAAAGAGTGAAGGGTGATTGTGTTTTTTCAGATTTACATATTTAATTACTGTTAAGAATAATTGGCAAATTCGAAAGGGAATAAGGATTCAAGACTGAAATTTCAACACAGCGCGCACATCATCATATATTTGAAAAATAAGCGGTTTGAGTGACCTCCGAGTTCACTGGACTTAACCGCATCCGATATCTTTCTTTGGGAATATTTGAAAAACAAGCCACGCTGCGGTGAGATAAGCAAAAGCTGTACAGTAGTATCCATTGATAAATTTTGTTAGCTCACAATAGTCGCAGTGGCTCAGTAGAAAGTATACTGGACTATACTGAGCGAAGGGTATCAGGTTCGATCCCCGGATATGCTCAAATTACGACTTACCCTTTTTTTTTGAATGCACCTTTTACCGCGGGCGCCTGAGTTGAAATTGCGAGACTATAACAACCATGAAAAGTTACTGATTTTAGCCGTTCGGACCCGGCATAACAATCTCGGTTGTGAGAAACTAGACCTAGGCTTACTGGTTACTGCATTGTAGTAATTTATTTTTCTTCTGATGGTGAAATTCTTCACTAATATATTTATATAAAAGAGAATGACGTCCGTGTGTACACGCATATCTCGAAAACGGAACGTGAACTTCGTCTTTTGATTAGTTTACAGCTTCTCAGTTTACAAATATAGGATCTCAGAACTTAGCGGCAAGACGATCATGGTCAGTGTCGACCTGTTCAAGGATGCTCTTTGGAGTACTCGGTTATGTTCAATGAGAGCTTTATGTACATATGCGAGAACATAATCCATTTAGCTGGCGGGTTTCACTGGAGCATATAGAGCTGTCTCACACAATAAATTGTTTCGAAAATATGCTACACAAATCTAAGGATATGTGTCGGCTGCAACGTAAGTTAGAATATATTTAGTTCAGGTTATAGGTATGACCTTTCAACGTCGAGTACTCTATAAAAAGGCTCCAGATCCAAACTGCGGTATTCCTGATGCTGGCAAAAATAGCTATGACACCGAAGCTCTTGTTGGACTTAGATAGATGGACCAACTGCACATCACTGATGATTGATATCATGGAGCTGCCTCAAAAGCTACTTTTTGTAACCAGTCACTTCGGACTACAACACTAATTCGTTATTTTAATTTAGGTACGTACCTATCTATAGATAAGTGGCTATACGGTAGGGTATTTAAATCGACCTTAAGCGCCATCAGACTTTTTAGGGGGCTGATTCAATATTTTTTGAAAAGGTATATGGACGATAGCTCGAAAACAAGCACCTGTTTCACCCTAGACTGCGTTTTCACAGGTCTATACTAAGCCGCACTTGCATCGTCTATAATTAGCTTGAATTTGGCATGAACTGACCTTCGAGGAATGGGAAATTCGGGCGAGTTCGATGGGGATGCTAATTTGTCATGGGTATGAATAAATCACGGTCTAAGGCTTCCACACTAACCATCTAACAGTCCCCACCCGGGGGCACTACGGTTTTTGTGAAAGGTACTTATTGAGATCTTCAACTTACTAGGTAGTCCGTGCGCCTTAATTTGACGACAACTCTTGTAATCGGTGATATAAAAACTCCATCTTAAGCTCTTTGTGCTGAAGGAATACCTAATTGTAGAATAGAGACTTGTGCCTTTTCAGAAATTGGGATTTTTGGGCCAGTCACGCTCTAATAAGAAAGCCCCATTAGTATCTACCCTAATCACCAGATGTGCGGGGCGGGGGCCTGTAACACCCGATGTAGCTATGCTATAGCTAATCCGGCACTGACCCTATATGCGCAACAATTGCATGCCATTTGACTTAAAGGCCGCCATAATTGGGTCTCATGGGAAATACAGACCAAAGGATGGACTCCTAACTTCAAGAGCACTGCAAACATCGTGTCATTAAAGAGTTCGTAGCTAGCAAGTGCTGTAGAAGTTGCGAATTCCCATCGCTGCATATTTTAAAAAGGAAATTAGATCATCAATGTACCTACCTATGTGCGGTACGGACGACGACTTTAAAATCTCATTAAAACTCGATCCAACAGAAAGTATAAGACAAGTTTATCCAGTATCACAAAGCGACGCGTACCTACTGTAAGTACCTACACTTTTAGCGCGCATCTTCAACATGGCTTGTATAATAAATTAAATATTAATCGCTCCAATAGGCACCTATGACTAGATCCAATACCTGGTTGCAAATTAATACGATCGTTCACGTTGCCATTACCACCGTCTGCCGGCGTTAAAGTTGCCAATTAAATCATTTCGAAATGGAATCGAAAAATAAATTATTATTAGTTGACTCCTCAAAATGGCGATACTTTTCGATAGCGTTTCACAAAACCATTTAAATGAACAATTGCAGCAAGAAAAAAGAAACCGGTCCCTGGAAGAAACCAGCACGAATCTCATATGAATTCATGATACCATCACATCAACCTTTTAAGTGCACTTTTATGAAAAGAATCCAGCGTGACGCCCTCTATGAATAGTAATCAGCTCACCGACATTATTACTCTCTATAGAATTGATGCAAAACGCTGTTCCTGACAAATTTATATGGCAACAACGCGAAATAACAAAGCTGGCAATTGGAGTCGATTTTTTTTCTCTCTCTCTCTCGCTCTCTGCTTATCACTTACTGATGCAACACTCGATCTACAATGACAAATGCATTTGCCAGGCAAAAAGCATTGATTAGTAAATCAATTATAGCCGCATCCCCAGTAAATTGCAGGGGGACCCATATAATTTCGAATGACAAAGCAAAGTGTACCCACCTCCCATGTGAACAGGAGACAACAAAAAAATGTAATCGCATCTATTTGATTGCGGAGCGCGAAATGTTTATATAACAAATGGCAATTTGGTTGAATTAGAGTAATAACTGTGATCGCGATCTGCGGAATTCAAATGACCGCGTGCGCATCCCCGCAAAAAAAAACAAATCTCTGATTAAACCGGGGTAGGTCGGTGTAGATAGTTCCATCAAAAATTTCATTTTGTCAAAAGAAACTGACAAAAAAAATACCCACTTCCAATGTGTACCTACAACCTAAGCCGAGGTGAAATTGGAGTCAAACAAAACGTACAGTGGGAGCTGAATTAATTGATTACTTGCAAACAAACGGACAACATGGAGGCTGATTGCGCTGATAGCTATACCATGGTTTTTCCTTGTGTTTTGCTTCACTTCCCCAAACAGAAACGGCGCGCACACAAAAAAAGGATTCGCTTCCTCCCGCCCTTTTTGCCAGGTTGTAATTATTATTATGGGTGCATTCGGTAATTGTTGTGTATCTCTGCTGGACTGCGATTGGAAGTCCTTGTGGAAAAACCGAATCGATTCGCTGTCTCTTTCAGTTTTTCACTGAAATGCACCTTGTGAGGGTCTTTCCAGTTCACCGGCTATTGATATCATTTCAGAATCAGACACAAATGGCAAACACACTGGCACAAGGCCAGTCAAATAGAAGTGCGCACTTCATTGTGTTGTGAGTGTGAGTGCTATGGAAACACACTCAATTTGTATAAAACCACAGTCGGAATACAAGAACTACTCATTTAGTGGGCATGAGCAAAACCACAGAATTTGTGGCGGATTTGATAGTATGGCACCTACTATTTCTGGAGGAAATTCTTCGAAAAGGTCTAGCAAGTAATACCGGCTGGTAGTTCTTTGAGGAACTGGGTTCATTAGGTATCTTAGCTTACTGGTAGTGGGCCTTACTAATAATCATTTTTAACCTCACAATATTTGATGGAAAATTTCGCCAATAGAGTTCGAAAAATGTATCCTAACAATAATCATTGATTAAGGTCTCGTAATTTTGGCACTTAATTGCTACTATAATTTCGACGATAATCGTCTGAAAAATTACGAAATAAGTTCCCTGGACAGTATCGCGGAGTATGTCAGTACATACCTACGTACAAATATCCCACGCTGAGGCCGAAACCCATATAACATATAAAATTTTATTGTGGAAGGTAGGTGCATAGTCGCAGTCTTTTTAAAAAAGGAAGAATCTGCTCAAGTTTAGCTTGCTTACCTAGGTACGCAGAAAATGCAATAATCGCTACCGGATACAATATCAGATCCAAATGGAATAGTAAAGGAATTCTAAATGAGAGATACCCAAAATTGACCTCCTTGTGAGTCCCTTTTCGTCTCAGCTTTCTCAATTTTGTGAAATCCTTTATAACCCTGTCTAAAAATGAATGTAAATAATTACTCACAAATCATCCTGAGAATTTGATGAAGCCCATTATCTTGTCCAATGGTGTGATGGAAAGCTGGTCTATGTCCTGGAAGAAATGTCTGCCTGAGACCTGTCTGCAGTGACATAGGAAGTGGGTTGTATCCTGAAGAGCTTCCTCATCACCGCAGCCTCTACAAAGTTCTATTTTTTGCATGTGGAACGCAGAGTTTTGTGTCCCGTTATGATTCCTACGATTGCCGAAAGAGATTTTCTGTCCTTCCGTATGAGACTCACGGTTCTGGCTTCTTTGAAGGTGGGCCATATCATTCTTGTCGTACAACAAGTTTCTAGTGCATTTCATCTTGAGTCCCTTGTCGCCTTTCTCCCTACTTCAAGGCTAAAAAAAATTGTTAATAATAAATTCAAATCGTTACGAGTCCTGTCCTGATGCTGCTGATAAGTGTTAAGGGCAGAATATTCAAAGGGGGATCAGCTTGTTGTGATACAGTTGCCGAACCTTGTCTTGCTAATTCGTTCGCTTTCTCATTGCCTGGAATACCTTCATGTCCCGGAACCCAGCAGAGCAATACCTTATGCTGAGTACCAAGATCCTTGAGTTCTTCGCAACAGCATTTCCAAAGCATCAATTTTATTTCCGTTGCAGTTGAGGTTTTTATTGCTGCCTGGCTGTCGATAAGGAAAGTAACATACCCTCAGTCGGTATATTGCCTTTACCACAGACTTACGGGCCGCTGTTGTCACTACCAGGACCTCTGCTTCGAAGACAATGATGTGTCGGGGAGGCGTTCCGATTTAGATATATTATGTACCAAACGATTCGGAGAAGACCCGACTTCTGTAAATACGGCCATGGATTGCGTGTTAGTTAGGTGTCCGTCATTCCAATCTTCTCTGGTTGGATAGGCGCCCAAAAAAGTTATTTTAAACTCCAAGTATAATGCCGACATTTGACCAACATTTTTTCACACTTATTCGGTGTACCGAGGAACAATTTTCAAAAATTAAAAGGCCTAAATGAACAAATGAATGCATGGCTCACTCAGGATAACCCCAGGCGAGAGTTAGTAGGTACTTCTCAGAATAAGCCTGCTGCTTTAACAATTTTTCGAGCAATATCTGCAATTAAGGTTAAAAGGTACCTCTTGGTAATGCGAACCTTTCTTTTAAAAATTCTTCTCTCTCTCTTTCAGTCACCGCTAGACCTTTGGTGTTATCGTACTCTTCAGCTACTCTCCTAAAAGCGTGCTACCATTTTTAAGGAAAGCCATACTGCGACAACGAACTTACGAATCAATCCACTAAGATGTCTAGGCCATGTAACGATCCGTCCCGAAGAGTATTCGATGTTAGCTTCGATGTACACGGAGTAGAAAACGACTTCGCGCACATCAGATCCTAACCAACTTGGAGTGTGCAACTGAAGGCAGTTACTGGGTAGAAAGCGGTATTGGATGGGACACTGCTTTAGTACGTAGAGGAGCCTCGATTTTCTACATGATTTTTTTTCCTTAATGGTCAGCGTCTCGAATATACTCCGCTTGATTTTGAAAGGGAGACTCGGTCACCGCCCGGTCTATCTAAATAAAAAAATACAAACACTAATCTGTAACAAAACCTCTGTTCGTCTCTTCCCGTTCGAATAGAAACATGTCCGATTTTAAAATTCGGATTTTTGGAAACTACCTTGTGACCCTGTTTGAAAAAAAAAACGAAAGAAATCATGCGAAAACGAAAACGTGCTTCTATACATCTTTTCGTGTTCTTCATCTTCTGTTTCACTCCTATTTTCTTTATCATGCAGTGAGATTCAGGTCTGTTTTTTGCAATCAGTTCCTGGGGATGGTCTTCGTTTAAGGGCCTTTATCTCTTTGATCCCAGTTCCTGGCACCAAATCTCTAAGGAATGCCGCCTTTTGAAATATGGGCCCTTTGTCACGATCACCGTCAGGTGCTTTGAAGAGTCATCTTTAATTATCCTTAACTAAGTGGATAAGCTGATTTTAGAAAGCATTGGTCTGTATCGATAAATAAAATAAAACGTTTTTTTCAGTGTTTAAAACGACTCATTCAGGGACTGATATTGGTTTGATTTAAATTATCAATCATCTTCATCGGTGGTCAACTTTATTACCAATTCCACTCTGGGTGCCCTTTGTAAAGTTTACATCAGCGATAACCTTGGAGTTGCAAAATGGTTGTTATTTGGGTCAGTGTGACCATCTTCCAACTGGTATCCCTCTTGGGTAGTCGATTTGCGGAAAGTAGAACAACCTTCTCAATTTAGAACTGATTTTTATAGATAAATTCACGGAAGTCTTTGGACATACTCAGCTTCTACTATTTGACAACTTTTTAAGTAAGAAAATCAGCAAAACCGTGTGACCTGCTTCGATTTTTTTTCTTCAGTTGCGCATGATGGTGGTTGATGGGTTTCTGAATGATTTAAATTTTTATTTACAGATACATATAAACCTCTATAAAAAATTTGTTTTTTATGAATAAAAGTCCTTAAGTTCACTGGTTTTATATGCCTACGTGAGCTATCTGGTGTCAATATAAAATCATAAGGACCTACCACAAAGGTTTGGGACAACATCGAGGCAATTCCAATTGTCGTATTTTACCAAATTGGTAAATGAAAAAAGGAGATCGCTTGGATTTTTTTTTATTAAACATAGGCCTAAATAGTATCAGATGAAAAATGTGCTTTCGGCAACACTTACGCTAACAAAATATGTAACACGGCTACAGTGTACAATACCATTGCCAAATCGAACAGTCGGCCTCTGAAAGAAGACAGCTCCCATTGAGTGTTTTCCACCTGGTGGAGTTTTCGTTTCGAGTTCAACACTTACGATCCACAAACGACTGAGCAACTTTACGAACAAAAATATCTCATTCCCAGTCGCAAAGACAATTTATGTACACTTGTCCACGAATCCAATTGGAATTTATGTTTTTCCCTCTCTGTTGCACCTGCGGAGGCAAACTGTCTCCCATTTTCACATAACCAACGCGAACTTGATTCCAGCCAATGCGGCAGCCTGTTGTGGACATGTGTGCGACAGCGAATAATGTTTGTTATTGTCGCACACATCTGTATCGGCGCGCAGTCGGTGTATCCCTCAGTATCCACCGCATCAGCTTCAACACATCGAAGATAGACCGGGTGAGCATTCTCGTTTTTTGTGGATGCTGCTCAGCGCGAGCATTCGAGTTCGGAATTCCAGCGAGTTGGAAGCTACTTTTTGCTACTGCGCTACATTGCGCCCGTGTATTTTCCAAGTGGCCTACCGCTTTCTGCTCTTACACACAACCGTTCGTTTGTCCGTCCGATGGGCGAGATTCCTTTTAGCCAAAGAGGCAGAAGGCAGTCACTGAATGTCTTTTGGCCTAAAAATTAACGAAAAACTGGTATTTTGATGCGAGCCGTCTGTTGCAAACATTTTTCTCCCGCATTCGTGTGTTTGTTGGTGCCGGCCGCGTTTTCCTCGCCCCAACAATAACAACAACAACAAAATTATTTTTACAAAAAGTGTAAACACGCGTTAAGCTCAAATTAATTTCAATTGGAGAGGAGCAACAAAATAAAAACATCCAAACAAAATTGTTTTGTGCGCTTTTTTTTGTTGTTTTCCTCCGTGACGCGAGTGATTTGCGCGCGATTTTTAATTACACATCCGTTAATGGAATTGAAGTGAAGCAGGTAGGTGCAAGCAGCACTTCCGCCGAATGAAAGTGAATCCGTCGTATGCCGTAAACTTGTGAACCCGCGTGCAATAACCATTGATTGAGCGTGCATTACAGTGATCCATAATAATAAAGGAGTCAAGTGTTTTGTGAATGAAGCCAGATATTATTATGAAAATGTGTCATCCCCAGTGAAGAGGAAGCGGCTGATGGTAGCTACCTATACTGTGATTGCAAAACGGAAATTGTTGTGTTTGTGTGTGTGTGTGTCAGTTGTAAGGATTTACAGCGGGCTCTCGTGGAGAGCAAATGGCTCTTGTCTAGAGCATGCATTCATGGTACAAAGGACATCAGTTTCACCAGAAACATTTTCGTCATCCGCTGGCTGTTGCTGCACCGCCACCGATTAAGCTAGAATCTGGATACAATGACAACTACTTAGCTTTCGAGTGTGCGTCGCCGTTCAAGGTGAGTTTTTTTTTTTTTTTTTCAGGTGCGTGCGCATCTATTTATAGTCCTTGTGCGTCTTAGGATAACTGCACACCAATTGATTATAAGCGACTTTAAGTTGGAGAAGGTCCTTTCTTCTTATGCGCGCCAAACTAGTTGATGAATTCCTCTTATAGTTAGAATCAAAGCGCAAGTCTTACACTGGTAGTAATCATATGGAGTGTCCAAGCGAGATTTTGGAACTCACAAATGGCGAAGCTTTCCACAAAAAATTACCCATTGTGAACTCTGAGTAGTTTGTGAGGACAAAAGTGATAATGTATACACTATACATCCCCTATACATGTTCTAGCCATGAGGGACCTTTTTCCGAATACCTAGATCGAAATCGCTGTTAAGTTTGACATTGAATCACCTCCTCGGGACGGATATTTTTGTCTCCGAACTATACCTTTCACTCAGTTCTATGCCTGGTCATAGAGCAGAACTGGTATTGTTTAGTTCGCCTAATAAAGGGTGTCCCATAATTCACGCATAATTTGAATTTGGCCCATTTAATAGTACAGTGATGCCCACGAAAAAAAAAGATAACAATGTGACAGCTGACAGTTCGGGGTTATTTAAAATGGAGCGCTAGACGAAATAACAACGCATTGTCATTGTTGAGGAATGTTTTAAAAATAATGAAGGTGTGGCAGCTTTTTCGAACAAAATCATCTTCAGTGATGAAGCTCATTTTCATCTTGATGGCTTCGTTAATCGTCAAAATTGGCGTATTTGGGGTTCAGAAAACCCACGATTAATTGTTGAGAAACAAATGCACCAAACAGTCACAACGCGTGACTGTTTGGTGCGGATTTTGGGCTGGAGTCATTATCGGACCATTCTTCTTCGAAAAAGCAGTAATGCATTAGGCAGTAACAATTAATGGTGTTCGTTATCGTGACATTATAACCCAGTTTTTATTGCCTAAATGACAAGATATGGATGGGACCAAGATGTGGTTTCAACAGGACGGTGCCACATGCCATACAGCCAGAGAAACAATTCAAAAACTGCATGAGTCACTTCCTAATAGTGTAATCGGCCGTTTTTGCGATCAGAATTAGCCATCAAGATCTTGCGATTTAACGCCATCGGACTTTATTCTTTGGGGTTTTTTGAAGTCAAAGGTATGCAAACAAGCCACGACCACCAACGCATTGAAAGGGGAAATTGGGAGGTGTATTAATACAAATAAATTCAGCCACATTTATGCGAAACGGTCATACAAAATTTCAATAAAAGAGTACGTACTTGCCAGCCAAGCCGTGGCGGCCATTTATCTGATGCGCTTTTCCATAAATAACCCCAATCTGTATGCTCTATGGATCAACAAAAAATTAAGCTTTCTAATTAAAAATCTGTATTTTCTATCAAATTTACACCTTGCGTGAATTATGGGACATCCTTTAAAAGTCTGTGCTTGGTGCTTGGTCATAGAGAAGAACTGGTATTGTCTAGGTCGCCTTAAAGTTCTTTGTTTTGCGACAAAGTTGGCATTTAAGCCCAGAGAAATAGCGACTTTTAACGAGGTGCCGCTTTCAGATGCAGTAAAAAACAGAACCGGGTTTCTACCCCTCTATATAGAACTACGTACCTCAAAGTTGTAACTGTCTACAAACTGTGACGTTTTGTCGGATTCTTCGATGTTAGGTATTCCTTTTTCTTATACTTGATGTTCAGTTCATTAAACCTCGCAAATTAACTATAGTGACAGCCTATTTTCTATTAATTTATTTATTTGTGAATGCTGAAAAACAGCTTCTTTGCTCTGTTCAGCAATATGTACTGGTATATCGTCGGAGTTTGCCTTTAACTCTACATACTTTTAAAAGGTCGAATATTATGCAAGTGACTATAGGACTATATAGCCTTTTGTATATTTTTTTTTTCTTACATTATTTTCAATTCCTTTGCCCCTAAGACAAGGGTCTTCGCGATTAAACCAGTTGCTGACACTACAATTAAGCCAGTGTTGACACTTTACTCACAATAGATAGCTCTCATCTCGTTTGGCAGTTCGATGTAATTCCAAATTTCCGCTTGTAATGTGAAGAGAAAGGACTTAGGGTTCCATATCTACCGAACTATTTTCTTTATTTTTAATTTATATATCTAGCTAGAAACCTACGAAAGTTTCGGCTTGAAAGAATAGGAACATCGTATGATCTAAGGACTCTCGCCATCCTGACAAAGACTGGCCGTTCAAGTGGTTCTTAGGCTCTGGTCTATTATTATTGACCTGTACCAATCTATTTTGAATATATAACTTTTTTCCACGACTGAAGCGTTATTGGAATATTTGTTGGGTATTTAAGTATTCAGATCTTCGGCTAACCTCAAATGGACTAAGAACTGGGCAACTTAGGTATACAGCTGAACTTATCTACTCACTAATTTGTTGGTTTTTTATTTCCGAGGACGTCGCGAAGTCCGCAGAGAACACTCGCCATATTTTCTTTTAGTACTGCTACTATTGCAATGATAGTTGCTTGCGGCAGCCAAGGCTTCGAGTTTAGATAGGTGATTAATGCTTTCTCGCTCCTGATGTCGTTGACTATTGTTTTTAAATGTACAGGCTTTTAATTTCCACGCTTTTACTAGATTTGTTTTGGGGATGTATTGGGTATGATTGTTGCTTGCTGCAGTCACCTACGTTGGCTCAAGGTTATGGAAGTGTGGTACCTGTCACAAGAAAAGTCACAGCACTCTAACCTTAGGTAGAGGCGGTACCTTACTTTGAATCTAATTGTTAACACAATGTTACGCTATATTTTTTGTCAAACAAATCAAAAATTGTAGAGTTTTAGACGCTGGATACGCTTAAGACTGCATTCAGATTATTTGAAGAGTTTGACAGATAAAGAAATTGCTCTGTACTAATACCACATTTTAAATTTACGGAAATTCACAATTTTTTATGGAAAATAATTATTTTTAAGCTTCGCACTAAATATTTTGTACGTCACAATATGCAGTTTTGTATAGAAAATGTTGCCACTATGAGTTCGAAAAATTTAGCCTGGACACTAAAAATGATTATTAGTATCGCAGACTGTGAATTACTTATATTTAAACTCACAACTAAACATGTTTCCTATTTTCAATATAGAAACAAAAGGCGTTTTTCTTTTTTAGTTCAGAGCTGAGCTCTGAACCGAGCTCGAGCATTATGAGCGCGCTCTGAGCCGAGCGTGCTCAGATTGTTCTGATGTATTTATGAAACACACTTGAGCACGTAGTTGACATTTTTAATAAATGTATGTAAAAATTGAATATTTATTAATTTTTATTTATTAAATTGGTTATCCTTTAGTTCCAGAACAACAAAGTTCGTCCACCATTTCATTTATTTTGTTTTCCTGGTTTTTTTTTCTGTCAAATGTGACTGTGAGTGTGTATTCAGCTTTTTACTCAGCGTGCTCAGTCAATTTATTCTGAGCTCATCGAGCGCGCTCTGATAATGCTCAGATCGAAAAAAGAAACACAAATCTGAGCTCTGATGTATCTGAGCTAAAAAAGAAACACGAACTTTTTGAATAACAGTTCAGGTTGTGCTCTGAACTAAAAAAGAAAAACGCCTAAAAATTCCAAGTGATTTGAAGCGGATTGTCGCATACCATCTCATAAATCTGATATTTTCAATATGAAAATCCCCACACTAATTATTCTTGCAGTGTTATTCGTCTGGACCACAATTCTTAAAAATTCTCGCATACATTTACCTGTCAAAATCTTCGATTCGATGCGAAAAACTAAAATTTGCAATTGTGGAAATCCGCATACGAGAATTTCTCTTCTAAAGTTACTTGTCTGTGTTTGTTTTCCATGGGGATTTGCGTATGCGGAATTGTGAGTTTGGTACTCCAAGGAACGGTTTTTTATACCCTCCACAGGAAGGTATATTCACTTTGTCATTACATTTGTAACGCCAAGAAGCAGTCACCGGAGACCTCATAAAGTGTATATATTCTGAATCGATTTAGCCATGTTCGTCTGTCTGTCTGATGAAAACATGATAGCACCCAAAGGATTTGACATAGGTGAATGAAATTTGGGGACAGGACTTCTTCTTATCGTCGTTAGGTTGGTATTGAAAATGGGCTATGTCTGTCAAGTAGTTCTGATACCTCCCATAGAAAACCAATATTACCAACACATGTTAAGAACAATAGCGTCGATAGCCTTGCATGACTTTCTTGCAGTGGAGGGTATCAAAGCATCGGCCTGGCCGATGATAACACTTTTACTTGTTTTTATTTGTGTGTAAGAAAATAAGAGTCAAATTAAAGGACCTAAATCAAAACATTTAAATGGGAGCATTTTGAATGATATTCATTCCCATTGACATAAATGTGTTCGGAAATTGTGCCATTCATTCCAAACACTCTCGAGGCTCTTGGATAGTTCGGTATATTTAGATTCCGCCAATTGAACAAATCCCAACCAAATTAAATTAGAAAATGATTTTTGACTTGATTGATGTTTTTTTTTCCACAATCTGTCAAAATGGTTTACGCCAAGTGTAAAATTCAACCTCATTCAAGAGGTGACATCATTTAAAAAAAAAATAACCCGCACAACTTTCATTGAGAATACCAATTTGTTAACTATGCGAAAATTTAGGGTGGATTTGCTTGTATTCGAATTATGTTAGGTATACCTACAGATTTTGAGAATTAGGGTTCTGTGTTTTTTCATGTGGATTTGCTTCTCTCATTCGGAAAAGTGACCTTTTGTTAATCAATTTGTTTATATTGAAAAAAACTTTCAATATGACGCGGGCGAATTTGTATACTAATGTCTTAAAATTTAATATGTTTAATTCTGCATATTATTTTGAAATTTGAAATTTTCAAAAACGTTGTTTTCTATTCTATCTAAAGTGATAGTTTGCATATGTGGTTGGTGCAGGAAAAGTGACGTTACCGGCTAATGTAGTTTTTGCGTTCATGTTAGCTTTAGAAGTTTAAGCGTATTTTCGGTCAACTTAATTTATAAACAAAATAAAAATACTGGACCCATATTTTGTAGCTCATGCAACGAATTTTCACATAGAAAATTTTGAAACAATTTAATACAGTTCATAACGTTTTAGTGATAAGTATTTCTTGACAGAACATGGTCACTGAATTTACCAGACACCTACTAGGCAAATTTAAAAGTTAACTGAATCCGAACGCAAATTTGGGCCGCCATTGGAAATACAATAGAGCGTATTTATCTTAACAATATAATCAGCTATAGGTTTCTGATGTTTAAAATGGACTTGTGGGATTCCCGCTTCTATTTAAAGAGCTTGTAGGGTGTTTGAATGTTCAAAAAGGGTTGTAAACAAAATATAATTAAGACGTCTACAATTAAAACACCAACGTCCAAGTATCTATATTCATGTTATTGATAAAAATTGCAAAAAGAATGGGGCTGAAAAGGAAGCCCTGGGGAACACCAATTACCAGTATCTGTCACTAACAAAAGTGGGATCCCATTCGCTTTTGAAACAGAAGCTGATGTATTACAATCTAGTTTCTTATACGGAGCTTTATTGGAAAACCCATTAAACCAAACTTATAACTGAGTTAATTTGAGTAATTTTTTTAAATATACATTCAATACTTGGTTTTATTTTTTTTATTTTTTAGTATTCAGCAAAACTCCCGTTATTACGACACCCTGTATTTTTTTTTCCTAAAGTTTTAAAAAAGGAAACAGATTCTTTTTCCGCTTACGAATTAAGCAAAATTTTCCGAAAAAAATTCTACATTTGTTGGTGCGTAGATCAGGTCCAATCCGGACTGTAGCGCCACCTTAGTTAGTAAGGAATTTATGTTATTAGTGGTCGTATGACAAGTGTCTTCTTGTTGGAACTAAAATTAAACACTGTATTCAGAATATTAAAAGTCAGCATTGCTCGGCTGTTTTTATTGATGACGACATGCTCTACTCTAAGAAAAAGTGGACTTTCACGTTACTTTCCTTAACGGTCAGAAGAACTCACCAAATGGCTTTGATTTTTGCTTCTTATCATGTTTGTTAATCTCTATCCAATAAGATGACCAATTTTCAGAGATCTTTGAGGAACAGAACCGATTAATCTCCACATTTTCTACAAGGTGGCGCAAAATGCATCACCCTATCGGAAGATGTTTCAATTTTTGCAAATGGCGTTGTACGTCAATCATATTTGACATTTGTTAACTAGACAGCTGCAGTATAAAACAGACAAGCAATGGAGCGCTATATTCCGGAAGAGCATGGAATAATTTTGTCGATTTTTTTGACCAATAATCGGTCGGTCATGTTAGCAGATTCAATTTCGAATCATCATGAGAAACGACGCTCATTTCCACTTAGGCAGTTACGTCAAAATCTTCGTTTCTGGGGCACTGAAAATCAGTGTGTGCTGGACGAAGAGCCCCTAAATCCACTCAAAACTACAGTGTGGTGCGGCGTTCACACGGGCGGAGTGATTGGACCATACTTTTTTAAGGACGCCATCGGCAATACGGTCGCTGTTACTGGCCAACGCTACAGGGCCATGATAAACTACTGCCGGAATTGGATAAGTGTTTTAACTATCCCAGACTTTTCTCTTTGGGGCTACTTGAAGTTGCGGACTTATGCCAACAAGCCGCAGACAATCACAGCCCTAACGAGAATATTCGACACGAATGCGAACAGTTATTACTGGAAATTTTGCGGAAATCATGGAAAATACGATAAAGCGGGCAAAACAACGTATCAAAACCGGCGACAGTCACTTGACGGATATCGTTTTTTCCACAGAAAAAATTGTAAAGGTCCAAATAAAGATTTCTATTACTACAATCATTTTTAGTATAAAAGTAATTTAAAAACAAAATTGGATGATTAATTTTGCGCTACCCTGTATTAGGTACTGTAGCATCTTTCACTCTTTTCATTTTGGTTACCTTCTACTCAAACAGCTAGAAAAAAATGCTTGTCAATAATGGCACCGATCAGTGATGAAAAACGATTATTCAATTGTACTGAAAACTAAAGAAAATAGTACTGAGACTTACAAAAAGTAGTACTTAATTTTTGGAAAGCATGAGACCAAGCCCAAACGTTCAAAAGTAAATATTTCAGTAAAGTAAAAACAAGGTCGTTTTATTGAATCTTAGTCAAATAAGTTCTTATGTCTGATTTATTTTAAAAATTAAAAAATAGTTGAAATAGTACTGAAACTTGCGTACTCCGGAAAGTCAATTAGTACTGAATTCATTACTGAATAGTATACGGATAGTTTTCACTAGATCGGCTACGTTGACCTTAAACAAAGCCTTCTATTTTAGTTAGAATAATATTTGATTGAAATTTGGAATTTCAAAATCAATATTTTGAAAAAGACAACCCTTCCCACATTGTTTTCCATAGAAAGATGTCCTACCGTCAGTGGATATAGCTATTTAAATAAGTTCTTGATTGATTTTGTCTGCAGCGGTATCAAATATGAACGCAAAATTATAGGACACCTACAAATGCATACCGACCTACTGGCCTTCAACGAAACAGGGGGTGACTTGCGATTAGCAATGTTTTTTTATTTATTAGTAAATAAGAAGCATCTCATGAAACATTGTATAACATCCACTCACTTGACGAGAATCATATAGATTAAATTGTTAGGTGGAGTGGTATAGTTAACAAATAATTATCTACACAAACGATAATTTAAATCATAATAATTACTTACTAAGTAGAAGAGTTCCAGTACTAACTACAATCTACTTAAAGTGTCATTGATCTTAATGCACCATCAGTAGCTAATTAATTTAATAAATGCATTAGCCACCGTTTAAAGAGTAACTCGGCTAACATTTTATTTAAAATTATAAATATCATTACACGTTATAAGCGAGTAAGTAATCTAACATTATACGAAACTCAATCCCTTGCCGGGACATAACTGGATTACTAATTATTATTAAATGGTGTTAACGTTCATAATGAAGGTAGCTGATTAAGAGGTCAAGCGGTATACATTGTGTTGTGTGCTGACAAGCCAGGCTCTGCCGCATTATTTTTTATTAATAAAAAAGTCAGGAGTACCTTCTTGTGAACATGTTTGATACAACTTCAATTGAGCGCAAAAAGGAAAATTTTTGCCAACCTTGCAAAACGGAAAAGGTAATTTCAAGTGAGGAAAGAGTATACGACCACCTTTTTCAATGATAAACAAATAACATCCTGAGTGCGCTCTGGAGATGGATATCACTTCAGTTTTGTGTAAATTTAACTTTAAGCAAACTTACCTATCGCTTAAGTTAAAGTGACGGCCCAGATAAGATTAGATTAGAATGCTTGGGGGAGGTGGAAGCAAGTTGCCATATATTTTCTGGCACAAGTTGGCCTATTGTGATTTCCTCCATCTAGAGCTCGCTCATGATACCTGATCTGGTAATGAATCCTAGTAAGTCTTTGAGTGGGCTGTCAGATATGTCACCCAAATATAGTAAAGTAAACAACTTACCCGGAGGTTCCTTAATTTCAAGAGTTCTTCGACAAAGTCTGCTTTCTAATATACAGTCTATACCTATAAGTAACTAATGAAAATGAGAAGAGCTAAAACGCACCCACGACAATGCCCGATGCCCACGATGGAACGTTTTGATGCTGTTTATGCGAACAAGCTTGCACTGTTTGTGTAAAGAATCGAGGGCGAGAAAATTCAATATTATACTGCTGCAGTATATTCCATCAATGTCCCGAAATGACTCGGTCTTATGCCTGCTCAAAGTCTACAAAGCCTTCGAAACAGGTGTAACAAAAGTCAAGCCTTAGCGAGTACCGTTCTTAGAGGCCTGAAGATTGATGTATAAGAGTTTCTTACCTCAATATCTATAAAGGGATATGTTTGTCAATTCTACAAAACGAAAACCAAATTGAGGTGAAAACCTTGATTATTGGATTAGGTAAAGAAAAGAAGGACAGGGACAGGATTAACTCGATGATAGAATACGAGTTTCGAATCGGGAGTAAGAATTAATAACATCTAGAGATGCAGTCCATTGGTGTATTGGAATTCCGTCGGGCACCAAACTGCATACCAACCAACTCAGCATTTACCCAATGTCGGTATAAGAGTATAACTTGCTGCATAGATAATAGTTAACTAGACAGTAACCCCAGTTATATAATTGCACCAATTGCCGTTCGGACGACTACCCTTTGCCCAGTCCAAGGGGTTATTATAATCACCCTATAGAGATTTGATTATACTTTCAAATTAAATTTAAAAAAAAAAGCTTTAATTAATTTGTTAAGTGGTTAGTATTTTCCAATCACTATAGGTACCTATGAGAAACTTCGTCCTGATAGACAGATCTAAGATCCTAGAATCGTTTCTGTGCTCTTTCGCTGTTTGTCACTTTATAAATTAGATTCTGAATTCATTTCGATGTTCACCACTGTGAATACTACTTCAATAAATTACATGGAGACGTCCTCTGGTATAAGCCAAATTAGATTCCTTGATTTCTTTGATATAACCTATTAAAGTTTACAGAACTGAGAACATACGAGAAGATGTTGTTTCAGTCAGAACACAACCAAAAATTCAAAATATAATTTTTCTAAAAACTCGAAGATTTAGCAATTTTAAAATCGACTTAATGAGAAGGAGTAAGTCGACTTCCAGACTGCCAAACAAAGCCTCGTAATATCAACAAAACAGCTTTTGAAATGCTTTCATTTCTTGATATTACAGTTTCGAAGATCGGAAACTACTTGACCGACATAGCCCAAATTTAATATCAACCTGACGACGATAAATGTGAGTCCTCTCACAAAATTTCACTTGCCTAGGTCGATTTGTTTTGACGCTATCCTGTTTTCAACAGACAGAGAGGTACATAGGCCTATAATATTGATTTTGTATGTGAGGTACCAGAACTACTTGACCGACATAGCCCAATTTCAACACTAACCTCACGACGATAAAAGGAAGTCCTTTCAAAAAACTTCATTCGCCAAGGTTGGTTCCTTAGGACGCTATCGTGTTTTCAACCGAAAGAGAGACACATGGGTCTCATTCGACAGACAGACAGACAGACATGGCGAAATCGATTCTCTTTCATGACAGTTATCCTCTCGGATGTTCATGTTTGTCAGACGTTCGCGAGAGATGGCCTTACGAGGGAATTTGTGTTTTTTTTCGGGACTCGAATCTGGGACCCATCGCCTAGTAGACCAATACATTCACCACTGAACCACTGCCCCAACTTCTAGTCATATTTCTTTTTAAGTATTATACCTACATACGTACGACTTAAGAGTAGGAAATTCAAATTTAAAACGCGAACATGTAAGTTCGGTCCCCATTTCTTTCACCCTGCATTCAGTTCAGTTTCGAATCAATTGATATTGGACAGAACAGAACGACGAATCTCTACGCTACCTCATTCTTAAGTTTAAGTTACTCAGCGTTTCTTTAATTTGAAGGTTACCAAAAATGATATTAGGCCTGTTTTTTTTAGCTTCGAGCTCAGCAAAGCAAAGTAAAGTAGGATTTTCAGTAGGCAATTGCAACAACAACATTCTAATTGACACTTTGAGAACTCAGAGTAGTTGTTGTGATTGCGTGCTGAAAATCCCTCTTTACTTTGCTTTGCTGAGATCGAATTTTTGCCAACAGCATTACGCCACAATTATTTTGGTCTTTTTTCCAAAAACACGTAATTTCAGAGAGCTTTTGAAACACTTGGTAATATTAGCGACACGAACATCCTTCATTTTTTCGATGCACAATTTCCTCTAAATTTCGCCAACTATAACAGTTGACAGAGTAGAAACAAAGATTCATGTTTGCATCGGAACCGCAGTCATCAAATCGCCCGAAATTCTCTTATATCTAATGAAAGTACAGAAAGCAACCTACGACGCACAGTTAACAATCTGATTTCTGATGTTTCATGGTGCTCTTCACTCTTGGTTCAACTGGCGGGAAAACGCAAATTAAACTTATTTGTTGAGGCCCCGACAGCGTTGCCACTTCAAAAAAAGAGAAGCGGAGCATGTCATTAAAAAAAATGCAGTAGATTCGATCTTTCCGCAGTAGATTTTTCATTATACAAAAAACAAAGATCAATTGCTTAAAACTATATTAATAATCACTTTAATGCCTTATTTATTTGCTAAACACTCATAAACACCTGTATAGTTATGCAGTGTATAAGTATTTATACACCCTTTATACACCCTCCCAAAGATTCTTATTTATAAAACATTTTCCAATGCATGCTAGTTATACAGGGCTTGCGTCAAAAATGGTACTGAAAAGGAGAAATCTATTACATATCTGTCCGAAAAGATGAAAAATAAACTTAGCAGCTTATGAGAAATGCAAATTCAAATACAAATAGGAATTAAAAAATGGAAAAGTAAAAAGAAAAAGATGGGAAATTTGAGAGTCCACACTCCAATGAAATGGTAGCCTTGTAGAAATTAAACCAAACATCTCATATCTGCCCATATTTCTTATCGGAAATACTTGTAGAATCTTTAAAACTGAAAAAAACCTCGATACATCTATCCAATTTCTTTATGATTTCATTTAAAATAAAATGTGACAAATTTGTCCAGTCAAAATGAAATTTCGATACTATTCCACCTCTATACAGGCACTAAGCGCGTTTAGCTTATACAAGCTTTATACAACGTTGATGTTTTTGCGTATAGAGGGTGCATAACCTTATACACTCCTTATAATACGTTTATAACAAAGGCTGTAAGTTTACAACTAGAATCTAGTTATCTTAAGTCGACTAGATTGGTCTGGATGAGGTGAAACCTGAACGCAAAAACTAGATTGGTCGGGAACGTCACTTTTCCTACTTCAGCCACACATGCGAAGTGTCAACTTTGTACTCAGTCACGAATTTCTTGACAAGATTCGTGGGCTACCCCTCCAAAACCGTCAACTGAAACAGCTGCTCGCATGACCGATTTCCCCCGTCAGAACCGAGATACATCTAGTAAGAGAGCTGTCAGACTTACTAAACTACATACTTGAACGTCCCCAATAAGTTGGCTTCGTTCAGACGTTCTTTACAGCGGTTATTTTTATACATGGTTTTTTTTACAGCTGTTCAAGAGAAGGTTTTTCAAACAAAAACAGTGTATTGGATTTAGGTTAGGTAAGGTTAGTTAAAAACGGGGTAGGAGATAGTAAAGGTCTCAAACGGCACTAGACACCATAAGGGCCCATCGTGATCCCTAGGGACTAGATTTAATGTAGTGGCAGCAGCTTTATTTTTTGCGAAAGTGCAGTAGCTCTAATGCCATTGCAGCAAAATGGCACCGCTGGCCCCGGTAATTAAGTACACTTTAAATTTCTTATACTCCAGCTTGTCCTCCAAACAAGAAACAAACCATTTTTAAACTTCAAATTTTATTAGGTCGCAATATTCAATTTTGTGTGAAAAATTTCGCCATTGTGAGTTCGGAAAAAAATAGCCCGAACACTAAATATGACTATTAGTATTCCGCCGTAAGTATAAAATTCATTCGACAGTGTTATTCATGAGCGCACAAAGTCGGCCGGCCGACGGTCTTCCACAATTTCTTCCCTCCATACTGTATAGATTATCTCGGGTAATCTTCCATCGCATCTGTGCATCAATTGCCTTATCCCTTTGGAGCGCGAGATATCATCACGCAGCCATGTCCAAAAGCGAAATCATTTGTAGAGCCAATTGGGCAAATTGTCTGCCATTTATAATGTTACAGAAAAAGAGCTTCTGCCTCGCATCTAATGCGCAATTTTTCAAATCATTTGTTACTCTCATCGGGGGATTTATTTGGGGGCATTAGTTCTTCGCCAGTTATGAATGAATGTTTTATGGAACTACAATCAGTGCTACGTGTATCTAGGAATATAGGTATAGCTGTTAGATGGTAGAACGTGTACCCCAGGTGGCAATAGGATTGTCATAATGACGATGACCTATATGTCTGTGGACTATAAGGTCCTTGTTCCATTAATACCGATAATAATTAATTTCACTTTTTATTTAATTAATCATCTTGAATAATCTTGTCGCGAAGTATCTATAGAATAGATACAAATCGATTGTAAGACTGCTGTCAAGACGAAGTATAGATGTGGTTGCAAATTACTGCGGCATGTTATGTCATCAACATGTCATTAACACCTCAAGTTCATAATGGTGGGTGTGACATGTAAGGCTGCCATGATGACGTCATGCAACACACTCAAATAGAATTTACAAAAACCTACTGTCGTGCTTAATTACAAGTAGGTGTAAAGTGGGAACTTTTTCTTTACGTATCCCCATTGGGTAGATGTCCATCGCAATATTGATTCTTTTAGGTGGCGCTCGTCAGCGATTTGTTGTCTTTATTGGACCTATTAAAGGTTCTCTTCAAGTCGCAATATGACAGCTGATAGGCAGTCACTGTCGACTTCTTCAACTAGTTTCAAAACGACTCTTTGTTTATATTGTACATCCACGATTCTGCATTCAAAATACCTAAATCGAATAATTGGTTTCCTCACAGGACATCATAACCAACGAATAAAATATTTACATTTAGTCGACTCTTCACTTTGTTGTTTGTGCCTTGAAGAGGACGAAACTGCTGAACACATAATATGTGAGTGTCCAGCCCTATGCGGAATCAGAAGAACTATCTTCTACAGGGAGTTATTGAGTCTTGAAGAGATGAAGAAATCATCTGCTAGCAGTTTGATTAACTTTATTAGGAAAGTAGAGAGACTGTTAGCCTTGACAATATTCTGACCCCATGGCACAATAGATCCTTAAGGTCGTCGTGCCTTTTTATCGCGCAGGCGAGTCAGAAGTTTAAAAAAAAACCTAAAACGAATATCTATTTCCACACATATTATTTTTTAAATTTATTTTCAACAGAAAAGTCCTCCAAAAACGCACTTTTTTCCAATACGATGGCTAATGCAGTCATTCCAACTTCAAATTTAAATTTCCAATATTTTTAAAAGCAAAAGGTAACCCATACAAAAAGAACTTAAACGCCACATGATATGGCATCGTACTAAATGGTGTAAACTAGAAAAAATGACTACTCAAACGGCGGTAATAGCCGTCATTTGTTTTTATGTTTCTAAAAAAACCAAAGGATATAGCCGTAACCGTAAAACACCTTTACTATCTTCACAAATTTAATAATAATAGTTCCTCTAAATTCTTATATAAACAAGTGAAAGACATGGGGCTTGGCAAGAAATGCCCGTCTGTAAATGACGAAATCGATATCGAGGAAATTAATATTAAATTTGCTAACCCCACCCTGGTCACCCAAAATAGCTCCTCACATTTTATACCCAGCTACTCTCAAGATACTTTTTCTCTTCCTGCTGGGGATATTTTCACTGTTGGCAACTCGATTTTCTCAATCAAGTCAAAGTGTGTGGGACTAGATAATATTCACAGTGACTTTATAAAAATTCTTATTCCTAAAATACTCCAGTATACTACTTGTATTTTTAATTCTATCTTAACAACTTCCGATTAGACAATAGTATTGAAACGGGCTAAGATAGTTCCGATACCGAAGACCTCAGGAACTGTGAATAATTATCGTCCAATAATTATAATTATCCGTCTTATTTGTCGAAAGTCTTTAAGGTAAGCAAACAAATCAAGGAATATGTAAATAGTTTAAATTTGTTAAATTATTTTCAATCTGGATTTAGATCTGATCACAGCTACATAACGGCCCTGTTGAAGGTCTCGGATGACATTCGCCAAGCGATAGATAATAATGAATCAACCTTGGTCACACTTATAGATTTTTCAAAGGCATTTGATTCGGTTGAACCGGCTATTTTATGTCAAATATTATCTAATCTATTTAATTTCTCTAATAGTGCAACTAAAATGATTTCTTGGTTCTTAAATAATCGCGTTCAGGCCGTTGCGTACAAAAATAATCTTTCATCCTTTTTACCTTTAACAAGGGGTGTACCACAAGGATCTATTCTTGGACCTAAACTTTTTTCTTTATTTACAAATGACCTGTCATCAAATATTGCAACTTTCACATTTATGCTGACGATGTTCATATATCGATTTTCCTATAGGTCTTGTTGAATATGCCGCTGTAAAAATGAACGAAGACTGGCATCAGTAGTTAAGTCAAACCAAAACCAGCTGCTGCTAAATCCTGAGAAAAAGTACTTACTTACCAATTGGGAGGCACCAACCAGATTTTGAAGATTTTCCACCCATTTTGTTAAATGGATCCCAGGTTGAAATAGTGTCGAAGATTGAAAATCTAGGAATAATATTTAACAGCACGCCGTCTTGGAGTGACCACATAGATAGCGTAGTTGCAAAAATATATGGATCGCTGCGAGGTCTTTCCACCAGTAGGCAGTTCTTACCTGTAGAGGTTAAAACAAGGCTGGTAAAAGAATTAATTGTACCTATTCTAAGCTATGGCTGCGAATACTCGCGACAGATTCTCGGATGCAACTTACAGTGGTTCCTTCGCTTCAAATGCATTGCTTTTTTCGTAAAAATCATAAAAAGAAAAACACCAAATTACTTGTTTGACAAATTAACGTTTTCACAGTAAGGTCGAGGTATTAGCCTGAGACCTTGTATATACACCTGTCTGACAACGCGTCGTCAATTTTACATTTACTCCGTTAGCCTTTGGAATCATCGCCCCCTTTCGTTAAGAAAAAAATCGAACATAGCCAGTTTTTTAGCCGTTTTTTTTTCATTTTTATCACTGGATAGTTCTGAAATAATTTAATCTTGAATTTCAATTTTTTGTTTTTTTTTGTGTTTGTCAAACTCGAGCACCTAAACAAAATTTTGTTTAGTCTTTAATCATTTATTTTTTTTTCTTTTTAAAATATATACATATACTACCTGACCCGGCGAACTTCGTACCGCCTAAAATGAATTAAATTATTTACATTTTTGGATAAAGTTGAACGTGTCTATTGAACGAATGAAACTCCTTTGGAATTCAATTAAGTTCAATGCATAGAAAGGACTTCATTGGTTTCCGGGTCGACTTCATGATCGATTTTTTCCACGCTACTGATTGAATTGAGTTTCTCAATTAACCAAATCAACCAAAGTAGAATATGGGAAATCGGCAATCCTCGCTTCTGCCATTCGACCGAGTACATCAAGACACGCGATTGTCCAAAAACATTGTGCTTAACGACGAAGCCCATGATCGTTTTGAGCTTTTGTTTGAAAAATCGTGTGGTGTGTCATGGCGGTCGTCCGAAGTTTTCCCGGGAAGTAAGAATCACCGTTCAGAAATTTGTTTTCCCACTTCATATTCGATAAAGGCGATATAAAACATTAAATATCAGTAGTATGCTGGGCTACTTGGGCGAGTGGTCAATTTGTAAAAATGAGAGTATACGAATAATGAACACAATATACCTACCTCTCCTTCATTCTACCAAGCGATATGTGCCGCACGGCCTACGCACTCATAGGCCACATGCCACATCACATATTCGTTAATGCTTGCGATTTTTCCCCACCACCGCAAAGCAAAGAGGCATCTACAACAGCACCACCTATCAGGTCCAAAACTATCCTAGCTTCCCAACTGAAACTAAACATACTCATCCACAAAATTGAAATCAGTTGAGTGGTTTTGGAAACTGACAGCAGTGCCACCTATCGTGCTCAACACTATCCTATCCTTTTAGCTGCAACCAACCATACACATCCACAAAATTTAATTTAAATCGGTTGAGGGGTTTCGGAGATTGACAACATAGGAATGTTCACTGAAATGCCTATAACTCGTATAACCAATAAAAATACAAAAACCGTATATCCATACAAACCTTGGTGTTGTTACGGGTTCGATGAGAAAGATTAGATCGCCTGGCTCGCGGCATTTGTGAATAACACTGAGAATTATCTGATAAATATCTTCGTTTGTAATATTGATTGATACAAAAACAATTTGCTCACATATTTTTTGAAAAAAAAAAATGGAAAAAAAAAGTTGTCAGAAAGTAAAGTAGAAATAAAAGTCATATATATATGGGAAAATTAATTTTATTCATAATTTTTTTTTTTAGGGGATTTTTCGGCAATTTTTTTGGGTATACTTCCAGTCTGAATTGGTGCGAATCATCGAAATCGGTCCCTGCGTTCTCGACTTATAAGCGTAGTAACTAAAATGACTCACTTTTATATATATAGACTAGCTTTAACCGCCCGGCTTCGCCCGTGCAAAATGTGGTTTCAGAACAATTGATGGAAACAATTTTTTTATAAATTTGCTGTCTTGTAGGGGACACAATGTGTTTTGATAATCGCTCAAAGAAAAATCATCGATAGACATTGCAGAGGTCTTACGGGAGGGAGCGGTCTCCAATAGTGAGGGACTTGAGCCCGTATTAAAAAAAACATCCCAAAGACTGAGTCCACTCTGCCTTCATGGCATTGCACCTGGTCTTTGGACTAATCAGCAACAATTTAATATTCTTTGGACAATGAAAATGAAAGAAAATAATTTTATAATAGGTATTTATATTTATAGGAATATTCCCTAATGTAATAATGCCGCGATCTGGTATCACTGGATTTGACATTTCTTTGTAGACTTTATTTTGTAGCAAAACAGGACAAACAAACCTTTCCTACATATTTGCCATTTCTTTTGTTTTTATTTTCTTAGCAAACCACACAGCTTACTGCCTCCGTCTGTCTCCTTCTCCGTCACAGGAGTAAAATAGGGTTGAAAGAGATGTCAATATAATATTGCGCAGTTAGTATGTTTGATTTGAGAATGAATTGCATATCCACTCACTCAGGTGAAAATCGTAAAAATGTTTCAAATTTTGCCCTTTTATATAAAAACCTTTTAAATTATCGAGTTATTGGATATCCTAAGTTGTACCTGCAGATGTCCTCCATAAGCTGGTATTTACTATATTTAAATGCTCCCAGTATTTTCGAACGGAAAGCGTGACAAAGGAAAAAGCAAAACAAAACGAAAAAATTTAATTTTTTTCCGGAATTTATAGATATATAGAGTTGAAACAAAGTTGAAATTGTAGGCCTAGGTATTCTCTATAGGCCTGTGAAAAATGCACCAGAATATATTGAACAGTTTCTAAGATTTTTGCATATAAAGACATGCTGTCAAATTCAATCTTAGTCGAACAGAACTACACCAATTTTATTTATATGATAATCTACCTGTACTATTTTAAGAAATTATTCTCAATGTACAGCGATCAAATGAAATAAATAAATAAATAAATAAATGCAAAGGTGTTAATTTTCATACTAACAATGGTGGGGCGGTAAAGTGGATACGGACCTCTTTAGTCTTTGATTAACTGCCCCCAGTTGCGCACTTTAACTTCCTAATTTACGTCTATTTAACGTATTGTTTTCCCAAAATTTCTAATGTATGACATTGACCGTCCATGCAGAGATTTTTGGCATCTTGATTTGGTTTTATCTGGGGCTTGTGAATTTTGCATTATTTATTACATCAATAACATCGAGCCGTCTTGATTTTGTCAATTTGTTTGACATTAAAGACTATTTCCGACCCTTATAGAGCTGCGAAGTTTTCCCACCGTCTTTCTGCACAACCTGAAGATATAAAGTAGACTTTTATTCGATCATATTTACAAATGAATTCTGTGGCAACAATGAAAAACACCATAAGTCATTTTTAGTCACTTTTCAGGAGCGCAGGTTAAAGGTTTGACTTTCAATGTAGGAAAATGACTTATACGTTTTTTCCTGATCCATAACACAGCAACCGTAAGAGATATTTGAATGAAAAATTTGACATATAAAACAGGGTACTGTGCATCCGATCGTAACATTAACTCAATTTTGATATAAGTCGACTTATGCTGTTTTCCTTGTTGCCACAGAATTGATGTGCAAGTCTCTGCCAAGTTATCTCCCCAAACGTATGATCAATTCAGTAGGTATCATAGCCGGTCAGCTTTTACAGCTTTTTTTAACTTAAACTAAGAAGTGGCTCGCTTCGTTGCTTAAAGTTAAAGTGATGGGCGTTTCATAAGTCAACATTCATTAACATGGACCCCAATAATTTGTATACGATTACGCCTCAAATTTCCGCATAGCAAACAAATTGATAGTCAAAGGTTTTTTTTCACCTGTGCGAAAATTATATTCACCTATCGAAAGTGGTAGAATTTTACAGCCATCACCGTAAACCATTTTGACAGGTTGTGAACAAAAAACAATTAAATCATAATAAAACATATTTAACATTTAAATTGGTTGGGATTTGTTCAAATGGCACAGTTAGGCGAAATCGAAATATACCGTATACAAGAGCTCTGTTTTGAACGAATGGCACTATTTCCGAACATATGTATGTCAAATATATAAAAACGCTTGATTGCTTGATTTACATCTGTCACACACAAAACAAAAAAACAAACTGTTCTTTGAAGTACTTCTCAAACTTACAATTCCGCATACGGAGACGTAAATCCGCATGGAAAACACAGATGAATAACATTCGAAGAGAAATTCTCGTATGCGGAATTCCAGTTTCAGTTTTTCGCATCGAATTGGGAGATTTTGACAAATAGACAAATAAAAGTACCTATGCGAGAATTTTTGAGAATGCTGGCGGGATCTTTGTCATTACAATCCAACCTTTTACCTAACAGGTTGCAGTATTCGATATACGTCAGAGATGAGCTTGTTTAGGCCATTACATCAGGAGATGCGCCTGTAGCGGCAATTGCGACGTTGATGCCTTTCGTCTTTAACGTTATAAGCGGTCGAGCGATTTATTTTAATAAAGGATTAGCCGTAGCATTGTATAAAGAGACTATGTTTATATACAATGGCCATAGGTATGTGTTGCTATGTTATTTGTTGCATTATGATATACATGAGGCAGGTGGACAACATGTGGAGAGCTTGCGGACCCTGTGCTAAAAAGACATTAATGCTCATCAGAACCACAGTGATGCGTGTGATTCGTTAAATTATTATTCTCGTTGCCAGAGGTTTTATGGTTGAGGTCTTTGGAACCGCCGACCGTGATGATTGATAGTGATCTGTTTGTCGTCATCAGCCTAATAAGCGTAGTGTAGAGCGGATTCGTTATGTTGGGGTTCCGGCGGTTGACTAGTGTAAACGAATAAAGATGTTTGATTTTGTTAGTTTGAAGCATCTGTCGCCATAAAGCCAACCCGCTTGTTACAAATCTGCTTCGAAGGAGGTTCCTAGTGAGATAATGAGATTCGCACCAAAGTGTCCCTAAGGTCCCCTTTGAAGTCCACTACCATGGCTGGTTGTTCATCATCATCATCACCTAGAGTCTTTTTATAAAGATCAGTATTTCTTCGAAAACTAGATCCCCAGGAGTTTATAAAAGACTTCTCATTGCGGAGATTGTATAGAAAACTCTTGCCCAAAGTTATCTTCCAAATTACTTATTGAATACAAAGTGCCAGCTTAAGACACGGCGTGCCGAATCGCAAACACTAAGGCTTGGATGATCAATCTTTTCTTAACATTATGGAAGGCGCCTCTATGTGAGGGAAAATAGCAGCGCTGCTACTTTCGTTATAGAATCTGCTCCGCCCGGACTTTTTGAGCAGTTGAGGGAAACATCGGAAGAAGCAGACGTCTATTCTAACTAGTTCTATAAGTGTTTCGATTCATTTCAACCATTAAACAAAAACTTATTTCTTTTATAGCAATATCCAAGACCAACAAGTCTGCTAGGTCTGATGATAGCCGCCGAGAATTAAAGAGCAGTTCGGTGGTAGAAAATAGACACCAATTCCTGTCCCAAAGTTGGTCATATAAATAAGCCTGATAAAGGAAAAAGAATACCCCTTCAGCTACGACAGCTCAAAACGTATTGCGATCTCCTTATCATCGGGTAGAAGATGCTAAATACAATATACTGCGTGAGCTTATACTCTTAGATTTCATGACGATGATAGCATGTACCAGCATGGAAAAAGGCATCCCTTCAAAACTTATAAGCCTGTATAGGATGATAATGGAAAATGCTCGTAATTAACCTTTGATGTCTAAAAGGACGCGCTGTCATCCGACTTCAATTACGTCGCATATTTGACGGAACTGAGCGAAACTCGCAAGCCAACACACGACCTTTTCATTGTCTGTTAAAATAGGTAGCTGGGTAGGGTAGGCTTTGTTACCGTCTTCTCAACTGGATGGTTGTCAACTAGGGAACTATAGTGACAAGTCTCCTTCGTTGACATTTTCGTTGTGTTTTGGTTTACGTGTGGTGTAATCATGTTACCGGGTACTCATGGTGATTTCAAATACCTCAACAAAAATATTGTCAATCCGCAGTTCTTATATGGGACTTCGATTGATACTGATTCACTTAGACCTACCTATTTTTGGACATAATGGACCCAACTGATGGTTTATGTGAAGCAGAAGCCACAAGAGCACCCTCTTACCTACTCACCTCGAGGGGCTATTAGTCTACATGTGACCTCTGGTATACCATACCATAATTCAAGCAAAAATTGAATTTTGCACCATTTAATAGTACAGTGATGCCAACGTAAGAGATAGCAATGTGACAGCTGACAGTTCGGGGTTAGTAAAAATGGAGCGCTATACGAAAGAACAACGCATTTTCATTGTTGAGCAATATTTAAAAAAATGATTGGTTTGTCAGCTACAGTCCGCAATTTCATCTTCGGTGATGAAGCTCATTTTCATGTTGATGGGTGATTAACGAAATCGTCAAAATTGTCGCATTTGGGGTTCAGAAAACACACGAGTAATTGTTGAGAAACAAATGCATCTACAACGCGTGACTGTTTGGTGCGATTTTTGGGCTGGAAACATGGGATGTGACCAACATGTGCGGTTAAAGAAGACTGTGCCATATGCTAACAGGATACAGCCAGAGAAATAATTCAATTACTCCATTACTCCAGTCGGCCGTTTTTGCGATCAGAATTGGCCATCCAGATCTTGCGATTTAACGCCATTGGACTATATTCTTTGGCGTTTTTTGAAGTCAAAGGTATGCAAACAAGCCACGACCACCAACGCATTGAAAGGGGAAATTGGGAGGTGTATTAATACAAATAAATTCAGCCACATTTATGCGAAACGGTCATATAAAATTTCAATAAAAGAGTACGTACTTGCCAGCAAAGCCGTGGCGGCCATTTATCCGATGCGCTTTTCCATAAATAACCCCAATCTTAGGTATACAGATTATGATTTAATTAAGGTTATAAATTATTGAACAATTTAAGCTTTCTTATTAAAAATCTGTATTTTCTATCAAAATAACATTTTGAGTGATTTATTGGACACCCTTTACTTCTGTAAGTAGAACCTAGCACATTTGAGTAACAACATTAACTTAAGAAAGTTCAAATATTACAGAACAGAGATAGGTAGATGGTAATTACAAATTTTCTTTGCAAATTATAAGAAATTGCATAGGTAGGTGTATGTGTGTACATTTATATTCTACATTTGCAGTCTGACTACCTACTGAATATTATGACCAAATGCCTGCAGATTTTTGAAAAGTACATTAAACTCCATCAACTCACTCAGCCTCACCTAGCCTTCTAAAGTGTCATGTCGTACATTTGCACTCTTAAAATTCCCATCTGTATAACACAAAATAATCCGCCCTCCTTCTCCTTAGCCAATCATTTAACTACACAAAAAGAAAAAAAATTGTAATAACAAAAAGCATGTCACACAATTCACGAACATTGTGGTGGGCGTTGCTACTTTAGAATTCCAATAAACGTACTCAAGCAGAGAGGGAATCCAGATCCACAAACAAAACAACTCAATAAGGGGAGAATCACAAAAACAACACTTGTTACGATCCACATTTAAACTCATGCTGAAGGACAGCATGTTCCACAATAAAAGAACTCAAAAAGAAGAAGTCTCGCAGTTTTATCCTTTGCTAGAACTTTTCGGACTTAGTTGCTGTCCTTGCTACTGGAAAGCAATAAAAAGTGTGTTTGTACGATGCGGATTGGATATAAGATTTGTTCTGCTGTGGTGGGTTATTATTCGGGATACGACTGTCCTTTTTATTTATAGTACAGTAATCATTTTCATAATTTGTTTTGATGTTTGGTAGCACCGTTATGGAAAAATTATTGTCGACGGCAATATTTTTATGAACCTGTTGATGGTGATGTGCTTGCTCATCGTGACACTAGAAGAAGAGTGGTAGCTGGTACGATTTTAAATGCAAATCGAATTAATAAAGCAACTTTGACAGTTTTATATGAATGGTTGTGAAGGTGAAGATTTTTTTTAAAGAGAAATACAAATATGTACATACTCCTGCATTTACAGACGACAGTCTGTTTGTAGACAGTTTACAAGAAATTGTAGAGCATACCGATATAATATATGTTATATGTTAAATTGTGTTAGAACAATCGCTTAATTTGACATGCAGAAATATATCACTTATTTAAAATCAAACAACTTTCGGTTAAAAACTTCAATTAAATAAATAAATAGTCGGCGCAACAGGTCTGTAGGGTCCCTAGGCCTAGCTATTCGTTTTTTGTTGAGTTTTTCATTTTTCGGACGAATGGAAGGGAGTTACAATTTTATGTCGAGTCCAAACGGATAATTGAGAAGCTCTTGTATGACATTAATATTTTCAGATGTTTGTCAGACGTTCGCGGGAGGTGGCGCGGTGGAAAAACAAACTTAAGAAAATAGTGCCAAGTAATATTCTTAATAAAGATCCTACAGAGTTAGCGCGTTCAAAATAACCGAGTCAACTTGTTTAAGGAAACTCGTTGAAAAATAACCGATTTATCAATTTCACCTCCAAATTTTCTCGGTCGTAAAAACCAAAATAAAATTGTTTGGTTGAGATTAATCTATAAACTTGTTTGATAACAACTGATAAAGGTTTTTTTTGTTAACCTTTTTAGCTCGGTAGTTTTTGACAATGCATACCTACTCGTTTTCAACAGGGACTTAGTTAATTTGAATTCTTTTCTCAACCGAAGAAAACTCGCTTTTCCAACAAAAACATTTTTAAGACGACGTTGCCATCGTGTTTATTTAATATTTTTCGTAACATTTTCATTATGAATTCACAATTTTTATCCACCACCCAGATGCAGTAAAAAATTTCTTTTTCAAACTGAATTTCAAACTCGATATATCAAACAATTTTAAGGTCGAAATCACGTCACCCATGAATGAGCAATATCTACGTGGCGGAATTTGTTTTTGTAACTAATGTTATATCGACTTAAATCTCTGAACGGAGAGCTCATTCACGGATGTGTCTGTGTCGATTCGGTCACAGATATCATATTGATATAGGACACTTAAAAAAGTGTGTTGCTCAATTCGGTCTATCTGACTGCGTTTTTCAAATAAACATCTCAATGAATTTGGTTAAACTTTGTCTAGGTAAACCCCATACCTGAGCTAAGCATATGGGCTGGCTTAATGTTGAAGGCATTATACTTCCCATATAATTAAACAACGAGTCTAAAGGCTAGAGATGCCGTGAATAGTGCTTTAGCCGAATGCCGAATATTTCTCATAGCCATTCATTTTTTGTTGAGTTTTTCATTTTTGTGACGAATGGAAGGGATCTACAATTTTATGCTGAGCCTAACCGGCTAATTGAGAAGCTCTTTCATGACAGTTATACTCTCGGAAGTTTGTCAAACGTTCGCGAGAGGTGGAGCAGTGGAAAAAAAACATTAGTTGGAATTTGGGTTTTAGTTTCGGGACTCTAAGCCTCTGCGCCTACCCAAATACCGAATATTCGCTGCATCTCCAATTAAGGCAGAATTTCGTAAGAAAGGCTTTAAGGATTAAGCCAATATTTAACACTTCAAAGCAAATTTTCATACAGGCTGACGATAAAAGAACAACTGGGAACAATATTAAAATTAAACAACAACAATGTGAGTTATAAAATTGATTTTGGATTTATTTTGAAACTACAAACACTCGTGTCATTATGAGTGGGATTGAACATCATTTCGGCTCCGCTGGCAGTACTTCAAGCGATCGGTTTCTATGACTCGCTCCAACATGTACTACTTTACTCCGTCAATGGCTCTCGAATACTGCCCACACGCTTCCCCAAAGTATGGTTCCTTGTTATCGTTGACTATGGACTTAACGTAGACTTAGAGAAAATAATCGATTGCTGTCAAGTCGCATGATCGCGTCCAGAGACAATACTGAGACCACCAACTTCGGCCGATTTCCTGTTACTTGCCTACAAGCTATATTTTTATGGGGTGGCAAGCTAAGTGCGCTAGTATTGTTACGTAGAAATTCGTATTGACAAATGTCACGTAACTTTAAAAATTCCGACTCACCAACACACTCGCACCTTGCATATGCCACTTCCGCTGTGGGCAAAGTTGCTGACATCGTTCATAGAATTTAATCCGTTAAATTTGAAATTATTCTTTACATGTGGATAATATTTTTTCTAGAAATAAGTGTAAAATATATATGAAAAATGAACAATGTAGATTGGTTGAAGGAAAAAAAATATTTTGAGCAAATTTTCTTCTCTAAGAAAAGTGTACACATGAAATCGAAGTTAATGATATTCATCAGCGGAAAATACGCAACCATGGATTGATAATAAGATTCTAGTATATTGTAACGAAGCAGCCGAAGTCATACACTGTTGGCTGCATTCGAATGCTTCGTTATTTACCAAACAAACCAAATGATTCGCATTTTAACAGTATATAATAACTAACCAATGGCATTCAGTAATGTAAAAATGTGGTATTCCCGAACTCTAATACATTTCCCCAAGGTTGGCGAGGTTGGCAGCATTTATTTTTGTATTTTTTGTACGTTTTTGCATGTCACATGGATTCTTAATTGACATAACACCGACAGGAAAACAAAATGGAGAATTTAAAAAAAAATTGAGGGGGCCAGCGGCAAGAGGATTGTGAGTTGAAGGTCTCAGTATGATTTGTCTATGATCGCGGCGGCCAATTGATGAACGCTCGACATGAGATTACCCATAGTTGCCGAATTTATCCTTCAAAACTTAAAGCGTTGCGTCGCTTGTTGGAACAACAGCTCGGATATATCAATATATACCATAACCAAGCACTAACTGAGCTTTTAGTTAAAAATACGAAGCTTTAAAAAAACTGGCTGTTGCGTCTTTCCATCTATCGATTTCATTTTAAGAAATTTTTGTTTTAAACATATATTTTGTCAGATTTAGTTAATTTTTTTTATAAGCAACCAAAGCTTAAGGATTTTGAACAATCAAAACGTGTTGTTCATTCGTACACCACTCCATTTTAAATAACCCTAGTGCCGAATTAACAATGTCGCGTTGACGCGCGCGTGCGTTGACAGACTATGTAGAAAAAAAGCGTTCATATGCTGCCACACAAATTACAACTTCAGGCGTTGGATGGACTTTAGATCGTAAATATCGTAAAGTTCGAAGCAGCATTTCGTTTTACAAAGTTGTTGCTCGCGTGCTTTGGCATTTAAAATCGTAAGGTTTCGATGAAGCGTGTCACGCATGCGGTCAACGCGACATTGTGAACCCGGCATTAACCTTACAAAATCGAAAAAAATTAAATTTCGGGGCACATCGAAAAAAAATATTTAAATCCTTTTCAAAGAAACACTTACTTAGTATGCATTACAGAATTTGGCGGATCTGGTTCTCAACCAACAAACGGCTTCAGTTCGCTAGGCCAACTGTCTCCAATTTCCCACTCCTAGTTGGTTGAGGTAAATTTCCATTTACACGGGTGATTTGCCGATATAGATAGAATTACAGGGGCACGTGCCCCCCCCCCCCCCCCCCCCCACTGCACTGCATTATTACTGCTTGCTCATTCCATTATCAAAACAACACAGACACTTCACCTATGTGCGAAAATAAAAGTCACTTTTCTAACAAACGATGGAAATCAAGACGAAAAATTACCCAAATCTATGTCTGCATATGCTAGAACCTAGAAATATATGTGAATCTTGGGGCGCGCGCATGAAATTTCTAGCCCTAAGCGCAAAGTCGTGTAGACCACATTTTGTGTTTCCGACGGCCGTAAAAAAAAAGCATTTTATATAAAATTAAATATACTTTAAAATGTACAAGTACGTATATTTATATACGCCGGATAGAGGCATATCTTCGCAGCAATATGAGAGAAGATCAACTGAATGGACTAGCCCTAATGCATATCCATCAAGACATTGCTTCAAAGATGAATCCTGAAGAAGTACTAGATATCTTCAGCAGAAAACATAAAAGAAAACTGTCATTATTAATCATATAATTTTTCATTATTACACCTTTAAAAAAGTATTTTTTATTCTTTGTTATTCTTCAATGTTATTGATAAAGAATGAATCCCAAAAACAAATTGCAATGCAATACTAAATGTATCCACAAAATGTATCCACAGAGAGCGCGCTGTTTATTTTGTCCATACAAATGCTTAAAGTAACATACCAAAATCTGTGAAATCAACGAGTAGCACTTTCTCATTGACCTTACATCAAGCAACAGATTTGAATTATCTTTCTGCACACAAATAAAGCCAAACCAAATTGAGCAGGCGACCTTATATGAATATGCTTGACCTTAAGAATGACCATAACCAAAGTACATGACATTTCTTGATCCATATTTCTTGCATCCGACAAACGAATGCTGGTTTTCAATAGATTTAATAAAAGCCCACATTTGATTAATTCAACGAAAGGACACAATCAAATTGAACGCACCTTAACAAAAAGACTAGCGTGCCGACATTGCCCCCGTGTATGGATAAGCAAATATACCCGAGTCATCGGTATCCCCCAGCCGAATACAACAGGTGGTCTGTATAATGAATCCCCATAAAACTTGGCGCCGTTCAACATTGCTCCTTTGCGTCTCGCTCTCGACATAAGCTTTCATAACAATCCCAAACTCCATTAGAAGCCACTTTGCACTTTGCTGTGCTGCCTCCGTCCCATTAGCCTTGAAAACAAAAACTTCTACGCAGTAATCGCTTCATTTCTAAGAATTGTTTGCTTTTAATGTAATCGCCAGCATAGTTATGACTGCATGTCCTTCCTCATTGCAATGTTCATGCAGAGACAATCCATCAGTGTGGTTGCGGGTAGCGCTTACTCCTAATTGATCGCCCGAAACCCGCTTCACCCAATCCACCTACATTGATAGAGTGCCATTGCCATTGTCCTACATCCTTTCTCCTTGCAAGGACTGCAGCCACATTACGAGTGAAGCAAATGCAATGACAAACATACACAAACCCCCCCACAGCGAGGGACCCAAGACGTACTGAAAAAATGGCTCTAAAAAAGGAAACAAAATAAAAAAGGAAACAAAACAAAAACAAAACCATTGAACTAAACATTCCAAAAGAACCGTTGGATAAAGAAAAACATTACCCACATACACATATTACTCCTTTTCCAGGACGAGATGATGCTCTAAGAAAAAAACCAAGGCAAACACACATATACACCAAAACTATACGCTGGCTAGCGAAAAAAAAAACCGAGTATAAGAGCAACAAGAAAATAAAAGCACTAAAGGGTGCAGGAAAAAATAAGAAAAGAAAATATAAAACACTATACAAAAAATAGTCTCGAAGGAAAAAAACTGAAAAAGAAAAATGAGAAGAAGAAAATAACGGGTTTACATTTTTCTTGCATTTTCCACATAAAGAAAAATTATAGATTTATATAGGTAGTCGTGGTAAGTATACAGTGACTAACACTGCCCGAGAGAAGGAGTTGAAAATGAAGTTCTTTCGCCAGTTATCTGTATCGAAGATACCTCAAAAAACCCTACAATATAAACAGTTAGGAATTTTCGAGGGAACACCGAAAACGTAAAAATGTTGATTTTAAATCATATTTAGAGATACCCTCTCTGAACTCAAAAAAAAATATCTGGAAATGGTATCGAAAGTCGTGGGTTGCCTACTTATTCGTATTTTAATGTTCTTTTAAAAGTTATATACCTTTATTTTAATTTTTTATTTTTTATTTAACGTTTACATTTATTTTTAAACTTAGAGTCATTTTCGTTTGCTCACTTTGTCCAGGTAAGCCTGCGAGTAATTTTTAACCATTTTAACTTCGAGAAATACCCCCCAGAAATACGAATTTGCTGCAAGGGCCTTCCAAGTTCTAATTTAAGTCCTAAACAGGCCGACCTTCTAGTTAACTGAGCGCAAATCCATCTATCAGACAAGGATTAAACTTTCCGATCTGATTTTGGGCTTTGATTAAAAATTTGAGACAACGGCCATAAGTGGAGGAACCTCCGACTCAATATGTCGAAAATGGGCCCATAAAAGCGGATCCATAAATAGCGATTAAAAAACTCGACAGTGGCTTGTTTAATGCTTCAAAAAACTACGGTATCACACTCGGAAACCCAGTAAGTGGTAGGAAAAAATATATTTTTCTCGACTGCAGAAAGTGTGATTTTTTTTATGTAGTTGTTGTAGTGTCCAACCTTTTGGTCTATTGTATACCCTCTGCTTACGCCTCAGAGAGGTATATTACCTCATAAGAGGTCCCCTGACATTATAATTCCTTTTAGAATCATTTTAGAGGGTCTTGTACTCTTGTTTCTCAATGGTGGACAAAATCCGTCCTATAGCGCTTCTCTAGTCCAGTTTCCTTTAAGAAGCTAAGTATGACAGCAGACTCCAGGGACAGTATTTCCTCATAGTACTTGCCCAAGTATTTCAGTCTTTTGTGGATCAGTGCCCCACTCCCACAAGATTCCAGCACGTTCTATGGAACTTCACTGAACTCATCGCAGAATCTGCAGAGACCTTCGTTAGATATACCCAGTTTCCTGAGGTGTTAAGTTAAGTCCACAATGATCCGTTTGAACTCCCGTTAAGATACGGAGGTTATTTTTGCTCATGCATAGATGCAAACTTCGAATCTTTTTCGGTTCTGCCTCGTTTTGCAGGTAATTGTTTGCATTTTAACCTTTTCTTTTAAATCCTATAAGCCATAGTTGAGTTGTGGCCATCTGTTCAACATTTTTACTGATTTTAATCGTCTTTATGTTTCTGGAACCTGGAATAATTAACTTTTTAAATAATAATGAAAATTCTTAGGAGAAGTCGATCGAGTAGGCGATAACAGTGAAAACCTTATCCAAATCCGCTTAGTCGTTCTCGAGATTGGCGCTGTTTTACCAATCTCAAACAAAAGGTGAAAACCGTATATGCAACAGTGCCCCCTATCTGATTTCTTCCAAAACATTCTCTAAACAATATCGGCTTTAATAGGAACATCATCAAAATTTATATGCCCTTAATTTAGGTCTTCTTTTCTGTATGGGTGTATGCTCTTTGAGTACTTGAGCACGACATAAATTAAAAAAAAAACGGCTTTAACAAAATATTTGCATACTTTGAGGAGGATAGAAGATCCAGTGACATTTAAGAATTTTAGGTAAGCTTTGGTGGCCCTTATTTGTTCGGATATGGAACGTCATACTTATATTTTTATACCCTGCACAGGAAGGTATATTCATTTTGTCATTACATTTGTAACGCCAAGAAGGAGTTACCGGAGACCTCATAAAGTATATATATTCTGAATCAGGATCATATTATGAATCGATTTAGCCATGTCAGTCTGTTTGTCTTTCCGTCTGTCTATTGAGAGCACGATAGCGCCCAAAGAAATCAACCTAGGCGAATGAAGTTTGGTGAAAGGTCTTATTTTTATTGTCGTCAAGTTGGTATTAAAAATGGGCTGAGAGGACTTACTTGTATCGTCGTCAGGTTGATATTAAAATTGGGCTATGTCGCTCAAGTTTTTCTGGTACCTCCCATACAAAACCAATTTTGCATCACTTGTGTGCAGTGGAAGGAATTAAAGAATCTGTCAGGCCGATGATAACACTTTTACTTTTTATATAGACGAAAGGTGAAACCGGTTATTATTTTGACAAATATGCAATCAGCACTCTCGAAATTAAAAGAGAAATTTCCAAACGTCTTCATCCCACGCGAGACCGAAGTCGAAGAAGCATTTTTCCTTCAAAAGAGTTGAGTATCAGTTCGCCCATTCTGGTAATTTTACAGTACCGGCCTAATTTATTAGAAGAACGGGTGGAATTAACGTTCCGCAGAGCGTTAGTACATTTTGTGGCTCGTGTCAGGAGTTTTGAACCATCTGTTTTGCCAAACGGAAATAGCAGCAATTTCCTTGGGTTATTCTTTGCGAATCTCCACTAGCGACATTTGTGGAGTTGATGTAGAGTGCGAGGTAAACTTTTTTCCATAAATTGAGTTTTGCTTTAGGTGCAATATTTAAAGGCCCACCAAATTCGGCTGTCCTTCAATCACGGTTCGCTTGGAAAGACTGACGATGTTGATATTTCTCATTTCTCATCAATATTGAAAATATTGTCATTCGACTTGAAAACCTGCCCTTAACTTCTTACAAGCATCAGTGGGTATAGTTATCGTCAGAAAGTCTAGCCTTTTAGTATGGTCTGGTCGCAGCTATTTCCATCTGTAGTTATATAGGTTGGTTGCGTGATATAAATATTTAACTAAGCCCATGGTTATGATATGAATCTTTGTGAACCACTTTCCTTTACTTTGGTCATCAAACAGGTTAGCCACATATCGTTTTACCCGTCCTGTCGAGTCAATCGTCAAAGATAACTTCCGTATTTGAAGACCTCCATAAGAGCCGGCGGTCTTGTTCTTCACAGCTTTCTTATAGCTTATTGTGTGGTCGAACTGTTTTTTATTGACTGTAGGTATGAGTTATTTTCATGGGCTCACTTTCTACATGATATAGGTACGTTTAGCAGCTGCCGGCGACGCTACTCAAATATACGTCTCCTTTTCCGTCAGAAAGAAGATTGCCTTTGAATAGAAAAGTCACAACACATTACTTAAACTTCACAATTTATTTTTAGGTGTAGGTACTTGATTTTAGCTTAGTTTCTTAACTTAAGTTAAGTTAAGTTGGTGGTCACCACACGCCACGGTGACCACCAACAGTAGAGAAAAGAAGAGATAAAAAAAAGCGCAGCCGAGGGCGCTGTGCCTGTCATCTTCGGCGCTTTTCGCTGTCATATTTATCGAAAATAAAACCGGAAAGTAGCGACCTGTCATTTCAACGTATGATCGAATTACGAGAGATTGTGGATGAACGAGTGTAACTAAAACGAATCGTTTTTTATTGTGCTTACTTGCACAGCGGTAAAACAATTGATGACACTTCGGACACCACACGCTTCTAAATTTTGAGGAGCATACCGGGTTTTTAAGTCTGCAGTCAGTAGCTTGGCTTACGTGGAAAACCTCTAAATGCTATATTTTTTCTACCACAAGAATCTTCGGCTTGTTACGGAAACAGCGTGGTCATCTTTTTTCTTCATCCACTTCCTCCTTCTGACAGGATGCTCTTGCCATGCTGCCTTTGTTTTTCCCTGCAGCGCCTTGATCTCACCTTTGGCCAGTAATCTCATGTACATGTATACAGAGTCTCTAAAGTGACTGGGATTTAACGCCTGTACTATGGATATATATACAGTATGCAGGATTTATTTTTGGGGGGAAGGGGGGGGGGCTGAGACTTACATAAGTTTGTGAAGAAACGTTTGGCAATTGAATCCATCAAAGAGTTTTTTCAATGCTCTCTGCTCTCTTAGGCTAGAAATAAGATTCAGTGTCTTGCGCCTGCCCCCTGGCATAGACCACTGTATATATAGACAAATGCAACCAACGTCCAACGTCAAGCTTCGTGTTTTGAGCAATTTAAAGCATCTACCCGCGTTATCAATTATTTTCAAATAGTTCTATTTGGGAAAAATAATTTTTGTAGTATTACAGTACTGGAACTCGGAGCTCTATCATAAACATCCTAGATGGAGGTGGACATCAGTGGCGTCATTTTTGTTGACGTTGTTCAAAGGCTACTCGCATCAATTCTCTTTGATATTACAATGGATGTTGAAGGCGCGTGGTGGGGTCAAAAACTGCCAGGATAAGAAGTTTGGGAAAAAGTATGATCACATAAAGTAACTAATTATTTTTGGAATTGGCAACCAACTGACTGAAAGTGGACCCCGCAGATTCTTCTTAATCTGAAAGATGTGCATCCCTGATCTAAACATCTTCCTTGCTGCGATGTCAGACTGAATATTTTCCAAGCAAATTACCATTCAATCGAAGCTATTACAACCCACTTGGGGAGATAGCTATCTTCAAAAATACTAATTGTACATGTCCACATTTCTGCCCATATTTTCTTCCAGGACTCTGTAAATTATTACATGCAACACCACAATGCAATGCCACCCGAAGAAAGGCTTCTAAGAAAAGCTCTCTTACCCACTGTATATGTGCACCACCATCGCCTGCTGCTGCTGCAAGCAAGCCAAGCGAAGGATATGTGTGCTCCTCGCCGTTTGCTTGTTGGTTGGGATTGAGAATCGAAAGAAAAAAAACAAAACGAAAAGAAAGCAATCGCAAAATAGCAAAACGGGAAAAAAATACAAATGCATGAAAAACTGAGAAGAACGTTGGGAAAAAATGAAAATAGGAAGGTGAACCATGGGGCGGGGGTGAGTGCTAGCATGTATCCTTTCTTGGAAGCATGTTAGGTTCTTTTTTCTTTTTTTTTCCTGTTAGAGAAACAGTAATAATATCATTGCATTCACAATCGTCGTCGTCGTCCTTCGGTACGGTTTGTCTGGTCTTCGTTTTCGTGTCTCGTTTCTCCGCGAGTGCACCGAACAACAGCACATACAAGTCTTCTATCCTCCTTTATATCCTCTCATGTATATGTAGTATTATTACTAAAAAAAAAAATAAAAGAAAAACCGAACAAGAAAAACATACAAACGAAACTCACATACAGAAAAAAGAAAATGCACCTTAAGAAAAAATCAATCCTCACTCGGAAACCAGTTTTTCTTGAAAAGGATACGTGTACGTATTGGCGCGCGGATGGCACCACCAAACGGTTACCGTTTCGTCGACAATGCACCCATCCAAAGGCACCGAATCCGCCTTTCGTCTTGAGCTGATTTTCGGCTAACCAAACCCCTAAAAGTTCCTACAAATAAAGTGATAAAATGTGAAACATCAAGAAAGAAAAAAAAAATTAAATAATAACCCCTAACCTAACCTCAACTTAACGAAAGTTCCTATATCAAGTGCAAGTTTAAATATTAAAATTATATCCCTAACCTAGCCAAGTCCTATTTACAAGCGTAGTCATAGTAAACATAGTGATAAGTCAACGTATTCAAATTGTCGCAGTTAATTGCCACTTTGCGGCTGATAAAATACGTACACCTGCATCTAGGAGGACGTGCAGGGGCGAGAAACAAAAACTGTTTCTACTTTTTTTTTGCGAAAGTAAAAGTGTTGTTTAAAGTTGGCGTTCAGTAGAGAAAGTTATTTTCTTATTCCACCCTGCCTACGTGAAGTGATAAATGTTTTCCCGTGCGGGGGCTACCAACCCTTATATATGAATAAGTTAGAATGTTTTGAACATTTATGGATCAATTGACAGCTGCGACCCGATGCGGTGATGGTATTTCGGCCAAAAGGACTAAGCGCATTCACAGTGGGGCAGATAATGGCGAGCGCAACAGTTGTCGTCGTTTGGGTTCAATTAGTCCGATTAGTGTCGTCGTCGACGAGGAACAACATGAATTGGATATTAAACCATTTTCAGCTTTGGCCCCTCTGAGCATGAACGGCAGCAGCATGGGGAGGGGGCCACATCGTTTGGCAGTTGGATTCCATCCCGGCTATGGTCATGGAAAGACAAAGTCACCATTTCTGTTGCCAGCAGAAATTTACAAAAGTTTATTTGCAAATGCCGTGCTACAGCAGAAGCAGCAGCAGCAGCATCATCATCAACTACATCAGCAACATGATGCGGACCACGAGAAGGGAGCTGTTGCGCATTTCCCTAGAAATTTATTGTTTTCATGTCCAGATGTGACTAAGCGAACGGTTTCACCTTCCAATGATTTGGAATTGAGTGTTAGTATTACTTTATTTTATTTAATTGTTTTTTTTTGCATTTTGGTTGCGATCAGCGTTGCCACCTTAGGACTATTTTTTTGCTGTTGGTTGGGTGGTTTGTTTAAGTGGCTGTATTCCCTGTTATACAAATACAACTGAGGGAACCTAAAGATAGAGAGGGAGAAGGATGTTAAGGGAGCTCAAAACCTGCCTGTGGAGTTGAGAAATCTGATGATGATATTGAAATGGATACTTTGGATGGCCGAAAGGTCATCATAGATGGTGCAATGTGTCTGGTTTCGACTAGGGCCGTACACTTAGAAAGAAGATGGAGCACTGTTTCACTCTTGTTTGTGTCAGCACAGCTACAGCAGTGCATTCTGTAAAAAAATGCAGTGGATTTAATTTATTGGATTTAAATACATATTAAAAAAAAAATGCATTAGCATAACTTTAAAAGCAGCAAGGTGGCAACGCTGGTTGTGATCAAAATGGTTCTGAAAACTTATTTCAGAATGTAACTCTAAGGCTGGCACTAGGTTAGGACAGTTTTTAGAAAGAAATAAAAAAAGGAGGAACAGGGTCCACCTCTTAGCTAATCGTTCGTTGGGGCTATTAAGTTTTGGGAAAAAAGAGATGAAGTTTTCAATCATGTGGCAACGAGCGGGTATTTATTGGGAAGATTTCTCAATGTTCTTTATGTTCTCCTGGGGGTTGAATATTTAAACCCTCGTTCAGCAGCGCTGAACTCGTTAGTGCCAACTGCGTTTAGAGATTGTTTTCAATAAAATTAGAAAGTTGGCTCTGTTGTTTATACAGTTTTACCTATGACTGCGTCTATTTGTATGACTGCGTTAATCTCGATAACCACAACACGGATTTAGATGCACTTTCCACTGGTATCATAGGGTTTTCTCGGAAATATGAATATTTGCTTTGAAAATCATTCTATTATTATAAGCTGAGACGTAATTGGCAGAAAGGGGACTAAAATCCATTGGGGCAGAAGAGACAGGAAATGTTACCATACTCTCAACTTTCGTTATTCAAATGTGCGGCACTATTTTTGGGATCATACAGCAGGGCTGGGATGATGGCTATCCCCGTCGTTCTATATTACCGAGATATATTTATCTCTAAGATGTCTCAACTCAACTCAAATAAAGAGCGATAGGCAATGCATCATATTCCGCTGCCATTAAAAGTTGAAGGCTTTAGCAGCATATGTCCTTTTGGATATAGCTTACCCTTATTTCGTGCCCGTCGCGTGGAAGAAAATTTTTACCATCATCGTCTAAGTTGAACGGATCAAAACCTGGCAGGGAATTGTGGCCTGTCTTTGCCATTTCTTTTTTTAAATATTCTACAGTATCCCATGTCAATCTTTGCAGATTTCTTTTCGGGTGTCGTTTTGTTGAAACCCTCTGTTGAAACTTTCAGAAAGCACGGACAAATGCGTTTGATCGCATTATTCCGGTGCTCAGGTTTTGGTCTAAAGCCAGTGGTAGATTAGTGTAATGTGTTCCCTAGGGATTAGTATAAGTTTTTCGCCAAAAAATTGAGGGCTTAACCTTAATTTGCCCACGTCTACAGCATCATTGGCAGATGTAGTCTTGACGCTTTATCGAACAAGTGGTTTTGTTGTTATCGCCTATTCAAACCCAGCATATTTGAGGTGACAATTCCGATGACAGGTGGACAGTGCTGCTGTTAATCTGATTTTGCGTTGATATATGTTAAGGAAGACGACAATTTTTAACAACATCAGGCTTCATACTTTGGCTATGGCAAAAATGTTGCCCAAGTCGGACAGAGTAATACTGTCCATATGGGTTCTACTTTTTTTCGACGATTCCGTATAACAATAATCGTCGGGACGATATCGTTTTTGAAACTTTGACGATCATAAGAAGTTATATTCTGCCCGAATTTGTTTCACTATCGTCATCTTCCATTACATTTGTGGAAAATGAACTGGATTAAGGTCTTAGACTCATAATTTCGGCACTTAGTTGTTACTTTTGGAGGTCTATCGTTTCGACGATAATCGTCTGCAATATTACGGAATGAGTGCCCATGACAGTTGCTATACTCTCTCGATGTTTGTCAGATGTTCTCGGGAGGTGGCGCACTAGAAAAATCCTTTAGGAGTAGGTAATTCGCATTTTTCGTGTCGATGTTTGAACCTGCGACACATCGCTTAGTAGTCCAGTATGTCTTGGTCATACTGGTAGTAAAACATTGATTTAAGACTTTCTACATAAAAGCTGGAAATAAACCGTCTCTATCGGTGGTTCAAATGTTTATGAGTCTGCTGCCCATTTCAACAATATTTGTCCCGATAAACTTTTTAGTGTAGTATAAGCTTTGCTCTTGTCAGTCAATGGAATAATTAGAGGCATCTTGAAAGTGACGTCAAGGTAAAGTTATTTTTCGAAGACCCTAAATTTTGTGAACGTAAGCACCGTCAGCTTTGTATGATCTTTAACAAGTGCTTTGTAATGACATATCTTTCAGTAGCGTATACACTGAGGAAAAAAGTGCACTTTGAAATCAAAAGGTCGCATATTTAAATTTAAAGTGTGCAAATCTAAAGTGTTTTATGTAAGAAACAAATATTTGTGAAAGTTAAAAGGAAAAGATTTCATTTCTAAAATTTTACATTTAAAAGTAAAAGAAAATGCTTTTAATTTGTATTTAAACAGAATAATAATAACAGACTTTTTGAATTTAAAGTGTTTCCTTTGAATTTAAGTGTACAACTTTTTTTTTAGAGTGGGAAACTTTAAATTTAAATGATTTCTCTTTCAAGTTTTAAATTATTTGCGTTGACGTAAAAAATGTAAATTGTAACTTTTAAATTGAAAGCGTTTGAATATGGTTGTCTTTCATACTTGTTAACTTTTAATTTTAAAGTGTTTTGTTCAGGAGTTTAAAGTGTTTTCCCCTCGGTGTACGCAGAATGTTGATGATGATATCTAAGCCCCTCAATCCCCACCCCATGCGTACACGGCTGATACCTTTACTGGAAGTTTGATAGTGTGTTTAAAGCACTTTCTCCGAGTAATATGCGTTTATCAGCCTACTTGTTGGCGAACATGCGCTAGTAACTAAATTTTGTGAACGTAATTGATGAATGAAAGATCATATACAAAGACAGGTTTGGTACCAAGCTGGTATATGAATTCATGTTTATTAAACGTTATTAAATCCTATAAATAGGAAACAATATTCGAGTTGTACAGAATTCATATTAGTTTTTAAACTAACTTTAATTATCTTTAGTTCGTGGGCTTATATTTAATTAATAGTAGTAATAATGTTAAAGTTGAGAATACAATTCTAGCCTGCTGCTCGTGGTGTCTCTTTTAGGTTATGGTCTTCTCCTATTTGACAGAAGTTATTTTATTCGTTTAATGACGGCTTACAGCTGCTGGCGCGTGAAGTTATCAGGGATGTCAGCACTACTGCTAAAACGTCTTCCATAGAAGCGAACATATCTACATTCTTCAACCCTTCTTGCGCATTTAGCTCGATTAAAAAGTTGCTTACCAAATACGAATCCAACTTTTAAAATAGAAATAGGTCGGAACAAGTGATGTTCCAACTCAAATTTGTGGCGCCTTTTAGCTCACCATACTTATGCTCAAAATATTTTTATTAAACATTCACTACTTCATCTCTTTACTTATTTCAAAAAAATTAACCACTGCTTTTCCGTTTCTAGAAACCTTCAAATTTTGGCTGGCCCTCTGACAATAACATCCTCGGTTCGTCGACGGCATCGCCAAATGGTCTAGAGAATCACATCAACTCAAACTCGCAGCAGCAGCAGCATCATAATAACCATCATCCTGGTGTGGGTGGGGATAGCGACAACCAAGAACAAGGACTATCATCGAAATCTCACCTAACAACTGGCGAAGGAGCCCCACCGACGTCGTCGTCACCACCGCCGCCGCAACCGCCGCCTTCGCAGCTCGGAATTAGTTCACCAAACAACAGAATAACACCCTCCAGCAACAGTATGCCAATCGGTGGGGTGCAAGGCCAAAATCCCACTCAAGGCCTAGTGCACTGGATGAGTGCGGTGATGGCCGAGCACATGACGGGACAGACGCATCACGATCCCTCAGCTGCAGTCGGAATGCACTACATGTGGAATGGCAATGTCGACGTACGTATACCTAACTTAAAATAAAAATAAACCCTTTCAACTTATTCCTGGACACTTGCTGTTATAGCCTCTTTCGAACTTGCAGTGTTGTTGATATTTTAGATGCACTTTATTCGAATTCCCTAACCTTTTCTGTGACCTCTGTGGCGGGTAAATTGATTTTAATGTATGTCCAGGGCCACACGGATTAGATGACATCTTTAAAATCCCCTTTCAACTTTTGAATTTTATTTTTAATCCCGGTTATCCCAGAAATCGGTTGGTTGATTGAAAAATCAATAGAACCAGACGGGGGAAAAAAATTTTAAACGGATGAAACAAAACAAAGCGGAGGCAAAAAAAGCAAAATAAAAACAAAAAACTGCACACAAATTTGTATAATATTTTTTGTTGTTCTTTTCTATGCATTTAAAGCTTTTTTTGGTTAATTCTTTTTTTGTTGGCTTCCTATGTGTAGTTTTTTTCTGCTCTCCGTTTGTATGTGTGCGCGATAGTGTGACAATAGGATGAGTGAGGAGATTTTATTTGACAGAATGCATTGAGGATGAGAGGGACAAACCAGAAACCACTGCTGCAGCATGTATAACAATGGTCAGGATGGGGGATGAATAGCATTTTATTGACACGGTGAACTGATGAATGGTAACTTGTCGTTGTTCAGATAGGGGAGGGCTTCGCTCCCGCCTAAATTGCAAAAAGGAGAATTCATGTACCTACTCTTTGGAGCTGTTTTGTATTCTTTTCTTTGGTTTTAATTTTGGTGGTGGTGTCTTTAAGGTTCATCAGCAGTCCGAAGGAAAAAAAAATGGTGGGGTGGTAAAAATCAATTGAGTCATCAAAGGCTCAAACGAAAGGGGTGATAATCGAAATGAATAAAAGGAAAGTCTGCTATGGGTTCTTATTAAATTAAGTAGTCCTTATTTGGGTATGCAATGGCAGATGCGGTTTATTCATTTTTTTTCAAAATCAGAATCGCATTATGGGTATAGATGGTTGGACTTTAATTCTTCGTGGAGGCTTCAAAGAAAGGAGGTTAGAGTATTGTGTGACGAAATATGACTTATTGGCGGACTACCATTTGAAGATTGTGCTGAAACACAAAAAGGAATTGAAAATGACGTATGGAAAAGCCTGTACCTATACAATCCATGGTTCAAATATCCGTGAGGATGAATTATCCTTCAGTTATAAGCTGTTCCGTAAATCAGCCTCCTAGGTTGTACTTAGGGAAGAAATGAGGTGGCGCAATGCACAGCTAATAAAGTAACTCTGAACGGGAGAGTAATAAATTTCGTCGGCTGGAGTTCAACATAACCACAATCGACAGATAGAGGGATTAACTATATTTGTCAACTGTACGTCGCGGACCCCGATGTTCATGTTTGAACATTGTAGGTAACTTTGAACTGGAGACAAATATGATTTAATTTTTCTGTGACATTTTTATTTCATTCAGAATAACGACAGCTGAGCCATCATGAAGTTATCAGTTGCTATTAAAATTTGCGTTATGGACTTAATCAGAAGCTAAAGGCGTACAGGTCAAAAGAGAACTATTGTACAAAAGTTCACATGCAGTAATCAGAAAGAAGGTTCTTTGGCAAAATGGAAAGAAGACCAAAAGCGTTACCGCTATTGAAGGAGTTGTAAAATATTTCAAGTGATAATGTAGACAGCAATTTTTTCTCAGGTGTCGACAACTTTTCAAAAAATATTTACTACCTCATAATGTCTGCAAATAGCGTGCACAAATTTCTGATGGTGTAATTGAGGCAACCAACTTTATGAATGGTACACGATCCATGATCCTTGATTAATTATCAATGATTCATAGTGCGTGATGATCAAATATCCGTCTTTTGTCTTTTACTCATGATCCATGATCATAAAATCTGGTAGCTAAGTCACAGTCGATTTTAAGCATAATGTTAGCTGTAGATTGTGATCCACCGATATATGTCTAGGCAAATTTGGCTGTCTAGGCAAACCGAACCCTTCAATCGGGGAGATGAAAGCCAAAATGTCCATACAAAAATAAAGGACATTTTGGCATTCAAAATTCCGTTGTCTGGTTTTCAAAATTTTGCAAATAATAAGCTTATAAACATTTTCTAAGGTCTTGTTTATTGTTTGCAGAGTTTGGTAGGGCTGAGATTTTTTTTTAATTTTTTGAAATTCGTTTTTTTTCAAGTTTCTTTATTTTTAATTTTGAACTTCTCGTTTCTATGTTTTATTTAAATTTTGCATTATTTTGTTTCTTCTTTTTTTTCAAAATTTAATTCAATTTGCATTGTTTCTTTTTAGTTTATATTTTAACTTTCTTTTAACTTTAAACTTTAAATTTTTATAAATTTATAACAGAATAAGAAGAATTTTATCGATTTAAATTTGAAAAAAAGAACTTAAACAAAAACAGAATTTTCGACCCGCTGTCGATATAAATATTTAAGCTTAAGTCTGACAAGTCTTCTAGACCAAACGGCAGATCCAGCTATTTAAGCAGCGCAGATGACGAACATTTCTCATCGAGAACTTTGATGTCTGAAACGGATCATCGTTATTGAGAAAACTGTAGGAAGCTTGCAGTCCAAAACCACCGGCAGGATTTTTCACAAGTCTACGGGGGATTTTTACATTTTTAGCCGATCTCAACAAGGTGGCTCGCTTGCAGATAGATACTTGGACAGAGACCACATAAATGGGTTTAGTAGTGAATGAGATCAAAACTAAGTAGGTACATATGCTTTCAAGAGAAGGAAGTAAGACACAACATTGTTGAAACGGAGGTTCATATTTGACAGCTAGTTGGCAACTTTGTCTAGCTCGGTAGACTCTGTGAAGGTTGAAAACGACACCACATCAAAAAACAAATGAAGAATTATGCTTCCCAATCACTTTTTCCTTGACAAAAAAAGGCTATAATAGTTTTTAAAAAAAAACCTATATTACGCCCAAAACATATGTGTTTTGGGCATAATATAGAATTCACTGCACAGTAAGATTAGAATACACATTTGCACTCACCGCAGCACTGCAACATGTCTCTATTCCTAACACAAATGAAAATAAATTGCAATTTCAAGTATTTGGCATCATCGGCTTTTGACATTTGCTGATCGTGTTTTTTTTTGTTTTGGTTGCAAAAACATCAGCCGGTGAATGACAGTAGCCATATAAGCCGATGCAAGGCATGTCAAATAATTTTCTGTTCATCTGTTTTGCTTGCAGCACTGCATTCTGTGCTGCGTCCAGAATTTCTGCAAATGTGTTTTGGGCATTCCCCATTATTCAATTAGACATTACTTTGAGTAATTTTTGGTCTTTGGAAGTGAAGTTTTACAATGAACTCTACGAGTTATGGGCCGACTTCGACCTTGTCGGAAAAGTGCGAATAAATCGTCGAAATTTGGGATAGGTATAAAGGGTGGGCCATCTAGTGGGTTCTTTTTAAATCATAGGTTATTTTGACACTGACAGCTGATTCCCGCTCGAAATCTAGACTAAAAGTCAAATGAGTCGCTTTAAGCTTGAACAACGTTGGGAAATATTGAAAGCTTATTTCCAAAGTGAGTTCTGTGTAGCTCAAACAGTGCGTTTTTTGGAAATAAGTTTTGGCCGAAATGAAGCACCCACTGCGCGTGCTGTACGCAAGTTTGTGCAAAAAGTTCGTGAGATTGGTAGCTGGTATAACACTCATGGTCCCCGTCGTCGTACGATTCGCACAGACGTGAGTGTGGCTGCTGTAGCCTAGAGTGTGAGACTCAATTTTTCTTCGAAAATGGGAACAACGTTTTGGTCAACGGTGGGCGTTGTAGAGCCATGATAACCGACTATTTTCTTTACTGAAATTGAAAACACGTTTTGGACGACCTCTGGTTCATGCAGGATGGCACGGCATGTCACACAACCCATCGCACAGTAGATCCTTTCCGCATCACATTCCCAAATCGTGTTATCAGCCGTCTTTGCGATGTCAATTGGCCGCCTCGAAGCTGCGATTTGACCCGTTTGGACATTTTGTTTTTGGGGGGAACCGTGAAGGACCGAAGCTATGCCATCAATCCGGAAACGATTCAAGTACTTAAGGCCAATATCATCCAAGCAATCCGTGAGCTACAGCCCGAAACCATCAACAAGCTCTTGGAAAATTGGAGTGACAGATTGCGCTACTGCGAAGCCAGCCGAGGCAGCCACTTGAACGATGTGTTCCATAAATAATGAGAATGTTTTCTCTTACTAATAAACCCATAATACATCAGAAAAATGTAATTTTGTTTATATTTTATTGCATTTTTTAAAAGAATCTTGTATTTGGCCCTCCCTATGCTTTCCTCAAAGACACTGCCCTGCCAAGAATCCGACCAGTTTCCTGAGTAGGTATTCCCTGCATGGTTTAAGATTTACCCGAGATCCTTTGCGATCGAAATGTGGCCAAATTATGCCTTAGAGAACTATACTTTGATTTCACCTGGGAAAAGATCATATTACCGCCTTAACTCCTTAAAGCAAACATTTTATAAACAACGGCGTACTAATAACAGATTTTAGTCGCGACTTTAATTTTACGGAAATTCACAATGGCATGCATGCAAAATATAGCTAAATGTATTTTTAATTACTAAGATTTAAAGTCGAAACTTAAAATGGTTATTGGTAAGGCTCAATGTCAAATACCTTTTGATTTTTTTTTATATTCATATTCCTCTTAACCGTTTCAGCAATGCGGACAACACACTAAAGACATCGATTACAATGGCTGGCCAACACCAAGGAACCACATGTCCATGAAGCAAGGATATGAGGTACATTGACTTTTATGTGAACCTATGCGATTCATAGACCTTAACTAAAATTTACAGCAACTACAAATTGTTCTTCTCTTTGCAGGCCAAAATGAACGACCACCATGGGAACCTGCAAAAAGGTAATGCACTCATTTTAATATCGACTCCGTATCTCTATGGTATATCTGTCTCCCATCACTCCCGCACAAACTCGTGGTACATATGCACATATATAGCCACAATGTTCCGGCCACATGTTTACACATGTTGCACTATCGAAACTATCGATTCGGATAGTCGCGAATCGAGATAATGTCATCGCGAAAGTGATAGCAATCTGCCAGCATTCCAATAGGTTATATACAGCTGCCCTCCCTGACGTTCCGACGACAATATAACATTCGCTTGGAACAAGGCGGCATGTTGCGTTGTCGTCTAAACAATATGGCTGCGGCTGGATCGCGATAGTTGATCGCCGAGTAATTTATCCTTGCTTTCCATTCCCACTTTCTCGGCTTAAAGATTTCCATAAATGAGACGAATAACTTTCGGAACCCTGGTGCAGTGGGCCACTCTGCGCTAGTAATAGCGGCGGCCGGCGTCGGAAGCGTCTTTGCACTGCCAACATGAATGATTAACAAACAAAACACATGACGTTGCGGTATACAAAACACGCCGCAAAAACACGGTGCGCCATCGCCATCGCCATTGACTCCAAAACGGATCGCGGAACATGGATGTCTTACATGGTAAAAATGTTGTCAGTTACATGCACAGTCTTGTAGTACATTCGCTACTTGTTCCAACGATACATACATCAGCGACCGACCGACGACGTTCAGTTACAATAGCCACCATCACCCGGTGCGTGGTGCTTTCCGCAGCATCCACCGTCGCGCTGTCGGTGCCCACTCTGTATAAATATAGTGGAGCCAAAGCCACAGACAACAACAATTAGCAGTGGGGTTAAGTTCTAATCGTCGTTAGATGGATTCTTCAATTTCTGTGCCATACTCGGCGATTACACTTCATATGCCCGCCGCGCACCACAGCGACTATCTCCGAGTAATTTACACCAAGCGCCACCCGATCTCGCCCATTTAGGGACAAAGCAACATGCGACTCGGCTTGTAATGTTATCATTATTGACCGGGATGGACATTTAATAAATTGCCGTTTACAGAGCGCGCATGAAAGAGGCGAAGGCGGGTAGTCGTCTCTGGAATCCATAGATTCCATTCAGCTAAGCGCCGGCGGCGGCGCGCGCATTCTTGGTTGCTTTGCTGGTGCTCTGCGATCATTACTCGTGTGGTGTGCACTGGTAGAGCGAGTTTTTTTCTTTCGTCGTTGTAGTTGCGACTCTCTAATTAGGCACTTTATCCGTTCGTTCGTTGTTATACGTGATTGTGCGGAGTTTTTTTTTTTTTTGCACTCACCTTCCCTTCGGGTCAATTCATCACTGTCTGCAACTGGATTCGGTTTAAGTACCGGGTGCGTGTGACATTAATCATTGTGAGATGATCTCCATTCGGACTTGTAGATTATTTAATCGGGATTGAGAGTCCTGACATATTTGACAGTATGATCCATGAGTGTTTCGTTTTGTTTGTATAATTGCAGGACACATTTTCGACGACGGCCGACTGGATCATCACACGGGAACCGCCCAAGGCAATCAAATGACAATTTATGGGCCAGGTGGTCCGGTTCGGATAGGTTCGTCGAATAGCAATTCACCGGGTGGTGGTGGTGGCGTGGGTGTTGGCAATCACGGCCACCATGGATCGGGTGCATCGGCATTGTTGGTGGTGCCGCAACCGATTAATGCGACCAAAATAAGTGCCAGCATAGGACCTGGAGGCGGAGGCAATGGCAGGAAGTATCAGTGCAAGATGTGTCCACAGGTAAGGCTTCTAGAATACGTTGAAAATTATATTCTCTGAGAAGTGTTTTTTTTTTTTTGGAAATTGTTGGCAAATGTAAGACTTTAAGGAGTTCACGGCAATGTTGGCCAACCATCTGTTGCTTTTTTTTATCGGAGCTCATAATTATTGTCCATTCTGTCGCTTTTTCGTTTCATCAGAGTTTGGCAGCATTGACCGAGAACCTGTCAACCTTCCGCCTTCTCGTTTCATCGCAGTTCGGAATTACTGCCCAGCTACCTGTGGCTTTTTTCGTTTCATTGGAGTTTTGAACTATTGCCAAACTATTCAAACGAATTTCCACTTAAAAAAAAATCGTACCTTAAAAGTGTACATAGTTTTCAATTGACTCCGGGGCTGCTGTTGCATTCATTCAAAGTAGCGTCGTTAACCCTCGCCTCTGGGGAATGACTTTTTCACATTTTGTTCTCTTAGTAGGTCGTTACCCGACTTGATAAATTTTCTGAAGGTACGCTACGTCACTCTCTTTTTGGATCTGGGTAGAGTCTTGTTGAAGAAAGATATATTATTGCAAGCGTCAGCGATCACAAGCTGTCTCTCTGGGGCTGCATTTTGTTATTCTATTCTGCTGCCTGAGCGAAAAGCGTCGTCTTTTCATGAGTCTGTATACTTGCAGACTGCGCCTTATGTCCTACCCTTCTACCGCCAAATTCAGGGAGAAATGCACTTTGGAGTAAAGCCTATTATACTGGTACTTTGAATATTTACGTGGCCTTTACTCCAAAATAGTATTCGGTTGAATGAATGGAACCCTAAACCTAGGTTTCCACAACCATTCGTTTTGTGTGACTTTTTATTTTTGGGACGAATGGAAGGGATTATAATTGTAATTCAAAAATTGCCAAGTCGAAAATTGAGAAGCTCTTTCATGACAGTTATACTCTCGGCTCGGATGACTCGGAGGTTGGGCAATTACCAAAAAAAAAAAAAAACGTTAAGATGGTATTTGATTTTTTGCGGGGATCCAACCCTAACTTATTAGTTCAAAACACTAACCACTAAGCCACTGCGCCTACGGTTGGCCTATATTTTAAGGACAAAATTATATAAACATTTTATGTAATTTCATAATTATTTATTAAAAAACTGAAGCGAATCTATTTGCCTCTTGCCGCGAGGTCTGTGTTAGATTGCGCAGATCTATGGGTAAGAGCGCACAACCGTTCTTATGTAAAGTTCTAATAGTTTGATGCTCTACATTCAGATCCATATTAAGTTTGATATTCCCGCAAACAACTCCAAACAGAAAACCATCAAAATTAATAATACAAAAAAATAAAACAATTTAAAGCAAGAGTAGAAAAAGCCGAAATTAAGTTAAATTTAATTTGATTTTATTTCAAAATAATAATAATTACGATGCTATGAAAAGTAAATACAAAAATGTCGGAAAAAAAATTCAACTCAATTTGTAGAAACTTCGCACTTTTAGCCGCCGAAGGACTGCGCGCTCTTTTATCCTAAATCAGACTAAAATATAAACCTTTCAATGTTCATGGGCATGTTTACTACTTACCGTGTATCGAGCTGCATCGGTTTACATAAAAACCGGATTGTTTGTTTTTCTTCGAAGCTCGTACTGTTTGCTACAATACAGCCGCAGAAAAGTTGTTCTTCGCTGTTTGTTAGTACTGCCTTGATTTTCTCATTTGGCGATTTCTTTTAACTTTTACACAGACGGAGAAAGTGACAGTTCGTTTCCGCTCTACTCGTAGCATTGCATTGGGGACGTTCAAGTATCTAGTTTAGTAGGTCTGACAGCTGTCTGACTAGATGAACCTCGGTTTTGATTAGTTGACGTTGACGTTGATGGATGGGTAGCCGACGAATCTAGTCAAGAAACTCGTGACTGAGTACTAAGTTGACAGTTCGCATATATGACTGACGTAGAAAAAGTGACGTTCCCGACCAAATTAGTTTTTGCGTTCAGGTTACGTCTTATCCAGACGAATCTAGTCGCCTTAAGGTACCTAACTAGATTCTTGAATGTGCACATTATCAAGATTGCTTGTAGTTTTAAACATTTTTGAGCAATGTTCAGAATATATGAAACGGATTGAACAGAAACCCAGATTTGTTTTTTTCTGATGTAAAGAAATTATGAGAGGCATTTCTCACCCCTTGACATGATTCATGATTTTTGGTTCGTTTGAAATGGTCTTCGGTGATGTACCCACACTTAAGCCAAAGTTGGTTCGTCGTGCTGCCACTGGAATGTACAGATGGTGGATGTTGCACACTGTCTGTCTACTCCTTCAAGCAATTTTTGTTGCTATTAATTTGTCTCAAAAGCTGTCTTTCATATGATGGCGAGTACAGGCCACGAATACAAAGATTATTCTATTATCTACCCCTTTTCCTCATCTCTGTAGGAGACGCAATAATTATCGTTGGGATTGTTAAACCTTTGTAATTTTTAATCATGCATCTGTATCGCACAATGTCCATTATTGTGGGGGAACTTCTCATCAGACCAAGTTGTCGTGCGTAGATTGTTCCTCCAAACAACATTCGGGCCGCAATGTTGTGCATGTTTTGTTGTAAGCAGAGCAACGGTGCAACATAAGCTATTACTCGACCAAGTTTCTAATGGCAAACATTTCAGTTTATGCATAAATGTCCTATCCTGTTAATACAAAAAAACCTGTCCAATTAACAATTAAGTTCTCCTAAAATAACTTCTAAAAATCTCCGCGAGTACCTAAATTGCGCATAAAATTCGCATGAAACTGCTCCACTGGCTACCTTTCCAAATATGAAAGCACAGCCTCACAGCGCCAGAGGGCAAGCGATACGTCTCTATTTCATGGCATTCAAAGGCTTCTCTATGTCACATCTGTCAATCACAGGATTAATCGGGGTTAAATATCACACGGAGATTGTCAATTCTTTCGTTCCGCCCTGCCCACAAATCAAAGACCACACTCAACCACAACCAAACGCATCTACTTACCACACGTAGGTATATCAATTAACCAGAGAAGATCTCATTTTAGCCATTGGTTGTGGGAAAACCGTTTAGAGTGACATACTGCACATGCGACCAAGGTATCGCTTGAGTATGCCCGATCGTATTTTCAAGGCGCACATACTGTGTGGTCGGCCAAATGTGTTACACTTGACAGGCACTTTCCCACGCATTTAAGCTGGCTGAGTGGTTGCGCATACAGGCGCGACCAATAACAATTTATCCACCTTGTGCTGCTGAAATAATTTCGCCACAGGTTGGGATCGAATTTCAGTTTGGAAGATTTTTTTTTTGTTTTTGTTTTTAATTGCCAAAAATCCATGGCTTGTTGTATTTTTGATGAGCTTGTGTTACGAGAATCTTTTGATACACCTTCGTTCGTACACAGGTGTTTCGGGTAAGTATCACATTGGCCATGTCGCGAGGGTGGGCTTTTTGTCAAATTGTAATGTATCTCTCTATGGGTCAGATTTGTTTTGGTAGTTGTGAGTGAAAATTACTGCGAGATATTTTTTTTACAGGGAATTCAAATAACCAAGTTAAAGATGTTGTGGTATCATCGAGAATTGTTTTATTTTTTCAAATTATTTCCGTCACCTGAAGTGTGTGGATTGAAATGTTGCTAGCGCTGTTGTCTTGGAATCAGCTTAAGTCACTCATTTCATAAAGATTATGTCGAGCTTATTATCTGGCTGATTTTTATCAAAGCACGAAATGAAAAACATCTAAGACTTCTTTTAATTTCAAAGGCGGCAACTCCTTCCAGAATCAACAAAGCACATGGGCAGTCCGTTTAGAACGTGGGTATTTGTGTTAAGGAGATATATTTCTACATGATGTGGGTGACCAGATCCACACCCAACAAAAAGAGCACACCTTCGAAAATCTAAAAAATAATTTTAAGAACAGCAAACAACAACCAAAATAACAAAAACATAAATTTCAACAAATTTAATAAAATAAATATGAATAACTAAGCTATAAAAATAAATAAAGTCAATTCTAACTTTAAATATAAAATAAAAATAAAAAAGGACACTTTTTTAATTATTGACTTTGATTATATTTGTCGTTTGACCGTATTTTTTTTTAAATTAGTTTCTTTTAGAATAACACGCACGATACCTTAATAAAAGAAAACAAAACAAACCGATGTATTTTCTTTAAACAGAAATTGAGCTGTCAAATGAGTGGTTGTGTTCAGACGATTGTTAAAAAAAAAACAAAAGATGGTTTTGTGTTCAGAAGTGAATGAGTTCGGGTACAATATTTTTTTTTGGTCGTGTTCACCAGAAAAATGCAGAAAATTTCTGAATTTGTGTTTAAAACAAGATTTGGTGTAGTTTTGTGGTGTGGAAAAATTTCGTAAATTGGGAAATACCAAAAAGCGGACAAATTGAATTTTTTAAAACTTTTTCCATTTTTTTTCCATAAAATTAGGACGTCTGGTCAGCCTATACATGTGCGTCGCACTTACTTAAAAACACTTTCTTCAAAAATCCTACCAATACGGTTAAAGAAAGCAGAGAACAATGGGATGTCTTTATTTTTAATCTATGTTCAGGCTAACAAATAATAAATTTAAAAAAGAATCATCAACGGAAAAAAAAGATAACAATGTGACAGCTGATAGTTCCGGGTTTGTAAAAATGGAGCGCTATATAACAGAATAACGTATTTTCATTGTTGAGCAATATATAAAAATAATGAAGGTTTGTCAGCTAAAGTCCGCAATTTCATATTTAGTGATAAGCTCATTTTCATGTTAATCGTCAAAATTTTCGCATTTGGGATTGAGAAACAAATGCATCCACAACGCATGACTTGGTGTGGATTTTGGGCTGGAGACATTATCGGACCATTCTTCTTCGAAAATGCGGCGGGTCAGGCAGTAACAATTATTTATGGTGTTCGTTATCGTGACATGATAACATACATTATGTAGATTTTATTGCCTAAGTTACAAGATGTGGATGTGACCAACATGTGCCAGCCAGCCCCCAATCTGTATACTCTATGAATCAATAAAAAATTTAAGTTTTCTAATTAAAAATCTGTATTTTTTATCAAAATTACATTTGCGTTAATTATGGGTCGCTCTTTATAAAGTTCATTGTGTTAGTCTGACTATAGGTATACGTCAGACTAAGTTTATTTATGTGGTTCTTTCCAGTGTAGTCATTTTTACTTTCAGCCTTGCTTCCTACCGACTTTTTAGCTTGTGATGAATACCAGGCCCATAAGAAGCGGCTTGTGGTTCTATTTATGTATATCGCCTAGGACAGTTTTAAAGAAAACACTTTCCCTATGGATGCCATGGTGGTCACCCTACTAGAAGATCGGAGTAGTTCAGGACAGTATCAAATGTAAAACGAACAAAATGAACAAAATTTAATATTTTGGCAAGAGCAAACATTCCCAATAATTATGGAACTCAACGTCGTTCAAGTGGCTGCCTCGGCTGGCTTCGCAGTAGCGCATTCCGTCACTCCAAGACCTTGTTGATGCTTTCGGGCTGTACCGCACTGATTACTTGGATGATATTGGCCTTAGGTGCTTGAATCGTTTCCGGATTGATGGCATAGCATCGGTCCTTCACGGTTCCCCACAAAAAAAAATGTCCAAAGGAGTCAAATCGCAGCTGCGCGGCGGCAATTTGACATCTCCAAGACGGCATATAGCACCATTTGGGAATTTGGTGTGCAAAAGATCGATTGTGTCATAGGCTGTGTGGCATGGCGCGCCATTCTGCATGAACTGGATGTCGTCCTAATTCATGCCCTCAACTTCAGTCAAAAAAAAATGTCGGTTAACATGGCTCTGTAACGCCAATCGTTGACCGAAACGTTGTTCCCAGCCTCATTTTCGAAGGAAAATGGTCCAATGATGCCACCACTCCACTCTCTCGTCTGTGCGCACAGTACGACGATGGGGACCATGACAGTTGTCCACTAGCATACCAGTCTCACGAACTTTTTGCACAAACTTGAGTACAGCAGGCGCGGTGGATGCTTCATTTCGGCCAAAACTTCTTTTCAAAAAACGACACTCACTTTAAAAATAAGTTTCGAATATTTCCCAACGCTGTTTAATCGTAAAGCGACTTATTTCGTTCCGCGGAGGTATGATATTGACTTTCTGTCAAAATTTCGAGCGGGAAACAACAAAAGAACCTATGATTGAAAAAAAAAACATGAAATGGCCCACCCTTTTCAATAAGCGTGTCCTAGAGGCCAATTATTTTGACGTTGAGACTAAGAGGATCTTCTACCCGCTTAAGCGGGTTTAATAATCTCTTGGCCGTAGGGTGGTAGCTCATTCTAAATCCCTTTGAGGCCATAGTTTAAGCAGCTTTTTTTCACGTAATTATTATAAATACCTCCTCTGAGTCCACATCCAAGGCTATAACCGACAAAATCAAAGCCAGCTTCGTGTTGTACCTCGATGGTGCAGAACAAGATTGTACCTCCCATTGACTGGATTAGTTTAAACATATATATACGTAAAATTCGTATTCTATAGTCGCTCTGGCTAGGTAAGTAATGTCTGCAGTCACCTTTTCCATAATTTGTACGCATTCATTGCCAGTGAAAAAATTTAATTAAAATCAAACACCTTTAAAAGAAATTAAAAAAATCAGAGTTTCGAAATCGCCAGTCTCGTTGTCCCGCCATCAGTCGTATTCCAATCCTTTAACACATTTTAAACACTTGAAATGGTACGTAAAACTTTGGGTACAATCTCAACCCATTTTTTATATTTGTTGGTCCAAACTTTTAGGCACAAAGGAAAAAATCAAATTTTTACATAGAAAGGAGAAAAAATCTCTCAACCTTCCTCTCGTTTGTGGCAGAAAAAAAAATAATAGCAGTGTCCAAAAAAATGGTTTACTTACACATTGAGATTCCCTTTCCCATTCGCAAATTCGTATGCAAAAGTGTCAAAAGGCAACAAAAAATAAAAACGCTCCAAAAACTAACACAACGGCATTCCATTTCCCATTTCAATTGGCATCACAGTGGGCACAATATCCGCCGAATACTTAGGAAACAGTGCACCCGCCGCCGCCACCACCCACAATTTGGAGGCTCACAAAAACAAAAAAAAAATCTCTCCCCCCTCTCCCTTCCCCCAATCAACTAGAAGGGTTGGACGACGACGTATTGATGTTTTGTTGATGTATACCTACACAAGTACGCTCTACTTAACTCAGAACAGCTAAAAAAAAAGAAAACGAAAAAAAAAAAAAAAAATGTGGTCGCCTAACTATTGGCAAATGAGGATCTGAGAGCTTTTTTTCCATACCCGGCTGGAAGAGAAAAAATCTGTCCAAACTGTTTCGCATATGTGTGTGTGTATTTAACACACAATTTTTTATTCCATCCTCTCTTGTTGGCTCTCTCTATCTCGTGTCAAAGCTTTAGCGGCGCGAAGTAGTGAAAAATCGAGAAAAAATGTAAAAGAATCTAAAAACGGGAAAAAATCCCAAAAAAAAAACTTTACACCCGACCAAACTGAACCCATTCCCATGCCGACGACACGCCACACCAGACTCCACTGTATTCAACCAGAATGGATGTGTGGACTGGGGGTAATATAAAGAGTAAAAATACGCGCCAGCCTTGTTTTCCTAGTTCTGAATACTCTACTCGACACAGACATCCCGTCAGATGTGCTACGTTACGACGACGATAAAATGTGGGTCGCCATATGATTTCCGTTTTTGTCTCTTTGACGATTTCTTAAGAACTTGGTCTCGGTCTTGGGATGTTGACATTGTGCTATGCCGATGATTGTCACGTGATTGAGAGATTCTTTGTTCCCATTCCGTCTGGCAGATGGACTGCTGATACATCCAGGCAGATGGGTAGCTTGTGACGGGGTAACGCATTTTCATTTCCGGGCGCACACCTATACACAGAGATGTTGGCGGTTTGCCTGCTTAGTTAGTACCCCATCGTCATCATAACCGTATCATCAGCACATCCCCACGCAATGTGTATTGTGTACACGATGTTATTTAGCGTGAGAATACAAAAAAAAAAAAAAACCGTTTGGACCGCGTTTTTGTTCGTTTTTTTGGGCGGGAGAATTTTTTCAAAAAGCTCAAATCGTGATGAGTCTAAAAATGTGTACGTTCGTATGTATAGCTGGAAAGGATTCAGTCGTCCAAAGGATGCGAGGGTTGGATATTGAAGTGGGGTTTTTTTCCGGAAGGGACGGTCAAAAAACACGAAGGACCACGCACATGGCATATATAGACAGATAGATGGCTTCGACGTGGAGTGCAAGCTCATTTTTTAGGACTTGTTTGGTCTATATAGTCAAAAGTGTAGTTGAACAAAAAGAAAAAAAAGAAATTTTGCGAAAAATGTAGAACGAGTGCGAGCATAGGTATAGAAGTTGGAAATGGAACTGGGTTACCATGGGGCCGCAATTTTTTTTCTTTGGTTTAAAAATGTTTGACGTTTGTCAAATCTATACAACTATTAGCGCGACTCCGCCTACTTTGCTATCCATTTACGGCCATATTATTCACTCCCTTTAATCCGGGTTAAAGGTTACACCAAAAGTCTATAATATTCAGTCATTTAAGCCGATTATAAACTCATTTTTTTAAACTTGACAGCTCCGATTGAGTTTGAACTGGAGTGCAGTTTAAGTACCTTAACTCGCGTTAAAACTCAACTTCACAATATTGACATTTCTTAGATCGCAGAGCGCGAGAAATAAGAAAAGTAGAAAAGTGAAATAAAAAATAAAAAGTAGCAAAGAGTTAAAAAAAAATGGATTTCATTTGTGAAATGGATGAAATGTTGATGTCTTTTTAAGTACTTTAACTCGGGTTAAAAATCGATTTAACGCTCGCAGGGCGCAGCAAAAAATAGAAGTAGAAAAGTGGAATAGAAAATAAAAAATAGCAAGAAGCTATAAAAAAACAAACGATTTTCTTCGTCATCAGAAGATGACTGATGAAACAGCAGCTGATCGTAAATCAACGTCGTCCTCGTCGCCGAATATATTGAATGCACAAAGGGCATTGCGTCGACGACTACGATGTGATGGGTTTTTGGAAATATTTCCGGCATTTTTGAGGCTACATTCTAGGATTTGACAGGAATTGGATGCCGATGAACGTCGAACAATAAATCAACAAAAATTTCAAGTGACAAACAATAGTAAACAAATAGATTTTTTTTTTTTGAAATTTGACATTACGAAGGTTTAAAACTAGTTTAAATCGGTTTAAAATGTTTTACGTACGCGCTTAAATCCATCTTAAATACAGCAGGTTTAATGCATGTTTTTGAGTGAATAATTTGGATATGGATTCAAATTTAAGGGCGTAAAAAATGCGAATCGGTCGGGAAAATAAAATAATTGACCTAAACATGACTTACACCCCGAGTGAATTATATGGCCGTAACTGATTGAGGAACAATTCCTTTAATAGCGTGCTGTTCCTTTATGATAATAACTACACCCGTGGGAATTAACCTCCGGAAGCTCATCTCTCAATTGGTCTCTATTTCATACAAATAATAATTATTTATTTCATACAAATAAATAATTAAATTAACACAAAATTTTGCTCCGAGATTTCCTTCGCCCAATAAGGTACCCACAATGGCATCAATAAAACGTTCGACCTATAGCCCGTCATACATATAAGTCTTGTATTCTTTTCATTTCTACAAAACCATCGAGGTGCATCCTCTCCTTTTCAAACCATATACCAAAATCCAAAAATGCATTTCTTCATACCTAGGTATGAAAAATATTCAACGCTCCGCTGGCAACCCTAAAAATCCGAATACGAGCCGAACTTCAATTCAAATTCTATGCGCCATCCACCCTCTATTCCCACCCACCGCGTCGTCACCTCCTATAAATATAGGTATATGAAAAAAAAAACGAAAAACGCGCGTACACACGACCCACTCACACATCCACATAATGTACCATTATCAGGGGCGTAAAAAAAATTTAAACTGTTTAGTACAACCAGAGTTTAAAAAAAGGCGCACAAACATTTCGGCAGTGTTGGAAGTACAGCTGTGCCACCCCGTTTCGCCGGCCGTAACAGCATCATTGCCGACCAGCATTTTTTCCCAAAGACCATCCCTTAGTGCTTTGTGCTCCACCGTTGATGGCACATACATTCGTACATATATACCAGACGCACACAACTAGATTCAAAGTTAAAAAATATAGAAGTGAAGAAAAAACGGCATTTTCTTCGTGGTGCTTCTTTTTTCTGGTGCGCTCTCTCTTCGTGGAAAAAATATTCAAACAACAACAACGAACCCCCAACTAAAGGTGATGGCAACAAGGATACGCGCGGCAGGACGACTACGATGATTATCATGGTATTCGTAGGAAACAAGAAAAAATGAGAAAAAAAAATTAACCCTGCAACAAGACTAAGGCAGATTGGGAAGGAAAAAAATTCTACAAAATACTAAAAAATTCAAAAAAAGAACGAACCTTCGCAGGAGTGGGGGAGGGGGGGAGGAAAGGACCAAAAAAAAAATTAAAAAAAAAACAGCATCAAAAACGGTACGAAGGAAGAACCTAACGGCAGTTGGAGTAGTAGTGCACTGCACACACAAAGGAACGGCAGGCAGGGCGGTAGAAGGACGTCACCATAGCAGTACAGCGAGTGGCGGTGACCGAGGAATCACCAGGCGGCAAGCGGCAGCGGCTTGCATGCTATGCCGCCGTGCTCCAGACTGACAGCGACGACGAGAACGAAAAAGGAGAACTCTCAGTGTGAATTGGTGGTGGTGGTTGCTGGTGGTAACTGGTTGGTAGGACGTCGGGGTGAGCATTGGAGAAAGCCAAGCAAGAGTGAGAGTGGCCAAGGTGGGAAATGGGATAAAAAAGTTTTCGCTGTAAAAAAAAAACAAAAAATGTTTTTAAACCCATGCTATCAGCGGCTGTGAGGCAGGACGCAAACCCAAAGAACTACAGATAGACCGATAGAAAGAGTGAGATAGACAGAGAAAGAAACAGCGGCGGCAGCCCGAGCGCCGAGGTGGCAGCGGCGGCAGACTCCCCAAAAATATATTGTTTCAGATTTTTTCTTGCTTTAGTCAGTTTCTCACATTGGTGACGGATCGTACTTGAGGAACAAAAAAGGCGGCCAACACATCCAGCGACCTATAAAATAATCATAATCATAATAATAATGGGTGTCGGAGCCTCCTGCACCTTGGCTCTGTTAAACATCGTCTGGATGTCGTCGTTGACTTTGTTGCCTTCCATTGTTGTTGTGTCGTCCTTCTTCGTCGTCGTCGTCGTCGTTGCCGTCGTCTTGGCTGCTATTAGCATACGAGTAGGTGGCCCGTGTGTTACGGTATCGGCATCTTCGTCATCAGTTTCGGTGTCCTCTTTGTTTGGTTTTTGTTATAGTTTCTTTTTTGTCGGACGTCTTCGAATGTTGTCACAAAATCGGTCACCCACACGCACCGACTCGATCGGTCATCCTATCCGTTGAACTCTAACACAAAATCGCATAATCGATTCGATCAGTAATTAACCGACATTCAAGTCGGTAAGACACGGTTCCGAACTTTAAAAGACGCGTCGTTAATATTCCAAAAAATTTGTTGCTCGACCCGGCCACACTTGGCACAGTACAACAATCGAGAGCCGACCTAATATGTCTGCAACGTTAGTGCTTGAATCTTAGAATCAGAACCGTTCTCGTTTGTCAGCATCGGGAGTTCTGGTTTTCCTTGGCAGCAACCAGCCATCCGGACTACCCCACTTTGTATCCTGTTGCACACACATTCACATCTTCCAACTGTGTGTATGGATTTGTTGTGTGTTTTTTTTTCGTTTTTTATCTTTCCCACTCCGGCGGGTGGATTTTCGTGAATTTTCCGAAGATTTCCGACTTAAAGGCTGTCTGCCGAAGAAAATCCGATTCATTTCTTATTTACGTTATCCTGGGCAAAACGATGCAGGGCGGTATGAATGAGTGTACGCGCGGTGTATTCGTGTGTGACGAAGAACAACAAGATGTGTGAGTAGAAGAAGAAAACAGTTGTGACTGAGTTCTCAAAAGAAAATAGAAGGAAAAAAAAAATATTACGAAAACAAAGTGAAATCTAGGATATCCCACAAGGATAAACACAAATACATAAAAACGAGGTGATTTTTTTTTGCTTTGTTACAAGTGCTTTTGGTTTGTTTACGTTTTCTCTACGTTCGGTGTAGACGGTGTAACGGGCTTTATTATTATTTCCTTTAAATGGAGGGTCGTCTCCTTGAATACCGTCCGATCGGGGGTGGACTGGACTATCACCATAACTCACCATTGATTGGTGAGATTCCCAATGGTGAATACAGTCATGTGGTGCATCGGTCGATAGATCAACTGCGAAATAGTTTAAATGAACGCGTGACGCTGGGACCGCTGAGCGTCTTCTCAAACACGACAGACTTGAGGAACTCGGTATTGACGTACAATAGCCACCAGAATAATGTGACACTGTCGGCGGGTAATGGCGGCACTACTGTTAGCGGCGGCGGCTCAAATAGTAACAATGTGGAAAATCGAATGCATTATGAAGTGCATCGGTCTGCGGCCGCAAGTGCTGTCGATCATCATCACAAGTCCAACAATACGGTGTGCATGGACGACTCGAAGGACATGCTGCATGGAGATATTATAATGGGCTCAAATGCCGGCGGTGTTAACGGTGGGATGCCTGATGATATGAATGGTGGCGCGATGACTGCACATAATGTCGAAAATTTGCATATGAGATGCGTTAATGGAGGACAGGAGCAACAGCCACAGCAGCAACAACAACAGCAGCAACATCAGCAGCAGCCGCCACAGCAGCAACAACAACAGCAACAACGGACTACTCGTAAGGGCAGACCGCCGACACTGCATCACGCAGTGTGTCACGGCAACAGTAACAGCCAGAGAGTGTCGCAAAGCCAGCATCACACGTCGTCTGTCTCGAGCTCACCCCATCAAGATATTAAGGACCCCAAGGTGAGAGATTTCGTTTTTTTTTACCGATTACACTTGACAAATATTAAGAAGAGCGAAGGCCAGCTCCCTTACGGTATGTAGAGGGTGTATAAGCGCAAACCATTTTAGGGGTTGATTGATTGATTGGTTCTTTATTGGGAGAGGGTAGTATGTTGTGTAGTGTGGGCTTAGTTTTCGAATCTTTTCTGGGCTGTAGAACCTGGAGAATGGAGTTCCTAACTAAGGTTGAGTGATTGAATTTAATTAAATATGTTTGACACATGAATTTATTTGGACAATGAAGTTAATGAAAAAAATATGGTTCAAATATCCGCCATGGCCGGCGCCACCTTGGCGATTCTTCCAATCTATCCAAACTCTGTGGATTGTGGACAAACCACATGACAAATTTTCCTTCTACTCCTAAGTCTCCACTACGATCATTCCTTGCAAAAGGAACACAGTTCGACAAAACAAATCGAACAGTTCGAAAAAACTGAAATTTTAGTTCGCAGTTCGAAAAAACAAATCGAACAGTTCGAAAAAAACAAAACAAACAGTTCGAAAAAACAAATCGAACGTGTTCAACGGGTGTTCAACACGTTGTCCGGTGATTTGATAGCCAAACTTTTGTCTTTGGCAAATCGAGTGTAGAATTAAATGCCCCGTAAACATTGTTTAAACAACAACTCTCGAATATCGATGTTCTCATGTTTTAGCCAAAGTAAACCGAGTAACACGGCTCCCCATCGCGATTGACGATTACGACGGGTGTTCTTTACACATTACGAAAGACATAAAATCCGATGACGTCCATAAACCGCACCACATGCAACAACATTTTCTGCTACGCTTCTCGGCTGTTGTAGTACAAATAATAGCAAGCTTGAGATGTTTTTCAACTGCGTTGTCTTTCGTGGTTGGAGTCGAATACAAGGGCCGGCGCGTCTCTGTCTATTGATAGCTACTCATCGTAGCCATCTTACAATGATTGGCTCTCTCCCAATCAAGTTAATGTCGCAGTGAGTAAGTAACCACTAAAACTGAGGTTAGTTTCTCGAATTGGCAACACTTTTTTAGCGACAACCAATTTTGATAAATGGCTTATTAGTGTGCTTATTTTTGGACATATTTTTAGACAGACCCTTTTAGATGTTGTGTGTTTTGTAAGCGAAAATTATAAGAGATTTTTAATAGCAGCTTTCATAGCACCGGGTTTTGAAATGGTCCTATTTATATTACGCATGGTTTACAAATTCCGTGTTTAGATATTTGGAAGATTTTTTTTTTCAAAACGTCGATTATGGGACTACATTTGTCACTTACCTTTTACGAGTGATCAAATCGACTTTGTTACCAGCGAAATATTATCATATTATTAACGTACGTACTTCATCATACTTCTGAAGTACTGAAATCGAACTATAGTCAAATATTGGAAATACTCATTTTAAAAATTTGAACCCCCATCAGTCGACAATAGTAAAATAATCCAAGTTCTAAGTGGAATAGGAGTAAAAAAAAAGAAAAAGAGCTTGGAAAACCCTGGCGGAAGATTCCGTATATCACTGATCGTGTGAACGATATCGTATTTGAAACTTTGATCACCAAAATAAGTTATATTCTGCTCGAATCTTTTTGACAAACGTCAGCTTTCATTATATTTGGGGAAAATGTACTGGATTAAGCTCTAAAACCTGTCATTTTAGCACCAAGTTGCTAGTTTTTGAGGTGTGTCGTTCCGACAATATTCGTCTGAAAAGTTTCGGAATAAGCGCCCTGATGATGTAGATTGTAGTGATCTTCATCAAAAAGTTGTCACCTAAGGTAATTGGCTGTAATGGTGGCAGGATATTTGTTCTTCCCACCTAGTGGCATATTTCAAATGGCAAATACAAGTTCTGTCCCCTTTTATTTTGACTGTAGCTACATTAGAGAACTTCCTAAAGCATTATCACTATCCTCTTTTCAAATGAATGCAGGTGACGTACTAAATCCGCCCTATTATACACATTGCGGACTGATATGATAGATGATGATCTATTTTGAAACTCTGTTTAGTCTCATTTTTTTGTTATTGATTCTTCATACTTTCCCACAATCAAACTTGCTGTACTGCGACGAAATTCTCACTTCAGTAACCCTTTCTGACATACACCCAGAGAAGATTCTTGTCTTCCTGACTGCCTCTTGAGTGAAAATATGGTTCTTAGAATTTACAAGGGTAGGCCCAATAGGCTCCTTTAAGAAGCCGCAGTGCCAGAGCCCCCTTGAAAGCTCTCCCGTCCTACAATCTATGTAAAGGTTATTCCAAAATTCACACAAAATATATGTAATTTTTATAAAAAATACAGATTTTTAATTAGGAAGCTTAAATTTTATATTGATTCATAGAGTATACATAGCACATCGGATAATGGACGCAATGGTCCGATAATGCGTCCAGCCCAAAATCCGCACCAAACAGTCACGCTCTGTGGATGCATTTGTGTCTCAACAATTACTCGTGGGTTTTCTGAACCCCAAATGAAGATGATTTCGTTCGAAAAAGCTGACAAACCTTCATTATTTTTAAAATATTTCCCAACAATGAAAATGCATTGTTCTTTCGTATAGCGCTCCATTTTTACTAACCCCGAACTGTCAGCTGTCACATTGTTATCTTTTATTGCGTTCGCATCACTGTACTATTAATTGGCGAAAAATTCAAATTTTGCGTGAATTATGGGACACCCTTTATAAGGGGTTTGCAATTGGGATAGGTCGATGTTTGGCAACCATGTTTTCGATGTTTGGCAACCATGTTTTCGATGTTTGGCAACCATGTTGTTTTGTCGGCGTCTATCTAATCTGATGTTTATTGTTCAATCGCACTGATGCCAAATTAACTGGGGAATTACACGATTGACCAGCACGTCGAAATTATTATTAAGTGCGCCCAAGTGCACATTGTGCCTTGTGCGCATTGCTCCCATTTTACGGCAAACTCGGTGGTCATTCAAATTCGACTTTCCACCATTTGGTGGCAAAGTTTGAGACAATGATTCGTTAAACAATCATCCAACACCCGTTCGTCAAAGGAAGGCCAGATAGACCGAGAACATTGCTGCGATCCATAAAAGTGTTCGAGGCAGTCCATTCCTCGCCGTGAACAAAATTTGGCTTTTCGTAGACTTCAACTTGCTTGAATTTACTCCAAACCTTTTTACAATGCCTGCCTTTAAGATCATGCTCATATGACACCCATTTCTGCGCTGTTGTATACGACCCTTAAAAGAGGTCAATCTTTTATGCCGTTTAAGTTCGTACTTTGAGAATATCTGCTTTTAGACATTTTTCTATCCTTTTACCACTCAAGGTTTTTTTCCGTCAACAGCATCCAGTTTTATCATGCTCTCTAACTACAGGGTTGACCTGAGGAAAATAGGCTTATCAGAAGAAGGCCTCTGCAGATTCTGGGATGAGAGCGTTGAAACCCCAAATCACATTCTGGAATCCTGTGGTGCACTGACGCATAAGAGGATTAAACACCTGTACAAATACCAGATACCACACATAAGGATAAACAAACCATGGACACGCTATTCATTCTCAGTTTCATAAAGAAAACTGGACTGGATGAAGTGCTCTAAGGTTGAAATTCTTGTCAAGACTAAGACAGAGCCTAGACCCTCAAACACGGTTCTTAATGAAACTGTAATGCGATGGGGCATGAGCCTTATAAGCAGGGGGCACAATAGAACACAAGGTCGCAGTGCACTTAAGCCTCGCCATTATGTATTACCTTACAAAAAATTGATCACAACTAGTTAAAGCGAATCATTTTAGGTCTAGCTAGTTGTGACCAATTTTTTGTTACCTTGTAGTTAGAGGGCATGATTGACCTATATAACCTAAGATAAATCATGCTGAGACCCCTCTACATGCAGTCCTCTTACCGCTGGCCACCATATATTTTTTTTAAATTCCGCCATTTTGTTTCCTTGTCGGTGTAAGAATCCGTCGGAAAATCGACCGAAATTGCTGATCTCAGTATGGTTTGTCTATAACTATCTTCATTTCTATATAAAAAATACATTGTTCGTACAAATTTCGTTGCAAATTTCGCAGTTTGTTGCTGTTAGTGCCGCCAGTAAATAGTTTGAATGAAATCTAATAGGTGGCACTGTTGTTTCAGTTGCAGTTTTCACCTTTTAGTACATCTATTTGTGTGATTGCTCTTGAGAACCACCTGACAGATCCCATGAATCAGGAATGTGTACATATCTATTCGCTATTGGTCTATCCATTTCAAGAACTGAACAACCGAGACCTAAGTAGTAGAAAGAGCTACGTATAAAATGCGTCGTTTAAAAGTGTTTACCCAGCCCTAACTCGTATTAGATTAGAAAAAGAAACATGCTTAAAGTAAATTCGTGCCTAATGCGCCACCTCTCAAGAACGTCTGACAAACTTCCGAGAATAGATATAACAGTCATGAAAGAGCTTCTCAATTAGTTCAATTAGCTTGGACTCGGCATAAAATTGTAGATTCCTTCCATTTGTCCCAAAGATGAAAGACTCACACAAAAATAAATTTTGTGAGAGTCTAGGTCTAGCGGCCCTATACGAATCTGTTGCGCCAACTACCTATTTATTTTATTTATTTATTACCAGAAACAAAATCGGTTCACGAATTAAGACAACATCAAACACAATGCGACACATTTAGATAAATGTATATTTATAGAAGGATATAGATAAAAAACGATATATATATCTACAGCGCCACCTGTTGAAAACTTTCCGAAATTTCATTTTTCATCAACCATCCCTGATTCCAGACAAACAAAAAAATCATTCAAATCCGTCGAGCCGTTCTTGATTTTTTACCCGACTAACACACAGCTATTGTTTTTCATATGAAAAATTGTTTTATAAAACAATGAAATTATAAGAAATCAATTTATCTTATTTTCAATCTTGAAAATAAATTGAAAGTACCAGCGTAGGAACCGGACGACTCCACTTTTTCAAAAAGTTGGGGAAACATGAAAAACCTGTTTGAAAATTCGAAAAAAAAGTATTTTGACAAAATATAAATTGATTTCTCATAAAAACAAATAACGTATTTTACAGTACAAACACATTTTTTTGCTCCGTTTTTGGTAAAAAATTTGTCATAATCTTCCAACTCGCAGCTTCTCGAACCACATCTTGAGACGTCAAGTCACTATAAAAATCATTCAAATCCGAAAAAACCCAAAATGTACTGAAATTCATGTGTTTTTTCAAGCACGCATACGTTTTCCGATTTCAACCAAACTTCACAAAATCCATATATAGACCAATACCAAAGATGTGTGAAAGTTTGGTTTAAATCGGTGAATGCGTTAGGGCGTGAATCGGCGACAAACGAACACAATTTTAAGGCTCAATTTTTATGTGCTCGAATATAGATTTAAATTCGTCCCTAATTCATTTGAGCTGTAAACAACCCCTCCGATGTATTTTTCTGAAGCAGACCAATGCGCAAAACAAATCATCAAAATCATTATGACATTTAGTGACAAATAGCTTAATACAAGAAAAAAAAAACTTATATAGTAATTATGAATAAACTACCCACCACGGTGTTTAGAAATATTTTCCCGTTTTTGGAAGGTATCTTTTAAGTTTAGACTCACAAAGAAAGTGTTTATGGATCAGAGGACAAAACTGAAAGTAACGCATCGCAATCATTAAATAAGTATAAAAAAGAAACTAAAATGCCTCAGAGAATGGTCTGACAAGTTTCATTTATTTAAACATACTCAACTGAAACTTTTTTCAGTTTACAACATGTGAAAACTTTTGGACTTACTTAGTCATATTTCTTGTGTTTCATTTGATATTTTGTAGAAGTTTCGTGCGGTTCTGCCAATTGTAGTATACGTTTTAAATGACAAATGGAGCATTTCGGAGCGAAGTTTGAATGCTGCATCTGGCCACAAGTCAAACGTCTTTGCTTTGACTCATATATTTGTAGTCAAAGAGGTAAACAAACAAGTCTACAGCAACTAATCCAAATTTTTGACATTCTTCTTGAGACCAATTAAGAGCGCAGCTTTTCTGAAAAAGTTTCTGATATAGTCTATCCAAAAGGTGGGCAGAGGCCCATCTACTTCTAAGCTAAAAATGCATCCACTTTATTCCACTTTTTTGAAAAATCTTAAAGAACAGCATCAACCTCAGTGCCTGGCGTTACTTTCGACAGAGTTTAGTCCACCCCTGCCTCGATTATTTCCTGTTTCCCTTGGTTATCGCAACAAAAATATTGTGGAATCCGACATCTCGCATAATCTGAACAACGGCTCTACCACTAAAGTTGAGTAATCAAAACGAAATTCTCGAATTAGCACTGCTTCCATTTCACATTAAATATCAATAAATCTCAACCGATTTGGAAACGAGTATCAATTCAGACAGGTTGTCGCCGGATATCGTTTTAATGTATTTTAACACTCGGTTTCTCATCGATTGATCTGCTACTGGTATACAACATGGGATCAGGCGGTGTGGTATCTTGTCGCATTTGCATATTCAAATATTTTTGCGCAATACTCGCGCCAGTGCAGTAGAATAGTATAGAGAGAAAGTCTTCTGTCAAGCGATTGTGAGATGATTTGGATTGTAAATCTAGCTCATTACGTTTTCTGCCACACGCTTGTCGGGTAGGTTTCCAACTCACGTCCGTTCAATTTGGAATGTATTATAGAACAAACAGCATCACATTGATATTTTCCATGTATTTTTTTTTTTTTTAGATATTCAGTTCCAAGGCGGACCTTCAGCTGCATACGCAAATTCACATGCGCGAAGCCAAACCCTACAAGTGCTCACAGTGCGCGAAAGCTTTTGCGAACTCCTCGTACCTCTCGCAGCACACACGAATACACTTGGGCATAAAGCCCTACCGTTGCGAGATTTGCCAGCGAAAGTTCACTCAATTATCCCACCTGCAGCAGCACATCCGTACGCATACGGGTGACAAACCGTACAAATGTCGCCACCCTGGCTGTCAGAAGGCGTTCTCACAATTGTCTAATCTACAGTCGCACTCCCGTTGCCACCAGACTGATAAGCCCTACAAATGTAACTCGTGCTATAAGTGCTTTTCGGATGAACCCTCACTGTTGGAGCATATTCCCAAACACAAGGAGTCGAAGCATCTGAAGACGCATATATGTCAGTATTGCGGCAAGAGCTACACCCAGGAGACATATCTGACCAAACATATGCAGAAACATGCAGAGCGAACTGATAAACGACCGCCGATTACTGGAGGACCTTCTACCACGACATCGGGTTCAAATGGGGCGACAGCTGGTGGGGGTGGCGGTCCTATTGGCGGCGGAGGTGGAACAACCACCACGCATGGGGGCAATATGAATCGAAATATTGGACTGAATGCGTCATCGCTGCCGCCGGTTTCCGTGGGAGATCATCCATATTGGCCTAAGGTGAGTCCCGACTCGGCGGCGAATCTGTCCGACGTTATGCACCACCACCAGCATCAGCATCATCAGCATCAGGCGCAGCAGGCACAACCGTCGCATTTGGACCAGTTTCCACCGATTAACACTCATCAATCGTCGCAGGCGAATGGTCATTCGGACTTGCAGGCGCATCACAGAATGACCGAGAATGGACGAGAAGATATCGGTAAGTGTTTGTATCTGTCAGTGTCAATCAGTTTCCAAGTTTCCAAGTTGAACACCTGTCTTCCGCTTTTCTGTCATTAAACTTTCTTTTGATAAGGAACCAGGAATGTCCAGAAACACTTTTAATTAAAACGTCTGTTCCTTAAACGCCCCATGCTTCAGTAGTTGTGCAATATGTCAAGCGGACAGATGAGCATAAGAGCTTCTTCTTATGCATTATCTTAAACTGCTCGTCTACTATACAATAACAGCCACATAAGCGGAGATAAAACGCCACCTTGTGGTGTTCCTCTGGTGACCCGTCTTCTGATTTTTAAGTCTCATAGATATGACTTAATCTGGCGTAAGCTAAGCAGTTCAATCGAGTCATAAAGACTGCTTTAGATGAGCTCTTCTCAAGCTTAAGAAAATCTTATCGGCTTCGATGTTGGCTCTTAGGAAAGTCAGATTTTTCCCTCCTTCACACTGGTTAAATGGAGTCGGATGTACACAGATCTAATTTTTAAGCACATTTGCTCCGAATTTGGCAGTTAGTTTGTCACCTATTCTATCCCTTGTACATCAACAAGTCTTTCCAGTGCTTTTAACATGAATGACAACAGATCTATCTGCCATAAATTCTTTGGGTGTGGTGTGGCTGACCAGCCCACTTTTTTCTAAACCGGAACGTTTCGGTAGGTTCTTGTTTCTATTGATTCACTCCATGTTCTCCATGAGTTCTTCCTAGCGAATCTAGTTTCGAGATTTTGATGATTTTCGTAATATGATGTAAATTGGTAAGTTTCTGAGCTCCGTATAAGTTCTGCGATCTTGGAGCTTAAACTCATCGGAAAAGATTTCTCAAACAAGTACAAGATTCGACTGAATCGACTTCTTTTTCACTGGTGATCTTTTTACTGGATAGAATTGCCTTATATGCTGAAGTTTCATATTTAACTTGTCCCGGTTCGACTTACATGAGCAATACAGATCCGAAAACCAATGTATATGGCCGGCGAAAAGGGTTTTTAAAGCTTTTCTTTTGGAACTACAGACAGCAACGACTTGTTGCGACTTTTTTCTCGAGAAAATGTAACGTTGACCCTTCAGTTACATTCGCTATCTAAGATATATTTATTTATCAGGAAAGACGAGAAGAAATAATAAACCCTTGAACCTATTGTGACCTACAAAATATTTAGTGTGAAATTTAAAAATGATTATTAGTCAGACCCATCGTATTTAGCCTTTTCTTGGAAAAAAGCAACCACAACGTCTTTCGCGTATATAATCGCTTTGCCTTATGACAGCAATAATCCTCGGAAAGTGGGATAACACCATTTTGCGGTGTTTCGCAACTCACAAACCTTAGATCATACCCAATACTGATTGGGCACATTCAAGAATCTAGTTATCTTAATTCGACTAGATTGGTCTGGATAAGGTGTAACCTGAACACAAAAACTAGATTGGTAGGGATGTCACTTTTTCTACGTCGGGCACATATGCGAACAGTCAACTAAGTACTCAGTCACGAATTCTTGACTAGATTCGTCGGCTACCCGTCCATTATTTCAGCCAATCAAAAAATCAAAATCTAGTCAGACAGCTGTCATATTTACTAAACTAAATACCTGAACGTCCCTATTGTTCTGCACGAAGTATAATTTGAAACATAATTCTACCCTTTAAATACAATAGTGCGTTTAATGACAGCCCCTTGTCTGATTTAGTTTTTTGACAGATTCGTCACGTAAAACACATCTAACAAAATTTATTGTTTTGACATAGCATTTGCTTTTGCATAAAGGTGTAATTTATATTCTACGTACCCCTTGGCAAAATGTTTTTTTTTAAGTTGAAAGATATAAATATTTGCAATTAAATAATTATTTTCTCAATTTTCTTTCAAATAGTTTCAACACCATCCACCGTTGGACCGTACGACACGGCTAGCATAACAAAAACAACGAGCAATTCAGCATTTACACCAATCAATTCGATGACTCCACATCTGAACACATTGAGCCATCATCCCATGGCGCAGAGACCCTACCTGTACGATGCAATAAGTTTTCAAAATAAAAACGTCAACCAGAACAACGCGAATAGTTTCCCCAATCAACTGATATCGTTACATCAGATTCGAAACTATGCCCATCAGCCAGCTGGACTTATGTCGGGAGAACACTTAATCGGAGTCAGTGTTGGGGCCGGAAAAGATAAGGGATAGCTATACTTTTAAGGGGAGGGGAGGGCAAATACGTAGTAAACTTTAAATAGTAACCTTTGTTCTATTCTTATGCTTGTATGCATGCGAGAATGCCGGTATGTACGAGTATGTTGGTTAGCCTCAGTTGTAATGAGTCCGTTAAGCAGTGAAAGGATTACTTTAAACATTTTCGTTTAATCGTTAAGATAAGTTAAATATTAATAAACTTAAATTCAGCTCTACCGTCCATTTTTTTTTTTTGTTTTCGTTTTTTGAAGTTAAATTATTAGTACTGTAAATATTTTTGTGTAGTGTATTGGTATGTACTATGTGTTAATCTGATTTAAATTTTAAAGAAAGCTATGCGAAAATGTGATGTTGTTTTTAGTTTATGTTTATATCTATGCAGTTTTACAGTGAAGTCCGAAGGTATATTTTCAAGCAAAAAAAAAAAAAGAAAAAAAATACGGTCTTAACAAAATGTTTAAAATATTAAAGCTAAAACTTGGAAATGTTTTCTAAGCGAAATTAACACAGGGTGGTCAAATGCAAAATAGAAAAAAAAAAAAAACAGATTACTGAGGAACTAGTTATGCAGGTTCAGCGCACCCATGCAATATTTTGACGTTTAATTGCTAATTCTTTCAACGCAATTGAATTTTCTCAATTATGGTGGCAAATGCTAGTAGTATTTTAATAGACAATAACGATAGAAAAACTTGATAAACTGAGATCGTTTTCGGATTTTTTTTTTCTTTTGCAAATGTAGACTTCCGCCCGTCAAAGGCCTTTTTTCAAACCGTCAAAGCGAGCGTTAAGGCTAGTACGCACCTGTTCCGGCGGAACGGAATTTTCCAATGGTCTCCAAATGGACAGCGAAACGTCTGCGAAAAGGTAGGGGAAAACAATTTGTGGAGAGTTCCATCAGCTGCAGAAGAAGTAGCAGTGTTACCAACACTAGATCTTGGCACTAGCTTAAAATTGTCATTGGGATTTATACTAATTAACACTATTCACTTTAAAGTTTGGCGATTTGTATGCTCCTTAGAAATTTATAAAAAAATTGCTGACTTATTTTGCGAACGTACTTTTTTTGTACAACTTAAACTTTCTTAACAATTAGTCGTTTTCGATTAGGCATTTCAGATTTTGGTCTGAGATTTTAGATTTCTGCTGCCAAATCGATCATTAAATCTGAATTTTACAGTTTTTTTTTGTGTATTGAGTTGGCCGCAAAAAAATACTTTTTTCGCTTGCACTTTGATTTTCATTGCAATTGATTTTCACACAGTTATGCCAACCCGTTTCAAAATAATTTACTTTAAAAAGTCGTTTCCGAAGGCGTTTTTATTTTGTTAATATTGGAAAGTGAAAACCAGAAAAGATTCTCAATAAATTTGTGTTGTCGCTTATAAAATAAAAATTAATCAAAATAAGTGTGCCTGTATTACGAAAAATGCACACTTTAGATCTTTATATTTTAGTTTGGCTCTTAAATTTTTTTAATTTTGCTCCAAATCCCTATTAAACTTGGTAACATTGCAGTACAAATGTCAAATTTTCGCAAGAAATTAATGTCCCGGACAATAAATGTGTGCGAAAAGAGAGTGGAGAATTGTACCAAGTAATCTACTACAACTACCCACTTTTCCGTCATCATTTCGAAGTAGCTGCGTACGGCAAAACGAACATGAGGGAACAATTTTCCGTTCATGGGAATGGGATGGGATTTTTCGTTCCGGAACAGCTGCGTACCGGCCTTTAAGAGCAAATGCACTATTTATATTAGTGGATTGTTTTAACTTTATAGTTTGATTGTGAAAAAAACACAATCAAACTATTATGGAGTCTTTTCCTGCTTTGGAGCAGCAACTACTCATACACAAAATATATTCGTAGTATGGACGAAATGGACCAGTAAACAAATACAGCTGACCAAATAAATGCTATTTGCTCTGTAGTTATTCTACTGATTTTTTTGCGATCTCACAACATCACTCAACCTAAGCTAACCTAACTTAACATATTCATAAGTCTTCAAGGAAAATAATTTAATTTTATTTACAGTACATAAAATCCTGTTTAATATCATGAAATGGATTTTTTATTCTTGGCGTTATGACTTATGACTAATTTATATCGAATTTTTTAGTAGACTACCAATACCGTTCGTCATGGCTAAAAACGACAAAATCTGGACAACACGGCCCCCACATTTTATAACCCATACGACGACGCGATAAGCCGCTTCAATTTAATTGGAGCTTCCTAGGTTTTCATGAGCTTAAGTCGACAATAAGCGTATCTAATTGAAACAGTAGAGAAGAATTTTCAGCACGCAATTACAGCAGCTACCATCCACTTGACACGACCAAGGTTCACATTAGGCGTTTTTCTTTTTTAGTTCAGTGCAGAACCTGAACTGTTATACCTACAAAAAGTTCGTGTTTCTTTTTTAGCTCATACACATCCGAGCTCAGATTTGTTGTTCTTTTTTCGTTCAGAGCATGATCGGAGCGGGCTCTATGAGCTCAGAATAAATTGACCGAGCAGGCTGATAGAAAAAAAAAAACAGGATAAATAAAATAGTTGATATGGCGTTATTTCATAAATAAAAATTAATAAATATCCAATTTATACATATACTCTATTACAAAAGACAGCTATGTGCTCAAGGCCCACACTTAATAAATACATCAGAACGATCTGAGCATGCTCGGTTCAGAGCGCGGTCATAGTTCAGTACTCAGCTCTGAACTTAAAAAAAAAAAACCCTATTCCACATACCTATGATTCGCCGGAACACAATTTCCAATAAAATAACTCCACAACAACTTACAACAAGTTTTAAATCTATTATCTTCATTACTTCTAAAAAAATACTCGATGTAGGATTTCTTTGTCTCCGGCTTCTTGTTCGTCGTCGTCGTCGTCGTCGCCTTCTTCTACCTTTTTTCTTTTTTCTCTTTTCTCCTCTTCCTTCTATTCTTGTGTTGGCGGCCCTGAATGGGTGTGTTCCCTACCCCGCAGGTATTTGTCCCAAGTGGAAGTGACTTGACAGCAGCAGATGTGTTTGACATGTGTTCAGGACTATGCTGGGAAACTGCTTTTAGCGCCATCCACTTTTAACGAGCGGGACACGAAACACAACAAAGTATACCAGTTTATACAACATTTCCAAAAATATGACTGTGAGTTTTCTTGCGCATTGGTCTTTTTTATTTTGCTGCAAAATTGTTCAATAAGTTGTTTAATTCTGTCAATAGAGTTAAAGCTAAACTGCTTGTCAGAAGGTTTAACGATATTTCACACAAGGTCCATTAGCGCAAATGATTTAAATCAAATATATACAATTGATTTCAATTGATCACAATCTTAGCTATCTTATGGTTGTCTATACATGCTCGGCTCTTTTTTAAGTTTTAATATTATCTGAACATTTAAGACCGACATTTTTCGCAAAAATAAAAATTGTCTTTCTGCAAGTAAAAGTTGATTTTGTAAAGAAAAACATAAACAAAAATAATTGGTTTCACGTTAAAGCTTCCGTTGCAGTTCTTTTTCCCATATTTTCGTTTTGGCATGCTTCAGCTCTATTTGCCACATAAATAATTAATTGGCCCTATTCATATCTTGTGTATTTTAGAGAAGATTCTTTTCAACATTCTTGCTAGTTTAGTCCCAGAACCGATTATTATCAACAACTTTGACATTACCTAGCCGTATTTTGTAATCGCTTGGGATTTGGTTCAGTTATTGCCTTGAAAGTTAAAACCTAAAATATTTTATATACTCAATTTTCGAAAGAAACTGAAATGTATTGAGTCTAGGGAGCTGAAAAAAAAAACACCTTATCGGTTGACAAATATATTTAATTAACAAGTAATGATTTCAGTACTCTATTGCTTATGTTTGTATAACAAATTGCTTGTGCATGGCAATACCATGGATAAATCTATCGTTGCGTAAAAGTTAAATCTCTTACATTGTTAGAATCTTAAGTTTGCTCAGCAATTGAAAGTTCTTTTACATGAATCTGTGATAATATGTCATTTTCTGGAGAAAAATTATGTACCAATACAATACAAAACACAAACTACAAAATTGTCTACATTTGTGATTATCCAAAAGTAAATTGACAGAATTTTCCATGTCAAAGACACGAAATCGCTCAAGTTTGTCGTTCCTAAAGATTTTATAAGAATCAATCATTTTGCTCAACTATTTAGTTCAAGTTAACGTGTTCTCCAATGCAGACCGCCTTTAATGTTCTGTTCAACTATTTATCAAATCTTATTTCATGCTTTAATAAAAAAAAACTACTGCGTCCCAGAGTGATATCCAACCACCTGAAATTGAATGCCCCTATTAAGTCAAGGATACAATCTGAAAACTGATTGTGAATCAACCCACGGATATGTAAATTTTTTGAATTGTTAATAAGAAAAAAACACTACCACTCGAAATATTAGCTTAAACTTAAATTAGGAAATAAAAGCAAAATGTTTGTAAATACCTATGAGGAGTTAAAACTTTTCTTTTTTTTAAGACTGAATATGAACTCAAAGTCTAAGAAATCTCAAAACTAATGAAATCTTTAATAATAATTAAAAATGGAAGCACTTTGTGTTTGTATTTAGCATATCTCTCTGAAAATGGATATGAACGGAATAAAAATAATTATTAAAATCAGAAATGTGTGAAAACACAATAAAATCCTATGTAACATTAAAAAAATAAAATAAAAACGAAACACAAAACCATTAAATATAAATAATATTTCATAGATAGGATATTTATGACTATATTCAGTTAACCTAAGTAGATTAATTTACGATAAGATGATTCTAAGTGTAAATGTCAACTTTTAAATAATTAAAATAAACTATATTAAGTTGGTAGCATGTTAAATCCATATTTTAAGTAAAATATTTTTTTTTATTTTATGTCAATTCATGTGAAAAGAAACAAATCGTATATATAAAACTATCAAATGCAAATTAATTTGTTGTATTGAAGTGACACAAAATACATTTAATATCTAACGTAAGTATTTGCGTTTGTTTTTGCTTGTTTGCTTGCTTATGAAAAGAAGAAAATATTTCCACAGAATTTCAGCAACTACAGTCCTAGAACCTGGAAGTTTGATGTCAGATAACAATTTTATTAATAAACCGTCATTCTAATGGCGTTTTTGGTTGAATATCTCACAGTTTCGTGAAATAAAAAATAAATAGCCATGGTTATAATTTTGGATGAATTATTATTTTCTTCGTCATCTGAACTACAAATCACCAAAACTACTCCATTTATGTTTACAACAGGGAAACACTTTTGAAGTCGATTCCATATTTGTGATTTTACCAAAAACGAAAGCAATTTGAACAGCTGTCAAAAAACGCGCTAGTCCATTAACAAAAGCAGATCAATATCATTGCATGTTCCATGAGCCGCGTAATATCTGAGATGGAAAACGATATAAGTCGTTCATAGGTCTAGTCTAATAAATCTGACAGCATGCAGACGTCATAATGGGGACGTTCACGTATCTAGTTTAGTAAGTCTGACAGCTCTGTCACTAGATATATCTCGGTTTTGTTTGGGGAAAATCGGTCATATGAGCACCTGTAAACGTCATCTGAAACATGACTTCATTTGATTTCAGACAATCAAGGACGCGATGGATAGGTCCTACGTTGTCAAATTGGTTGCGCAGGGAAAATTGTTGTCAATTCCTAAATCCTTTCGAAATTTTGGATATTTTATTTTGTTGGGCTATTACCATGTTTTCTTCAAATCGAAAGTCAAACGCTTCTTTTTAAAGGTCAATACCAACAAACAGAACAACAAACTATTTCCATCTGTGAATTTGTTGTGACTTTCGAAATCATTTCGTTTGTGTATCGCACAAATTGACTTCTATTGGAAATAGCAACTGTCCGGATTACGTCACAAAAAAACCCGACATTCATATGGAACATTGCTTAGAAGAAAGAACTTCAAAAATGACAGCTGTTTGTCATATGAAAACAAAAATTGATTGAATGTGATGTGGAAGCAAGATAGCGATTTTCAATAAAGACAATATAAATCCGTTAACTATTAAATTAAGAGACATAAATGGATGCAATACAAAGTGAAAATCGAAATGTCCATGATGACGTATGGAATGACTTGTCCCACATCAGTTCTGATATTCCACATCGACGGATAAAGTGCGAAAAATGCAAGTAAGTTGTATCAGAATCTCATTCATTTCATTACTAAATATAAAAATCTGCCCGCAACAGGCGACCAAAAACAGTTTGCTACTGTGAATCACTGCCGAATCCGCCTCTCGATATCAAGTCAACGATTGTCATTCTTCAGCATCCTGCAGAGGAGAAGCGACCACTTCGTACTGCTCTTATGCTTCAACTCGGCGTAACGGCTGGGAAATGCACTGTTTACAAGGGTAAACGATTTCCCTCACTTAAAAATCAAATCGAACTAGAACCGTTATTTAATTCACCAAACTCATTGTTGCTCTATCCCAGCAAAGATGCCATTCCAATTGAAAACATCGACAAAAGCCGGGAGCCTTTCACACTTATTCTCATTGATGGCACATGGCCGCAAGCCAAGGCGATTTACGCAAGCAGTCCCATGCTTCATAAGCTCCAGCAAGTCAAGTTAATCACCTCTGGAACCAGCGATTATGTCATCCGTACGCAGCCCACGGAGGGTTGCCTGAGTACATTAGAAAGCGCCGCAGAGAGTCTTTCGATTTTGGAAGACTGTAAGGAGTATAAGGAGAAACTTGTTCAACCTCTGCACACTCTGTGCAAATACCAATTGCAAAACGGGGCGGTGGAGCATCAATCGAAGGAGTATCGCATAAAGAATAATCAATACCCAAAACTAATCGGAAAGAGGCTGCATAAGCTGCTGAATCGCACTGGCAGCGCCCTTAATGGACATTCTGAATCAACTAACGAACTAGAACAGGAGAAATAGCAGTTTGTTTTCTGAAGAAGTTGTTTGTATTGCTGTTTGTCGGATCAGGTGTACAATATGTTATGGAGAAACGAATTTTGTAATACTAAACAAAAACCCATCTTTGTTTTTGTTATGGTAATAAATGAACTATTTGTGATCTCTGGTGTGTTTTTGATTTGGTGAAAAAGTGGGTACTTTTAATTAAAGGCGAACGTTAGCGCTTTTAAAAAGCATGTGTGCACAATGCTTTGTCTATGATGGTATCGACCTCGACGGTAACATTTTTATCCGAGGCGTGCTGAGATTACAAACGAAAACTTATAGTCACAGGAATACCTCAATTTTCTAGGCTAATTCCATCAGTTACGACGTAGGTAAATCGATACAGTAAAATAAAATTGAATGTTTTCCACAAAATTCTTTCTTTTGAAGGGACAATCTCCTCCACGTAATTTTTAATGCAATGTCACTTTTTCCTCTTCTCGAATACTTGTAGTTCCATTAGTACGAATTCTTCTTCATTCCCCACCAGAGACAATACTATGATTTGTCTATGTTCCCCACCATAGAGAAACCATAACCATACTGAGACCACCAACTCCGGTCGATTTCCCATTACTCGCCTACAAGCTATATTTTTCAGAAATTCGTATTGACGCAACTTCAAAAATTCCGGCTCAGCAAAACACATGCAAAAAATATGAGCCACTTCCGCTGGGGGCAAAGTTGCTGACAGCGTTCATAGAATTTTGTCCGTTTAATTTGAAATTGTTCGTTACGTGTGGATAGTATTTTTTTGTATGAATAAGTGTACATTTGCTTAAAATATTCATGCAAAAATAGCAATGTAGATTGGTTGAGGGAAAATACAAAAATTTTGAGCAAATTTTCTTCATTATTTGAGAAACATTTTCACACGAAATCGAAGTTAATGATACCCAAAAGCGGAAAATACACAACCATGTTTGTCCATATATCTTTCTAGTATATAAAACATCTCATTTAGATAGTTTTATTAATCACACAAATCAAATTATTCGCCTTTGAAAATATATACTAATCTATAACGAACTAATAGCATTTACAATTTATTAATGTTAAAATGTGGTATTCTAATTGACATAACACCGAGAGGAAACAAAAATTTGGTAAAAAAATTGAGGGGCCAGTGGCAAGAGGATTGCCAGATGGGGGTCTCCGAATGGTTTGATCCCCACAACTGATATTTTGACAGTCTTTCCCATTCTTACTAGAATTAATCCAATTCATTCATCAGAGATGAATGATTAATAGAGATGGTCACATTCAAGAATCTAGTTATCTTAAGTCGACTAGATCGGTCTGGATGAGATGTAACCTGAACGCAAAAACTAGGTTGGCGGGAACGTCACTTTTACTACGTCAGCCATATATGCAAACTGTCAACTTAGTACTCAATCAGGAATTTCTTGACTAGATTCGTTGGCTACGTCAACTCACATTGACTTATTATATATGGACTGCTAGTGAAATGTCACGTCCATACAATCTCTGATCAGGAAATAACGCCAACATAACTAGCGCTCGTGGTTCTATGTGAAAAATAAGTGAAACAAAATGACAACCATCTTGAATTTCTCCATAGAATGCTACAGCCACCTATTGGGCGTGGGTGGATTTGCCAAGTGAAAAGGTTGAAATTCAAATTGTTGCGGCATTGTTTACAATGGATGTCATCTCGAAATTGTGCTTCTTTAAATAAATAATACTAGATGGAACCAACAAAATTTGAATAACAAATCGCTTTTCATTGTCCCATAAATTGCACAATTCATTGCGAATTAATTTTTCTATGTTGTAATATTACTTCAGTGTATATATCAATAACATTTCTTATCAATAAATACTTATGATTGTCAAGAATATTACATTCAGGTACATGAGAATTTAATTCATAATATCAGAGAAACTTGAATCATATTGCAAATTGCAACCAATTATACAACACTTATTTTTAATTTTAAATCTATATTCAATTAATCGCAATAACACAGTCTTATGCAAAACTATCTGCAACGAAATGGAAACGACAGTAGTGAAATTCCAATTTATTCCGCTCCGAACCACGAGAGCTAGCGCTTATGTTGGAACCAACGCGAAGTTGTCTACTTACGGTCCACATATAATAAGTCAATGGCTGCTCATATGACCGATTTCTCCCACCAAAACCGAGGTAGATCTAATCAGAGAGCTGTCAGACTTACTTAACTAGATACTTGAACGTCCCCATTCATATCTTTCGGACGTCTATCCCCCCAAAACATTAATGTCGTTTTCGATTTGGCTTTTCAGATTTTGATCTGAGATTTCAGATTTCTGCTGCCAAATCGAACATAAAATCCGAATTTTATTGGTTCTTGTGTGTATTGCGTTGGCCGCAAAAAATATTTTTTTTCACTTGCACTGGAAATCCTTTTCAATTGATTTTTACATTATTTGTAATAACTCATTTCGAAATAATTTAATATAAAATATCGTTTCCATACTCGAAAAACAATTCGCAACCGCCAGTTGTGTGTCATAAACATTGGTGTTAGTGAAATTATGTGCAAAATCTGAGAAAAAAATGAGATTTCTCAAAAGTGATCTGAGATAAAAAAAAAGATTGATTTTTGTGGCAAATCGAACATGAAAAGCAATCCTAATCAAAAAAAAAAATTGATTTTTTCTCGAAAAGATTGATCTGTTTGCCAAATCGAAAACGAAAATCAGTTACCTCACCAATGTTTCTCTCCACCACTTCGCTTAGGGCCGTTTGCTCATACGACACTTTAATATTTAAGTTCTACTTAAATTCATATAGGCTACTTTTTTTAGGGGAAAAACTGTCACATAAGAGTGACACTTAATTCGCTAATTTTGACAGTGTAAGTTCCGTAAAAACAAAAAAAAACTGTGTTGGTAAAGCTGATTGCCTTTGCTCTGTTTCTTTTATGTACTTCTACAACTCCCTCCTTAAAAACCTTTTCCACGTAATCTTTGTTAAATTATTCCATTTCTAAAATAAAGTGACTTAGCAACAACGAATTTCTTTGTATTGAACTAATCATTTTCCATACTGTTTGCTTTCGTTTGAAATTTTGTTGCGAATACCGATATTTTCTGTAGAGATTTTTCGTGCAGTGGCTAACAAATTTAGCTTGAACTGTGTACTGCTCGGCTGAACTGCTTTGCTTAATTTGAATCATTGGAGACATTTTTGTACAAGGGCTTAATTTAAGAGCGAGCACCATATTAGGCTTAAATTAGCAAATTCTCCGAGTTTATACGATTTTTCATACCACTTTTTTGAATTTTTGAACTATTTATCTGTCATTTTCATAGATTACTGCAAAAGCGTTTCTTAATTTGTTCCTAAGTGTCTCTCTCAGTGAGAAAATTTATCCCCACCAATGTCATTTTGACAGTCTTTTCCATTCTTATGTGGTTTTCCATCAGGACCACCAGATATTTTTTTCAGATCTCATATTTTACACGGCTCATGGAGCATGCATATTGATCTGCTTTTGTAAATGGATTAGAGCGTTATTTGCCAGCAATAATCAATATCAGCTGTTCAAATTGATTTGGTTTTTCGAAAATTCACAAATATGGATAACGATATGGACTTGAAAAATGTTTTGTAGTTTTGGTGATTCGTAGTCTTCAGATGACGAGGAACAGGAAGACGAAGCAGATAATTATTCCTCCAAAATAATATCCATGGTTATTTATGTATTCCTTTATTTTGGTTTTCACGAATCTTCCGCATTTGTTTTAAAACAAACTTCCTGAAATTACGTAAAACAGCTGTGCAAAGTATTTTGGTATTTGTGGCAGTATGTGTAAATCTGAAAAAAAAAATATCGCGATCTGCAAAAAGTGATCCGAATCAAAAAAAGATTGATTCTTTGTCCCAATGGAAAACCACATTAGTCTTACTACAAAAGTAAAGGAACAGACCTAATATGTCACATTTCTCTTATTGTGAGAGAATTCACTCACCGAAATGTGAATTTTTCGTAGGCGGGAATCTTCAAACATCAGAATCAGAAGAACAAATTACAAATTTGTATTCAAGAGCATGAAATTAAATTTCTTCTATTGCAGAAATTAAAAAGTTCGCTTCTTCGCCTTCATACTTAAATCTATTTTAATGGTACCTATTCAATACAAGCACAAAATATAAATGAAATCAAATAAAAAAAAATGTTTGAAAAAAGTTGTATTGAGTTAAGGGGTACGTCCACACCTTGTATCGAACGCCATCGATACAAGGCGATTTAAAACCATAAAAAGATGCTACAGCATATTTGATCATCTTTTATGAAGGCTGATGCAGTATTCGGTATTCCAACTGTGTCGAGTTCTGCGACTTAGATCAACCTGAACGTTTGAAGGCGGGATAAGATGTGACCCAATTATTGTCTTACTACCCGGAAAATGAGTTTCCAGCAAAAAACCGTACCCATTTGATTGATTTGCCTCTACTGAAAACTTTAACAAGCCTTTCTAAGTCTCTGAAGTTCAGGGTTCAAACGGAGGACTTGTGATGAACAGGAAACAGACAAGTTCTTCTTCATCAGATAGTTTTTAACGGGTTTCACCTCTTTTCGCATTGTTTTTTTTTTGTATTTGTAAAGCGGTGTAGGTACCTATGATCCGACAGGGATACTTCCGACACAACTGTCCAGTTTGTAATCGAGTTGTACTTATAGTACCGATTAGGTAGAGCCGACGCGTCAAGTCAATCACCCCCTTACTTCTTTCAGTAACAAAACTGACTATACCAAGATTGTTAATGAGCAAGTTAGACGATAGTAGAAATTCTAGGAGATGGTTTCCCCACACATTGCATTTGCTGCTACCTCAGACTGTATTCTGAGCATTAGCATCTGCGCATATTTAAGATTACTCCCATTTCCTGACAACTACAATTCACAATGAGTTCTATAACAATCTTTGGTGACGGAGCCATTGACGAATCATATAGAAAGAAGCTGACGCAATGACGATGGTTTTATAATTCTTCGTTCGTTTCGTAGCTTATAGCTGCAGCAACCAAATCTTGGACAGAGAATTGTCCAATCTGTTTTTCTGAGTGAAAACTTTGTACACTTATGTCGATTTCCATTGGTTTCACTCGGGGATCCACTCATTCTGAAATCCAATGGAACTACAAAACAGCTTCTGAAAGAATCCACAATAGTATTGGTGATATGCAAACAAATAATCTACAGCTGCTGTCAGTTGACTTGTATAAAATACATAAAATTACACTTGTGTGAGTGCTTCTTGAGTGGATTCTGACTTCAAATCGAAAAGCGAAATTCCCTCCTCAGAATCACCAGAAGAGTATTTTTTGTGCCAATGGAACGGTTTCAGAAGTGATTTTTTCGATTCCGGACTCTCCCGGACGCTTCTTTTTGCCCAATGGAAAACGACATTAGACTACCTCTCGGGTATAGGTATTATTAATTACCTACCTGAGGTAAGAGCAAATATAGCAAATTTACAAACATCAAGAGCTCGTTAAACCTCTCCAAGGATCCAATCTTATAAAGCTCAATAATTCAGACAAATGCATTGAACTGTTTGAGTAACATGCTTAACCTATTGAACTGAAAAAACCCCACATTTGTGTATTTATACAGATAACAAAAATCCATTAATCTGTTCGCAATTGCGATGTTTATAATCGCACAGCTATCGATAAGCCAAACGCATAGTATAGCTACTGCCAAGGCATTTTTGTTTTGTTTTATGCCACCTATCTCTCTCACGAAAGGTATTTCCCATTACTATGATTCTCTTTAAAATGCAATCAAGTTATGTATTTTTAGCCAAAAGTCAAACAACCACCAACCACGACACGAGATCGCACAGCCAGCTGAATGACTCTCAATCTCAAGCTGAGCTCAATACCTCTTATATTCGCTCTTTTTATAAGTAAAGATAACCCACGATTTCTTAAAGTGTACACTGACGTATAGATAGATAATGTTAAACTAGGGATTGTGATTTGGTAAAACATGCAAAACAAGATTATTCTCAGTCTGTCGCTGAATTTAGATCGTTTTGTTGTTTTCGTGGTGAGCTCCGGAGCTGTACTTGTTATCTAAGTTAAAATTCAATTTGTATACACTTCCGTCCATTTTAAGTTACTTTGCACAGTCATTTGTACACTTTCTACATAAGTATGGCCTAAGTGAAAATGTTACAAAAGAGTGTTTTAAAAATTACCTTGAACGTCGCACTAATTGCAGTACTAATTGCGTGTGGTAAGCAAAGCAAGCATTCCCTGGCGAGGGGATCTTCTTTATTTTAATTGGAATTTTATATGCGTCACGCCGCCGGTCGTGCTGTCAAAGTGATTACGAACAAATAAAAATGAAACATACAACTTTGTTTATTCAGGAATATGCTGCACTGATGATGAATGGGAGTGCGAGTCTGGTCAATGCATAAAAAGCGATAGCTTATGCGATGGTGCTATAGACTGCCTGGATAGATCAGATGAAATCGCGGATTCGTGTATTCAGCAGACTTGTCCAACGTTCTCATTTCAATGCGCGTATGGTGCATGCGTTCATGGAGGAGCTAAGTGCAACAATATTAGAGACTGTGCGGATAACTCAGATGAAACATATGCCCTATGCAAGGGTGGAGAATCGAAGGGAACGAATTCGAATTGCTCGTAAGCTTTGAATGCGTTTTATCTATTGCAACTTGAGCTGGTGGTGGCGGGGGAAATGGTTCCTTTAACCAATTGGAAAGATTTTGCTTTTACGACAAGACAGACGACTAGACGAATTAAATTGCGCGAGGTTTGGGGCTGGATTTCAGCATCCGTGATCGATTGTACTATTTGTGATTGATTACTGTTTTCCATGTAGATATTATTCAATTTCTTACTTGAAGGATCTCCTTTAAGGAATCTTTGCAGGATGAATAATAAAACCTACGCGCACAAGAGTGGTGCGATTAGGCGATGCTCACATGTCCTCTATTTTCTTAATTACGGGTGGAGGTGCACAGGCACATTGCACAGTGCGATAAAGGAAGTCAGTAAGCGTTTCGCAAACCTCTCGCTCACAAGCTTCTCGCACACAAACATTTCAAACCACTTTTACAAGCTATTCTGTGTGAGCATATCTCTAGGATATCTATGCGATATCACTAGTTTGTTGTTTGAAAGGAAAATTAAAACAAACAAGAAAGGACATTTTATGAATAGATGAACACATGAAGTTCATTTAGTTGCAATGAATACTTAGACAAATCATATGGCAAATGCTAAGTGCGCTAGTATTGTTACATATAATTTCGTTTTCGTATTGACAAAAATAATGTCATTTAGGGCAGTTTGCTGATACGACTCATAGTAACACATAAACTCTTATGTGACAGTTTATGCCCTGTAACAATGTATATTGGTTGAGGGAAAATAAAAGCATTTTAAGCAAATTTGCACGTGAAATCGAAGTTAATGATATCCAAAAGCGGAAAATACACAACCATGTGTGTCCTAATATGTTTCTAGTATATAAAACATCTGCTATAGAAAGTTATATTAAACACAGAAATCAAATTATTCAACTTTAAAAAATATATAACTAACCAACAGCATTCAGTAATGTAAAAATGTGGTATTCCCAAACTCTATCACATTTCCCCACAGTTGGCCGAGATTGGCAGCATTTATTTTTGTAATTTTTGTATGTTTTTGCATGTCACATGGATTCTAATGTGGTACTTGATTGGGCTTCTTCAGATTCGCTCTCAGATTTCAGATTTCGTGTGTCTAATCGAGCATAAAAACGTTACTTGCTATTTTCTTTATTGATTTTTGTGCGATTGGAATATGTGTAGCCTTCGAAGTTCATAAATAATTAACAAAAATAGAGCCAGCCGATGCAATGCGTTTCTTTGCAGTTGAAAAATTGCACTAAAACGTAGACAAACTCCAATAGTTGTCAAACTCAAACGTACTTGTATTGGTAAATCTGAAGCGACTCTGAGAAAAAATCCAGATTCACAAAAGTGCTCTGAAAAATCATTATTTTGTACCAAACGATAGACGAACATAAAAAGTGGTCTGAGAGCAAAAACAGTGCTCTGAGAGCGCCAAATCGAATACCACATAATTGACATAACACCGACAGAAAAGCGAAATGGCGGAATATGAAAAAAAAAATTGATATAGCCAGTGGCAAGACGATTGCGAGTTGGGGGTCTCAGTATGATTTGTCTATGTTGCTGTCATCAGCGAAGAAGTGAATAGGGTAGTTCGCGACAACGTCAGTGTCAAATAAAAAAAAGAAAAAACCAAGTGACAACTAAAAAACTTGTAGGAAAATAAAACAGATTTTTTTATGGCGATAGCACAATTATACTGAAAAGTTTAAACAATATTTAAACAAAATCAACAAAATTACAAATCGACATTGTTATCCTACAAGTTTTTTTGGCAGCCAAATAGATAGCCCATCAAAGGATTTGCTTCGCGAAACACTCTATTGGATTAAAAGTTGTTGACAAAATATTATTAACCAAATACGAAAAAGAGCCCGAGACAAAACAGAACCTCATGGAATAGCAGTATTTAGGTATAGGGGTAATTTCAGACTTGAAACCATCCAAGTCAACTTGAATTAACCGGCCAGAAAGGTGGTTTATAATCCATCATCATCAACGTCGAAAAGAAATTTGAGACGCAGTTTTTTTATAGATTAGATGTTAAATTAATTAAATATGTTAATTAATTAATGTTAATGTTAGATTAATTAAATACATGTGTTTTTGGTAGAACAAATAGCAATTTTCAATTCATAAACACAGTAAAATTGAGTTATACGCAATTCGCCTATTCGAAATTCGCCCATATGGGAATAGTCCTTGAGATTAAGGCAGATGCTTCAAAAATTATTGTGTGCACGAGCAATTAACTTACTTTTAATCACTTTTAGCTTATGAATTTTATCTTCGACGATAAGCACGGCGGCGGTCTTAAGCCGTTTAGTGCGTGTTTGCTTCAATATATCAAGTTTTAGTAAAGTGTTGTCGCTCAAAACAGATCAAGATGAGCCAACGCAAGCCAAGCTGTTGCAATACATACATCAGTGTTCACAGATCTGCTTTTGACTCAGGTCAAGTTAATTTCAAACCAACAAAACGATAGAACAGTAGTAGAGTTCCCAGATAATTTGTCTGTTTCAATGGAATTCTCTTCTGATTTCTCTTTTCGTTTGATTTTGTTTGGGCTTGGGCTGATTTTGCCTTCTTTGTCACTTAATCCTAGTACACTGCTGTTGTGAAATGAAAAATCCCATACAAATTTGACAACAAAATCATGAACGAAAAAATTCTCTCCATTTCGTTTTGCAGTACGCTGCTGCTGCGAAATGGCTCGAAAAGTGGTAGATTGTTTGGTACACTACTCCACTCTCTTTTCGCACAAAATTTATTGTCCGTGACATTATTTGTTTTAGAAATTTAACATTTCTTTTTTACAAAAAAAAAAATGGAATCTCAAGAAGAGGACAATATTGCATTTTTCTATTCCAAAGAATTGAACCAGGAATATCCGGAGGACGATCCTCCACGATTAGCACCAATATGTACGTACCAGTATAATTTTATTTATAATTGCTTTCAATTACAAAATAAAAGTTCTGGGGGCAGATTCTGTATAACAATAATCGTCTGAACGTTTTTGAAACTATAATGACCATAATAACTTATATTCTGCCCGAATTTGTTTCACTATCGTCAACTTTCATTACATTTGTGGAAAATGAACTGGATTAGGGTCTCAAACTCAAAAAATTACGGAATGAGTGCCCTGGCTCTCGTCAAATGTCACTTGCTCTTGTGTAGCAGCTGATGGAACTCTCCAAAAATTATTTACCGCTGCCTTTTCGCAGTTCATTTGGAAACCACTCGAAAATTCCGTTTCAAAACAGCAGCGTACTTGGCTGAACACTACAATGTCAGTACATGTCAATAATAAATCTGTGGTGGAATTAGGCCAGGCGAACGTTGCGAACGTTTTCGAGCGCAGGAACGATATGATCCCATCACTAAGAGCAAATGATTCCCTCACACGCAAACGTTTTCGCGCTACAGAATGCCGACCCTGACTGACGGATGTTTGTCAGACGTTATAGAGAAGTGTGTCGTGTAATATGTGAGAGCTGTGACCTGTTAGCAGGTATGACAGGTAAGGTTTGACAGTTTTGTATGCATTTTTATGCAGGTTGTTTCAAATCATAACTACGACACTTTCACATTCCGATACAGATTGTCATATGAATATTAACAGTAACTTTGACAAGTGCAGAACACTTTTTCGATTTCTGTGTCAATTTCAATTTATTTTTTACAACAAAAATTAGCACAGCAAAATCAACAAAGGGACGGGGACGTTAGATCTTCTTTATATAGGACAGAGATTTATGAGATTTATTTATTGTCAGAACTCAGAATGTTATAGAAAGCGGATACGGTTTCGAGGAAGTGGTTATAGGTAGTAGTAGCAGGTTATTTTATTAGGTATTGAAACTTGTTAGCAAATTGTGTTCAACTTCGTTAAGTAAGCATAATTTAAGAAGAAGGAACCTGTTCATTCTCGATCCCAGTTATAAAAGTAACAGATTGAGTATAAAGGTTGCTTTTTCGCACGCCAAGTTGGTTGAGGTCCCCTTCCACTAGAAAAGGCTAATTAAAATACATACTCGCATATATTATCAACCAGACTGCTATACCCATGTATTCAATTTCTAACTGTAGAGAAGATGAATTTAAATGCGCATCAGATGAATGTATCAGTCAGGATAGTGTCTGCGATGGCCGGTCGGACTGTAAAGATGAATCTGATGAAAGCGTCGAAACATGTGCATCAAATGAGTGCCCGAGCTTTGCATTCCGTTGCGGCTATGGCGCTTGTATAATGAGTGACAAAAAATGTGATGGCCACGTCGACTGTAGAGATAAATCAGACGAAGCTTCTATACTTTGTGGTTATAAAAAGTGAGTACACAGTTTAATTTCCAGAACTGGGAAAAATACAGAGAATAACTTTATTGCCTTCCCATAGAACAACGATGACGCCGGCACCAATAACAAAAGACGGTTGTAAAGCACCTTCCATTCCTAATTCTCGATTGGTATACGAAAATACCCCCTCAAAGGTTGTGGTACCAGGTGAAATTGTGGAAAACTCCATCTCGATTACCTATGGCTGTGAACCTGGATACACTCTGAAAGGAAGTATTACGTTTAATCACTGTCAGAACTCCCAATGGCTTATAAGTCCTGATCCCGAATGCATTAAATCCAACGATCCAGGGTATATGCATGTTCTTGAATGTCCTGATTTAGCTTATTATATATTCTTATATGATTTTCTGTAGAACAAAGCCTGTACCATCAGGTTGCACAGTACCTATTATTCCGAACTCTAGATTGCTGTACGAAGTCGATCTGAACAGAGTTTTAGGACCCGGAGCAACAGTGCCAGATGGATCCTCGATTGAATATGAATGTGTGAGTTCGTACAAACGTGTCGGACAGAGTTTCAACTACTGCAGGAACTCCCAATGGATAAGCCCTCACCCTCAATGCATAAGCAAGTTCATCAATTGAACTGGTTGAGTTCCTAATTAATTCATTTTTTACTTTTTTTTTATAGAATTCTGTGAAGCTAAACATCTCAAAGGTATCACCTTCAGAGCGGATTGCAAAAAAGACCAGGTTTCCGTTTCGTGTGATGAATTTATAGAACCCGGAACTATTGCCGAAATAAGCTGTAACATTCAGTACCGACAGCCGGAAAGTGCTACGAATTTCCTAAAATGCGGAGATGATGGTATGTGGGACTTTCTGCCGCAGAGGTGCTTACCTGAGTGTGGCAAGAATGCACCCAAAATCAAAGGATTTATTGCTGGCGGAGATCTCACCAATATAACTCAAGTGCCTTGGCACGTGGGAATCTATAGTAGTTTTTCTGGACAATACGATCATATTTGCGGCGGCACTATCATCAGTGCGGGAGTTGTGATTTCCGGTAAGATAGTTTTTTTTATGTCTGTAGAGTTTCAAATACAATAATGCAAAACGAGACAGTTTGGCATAAAGCATAAATGGGAGGTACATAAATTGGGAATAGATGGTTGGTTCACAGCTTTATGTAAGACCCGAGCCTAGGTTTTGCGCCATTTAATAGTACAGTGATGCCAACGGAAAAAAAAAGATAACAATGTGACAGCTGAAAGTTCGGGGTTAGTAAAAATGGGGCGCCATACGAAAGAACAATCCATTTTCAATATGCATTTGAGAAATATTTTAAAAATAATGAAGGTTCGTCAGCTACAGTCCGCAATTCCATCTTCAGTTATGAAGATCATTTTCGTTAATCGTCAAAATTGTCGTATTTGGGGTTCAGAAAACCCATGAGTAATCGGACCATTCTTCTTCGAGAATGCGGTTGGTCAGGCAGTAGTCTCCATCTATAGATTTATTATTTGGCTATTAGCACAACTCAGAGATTTAATGTAATCACAAAGAGGAACGACTTAGGTCTTCAAATCGCATGATCTCAGCGGCCAATTGACATCAGCGTTTTGTAGAATGGTGAACTGTCGTATATAGAAACCATACGGTGACATAACTGTTAACAAATGATTTGCCGCTGCCTTTTTGCGACGTTTCGCTGTGCCTTTGGAGACCACCGGAAAATTTCGTTCCGAAACAGGTGTATACTAGGCTTAACTTAAAAAAAAAAAAAAACAAAAGTATTATTCACATAAACCGAGTGAACCCGGCTGTCAAAACATATGACTTAGTTTCGTTTATTTTCGCTGTTTAAAAGTGTAAACCGAGTGAATGGGCACATTCAAAAATTTACTTGTGTAAATTCAGTAACGCATCACTCGTTTTGCAAAATGTTAAATAATAATATTGGCATCACTTACAACGTCAAGTGTTCATTATTGCAAAGTTGATCAAACTGGTGCGCAAATATAACGAAAAACAGCATCACAGAAATTCCTGATGCGCTGTTGATTCGCCGGCAAAAAAGTAAGAAAAATGTCGGAAGAGAAAGAAAAGTATAATTAAATAAACATTTTTTATCCATAGATACATATGCTTTTTACAGAAAAATTTATAAATTTTGTTTGATATGAAAAGTGCGTTCTAAAACTCAAACGTCAGCATTGCATCAGCAAAAACTGTGCATCGTATATCAGTATCGCAAATAAGCAGTGATGCCGCATCACTGCGCAAATGTTTGACGTTTCTGAATTCACACAACCTTAAGTCGACTGATTGGTCACATAAGCGAACTGTCAACTTAGTACTCAGTCACGAATTCCTTGACTAGATTCGTGGGCTACCCCTCCATAAACGTCAACCGGAACAATATTATGCTTTTTCAATATTAATCACTACAGGTATAGCCCTTAATTAAGGAACGAAGTCTCAACCTTTGAAGTGCTAGATTTCCGACCGCCCAAAAGCTGCTTATACGACCGATTTCATCCAATCAAAACCCATATATATCTAGTCAGACAGCTGTCAGACTTACTAAAATAGATACTTGAACGTGCCCATTAATGTCTTGGCCAATAAATGTGTGCTAAAAGAGAGTGGAGAATTGTACCAAAAAATTTACTTCAACCACTTTTCGCCATCATTTCCCAGATCTCAGCAGCAGTGTACGGGAAAACGAAAAAGAGAGTAAGATTTTGAAATCTGAACAGGTGCATACTAGGCTTAAATAAGTAGTTTGTTGGCCCAATCCAATCTGTCAAACTTGTCAATCCCTTAAATACTTATGCAGGGCTTTTCGTATATATTTAGTTGTCGTTCTTAAATATTAATTTGTAATATTTCATTCTAAACAGCTGCACATTGCTTCTGGGATAAAGCAAATAGAAAAATATATGGACATACGTTTTTCGCAATTGGGGCTGGAAAATATTATCGTGATTATTATATGTCCGAGCAATATGCACAGTACCAGAATATATCAGCCATCCGTACTCATGCGGAGTAAGAAATACATCCAAATATAATTTTGTTGTTGGTTTAAATAAATTTTCTTTTCAGGTTTAAGGACGAAGAAAATGGGTATAAGTATGATATAGCTGTAATCCTACTTACGAATTACCTGATTTTGTCACCCTTTGTTGCGCCCGCTTGTATTTTCTGGGAAGAAGATGCAGGAAAAGTTATTGCAAGTAATATAAACGGAAAAATCGCCGGCTGGGGCTTAACGCAGTATGGCAACTTTAGCGCAGAACTTCATACCGCGTCGGCAGTAACCAGTAGTAATGCCGACTGTTCAAGTGAATTTAGTCAACGTTGGCCTTCCACAATAACAAGTGACAAGTTCTGTGTTGTCAATCGATTTGCAACGTCAGCATGTCGCGGAGATAGTGGCGGAGGCTTTGTAGTTGAAAAGCTACCGCATGAAACTGCCATAAGAACAAGGCATTACCTGTGGGGCATAGTTAGTGGTGGTGTGCCATCCGATCGCAAATGTTCAGAAACTGAGTTCGTTACGTTTACGAATATTCAGTTTTACAAAATTTTTGTTACCAATATCGCAAATACAAGGCGGCCGTATTAGTTAAGGCACAGAACTAAGAAGAAAATGTTTCCTAATTTAAATCGAATTCATGGTTTTTATTTTACCGATCGTGACTCACAGTTGCACTCTGGTAAGTATTTTTTAAACGTATTTCTCCTATCTCAAATGTGTTAACTAGAATCAAAACAGGGGCACAGCTCTTGAGACTGGGATTTGAGTTAGAGTGACTTATTCCCGGCCACGACGAGAAAAACATTTATTAGGAAGATATGAGGAGTCCTGGCAAAAACATATCCTTGAATGGGAAATAGACTTGGAATTTATAGGACCTGCGATTTAAGAGGTTATCTGAAATGTTCGTATGGTCTGAACCACATCTTCTACGCAAAAGCTTTACAAGATAGTAACAACAATATCCACACAACTAGGCACTAGACTAGTTTCCGAACACGTCAGTGACAAATGATAAATTAAAAAAACGCAGAATTAAATGTTTACCAAATCATTTGTAAGTGCTGTTTAGCAATGTACCTGAAGATAAACAAAAGACGACTCTCAGAATATAAAACTTAGTTTGTTGTCCTAGAAGTTCTTTTTTTTTATGTGGATCTGTGACTGGTGTCCCTGAATTGCTTTATCCTTGTATAGGAATAGGATTCGTCGGCCCGCATAAATATCAAGCCTTATGAATTATGGCGTTTTTGGTTAAAGAACTGAATTGTCCTTTCTATTAAAAGAGAAAATCTTTCTATGTTTCATTGAAAAAAAGTGCACTTCCACGATAATTCTTAGTACGACAGAAGTCTTAATGAATTTTAATGAATTTTATTGAAAAATGCGATTCTGAATTTAGGGGCAATTCTTTCTTTCCCTTTAAGCAAAAACTCCATTAGCCTTGGTAAAAACTGTGCTACCAAAACATGTTCGCTTTAACGTCACTTCATGCGTCATAAATGACATTTGTCATCTCGAAATTCGTTTTAAAAAATTAAAGAAAACAAAGCATTTGCCAAAAATATACCACATACATTCAAATGATTTACGGTTTCATGTGGTTTAAGTGACGTTTCACAAACGTCAATAGTATCATTAAGTCCGTTCTCGTACTTTCAGCATAGGAAAATAAAAAACGTCAAATATCAGAAATCGAAAGAGAAATCTCTCAATTTCAAGAGAAGTACCTGACCGGTTTTCTAACAAAAAGTTTAAGTAATGTCATTATGACATTATCGTAAAATGCAGCATCTACAAATGAGTTGGAATTGAATTTTTTATGAGCTAAATACTTATTAAACTTAACATTTTGAATGCCACGATATGTTCTAGGAGAAAATTAAATTAAAATTTCTTCCTCCGACATCGTTGAAGACGAAAATAAATAGAATTTTACTTGTCAAACTTTTGAGCTGTCACATAGTTGTCAGGCCTTTTTACTGGCCGAAAAAATGAAAAGAGGAGAAATGGATTTCTCTCTCATTTTTTTTTTGTTGTGGTAGCATACGCAAAGTTTCTTAGCAATTTTTTAATAATTTTATGTTTGCAAAAAATTACCCGAACGATCTTTTGTGTTTAGAATTTGCCGATTTAAAATCACGCAATCTGATTGTTTTCAATTTGACAATTAGACAACATAGAAAATGAGTGTCAACAACAATGTTCGTTCAAAGATCTAATTGTCTTCATTCGACTAGTTTTATTTGGACTCGATGTGCAGTTAAAAAAAGCTAGATTGGTACTTAGCTAAGAAATTCTTGACCAGATAAGTCGGCTAACCTTCCATTCAACTGACAAAAAAAAACTGATCACATGATCAATCTAGGCTAATGGAAGCTAAACGACGTACTTTGCAAATGTAGGTTGGAAAATTCGAACAAATTATTTACTCCGCCTAAAGTTTACTTCTAAAAGATCACTACGCGTCTCAAAATTTTTAACTGTAAAAGTGTCACATTTCCACGTGTGAAGCGATACACTTTCTAAAACTTATTATCAATTCTTCTTTGCTTATATTTTTGTTCACGTTAACAAAAAAAAATTGGAACTGCATTGATTTGTTTCATTCGACATTTTATCCACCATTTTTCAAAAAATCATCATTATGGACATTTTCAAACTTTCTTGAACAATCAAACTACATTTAAGTAGATATTCATAAACATATCTTCTATGAAAACACAAAGGCTAATAATTTTGAATATAAAAACATGCGTACAAAATATTTATCAAACTAAATATTTGCGTCGTAGTAATAACAAATTTAGGTCTCGGCTTTAAATTTACGGAAGCTCATTGCAAAATTTGTATCTAAAATATAGCCATTTTGAACTACTAAAATTAAACTAAAAAATACAAAAATAAGTCGGAGCTATAAATGTTTATTGGTTATGCTATTTGAGTCTGGAAAATAAAAGTCTTGGAATTTTCGTTCCATTTGCTACTATTCATACCGATTTGAGTGTTGGCGCTGGTTTTCGCACATGTCAAAAGTTTGGAGCTAGCTCAAAATTCTTGCTATTCGTACGAAACTCAGCAGCTGCTTAGATTTTGACCAATCCTTTGAGAAAAGCTTTATTTATACGACTAAATAAAACTTTAACTTCTATATGGAGTTTGACAAAGCGCTAGTAATGTAGCGGTTATTGGAACCCGGGCACGTCAAGTCAGTCAGCTGTCACACTAGCTTAACTTGAGTTTTGAACGTTCCCAATAAAAGAGCGGTTTTATGAGATCTGGACTATGAAATGTAATCTTATATACGAACGTTAAAAAACTAAATGTACAGTATTGTTGTCACAAAATGCGTTCAGAAATACGCTTGTTATTACAGTGGACTTACATTATAACGAATATCCGATATCACGTTTTTCAGATTTTCATTAAGATCTCTATATAACGAATTTTAGTGGCTTAAAAACCCTGGAAGTACTTAAATGGCAGGACCATCAGCTGTTAAATTGATCATTAAATAGAAATGTTTAAATAAACACATTTTTGAATGACTTTTTTTTTTAAATAACCTCACACATTATATCACTATACTGGACGTCCGTGTAATTTATTTTAAGTTTATTTAACAATAACACAATTACAAGTGAACTGAATTTTTGTATTCTGTGTATGGATCACTTGGGTCTATAGGAAAACATGATGTCCATTATAATTCCCTGATAGTGTGTGATATTCGTATAAATCACAAATTCTAAATCCATCTGAAGTGGCTTTCCAGCACTTACAACGCCCCGCAAATAGTGTCTATTATTTACAGCCACCGTAAAACCTCCGCCATTGTCAGCCTGGCAGACGCTCTTATTGCATCTATTACTGACACAAAACTTGTCATTTGTTACTGCGTCTGCCCACTGTGAGGTGAACTCCCCTTTACAGACATCGTTGTTCCTTGTTGGAACTATCGCTGTTTGGAGTTTTCCACTTTCCTTAATATTCCACCCAGTGATTTGACCATCGATTGTGCCCTCTATCGCATAGTGATCATTCAGTCCGTGCCAATTCATACAGACGGGACCAATAAATGTGGAGAATCTCAAGAAATTTGTCAACACGAGCACAGCTACATCCGATTTCGAGTAGTTAATCTCTGTTTTGAATCTAGAAATAGGTAGTTATAAATACAACAAATAAGTTTGTGGCTTTGCTGTCGGTCCAGGGTACACTTACTCGGGATGGATATGAATTGCGGATATATTTTGAAATTCAGCATTTAGTTCATGGGTATAATAGTCGAGAACGTATTTTCCAGCGCCAACTACCAGCTGTGATCGATCAAATAAAGTTTGTTGTTCATTGTTCCAAAAGCAATATGCAGCTGGAAAAAAAATTAAAATTGATTTATTAAGAAGAAACTCCGAGAGTGGACATTTTGTAAGTAGCTCTAAATATACGAAATAAAATATGGGTACATTTTTCTAGTCCAGTTATTCCTTCATACTTCAAAGAGATCCAACTTAAATTGGACCACATGTGTTTCTGCTTCATCTATTGAATATTTTCAACTGATCTTTCCGGTTGGAAAAATACCCTTCACTTAGGTCGATCTTCAAGTAATATTCGAATCCATACAATAAGAACGTCAAATATTTACCTGATATAATGACTTTCGCACTGATGACTGTACCGCTACAGATATGGCTATATGTTCCGAAGAAATTTTTGTATATTCCAACATGCCAGGGCACGTGAGTTTGATTTCTGTCGGGAATGCCAAACATTTCTTCACCACAAATTTGCTCGCAACGAAAAGGCTGATAGTCCCAATCGCCATCGTCTCCACATCGTAGGTGATCAATTGGATTCCAGTTCGGTTTCCTGTACCCAGTTGCGCAAATTATTTGCGCTACAGTACCCGGTGTTATATGATCATAGCATGACACTGTGATGCCATCCTTCCGGCAAACAGCTTCAAAAGTAACACCATCGGTTATCACATGTGGCGGACAGTTTTCTGAAATCGAAATCTTTAATACAGTTCTCTTTGTTCTCTCGAATCGAATCACTTATGCATGTCGGATTGGGTTCCACGATCCATTCTGAATCTAGGCAGGCGTTATGAGCTGTTCCTATGTGCGTATATCCGCGTTTGCATTTATAGTTAATTGTGGTTCCATGTGGTACAATTTCACCAGATGGTATAATCCTGCTGTGATTATTTGCATTCACCAAGCGAATGTTTGGAATAGTAGGTGCTGTGCAACCTGACGATGTGGGGCTCGCATTTGCGGATGAAGGATAAGACGGTGAAGGGTTCGGATTGGGCGATGAATTGGATGGATTTGACGATGTTTGATCTGGATTGGATGATGTTTGATCTGGATTTGATGAAGTTTGGTCTGGATTTAATGATAAAAATGTTGGATTTGACGATGAATATTCTGGATCGGGTGTGTGAGTTTTATTGGACGATGAATCTAAAATTAGCCTGTGGAAGAAAATCGAAAAATAATGAAACAAATGAACTCTGATTGAAGGAGTTTCATTTTCACTGAAATACTTCAACTAGCGTAAGCCCTAAACTAAAAAATTTGTACTTACAAGGTAGTGGAATTTGATTCCTCTTCATAGCCATTAGCGCAAAGTCCGCTGAATTCGTCCGATCCATCAACGCAGTCCCATTGGCCGTTACAAATTTTGTTAACATTAATACATGCGCCATAGTTACAACGAAATGCAAATGCTTGACATTCATTTACCGCACATGTACTGTCATCCTCATCAGATCGATCTGGACAATTGGGAGTGCCATCGCATGTATCACCAAGACTTATACATTCGCCAGACTTGCATTCGAACTGGTCATGCCTTCAGTTGAACAAATATTTATATAAATGGACATAGAAATCAAACAATTTAAATATTGAAATAACTTATTTTAAAAAGTTACGCCATCTTTAGTAACGAAAATCAAGCAAAAGGATTTCCGCCAAACTATAGAGTGGATAATGACTTGCGTAACTTTAGTACAAACAAACATCACTCAACGGCTACTATTTTGAAACCATCGGCGGTAATTTTATTTTTTAGTTCAGAGCAGAGTCTGAACTATCAAAAAAAAGAATGTGTTCATTTTTATTTCAGGCATGATCAGAGCACACTTATAAATTGACTTGGTAGTCTGAGAAATATCTAAACCCAACTTAATTTTGACAGCTAATCATATGACTGATCATAAATGTGGATGCCGTAGATTGTAAAAGAGTGTGTCGTACTAAAAATATCCAGCAAATGTTATTGACATTTTGTATTTTTATTGTCATTTGACAGGTGACAGCTAGTGCTTCAATGCTTTCATAAAAAAGTTAGATCTCTCTGAACACGCTCGATGGAGATGCTCTGTTGAATGTGTCCCAGGGCAGATCTGTTGAATGGTTTGCAAAGGGGCGATCCAATTTCTAGTTTATTAAGTCCGACAGGTGACTGACTTTATGTATTTAAGTTTTTATTGGCCTAGATTGGCAAAAGATTTTCAGTTGACGTTTATGGACGGGTAGCCGACAAATCTAGTCAAGCAAATCCTGCCAGCATACTCGGTTGATATTTCCAAGTGTCAAACTTCAAACTATAGTAGTTGACTTGTCAACGCGTTCGTATATCTAATCCAGACAAATCTAGTTGACGTTTACGTCTCCAACCGCGTGGTTGGTACAATTAGCGCACTCATTATCCGGGGGTTAGTTTTACTTCCTCCCACTTTACTGCTTTACTGCCATGCTTAATGCAAAACCTTTCAAAGGTTATTATCAAATATTGTCAAAGAGTTCGCGATGCTTTTTGCCAGCATATACACATTTCCATTTACACCTTCGAAATATACAAATAGTAAAGAAAATCCTACATACTTACAAGCACTGTACGTTAGTAGGTGATTCAAATTGTTTCAGTTCCACATCAGAGTCATAGTCGGTACTATCTGTCGCCGTCACCTGTTGGCAGGATATTTCATCCGAAGCATCTGCACACTCCAATATACCATTGCACTTGGCCGTGCCAATCACACACGCACCATACGCGCAACGAAAAGCAAACGTCGGACATTGACGTGGAAAACATAATTGCGCTGTCTCATCTGATGCATCGTTACAGTTTTCGATACCATCACACATTTCATCCCATTGTATGCATTGGCCAGACATGCATGTCCACTCCAGATCAGTGCAGCAAAGTCCTTAATAAATTATTGAAATTGTTTTCAGTAAAATCTCTCGCCTATCTGCCTTCAATCGCGCACTAATAGCACTCTTTCTATGACCGGTCAATATGGCGCATAAAGGAAAAACCCAAATTGTCACCTTTTGCTTACCAAAGGAGATAGTAAGTGTCGCAACAAGTGCTATATGTAAAACTGATGTTTTAGAGCTGTTTGGCGACATCCTTACATGCTTTGACATAAGCAAGAAAATTGTTTTAAATTAAATTAAATTAGGACAAGATTTTGAGTACACGCGCAGACAAATATTGCAATACAAATTAAATTCGCCGATGCTGAAAGACTGAGAAGAGCTTTGTCTTACTGTATGTATTTCGAAGTAAGTTGAGTTTTCTTATCAGCGACGATAAGGCACGTCTTAAAAAAGGTGATGCTATATTTTTGTTTTGGTTTTAATTTCAATATAGCTTGACTATGATGTGAAGTGAACTATGTAGATGCTTAGCTATTTGAGAGAGCCTCTATCAGCAGATGCCAGCTGGACTGGAGTATAAATTAATACACAGCGCGACCAACGGAAATTATCCACCAGGGTGCGTTTTTCTTATATTTTTGATGCTGATGATTTATGACTGGGTCGAACGAAATTTTCCCGTTCATCAAAAGTTTGGTTGGTTGGTTTCTTATTTTATTAGGTAGGTAAAATCCACTTTTGGGTTATTCATTCATTGTGGCAGTATGTATCACATAACAATGTGAGTTTTTATCAGTAGAAGCCGTCAATAACAAGCAAAATGTCGCAAGTTCTGGTTAGAGAGTTAGAACTTATATAAGCACCTACTGTACTATTTTATAAGCTTCCACACTTAACCCGATTTTTTAGTACAAGGACAAGCGCGGTAGAAGTTTATAAACTGATGGACATGTGTGGGGGTGCAAACAAAGTGGGAGAACTTCACTCCCACACACGTCCATCGTTGGATTGTGTCAGTTCCACGTGGTTGGAATTATTTTAAGGTGCATATTCAACACGGTTGAAAATATAAGAAGTGGGTAATATTTCCTAAAAAAAAGTTTGCCTGTTGTTGCATTTTTATTCGAAATTGGTTATTGAGATTGTTACAAAAATGTAGATAGTAGATATTTGAATACATATTTGGGTACTCGTTTTTGAGAAATAATTAAAAAACTTATTTATTGGAATTTTTTTAAGAAAAACTAAGTACGGGATCTTATTTAGACTACCAATATCTTCTTTAAAATGTATTTCGATCAAAATCGTAAGAGCGGTTTTCTTAAATTGTGCACACAAAATATGTAGTAACAAAAATATTGATATGTTTTATTTGAAAAATACCATTGCTTAACTATTTAGTTGAAAACTGAGTAAAAGATGTTCTTCAACTTCTTAATATATATAAGCACAACTTGGTTTTTAAAGTTGTATCCCAATCGAAAATGGAGTTTTCGAGATATGAGCAGTTTCTAAAATTTGCGTTTTCGGTGATTCGAATTGAAAATTAAGGACTCAAGCATTTTGAAAACATCAAATTTACTCTAAGTATGCATTTTGGACAAAATCGTCAAAGCCGTTATCAGGTATACTAAGGAAAACAAAATTCTTAAAAAATGGCTTTCTCCAAAAATACATTGTATGATAATATAGAGAAAAAATGACCATCAGAAATGAGTTTTTGTTACAATCGTAAGGGCCCTTTTCGAGTATGTCTGAATTTCAGTGCCGACCGATTCGATTTCTTTAGCGAAAAACTGCGTATGCAGTCATGTTAACCTCATATACTTATGCTCAAATATCATATTGGTTCAAATCGTTATAGCCGTTTTCGAATAAATCAATTTTCGAACAAATCAAACTGGTGTGAACATTTTATGCGGGAGGTAACATTAATAGTGAAGTTACCATGCAATATAAGACCGCGAACTATAGGCCCACTAACTCCAAATCAAAATTTTCATCAAAATCCGAGCAGCCGTTTAGGTTGTATAGAAAAAGACCCACTTTTTTGAGTTCAATATCAGAATTGATTAACATCTCGTATTCGATATTCTGTTCTTTCTCTTACTCGTATACTCTTATCGTATACCTTTCTCAAATAAAAACCGTGTTGGAGGCATCCTGTATAAAAACCCAAAACCTTCATACAACTCAGTCGATAGGTTTCCACTCAAACGGAATGCGAGTGGAAAAGAACTTCGGGACAATAACAAAAACAAACCAAACTACTATGGAGATGAAATCAAAATCAGACATTCCCGAACTACCACCCCCATGAGACCACAACACTATATGTATGGTTATGACTCATTTAACCGCTATATGTTATCCACCATCAGGATCCAGAAACTATGGCTCCTTTGACACGCGTCGAAAACAAAGTCTGCGTGCTCATATACATTCCAACTCAATGACACAGAGAACCTCAAGAGCACACACACCGTACGTCATTATAGCAGCAACGACATTTTTCACCCCCTGGATAGCGGTACCTCTTTCTACATTCTTTGGGGTAGCAGAAATCCTCGGGCTTGTTTCTTTTCAACGTAAACACACCCATACAATAACATTTATCGCAAGGCAGCGGGGGTGTTGCTCGCACTTTTATACGCGCACCGTATAACAAAACTTCATAGATGCAGACGGCGTCGACTCGAAATTATTGATTTTGCTTATGGCTGCGGAGATTCGAGTACCTGAGTCGCTCTGAAACGGTTCACAATGGAAAAATGTCTATCCAAATTTTGTGTTTAGTTTAATTGCCTTTTATTTTGCAACACAAAATGTAGTTTCGTTGTTGAGTTAATTAAACAGCAAATCAAATATAAATCAGCAGCAGCCCGTGTGAATAACTCGTCGTTTAAGTGTGGCACAAGGATAACGAAATAGGAACCACATACCTACGAGTTCTAAGAAAATTGTTTTTTTTTTGTTTGTTGTTTGTTAAAGTCAATACGGCACCAAATATTTTTATTAATATTTTGGTAAGTGTAGCCTTCTACTTGGAAACTACAAGTGAATCATATTAAAGGATTCGTTTTTGTTACATTTCATTTGCTGTACAATATTAAAGTAAAAACTACGACGACCACCACATAGATTGGGAAAAAAATCCAAATTCAATATGGGCGACTACAGTCCGGATATAAACGCAATGGAAACTGGTAAATACATTTTTGTTTGAATAAAATTGTGAAGGTGTGAATGTGAACATTGGAAAAGGATAATTGCCGTTGGGCTGGGAAAAACTTGGTGAATCATCATTCGGTTTGTGATGTAAAAATAGTACGCAAATTATTATTATGATGGGATTTTTTTTTTTAAGAAGGACCAGGAAGTTGTTTGCATATTCATTAAATACTGCTTTTTTGTATATATGAATTAAATTTGCTTGTTTCAGATTCAACATGGGAAATGTTAAATTGATTGGAATAGATAGTGTGGCTTGTTTGATTCTGACGCCCACTTAAGTGTGTTGGAATGTAGCATACGTCCTGCGGGACTTTTATTATCATCATGAAAGGTTTTTACGTCTTTGTGAAAAGTGGGTCTATATAAATATCGACCTTGACATTGAGATTCGGTGCGAAGTGACGAGGTCTAAATTAATGACGGAACTACTCGTATGGGTTAAATTGATTGCGTCAGGAGCAGCCACCTAGTCGTAAAATATTTTTAGAACTTCCTTATGAGAAGTGCGCATCAAACTAGCGCTTGTTTTGGTGAAGTTGGTGATTATTTTTAATCTGGGTATAAATAAGTACCACGATTAAGAATGTTTTGGTTCTCACTGTGTGTTACAGGATAATTCCAGATGTTGTGGATCTGTGGGGTAATGCAGAATGTCCGCCCTGTTGCAAAAGGAGTTCATCTGTCATAAAGAGAGTTTCGTACTATTGTATACTTTTTACTTTTATTTATGTCCTTTTTATTAGTGAGCCCTTTGTCCTTTTGCTCTCTAGTACAGCAATGCGCCATAGTATGCTATTTGAGTGTCTGAAAAAATGTATCAGCTTTTGAACTCATTCCTAATGGATGTGACTTCTACCATTACAGTAACCTGTCATATATGCAACATAGTGGAAAAAAAATTACAGGCAGGATTGCATCTGTGCACAATCTTCCCACCAAGCAACAAAAGAAAAAAATCAAGTGAATATGTTCTTAACTATATTTGCCTTCAACTATTAATATCTCTCGATCGTCGCAATGTCCAATCGTCTTGATTCCAATGCGTCGGGTGATTAGCTGTAGAATTTTTGTCTTTTCACATTGCATGATTAATTCACTACCACTTCCGTCGATTGACAGACGCTTGTCTGTTCTTTGGTAAAGACATTTCGTGTTAACAAAAAATCCTCAAGATATTCCACACGGATCTGTCACAATACGTTTGAAACTTAAAGGCCCAATCCGTCGCGTCCGGTACGGCAACGTATTCCCCACTGACAGGTTGATTAAATATAGAGCAGCTTATGGAAGGCGACCCGAAGAATAAAGTAGTGTCATTTTCCATTGGGCAAATAGAAGCGTCCGGGAGAGTCCGGAATCGAAAAAATCACTTCTGAAACCGTTCCATCGCTTCTCGATTTGAAGTCAGAATCCACTCAAGAAGCACTCACACAAGTGTCATTTATGCATTTTATACAAGCATTTCACCAATGCGTTTGTGGGTTCAATCAAAAGGAGTTTTGTTGTTCCATTGGATCACAGAATGAGTGGATCTCCGAGTGAAACAAATGGAAAACGACATTAGTTCACTTTCTACTTTTCTGTCCGTTGCACCCGTTGACAGTTGGCACAGCGTAAGAGGGAGCACAAAATGAGAGAAACTTGCATCGGCTGTCACTGTATGGGACGGATTCTATGGGACTACTCGTTCCTTCAAAAACGTTGACGGATCCGTCAAAACGACGAAAGCAATGGATTTTATGAGCCGAGCCCTTTTTTCTAATAACATTGGTCACCATATACATTATGTTAATTTAATTCTGCATCATCTGGTTGTCAAAGACTATATAAAATAGACCCTCGGCTAACAGCAAAAAGGGACAATTTTAGCTTCAGCTTCGTCGATTATTTTTTAGCCAATAGTCCAAAGGCAGCACGGAATCGTCACATGTTCAAGCAATATTTTTTTCGTTTACATTTTATGTGTATACAACCCATTTTAAATATTTTAGTGGTCCGCGCGAAGTCGCCGGCACAGCTAGTTATCAAAAAGTACAAAGTGCTACATTTACAACATCACGCGCGTGCATTTTCTCAAGAGATAGGACAGAGAGATCCGTTTGTCCGTAGTCAATGCTACCAAAGGCGTAAGAATGAGATCACAAATTAGACAACTAAAATGTGTCATGGATGTTCTACCCATAGTTGTATTTAGATATGTAACACGGAAATAGACACAAGTTCTGGCGACCAACATTTCTGCAATCACTCGAAAATTTCTGATATAAGACATGTCAAATGAAAATGGTAACTAGTTTTAGAAAATTTAACCAACAATTCATCAATCAATTATACGAAATAAATAAATAATCGTTCCGGAAGCCATTTTGTTTTCTAGACAAGCGAAATTATACATGCCATTGCTATAAAAAAATCCCCACTGTACAGAACTTTCCCACAATTCCTACCACGTAAACAAGATGGCCGACCAAAATACGTGGCACTTATTCTTGCCTGTCAGGTAGTTCTTTCTTTTTTGGGCATCCCTTTAGTCTTCCGTGTTAGTAAATCCAGCAGCTTCGTTTGACTTCACGGAGTTTAAAATTTCTTTGACAACTTGTCTCCATTCCAAATGTGACATTTGGACCCGGCAAACATGTTGCCTTATAATGGCGGCGACAATAAGGAACCTCCTGCGATCACATTAACAGAGATGTTTACAGACAGAACCAGTTTCCAGAAAATAAAAATAAGAAATTTATTCTCATTTCCGAGTTTACAATTATGCTTTCCGCACAAAACTCCCAACTCCTCCTTGGGATAAATGCGTAGTCTTAATCTCAGTTCAGAAGAGTGGAGCTGCTGCAGTTCTTTGCTGAGAATGATAATTTTATTTGCTTGGTAAGATGGATTACCCTGCTCATGGGAATTCTCTTCAATACAAACTAATGTTACCCTGCAAAGCAGTTGGTACCGTTAGTAACATTAGTTTGTATTGAAGATAATTCACTATTGATTAAGGCTGAAGGTTGCTAATGCAATACTCGAGATATTCTTTAGGGAAATCCCATCAGGCGAGCGGATAATTCCATTTTTGTCCTACATTTCGTGGAATTTGTTTTTTTTTTGGATAGAATTTTACAAACAAAAACAAATTTACAAAATCCAATAATTTCCATCAAATCAAAAGGATTCGCTTTTGAGGTGGACATTTCCAAAAATATAGAATATTTTACTCGATACTTAGGAAGGTTATATTTTTTCCCAGTTCGCTTAATGTATTTCTCTCATTTGCGTTGTTGTTCTGTGGTTGCATATTGTTATTGCATTCGTTCGAAGAGCGACAGTCTCGTTTATGACCCAATCAAGAGTTTTGGCTGAATCGCAGCTGATGTTCTCTTTAATGGAGGCTAGCTGAATACTAGATCTTCGAAGTCGAACGAGCGAGTTGTGAGAAAGACGTTTCCCTATGCTCGACTGGAGATTGCGTGAGAAAATGTGGATATATTTACAAAGTAAAAGCATTTATAACTTGACTTGATTTAACTGTAGCAGTTGGAAGAGAGCGGAGAGAATCGTACCTGTTTTTTTGTGCAGTGATGAGGGACACTAACTAAATATAGATCATCGTTGACTGCGTCAATATAGAAAACAGAAAACAAGGAGCTTGCCGTGTGACGTCTTTGGAAATTTCATCTCAGCGCTTTTGTATACTTTTTGCAGCGGGTAGTGATGCATGATGTTCAAGTTCATTCTTCAAATGACGTATACCTGCGCAGAAAAGAAGTGCCCGAACCTTTAATTTGAATAAGGTTATTCGATTTCCTCAATGTGGGATTTGAGGTCTGATCCCAGATTTGGATATCCGAGCATCCGGGTACTCAGAACCCAAGTAACTAATAATATCTACTTCTGCCAACTCTCCCACAGTTTTTGACCTTCCAAACCTACAATCACTGAATCACTTAATTATTTCAAGTTAGCATTGGCATAGGATTGTCTCGACCAAAGGTGGAACCGGACAGGATGTAGTCAGTCGCATCAGCCTCTATTATATCAAAAAACTCATTTTATCGATAGTCGGTGTTTGATTTTGACATTGCGAGGTCGACACTTAGCGATTAACAATCGTTCATTGTTGCTTGCGTTTTGGTGATCAACTGGTTCTTGGCGACGGTTAAAAATTGTTGCTTAGAAACATTTGTATGTTTTACAAATTAAGTAAAATTATTATATTAAGTAAAAAATTCCAGCTTATTCAATGTGTGGATGCCGGTCAAAATTAAAAGAATGCTTCTGACTTTTCTGTAAATTTACATCGATTGTGTTATACAGTAAAAATCAAGCGACACAACTGTCAATTATTATCGAGTCGATCGACAATCGCAATAGGGGGTTTGCTAGCCATGTTTGTTCCATTTTTGATTTCACTTAAAATTGTACTGCAGCAGCAGCACTAATAACAAATTTTAGTCTCGACTTTAAATTTACAGAAACTCACAATTGTGAAATTTGTATGGAAAATATAGCCACTGTGAATTACTAAAATTTAAAGTCGAAACTAAAAATGTTTATTGGTAAGGCCCATTAAACGGAGCCAGTAATATCGTATTCTTTCCACACCAGGTTCGAGTAGGTTAAAAAGGTCAGTAGTCAGCTAGAACTACCGTTTACTGTGATCAGAATTTTCAATCGTTCTAGTTCCCATCGCTTAGTTAGCGTTAGTGGTAGTCGCTTGGACAATTGACTGTGAATCGAAGTTCGTTTCCTTACATTGGAGAAACAATTATGCCTTCAAACAGGCGGAGAATTACGTGTCAAAAGCCGCTTCCCGATTTAAGCGAGAAACCTTGTGTTACTTGCTTTCTTCCATTCAACTTTTATACATTCGTTGGTATAATTAAAAGCCGCAAGTGCGCAGAAAGTTATCTCAAGTCAATTCCAAAATAAGATAAATAGTAACCCACCTTTTCTCAAGGAATCTCAAATTTGTACGCATTTATTTTAGTCCTTCCAGCGATTCTGGGCTTGACAGCGGCAGCTGTGCTCTCTGCAGTGGCATGCATTTGCGCCAAGCATCTTCGCGCCCGAAATAAGAAGACAGCACATGATACTAGCTATCCCTTTCAACCGACACGCCGGCCGACAGCTGTGCGATCACCAAGCGGACAGCCGCCACACTATCTAAAGAAGTCGCCCTCACCGACGGGAACCAAACAAATTGGTATCCTGCAGCCAGTTCAAGACCAAACCGCATCAAACACCACAACTCCAATTGCTCCGCAAACAATTAAGTTTGTCGAGGAGGACGAAGTTCAACCCAAGACCCTGAACGAGAATGAAGCCGTCGTCAAAAAGTCACCAGTTGAGATGGAGAGTCCCGGCAAAGATATGCCCGACGGTTGGGAATACGGAAAATTGGGAACAATTTTCTTCAAGCTAAGATATCTGAAAGAGCGCAGTGCTTTAGTTGTCTCAATAATACGCTGCCGCGGTTTACCCTGTAAGAGTTTTGCCGGATCTGGCAGCCATGACGTACCACCAGGTATGAACGGCCGAACTCAGGCTGCTACCGATCCGTATGTGAAACTTCAACTGCTGCCCGATAAGCAGCACAAGGTCAAGACCAGGTGAGATTAGATCGTCAAACAAACCGATTTTAATTAACAACTATAATCTCTTGTTCATTTTGCTATAGGGTTGTGCGCAACACCAGAAATCCCGTTTACGATGAAGACTTTACATTCTACGGGCTGAATATTCATGAACTTGGCGCAATGACTTTGCATTTCGTGATTCTAAGTTTCGATCGTTATTCTCGCGATGATGTTATCGGCGAAGTTGTCTGGCCACTGTCATCGATTAGTCTAAGGGAAATCGAAAAGGAACACATGTCAATAAGCAAGGAGATTCAACCACGTAGCTTGAAGATAAGGGCACAAGGTCGGGGAGAGCTTTTGATCTCGCTGTGTTGGCAACCGGCTGCTGGACGTTTGACAGTCGTACTGTTAAAGGCACGCAATCTACCGCGAATGGATGTTACAGGGCTCGCTGATCCGTATGTAAAGATTTATTTACTCTATAACGGGCAGAGGATTGCAAAGAAGAAGACACACGTAAAGAAGCGAACATTGAGTCCAGTATTTAATGAGAGCTTTGCTTTTGATATTCCAACAGCCGAGGTATGCAATTTGAGGTTTAATTTGCTTTCCGTAGGCTCAATGTTTGTGTTTGATTTATTTAAGGGCACTGGGGCTACTCTGGATGGGGTCTCGCTGGAGTTGATGCTTCTCGATTGGGATCGAGTTACCAAAAATGAGGTGAGTTTGTTTGAATGTACTAGCTGATTCGGCTCATATATACATAGGTGGGATCCAGTGTCTAGCAGCTAAGAAGTTTGCCTCTAGCTCTGGAAAATTTTTCATTTCAGTTCTTCGGAGTTCTGTTTGTGATTGTGTTCTATGAATGAAAAGACAAAGTCGCTTTCATATTTTGAAAGAAGAGCAGCCAGGAACTTTTAGAACGTCCAATTCAGCCCGAATATTAGCAAAAAAATTGGCCGCACGTAAAAAATATTGCAAATTATTATATGTTGCTTCCAAAAACTGGCTGATAAATGGTTCGAGCCAGGAGCTTTGACCGCATCTAGTTTTCCGAACTGAATTCGCCTTGGTTTTAGGGTTACACTCCTTTCTATTACTCTGGCGTAAATGAGGTCTTTAATCATTTTTAACTTGCACTTAAGGACCAATCCAATTGAGACTCTATTACAACCCTCCTAGAGCGGCAGACGATCTCGATATCGTCCGCAAAGGAAAGGTCGGATCTGTAAGCCATTGTGCGTTTTCAATGTTGACAGCTGTCATGTGCACTATCGATGGTGCATTTGCTTGTCAAAATGTGATGCAATGTTCTAAATTGCATTAGATCTAGCAATTTTTTAGTGCACATTTGATCGATTTGTAATGATTTTGGGAACACTATAATAATCGGAGTTTGAAGCTTAACGCTTCCTATGACTTTTCACTGTAAATTCCAAACGACTTTTACGTTTTTAGTGGCTTCATGGATTTTCTAAATCTTTACTATACTTAAGAAAGTTTTTACTGCCAGTTTAAAAATATTCTTCCATCGAGCGAATTGAAAAATCATCCTCAAATGAGGGAACAGCTGTTTGGATTTGAATTTTTTAAACAGCCTTTCATCGAGCAAATAAAAAAAAAAATCCTCAGAAGACCGACGGATGATCAACGGTCCATGGAATCATATCGGATAAGATTGCGCTGCAAAATATTTGAAATGAATTCGAAGCAGTTCCCAACTTCTTAAACACGCGAAAAATAAACACAAATTACACCAAATTGCAGCTTTCTTCTTTGCCATCTCTCCCCTAAATACGTCAAATATTCAAAAGTACGACCATTTTTGACATGCTGACTTCACTAAAAATTCGGTCTTTCGGTGGTCACTCGTTTATCTTTCGTCAGAGTGCGCGAAGTGGCAAATTTAGCACAAATATTTACGTCATACAGACGTCGGCATGTCAAAATTAATTTGACATAACAAGTGGCATGTGTCATCGTAGCTTGACAAAGCTTCTTAAATTAGCCGTGGATAACCTTCGACCTAAATATACGATCTCACACACTAAAATGATTGTTAAAAGTAAGGCTTGAGCTTAAGGCTTATACCAAACTGTTGCGCCACCTATTTATATATTCTTCACTTGCGGGTCAAAACAGCAATCCATTATCTTCTTAACATATACGGCAACGGAACTGATTGGTGATTCAACCATTGCGAATCAATTCCTTCCTTTCGGCCACGAACAATCACTGGTGCGAAAGAAATCGCAAACCTTTTACTGACACTTGGCCGATCCTCCATCCAACCATTACATAAAATATATCTGTTTTATTTCCGTAGGTAATTGGTCGACTTGAGCTCGGTGGACCCAATTCCGGTGGAACAGCTCTTAACCATTGGAACGAAGTTTGTAATTCGCCGAGAAGACAAATTGCCGAATGGCACAAACTTAATGAGTAGATGATAAACTTTTATTAGCAATGAAAATTTCAAAGAAAAAATTTCATTGAAAACACAAAAACAATTATAAAATATCTAACGAGTAGCAAAAACAAATTTAAATCAAACTGTGTAATCTGAAATGTGTCTGAAGGTAGTGGCGTTTATCCAAAGAAAAAAACAAAAACAAAAACAAATGTCACCCTACCTCTAAATTCACTCATGCATATAGAGCAAAAATACATTACTCGAATTAAAAATGCTTAAGTATAATTAAACACAACCACAAGAGTAACAGCGACAAAGTAGTGATGATGGGGAATTGGACAACGAAGAAGACATCTGCGGATAGCTCAACACGAATCGATATCGATCATGAGAATAGCCTCAGACAAAAGTTTTTCTTTGTTGAACAATTTTCCAACACAAATATTTTCTAATCAGATTTTATACAAAAATATAGCGAGAATTATATTGTGTTTTGCTGATGAAAAACAAAAATCATATTGACTGCTATCGTTGTCACAGCTGATTTATTAAGACCTTCGTCAGCACAAAAAATAAAATAAAATAAAAAATTAAAAACAATTTTAATAAAAGTGACATAAATATAAAATTAAAATGTTTATATACTCGTGCTACTGCTATATTTGCTATGAAAAACTAGCTACACCAATTGTATTAATATACTAATTAGATGTATATGTATATTTGGAGCTTATTAATGATTGAGAAAGTGACATAATAAAAAAAAAAAAAAATAGATTTTAGCGTAAGCCCTTTCGTATAATGGCGGTGTAAGCTTAAATAATGAATAATTTTATGTAAAATCAATATCTCATAGAATACATGGAAACGTACTGAAATAAACACATAAACATACACATATAAATATTAAAATAATATTAAAAGACAAGAAACACACATAAATATCTAAATAAATGTACATTCAATTCAACATCATTTTGATAAAAATAAAACAACAGTTAGATGCATTATACAAAAGTAAAAAAGCTGTCATACAAAACACCTACACAAATCGATTCGCGTATTCGAATTTAGTCACTTAAACTGATGGAACGGACAGTGTAATTGGGTATAGTTAAAGGCGTCTTTTTACTGCAGAATATTGAGTTGAGCTAAAGACTAATTTAGGTCGCGTTACCAGAAAACACATCTACAGCCGTCATTTCATACAGCTTAACCAAGAGACTGAAACTGAACCACGGACAACTTAACTCATTACAGCATGTGTTCAGATGTCTAGTGATTCAAATCGGAACCTAAAGAAAGGTGCATGTAGTCACTGAAATTTGAACAATACAACTCACAGTTCTGGCATATACAAAGGAAGAAGCAATCATCCGCAAATGAATTTGGACGAAATGTTGATGTGGAAACCATCTCATAGATAGGTCAGTTTTTAGTCACTGCTCCTCTTTTAGAAGAGCTGTCGGGATGGGATGACTAGGTATGCTCCTAAACCGCTAAGAATCAATCTAAGGTCAATATTTAGACTCCAAAAGTAAGGAAACAAAAAAGTATCCATTATACTGGTCCACCTTGAAATATTTACTGACTCTCTTTAATACGCACTTCGAAACACAGTACATAACCAAACAAACACATTCGATGTATATTCTTAATAATTTCTTTGTAGCTTTGTAAAATAGACATCTTTAGTGATTTACGTTTATTTTTTTAATTTTACCATAGTCCTGCACAATATATTATTTTTTATACTTTAAACCATTATATAAAAGCATATATCAAGGTACCTTAAATTTATTTATATAAACTATAAAAAAACACTTTAATTAACAAATTGGTGTAGATGTGAAATGAACTCATTGCAAGAATATAATAGAAAGTGGACCCAGAATATTATAAAATATAAAAGACACCAACAGCTAATAACAAAAGAAAAAAATATTTTATAGATTTTAAGATTTTGCTTTTCAAATTTGCACAGCCTATCTTATTCTTCTTAATAGCGTATATATGGAAAAATATCACATAAGGAAGAGAATTTGAAATATTTTGGACATGACAAGATTTGTGTTTATAATGCATTTTGTTGAAAAGTATAAATTATATTATATATTATATAAAAAAAGAAAAAAACAATTTCCTTAGGATGTTAAAATATTTTCCGTTCGTAGCTACATATGTATATCCAAAGATTATTTATATCTAATGTGTAATTAGTTTTCCATTCTGAGCTCTTTCCAGGCACACAAAAATAACAATAAAAGAGTTAATTTGGACGTTCGTTCGGACTGTAATTCAAAAGAGTAGTGTTTCTTCAAACTGATGTAGGATTTAAATAGTTTATTTGTTAAAAGAAAAAAAAAATGATTTCCCCTTTATTCTTGCCCTTTCTGATTGTTGAACTGATCAACAGATATTATGATATAACATAACACAACACTGTTTTATTACATAATGTATACATGTTTGCAGGAAGCATTATTATTGTAATTTATATATTTAACAGTATTGTGGAAAGGATGTAAATCGATAAGAAGCCATCTTACTCAAAAATGAAATAAATAAATAAATAATAGTAATTATCTTACTGTCACCCAAAGCTGAGTTTTAAATTTTTTTGTATTAAATCGGAAGGGAGAGACCTCACCAACACTTTAGGACAATTTTTTCGCAGTAGATTCTCTAAAAAAAGTGCAGATTTTCTTTCAAACAAAACCAAAGTAAATGGCAAAAACTAACATAAAAAAAACAAACAGAAAAATTCATTAATTCTTTAACTTTCTTGTTATGTTTTTTGCTAACCGGGATATATTTTATTTTCATACAAGCGTACTTTTGTTTTCTATAATAAGCACGCGCTTAGGATGTAGCGGTAGCAGTAGATATCATTTTTTGGAAGTAGATTTAAATTTCGACAAAATGGCATACTGTAATTGCAGCAAAGTGGCAACACTGCTCAGCAATATGTACAATTAAAAGGCTTTCAAATATAGTGCCACCGGGACTGATTCGTTGTTTATTCTGTCTGGTTCCAGAAATCCTCCACATGTCATTTCTAGCGCTCGTTGAGATCCTGGTATAATCAATGCATGCAAAGCGCCCATTCCACTGGCTGAATAATTATGGTGTCATCTCTCAGCTACAGTCACAGAAATTGAGTATTGAAGAGTGAACCCTTCCCCACGGAATTTCTATCCATTTTCAAACTCGGAATTGTTCACTAAACTAAAAAATAAAAATTCAAGACTCCATATTGTGAACCTCTACTACGACTATGTTGTGCAGAAGACCACTGGCAACATTGACAGACTGCCATAAAAAGGGACGTCTCTGATATGCTAGATTGCGGCCACAAAGAAATAAATGGTAGTTCAATAAAGATTATGGCCAAAGCAAGACGCATACTATTTCACAAAGCTGCACGCAAAGACTATAGGGTCGAGAAAAAAACCGTTTGTAGCACCTTTGGGCTGATGCGACAAGTGGAGCATATAAGCTTCTCCCAAAAGAGAAGAAATACCGAAAACGAGCTGTTTAATCAGTAGACATATGCTTAGGAAGAACCGATGCCTTCAAAGACGGGTGCTGAGAATTTTGAGGGACCACTTTTGCTGCCTTTTATTTAACACCATGAATTATTGGAATGAATACCTAGTGTGAATGTCGAAAGTATCAAGTACAATAAAGTTGTTGTAATTGCGTGTCAAAGATTTGACTTTACTTTGTGTTACTTAGAAAAACAGTCATTAAGGACGAGAATACCCTTAGAATATCCAAATCTAAACATAAACCCAACCTAGCTGCGAGAACTGACGACCCAGACACTGAGTCTTTAAAGGCTGACATAGATAATTTAGCGGGGAGGGAGGGTGCAACAACTCGGTTGTCAAATTTGTTCATTGAATGCGTATGCACGATGAATTCTAGAATCGTTGGTACGGTCTTGACGAAAAGAGATCTTTTGACCTGTGTCAACAGCAGGAGCGAAGGCATGCTCAACGTTTGCATACACGTTTTTCACTGCAAAAGTCTTTAAACATCTAAGACCGATCATTGACCAATTCATTGGCTTTAAGGTTGCCTTTATTTTATATATTGTACAACCTTTCCATTTCCTTCCAAATTATGTAAAAGAAACAATTCTGATGGCAGTTGAAGATTTTTTTTCTGGAATGTTACTAGTGACTTAATCCAACTTAAAACTACTTAAAACTAGGACTAATAATTAGGGCTTAAAGCTAATGAAGGTCAAGGAGGCCAGTTTTAAGGGAGGATCTAGTCAAAAACAGTAAGGTTTGATTTAACCTTTCGCAGCATTCGGGAGATTGGTTCGTTTGAGCCATATGAGGTGCGGGGAATTGGTAAGTAGAACGAGGACAACGAAGATTAAGAGGGTTAGACGTACAGTCGATGAAGCCTGAGAGCAGACGGTGAAATTCCTCATTTCCACAGTCACAGCAAAGTTCTTAGTTCATCGCATTTTTCTCATCTGCCGATACAATTAGTATCGATAAGGTGTTTAGAAAGGCAATTTCAGTCATTTCGCATGAGTTTCTCTGTCCTCGCCGTGCAAAAGGAAGGACATAGTCTTTTTGTGAAATACTCATATCCCGGCGGTTCATCTGGCGTTCGCCTATATTTTTTTTCGGCTTTTCCCCGCTCTGAACAGTTATTAACAGAGGGATAAGTTTGTATTAGAGCTTTAACCAAATGTTCTTTCTCATTGCTTGGAATGCCTTCATGTCCAGGGATTCAGCTAAGCAATACCTTGTGCTGCGTTCCAAGAGCCCTGAGTTCTTCGCGACAGCATTTCACAAGCTTCAAATTTATTTCTTTTGTAGTTAAGGCTGCCTGTCGATAAAGAAGGTGATACCTTCCGGAGGTATTGCCCTCACCACAGAACCATGGGCCAGACTTCCGCTTGGAAGTCTCAGGAAAAAATTGAGAAAATTCTAGTAAAATGGGTGATACTGGATTTGCTTCCTGCTAGTTTGAACCAGTTGCGTCTGAGTGCTCCAGTGGAGTTTTGGTTTGCCCGACAAAAAAAAAAAAAGAATCGAAAGCTGTCTTCGTACCAGTCGTGGTACCATTAAGCGGTTGGAGTCCGTTGTAACATCGACCATAACCCATATTGGATTATTCTTGACCATAGTATTGCGCAATTAATCAGTGCCTTCAGGTATACGGGTTTATAGATTTTCAATTGCAAGGACTTTGTTCGTAGGGCCGATATTTAAACACAACAAGAAGTGGCTGAATCAAAACTCGAGTAGGGAACCACTTAATTTGCAACCCTACGTGAATGTTAATATTCAGAAGGGCTTACAACTGAAACCCTCGTCGAATTAGAAAAGGGTTTATGAATAAGTTGCAATCCGTAGTAGAAGTTAAAGTCCAATAAAGTTTCGCTTAGCTGAGAAAAATATTACGTATACGCCAGGGTGACTTTTCAAATATGAGCAATATTGCACTCGGTACATATTTTTGTTCTAACGAAAGCAGTGAATACTTCTTACATTTGTGGGAAGACTAAGTCTACAAATCAGTGATAAGGCACCATAAGACACTATCAGAACTCCTACTCCCAAGCTAGACTTGACAAATTTCTGTTCATTTTCTCAATGCTCAATCAATCATTCTGATGACACATAAATTAACCAGAAGTGATTTTACTGGTTTCTCCCGAGATATACTATCCAAGAAATTTGTATTAGCACACCTATGACCATATAGCTTATCTCCCAGAACTAAATGTTTTCACCGGCGACGATTCCACCTGAAAGCGCACACCTAACATCAAACAGCGACTAGGTTTGAAGAAGCTGTGAGCCTGATTACTCGTGCATGCAACATGTTGTATAGCTCGCGTCAAACCATCTCGTCGAACCAGTCTCAATTTCAGTTGCTAAACTGCATTCAATTCTCATAAATAAATGCTAGCATGCTGGTAGCTGGTAGGTTCATTAAGTTGTTATCCGGCAAACGAAAAGGTTTAGACATCGCGCGCAAAACCACGGTACAGGTACCCTTAACCACGCTTCAGACTGGTGTTGGCCAATTTTCGTGTTCACAAAAGAGACTTTAATAATTAAGCGTAACCGATACTGTTAGTGCTTAAGAAACTTTAATTTGTGTGTAATACACCAAGCTCGGTAATTTGATAATCTTCCTTGCGACGACGTAAGTACCACAAAGTGTATTGTATAGTTTCTTCCTCTTGTATTTATTAGTACTCGTATATTGTACTCGTTTTCGGTTTCTTCATGGGATCCTTGAACTTTTCGATTTTTTTTTTTGCTCAGTCTGTTTTGATACCATTTTCGCTATCCCATGTGTGATTCGATTTCATTTAAAAACGAAAACCGTATTTGATTTGTTAGTGCAATGCATCATTTAAATGCATGGGATTGTATCTAGAAAGATAGACCGTCATAGTCCGTTGTGTTGTTGTTGTTTTTGTGGTCGTGCTTATTTGTTTGCTGTTGCCTGGTCTTGTATACTCTAATGAGAAAGTTAGCTTAACAAATATTCGCTCCAAAGAAATATGCTGCACGATTTTTTATCTATTTTTTTTTTTGTTCGTATACTATTCCAAGTGTAAACGGATGCTGGGAAATGGTGATGGTGTATAGAGTAGAGACTTCAAACTTCAGCTGCAGTCGATTCTCATTGTATAGTAGCTGATGATTGTATCTCTGCAAAAAGCGAAAATGTATCTCATTGCGCTTGTTATTGATACATCATGGTATCAATAGCAACAAAGCGTGTTGCAGTGCACAACGTTGGCTAGAAGAAGAAGTAGGTGGCATTTCGAAATCTATTGTTTGCGCCGCACGGATGATTTGATATTAATCATAAAAGTGTAAAAAATACTTTGTTATAACCTTAATTTTGTACCCTTCTAGAGCATATAGGTGCCACATGGCAAGAGTTTTGTTTGGGCCAGTGAAATTTAATTGTATTAACATGATTTACTCTTTCACTTGCGATACATTCTCTACGTGTTATTGTTTTGTATTATTCGGATTAGCGACACACAAAGAAGAAGAAGAAGACAAGCAATTTATGTTTGAAAACCCCTGAGCTCAGGGCGATTTACCAACGTCAGGTCGAGTAGTTAGTTTAACCAAAGAAAAGATCAATTGTTTCTGACATTGTAGGAGGTGTAGCTGTTTTGTTTAGAAGCGACTGAATGTGTACCGAATGAATGTTGTTATGTTGCGGCCTCATTAGTATATGTAATTTTATTTTAACACACATTTTGCATAATTAAAGTAGGTCGGCATGAAGGTACCCAGGTATTTGTTGGTAAATTCAAGTCGTTGCAGGTGGTCGGCATTTTTTGTTTACTGTTTAAATATTAAAATGAAGTTAATATTCAGTAAGTGAATACCCCTACGAAAGTTAAGAGATCTACATGTATGTACTGAGTGTAAAAAATGTCCTCAACTTGCAGGCATTTTTGAGAAGTCACTTTTAGTTTGCATTTGCTGATAAAATAGTGCGTTTAAGCTTATAGTAGCCAATCGCCTACTTCTGTTTAACAGTCTGCTCATTTTATAATCCATTAATGTAGTTATGGGACGGATATTAACTGGCGATATGAACTCAACACATATTGAGAGTTTGAACGACAACCGGTTGCAAGCAAAGATGAAAAGACTTTGATGGCTCAACGACCAAAGTGTCATGGTCTCAAGAACCTATGTAGAGTTGCGATGATGACCAGCATTGCATGACGATGCTGAAGACCTAAAGCCACCCTAAGTACCTATGTATTTTAAATGAAATGTTCAGATTTTATCATGTATTGAAACGCTTGGTGCTTCGATATCACGTGGATAATTCTTAAGACTGTGAATATGGTATCGTTGGCAGATGTGAAGGGTGCCTCCTTTTTGGTTTGGACTTATTAAAATATATTTCGTTGTTAATAGCTGACTAAGTGTTACCATCTCATCTGTTTCACAAAGCAAATGACGGAGTGACTTAGAGGACTACTATGCTATGAGTCCTCTACCTCAACCTCTAAAAAAAAAAAAACATTACGTACATCTCTGGTGAAGGTCTTAAATATTCGAGAGTTTGACTTACAAGAAGTTAGGATACGGCATAAAACTGTAGGTCCCTCTTATCTATGCCACAATATAATATATTTGGAGTCAATCTATGCGATTTACATATTAACGACGGCTTAGGCACAATAAGCAATTTTGGTGCTTTACAAGGCATAAGGTATTGGCTTAAAAGTAATATATAAAGGCTTAATGAAAGGATATACCGAAGCGGTAATTCAGTCCCCATCAATATCATGATAGTCTTGAAAGTTTTCCGGTAGTTAAATTGGTTTTATGGAGTATTTCCTCGACACACTATCACTTGAAAAATGTCTCCTTAATGCGATCTCTTTTTACAAAATGCCATAGTAATTTATTTCCAATATCTAGATAAGTCCTGTCAATGCTTGTCAGTGTAGAAACTTGGTACACTATCGAATATAATATAGGTTTTTAAAAGTCACCTTGGACTTATGCTTAACTATGCCATTTGATTCAACCCAATATGTTAAAGATAATCCTCATAACTATGTTAATTCATCACAAACTAGGTCACACGAAATCGTGGTAATAAAAAGACACATCATAGTGCTGTTTGGGTTCAAAGCTAAACCGCCACTTCTACCTACCTACTAATGTTTATTACTTATAATAAATAGTGAAACATTACAGATCCATTTGCGACCCCAAACGTAGCTTTTCAGCTGAAACCGAATCTTCCTTCTTCACATTTGCTTCAAAAATCAGATGACTGTCTCAAATTCCAGTTAGTTTCCTAGCTAAACCTGCTTACATGTTATTTTTACGGCCACGATACTGCTTCCTGTTTCTTGAATTGAATTACCAAAATATAAGTGGACAGTGTTATTATATCGTGAAATTTCTGCCTTTTTTTTTTTTAAATTTCCAAATTCAAATAGTTTGCAGCGGGAAAAAGAAAAAAGTTGTGGAATTTTCAGATATCTAATGAAAGCAGATCAAAATTAATACATTTTCGTACAATTTTCCACCTGCAAATAACTTTTACCGATAAAATCATAAAAATTTTAGCAACTTGTGATTTTTAAGCTAAAGGCAAACAAAGAGTGATCTTCTGAATAGAAATACTTTGATTTGAAACAAATTTGAGCTCATAAAAGGTAAAATTGACCATTCTTCGTGGGATTTATGAAGAGACAGTGCAACAACACTGCAGGGGAACAACCTTTTGTGACTTGACAAGGCTTTCCGAAGTCCCAAACGAAGAAAGTATAAAAGTAAGCCTGAATTACAATATTGCTGGATATGAGCTTGGATGAGCCTGTGGGGTCAGGTGTTCCCGAATAATATTGGCACCTTCAAGTCATCAAGCAGCCATTTTGCGAGTAGATGACAGTAATCGATCGTTTGACAGATAGTGTCGGTGATGTCAGTTTTTCATGGTCCCAATCGGTTCGTACATTTCTATACCTAACCTTTTTATAATTAACATCTTTTTTTATATCTTCTCATGTATGAACTCCAACCTTATAAAGGGTGTCCCATAATTCACGCAAAATGTAATTTTGTTATAAAGTACAGATTTTTAGAAAGCTTAAATTTGTTATTGATTCGTAGAATATATCGATTGGGGTTATGTATGGCATAGCACATTGGATAAATTGCCGCCACGGCTTTGCCGGCAGGTACGTACTCTTTTATTGAAATTTTCTATGACCGTTTCGCATAAATGTGGCTGAATTTCATTAATACACCTCCCAATTTCCTCTTTCAAGGCGTTGGTGGTCGTGGGCTTGTTGGCATTGACCTTTGATTTAAAAAAAAAAACACAAAAAAAAGTCCAATGGCGTTAAACGAACACCATTAATTGTAACTGCCTGACAAGCCGATAACAGTCACGCATTGTGGTTGCATTTGTTTTTCAACAATTACTCGTGAATTTTCCTCCCTGAATTTATCAATTATTCTCTTCACAGTTTATGACGGACATATTTTGTACAAAATTGCGCACTGTAGCTGACAAACCTTCATTATTTTTAAAATATTACTCGACAATGACAATGCGTTGTTCTTTCATATAGAGGTCCATTTGGACTAACCCCGAACTGTCAGCTGTCACATTGTTATCTTGTTTTCCGTTGACGTCACTGTAGGTACTATTAAATGGCGCAAAAATTCAAATTTTGGACACCATTAACATACTTAATATCTCGTTGCAGTCACCGTCTTTATTCTCTTTCTTTTATATTCCAACAAGTCATACAAAGTTTAATATCCTGGTTTTAACACCATTTCTTGTTTAAAAACAGCTTTAAAAGTGTCTTCCTTCGAAATCACGAGAAAGATGACAACCACTAACCAGATCTTCTGGTGCCGGCTGCCGCTACTGTTGAATTGAAACTCGCTTTCCGCCAACTGACAGGGTGAAATTGAAAAGTCGCATTAATTAAAGTCTTCCAGCGGGAAGTCAAGAGTAAAATTTAATATATTCACTCGCTTATCTTCCTTTTTTTTAACTAGTATTGCTATAACTCTAAAATTAATGATATAATGAAAAAAAAACTAATTTTGCAAAAATTCTGCCTTCAGTTAGATACGCTTGAGTATGCAGATAGACCCGGTTCTTACTGTTAAATATCGTATTCATTTACCTATAATTAAAAAAAAAACCGCCACATTTGCTCTTTCTATAAAGCCAACAACATTTGAATAGAAATGTCATTACCTTATGATCTATCTGCGTTTGAATTCAGTATACCAAACGAATTAACCGCCACAGCATGTATATCTAACTCTCCTTCTTTGAAACCTGTTTCCAGAATCTCCCACAACAACCGGATAAAATGATAATCTAAATCTAACAAGTGGTTAAAAAGAGGAAACGCATTATGCGGTTGCAGTCTCCTTTACTCCGTCATTCATAAAATCACACTACTACTATAAATTACATTAAACACCTTTTCCAGACTGCCAGCTGTTGTGTAATCATTAATTAATTTACAAAAAAAAACATGTTATTATTTGAACTGGAATAAGTTAGTCAGGATGTCAACTGGTATCGAGTGCCGGCAAACCGGGCATAAAGCAATGTGCTCCACATGAAGACAAGTGCACAACACGTTTGGTGGATCTGTCGCTAAATAGGAAAATGATTGAAATAGGTTCAGTTCCGTTAAATGTTTGGTGTTTACTTGTTTTTAGCATAAAACCCGTCATAATAATTTAGCACACAAATGGCGTCTGCTGGGGGAAGCTCCACATACTTCCTCTATTGAAAATTTACCAGCATTCGTCTCAGACGAATTGCGATTTGGGTCTTATTTTTTTCTTTAATGGCAAATAATCCTGCTAAACGTGCCTAATTTGTTGTTATTTTCTCTTTGTATGCGTATTTAGTTACGGAAAAGTTGCCCTCTTTTTAGGAGGAGATTGATTATATCCGGGTGTTGCGTCGACACTAAGTGTTACATTACGAAACACTGATAGCGTTTGCCAGTTTATGTCGTTAGCTGAAGGGACGTGAGTAAGAACGGAAAATTGCATGACAGGAAGTACTTTAATATAATCAACAGAAATTCTATATGTCTAGTAAATCTGTAATCCCGTCCAACCACACTTCTTGGGCGGTAATATTTAATTTGCAATCGTTTAGGAATTCTACGCACAACTTTTCCGTTTTGCATGGTTGTCAACAGTTAGTCCATAACTATTCTATGCTCTTGGTTGCTATGTAGCCTTTGTAGTTTTGCATGACTAATTTTTGTATTCCTTAAACAAAATATTCTAAAAAGCACACACTTTTTAATTTCATCGCAAAATTTCGCAATAACCAAGTTCACATATTGAAAGCAACAATGAATTCATTCATTCTGTCTGACGTTTCATTTTCGTTTGTTCCTGTCATAATAATTCAACTTCGTATTTTTTGTCCCGTCCCCTGTCACTTTATTTTTATGTTGCCTTATTTTTAAAATTGTTTTTTGTTTTTAAGTTTTTTTCTGAAGGGTAGTGGCTCGCACTTTATAGAAAAGGCCCTCAGAATGACCCTCAATATTTTTTTCTTTTTGGCAACGCTGATCGTAAGGCATTGTCGTATAGCAGTAGTATAAAGGGTGGGCCATCTAGTGTTTTTTTTTAAATCATAGCCTATTTTGACACTGACAGCTGTTTCCCGCTCCAAATCTTGACAGAAAGTCAGTACCATACCTCCGTGGAATGAAATGAGTCGCTTTACGCTTGAAGAACGTTGGGAAATATTCGAAACTTATTTTTAAAGTGAGTGTTGTTTTTTGAAAAGAAGTTTTGGCCGAAATGAAGCACCCACCGCCGCTACTGTACGCAAGTTTGTGCAAAAAGTTCGTGAGACTGGTATGCTAGTAGACAACACTCATTGTCCCCGTCGTTATTATCGAGAAGCTAATGCATCCACAGAGAGTGAAATTTGACAGTTCAACCATTTTTCTTCGAAAATGAAGCTGGGAACAACGTTTCAGTCAGCGTTGGGCGTTACAGAGCCATGTTAACCGACTTATTTTTTTACTGTAATTGATGACATGGAGTTGCACGACCTCTGGTTCATGCAGGATGGTGCGCCATACCATACTGTCCATGCAACAATCGATCTTTTGCGCACCAAATTCCCAAATCTTGTTATCAGTCGTCTTGGCGATGTCAATTGGCCGCCTCGGAGCTGCGATTTGATCCCTTTTGACTTTTTTTTGTGGGGAACCGTGAAGGACCGATGTTATGTGAAAAATCCGGAAACAATTCAAGCACTTAAGGCCAATATCATCCAAGAAATTCGTGAGCTACAGCCCGAAACCATCAACAAGGTCTTGGAAAATTGGAGTGACAGAATGCGCTACTGCGAAGCCAGCCGAGGCAGCCACTTGAACGACGTTGGGTTCCATAATTAATGGGAATGTTTGCTCTTACCAATAAAGCCATAATACATCGGAAAAGTTTAGTTTTGTTCGTTTTATTGCATTTTTAAAAAGAAACCCTGTAGATGTGGATTATCAATTGACAATGTATAAGGTTCTAATTCCGATCGAGCAAAATCGGTAAAGTTTTTCAAGGGTATGTCGGATGGGAATGAAAATTAACTTTAAAAAGCATCACTCGTCACTCTTATGCGGGCTAATAGGTCTTATTTAGAAAATTCCAATCATACTGGCTGTCCACTCAACGATGTTGTTGTAGCTTTACTAAAAGGCAAGCAGCACTTCACATCAAATGGATTGTATGAGATTCTACATTTTGCAATGAATGGAAATAACGTACAAATAACTTGAACGGACAAAAATCCGTAAAAAAGTCTGGGAGTCGAGGATGGAACACCATACGTAGCAAATGACTCACTGCACCACAATGGGACTTGCTTTATTACTCCCGATTTTTCTGCATCATAGTCATAGCAACTTGAAGTTTTAGGAGCCATGATCGTTTCGGAGCTGAAATATGGCATTGTGAGTCTCAACCGATTTATTGCCAAAATCACATTAAAAGTTATTAGAAAGAGGACTTAAAGATAAACCGCTTATATGAAGTGCGAAAGACTGATCTTCTCTGCGCACCTACGCTTCAAATATACCTTTCATTTTTTTTTTTATAAAGAGCAATTGCTTTTCAATTTGTTTGCTTAAATCATTCAAATGGTTGTGTATATAATCGAAACCAATTATCTTTTGACGTTTGTGATACACATTCTGCTGCGAAGCTTTCTTATTTGAATTTGATACCGAAACCGATAAAAAAAAACTAAATCCGACAACCAGTCAAATAAAACAAACGAGTTCGATCTTCAATGATGTTTGAGGAGAAATTTTAAGACCCCAAAGTGGTGGCTGACAGCATTGGGTGTATCTATAGATTAAAAAGTGATCTGAATCCAATTATTCGTACAACCAGAAAGTGAAACATTTCTCTCTTCAACCTTCTTCGGCATAGCTTCCTCTTTTACAATGATGACAAACTCATAGTTTTTCATAGATCTTCAAGAAGATACATGCATTGTTCCATACCCCGAATCGGGTTTCTCGCTCCAAAAAGGGTCAACAACTCTCATCAATCATCGTTACAAGTAGACTCGACGCATATTCGCCGGTGCATCAATTAAATAAAATGAAGACATCAAAGTGGAACTGTGGATCACGATTCCGAAACGAGATTTAAATTGGATTCAGCACATCCGTTATTAACATTTACTGTTTAATTCTTTGTTTCTTCCTCTTTTTCGTCATCTTCTTTAGGTAATAAGCATCTTCCTCTACCCACTTTGTTGAAACATGAAGTTGCTTTACTTTATTTATTCGCTTCACAGATCTTATCTACCGCGAAGCTAAATCACCGTTGTTTTCATTGCCAAATTCTTTGTGCCTGTCTGAAACGAAACTAAATAAAAACAACAAAAACAAATGCAAATGACAGACGTAAATGACACTTAAATTACTATAAAAAGCAGTCCCATAAATTCAAAGTAGTACCGAAAGCAGTAACTTACTCTGCTCTACCGAATATATAATCAAACGGAGCAATGTTTCACATCTACATGATGCGAAATGGCGGCAGTGAAGAGGAAGATTTCACTAAACCCCAACAAGCATCAAGGCCAGGAGCAGTAAAATACAACGATTCGCACATATAGCTTAAAATATTAGACCAGCAAGATTGCGCAATAAATTCCAAAATAATTCTCACGCTATTTCATGGTTTGTGAATTTGAAATGTGCTTTGCACTACGAACCGTGGTCCATTGTTTAAGGCAGAATTCACATTGATAATCGTTTGCATTGCGATTGCCGGTTTAACTTATTTGTTGTAAGGTTTGTTTGTTGTTTTTTTTATTGCTTAAATTAATTTATTCTAATGATTGGGGTTTCCAAGTACTGATGGCAATCAACCGAAAAACTTTTATTTACTTGTACCTATCAGCCCATCGATGGGTGATAATTAAGTGTCATCCCTATGACGCACTTCGGAATATTAATGATTGTGATAGATACACTCGGACAGTTGTTGTTTGTGGCAGGCATTTCCCCAAGTTAAAACAAAAATATATATATAGTAGGTATTCGCGACTAATAATAATAGATCTACCTATTAAATTAGTTTATGCAAATAGGACCGGGAAATGTTAAACCGCAACGATGTGGTTTAGTGTTTGGTTTCTTTTTCTAGCAAGTTATCAGTTCATACGGCGCATACATCAGCATAAAAGAATAAAAGTTATAGGCAGTATTGGTACTTGGAAATTAAAAAAAATAAAAAAATTTACAATCAATCATGAATGACTGGTGAGGTTAACGACTTATTGGAAATGTTAACTCTGTACGACCGGTGTTTAGCCAAAATTTGTCTATTGTGGACATAACTAATTTGCATGTATTTAGCACACTAAACACAAGTTTCGGAAATTAGGTTAAGACACTGATTTATTTAAGAAACAGATTGAAATAAGGGAATAGGATAGCTGTCATTTTTTGAGTTAATCAGTGGCTTGCAGCAGCTGTTTGAGAAGAGCATATCGATTAACAAAAAAATACGGAAGAATTTTTAAGTTTTGATTTATTGATACTTTTTATTGTGTATTAAGTAGCCAATGGCTTCAGGGCAGTGTTACCAGACATTATACAATTTTTCTGTCTCACTTAGGTTTGAAGTACTTTTCGTTGAAACCAAATGGCGTAAGAATCAACTTATGTATCTGTCAATTGACCTTGCAATACAAAACTAAAATTCAAGACAATTCGGGTCAAGGCCAATTATCATACGTACTTTATTTATATATTTGCCCTTTTTACCCGTTAAAATCGTGTGTTTCTATCGATTTGCGGAAAACTCTTTGTGTCCGCTTTCAAGAGTCTAGTTATCTTAAGTCGACTAGATTGGCCTGGATGAGATTTAACCTGAACACAAAGACTAGATTGATCGGGTACGTGACTTTTCCTACGTCAGCCATATATGCGAACTGTCAACTTATGTGGTATTCGATTGGGCGCTCTCAGAGCAAAAAAAAAGCTATCTTTTTCAGATTTCAGAGCACTTTTGCGAATCTGGGTTTTTTCTCAGAATTACCAATACAAGTACTTTTAAGTTTGACAACTAGTGAGGTTTGTTTACGTTTTCGTGAATATTTTCAACTGCAAAGAAATGCATTGCATCGGGAGGATCTATTTTTGTTAATTATTTATGTACAAATGTTTAGAAATCAATTTGGGCGAATGTTTTAATATAAAATTTAACCAATAAATGCAAAACACGTAGAAAATTGTCGTAGGCTACACATATTCGAACCGCACGAATATCAATACAAAAAAGAGCAATTGACTTTTCTATATTCGATTAGACACACGAAATCTGAAATCTGAGAGCAAATTTGAAGAAGCCCAATCGAAAACCACATTAGTACTCAGTCACGAATTTCTTGACTAGATTCGTCGGCTACCCCTCTATAAACGTCAACTGAAACAGTTGCTCATATGACCGATTTTCACCAATCAAAACCGAGATAGATCTAATCAGAGAGCTGTCAGACTTTCTAAACTGGATACTTGAACGTCCCCAGTGTTTTGGCTGTAGTGTCATTCGTATGTGGAATGTTGATTTCGTTACCTATATATAGTTCTGTTTGCTTCGTAGTTTTGATTTGACAGTCATTGTAGTAGAATTTGTTCTAAAGTTGTGTTCAGTGAATTCTTTGATTAATTTGTTAAGTGGAGAACAATTTGATTTTCAAAAGCTTTGACAAAAATTTTAGAAGAATTTGTTCTAAAGTCGTGTTCTGTGAACATTTTATAAGTGAAGGATAAATTGATTTTCCAAAGTAGATTGAAAGTACAAAATTAAACAATCGATTTATTTTATATTGTATGAATTAGGACAAAAAAAAGAAATGTGCTTTATTGGTTTAAATGAAGCCATTCAAAATAGATCTAAAAAAATATTAAAAGGCTGAAATTAATCAAAAGATCAGTTAGCAAAATTTTAAAACTTTTTTATTCAACGTAATAGATTAAAAACTTGAATTTGGAGTAGCTTAACAGAAATTTGAATTATGTATAGTAAGTAGCAGATTTATCGAGGTCGTAAATAGGGGAAATAGATATACTCCAATTAAAATAAAGTGACAGTGTCAGTGCCTACAGTACGTAGCCACTGGGTGTTTTTCGATACCGATTCAAAACGGACAATATGTCTCAAAAGAACAAATTTAAGCCAAGTGGTATTTAGCTAAAGGTGATTGAAGATGCCAGACACTAATTTAAGCTTAACTGAAAGTGCATACTGGGCTTTATAAATGAAATAAGTATGTTGGTCTACTTGCATTGACAGAATGTATATAGGAAATTTTCGGTATGAAGATCCAGCAGAAAGATGTAAATCAGTAAGAAATGTAAGATTTGCAGACGTATCATCACGTTCATGCTACTGACCCAATCAGTGTGGAATTTTCAGTCATACTGTAGGTCTTAACATTGAGTTATTGTTATTTAGTTTTCATGCAGAGCTTACAATTTTGTTTGTTGGTTTTTTAAGTAAGTTTGAAAGGATTAAGAGTGACACAAATAGATTGCACTCAAAGCTACCTTCTACCTTTCAAATTTTCGACAAAACTCGATAGGATGTTTGTCCAAATTGTGAGACTAGATTAAGCCCACATAATGGCTGACACTGAAACCAGTCTTTTTTTCCCCAATTCGCAAACAATATTCGTTCATATCCTCTTATCTACCGTATTGCAGGCAATTATAGCTTACAGAAAACACCGTTATGTGTGCTTATACCATGGGTACATACTGCAAGAGCGGAACCGGAATCTCATATACTTCATCAAATCTATTGAATCTCACTTACGTACAAAGTAAAAACGCGTAATAAGATTGCCGATGTCGATCCACCAGTTTCATAACCGTATTTATCGTATTTACCGTTTGTATATTAGTCGGTCACTGTTACTTACCTTGAATTTTTTTTTTTGTTTACCAAGATTTTATAGTTTTATATAACAAAGTCGGACAGTTGTCGTTCATTTGGGTCATTAAACTATGGAACATCAAATATCACTGGTTCCAAGGCTGCAGCCATAGATACTTAAATGTTATTGTTTTTTGTTTTTTTTTTGAAATTCTCGAAACGCCAATATTTTTATCCTTGTGTCATTAAGTCGCGGTTGCATATTTTACAGCTAATTCATATTTAATTGATTCAAGTTTATAAAAAACACTACGTATATTTTGTCTAGAACCAGAATGAGGAACTAGTGATTAAGCTTCTTGGGATAAATTATCTTTTTGAAACCGTTAATTAATTCTATTTTTCATCAACTTGTTTATGAGAAAAAGCAAATGGCACTAGTCCAGCGCGACGGGATTCAACCCTAAGGGGATTTATCTATATCCACATTCTATCCAACAACCGGTAAGCAGCCAAAAGATTATCCGTCAAGAGCTGTCCATGATGGGGCACTTTCCTCCTTGAGTTAATCGACTGAAATCACGCATATTATGTTGCCATTGCGAAAAAAATTAGCCAAGCCAATAGTGCTGGAGCCAAACTGACTATGAGTTTGCATCTCCGACTTGCACCAGTCCATTTGTCATTCTCCGATCGTATTTGTAATCAAAGTTTGTCCGCTGTATTTCATTTACCACTTCATTCAATTGGAGTTGGCACGCCGATTGTCAGCCATTTGAGCAGATGTTGGCTGCATTCTGCCTGTACTTAGGCCCCCACTCCTTGACAGATAGAGAAATGCAAACAGAGAAACAAAGCAAACATATTGAGCTGGCAAACTAACTCTTCGACTTCCTAGTTTTCACTTTTTCGAACGCTGTGGCTGTGTAGCAGCGCACTTAATGAACAGATTAAAGAGTGACAAAAAAAAAGAAGACTAAAAGAATATTTACATTTCGTTGAGTTGTCCCTTGTCATGCGCGACGATATATTTTAACACTTGTACGAAAACAATTAAAAATCTAAAATGGCACTTTCACAGCAAGGCAAATGGGTGCGCCTGCGCTGGTAAACGGCAATAAATTTGGCCCGACCATTACATTGGTGACATTTGAAAGATTAGCGTTCCAATTTTTGCAGCTACGTACCGTCAGAGTGTCAGATGTAGCGGCTGATTTACCTGTATATAGACAGGTTAATGGTGTGACTTTCGGTGTGGTTTACATTTTGTTTTGGCATGAACAGCATTGCGCGCATATTTTAAAGAATCACCATTTAAGTAATCTTCGAAACTGAGTTATTGGGATAATGTTAAAGGTCAGCGTTGGTAAATGATATTCTATTCTACCTCCGTCATCCGCTTCAGACTTTAAATCATCAGGAAGATTCCCATACGGGTAGAGTGGGTAATGCCTCTACAGCACATCGAAAAAAGTAATAGATTACGATAATTACGACATTTGTTGTAAAATTTGACAGCTCCTTAATGTCGTCTGTATATTATATGATTGTGACGTATATTCGCAGGGTAAGGCTGAATGCAAAACGCTTGTGGCGAAAGCTTTACCCAAGAACATGAAAAAATTTAAGCCGAAGTCTCAGACCTATTATCTTAAGTTCTTCGAACTCACTTGAAATTTGAAATGGTCAATAGGCTGATTTTTCTGCTACAGAGTTTAGGTTATCGTACAACAATGGAGACCAGAAGCACAATTGATGTACCGAAGACAGATTCCAGGGTTATCGGCCTTAATCGATCTGCTTAGATTTGAATACCCGTTTTTTTTTCTGTGGAGTAAAGAGTGTCTCATTATCGTAGCCGTAATAAAATTTTATTTGTTTTCCTATTCACACCTGCATATTGATGGTATTTGTAGAAAAATAATGACCTACTATTACTACAACAGATGAAATGTTAACATAAGTGAGACAGTGTTAATATTAAAAAAAAATCCATACAAAGCTATGATTTCAAACCGTCAGATTTATAATTGGTATGGGTTTCTTTATTTTCAGATAATTGACCCCCTTTGAGATGAGCACCTGTGACTGTCTTGTCGGGGTGCCGACAGGTCCGACACTAGCATCAACATGTGGTGGCAGTGCTTTTATGCTTTTTATGGGGCTATTAGAGGTATTCGTACGATCACAGTGTGATCTTGAAGATCCATGCGGCAGAGCTAGTTCCAGGGTGAGTAAACGCAATAAGTTAACAGTGAGCGTAATTTTCATTAATCAGATTTAGGAAATATTTTCATATTTTTGAAGTAATACTTCTTTAGGCACTTGATTGATTGACTTGGGGGGTAAGCTAGTAAATGCGTCACAAAATCGTTACGGAAATTGCGAGCGGAAGTTGAGACGGACATATAAGTTAGTGAGATTAAAAGAGAGAGAGTAACGTTTCGTTTCGAATATTTCTGTAGAGGTAAGAGAGATAGATGCGAGCACAAATTTTCGTTCACTCTTTCTCTCAGCCAGTTACGTTTAATTATCTAATACACATCATACAGTGCAGCAATGATACCAGATCGGGGGATTTATCACTTTTTGCGGGATTTTCTCACTAATAATAATAAGCTAAAAGGGACAAAGAGATTTTTCAGACCTCATAGTACAAAAAGAAAGATTTTATTTTTTGGTCAAATTTTGTTCCTAATTGCTCATTTCATTAAGAATAAAAGAATTATTCAACCTACGATCAAATTAAATGTTTTCATGTTTGGAAAAAAATCATTCGAAATATCCAAATGCTTTCATTTTCTTTTTTTTATTATGTCTCATAAAATGACATATGTGAATCACGGGTATTTTGAGTATAACCGTGAAATAACCTGCCCCTAAAGTCTGGTATCACTGCAGTGCACGACTATTATCTGTATCACACTGTAGGAGCAACAGAGACAGGTGCGAGCACACAGTTTCTTTTCATTCTCTCATAGCCAGTACGTTTCGTATATCTAAGACACGCCTATTGAGAGGTTGGCACTTTGGTATTTTTGTTTGCTTTTTGATTTTTGCTAACTTGGTAATTTATATCTGGTTACGGTAAATTTTTGAGCAGATGTACGAAGAATGCGAACTCGATATCACCTCATTTAAATGCTACCTTACTGCTTCTGAGTGATGCATTATTTGTATATGCTTCCTCACCATCCATATAAAACTTTTTTATTCGCTATTCAAAAAATTACACAATGCACTCATTTTCTTCTTTTGACTGATGGTGAATAGTAATAATTAATCATATTATTTATATAAAGACGTGAAATTCTAATTTGTTAAGGGTTTGTAATAAGCAAATAGGTAGATGATCTCCCATGTCTTCTAGCAGCTGGTAATTTTGTGTAAAATCAAATCAAATAATTTGAGTTTTTTGTATAAGTGGCAACCGTGGCCTATTGTCTGTATCATACTGTAGGAGCAAGAGAGAGCAGTGCACGCGCCCATTTGCTTGCTCTCTTCCTCTCATAGCCAGTAAATTATTGAAAATTGATATATTAGAATGTATAAACTAAACATGTATACATAGATGGAGCTAAAGAAGTTTTACTTCAATCGTGTGGTCTAAAGCACACTCTTTCTTTTTTTTTTATGAAGTTACTTTTTTTTTAAAATGCAATTAGTTTCGACCTAATCTTAGGTAAATTTACGCTTATTCTTTTAAATGAAACCAAAATAGAGGTAAGAAATAAAATAAATAAATATTTATTAAAAAATTATTTCATTTATAATAAAATAAAAAGAAAGAAACATTAAAGTAATTCTAATATATAATAAAATAATAAAATTCATTATTTTTGAAGATATTTTTTTACTTTATAAATATTAATGTGTTTATAATAATGTAAATGCCAATCGAACTTCTCATCCTTTATAACCTTGTAGCGAAAGCTCTTAAGTCGAGAAAGAAAGCTCTCACTGTAAGATTACGATTATCTTGGGTATTGATATTTTCATCTTGCCGTCGAAATATATATTTTACTATTGCATGTATTTCTTTGCGAAAAAAAAAATTTAATTGCATATTACATAATATGTATTATATATTTGAAATATACACTTCTCTATTAATATTTTCCATACAAATTAAACGAAATAGAGACTTTTTCCTCAAGAAGAAATAGAAATCAATATCTTATATTGGATCAGCATTAAAAAGCACCTAACATTTTTGAAAAGTTAAAGCTTGCGGCAATGACACAAAAAGTTGGTTCCTAGACTTGGGAAGCTAAAGTCAAGTATAGTGTAGGTATAGCTGAATATAAAAGGTTATATTTTTCAAATTGGCAACACTTTTTTTAGCAACAACCAATTTGACAACAGATTTGATTTCGATACACGACCCCATTTGTTAAAGAAACTGCAAATTTCCAATTTGCGATGTATTTGAAACAGCCGCAACGCCTATTATATTCCCAATGTTATACTTAAAAATAATGACATAAAATTGTATGTCTTTTAAAATTTACTACGGTTTTATTGGATTTTAAAATGATACACCTCGGCATAAACCCCATATTACTTTAAAATTTCGATACAACAACTAAACGTGCACTACTGTGTCGCACGAAACTTTTTCGATCACTACAAGTTCAGCTGAATAGTACCCAGCAATCATTTTCCCAGTCAAAAAAATGAATGTTTGTAGTTGGGTAAAACGTTTAAAACAAATCAGTTGCAAAAAACGTCAACTTGGGGCATTTTTTGTCTGCCTAGTTTTGAAATCAATCGGTCTTACTTATAATCATTTTTAAACTCCACACTAAATATTTGATACGTCACAATATGCAAATTTGTATGGAAAATGAGTTCGAAAAATTTAGCCTGGACCCTAAAAATGATTACTGGTATCGCGGAATAATTTTACAACCGCATATTAAAATTTACAATTTCTGTGTGTTATATGTTTAGTTATGAGTATCAATTTAAGCATATGGTAAAATACCAAATATTTGTCTCGGGCCAAACATATTCGCACCTACACTATTTCAAACAAAATGGCCACGTTCAAAATTGAAGCGAAAATCAATAAAAATATGCGCACCCTGTATTGTACACAGAAGGTCATTTACATTAACCCGCGCAAAGAAGTGCCATGCAATAAAAAAAAAAATAAAATGTTTCCAAACCAAATACCAATGTCATCTCCTTTCAGTTTCGATCGGAACCCGATTACGAATATGACTTCATTGTTGTTGGCGGTGGATCAGCTGGGTCTGTGGTGGCGTCACGTTTATCCGAAATTCCGAATTGGAAAGTTCTTCTCATTGAAGCTGGTAAGTAGATTACGATTATGGAAAATAAGTCCACCAATTTCAGATATTCATGAACCGGAACGAAATAAGGTCGCAAATTTCTGACAAGGTTAGAAGTGCGAAAAAAAAAATGCAACAAAAATGTAGTTGGATGTACGTGCAGGCCTCTTCACGAATTCATTCATAGGGGAATAAATTAATTAGTTTCAGTCAATTGTTAGACGAGTCAACACGTTGTGTGATGTATTATCGGCGCGTGCATTTAACGCTTAGCCCAGTGCCATAGTGTAATCTGTTATGTTCATAATACATATCTGCTAGTAAAATCTGCAGGCAATTATCGCACGCTATATTTATATTCTGCTCGCACCAAAGCGGCACTTCATGGTGTGGAAAGATGTTGCTTTAACCAAGCATAACACAAACATTGTATAGCCCTATCCTTCACAAGCACTTTATGACTTTGCGGTAAGGCGGCCGGCCGGCGGTTATGTTGGCGGTACTGGGGCTGCGGTGTAAGGTGTGTGACCCACCAAATTGGATGGAAAACTCACCTAAAAGGCCCATTGTTATAAATTGAAAATATGTTTCTTTTATAAAGCTTACGTTAACATCGCCTTCGTGGTTTATTGCTGGGACGATATGATGGCAAAAACAGTACATGAATTACGTAAGCAGAACGTTATGCTAAATTAAACATAATACATAGGCATTTGACGGAGTAAACTGTTGATTTGATTAATTGTGAGGGAGTTAGTCAATGGAAGATATGGTGGGCATTTGAGTCGAATGGACAGGAAGAGTAGAAGTATTTTTGGTTTTAATTCCAATTCTTTGACCTCGACTTATAGGAGATAGATGGAGCTGCTTAATTCATTTACTGAGCTGGATTTTGTATCTGTCCAGTGCTAGGTATTTTTTTTTTAAACCCATAAGCCAATGAGAAAATTCCGATATAAAATATCATTTTCGCACTTTTATTACCCAAGAACCAAGCTAACATTTACAGCAGTTGGTTTGTTTTTTTTTATATTTTTAACTAAACTTAACCAAACAACATAAACAGTGATTGCGATTAACAAAAATAATTTTAGATACATATTAGACTAGATATAGCACTTCTAAGTTCTACCCATTTCGTTTGTAAATAGCAAAGGAAGCCCAAGCGTCAAACGCAATGAGCTCCATCTTTCGTTACCTTAAAGTGAGCAAAGAGATTAAAGTATTTGATGAAAAAGGTTCGATCAACGGTGGTACCCTCTTTCTACACACTGGCTGCGCGCACATTATTGAAAGAAAGCGATGCGATGTGAGAACCTATTAGAGAAGCAGTGAGAGGCAGAACTTAAAAATTTGACTTTAAAGGCCAATATCTCTAAAATGGTAGCACAGATGGTAAAAAAGTTAAAGTGTGACAAATATTTTTCAATTGTCTATTAAACACGCCCAATTTGTTTGACCTAAGCTAAATATAGTTATAATAATTTAATAAATATGTGTACTTGCCTATCTTTGAACGAGAACTCTGTAGCTCACACGATTTTTCTCATAGCATGAAACAGCTCCTGAAATATTTATATCCTAAAGTCTAGTATGCTGCTCGCGCTTAAATTAAGCTCCCATACAAAAATGTCTGCATATATAAAACTAAGCAAAGCAGTTAGGCCAAGCAGTACGCAGTTCAACCTAAATTTGCTAGCCAATGTACAAAAAATTGTTTGAGTAGAAAAATGAATAGATAATTTCTGGCGCAGTGGCTTAGTGGTTAGTGTGTTGGACTACTAAGCGAGGGGTCCCAGGTTCGAATCCCGAGAAAAACCCAAATTCCAACTTAAGGTTTTTTTCGCTGCGCCACCTCTCGCGAACGTCTGACAAACATCCGAGAGTATAACTGTCATGAAAGAGCTTCTCAATTGGCCGTTTGGACTCGGCATAAAATTGTAGATCCCTTCCATTCGTCCCAAAAATAAAAAACTCACACAAGACGAATGGTTGTGAGAAGCTAGGCTTGGGTCCATACGGACCTGTTGCGCCAATTATATTATATATATGAATAGATAATTTTTCTTCCTCCATGAGGAAGCCTTCAACGCGTGAGACGCTTAAAATTTTACCCTGCCGTGGTTTTCCAAGAACTGACGCCAAACATTCTCCACGCTGACTTCCCTACCTATGTTGCAGTTCATTGCTGTGCTGCTGCTGTTATCATAGAGCGGTTTTGGTGTTGTTTTCCAATCACCGATGCTGCTGTTGCCGCTGTTGCTATGCTAGCTGGTAATCTGTTCTCGCAGAATGATAAGAACATGTTTACGTTTACGAAGTATATAGGAGGTACTTAACATACAGTGGACAGGAGTTGCCATGCGTTTGAAAGCTGTGTGGATTCGCCCACAACTTAGACAAAAGCGATAGTCCCAAGTGGAGGCCTTTCATAAAATCCCAATATACTCGTAGGTTTAAAATATCCATTTCATTTTATTTCTTGGAATTCGTGCAGTACAAGAACGATTACTTACCCCTTTGTTTTGGGTTTCCTTAAAAAAAAAGAGAAAACAACACCAAGAATTGTGTTGGATTTACAACATCACACATTTCTAACACAAACGATTAAAGAGCTACCCAATAGTAAATACGCGTCTGGCTGAAAGGGTCAGCACTACTTAACACGCAAATATACGTGACATGTATTTTGGTCGGCCATCTTGTTTACGAGGTATAGACATTTTGGAAAAATTCCGCATGTCTAATGCCAAAATGCACGTTCTTGGTGTTATAAATTAAAAATTAAGCTTCTTGACTCAAATTTGTATTCCGAGAGCATGACAGCGGCTCCCATTTGTCGCTTACAAAATCGCTTCAATGTGCACAAAACAAATTCTTTCGCATGCAAATTCTTCTTGCGTCGACGACAATGTGCGCGCAGCCTAAGCTTATTCTTTACAATCACTGCAGGGGTATTGGCTGTTCTCATACTTCCAAAACAAATGTCAGGAAAATGCTACATTTCTTTCAGTCAAAGTAGTTCTTCCACCGCTTTACAAAACAACCAAAAATTAGAGAAACGGTTCGAACGACAAATGTGCAAAAAGTGGTGGGAAAATTCAAATGTAAAGGGATCGCTTTGTTGCATCTGTTTGCAAAACAGATTTTGCATTGCAAAACAAAAACACTAATGTGGTTTTCGATTAGGCTTCTTCAGATTTTCTCTCAGATTTCGTGTATCTAATCGAAACGTCACTTAATCTTTTTTGTGGTGATATTCGTGCGGTTCGAATATGTGTAGCCTTCGACACTTTTCTACGCGTTTTACATTCACTGGTTGAACTGAATATTAAAACATTCTAAATTTGCGTCCAGATTGATTTCTTAACATTTCTTCATTTATAATTAACAAAAATAGATCTACCGAACCCGAAGCAATGCATTTCATTGCATTAGTTGAAAAATTTCACGAAAACGTAAACAAACTCCACTAGTTGTCAAACTCAAGCGTACTTCTATTGGTAAATCTATGGGAAATCTGAGAAAAATTCCAGATTCGCAAAAGTGTTCTAAAATCTGAAAAAGTTTTCTTTTTTTTGTACCAAACGAACATAAAAATTGCTCTGACAGCAAAAAAAGTGCTCAGAGCGCCCAATGGAATACTACATAAAAATAAATAAAATCAAATCAGTTAGAAACTGCCATTGGAACAAATTGACAGCAACTGTCAGCTATAACCGACTAGTCAAAAAAAATGACTGGGACTAAAATGTACAACCATTTTTATGGAGGCAAATCGTTTGCTCTCTTGCTGAACTTTTTGTATTCCAGACGTATACAATTACTCTAACCCTAACATATACCTTAACACTGACTGGGTGTTGAACAAATGGTTTAAATGGCAACTTACCTCTTTTGGATATATACCTGTTTGCGCTCCACATAATATAAATAAAATGCTCTATATAATGTTGTGCATAATGAGGTTCTAAGCATTTCAACTCATTGTGAGTCTGCAACCGACCTTATTTTGATTCGAATACTAAAGCTAAGTATCCTGCTCGCGCTAAATTTTATCTCCCATACAAAAAAGGCTACAAAGATAAAATTTAGCGAGGCAGTTTAGCAAAGCAGTATCCTGTTCGCACGCTAAATTCTTAACTTCATATAGATGGGCCGATGAAAAGTCTCCACTCATTTAGCTCGCGAAATAAATGTCCGGTACATTAAATCGAAGATAAATTTTGACATAAAAAACATTTGTGCGATAAATAAAAGAGAACGCAAAACCAAAAATTCCGTTTCATGCGTTTAAAAAACACAAAAAAAAAAATGCAGGGCTTGTGGAGGAACAATGCAAATAGGAATTTACCCGACACGAAGTAACGTGTCGTCTTCTGCTTACTATTATAGAACTTATTTAAGCTGCTGCAGCAATGATAATATCTTCTTCAATTTTGCTTATATCAATTGTTTTGGAACGATTCAAACAATGCATTGTCTTTAAAGTTTGATATTCGAAAATTGTATGTACTCGAATAATTAAAATAACGTTTACTGTTATGATCAAATGGTTTCTGTCCTATCTATATGATGTTTAATAATTTAGCGAGCATTTATCTTTGGTGTGGAGAAATGAAGTGGAGACTAGGGACGCTAAAATTTAGCGCGAGCAGGATACTAGGCTTAAATGCAAATAAATATCACGCCACGATTCAATAACCGAGCGGATAACCCATTCACAATTAATGGAACATGTGTGTCTGGTGGAGCTCTAAAGTTCACAGTGTCGTCACTTAATTCGCAGCACCAAAGAGTTTTTTTGAAGTGAAAACTTAATTTTTGAGATAAGATAAAACCATTGAACTCGCGACACCAGTGTTCGTATTTCCAACACTTTTTGACGAAAAAATGCTTAACTTGAAAAAGAAGATGCTTTTTTCAATAATATAATGCCTCAAATATTTTTTTTTTTTGTAAAGGGAACAATAAATCAAAAACTAAACACAAATGTAAAAAAAGTAAACAAAAACAATTTTTATTTATACAACAATTTGATTGGGGACGTTTAGTAAGTCTGACAGCTCTCGCACTAAGTGAATCTCGGTTTTGATTGGTCGAAATCGGTTTCAGTTGACGTCTATGGAGGGGTAGCCGACGAATCTAGTCAAGAAATTCGTGACTGAGTACTAAGTTGACAGTTCGCGTATGTGGATGACGTTGAAAAAGTGACGTTCCTAACCAATCTAGTTTTTGCGTTCAGGTTGCATCTCATCCAGACCAATCTAGTCGACTTAAAATGACTAGATTCTTGAATGCGGACATTCCACTTACTGAAAATGGACGCTGGAATTATTTTTAAATAATGAGAGATAAAGTGTTCGGAAAATGAACAGAGTTTGAAGACCGAGGTTACATATAATTTTTTTTTGGCAAAGATTTTGTAAGAATGTTCAAAAAATGAAAGTCATGTTCAAAGTAAAGTATGTTGAATCAAAAAAAAGTTTAAAACATATTTAAAACAAAATAAGATGCCTTTTTGAAAAATAACACTTTATTTAAAAGGATTTCCTACACAATAAAATATTTCTGACGATTCAACAAATACACACGTAATTGTTCAAGTGCCGCGCACAGTGTTACTGTTTGTTTTTTTGTGGATTACTTTCTTTTACCTAATTAGTTTTATCGATTTCATTGAAACAGGTGGAGACGAACCGGTCGGCGCACAAATTCCTTCGATGTTCTTGAATTTCATTGGAAGCGACATTGATTGGCGTTACAATACGGAACCGGAGAAAGGTGCATGTTTGTCATCCAAAGAACAGCGTTGTTACTGGCCCAGAGGCAAAGTTCTGGGAGGCACTTCAGTTCTCAATGGTATGATGTATATTCGTGGTAATCGAGAGGACTACGATGACTGGGATGCAATGGGCAATCCGGGATGGAAATACGATGATGTGCTGCCGTTCTTCAAGAAATCAGAAAACAACATGCAACTGGATGACGTTGGTACGGATTTCCATGCGCAAGGAGGACTGCTGCCTGTTTCGAAATTCCCCTACAATCCACCGCTGTCGTATGCCATCCTTAAGGGTGGAGAAGAGCTAGGTAAATGTGCTCATTAAATGCGTAATTCTCTATTGCAATTTAAAATTTCTTTTGTTCATAGGATTTGGAGTTCATGATTTGAATGGAGCCAATTCGACTGGTTTTATGATTGCCCAAATGACCAGCAGAAACGGTGTACGTATGAGTTCGGCGAGAGCTTTCCTTCGTCCGGCAAGATTAAGGACAAACTTGCATATTCTACTCAACACTACAGTTACTAAAGTACTGGTGAATCCTTCAACAAAGAGTGCTCACGGTGTCGAAGTTATCGATCAGTACGGCAGCATGAGGAAAATTTTGGTCAAGAAGGAGGTGATTGTGAGCGGCGGAGCAGTAAATTCGCCCCAAATTCTTCTATTGAGTGGAATTGGACCGAAGGACGACCTCAGGAAGGTAAGAAAGATCACCCAAACTGTATACTCAGAGTTTATTTTTGTTTTGCGAAGGATAGTCGCATTTGATTCATAATAGGAACTTTAAAAACTCACTCGTCAGATAAGTAGTTTTTGCTCCAATAACCCATGCTTATTGTAAACCTGAGGTAATGTAACAATGGGCTTCAACCTTTAAGTAAGATATTGTCTTCAAAATGATGACCTTCATATATTTGCACATTTCCGCAACTAACTACGTTGCCAAACTGACACTTTAATTTAACATTCAATTTAAGCTTGCGAAAACCACTTACAACAATAGACTTATTTTATCACAAGCACTTCCTCCGGGGTCTTTGAGCAGTCTAAAAAGATTAAAAGTGATCTATTCGTGGCTGTCACTTAGGCCAAAATAATTATAAGGCGCCTTGTCATACCACATACATCTAGTAAACAGTGTTTTACCCTAGATGCTCGTTGAACCAGTTTGAGGTTTAGTTGAGCGTAAGAGACAATGTTATAATTTGGTCTTGCGCCATTAATAAACAAGAAGCCAAATGAACTGTAGCCACCGTAGACTTTCTATACATAGTTTTACCAGATCACGCGATATTGATCAGTCTTAGAAATGTCTAACTAATTGTTGACGTGAAACCTAGAAATAATCTTGTTCACTGTCCAGACTCTATCAAACAGTTGTCCAAGTTGAACGACAATAGCTCGTTTAAAATATAATTTATAGATATGTTCAGCTAATCCAATATTTGAGAATACTTCTGACAATTCCTCTCTAAACCGAATTATGACATTTTAAAAAAATTACTACTTTTCTGACTGCACGGTGTTTGTCCGAAATAGATATAAAAACTACCTCAAGAAATTGGCTCTTGTTTTCACAGTTAAATTGTAAATTGTCGCGATTAGGAGATAGGATATCTTGTATCGTTATCCGCTGTCCAGAAGCGGGCAGATCTAAGCTGAAATTTGTATAAAACATATATCGGGAATACCTTCTAGCTTGTAGCTTCGGAATACTCTAACGGATTGCAAAGAGTTTCTTTTGTTATAAAGTTCGATTATTTGTAAAGATTTTGATTAAGTATGTTCTTTCTAAAACATACTCCCCTCCCCTCTCGAGGCATCCGTTCGGAAAAAATTCCGAAAATCTGTTCGGAACTCAAATTTCGTTCGAAGTATCCATCCGGAAATAATTAAATGAAGCATACAAACGCGTTTATTTGACGTTAAAATATTCCAAAGCAATTGGTTGTCGGAGAGCTCCGGAAAAAAATTGCCTAGCATCTGTCAAAAGTAAGTGACATAAGACTGTACGGCAATGTGCGTTATATACCAATTTTCCGAAAGTTGTATCGGAACGGATATCTCGAATAAAATTCCGGCGATATCGTACAAATCGGAGAATATACCTCGATAGGGGTGACGAATCTATACCCACTTTGTAAATTTAAAACGTTTTCTTGCATTTCAGGTCAATGTTCGCACAGTGCACGATTTACCTGGTGTTGGCAAAAATCTCCATAATCATGTCGCTTACTTTACGAACTTCTTCATCGATGACGCTGACACTTCACCACTTAATTGGGCCACCGCCATGGAATACCTGCTGTTCCGCGATGGCCTTATGTCAGGTACGGGAATATCCGATGTAACGGCAAAAATTGCGACACCTTATGCCGATCGGCCGGATGTACCCGATTTGCAGTACTTTTTCGGTGGATATTTAGCCAGTTGTGCCAAGACCGGCCAAGTCGGAGAACTGCTGTCCAATAATTCGCGTAGTATTCAAATCTTCCCCGCTGTACTGAGTCCGAAAAGTCGAGGCTACATCACTCTAGGATCTAATGATCCGCTTAAACCACCGAAAATCTTCGCCAACTACTTGGACGACGAACGAGATGTTAAGACTCTAATCGAGGGAATTAAGTTTGCCATTCGATTGGCCCAAACAAGTCCACTAAAGGCGTACGGTATGAAGCTGGACACGACACCTGTGAAGGGCTGTGAATCTATAAAATACGCCACCGATGAGTACTGGGAATGTGCTATAAGGCAAAACACCGGACCGGAGAACCATCAAGCGGGTTCATGTAAAATGGGTCCAGCACATGATCCATATGCTGTTGTCGATCACGAATTGCGGGTGCATGGTATTCGAGGTTTGCGTGTAATGGATACCTCAATCATGCCCAAGGTGACAGCTGGTAATACACACGCGCCGGCAGTGATGATCGCCGAAAAGGGTGCCCACTTGATAAAGAGAGCCTGGGGTGCCAGGCAGTAGAGCAATAGCAATTGTTGTTACCCACATTTTTGTATATAGAATTTAAGTGAACCAAATAGAGAGACGAGCGAGGAGTAAATAAAGCGAACACGCACATGGGCTCTTGACATAAAAGATTGTAATTTTCCAATAATTAATTCAATAAACAAAATAGTATTTATTTATTGTAAGTGCCTAGCTTTGCTTTTGTGTGCTTTTTGATTTGCCGGAAACGGAACCGATTTGCTTTTTCATGTGATGAATGCAATTTTCCGATTGCCGGTATAAAAGGTACCCGCATTGAACTGTTGCAAATAGTTTGAAAATGTTTGCGTTGAAAGCTGTGTCAGTTTGTTTTCTTTTGGTGCAGTTATTGGCAGTCGGTTGCATGACAGATGTGCTACAGAAAAGCACATTAAGTGCAAGTCCTAGTGCGGTTGATTTTAATGCTGTTATGGATACGTGTAACTCTAGTTTTTCAATACCAATGGGTAAGTACATAATCATATGCGGATCATTTTCGGACATTTGCATGTTCGTTGAAAAGAAAAGTTTGCAAAACTTCAGTTACAAATTTTACACGTCAACAAAATTAGGCAAACGGATCATTTTTGGCAGTTTACCACGATTGTTTCCATAAATTTGTCAAATGTAATTATCTTTAAAGCATAATTTAAAAAGTACAGGCAGTTAGTACTAATTCTCTTATATAAAATAGTAAAATTTATCCGCACGTATGTGGAATTAAACGCGCATCACGTTAAAACTATTAATCCACTCTGTATGTATTACTCAGAAGATTTAGATTTTATGTCATCGCAATAAGCCAACTCGTTCAGATGATAGCTATGCGAATTTAAAATGTTCTAAGACTTTCTACTTTGTGAGCCAATATTTGTAGTTAAGAAATGATTCAAGCCACCGATAAAGTTTTTGACTTACCAGAGAAAACGACTAGTAAATGTCTTGTCAGATTGTTTTGTTAAGAAAGAGGACTCGTAGTATGTAGTAGAAAAGGACAAGTGTGACAAGTCTTCTATATTTTTTTTATTTAAACAGGGGGACAATATTTTTACGGGAATATTTCCTTCAGTCAGTTTTATTTTATTTTATTTATTTATTTATTTATTTATTTATTTTAGATTGGGTTTAATTTTTCTTTAAACGGAAGCTAATTTCGGAAATTAATTTAAAGCCCCAATTTAATTTTCACAGAATATTTAACTCAATTTAATAGCACCGGAGCTCTGCCGGATGAAACAGATAAAACTGGGATGGTATGTCAAATGAACTAAAAATTCCAACTCTCAAACACTAAAACCATTCACTTTGTAATACTCTCAGTGTTATATGAGGTGCTTTTATGAGAAATCTGGTCTTATAAATGATTGGAAACTAAACAAAGAACTGTTGCAACAAGTAATGTGGCCAGCTACTGGAGATTCCGTTGAAGTTTGTGAACGAGAAGGGAGTAATTATCTTTGGAGTTATTGTACTTGAATACAAAATTTAATTTTTACGTACGTTATTTGACTCATTGCAGAAAGTGAATTGAATGCTTGTACACGAATGTATGCAATAGCAAAGTGTTTAATGATTCGAGCTATTGTAGATGCTAGGGACAAGCAAGTCGTTTAATGGATGACAATGGAGCAAAATTCAATAGTATATCGAAAGTTAAAATTATTAAAAATGTGTAATAAACGTAAACCAATAAATTCTAAGGTTTAAAGCAAATTCCTGATCTAGATTACTTTACATTTTCGATTTGCAAAAAAAAAAAAAAGATAAACACTCTTATAATAAGCAAATTTGAATAACTTAAGTACGTTAACTAGCAAATGTCAGTAAGCATACAAAAATTTAACGTAAACTAAGTACGCTGCTCGAGCTAAATTGAAGCTCCCATACAAAATCCGTTCAGCCGGTACTCAGCTCTAGGTAAAAAATCAAACTTTTGTTTCAGAGTGTACTGCACGTCTAAATTTAGCGGGGCCATTTAATGGGTGGGCACATTTTCTCAAGCTAAATTGTGACAGATCGTTGTGTTCTATTGTTCTGTTGCGGAATGACGTTAAAGTACTATTCCTAACAACCTTGAATCGGAAATGGTTAAAATATGAGACAATTCAATTGTTGAAGGAAGTTTTTTAAAAGAACAGCTGTTTACTGTGACACTTATCCACGGCGTACGCTATGTCAAATTTTAGCTAGCCTTTTAAGCCTAGTATTCTGTTCCAGAAAAGCTAAATTTAAGCGCCTCTCCAATGTCTTAATTTTGACAGTGTAAGTTCCGTCAAAAGAAAAACTGTGTTGGTAAAGCTTATTGACTGTATTCTGTTACTTTTTTTGTAATTCTACAGCTCCATCCTCATAAACCTCTTTCATTTCTCCTCGTTAAAATATTCCATTTCAAAAACAAATTAAATTAAAACTGACGAATTTCTAACTATTGTCTATACTGTTTCTTACTTTCGTTTGAAATTTTGTTACGAATACCGATATTTTTTCTGATCTATCAAAATTTAGCTGTGAAAAAAAAAAATATTTTGCATTAATACGCTCACTTAAATTCTGTAGAGATTTTTCGTACAGTGGCTAACAGTGCTTGAATTGCGTAGGGCTTGGGTTAACTGCTTTGGTTAATTTTATCTTTGGAGACATTTTTGTATGGGAGCTTAATTTAAGCGCTTAATTTAGCTATTGTTTGGAGGGCTTTAGTTAAAGTTGGAAAGCAGCTTAAATTAAGTTTACCTCTAGAGCCGTACTTAGCTTAACTTATACTTTGGCAATTAAATTAATTGAACTACAATCACAGCGCAAAAAGGGCATCGCCATTAATACTGAAATGACAGAATGTCATTGCAATCTGACAAAGAGTATATATAAATTAACCATTATGGACTTATGGTACCTATATGCAGTGCATGTGAATTTAGCAAATATTTGCTGAAAGTTTCCACCGTACATTTGTACTTCATTACCCAGAGAGAGAAAAATAAAATAATGTCGTTTTCCATTGGTTTCACTCGGGAATCCACTCAATCTGTGATTCAATGGAACAACAAAACTGCTTCTGATTGAACCCACAAAAGTATTGGTGAAATGCCGAAAAAAAATCTACGGCGGCTGTCAGCTGACTTGTATAAAATACATAAAATACATTTGTGTGAGTGCTTCTTGAGTGGATTCTGACTTCAAATCCAGAAGCGCATTTCTCTTCTCAGAATCACCAGAAGAGTTTTTTTGTGCCAATCTAACGGTCTCAGAAGTGATTTTTTCGATTCCGGACTCTCCCGGACGCTTCCTTTTGCCCAATGGAAAACCACATAAGTGAACACCCCCTAACCGGCTGAATACAGCCTGTCTGTGCGAAATGTCAAAAATGTTGTTTTTGCATGACAGCCGTCACTTTTTTCTGCAATAGAAAGTAGATAATTGTGGTGCTTTCCTGGTGAATTTTAATTATTTGTCTGTCCAACTGAATTAAAAAAAAGTAAATTGTAAAACAATTTGACAGATATCATGTCTTCTATGGCTAAATCTGTGGTAAGTTAATAGGATTTAACTCAATCCTCTTAGCATATATATAAATAATTAAATTCCATAGCAGCCATTGAGCGCTAGTTCGGCACAACCATCCAATGTTCAGGAATTTAACATACGTGTACCGAAAAATCTGCGGAAAAAACACCACGTTATGCGATTCAATGCCACCCTTAACGTAGATTTCGCCCAATGGCGTATGGTGAAGCTGGAGAGGGAAAACAATATGAAAGAGTTCAGAGGAATGGACGAGGATATGCCCAAGTTTGGTGCGGGCTCAGAATACAATCGTGACCTTCGCGAAGAAGTACGTCGAAAGAAATTTGGAATCATAGCGAAAAAATACCGACCAGATGCTCAGCCATGGATACTAAAAGTAGGCGGTAAGAGCGGAAAGAAATTCAAAGGCATTCGTGAGGGTGGTGTAAGCGAGAATGCTGCGTTCTATGTGTTTACTCATGCTCCTGATGGTGCAATAGAAGCGTATCCACTTAACGAATGGTACAACTTTCAACCAATACAAAGGCATGTGCTCATAAAACTTTGACAACGGACGAGGTGCTATGACTCTTTGATCTTTGCAGGTACAAAGCCCTATCGGCTGAGGAAGCGGAACACGAGTTCGGACGAAGGAAGAAAGTAATGAATTACTTCTCCCTTATGTTGCGTAAGCGTTTGAAGGGCGACGAAGAAGATCCGGAACAAGATCCAGATGAGGTTAAAGTTAAGGGCGGCTCGAAGAAGGCAAAGGAACTGAAAATAAGTGACATGGACGAATGGATTGATTCCGAAGATGAATCTGACAGCGAAGAGGACGAGAAGGAGAAGAAAGAAGAGGATAGTGACGACGATGCCAAGAAAAAGAAAAAGAACAAGAAAGGATTGCCCGACAAAAAGAAGAAAAAGGACGTCGACGATGAGGCTTTCGAGGAGTCGGACGATGGTGACGAAGAAGGCAGAGAAATGGATTATGATACAGAATCTAGCGAAGAGTAAGTTTATTCGGAAATGATTTCCTTCATGCTAAAGCTGACAAATTATGTTATTCAATAGCGAACCAGATCCAGAATCGAAACTGGACAAGGACATGAAATCTGTTGCGGAGGAGGACGCTCTTCGTAAATTGCTAACATCTGATGAAGAGGATGAAGAGGAAAAGAAATCCGATGAATCTGACAAAGATGACGAGAAGAAAAAACAAAAGGACAAAGAGGAAAGCCACAAGGAGAAGAAGAAAACTAAAAAGCAAGCAAAGGATGAAAAGAAAGGTAAAATCATTACAAATTGAATTCGGTTTGTTGACAGTCCACGTATGTGAGTCATGCAAATTTGTTCATACTACTGACATCCTTCAACCAGGCAGAATAATAAATAACATCATTCTTAGCACGTCCAGATAAGGCTCACTCAGACCGTCAAAGTTCTATTGTGCAAGCGTGTTGCGCTGTCATAAAATACTTTGTTTATTATCCCTTTCAGAATCTTCAAGTGATTTTAGCTCAGATAGCAGTGACTCTGAGAATGAGGACGCCAAGAAGAAACCCAACCCCAAGGAGTCTTCGAAAAATCCATCACGTGCTGGAACACCTACGGCACCCTCGACTGATAATAGCAAGCGCAAAGCAAACAATATGCCATCTGATTTAACAGGTTCTGAGAATAGCAACAGTCCATTGAGTACGCCAGCAAAACGATCTAAAGTCGAGACTGCTCCTGCTCTGCCAGCAACCTTTGCTGGAGTTGTAAATGCCAGCAGCAAGGAGTAAGTTGATCTTATGTGTTGCTGTTGCTCCTACTAATCTGTTTTTTTGGTATTTTCTAGTGACTATGGAATCACCGAAGAAGCCGTTCGTCGATACTTAATGCGCAAGCCAATGACTGCAACTGAACTTCTTACAAAGTTCAGAAACAAAAAGAACTGCGTTTCAAGCGAACGCTTGGTCGAGACAATGACTGCAATATTGAAGAAAATAAATCCGGTCAAGCAAACGATTCAAGGAAAGATGTATTTGAGCATCAAGGTCAACAAATAGGACTGCCAAACATTTTTTTTTTTGTACTTTTAGTAGGCTTAAGAAATTGAATATAATAATAACTATTTTACCCACTTTGTGAGTTTACTGTTGAATCGGCCTTAGAATCAGTAGTATGGTTTGGAAAAAACTCACCTCTGAAACGAAGATTGCTCCCCCGTATGACAGATAGCTGCCTTACTTTTCTAACGTTCAGGGAACTTTGCAATCCCCCGCTGGTAAATAAATAAGACACCGGGCTATCAAAATGAATCCACCTCTTGCAGTAGGGCTCTAAAGTAGAGCTCTGAACACGACCAGCACTTTTTCGCTCAGTTTTACTTACGACACTGACGGCTACAATAAGATGCCTGTTTATATTGAAAGTCCCTGCAGCAATTTTAAGGACATAATCGTTTGAGTGTGCAAATCTGAAGGATGGGACAACTGCAAACCATAATAAACCTTGGTCATTCTGTAGGCAACTCGCACTTTGAAATAGCAACACGCTTCTGCAGCTGCTTAAGAAGATCACTTAGATATGCAGTTGGTATCCCACTTTCATTGTTTTAATAAATTTGTAATAGAGTCACTCACTTCAACTGCAATTCCGTCAATGCTACCTCTTAAGGTAGACCTCGTTATGCTGCAAAACCGTTTCAAAGTCCTATAACAATATAATTTTATTTGCAACATATTCACAGAGCTTTAATACTTTCTACGTCGACGAATGTGGTGCAAGCAACATACGTTAGGTAGGCGTGGAAGACAAAAGAACAAACATCACCCACAGATGCAGCAGTGTCACATACATCAGTACAACAATTCGTATTAGAGGATATCGACGCAAAAATACCCCCAAACGGATACCGGCAGAGTCCAGCGTTGAGTAGGCACGTTTAACCCTCCTAGCCACACGGTTGTCGAATGGATTCTCTCGCATCAAGAGTGGAAACTGCGCTTTTGCTGAAACGAGAGACCAACATGTGAGCAAACGCTCTTTGACATTGTATGGTCACTGCTTACCGTCATCGGTGTGGTTTACAAGCGTCATGGGATTGCGCTCCGTTCTATTGTTGAACGCTGCAAGCCTTACTTGGTTCTGGAAAGGGAACAACAAGTATTATCGACTGATTCATGGGACGTTATAACAACTTACCTCGGCCTTTTCCAACTGCAACCTGAGCGCATTCCGTTCAGCCGTTACAGCCTCCACTGAGTTTTGTTTCTCAACCAACGCCTGCGTGAGCGTCCTTAATCGAGTTTCATAAGTCGTTGGATCGGCCTGGGCGGCCATGTAGTTCGCTTTCATTTTCTCAATTTGCAGGTCCTTTGCTTGAATCTTTTCCGAGAATGCTTCAATTTGTGTGGCAATGTTTTGGCGTGTAGCCAGCAACTCTTGATTTACAACCCTCAACTCGGACTCTAGTTGTAAGGTTCTTTCCTTCTCAAAGCGGATCTCTTTGCGTAGTGCATCATCGTTGGATCGTAAAATTGCCACAGTCTCCTCGTGTTGGCGGCAAATGGAATGCAAATTACCTTTGGATGTCTCCAGCTGCATCCGGACGTTCTTGATTTCCTCTTGGAATTGCTGATTTTCTTGCTTTAGTGTGTTTAATTCTAATTGCAAAATGCGTTCGTTGGAATTATCTGCAGCTTCGTGATGAACGCTGCCGGAAGTTTTCAATTCCACAATCATTTGGTCCTTCATCTGCAAGGCCAGCTGAGCCTTCTTACGATAGTCTACCAGATCAACCCGCTGCTGCTCTGTTTCCTTTACTTGCATTTGTAGTTTCTGTGAAACATCCACAAATTCCTGCTGTATCTTCGAGATGTTCGATTCGAGTTGCGAAATAGAGTGCATGTAGCCTTTGTTTACGGCCATAGTGTCATGCAGCTCGTTTTGGATTTGGTCACGTTCATTGGTGAGCCGATGTATGAGCGTTTCCATTTGGGTGAGACGTCCTTGCATTGCAGCGAGCTGGCTACTATCGGTGAGTGCTAGTAGTTTGGTTTTCAGTTCATCCCGCTCACTGGAGATTTCGGCTAAGGCTATTTTAAATGCGGTCAGCTCCTGCACGGCAGAGACGTTTGTGTTAGGTGATTCCCGAGGTTTTTCCGATAATGAGGGTATATCGATTGCAACCGAATCTGGATGGGAACTTATAGAACTGCGACGCGACGATATACTCGATGTTGGATTGTAATCAGTCGCTTCAACAAGAACCTGCTTAGAGGGACTGGGCGATGTTCGCTTCGGAGATATCGATTTGGTAAGTGATAAGGAATTTGTTGGGTAAGTATTTTTTATAATCTCAATAGTTTCAATTTGGCTATCAGATGGAGTTGTGATAGTGGCTGTGGGAGTTTCTTGTTGTGCTTGTAGTGCCGTGGCAGCATTTTGGTCCAGTTTGTTGAGAATATTCTCCGCCTTACCGGCCAGGCCAGTTATCCATGACATTTTTTAAGGGACTTTTAGTTGAGAGGACGTACGCGTAGGCACAAATATTAAATTAAGTTACAAAATAAATGGATGTAAACTTTCACAAATGAAAATATCTGACACAATACACAACAAATTTATGCCAAGTGTCACATTTATCGTTATCTCTTCGTTTTTGACATTTAATGTGTTCAGCGCCGATGTTAGATATTTTCATTGCGACAATCTGGATCTGCATTACCGACTAAATCATTAGTGATTAGTAACGTAGGAATGGTTACGTACCTAAATCTAGGTACCGTTAAGCGGTCCATAAGAAGTATCAACACGATAGTTGAAGATCTTTTAAGGAAATACATAAAAGTTACAGGCTGGGACCAAATTAGGTTTGTCATATAACGCGTCTTTCCTACGTCTCCCCGATTTCCCCCGATATTGATATGAGAATCTACCGCAGGCTACCTGACACACAGTTTAAACCGGAAGTGAATTCAAACTGGGAAACATTCAAAGTCAAAATCAGTTTGTAGGCAATACCTCATTTTTATCTGAAGCTGTCAGTCTATTTAGTTCTTATGTCGTTTTCCATCGGTTTCACTCGGGGGTCCACTCATTCTGATTTCCAATGGAACAAGAAAACTGCTTCTGATTGAATCCACAAAAGTAATGGTGAAATGCCAAAAAATAATATACGACTGTTGTCAGCTGACTTCTATAAAATATATAAATTACATTTGTGCGAGTGCTTCTTGAGTGAAATCTGACTTCAAATCGAGAAGCGAAATTCTCTTCTCAGAATCACCAGAAGAGTATTTTTTGTGCCAATGGAACGGTTTCAGAAGTGATTTTTTTCGATTCCGGACTCTCCCGAACGCTTCTTTTTGCCCAATGGAAAACGACATTAACATAAGCTCAGTACACTGCTCGAGCTTAACTTTATTTTATCTGCTATCCACTTGGAATTTTTCTTTCCAAACATTAACTAAAACCCTAGTTAAATTTTGACATAGAGCACGCCGTGGATAAGTTTCACAGAAAACAGCTGCTCTTTGAAAATAACATACTTCAAAAATCTCCTCATCGATGTATTTATTAAAAATACTAATCCGTGCTTAGTTGTCCGCAATACAAAAATGCAACAGAACAACAGGCCACAAATATCTGTCAGAATTTAGCTTGAGAAAATGTACCGACCCATTAAATGGGCACGCTAAATTTTGACAGATACATGGAGTACATTCTGAAACAAAAGTTTGATTATTTAGCTCGAGCTGAAACTCCGGCCTGAGAGATCCGCTTAAATTTAGATCAGCTAAATTTTGGAGAGAATTTTGTATGGGAGATAAAATTTAGCTCGAGCAGGGTACTTAGCTTTGTGCTTTGCTTTCCAAATTCAATAAAGTCGGCGTAAAGCTTGCAAAAATATATCGAAGCGGCAAAGGTCGCAAAGGTCTTGTTGTGGAAAATTATACCGATTCTAAGCTTACGTGTTTTTTTTTTTTTTGACCAATTAGATATAATATATCTGTCATAAGAAAGCAGAACGACATGAAGTGATTTCTTCTCTGTTTATTAAGTACCTCGGAGTGATTATTGGCGCTCGTCTAAGCTCAAAATTATACTTGAATCATGTATACAAAAGGTCATTACAAACTGTAGCGTGTGGAAGGATGAAAAGGAGGATCGTTCACTTCACTGCAAATCGTAAATAAATTGAGTGCGTGGCATTTGTATCGGAACAATTCTCCCAACAGCTGTTCGGAAGAAAACTTCGCAGCAAAAATCCTGGGAATCGTATAAAATTGAGAACTGACAATTTTCCATTCCGACGGATAACTTGATAAGGTATAGGGATAAAGTTCCATACAAATTTCGCAATCGTGAGCTTCGATACCATAAATACCTTTAAAAACAAATCGGCTGTTAACTTGTTTACGTCTCGCAAGTGACTTAATAAAACTCTTCTGTCTCTCAGTGAGAAATACCCGGTTTAGCTAAATGTCGGTTATGTTATCCTTTATTCAAATTCGAAGTTATACAGAAGCGGCTCACTGAAGTAACATTTTTGTTGCACACCGCAGAACTACGAGCACAAATAGCACCTAGCTATATGTAGTGCATGACAGTGACACCAACGATTCGTATGACACTGCAGCTTACTTTCGCAGGTACCTAGTTTCGTAATTGGTATTTGATGGTAGCAGAAGTGCAGAACGAGTTTAATCTTACTTCAGTCTCATTCTGGTCTCGCCGCTGCTAAGAAGCTCGCTTTGGGAAACATATCGGAAGTTGAATCACAGACTTAATTCGCTCGTGCCTATCAATTAATCTAAAAACACTCGCACTTAATTAGTATTCAAAGGCGGGAATTATGATACCAAGGGGAGTTCAAATATCTATTTTATGCATCGCTCTAATGCTGGCACTTATATCGTCTGGTAAGAGTCTTAATCGGTGTTCCAAGTACTGTAATTGGTTTTTCCTCTGACATTCATAATGTGTGATCGCATTTTATACCATGACCAGTGAATATATTATATTTGTGAAAACTGTAAGTTTACAATTGACAGTTCTAGCTTATGACTAAGAAATAATTAGCTAAGGAAGAGTGTTATGAATTGTGCCAATGATATAAGTGCATTGTTATAAAACAAAGCATTGGTCAAGGGCAACAAGCGTTGTTTGTTTTTACAACTAAAATTACAACAGTAACGCATTGCAATAATAATTTATGTGTGCATGATTTGCATTAGCTAGACCATGTTTGTTTTGATTGTAATATACGAATAATAGCGTTAGCTATTAATGATGACAGGTACAAATATCGTACGCATGTACCGTTCATTTACTTAAGTGTTCACTTTAAACTTATTGGGGTGGGAGGAATCATTCTTGCAATTTGTTCAGACTTAAAAAGGTTTTGCAAATAAATGTCCAAAAAATGCGAGTCGAAACACAGAACTTCTTTAATTTTTTATTGACTAATTGAAGAGCAGTTCATTTCTTCTTTAAGTTAACTTAAGACAACAGTGTTATCTGGACAAATTTTGACATTTACTCACCACGCACGATAGTGTGTTTACCCAATTGACATACGGCCTTAAATCTAAACTCTTCTTTTTACAGGAACTTGCTGTAGCAAAGGGGAATGGAAGTGCAAGTCTGGCGATTGTGTGGAATTGGATCTACGTTGCGATGGTGCTGAGGACTGTTCAGATGGTTCGGATGAGACCTATGATCTATGCAATCAATTATTTTGTCCATATTTCGCCTTTCGTTGTGCTTATGGTGCATGCGTGTCGGCAGCGTCCAAATGTGATACAATTCAAGATTGTGCAGACAACTCCGATGAAACCGACATTTCGTGTGAAAATATCCCGCAGCGAAGAAGCGATGTCTACTTTTAGGTACTATGTACTATATGTGGAACAACATTAAAAATAAATATTCAACATTAAATGGCTATGTAGGGCAAAAGGCACAACTATTGCTTTTTATTTTTATTTGTTGAAAGAACGTCCACTTTGTGATTTAAACGCCTGAGGGCCGTTTGCTGACACACTCATAGCGAATTTAACTGCCACATAAACTCTTATATGAAAGTTAACGCCCTAAAAAAAGTAGCCCATAAGTATTTAAGTAGAACTTAAATCGTTAAGAGTCGTATGAGCAAACGGCCCTGAATGGAGAGAAAGCCTCTCTCAAGGCAGTTAGCTGTCCCTATCATCACAAAGAGAAAGCAAGGTAATTTTAGTCCTTGAAGTACCTAGGTAGAGTGAAAATCGATTCATTGATTTTCGGTTATTGTTATGCAAATCGGATTAAAAATGTAAAGTTTAGGTACCATAAAAAAAATTCAATAAAAACCGACGAAAAACATTTCGTAAAATTAGAGTTTTATGTCTGTATATAAATAATATAATTAATTAACCTATCCATATATCAATATAGTTATAAACAGAAACAGAAACTATTTCGAAGATCACCACCTGTCAAAAGAAGATTCTGTAATTTTTTGAATAGCGAAAAAAAAGTTTTTTATGGATGGGGATGAATCATATGCAAATAATGCAATGCGTTCACTCAGAAGCAGTAAGGTAGCATTTAAATGAGGTGATATTCAGTTCGCATTCTTGGTGCATCTGCTCAAAAAGTTACCATAACCAGATAAAAATTACCAAATTACCAAAACTCATAAAGCAAAAAAAAATACCAAATTTGGGAAAAATATTACCAAAGTGGCAACTGCACTGTGCACTAGAGAGAGAACGAAAATGTGTGCTCGCATCTCTCTCTCTTGCTTTTATAGTAATATACGAAACGAAACTCAACTCTCTCTCTTTCCATCTTCACTAATTTACGTCTCTCTCAACTTCCGCTCGTAATTTCCGTAACGCTTTTGTGACGCATTCACCAGCTTACCCCCCCAATGGCGTGCCTAAAGAAGTTTAACTTCAAAAACATTAATATCAAAAATTGTGGTATGTTTTTTAGTATTACATACTTATAAAAGGTAGCGTCGATTTTCGGAACTAGCCATGGTAATTTCACAAACTCCAAAAAATCGTCAGCGATTTGAAGCAAACGCCTTTGTGTCTCTGTCCAGACTAGAACCGTTCAGTAGAGGTTTGCTATGCACTTGAGCCGCTTTAGCTTAAAATTACTGCATTACTGCTGAACGTGTTAAATGCGTTTAAAAGTACAGTACAAAACGAGTTTCCTCATTTAGTGTTAGTTCAGTCTGAGTCTGGATCCGTAGCTGCACAGAGGGTTGTAAATAAAACTACAAGTTAAATAGAAAAAAAAATACTGAAAATAATTACTCATAATAGTACTTTGGGATTTCAATATGACAAAAAGTATTCAAACTTCTACTTATTTCATTGCACTGATGGTGATGTTGTTTTCATCAGGTAAGAAGGAAAACAAGAAAGCGGGGTTTTTCCAAATCTTATCACAACCGTGGCTTTCCGTGACGTCGCATTTATTTATTTCTGATGCACCTTGCATCGCATTAAAACAGACAAGTGAGAAAATAAGATTTCAGAAACCAATAACAACCTTGACTAACGTCAGTGTTGCAATTTGTTTTTAACCTATATTATTATCTCAGAGTGTGTACTTTGTATAATGTTATTGTTTTCAAGGGCCTTGAGAACTCGCTTGTTAGAATAACAAACCCAATGAATCGGAGCTGCATTATATAGACTCAATAAAGAAATCCTCTTTCCATTCTAGGAACATGTTGCAATGAAGAAGAATGGAAATGCCAGTCTGGTAAGTGTGTGCGATCAGATGAACTTTGCGATGGCTCTATAAACTGTGATGACAGCTCAGATGAGACCTATGAAGCATGCGGTAAAATATATTGCCCATCGTTTGCGTTCCGCTGTGCTTATGGCGCATGTGTCCATGGCGATGCGAAGTGTGATAACATTCAAAATTGTGCAGACAACTCAGATGAGTCCACTTCTTTGTGTCAAACCTATGGCTTGAAAGGATCATAGAAAGTTGTAAAATGTTTCACCTACAAGGAAGATGAAATTTTAAGCTGATTACAATATGTGAATGTTTGTGATGTTTTACATGGCTCTGTAGAAGGGTACTGTGGGGGTCCTAAATGCCAATAATTAAAATCAAATAAATCGTGCATTTGCAGAGAGGAAAGAATGTCGTATTTGTCAAAGAATGTTTTTTTACATTTAGCGCGCATGTGTGTTGGCGTTGGTGGTAGACGAAAGTCGGGCTTGACGAGGTACGGCTTTGGAAGGTTTTTCTGAAGTTAAATATTTCAAATAATCATTTAAATATTTACCTGCACACCTGCGCTGTGTGGGAATGCGAAAACTGCGAAAGTGCTGACAGCGACCTGGATACCATCGATGAATGGTGCGTTTTCAGTAGAGGCTTCTCCGAAAAAATTCGTCCAAGTCTAACTACTCATTCAATACCAATGTGTCAGCGGCTTATAATATATGCCGAAGTAATTCTTCACACCAATATACTTTGGTCAGAAATTGCTTTCCCAGTGCAAATACTCTTTTGACAAAATATGACGTCCTTGGGATTTAGGCAAAGGGCAATGATAACACTACTCATCAAGAATCCGTTGTTTGGCGGAATATGTTATCATGCAAACATGATTTCTATTCACCTTATAAATTTATTAAAGTCTGGGTCCAAGTCTGGTAGCTTCTAAGACGTTGAAAAGATAGACTTTGTAGGGATGCAACTCTTTCTTTAAGTAACGGCTTTGAAAACGGATTCCATTTTAGTCGAAACGGTGTATCTCAATCTGCTACCGATGGATATATCGAAGTTTTGCATTGGAATAGACATTGATATGCATCCTTTTCTGCTGCAATCAAAGCTTGCACATAATCATTGTCTAGTCCAATGTACACTTCAAAATTAGAACACCAATTGGCCACAAAAAAGAACGAAAACAAATAAACATAAAGAATTTTCACGACACAAAACCAAAATACTACCGGACAAGATGAAAAACACGAGAAAACTAAACGTCAGATGTGCAACATGTAAGAAAGTTGTAAAGCATGCTATCTCCCTCCAGCACATTGAAGTTGCAAGCAGCTTACTCATTGTTCCGAAAATGGGTAATGAACTATGGCCGAATTAGCAAAGCGGGATCGTAAGCTTTTGGAGATATCAGTGTATCGCACTCCAACCAGCAGCCGCAATGAGAAAATCGTCTAGTAGTAGTGTGTTCATTTTGGAATTAATTGTAAATGTGATGTAGGAATACATGTACACAAAATTAAAAACTAACAAGAAGGTTCATTGACCCTGGAAGTCGCGATCAGCTGGGCGAAACAAACTGAAAACAGAGATTTCTTGGTAGGATGCAACCTAATCTCGATTGATTCGCTGCCCGCCCATCAACCAGCCTAAACATAATTTTAATATTTTGTAAACTCATATAAGAGTAAAAAATAAATATTTTTTTATAACGTTTTTAAACGGTCAGTATTTTTTTGTGTGTCCTTTGCTACAACAAAGCACGGACGTACTTTCGCTTCGGGCAGCAACTCAGCCTAAAACAGAAGCCTCCAAAAAAAGAAAAACTTCCACACAACGGATGGTTATGAGAATCGGGGCCAAAGGTCCTTACGGAGCTGTTGCGCCAACCTATAAGACCTCCGACTGTAAGCCTTCCTATTTGAAAGACCGCAATAACAAACAACGAAAACAGATAGCACACAATATAAAAGCAACCAATAGATCAGTTATTTGGTATTATTTGTATTATTTGCCTTTCCTCGGTAACTCTGGCCAACGGCGAGTTTATTCGCGAATTTCAGCTGATTCTTGAAGGAAGATTCGCTGAGGAGTCGTTATTCAAAAACCGATAAGGGTGGAATAAAATTATTTCAAATATCTAGTAGCAGTGGTTGCTTATACAGAAGTTTTATGAAATTTTCTGGGTGTTAAATATCCAAAAGGTTAGATTATGCGAGTTCACTGAAAAAGAATCTGAGCCGGGAATTCAACTAAAAGGTGTATACAAGTCTAGTGCTCAATTGATAAATATCGATTTTATGGCTCTTATATTCCGATATCGTCAAATCAACGTCATCGGTGACATTTACTATCACAACCGAAGACATTACTACCTCAACTACAAGAGCAACTGCATTTTTAACGCCGCTTTTAAAACTAAAGCGCATATAAATCCGTTCGCATATTACACGTTTAACTTGATTACTTTTCGCCTATCCAAACACTCTTCGGCCTCTATAACCTTATTTAAACGAGAAAATCCCAGCTCTGTGAGACCCGTGGGTGGGTGTTAGAAATCCAATATACGACAACAAAGTTGACACAGCAAGAAAATATGAACACCACAGGATCAGGGCGACATGAAAATGATGCAATGAATGCAATAAGTTAGTTAGCCGGTATACCGCTTTGTTTGCTGCAAAGGAAAATACCAGAAAGTAAACAGCTAATAACCATATTATGTACGCAAGCTCTTACCCATCATGGCTTACAGACTACTGTCCAGTAAAATTAACTCTTACCCCTAATAGTCCCCTGCGGTGAACAGAAAACAAGACATTACGCTTAAGTATTATGCTCGATTCAATAAAAACATTTTGAAGATACCTATCAATATAATCGTCGAGATTATGCCTTAATCACGGATATGTATAAACCACATGGAGTTTTGGACAGGTTAAACTTTATGACCGAGAAAAATTAGCTTACGTCCTCAACAACATGTTTAAGTAACATGAGACATAGGAGAAGAAAAAACAAACATGTTAATGGGATACGAAAAGTTTACAGCAATTCGGCAAAGGGGTAATGGAGTATACCAAACGGGATCACATAAGGTTTGATGACATACCATATGCGCTGGAGAATTTTCAATGCAGGATGTTACAAGGAAGAAGTTTCTTGAAGTTGTCGTGAATACGACTTTTCATCTCACCTCGTTTTGCGAGATACACACTCAATATTCGCACATGCGGTAGGGTATGTAGGATTATGCTAATAAGTTGTATATTGTTGACTTAAACATTGAGAGGTTTACCCTTCACCTTTAATGTGATGTTTGGTTTACTGACTACATTAATCCTTAAAAATAGAACAAAAAAACAGCAATTGCCTTAGATCTATTCGGTTATCTTTAAACTTGTGTTTCGTCATCAGTTACATAGTATTGGGTATATTGCTTATCTTACGTATTGGGAATGCAGGGCAATGTAAATGTGCCATTTGGGGTTAGGTTCTGAAAATTAATATGGGAGACGATTATAACTTTCATTCATTGGCATGTTAAGTCGTTAAAAACAAAAACATAACATCTCGGATGTTTCTTAGACGTTCGCAAGAGGCGGAAGAGTGGAAGAGTCCTTAAGACCTAATTTATGCTTTTACGGGAATCGAATCTGGGACCCCACCAAAACAATCATTGTTCATTTCATTCTAAATTATTTTTTATTAATTATTTCTTTTACCTTCAGGATAGACAATAACGATTAAAACTAATAAAAAACAATTATTTAACTCCTTTTAAAATTGGCCCTTAACGAGCAGTCTAAATATAACAACATCCTCTGTGAGTGTTCATGATATGATTCGATTTTTGATTTCCAAGAAACTTGACAAAAACTTGGATCCTTGATTATTTTATTTTATTTTATTTAAAACTAGTAGTTTAACACACTAGCAACTAAGCCATTGAGCCCACCTCATAAAGCTCGACTGACATTATTTTTCCTAACAAAATAAGCAATAGATCAGTAGACTGCATGAATCAAAGAAATACAAGATCTGGCGTTAGATACTGTAAAGCGAAAACGTTGAAACCTTTACGTGCGCACGATTGATTTGCTGTAAATTGCAGAAGTAAATCGCTCGTGCACTCGAAATGGGAATGCCGACCCTGGACTGGACTTTCCTATGTTTTCTTATATTGCGACGTAGTTAGTTCTAATATTGTGACGTTTCTGCGCAAGGTAAGAGTAAATGGCTGCATTCAAGAATCTACTTATCTTAACCCTAGAAAGATAATCTACGTCCGCGAGACGTATGGCGCGGAAACATTGTATTGTTCATATTAAACTTTATTTGCACTCATTAATTTATTTATTTCGATATTACCTACATAATTAAATAAAATACTAATATATGATCAAAATTACCAACATGGGTTTCATTAAACACACTAATTAAGTGTCATACGTCCCTCAGACGTATGATTATCGTTTACGCTATTTATTATATGATTATCTTTCTAGGGTTAAGTCGACTAGATTGGTCTGGATATGATGTAACCTGAACGCAAAAACTAGATTGGTCGGGAACGTCACTTTTCCTACATCGGTCACGTACACGAACTGTCAACTTAGTACTCAGTCACGAATTTCTTGACTAGCTTCGTCGGCTAGCCCTCCATAAACGTCAACTGCTCATATGACCGATGTCCCCAATTAAAACCGAGATAAACTAGATATAGATATAGATATTTGAACGTCGATAGAGAAAATGTGACACGAAGGTTTTAATAAGAATGTATGTTGAATAAAAAAATTAAAAATATATCATATATATAAAGTTGGTATAGTTCTGTTCGACTAAGATTGAATTTGACTGCATGTCTTTAAATGCAAAAATCTTAGAAATTGTTCAATATATTCTGGTGCATATAGAGGATACCTAGGCTTACAATCTCCACCTTGATTCAACTCTATATCATTTTAAATTTTTGCAAAAAATTGGACATGAGTCATTTTTTCATTTCGTTTGGTCTTTGTAACGCTTTACGGTTGAAAATACTGGGAACATTTAAGTATAGTAAATACCAGCTTATAGAGGACATCTTCAAGTACAACTTACGATTTCCAGGAACTCGATATCTTAAAAAGTTTTTAAATAAAAAGACAACATTTTAAACATGTCTACGATTTTCACCTGAGTGAGTGGATATGCACTTCATTCTCAAATCAAACATACTAACTGCGCAATATATTGACATTTCTTTTAACCATATTTTATTCCTGTGACGGAGAGGGTGACAGACAGAGGTAGTAGGGTGTGTGGTTAGCTATGAATAAAAAAAAACAAAAGAAATGGCAAATATGTAGAAAAGGTTTGATTATATCTGTTTTGCTTTGAAAAAAAGTGTCTAGAAGGAAATGACAAATAGGTATACAGTGATACCAGATCGTGGTATTATTACATTAGGGAATTTATATTAGAGAATATTTCTGGTGATGCCATCGTACTATTTATTAATGCTATTTGCAATCGAGATGAGGCAGTAAATTACCCGGTGAAATTTTTTAAATAGCATTACAGCCAATGGCCTTCTTGCTCATAAAATTGAATATATATATATAAGTTGGAGTTCCCATTATGTTGCTTCGCAATTTGAATCCCCCAAGCATTGTAATGGAACCAGATTGAGAGTGATTTCGTTGCAGAAAAACGTTATAGATGCGTTAATTTTAACTGGGTGTGGTAAAGGAGATACGGTTTTTATATCAAGAAAACAAATATTTCCCAGAAATTATTTATTTCAGTTTAAACGGATTTAATTTCCTTTCAATGTTTGTTCAATAAGTCACAGGGTCAAACTTTAAGAAAAGCGGGAATTGAATTCACTGTCAGTTATAAATAGTTATGTAGCGTGCTTCAGGGTAAGTAATGCCGCAAATATCACTATCTTAGACGATATAAAAATAAAACAGCTCATATAGTATACAACGAAACGTTACATTAATAAAAAAGTGAGTTAAATACCTATTATAAAATTATTTTCTTTCATTTCATTGTCCATAGAATATTAAATTATTGCCGATTAGTCCAACGACCAGGTGCAATGCCATGAACATGAAGGCAGAGTGGACTCAGCTTTGGGAGGTTTTTTTAAAACGGGTTCAAGTCCCTTACTATTGCAGAACGCTCCCTCGCGTTATACCTATGCAATGTCTATCGATGATTTTTCCTTCGAGCGATTATCAAAAAAAAAATTGTCTACCCTACTAGACAGCAAATGTATAAAATTTTTTTTTTCCATCAAAAGTACTGAAACCACATTTTGCACGGGCGAAGCCGCTCGGGTGCAGCTATTTAAAATAGAAAAAGATGCCTTTTTGAAAAAAAAAACAAGCCTTATAGCCTTATAGCTAATGAAATAATGCCTAAAAGGTATGATAAAGCCTTTGGTTTATAATAATGAATAAAAAAACACTTCCTTCAAAAGTATTTCCTACACAATAAAATATTTCCTGAGGATTGAAAAAATGCACACGTAATTGTTCAGGTTTTCACTACTGTCCGCACTCCCGGAGTGCCCCATCAGAGCTCAGAATTAGTGTTTCTTTTTTCTTTTAGATGATGATCAGCGCGCGCTCTATGAGCTCAGAATAAATTGACTGAGCAGGCTGAGTAAGCTGATTACACACTTACAGTCACATTTGACAGGAAAAAAGGAACAGGATAAACAAAATATTTGAAATGGCGGAGGAACCTTGTTGTTCTGGAACTGAAGGTTAACCGATTTAATAAATAACAATTAATAAATATTCAATTTATACATATACTTTATTACCAATGACAGCTATGTGCTGTTTCATAAATACATCAAAACGATCTAAGCACGCTCGGTTCAGCGCTCATAATGGTCAGATCTGAACTACAAACGAAAAACGCCCATAGATCGCATAGCCGAACTACCACTAACTTCGCTTTCTGCGATTCAGCTAACCATTATAAATTTAATTGTACCTCTTCTTTTTTTCCTGATTCGGGATCGGTTTGGACAATTCCTACAATTTTACCAGCCATATTTGATTTTTGCCAAATTAACTTCGAATTATTAAAATACACATAGTAAAGTGGATTCATCCAAATATCACAACTAGTATTATTTGTTTTGTAAAATTATTAATTTGGATACGTGCGCCAACAGTCATTATTTACTTATTGTACCTATTTGTATGAACATTGTATACAAAAAATTGCGAAATTTTATCTTAAGAACCAGGTACGATTTCACCAGAGATGTGTTTGACTAGGATTCCATCATCCATCCATCAAACTCAACTGGTGTAAGTAAATAGGCTTAACAGAGTTATCCATCTCGAAAACCTTTCATTTTATTGCCACAAATTTCGAATGCATTGCGAACACAAAAATGTTTACAAGGAATCTTTTAATAGCATCACCCAATTTTAAGACAGGAATTCTGCTACAAATTTGCATTTCAAATATTCAGGCAAATTCCAGTTGACCTATGCAAAGCGACGCTGACTGCGAAAGTGAAGAGTTCATCAAAGATATCTTCAATTTAATTGCTTTTGATACTGAATGCTCAAATTCTAATACCATCATTTGAGTATGAACGGTTGAGGCAGCACTTAGGGAGAAATATATATATGAGGGTGGAGTATTCACATCATTTCTTTCTGACTTCTCCCTTTAAGCTTTTGATTAGAAAAAACCTGCAGATTAATTCTGTTGCTAGTAGCTACATGCATATTGAATCTGAGTTTTCACATTAAATGCCAGTATAATTTAAATAGGCAGTCGAATAGCGATTTTTTGTTTGTTTTCGAACTCTTATTTTTTTTTTTGCAAAGGACCCGACTGTAATTGCAGAGTTTAATTCGTCCCGCATTAGCTGTAATTTAATAAGATTTGTTTCAAAATCTCCTGGTGAGAAACTAGAAACTCAACGTAACCGAAGTTGAGAGCATTTCAATTTCAATTTTTTCTCTCTTGACCTCAAAAATTGTTTTTATGAAATTTAATACGCGGTGTCCAATCCTGTCAACAGGAAACACGCAAACTATTTGGAGTGGCCTGCCATAAGGGCAGGTTCTATCATCAGTTTACATTACCTACCCTTGTGATCTAATAAATCAGTCATTGTATACATTATCATAAGGTCAACAAATCCTTGGGCAAACGGGACTTCGATGACCCACTGAGTTAATATACCACACCGACCAACCTGTGTTTATCCACAGAACATCCCTCTGGAAACTTGTTTGGCTTACCGCCGACTCGGATATCACTATTCAATGTCTCATTAACCCTTCGAAGTAATTGCCACAAAGTTAAAACGAAACAGCATAACACAAGAGTCTGAGAGGAGGATATACTTAACATCCTTTAACCTATCGTTCGCCGTTGAAAGATGTTCTTCAGCAGGTCTCTACATGTCTTAGCTTACCAAAATAGAAAAGTTTTCCATTCCTCTCCGATACATTCTTCATTTCATTTTTGGTGCACGCATGCTAAACTGACGATAAAAGCTTTCGAAGGAAACACGCGGTCAAACGGAGCCAAAACAAAAACAAAACTCTAAAATGTACGGCTAGGGAGGATGGACGAAATTGGTTAGGATAGCTATGTATCTTTTGAGTTTTAAGCATCACAGAAGCCCCTTTTTGGTTTTGCTTCTGTCAGCGTGTGTATGCTATGGAAAACAGAAATCAGAGAATAGGTTCCACATCCATGTGATCCACACTCAAAGACCCTACAATCGGAGAAAAGCACAGGAGCACAACCGAGCGGTTATTTAGTGCACCATCCAGTCTGCGAGAAATTTTCAAAGTGTTCGGACTTGTTAACGTGCGCGCGAAATTTTCACTTCTGTTTGTGGAGAATATTTCTGCAAGAAAAAAATATAATATTGTGTGTCATTGGGCTGCGGGATTTCTTATCCGGGATAAGGTGATAGTCAAAGAAATCTGAACGATACACCACCTGGAATGTGAAAGTGTTGAGTTATTGCGTGTGTCCCTTGTCAGGCTTTGCAACGCACGTATGCGCCTCCATGCTACAGATGAAATTCATTCAACTAATGAAGTTGTCTTGAGTAATCTCGCGTTAGTGTACGGTCGCCCGAAGGACCTTTTAACTTTAATTAATGAGCGGACTTATGCAGCTTCGCATTCACTCTGAATATATTGTCTGCGAAAAGGATATACGCGAACTTATCTCAGGCTTTGAGTGAAACTTTTTGTTAAGAATATACAACACAAAAGTGACACCAACAAAAATCAGGATAACCAAGTTCGTTCGGAAAATCTGCTTAAAAGGATATAATCACAGCAATCGTATTCATTTGTATTGGGATTACATCGTTAGTTAGTTTTCTGTTAGCGCAAACAAAAAAAGAAAAAAAGAAAAAAAAAAACAGCGAACAAAAAAGTAAGCAAAGAGGACGAAAATCGGAAGGAAAACACAAAATAAATTAACAAGGATACAATGTCGCCTGGGAGGAAAGCAAAACGGATTTAAAAGTGGCATGTCCCCCCGAGTTGTAGGAGGTAAGTTTTCGATACGAAAATTTATCAAGCTGAATTATATAGAACGAAGAGCACGCTTTTGTGTGTGTGTAAGTGGGAGGTAGGACAGAGCACTCCTCCGCGTATCGTTCTGTTGTTTTCAGCGTTGGGCTCGCTGGTATTTTTAGACTGATCTGTGGGATTATTGGTCGAAGGGTTTCGCTACAGTTGCAATGGATGGTGGTTGTGGTTATAGGAGTTGGAAGATTAACTAAGATAAGTCCTTTTATGAAATGAAAAATACGAAAGGTAAGATAATCCGTTTTAATGGAATTTCAATGCCACATACTTTTTTTTGGCGGTGTGTATATAGAATGGATATGCGGTGGTCTTCTTTCTTAGAAAATCAGAGATTAAATAAAGCTCCTTGGGAGGGGGGTGTTTATATGTATTTTTCGGTGGAAAATTCGCATTTTGAACGGCACTTTATCTCCTGTTGATTTGATTTACTAATTGATTGTGGAGTCGGTTAATCTGAATGTCAGTATGAAGGTTTTATCGCATAACCGCAGGATATATTTTATGCGTTAGTTATAAGAAAAACAATTTTTTTTTTAAATTGTAGGTACTTCTGCGGTTGGAAGTAAATATTACAGGAAATTAAACGAAAATAATTAACTTATATAAAGCAATCTTGTGGCGCAGTGGCTTAGTGGTTAGTGTGTTGGACTACTAAGCGAGGGGTCCCAGGTTCGAATCCCGAGAAAAACCCAAATTCCAACTTAAGGTTTTTTTCGCTGCGCCACCTCTCGCGAACGTCTGACAAACATCCGAGAGTATAACTGTCATGAAAGAGCTTCTCAATTGGCCGTTTGGACTCGGCATAAAATTGTAATAAAAAACTCACACAAGACGAATGGTTGTGAGAAGCTAGGCTTGGGTCCATACGGACCTGTTGCGCCAATTATTTATTTAAAGCAATCTTTATCAGTCTGTCTTTGTTCTGTGTACCCCATTGTAACATTTTAAACCCGCGCAAAAATGTAAAAAAACGTTTAAAAGGGCGAAGGACTGCAAATATTCGCAAGAGAATACACATTAATTGCCGAAGCCTAACAAAATTAGCAATAAAAGTAAGTCCAAAGGTAAAATATATAGAAAAAAAACAGAACCTTTTAGAAAAGATCAAAAGCTATCGATGTATATAGGGGATATTAAACGGAAACATTTTACAACGCAGTACAAAATAGCATCAAAGAAATGTGGAGTAACAGACTTCCATTCTTATAGTGTAAATGTTTTCTATAAGGCTTACAAATTTACTTAATAGGACAAAATTGTTTAAGGCACCTCAGTCAATGTCTGTGTAGTTCTCACCTTTATTGACTGTGCATTGGAAGAGCAAATATACACATTTTTAGGTTCATAGACATTTTGTCCTGGCTATTTAAATAGCCATATCTCAATCCTAAGTGTGCGAAATACCATTTATCTATGAACCTAACTTCCCATTTGTACTAGTGCATGAGAAAGCGACTACTGGCAGTATTAAGTAAAATTTATTTTAAAACAAAACAAGGTTAGGAAAGGCTTGTATATAACAACCCTATGTAGAAACCTTTCCGCTTTTTTTTGAAATGACTTTCATACTAATTTCAAAGAGAAGACTTCCTAAAATGAATTCGAAGAGGGAGCCTCAATATTTCTAGAACCAGGCAAAGTTGTCAGATACTGAAGGTACCCCCTTTAATGAATCTTTATGAAAAGTTGATAGATCATATTTATCCAATTTAAAGTGATTAATCTAAAATTCGTTATCCAATCTTTGCTTTACAATATACGATAGATATTCATAAATGTCTGAAACAACATTGCGAGTTGGAAGCTACGCGCAGGTCCAGTTATGGTTAGAAAATTTAAATACTTGATTCAAAACCAATGTAGCCACAACAAAAAAAAAAAACACAAATAACGTCAAAGTAAACAAAAACATATAATTCAGATGCATTTGTTAGAACCAAAGAAAAAAAAAATGCTTAGGGGATATCTAACCATTTTGTAAACTATACAAGGAAGAGTTATAATTGTTTTATATTTTTGACTGTTTTACGGCTATTTGGGTAGGTAGGTAAACTGCAAATACTGCCGTTGCAAACAAGCCCCAAATTTTAGTGATTGTATTTTAGTGAAAAAAGTTATTTGCAGTTCAGAGTGTGATTAATTAGAACACATTTGGGTGTCCGTAAAACAGTCTAAAAATATAAAACAATTATAATGATTGAATTAAATGAATAATTTGTCCCTTTTGGAACGAAAACAAAAATTGGTTATTTTTTTTTCGCAAATTCTATCAAATTCCACGAAGGAAAACACAGATTCCGACGCCATACATTTAAAACATGTTAAAAGTTCACCTCTTTGAATTTTTCTACCAACTGCAAAAATTTTATATCAACAAGTCTCAACCCTAGCAAAGTTCTCCTAAAACGGTGACGGTGGACTTTTACCCTTTAGTGGCTGTAATTTAGGAAGTAATAGGCGAACAGTTTTGTCAATGGTATTATAATGCATTAAGTTTGAAGTAAGTCGCGACAAACAAAATATTTATTCATATTCACATAATTTTATCGGTGGATAAAATGTATGCCGTGTAAATTCAGGTCATGGATAATTTTGTACCGCTTTTAAAAGTTGCTTTAAAAATGGTAAATGGTCGCGGTTTTTGAGGGAGTAAAAGCTGAAAGCTTTTGCCGTTAACAAAGCAATCCATCCACCACAAATTATTTAAATAACTGCGGTTTAAATTCATATCGTTTGGTAACTTAAGTCCATAAAATCGGGTTCTAAATTCATGCGGAATATTGGAGTACACCCTAACAGGTGCATACCTTTTCCAATATTGGCATTGGCTTGTGCCAAACGTGTGGCTTGTTACCACCCACGTTACACTTTTATATTTATAGAGTATGTTGAACAGCTGTTGTTTTCTCATAACTCTAGTTAACAATTATTTTAAGCCTGATTACCAACTCCATTGAAAATCCATCCTTAAAGATTGCTGTGTAAATGTCTAGCAAGTTCATTAATGCAAAAAATGAACAGGCAAAACATACGCTTAAGTTTTGAAGAAAAAATGTACACAAGAAAATCTACACAAGTCCTTCGGTAAGCCTGACTAATAATTTTATTCGCTACAACATCACTTTTAACTTAGGAATTTTGAAACGTACTAATACTTGAATACCATCCATCACTACGTACTTACTACGGAGAAACACTTAACTTATAAAAAACTCCAAGTGCTGCAACCTTTAACCTTTGTACACTGCCTATATAATACCTATCTAGACAAAGCTTTTTTATTAAATTCAAAACGGTTTGGTAAGGAAAATGTACGCTCCTCGAATAAGTGTTATAGGGGAAAATTCTTGTAAACAATTTATATCGCCAGTAAAATGTAAAATCAATGAAATATAAAATATCTGTTTATTTATAGTGGGTCCTTTTACAATTAGAACAATTGCAAAAACAAAACTCATCACATTTATGCAAAGGCAATCAAGGGACAAAAATGTTACGTATACGCCACCGAAATTAAAAACACCTACAACTGCTGAATAAAATATCGAATTGAAATTACCACGATGGAATTAGGTTTCAGTCAGCTTAAACAAAATCCTTTGGCTGACTGAATAGCAGCATATAAAAAATAAAGGGAAATAGTCCCACCAAACCGCATCAAAATTGAAATATTCCTTTATTAAAACAATCGGTGGCGTGTGAGTAATTGTTGCCACCATCAGACATATGGTATTGGATATACACCTGTTTATTAATATAAACCGTTTTCATGGGTATAGATGGGAAGTTAATATTGTTGTCTGTGCAGTTTATAAGTAAGAAAACCCTTTTCCTTTAAGAAGCAGATATAAATATTACTCCCAAATGAAATTTAGCTCTAGAAAGTGAATACAAAATTACACCGAAAACCGAAAATACTTTTACTTGGGACTTTTGAAATTAGATCAAGTACCAGTTTAAAGGGGTTACTTGGAAATAAATAACATTTAATACTTCAATAGGACCACTTCCAAAGTTTTTTTTTTACTATTTTAGAAGTGTGAAATGTGGCAGTACGCAGGTGACTTGTAGGTAGGATCAAGTCCGACATATCTTCTCCAATTTGACATTCAAACTCAAATGTCTGGTTGTAAATCTGATCCAGCCCCTAAATACTAAAAAAGGGGACACAGGGTCAGCAAAGAAAATTATAAAAAAATAGAAATTACCGACTGACAAAATTTCATTAGCATATGAAAAAGCTACCTGAAACCAACAACTCCCATGATTGTCACTTCGCTATCACATTCAAACATACCAGATTTTCATCAGCAAATCAGTACTGGGAATACCCCACCTGAGTTTAACGGTTACAATTTGTTTATCGTGGAAACCTATAGCCCTATGACAATTCACTTTAATTCGCTAATTTAGAAGCACTTTTGTTACTTGCTTTCAAGTGGCATCCAATCTCGCCTCTTCTATGAAGATTTTGCTGACACAAGATGTTTGTTTGTATATGAAAGGATGTATACGTTACGTTAATAAACGGTGCCCATTTGCGCACGGGAATTCCTCTAGTGTAGCCATTTCCACAGTAAATAACTAAATTTCCACTTAATTTGCAAGCTTGAGGCAATTTCCAACTCTCTCCCACTAGAAATGGTAATCCACGAATTTCAAGCACGACACAAAATAGGTTACACTGTCGTGTTCCTTGAACTGAACAAACGCGAACGAGAATTACCATTTATATATTTTACCGGAAAGGACTTCGTCCCAAGAACCAGCTAAGTTTCCTTCGAAAAATCATTACAGAAGGTAACGAGAACGGGGGCATACCATGCTTCACACCTCATCAAATTAACGACGACGAACATGCAACCCACTCGGGACTTTTCGTCCTCCAAGATATTTCCCATGATTGAGGAAGATTTTTCAAAGGATTCCATAGCCACGTGCATAGCCATGGCTCCATGTACGTTGGACAAATTTGAAATTTCAGTTTCGTTTTGGGGGCGGAGGAGGTTAAACAGGGAAAGGCGTTTCGGAGATAGGCAATTTGGTGAAGATCATGAATCTAATAAAATCTGGTAGTGTGAAGCGTTTCCTACAACATAACATATGAAAAGAACTTTGAGTAGTTGTGTACTCATCTAGGATACGACATGGACACAAGGAATGCGAGTGGAGGACATTTTTATTATAATATTTTAGTGAAAGCCGGCCCTGAATGTTCATTACCTTATACTACGATGTGGAGTGTTATATGCTGCCGAAGCTGTCTTTGTGAAACCGGAAATTCAATTAATGCAATTACTGCAAAAGTTTTGTGGAATAAACAAAATTACTGTATCCTTGACATTGGGGTCTTTGTTGTTAAGACTTTTATGTCGTCCCTATGGAGAGTTACGAGCATGGTAATATTGATCAATGGTTAAATGTTGCTGGACATTTTCTGGTACTAAACGAATTATGTCCAAGTAATTTGAAAGGAAAAGTCAATTTATTTAGACTTCATTAACTCTCAAAGGGAATTTCAGCTGCAAAAAGTTGTTTACATTTTTGTGGCAAAACCATCCAAATACACATACCTCAATTTAATTCAAGCAATTTTCATATATATATTTGAGTGGTCTTGCAGACCAAATTCCACCGATGAAAATTAAGTGATTAGTAGTGAAAAATAAAGTTTGTGCACTGAGGGCAATGATGGCAGCTAAGGGAAATATTTTTTACTTCAGTTAATGAACGCAATAAGCTCTCGCAATTTTCGTAGCGGCACTAAGCCCCAAGAAATCAGCATCCAAAATGGAGATCCTACAATCGTAATCTCTAAACCTTCAATGTGCAGTAAGTTCTCCGAATTCCTGTACCTAAACCTGCTGGAAAGCAAAGAATCCATTTGAACTATTTTTATTGTGATCTTAAGCGTATCTTAGATGTCATAACAAAAAGCCCAACAAACAAATCAATTTCAAAAAGGCTTACCCTAAGAAATAAGTACTTTCAAGATACACGTGGCCTAGGGACATTATACCAACCGCGCAGTTTTGTTTGGTTTTTAGTTCGTGATTCGTATCCCGTTTATTTTACTCAACGTCTCCAAAACTAATTGCAATGAGCTGATGATGGCCTTTCCAGTGATCGTCCTACATTGTTTAACTTTCATTTAATGTTCGCATTTTGTTCTTATGTGTGGAGTCAGCATCAGAATCTACCGCAACGACAGACTTTTTATATTAACTCTTATCTCCAAGAATTCTCAAACGAACCCGCGGGCGAACAGAATCTTCTTCGGAGAACTTGAAGCGAACGAAATGCGAATCATCTCCTGTTTTTTGGTCTGTTTTCATTTCAATTAGGGGCGTGCCATTCAGTTATTCGACTTCTGTTAAACAGCGTCTATAACGAAAAATTTAGTTGAATAAAAATATTGCAAAAAAAAATGGCAATCGTGATAAAATTTCAAAAAAGTTAAGAAACGCGTTATCTTAACGATTAATACATTGCGCCACCTCTTGCCAACGTCTCACAAGAATCCACAACTTACCTGCCCTGAGAATGCTTTGCAATTGAGTCCATGGGATTCGCCATACAATTCAAGACCTCTTTCACTTGACCCAGGGATTTCCATATCAACGCCCACTATCTATTTACGGTACATTGAGGCCAACTGTTGAGAATTTGGTCTTGTTTTGGCAAATATGTCAGATAAGGTTACAAAATTAGTAACAATTTGGATAATTAGAAGTATAAGCAGTTTCTACTAGTTTTTGAGTGCTCCTAAACATATGCAGATAAACTATCTCTCGTAAATATGTAACAGGGTTTTTTACATACAATAAGTGTGTATACCCCCTTAGAGGTTGACCCCTCCTAAAACGTGCTATTGGGTGAAATGGAAATCTGCTGAAGTGTGTGACCAATTAAAAATTGCATAAGTGGTTAAAAGAAGAGTCCATATCCCTTAAGTGTTACACCTCAAAATGAGGGTCGTTAAAATATAAGGAAACATCAATCTTGTCATGGGAAAATGAGCAGTTCACTTTGAAAGCTGTAAAAGAATGCTATACTTTATTTAGCCTTAAAAATTGAATTCAATAATTGATTTTAGAAAAAGACTTCAATACATTGAATGCATTCATATGAATAAAGAATGCAAATAATTTAAAAGACTTCAAAAAGTGTTACAATTGGGAGCGGCTCGAAATTCTGCTTTGTAAAAATCTGACTTCTCACACAAAAGTTCTGCTTTACGAAATTCTTCTGCTTTCTAGTTCTGTTGTTTTCAAATTAGAAGCGATAAAATACTTTTTTCCAACTAACAAAAATATTCATTAAAAACGGTTTTAAATATACAAAAAATTAAAAACTAACTTCGAAATTAAAAAGAAGCAATAGATTAAATATTGAAAAAAATTAAAAAAAAAAAACAATAACAAAAAAATTTGAAATTTAATTAAAAACAAAATAAATAAACATTAAGAAAAAGGAGTAAAAATTAAAAGGAAAGTGTTCTCTTCATATCATCTTTACAAAATGCTGTTTGCTGAATTTTGTGAAGCAGAATTCTGAAAAGCAGAGTTAAAAAAAATAGAATTTTGAAAACAGAATTTTTTAAGAATAATTTTGACCCCCACCCATTACAATTTTTGACTTCAAGTGTTTTGACCGGCTCAAATGATTGATCCACTTAAGACGTCGAAATTTATTTGAATTTCAATTTTAAGGTAAGTGTTGACGTCGACGATAATATTGACGGTGACGACGGCAACACTGCATCAATGGAGTGGAATGCACCCACCCACAACAAATATCCCATAAGGGAAGTTATAAAGTTTTATTGTCAAATGTCAATACGAAGGACAAAAATATTGAATAAATTTTACTTCTTTTTATAACGTTTTGAAGATCAGTGGTTTTCTTTGTACGGAACATTTTTAATAGATTTCGCAAAACTACAGTTGTTGCCAGAAAACAGAAATCTCAACCCGTAACTTTTTACTTTTTGTTCATCACCCGAACAGTAAGAGTACTTAAATAAAGTCGAAAGATTTCAAGATTTTTCTTTTTAATTAAACATTTGATACTGACTTTATTTTTTTTTACAACTCTGCATCACTTTGATTAAAGGAAAGTTTTCAATAAAATTGAAACTATTCTTCGGACTGTTTAAGTGCAAAACTAAAATTTATCTGATACCACCTGAAAGTCTTTACGGTTTTCGCTGATTTTTTTAATTGTCTTCACATTACATTTACTTACTTTAATAAATAAGTTTATTTTTAATGCTTTTCCCACTTTTATCTGAAAACAAACGACTTAACTTGAGAAAATATACTATACATGCAAATGGATTTTTTAAAATCCAAGAAAACAGGATGACGCTTCATGCATTGTGTCAATAGCTCCGATTTATTTTTAAACGCGGTTAGTTACAAGAAATATTTCCTGTCTCCCCAGAGTACAAGTCAAGGGACAGAAAACAACATGCAATCCCTATATTTTCCTAAAAGTAACAATCAACTCAGAGTAAAATTTAAATTCATTTGCACGAAGGCGTCCCTATTTCGGCATACGCCAGACACTCCCTTTGGAAAAGGTCAACCTTAAAAATGGACTAAACGTGCTAATGTGCAAAGTCGCCATTTTAATGGAGTCTTATTCGTTTTTGGCAAATTTTTTAATGCAATACATCTCTCCCGGAGTATTTAAGTTATAACATTTAATGAATTAAATATGTAAATGAACAAATCCAAACCATGTATGAGTTCGTAGTACTCTTATAATTGTCTGATAATACTGGGGATCAAAAGGCATTTCGCATCTGCTGTTGTAGCTCCCTGGAAATAGAGACACTTCCATTTCAATGCGTACACAACCGGCAAGAGTGGAACCGGCAAATAAGTTGCTGCTAATTAATGCTAATGAAAGGATGCGGAGCAAAGTTCCTCAAATTTGTGGCTATAATGTTTGTTATACCCATGGAAAGGCAATTGCACATTTTCGGGTTATGCTGACTCAAACGACTCGAGCGCGTGATTCTGTAGTGATTGTGAAAGGGTTGCTTTGATTGTAGAAGGGCCGGGAGGTAGTGGTACTATGGATTAATAATTTAAAAGGTAATTTTGAAGGCAGTAGTTTAATTTTATTTTTATCTTTCAATGAGGAAATAAGCTCTCATGTCTGTTAATGAAGTGTAGTATTAGGTCGCACATTATTTTAACAGTAGAGTGGTTCTTAAGATCCAAGGGAACATATGCTAAGTTGTCATAATATGATTTTAGTAATTGGTATAAAAAACGTTGCTACTGTGTTAATGTAGAATAGATATCTGTATGTGGTGTCCTTTCTCTTATAATAATTAAAGTAAAACCAATAAGACCAATATTGTAACGCATTCTAAGGAAAATGTTATATTTTTGAATTTACACTCATTAAACGAAATTAAATTCAATGAAATTTTACACGGATCTATGACAGAATATTAAGCCTATTAATATGCAATGTATTCTTTATTTTATTTCATTCTATTAAGTAAAGGGTGGGCCGTCTTGTGGGGTCTTTTTAAATCATAGGTTACTTTGACACTGACAGCTGTTTCCCGCTCGAAACCTTAACAGAAAGTCAGTATCATACCTCCGCGGAACGAAATGAGTCGCTTTACGCTTGAACAACGTTGGGAAATATTGGAAACTTATTTCCAAAGTGAGTGCCGTGCGTTTTTTGAAAAGAAGTTTTGGCCGAAATGAAGCCCCCACCGTCTGCATTACGCAAGTTTGTGCAAAACGTTCGTGAGACTGGTATGCTAGTGGACAACCCTCATGGTCCCCTTCGTCGGTCGTTGACTGTGCATAGACGAGAATGTGCCTGCTGTAGCCGAGGGTGTGTGTCACGAACATCAACTTCGAAAATGAGGCTGGGAACAATGTTCAAAAACGTTAGTCGCCTTTTTTCTTTACTGAAATTAAAGACATGGATTTGAATGGGAGGTACCCGAACTACTTGACCGACATAGCCCATTTTCAATACCAACCTGACGACGATAAAAATAAGTCCTTTCGCCAAATTTCATTCGAGTATGTCAATTCCTTTGGGCTCTATCGTGCTTTCAACAGACAGACGGACAGACAAACAGACGGACATGGCTAAATCGATTCAGAATGTGATCCTGATTCAGAATATATATACTTTATGAGGCATCCGGTGATTCTTTTTTGGCGTTACAAATGTAATGACAAAGTTAATATACCTTCCTGTGGAGGGTATAAAAAACCGGGACAGACTATTGAAATACGGGACAGTCCCGGAAAATACCGGACGTATGGTCACCGTAGATATGCCACACCGCCCATGCCACAGTCGATCTCGTGGGCACCAAATTCCCAAACCGTGTTATCAGCCATTTTGGTGATGTCAAATGGCCGCCTCGGAGCTTTAATTTGAAGCGTATTTTCGCTCGTTTTTGGACGCAATTTTTCGCTCGTTTTTTCGTGCGTTTTTTGCTTGTTTTTTGACGGTCTTTTTCGTGCGTTTTTTGACGTGTTTTTTTTTTATGCGTTTTCAGTAATGTAAAAATATGGTATTCCTAAACTTTTTTTTTTTGTAACTTTTTGCATGTCACACGGATCGTAATTGACATAACAGCGATAGGAAAACAAAATGGCGAAATGTTTGACAAATTTTAAAGGGCACCGCCGCAAGAGGATTGCGACTTTCGAGTTGAGGGCCTCAGTATAATTTATCTACGATTTAAAACTTCAACTGAATTTTTCTTTGTTCCTAAGTAGTATTAAAAAAAATCGTAAAAATTTGTAAATATTTCACACTCCTAGTGGTTTTGTTCCCATCGCGGTCGCCTAAGAAATTTCCGGAAATACTGAAAAAGCTGTATTTGTTAAACTTTGCTAACACAAACAGTATCTGCAAGACACATCACATTATAATATCACAACTAACCTATACAAATTAAATTCTGTCATTCTACCAGTAGATGACAGTGTTCTCTTTGTTCTACTACATTATTCATTTAAATGTAAGTCATAAATCTATACACGTTATATAACAACTTAAGGCAATGTTGCGTCGGAAAGTCCTTTCCCAGTGGTTACACTGATATGAGCTAGAAATGCCTTCACAAAAAGAAACCTTCCAATGCTATACAAGAACAACTTTAATAACTTTCTTTTTCGTTGCTGCTGTTGGATTTGTTTTCTTGAATCCACCCAGAATTTATTAAAACTTTTCCATGAAAGGTCAACATCAAATGCTACAGATGCTTTCAGTTCTTGTCAATTTACACCAGCTGATGCTGTCATTCAAATTCAGAACGCTACCCTCAATATTGCATAAGCCTGAAGCCGACAAAATAAATACATTTCAGCCCCCACACACAAGCCGAGCAAATTTATTAGAAACTTTGCACAATTAATATTTATATGACTGTACTTTCAAATGAATTTCTTTCGAATTCTTCGAAAATAATAACTTCAAGCTCTAAGCTCTTGATTGGCAATATAACTGAGAACTGACATAATATGCTCACTCACGCTTACTTTCTCGATGGAATAGAATTGCTTTGGATCTCTTCAATTATAAAGCGGAACTGAAAACGAATATGGCTTCAATAAAACGCATGTTTGTGGCTTGCAACGCTGTTCAAAACTTGGCGCAAGTGGATCACTAATATGCTACTATGCATGACAAGGAGGTATACCCAAGTCGCAATTAACAATCGTCGCCCCGAAAATCACAGGACCGACCATTCTTCTTCACTGTGTATTTACTCGCTATTGGCATAAATTTCATTTAAATTTCTGTTTCATTTTCCAGTAGAGTAACTTTTTATATTGCTTAGGGTTTCGTTTTGGCTTGTCTCTTTGTTTGAAGAACTCAGCCATGATGGGCAAATAATAAATATTTGTGGCGCTCAGGATATAACGTGGAAAAACTAAAGGAAAAGTTGTTTTCCCCTAAATTATTTTTGTACATTATACATAGAGCTACGCATGTAAACACTTCCACCTCCGCACTTGTGAAAGCGGCTACCATTATGAATGGTATATAGATGCCTGGCAAAGGAATAGAAGTCATCTTGAATGTTCCTACAACGCAGGTCCCCCGTGACCCCAAAGTGGAAAGCCCAACGAGTTGACGGTTATACCAACAACTTGCCTGAACTAAATTTATATTCTTCGTTCGTATCTTCGTAGTTATTGAAGACAGTACGTTTAGATGAACAATTTTGTTTTGACACCCCTATACGCCATCAGTCCACTCTTTTTGCTTGACATTGACTTTAGTCCTTTCTCCGCACTGACATATATTCGTATATTGATTTTCTTTACTCTCGGTTGTTTTATTTCCCAGAATTGTTGGTATACTATAAAGTAAGGGTTGTTGTTTGGTGTGGGCGGTTGTTCTTGCTATTGAAAGTTGTTTTTGAGGAGCATCCTTCGGAGAAGGTATACCTTCACCGACTGTAAAGGTTTTCCTATCACTGCTGCAGGGTTGAATAACAATTTGCTTTTTGTGAAAGTTAATTTTCCAATAGGACCAGGTTCAAATAGTATAGGATTTTCACTTTTAAGTGGATAAAGTAAGGATGAATAACTTGTGGTTGAGAAGCAGGGGGTGGCTGCTGTCCTGACTTCGAGCTTCAATGTGGCCTGCTGAATTTTAATCGAAATTAGTTGCCCTGAGCAGTTGTAGAGTGCCCATAATGAGGCTCATCTTTATACATTAGAAATTAATAAATTGCGTGAATAGTTTTGTTTATTTTGAGAGGGAAAGGGATTTCATTTTAGTGTTATTGTTTTTTTACTATATAATTCGTATGGAATATTGTAAATTGTAGGGAACAAGAGTTTTTTTGCTCTTACATTTTAGTGATATTGAATTGTAGGGAACAAGACTTGCTCTGAGGTTTTTGCGATGTAACTCAGATATACTCAGATGCAACTAATGGTCCGAACATAAAGACACCTGCCTTTTACCCAATTATATCGAAGAAAAAGTAATATTTACTTGATATGGAAGTGTAGCAGTAACCGGAGGATTAAGTTTTGAAAGCATTCATCAGCCTTCTGCTAAATACGGAAAAAGAGGTGTTCAGTTGATTGCTTTTTGACTTTATGTGTCTGATAAAATGTTGTTTGTAAATTTCTGTAACTAACTACGGTCACCATTATTATTTAACAAAAAACTGACAAAATAAATCTCTTGTTCTTTGAAGACGTTTGGTGTAAAGCAGGAGGGTTAGCCTTTGTCCTCAATCATATTTGATTGAGCTACTCCTAAGTACTACCCCACCCATTATATAATTACCATGTTTTGTTATCCCTCTCACTACTTTATTGTTTACAAAAACTTTAAAGTACAACTTCGAACTAACAAAATAACTACCTTTTGTTATAGCTAGTTGTCATTGTGTACTAATAACAACTTAAATTCTCGAATGAGACATAATAACATTTCCTAGTTTCCTTGACTTAACTGGGAAAAAAAATAAGTGGCCTTAGTAAAACGCCAACTTAGGAGAACTGATTTCCGCAAATGCGCGAAAAACTTTTGTAAATTCCTATTGTTCAACTCTGTAACTACTTCCGAACTATCAGGGAATCTACTCTGCTTGTTCAGTTTTTGGTTTGTAAGATAAAAGCAAAAATGCAAAAAAAAAAAACAAAGAGAATGCTACTGAAAATGCTGAGCAAAATATGTGAGTATACAATACGAAGACGAAATAATTTCATATGCACAAAGCTTTACTTTTCGCTAATAGTGAATGAAAAAACTGCGTTGGTCACATTGAAAACGTCTTAAGCGTGTGACGATTTTATTAAACTTGCTAATATTTGTTCCAGTTCAAGTGAAATCATGGGCCGACTTACACCTAATATCAGCTGCATAGGTGAAGATCGAACATACATTTCCAAAAACGAATCAAAAGAATACTTTATGATTTCTGGGTAGTGCCTAGTAACCTCAGATATCCCTATGGAGAATAATTGTTCGATCATACAATTTTTTACTCGGAAGTAGGCGCTCATCAAATGTTGCCTGCAAGAAATTGCCACATTGTGGTATGTTGCGCCATTTTCCTGAAACCAAAGCTTTTTTTAAACCAAAGCCATACAACAATATATGGTCCGAAAAAACAGCAATTATGGCAGTTTAGCGCTCCCTTGCCTATAACATTCTGATCGCCACCATCTTTAAAGAAATATTTGGTCCCAAGGTTCCACCTGGCCATTAATATTGACTTTCAGAAGATGAATTTCCGCATCAGGATCAACTAAAACTGAACCGCCCAACTTGCAATCCTTTTATCGCCCGTCCTTAAAATTTGATTCAAAATCCACCATTTTGTTTTGCCTCCGGATTCTCCGAAACATTGGTTTTCGGTCCAAATACGGCTAACATACTCGTAGTAGTCACGCGGCTTGAATTCTAGCACAAGCTGGACCTTGCAGATCAAAAAATCTTCCATAAAGTGGACGTCCTTAATTATGTCGACCGTAATTTGGATATAGCTCATTCGAAGTTTTCTGAACGCAACCCGGCTTGAATTCTAGCACAAGCTGGACCTTGCAGATCAAAAAATCTTCCATAAAGTGGACGTCCTTAATTATGTCGACCGTAATTTGGATGTAGCTCATTCGAAGTTTTCTGAACACAACCCCGATATTAGAAATAAACTTTTACAATTATAAAAAGTTGTTATAAATAAATAAATAAATTAATATTTGGTCCGCAGGGACCCTAGGCGCAGCTTCTCACAACCATTCGTTTTGTGTGAGTTCTTCATTGTTGGGACGAGTGGAAGGGATCTGCAATTTTATACCGAGTCAAAACGGCTAATTGAGAAGCTTTCAAGACAGTTATAGTCACAGATATGAACCATCTACAGGTTCGCAAAAAGTAGCGCAGTGAAAAATATTCATAGATTAGATTTGTGTGTTTTCCGAAAATCGAACCTGGGACCCCTCGCTTAGTAGTCAGACACATAAGCACCAAGCCACTATACCTACCACAGTTACATCTTAAGATTTAATTTGTCGGGTTTTGATTATTGTTTCATCCCAAAGTTCAACTTGTAATGAACGAGAAAGTTTTCTGTAACCCAGTATATCAATATATTTTTACTTTTTCGATGTATTCCTTTTATTTTAATTCACAATGGACCTTCCTAATAAAAGTTTTTAGTTTCGACTCACAGTGGCAATATTTTCCATACGAATTTCGCAATTGTGGGCTTCTGCAAATTTAAATTCGAGACAAAAGTTTGTTATTTGTATAAATTAATTAAATGTCAATATTAATCAACACTATAATATCGCCGACATACATATGTTAAGATTTGTTCTTCACTCGAAACTAAAATGATTTGTCTGTCAAAATTCCAGAACGCTTTTATTACACAAATCTTCAATTGAAAGTCCTCCATATTCAAAAGCGATTAAGTTGTGGAATACATATTCCCCGCCATGTTCACTAAGAAGATTACCGGCATCAATTAATAGAGACATTTTCTGTGCTCCAATGCCTCAATTAATTATTTCCCTAATGTGCTGTCTGGCACTTTTTCAGTTGACAATTTTAAAGCAATTATGTGCTCGCAGGACTGCTTTCTCATACTCAGTATGATTTGTCTGCATCTCTTCTTCAATTTCTTTACACCAGTTCTAAGTCTGAATAATTGCGATAGTGATTGCTATAAAAATGATTTTAAATCCGTCGTCCATTTAACTACGAAACACCACATCCGTAACAATAAACAATTTTAGCAGACAAATGGAAACATTTTGCCACATTTCACGCATTGGGCCTTATTCGTAATCATTTTTAACCTTCACACTAAGTATTTTGTAGGTCCCAATGGGCTATTTTATATGAAAGATTTCGCCATTCTAAGTTCGTAAAATCTAGCCTGGACACAAAATATGATTTATTAGTATAGCGCATCCACTTTTAGAACATTTATCGTTCGGAGTGCAATTTAAAAAATGTCTATACAGAAGTTGTAGGTCTAAAATTCTAAGAAACACCTCTCGGAGTCCATTTATTTAAAAATTGTATTTTTTTAATATATAAATTCTGAATCTCGTCTTAGTCAATTTGAATACGAAAATATATAGTGTGAGTAGGGTTTCCCTATTTATTTTCAATTTCCTCATACTTAATGCTAATTATACCAAACGGAAGTAAATTTAAAACAAAATCGACACTGCCAATAAGAATACACCCATATAGTGTTCAATAATAGCAAATCCCTTTAGAGCACGTAGATAAAATAACTTATGAAAAGTGTAATAAATCATTTCATTCTGGAATGATCCATCAACAAAAAAAAAAAAAAGGAAAAATAATGGACACCCTGCTTGCAGCGATTTTAAAAATTTCTCAGCCGGTTAACATCAAGCACCATCTTCATCACCACTTGAGAAATCAATTGCAAATTATTTCTGCCCGATAAACATCACAAATGAAACATGTAAGAAATGAGAGGAGCATCGGGTATTCTGTTGTTATGTTGATATTTTTTGACAAGCAAGGATGAGATACATGTCGAACGAGTCGAATTTATCCAAGTCAATTGAATACAACAACAACAAAGGGTGGCGGTTTATATAAACTTTTTACAGGTAAATTTGATATGATATTTTTTTTCTGAGAAATGGAACGTAATTTGGAAATTATTCCATACCAGTTACACATGTATTTCAAATGATTCTTTCGCGGAAGGTGTCACTGAGGCAAATGCAGACAGCTCTTTGTAACTTTACCGTTTACCTAGTGAACTGCGTTGAGCAGCTTATTTCAGGTCTACTCTCTGAAAACTAAAATACTCGATATAATACCTCAATAACCCCAGGATCTGGGACATGGATTCTTTCGAAAGGGAATTTAAATATTAATGACTTGTAAGACAACAATCCGTTCTGAAATAGCAAAACAAATGTTTGTGGTGAGCTGTCAGGAAAAAAAACAATCCTATAAGTAAATCAATTACAAGCAGCTCCGTAGGATTGAAATACAAGTAACAGAGAAAAAGTGAAACATTTCAGTGAAACGATTTGTTACATTTTTGTGAAATGACTGAAAAGTTAAAAAGTAAAGGCTTCGGCTACCTTAAATTTAGTATCCACTTCTAGAAAATTAGAGCTATTACTGCTAATTTTCTTTTTCAGAAGATTTATTTTACAATTTACTGAGACTTCCGTCTGGTTGCAGCTTCTACTCGAGTGTTTTATTTAAAACAAATGAATGGTTGCATTTTTCTGAAACAAGAAGAACTAACAATTACAGCTGAAAACCAATCCATTCACGATTTACGAATGACCCTAAGCCTGAGCCGACAATGCTTCTTCTGTACCACATTAATGGTAATAAAGGGTGTCCCATAATTCACGCAAAATGTTATTTTAAAAGAAAATGCAGATTTTTAAAAAGAAAGCTTAAAATTTTTATTGATTCATAGAGTATACAGATTGGGGTTATGTATGGCACTGCACATCGGATAAATGTCCGCCACGGATTTGCTGGCAAGTACGTACTCTCTTTTTGAAATTTTCTATAACCGTTTCGCTTAAATGTGGCTGAATTTCATAAATACATCTCCGCATTTCCTCTTTCTCGTTTACATACAACTTTGACTTCAAAGAATCCGAAAGACAAATATCCAATGGCGTTAAATCTCAAAACCTGGATGGCAAATTCTGATCGCAAAAATGGCCGATTACACGATTAGTAAATAACTCATGCTTCATGCAGTAATTGAATTGTTACTCTGGCTGTATGACATGTGGCACCATCTTGTTGAAACCACAAGTTGGTCATATCCATATCTTGTAATTTAGGCACTAAAAACTGGGTATCATGTCACGATACCGAACACCATTAATTGTTACTGCCTGACCAGCCGCATTTTCGAAGAAGAATGGTTCGATAATGTTTCCAGCCCAAAATCTGTGACCAAACAGTCACGCGTTGCTTCTCAACAATTACTCGTGGGTTTTCTGAACCCCAAATGCGACAATTTTGACGATTAACGAAACTATCAACATGAAAATGAGCTTTATCACTGAAGATGATTTTGTACGAAAATTGCGGACTGGAACTGCTATTTTAATATTACCAAACATTGGAAATGCGTTGTTCTGTCGTAAAGCGCTCCATTTTTACTAACCCCGAACTGTCAGCTGTCACATATTTTTTTTTCTTTGGCATAGCTTTACTATTAAATGGCGCAAAATTCAAATTATGCGTGACTCTTTAGTTACCTGATCTGAGTTGACTAACTGTTGCGGTTGCCTGCTTCAAGTGAAAGTAGAGTTACCAGATTGGAAAACGAAAAAAGGGGGACTTCATACATTTTAAGTGGTAGGCAATTTTTTGCAAAATTTTTTTTTTAAATGGTTTTCAGCTTTAAATAAAAAAAAACATATGTTTTCAACTATTTTATGGAATGATTTTTTTAAGTCATAAAAACTTGTATAACATTTCGTATTCATGTGTTCACAACGGCTGCGCAAATCCTTAACTCAACGTTGAACAAAAAATACGCAAAGTGGGAGCAATTTTTGTTTGTTTTTCGAAAAGATGCGTGAAAAAGTTCTGTGTCCACCATTTGATTTGTGGGACAAAATAATTTTGGAGACGTAAAAAGGGGTAGGCACCAGTGTTGCCGAAAGTACTTCCAGAGGAGTATTATACTACTTTCAACTTTCCGTACTCCTGATATATGGTTACCCTTAATGCAACTGAACTCCAACCCAACGACTTCAGCCACAATTGCTATGAAGCAAGTTTTTGAGAAACATGACCACCGTGTTCGAAATTTGATTGAAACATAAAATATTCACCTTGGTCACTCTTATATTTTTGCATTAGAGCATGTCGCACAAGTTCTTACCTCCTATGACTTGTTACTAAGCTGGGCTACTACCGAAAAAAAGCGTTTTCATATTTTTGTCGCATTTAAATGAATAAAATCAGTTTGAAACTGACTCAGCGAAGTGACCAACTACAGCTTTAAATATTCAGAGGAATTTCAAGCTGTCTTATGCTGACTTTGATCTATAAAATATAATAACAAGTCGAATTGCGTAAAGTCGAAATATCTTGAATAAAATAACTAAAGTTGCCTATTGCAATACTCAGGAATACTGTTTTCAAAAATTAAAATATTTCTCAAAATCGGTTCAGAAGTTTCAGAAATTATCCCCTACAAACAAATGTCGCCTCTTAATGATTTATAAATAGATAAACTTAAATTACAGCTTCAAATAGGGCTAAACATATTCGCCCTTACTAATGATCAAACACTAATGTCGACGATTAGCTGACTTAGTAAAAATGTACAGCATTAGTGAAACGGTATTAATAAACAATTAGACCTCCACATTTGCTAGTACGACAACTTTCTTAGAATCTATTACATTTGTTGTCATCGCTGAATTTATTTTCGTGGAAAACAAGGTCAATGTTTTATTTCAAAACGAGGATTTTATTCTAAGAAAAAATCTTTCAAAGCTCTTTTGAAGCTTATTATAAGCTAAAAATAAAACACAAAATATCAGCTGATCTGTCAAATATCATATGCAAATCAGTAATGCCCTCTCCTTCGATCGGACACAATTTTTGGTACTTTTTATAACACACTTTCCTTTGTTTTCTAATCCTTCACGATTGATTTATGAGTGAATTAGTGTCGGAACACAGTTTGTTAGGCTGATTATGCAAATCGAAGCTTATTAATCTAAAGATTGAATGGTGAGCAAGTGAATATTTTTGAAAAAAGAAATAATAGCCGGGTATTTTGTTTTATAATAAATAAAAAACTCACTTAAGAAGCCAAAAGCGTTTTAAGGACCTATCGCTTTCGTTTTTGAATTTCAATCTGCCAAGCAACGAAACAGTGCTTGTAAAATCTTGTAATGATCTTTTAAAATTGTATAGCTCATATTACTTAATTCGGGAAACTTAGAAAGCGACAAAATGTTCAATTCATTCAGAAAAATATAAACCCGCGGAAATTTTTTTTCACTAAAACTCTTCACTATTCACACTAAATAACTTGTAACTTGCAAACTATTAAAAAAGGACTAGCGGTTAAAAAAGATACCAAACATTTCATTTAATGAAAATATTCGAAATATATATTGTAAGTGTTTAACAATAAAACAAAAATGCAATATTTTTTCAATTTTGTGCATGGATTTGTAAAAAATTGTCTTTGCTACACTTAAAAACAACTTGCATTGTTGTATTCCAACGAATAAAGTCCGAAAACATTTACAATTTACTAAAATTAGTTTATAATTGTAAATGTTCAGGCTGAACAAAAGTGTATTTAAATTCGCTCCTATTACGAAATTCCATAGCACAATTTTTGGTGGTTGGGCAGCACTCCTCTTGAAAATGACATTGACGTAGGATTTATTTAGCTAATGCCCGAGATAAACATGGGTTTCTGAACATTAACATTTAACCCTACAGTTAGCGACATTCTGGCAACTATATTTGTTGGATTTTGGAAAGTGTGGAGTCTTTGCGCAAGCTGCCAGACTAATGTCGTTTTCCATTGGGCAAAAAGAAGCGTCCGGGAGAGTCCGGAATCGAAAAAATCACTTTTGAAGCCGTTCCATTGGCACAATAAATACTCTTCTGGTGATTCTGAGGAGAGAATTTCGCTTCTCGATTTGAAGTCAGAATCCACTCAAGAAGCACTCACACAAATGTAATTTATGTATTTTATACAAGTCAGCTGACAGCCGCCGTGGATTATTTTTTGGCATTTCACCAATACTATTGTGGATTCTTTCAGAAGCTGTTTTGTTGTTCCATTGGATTTCAGAATGAGTGGATCCCCGAGTGAAACCAATGGAAAACCACATAAAGTTGATTATTGGTAAGGCCGATTAAATGAAGTGCTATAACTAGGGCCTCAATTGAGTGTCTGTTTCACCTGTTGTTTTTTGAGCTCAATCCAGCCACATCCTTTTCATACGGCACTGCCAAAAGAGAACGAGTTCGTTTTCCATTGAAAATACTGCGGCTTTTTTCGCCAACGTCGGACAAAGCTTGCCAATTTGATTTGAGAAAAATGAAACTTTCACGTGAATGGTTTCAAAACAACGTGCATATGTTTAGGGCTTAATATAGTTACCTATTCTATTCTTTCTGAAGACGTTCCGCAATTCAATAAAGAATATAAAATCAATCGAAATGATGTCGCCTCATAAAAAGTTGTTTATGACTTTTGAAAAATGCCCAGGGGTGTCATTTAAATTGCTTACAACTGCTGAACATAAATTATTCTGTACTTTCCCTTTGATACTTTGCAACCTACACAAGACCCTCGCGTGTGCATTTAATTTCCAATTGAACACACATGTTTAACCCTGCATTCGTTTCAGTTCGCTTGGCTGTTGTGTGCCTTTTTTTCCAGGCTTGTGTTGACATATTTCAGAAAAAGGCTGTAGAAAAATGTATTGGGAGGTCTTCGGAAGTGTATTTATCAAGCGAACGGTAACGCCTTCACATATGGTTCCACTTGGATTTTTATTACAAAGTTTGTCTGCGCTTTAAATGACGGAGGTTGGTTGACTAAATCGATTCATTAGCTTCGATCGGTCGGAAATAAATACTCTACCCCATTGCCTGAAACAAACTAAAGCGGAAACCATTTAAATAGCCGCCCACATCTATACATCTCGTACTTCTTTTAATGTGTTTCAATCCCTACTGTAAAGCCTCCATAAAGGATGGCATAGAAACGGCCAACCTTGTATACAAATGCAAAAATAAACCCTCGTTCTTTTTTGCTGATGTGCCCTGTTGAAAAATGTCTATTTTCTATATTTAGTTTATGTCTGCCTAAATTATACAAAACAGAAAGATAAAAAATCCCAAAACAACATTTTGAAATAACAATATTTTCTTGAATTGCGTGAATGTCCTTGAAAGTGTACAGCTCTTTATCGTTACTCAACGAAATAACGCAAATCGTATGTGCTTACCCATGGGAATCACTAAGAACAATGCAAATTTGTGAATAATAATAGCACAGAAGGATAGAAAAGGATACCTCGTCGACGGTCGTTTGGAAATACATCAGTTTAACCATCATCCTCAGGGGGGGGGATGAGCAACATAATGCATAGGGTAGTCCGAATTAAATGTTAACCACTGTAGAAGTTGTTCAAAATAAGCAAACATTGCACGACAATAGGGGCAATCCCCCTCTAATACTTTCCGTCTTTTATTTAACTTAAACAAATTGATTATCCGAAACATACTCACGTATTCACCATTTCTGGTTCTGTTAATCAATACTCGTATTGGTTGTTGCTTTGTTTGGAACACCCTGCATAATAGTCCGTAATGAGCAAGCTGTGCCAGAATTATATTTCCCTACGCTCAATATACGTCATGTACATAAAAATAAACCCACAAACGCATATAAACCAAACTATGCATGGAGGATATTTTTATTCAATTTATACTCGCCTAAGGAGGCATCATCATCATCATCAACAGCAGCAGTAGCAGCAGGAGAACAACAAACAACACAGCTCTACTTGTGGTGGAGCATCTGTTAGTCCTCCAGCATTTCCAAACGTAGTTGTTCTTCATCATATTCATTATCATGATAATGATGGTGATGATGATGACGACAGTGCAATCAAAATCAACGTCATCAGCAGCAGGCAATGTGTTGAAAATATTACGGCCTAGAGAGGCGTCATACATTTTTTTTTTAATTTTTGGTCAAGATTACAAAGGAAAATAATTTATGGTCACTTTCAAAAATTGACTCTAAACGAGTGCGATTAAAAAAAATGAGTTAAAATTAAAAGTCTTGGTTGGAAAAAAATCGAGTATTCGTTGTTAAAAACTACATAGCTAAACAGGTTGAATGCGTGGGTTAAAATTAACTGAGGCTCTGTTGAAAAAAAGCCGAGTATTTGTTGTTAAAAACTATATAGATAAACAGGTTAAATACCTACATTCTGTTAGAAATACACTTTATCAGTTGTTATGAACAAAGTATCTAGATTAATATCAACCACTTTGTTAAATATTACAGAGTTATTTTTAACAGTTTCCTTAAACAAGTTGACTCGGTTATCTTAGATTCAATAGCTCTTATTAATAGTATTACTTGGTGGTTTTCAACCGAAAGTTAGTAGTTGGTTGATAGTTTGTAACCGAAACTTGGTTGATTTTATATAAGTGATATTTGTGTAGTTTTTATTTGTTATTTTGTTAAGGTTAAAGTTGTCAAAATTTGTAACAAAAGGGAATACAGTACTTTGAGCTTGAAAATATTCTAAGCTCACAAGATCTTAACTATCGTTTTGCTCTTTATATCTTGCTTCTTAACCACCGTAATTGAAATACACAGTAGAGAAATGTGCATGACTGAGTGGCTCGTAACTTGCACTTTGACGATATTTGTGGAACTTTAGGTTATGAGGTCTAAGTGAAAGACCTGCTTTATTAAAACTGAAATTGTCTAAAGTCTTAAGCCATAAACGAGCAGGTTGGAAGTCTGAATTTGGCGCTGTACATTTTCTGTTAAACGGTTTTTCGTTGAATTAGGTCTTGAGCATTTGACAAATTTTCGATTACACTGGCGGTATTTGTTAACTTTTCAAAGTCATTTTTTTTGTGGGAAACTTCTGCAAAGTTTGTTTTCTATGATCTCTGGGGTTTCATAGATTTTTTTTTCGCTTTTTTCGTCTTGCTCAAAGTAAGCTTGAACATCGAAAGCCATTTTGAGGTTTTCACTTTTTAGGATGAGACGGTAAGATCAACTCTAAAAACTCTTTTATACGCATAAGGGATCACACTTGATTATATAGACAAAAATTCGTTTTGAAAACTCCACTTAAAGTACTCTAGAGACAAAAGTTGTGATAAAGAAATGGGATATTGAAAATAAATTAATGAGATAATTCTAATTTTATTTCATTTTCTATCCTGGATGTGTGACCGCACAAACAACATGTCCTACATGGGAGCGGGTCGAAATATGGCTTTCAAAATTCTGCTTTGCAAATTTTGTCGTCTTGAACAAATATTCTGCTTTTCGTAATTCTGTTTTATAAAATTCTGCTTTTCAAATTTAAAACAAAAAATCTTCTTATTCTGCTTTTACCATCAATTTTGAATTTATAAAAAAAAATAAAAATTGAAAGTAAATTAAAAAGAAACATACAAAAATGAATTGAAAAACTATTTAAAAACAATACAAAAATGCGAAATTTAATAAAAAAGGAGCTAAAATTAAAAAAAGAAGAGTTAAAAAAAAAATACTAAAACTAAATATACAAAATTCAGCATTTACAAAAGTAGAATTTTGACCCCCACCTGTCCTATACAGCAGGAATGATGTGTCTAAAAAATGTTCATCTGAAAGGAATGTTAGTCAAATAGTCCACAGCCCACAATTAGCGTGATAAGAAACAATTGCTGCTGTTTTCACGAACGTCATAGGTATTTTGTTGGTTCTCCTGTAAAAACAAAATTTAACTTAAACAAATCATCGAAAATTAATAATGCTTAGATTTTATGTTAAAAATGTGCGTTCAAAATAGATTAAGGTCTGAGTCAGCTTAATAGCAGACTTGGAACTTCGTAGAAATTGGTACGTTTTATTTATACCGGTCTGAGAAAACGGTAAGCTTTTCAAACATGTCGAAAGTTGGTGGTAAATCAAATCAGGTTTTATTCATACGAAACGTAGCAAATGCTTCGATTTTGACAATTCTTTTGTGTCAAAACAATTGCTTTGCTTTATTTATACAAAACTGCTTCTGAGTATTTATAATATGTATGTCCATGAGTCAATATAAAAAATAGCTTTACTCTCCTCTCGCCCACAATAATTCAAACGCCGATAAAAGGAAAGAAAACAAACGATTGGAATAACAACTAGTCCATGTACAAGTATTCCTCAATGACAGACCCTTAATTTAGCTTATATAAATTTAAATTCGAATATCTTCTGAGCGAGTTGGCAGAAGTAAAAACAAAATGCTGCTCCATATTAAGCCCCGTGTTTCAAATCATCCATATGGATCGAGGTAGAAGCTTAAACGTGATGCGTATTCAAATCCACATACAATCAACAAATCTTAACAATTCTATTATTTACAACCAGATAGAGGAAAAGAACTGCCCATTCCTAGTCCATTCCTTTGCCATCTTATATCCAATGGATTATCTCGAGTTTGAAAGGATAAAACAAACAAATCCTTAGTACCAACTACTACCGATGAACAGTATAAAAGAAACATCTCACATCTCAAGTTTAATAATATGGAATTTTCAAATATATACACATCTCCCAATAAACCACCAGCGATATGCTCAGCCTCTGTGCGGCTTTTCTATTTCTGCTTCTGTTTGTTTTCGTCTATAAGCGTGCATGTCAAAACAAAGAGAAATTCAACAAACGGACAACTTTCCAAATTTCCGCTTTGTGATTGCCACTTTTTCCTAAAGCCGTTGAAAGCATATTCACCAACATCCTTATTCCCCTATATCTGTATAATAGAACCAACTACCTCGCATTTGAACTGTGTGCACTCGTCTGCCGATAATTGAATTCTGCTCAAAAGAAAAAGAAGAAATATTCCACTCGAATCTGTGACTGTGCAGATACACAATTAAGACCGATTTTGATCACCTGAATAAATTCGAAAATGTAAACTCCAAAGCTCTAACGATGAAAACAATTTTTGCTCCTCGATCAATTACAATCGCATGCTGTGTCATAAATAAATAAAATTCTTAACTCCATCAACTTTGATTCAAATTGATTTTTCTTTCCAATTTAACTGGTGAACTATATTTTCTGCTTTCAGATAGTGGTGGCACGATGACAGTAGTTGCACCGACAACGTGGATAGCACTTCATGTGGTGGCAAAATTAAAATCGCAATCAACAAATCAACCTCGAGCAACAGCCATACTCGGGGCTGAGGATGACAGTGCCATCGGCACTGACTAGCGGGCATCATTTTGAATTCAATTCATACAGCTACATATAGGCAGCACATTGAAATATACAGCTATATAAGTGTTTAGTGGTTTTACCACTGCAGCGAGGAGGCGGCCGACAACGGCAGCAACCTATATACCAACAAAGTGTTATCGTCCCACGTCTAACGCCAGTAGCGCTCTTCTAAATGAAGTTACCAATCTGTCAATATTCTAAATTATTTCTGCTGTTGACAGCCTTCTCCTTCCTTGACTCCCTTAAAGCTGGCCGGGCTACGATAAATTCTGTGCAAGATATTTCAACATCATCCGCCTCGTTGTTGTTGGCACAATCGACTTTTGCAACTAAGTCACTGCGCCTGGATACTGTTACTACCTCGGATACGGTTGGTGTACGACATCGGGGCCAGGACCGGACATCGTCGCATCGTGTGGGTATACTGATGTCGTCGAGAATCCTCAACTCAATGAAAATGCAACAAGGATTTGAGAATTTTGTGGAATTTTTCAAAGTGAACTTGGATAACGTTACTGTGGATTTCATTAAGGACGACGGTGAGTGAAATAGGTTTATGTGCTTTGGAATTATGGTAGCATGCTCAGGCTCACATGGAGTAAAATGCACAGACTGTAGTTTTAATCTGGCAGTATGTAAAAAGAATGACCATTGGCAAGGACGATTAGATTTTGAAAGCTTCTCGAATTTATTTACTAGAGGGGAGTGTTCAAAATCGATGTTCCGAGGTTTTCCCCTCATTTCTAAACTAAATTACATTTTTTAGAAACAAAAATAACGATATTGCAGTTCGTAGTGTACATCTGATGCCCAAATGGGCATAGGGCTTTGAAATTGATAGAGTCAACTAAATTATTTCTGCTGTTCTCCGATGCAACTTTTAAGTAAGAATGAGACTTCTAATGAATGATGAAATAAACACAAAAGAAAAAATTCATGCAATGTGAAGAAATACCTAATAAATAATAGGAAATTTCATTTAGCGAAGTTGCCACTTTTTGGTGTAACAACAGAATACATATCGGATACTTTCAGCTGAAATATAAGACATAGGTTGGAAAAAACTAAATGACGTTCATGCAGCCCCGCAAAGATGTGCTCATTAAAAGCGAAGTAAACGCCCTTAAGAAAAATTAAACGATCACTTCGAAGAATTAGAGGAATGTATATGTAGCAATCATTCTAATTTTCCATTTGTTTAATTGGCAACTGTACACATTCGTAAAATGTTGCTTAATAAATTTATTTTGTGTGACATGTGCAGTCCACAGAGTCGAAAGACTCAACAGCAAAAGATCGAAATTAGCACAAAATTATATTCAAACTCGAAACTCGGAGATTGGGCATTGCTTCGTAATATTAGATAACCGCTGTGGATACCGTAACGTTCGAAAAGTACTGGCCACAGAGTCAAAAGACTCAACAGCAGAAAACCGGATTCTGCACAAAATTATATTCGAATTCGAATTTCGAAATTGGGCGATGCTTCGTAATATTTGATAACTGTAGTGAATACCCCAACGTATGAAAAGTACAAGCCACAGAATCAAAAGACTCAACAGCAGAAAAGCGGATTCTGCACAAAATTATATTCGAATTCGAATTTCGAAAGTGGGCGTTGCTTCGTAATATTAGATAACCGTAATGGATACCCTAAGGTTCGACTTTAACAAAGAAGCAACGAGGTCTATCGTCAACCTCTACACTCATTCCCTTGAGTCTATTACCGACTTATTACGTCATTTCGACAATAGTCTTGCATCAAATAATATTAAAAATCACTACAGTCTGGAGGACATTGCTTCGTCAATTCAGTTTTGGCTGCAAATAATCCAAAAATTGACAAAGCCCCAAATGTGTCAAGGCGTTCGCACTGAACTTATTGGTCTATCGGCTTGCGTTGTTTTTCAGAGAAGTAAATCTTTCCTCATGAATTCTTAATAAATAAAATAAAATATTTAAGAGCTTTTAAAGGATTCACAAACTGTGTGTAAGATAAGCGATAAACGATACGATAGTGGTACACAAGACGAACTCATGACTATCTCGATCGCTATTAGCATTTGGAAGACAAGTGCCTTAAAATTTATAAAATAAGTATGTTGACGAATGGATGCCAAAACTAAGCATCTATATGACACTCGTCTCTACAAATGCTTTCCAATGTGGCTTTTAAAACCTTAAACAAATCTTGGGTAGCAATCATGACTTCTTGGATGTATGAAAACGGTCGTAGGTAGAATATTTGGTGACAGTTCGTTGAAACATAGTTTCAGTTCGTTTTCTTGGCGGGAGTCTTCTTTCTTGTGGTTCCATTAATCAGGTCTATACTTTCCATCAGAAGTTGTCTATCTCTGGCTTACAATAATTCCTTGCCTTGTTGGACCTTTTTAGATGTGGCCGTGTTTTAAATTGTCCAGATCGAATGGGTCCTATAACTGGCATTAAAATTGTAGTTTTCTTTGTGATTTAATTGTCTGCACAAATCGTGTTTGCATATTCTCCAAACCGAATATGAATTTTTAACAAGGTTTCTACGCTCATACTATTTAAGAGCGTATTTATGAGTAGTAGAAGTATTTTCAACAACAAATTTTGTCGAGAAGTTCGCATTAGCGGTGATTGCTATCATCTTTTACTTGTGTGGGGATGGGTTCGCATATCAGGCAGGCTAACGTTTACAATTTTTTTTTAAACAAATTATGTGGATTCTTATAAGACGTTGACGGTAAAAACTTTATATTTGTTGTCTGTTCGATCGCTGTTTGAATATGCGTCTATTGTTTGGTGTCCATGCTACAATACTCATGTAATCGAAGTAGTTCAAAAAAGATTTCTATGTTTGCCCTCAGACGCCTTCCTTGGTTTGATTTTAATAACTTACCCCCTTATTTAGGTCGATTACAACTTATTGGACTCGTGTCTCTTGAAGTTAGGAGAAAGGTGTCAAGAATTGTTTTTCTCCACAGAATATTTATTGGGGAGATTCTCTGTCCTGATATTTTTAGTCTTCATCGCTTAATTTGCGTAATAACAGATTCTAAAAAAAAATCTAACGGTGTCAAATCGCATGATCTTGGTGGCCAATTGACGTCGCCAAAACGTGAAATTACGCGACCTGGAAACTTCTCACGCAATAAAGCCATAATTGGTCGTGTTGTGTGTCTTGTTGCCCGTCTTGTTGAAAGTTCTAATAACTTTAACACGTTGTTCGATTGTTAAGCGGTCCATTATCGTAAACATTGAACTAATATTATGAGACTTTAAATGACATCTGAAGTTGACAGGTGTCAAATGCTAGCGCTACCAACTTGAAACCACGAAATAAATGACCCTCTATGTTTTTGAGTTGTATTGTTGTGTATTTCGGCGATCATTTTACTCTTATTCATCTTTTTCAGAAGTCATATATTTTTGTGAAAACAAAAATTAAATGTCGTCCTTCATTGTGTTAAAGTCGCTGCAATTTATATACGCGTCAACGATCAGAACATTCGTCCGGCTTCATAAATCGCGCTCTTTGATTGCTCATGGGTATCAATATTGTAGGACGATGAACATTTATCATGCCGTAATTGTATAAAGCGACGCTTACATTTTTGTAATGGACATCCGGTCGTTAGTGATTAAACATTGCGATTGTCCACCTACCTTTTTTCCTGGTGAAAAATCCGGTGGTTATCTGTCCATGTACCAACACAAGCGAAGATTTATTTACATTCAATTTGATTCAAAGGGCTTTATTCCCGAAGGACCATGATAACCGCCTGTTATCTACTAATTACATCCAGAACTGTTTGAAAAGTTCCGGGTAATTCGCTTAACAAAGTGTCTTTTGAGTACATCACTTCGGCTTACCTGCGGAGTTTGAAATTTGTCATCTATACATTTGAATGAATATTCTTAATTACTGTAGGAAGGACTCTCGCGCCTACTGCTTGTAGTTCTGTCTCCGGACAACATTTGAAGGAAAGCGGTTGTTGTTATTTCTGTTTGCTTTAAACTCTCGGACAATTTTTGAAAGAATACAAATGTCTTGTGGAAATATGAACTTTGTAAAATTTTTATAAATTCGTGTTAAGTATTTATAAAGAGATATAGATCGAGTAAAAAATAAACGACTAAACGAGGTCCTTTTCTGTGGTCCCTCAGCAAAAAAGAGAACATTTTGCTTTGGCACATAAAAGCAGCTACTGGATTGATGTTTTACTTAAAAACAAGTCCAAATTAATTGTACAGGACAGGTGTCCAAACCACTCTAACATGAAAGTCCAAAATCGATGGCAAAAATGAAAACACCTAAGCCCTTCAATTTGTCTTTCTAATCAAACCTTTTAGGTTATTACATTTGCAAGGCAAATGCACTTTACCCCGCGAACACTATCCCACTCTCCCGTTGACAATGTCTGCGAATCTAAAATTTATAGCACAGTGCAAAAGTGCATTTTCAAATCATCGAGATACCCAGACGAATATAAAACTAACATTTCGCTGTTAACAAAGAACCCCAACCCCCGTGCTGTCTCCATTACAATAAAGCATTGCAACGTTCAATACCACAGTCAGATGGGAGTACATATACCCGAGTCCAGTATATCCTGCCGGCACAAACATACCAACTGCACAGTCAACCAGTGAATTCATGAGGGGTATGCAAATTCTCGATAAAATTCAATTTCCTTTGCGAAATTGCATTAGCATAGCCACGCTGGCTGGCCGTACCGCTCCATTCATTAAGGACCAAGTTGGGTCAACAAAACGTAAGCCAGGATACAGTCCCCGAGACATGTCCTTTATGTAATTTAAATGGCCACACAATTAACAGATATCATTGCGTCGCCACATATTCGGTAAGAGATTTACGCTTCACATTCCTTGACTGTGCGCACGAGTGAGCTTTGCGGGCGCTGACACTCTTCGGGATAATAAAGGGTGATTTTTTAGCTGGTTTGGTTTTGGCAACACCGGTTTTGACAGCTGACGTGTGTTTAGTACCTTGTGTCACTGTCAAACAGCTTCAGTTTGGTTTGCAATTTAACCATGGATCGTCTTACAAATGAACAACGCTTGCAAATTATTGAATTTTACTATCAAAATTCGTGCTCGGTTCGAAATGTTCATCGCGCGCTGCTTCCATTTTATGATCGGCATTCTCGACCTTCTGAGCAGTCTATTCGGAAGATTGTGACCAAATTTCGCACCAAATTTACTTTGTTGGACATTAAACCACCAACACGTTTACGTACTGTGCGTAGTGAAGAAAATATTGCGGCCGTATCAGCTAGTGTGACAGAAGACCGCGAAATGTCGATTCGGCGCCGTTCCCAGCAGTTAGGCCTTTGTTACAGCACTACGTGGAAAATTTTGCGGAAGGATTTGGGCGTAAAGCCTTTTAAGATACAGCTGGTGCAAGAACTAAAGCCAGCCGACCTACCACAACGCCGAATTTTTGGTGAATAGGCTCTTGGAAAGCTGGCCGAGGATCCGCTTTTTTATCGAAAAATTGTGTTCAGCGATGAGGCTCATTTTTGGTTGAATGGGTACGTAAATAAGCAAAATTGCCGCATTTGGAGTGAAGATCAGCCAGAAGCATTGCAACAGCTACCAATGCATCCCGAAAAAGCCACTGTTTGGTGCGGTTTATGGGCCGGCGGCATTATTGGGCCATATTTCTTCAAAGATGATGCGAATCGCAGCGTTACTGTCAATGGTGAACGCTACCGAGCGATGATAACAAACTTTTTTTTGCCCGAAATGGAAGTTCTTGACTTGCATGATATGTGGTTTCAACAAGACGGTGCCACATGCCACACAGCACGCGAAACAATGGCGCAATTGCGAGGCGAGTTTGGTGAACAGTTAATTTCACGTTTCGGGCCGGTCAATTGGCCGCCTAGATCGTGCGATTTGACACCATTAGATTATTTTTTGTGGGGGTATGCCAAGGCTAATGTGTATAGGGACAAGCCCGCTTCGATTGACGCACTGGAAGCCAACATCCATGCATTCATTCGTGAGATACCGGCCGATATGTGTGAAAGAGTATGCCAAAATTGGACTCAGCGGATGGGCTACCTGAGACGCAGCCGCGGTCAACATTTGCATGAAATTATCTTTAAACATTAAATTGCAAGGTTCAAACTATCGATTCAAATAAATATTTCATTCATTTTTTCGAATTTTTTGTGTTTTTTTTTTAAAAGAAGTTCTAAACCTCTTAAAAAATCACCCTTTACTATTATGTTCCAAGATTAGGGATTCCCATTCACATTCCAGTTGCTGCGTCAAGACTGAAGACAATCGGAGGGCACCGAGAAGTTTTCACTCGACATTAACTCAATCAAGTGGAATGGATGGAGGAGCCCAGCAGCGTTTTCAACTCGCTCAAAGGACATTGGCTTTTGGTTCCTCCTCTGGCTTTGTTTGCTTTATTGACCTCTGCACTCCATATCAAGAGCGTGTGTGTCCGTATATATAGCTGAAATGGGCTTCTCTCCATTGTGTCGCGGAGAAAAACCACTTAACAGAGATTTCATTGTGCCATTGAGACCGAACGCGGAAAGGGACTCGCCGATTGAATAGTGTAGAGTCATCGGTAACACATTAATTGTTCCACAGTTCTGTCTAGTACGATATTGTTCGGTGTTTTTTATTGCTCGCCTTTTATTTTCGTTGCAGGTTTAAGTGGCTTCATTAAACGGCTAGAGGGCAACGAGTATACGACAATAGTGAAGACTCTCAACGATGATGGTATCAACGACGACGACGACGACGATGATGACAACGGTTCCACTGAGAGACATCGTATTGACAGCGCCATTGGCTATTGTCCTTTAATGGAAGGATTTTCCAATAATTTCAATAAGACGGTACTGCTGTGGCCGTGTCCAAGAATGAAAGTGAGTATGGAATTTCTTACCGTTGTACACTGCAAAGCGTGGTTCAGATCACTGACACTCGTTTAGCACACTTGTTTAGACCATTACTTGTAACACAGTAGCATCCAAGAAAGAGAAGAGATATAAAACAGGTCCCGTTCATCTTTTCGAAATTGTTCATCTTTTCAAACATCAATATGTAATTAGACAAGGACGTAAAAATATTAAATATATCAAAATTTAATTTCATTTAAGAAAAAACAAAAACAATAAAAACAGACATATTTTCACGCTTTCCTTAAAAAAAGTGGTCTATGGTAGGCTGTCGGAACACTTCCAACGAACTGTCATCTTATCGAACCGTTCATGTTTTCGAGATTCTACTGTATAATGTACTTATTTAGTATACTCGAATTTCTTGTAATGAGTGAACCAATTGAATTGACGAATTTAATTTTTAAAATCTCTTATACAAGGTGTCGCAATGGTTTGTTATGTACTTACTTAAAAATGCAAACAAAACAAAATATAATTTAATAAGCATTTATACAAGTTGAGTGTGAACAAATCAATCAATTTTGCTTTTTTAACAAAATTTTCAATGATACTGACTTAAGCAGAAATCACTTACCTATATGAAATCAACCAACTTTCAGTTAAAATCTATGAAGTTATACTGTTAACTTATGTATATAGGGCCGGTTTATTCAATCTTGGTTATCTGTAATCGTCGGTTATTCCAGCTAGTAATCATTTGAATGTGTTTATTCAGCAAAATAGTAAACACAGAATAGGGGGTTTGATTAGTTAACCAGAGAAATCGATAACCAGATGATTTTGCGCGGTTAATGAGATTTAACGAATGATTTTCTGGAATTTCGTTTGTTCAAGTCTATTTAAGTACTGCGTATTAATTTTGACGTTACACAACAACTTTTTGTAAAATATTGTGAGGAAAAAATACAAATAATACAATAAACGTATTCCCGTAATGTAGTGAACTAAACCATTAAAATCTGTCTCGTTAGACCTTTAAACTGACAGATATATGGATACGGTACACGCCAGTCAACTGACGGTAAGAGGAACAACATTTTTTCAACATTTTTAGCCGCTGACAGATCTCATAAATTGAGAAAAAGCGCACTCATTGGAGCAAGGATTGAAAGAATGAGAAAATCGCGACTGTTGTTGAATAAATTGACCCATTTGTACAATATTATTCGTTGTGGCCTTAGTTTGGTTTCATTTTTAAAAAAATTCTCATTGTCTCACCACAACAAGATTGTATTCTTCAGTTAAAAAAAAAAACCTGCATCATTTGATTATGACATTCTTGTGTTAAAAAAATATTGCGCTTAGTTAAATTACTGAAATTAAATACATTAATAAAATACTTTTACAAATTACTTGTCGAAAACAAACGAACAAAAGAAATTAACCATTCAGTCAATCAGTAAATTGACAATTGACAAATAAACTGAACGATTTGTTTTGGTGATCGAAGTGAAAAATCGTTCAACAAACACACTAACGGTTATCACAGATGTTATTCTATGTGTTGTAATTATTTTGTCGTTATGAGTGTTCCAGTACCATTCTAGCCTTCTGCTATTGCCTTAATAGTTTCTTCTAGTACCTTTTTATATATTATTGTTATGACATCAGTCAAATGTCAATTTATGAATTACCTATGATCTATGAATAATAAAACTCTCTCTCTCTGAATTTCACATCAAAACCAATCGGACGTCTTTATATTTAATCTGCAAAATCTCTTTGAATCCGATTTTTATAACATCACTATGGGAACCTAACCACGGATTTAACCAGCTGTGAAAAGACCGGCCCGTAGTGGGTTAAAAATAACCGAGCAAACTTGTTTAATAAGACTCGGTTGAAAAAAAAAACCATTAATCAATTTCCTCCAAATTTCCTGGGTTGTAAATAATAAACTAGCTCTGTAGAATTAAACCAACTGGTTTAAGCAACTGATAAATTACATACTACGCATTTAACCCTTTGATCTTGGTAGTTTTTAGCAGGTACTTGGTTTTTTTCGACAGAGACTTGGTCAATTTTAACCCATTTTTTTTTTAACCAGGCAAAAATCGCACTCAGTTAGACCCGATTTTTGAGCGTGTGGCCATACGTAAGGGCTTTTCCGCACTTTTAAAGATATATAAAACGGAAATAAATACAAGATCCGGCGATATTCATTAACGTAATGAATTAAAATTGTTTCCAATACTGATTTAAAACATGTCAAATGTCAAATGAGAGTTATAATTAATTTCAGTAAATCAATTCAGTTCAAGTATATAGTTTAGTAAGTCTGACAGCTCTCTCACTAGAAGTATCTCGGTTTTGATTGGGGGAAATCGGTCATATGAGCAGAATCTATGACGAATCTAGTCAAGAAATTCGTGACTGAGTGCTAAGTTGACAGTTCGCATATGTGGCTGACGTAGGAAAAGTGACGTTCTAGTTTTTGCGTTCAGGTTACATGTCATCCAGATCAATTTAGTCGACTTAAGATAACTAGATTGAATGCGCCCAATGATCGTCCGTTCTCACTTCCGGAAGCCATTTTGGTTAGTAGGAAAGCTTAATTTCGTAAGCCATTCCCATAATTGCTACAATTAAACAAGATGGCCGATCGAAATATGTGTCACTTATTTTTGCGTATAAGGTAGTGCTGTCCCTTTCAGTCAGACGGCTTCCGTGTTAGTAATGTATAATGTTGTAATTCCAGCATTAATCAAATAGTTTCGTTTGTATTGCAAAATCTGTTTTCCCTTTTCTACCTTTAGCGCTGTTTTATTTTGTAATTTGAACCGTCACATTTGTGTGAACACACACGACCTCACACGTAGTAGAATTTGAAGTGGTTTTGTAAACTGTTTCTAATTAGGTTGTCAATTTGAGAACTGGCCTATTGTGTCACCGATAAGCTAGAACCTAACAAAATTAATGTTTTGTATTAAATAGTGAAATCCAATTGGAATTAAATCGATTTTACATTTATACGAATCAAAAATAAATTTCCCTAAATATTCCTCTGCGAAAACTCCGCCTTAAAATCTTCACTGGGTATGAGGCCCCCTCGTTTGTGCCATGTGCAGATCTATGGCTTTCGAATGGTAGACTTGATGTGTTGACTTATCTAACGTGTGCCGTTTGAGACAGTCCACCAGTCATTTGAGCAACCATAATGTCCAGAGATAGTTGTTTTCAAACTGTAAAATGTTTCCAGTACTAAAATTGAAAAAGTTGATTGGCATTACCATTTTTACCTTTACTATGTGCATAAACTGCACCCCAGTCAGTTTATGTTTTCATTTCGATTTTGCATATTCATTTTGCATATAGCTGTAGGAGTGAACAAAAAACACAAACAGGGAAACGCTGTTTAGTCCTTTTGATGAGAGTGGGTCTAAATATTCTGCTAGTAGTGGCCCCTCTTCAGTCTTTCATGATTCATTTAGTGAATTGAAAAGTCCCGTTTAAATGTTAGCAACCAAACTTTTCATGATATTAATGCAAGTCCCGGGTAGGGTGTTTTCACGTGCCATTCCAACTGCTGCCACGCAGCTTTAAGTGGTCTTACATTGTGAAATTCAAAATTAAATCTTGTTAAGAAAATCTATCTCGCATGTATTGGTACCACTACACATAAACCTACTCAAGGCACACAGTTCGCTTTGGCGGTTTTATTATTGGCTCCTACCCTGTGGTTTTACGATGCACGGAATTGGTTGTAGAAGTTTTCAAATAACGCTTCAGTTGGGTGCAGCTTTTTGTTTCATCGTCAGAGTTCGTGTGCATTCATCAGTTTCAGCTTTGTGCGATCTTTGAGTTCAAGTACAAAAACTACTGAATTTAATTATACCCTTCCTGGAATTGAAGCCATCGATTCTGAAGTAAGTAATGGAATGTGGTTATTCCATTGCAGTGTGTTGCACAAATTTATACTTTATTCGAAAATAAGACAGACTCAACATCTATTTCTATTGCAATATGCAATATATTGCTGACCCAAAGCAATGCGAAATTTTCTCATTTTGCTCCCACAAAGATAGAAATAGTGCTGGAGTCCTTCTTCTCCATGAATGAACGTCTACTTATTGAATTTCAACTAATTGACTAGACACAAACGTTTATGAGTATGGCTTTACGATAAAAAGGACCACTGTTGGAGAAGAATAATACGTATAAGAGTCCTCTCGTCTGCAAGGAAATAAATATAACTTTTCCTGGACAAAAGACAAGCAATGGCATATAGCTGGTGAGAACAATGTCCTTGGGGCACTACTGCATTTATAGCAAATGAATTCGATAACGCACCATCTCCTACAACTTAAAATTATCTGCCCGGAAGAAGGTTCCACATCCATCTTTAGAGTTGTTGTAATATTCCATCACAGTCTAATTTACACGTCTTTTTGAAGATGATATAGGCAAGAACCAATACAATTCCTGGTCAAAGGCAAAGCCGAGTGTGTTCAGCTAGTTTTATGTCGTAGCCTACTAAGCTTAACCACTGAGAAAAGGGGCTCTAAAGTTCTACCCCAAGAAAAATGCACATTACACGGGAAAGTTTTTTTCAACAGAAAGAAAAATCTGTGAATGTGTGAACGAACCGAAAAAAAAACTTAAAAATGAAAAAGTACGTTCTTGTTATTTTCTTTATTTTACTTATTACAAGAATTCTTAAATTTATTTTTTGGTGTGTTGACAACCAAGACAATTCCAATTAAGCCCTTCATATCCGGCATAAAAATCTTTTTTCCACAATTCTAATTTCGCCCACGAGTACGGAAGGACAAACTGAGATTGCAACTCAGTTGTTGAAACCCTCTTAAATTACAAAGGAGTTCAACATTAAATCAGAAAGTCCACTTGCAGCACTGTGCAAGTGTGTACCTTCACTTTGAATGAACAATATATTTTCTTTGAGTTGCTCCACAAAACAAGAACTTTAAACAAGCACTCTATTACCATCTTGTTCATCCATACCATCGGAGAGTGGAGCAAATAAAGGGTGTCCCATAATTCACGCAAAATGTAATTTTGATAGAAAATACAGATTTTTAACTAGAAAGCTTAAATTTTATATTGATTCATAGGGTATACAGATTGGGGTTTTGTATCGAATAGCACATCGGATAAATGCGATAACGCCTCCAGTCCAAAATCCGCACCAAACAGTCACGCGTTGTGGATGCATTTATTTCTCAACAATTACTCGTGGGTTTTCTGAACCCCAAATGCGACCACTTTGACAATTAACGAAGCCTTCAAGATGAAAATGAGCTTCATCACTGAAGATGAAATTACGGCTGTACACTGAGGGAAAATAACTTTAAACTCCTGAACAAAACACTTTAAAATTGAAAGTTAACAAGTATGAAAGACAACCATATTCAAACGCTTTCAATTTGAAAGTTGCAGTTTACATTTTTTACGTCAACGCAAATAATTTAAGACTTGAAAGGGAAATTATCTAAATTTAAAGTTTCTCACTTTAAAAAAAAGTTGTACTCTTAAATTCAAAGGAAACACTTTAAATTTAAAAAAATCTCTGTTGTTATTATTCTGTTTAAATACAAATTGAAAGCATTTACTTTTACTTTTAAATGTAAAAATTTTAAAATGAAATGTTTTCCTTTTAACTTTCGCAAATATTTGTTTTTTACATAAAACACTTTGGATTTGCACACTTTAAATTTAAATATGCAAGCCTTTGATTTCAAAGTGCACTTTTTTCCTCAGTGTAGCTGTGAAACCCTGATTATTTTTAAAATATTGCTCAATAATGAAAATGCGTTGTTCTTTCGTATAGCGCTTCAGTTATACTTACCCCGAACTGTCAGCTGTCACATTTTGATCTTTTTTTTACGCTGGTATCATTGTGCTATTATATGGTGCAAAATTAAAATTATGGGACACCCTTTATAACTTTTCTTGCTGTCAGAGAATTCAAAGAGAAATGATTTCGACTCGCATTTGAAAGAAAATTAAAAAGTCAAATGACTATGAAATTCTAAACCACCCATTTCAGTATTTTTCTATGGTAATTGTATGTTTCTTGACTGAGTCCTTTCATCCTCGTATCAAGAGCCTATCAGTATCTTTTTAACAAAATATATATATTTTCCTTTAAGAGGGCGGCACCTACATCGGATTCATATTCGGTATAGTATGTAGTAATAATAGACCTCTCGCAGAGCTTCACCTCAAATACATTTCGAAATGTTTTCCAAGCTATAACATTGGTGATGCTGATGATTGATGTTGGAGGTTGATGATAACGCACGAGCGTTGAAGGCGGATATTATGGAAACGTACCTATTCATATGTAGTGAAGCCAATATGTGATTATATTGATTGAAATTCTCGCAGATTATTCATGAGGCAGCTCGAGAGAAATTCAATAAGTTAACGTTGGTGCCTTTGTGTATAGCTTTACAAGATACAGTTGAAGCTCCACAAAAAAATGCGATGACTTAGATATAGCTGGAATTGAATGTAAAGGACCCGAATAGCATTTTAATTTTTTGGAAGTTTTTATTAAAATAAAACTGTGAGATACCGTTTTACTTAACTCTTAGGTGATTGTCCGGTATAAATTTGATAACTACTGCATAAAACTGACTCTGGTCTTGGAACTTTCATTGAAAATAGTTGCGAGTAGAATGTAGTTGAAAGGTCACTCTCCCACCACCAATACATCCTAGCTACCTTCTTAGATATAGGCAGCGCTTTTAACAACGTCCACACTGAATCGATCCAGGAATCTATCTTAGAACTAGGGGTAGAGAATTTAGTCACTTCATGGATCATTTCCATGCTCAAAGCAAGAATCATTCAAACAAAACTTGGTAACACCCTTTTAACCAAATCAGTAAGCTGAGGAACACCTCAAGGTGGGGTGATCTCGCCACTCTTAAGTATTATGGATCATAACAGAATCCTTTCAAGACACGACAGGGAAGGTATTAAAGTCGTTGCGTATGCAGATGACATGGTTGTTTAGTATCAGGAATGTTTCCGAACGTGACAGACAAGTGAAATCATGGAAAGAGCAGTAACTAAGATTAGGCTACAAGTTGTGGTCTTAGCGGTAACCCAAGCCAAACTGTACTTATGCTTTTCACCACCAAAACCAAAATACTAACCTTCTCACTTCCCCGCTTGAATAACCAAAATCTTAGTTTATCCACCAGTGCCAAATACCTAGGAGTCATCCTCGACCCTAAACTCAACTGGAAGTCAAATATCGAACACCGACTGAATAAGGCAAGCATAGCTTTCTACGCCTGTATTAAAATTTCGCCAAGAAGTGGGGTCTTCGACCAAAGATGGTTCGTTGGATGTACACAGCTGTCTTACGTCCTATCCTCACCTACGGGTCACTGGTATGGTGGCCCGCCTTAAGCAAAGCTTATAATATCATTAAATTAAGTAGAGTCCAAAGAACAGCTGGAATTGGAATCACAGGCGCCCTGCGATCAAGTCCGACCGAGGCAATGATATTCTCAATTTTCTGCGAGTGGATCCTATCATAAAAAAAATTGCAGCGTGTGGTGCAGTTACATTGAAGAATCGAATTTTTGGTCCGTAAGGCCTTACGGCCACACTTTCCCTACCTGACGGCATTGGTCGCATATCTAAGCTTCTCTGTTAGGGGAATCTAACATCCGAAGGAGATCCGAAGGAGAATGCGGTCGTTGAAGATTTCGGCAAACCCATCTTCACAGATGGTTCAAAAATGAGCTGTGGAGTGGGATCGGGCATTTTCTCAGCAGGCCTCTTTCAAGCAGAAGTACTTGCAATCAAGGAGGCAATCAGGCCGTGATTAAGGCTGTCGGGGCAATTAAATCGACGTTCAAACTTATTGTGGACTGCAAGGAGTCAATCTCGCCTGGGTTCCCGGCCATATGAACATAGAGGGGAATGAGAAAGCCGAAGTATTACTTTCGAAATGAAAAAAGAAGAAAATTTTCCGTGCGTTTAGTATGGAAAAGCTGTTTTTATGAATTTTCCAATTTCCTTTTTGTCCAGAACAGAATGGAAGTTTCTGCTATTTTTTTTTAAATATTTCTCTCGGGAAAGACAAACTTATAATGCTCCAACTTATAATGTCTTCTCCTTAAATTGTAATAATGATCAAAACGAGTAATTGATCCAGAAATAAACCTCCAACCTGTCGTTGAACTATATGGATTAAAGCCTCACTTACACCAAACGGAACGGACTGTTTCCAAAGGTCAAAAAGGACAAAAATAAATCGCACACTCGTCAAAGATTCCTCTTCATTAAAATGTAAAATAGTTAAAACGCTACGATTAGTAGTACCTCTATTGATAAATAGGGTGATCATCTTTGGTGTCATCTGGCGAAATCCGTTCTTAGTGAATCCACCTATTTAGTGGAACGCCCCCATAAAATAAACTCACATTGCAGGTGTCCTTTAAAATACGACTTTGTATGTATTAGGTATAGCATACTTTTTCTGCACTTCATCTTTTCGCTGACAGCAAAAAAAAAAACACTGTTCGTCCGCATTTACTTTAGCCCTTGGTAGCTATGTCTGTCATAAAATGTTTTCTGCGTGCTGTGTTGTGACGGTGGAATGCTGCAACAGTATATACCTACAGCGTTAACATCAAAGCACTTACATGGAATGATAATGCTGGAGGCTGTAGGTTCAGAGTACACCTACCTACATGAGCACGATGTACTCGTATGTTGAAAGGCATTCGCAGTGTTAGCGCGGTAATGCGCTCCATCATTAGATGTTAGCCGTATCAAAGTATGCCGTATGCGTGTCTGAATAGTCGATTGTTTTGCTTTGTTTGACATTTTGTCATCTTTTCGACTAAAGTCGTTGATATATATACTTTTTTGAATATTCATCAATCATTTCTAAATTTAATAAAAACAAAAACTTTCGGCTACTTATATTTTTTGCATTTCTTCTGTCAACTCGTTTAATGGCGGTCGTATCTTGGGAAATGTCATATAAACATGTCTCTTTTATTGCGCTGGGATATGCTTGCACGAAGATGGATGCACTTGGAGATATACTTTGTTTATGCTCATTTCGGCGAATGAGTGCGCATAATGGAAACTATGTAATGGATCCTTTTCAATGATTGTTTTGCAATTTATTTTCATGAGGGACTTTCTCTTTGCTTTGGTTTTTATTTGGAATGTGATATCGTTTTGACTTTACGTTACGGAGTTTGACAGATGATCCGATACAAATGCGACCTAAATTCATTAGTTCCTCATTGGAGCAAGAAATTCCCCGAATCCGTTTCCTTCGTCGCGTCGGCAGATCCGTGAATATTGACGTATTCGACGGAACGGGCTGTTCCATACCATCCATCGCATATGTTGACAGCTGATGACAGTTCTCTCATTCCCTCAACATTTAAAGAAAATGCTTCCTCTCACACAACGAATGCAACGGACAGAGAAGTAGAAAGTACACCTAATTTATTCATCGCATCCGGTACGTGCGCTGCTTGCTGTTGTGTAATGTCGTTTTCCATTAGGACAAAAAATCAATCTTTTTTTTTGATCTAAATCACTTTTCGCGTTCAACTGGGAAACAAAATCAATCTTTTTTTTGATTCGCATCACTTTTTGCAGATCTCGATATTTTTTCAGATTTACACATACTACCACAAATACAGCACAGCTGTTTTACGTCATTTAAAGAAGTTTGTTTTAAGACAAATGTGCAAAGTTTCATGAGAACCAAAATAAAGAAATACATAAACAACAATGGACATAGTTTTGGAGGAATTATTTTCTTCATTGTCTTCCTCATCATCTGGAAACTACGAATCAGCAAAACTACTCCATTTGTATCTACAACAGATGAAAAATTTTTCAAGCCGATTTCGGTGGTTGATTTTACCAAAAACAAATGCAATTTGAACAGCTGATATTGTTGTCAATTAACGCACTAATCCATTTACAAAAGCAGATCAATTTCATTGCATGTTCCATAAGCCGCAGTAAATCTGAGATCTGTAAAAGATTTTTGGTGGTCCCAATGGAAAACGACATAAGTTAAAAAACTAAGTCCAAATTTTCTTTAAAAAAATAAACTCTATTATTTGAAGAGTACAGATGAACTGACTTCAATATCTAACAGAATCTTAATTTAAATTGAAACCTACGATGACAATGACGTTCATTAGATGTGTTGTGTTCGATGATTTCCAGGAAACTTGGTGCAGGTGCATTAGAATTGTGTCACCAATGTTGGGTCAGTAATATTGGGTCAGCAATGTTGGATGCTGGGAATGGAATGCTGTGCCTTTTCAATATGTGATATTGAGGTTTCTGGATCTGTTATGTTAGCCTGTCAGACAAATACGTTGCCGCAACGGACGCGAGGTATTCCATGGGATATGACTTTTTAACTAAGTCCACTTCGCCGGCGCCACCTTTCGCGAACATCTGACAAAGGCTTTCAGTGTATTAACAGAGTTTGGACTCGGCATAAAATTGTCTGCCACTTCCGTAGACACGTCCCTAATATAAAACAACTCATGGAAACGGAAGAATGTAGTTAGTTTCGACGTCTATTATTTTTTTTTATCACTTTTCTACGACATTGTCAATTCGGACGATTATTCGTGATAAACTAGCAATGAACGAGAAAGTTTCGTTTGACCCATAGATGATCTTTCTTTTTCTGATCGGTATGAGATATTTCTTTTGGCCGCATTGAACCTCCGACTGTCGTTCTCTCGAAACTAGGCATTTGTCATTTCGATCACTTCAAGTTTAAGGTGACGGTATGATGGGCGAGGAACCAACCTAAGGTTGAATCGCCACTTCGGTGAACGAGCTATACCTACGTTCACGGAATTAAGTCGATTGTACAATGAACATGTAGAAAAAAAAAATTCCGTTACGTAACGCTCTTTCAAGTTCGAAGCGATTCGACCCCTAATGGATGTTAGTATTTATTACCATTTAAACAAATTGCCTATTTCTGTCCTTCTTTTTTATATCGGTTTAGAGAACTAAACTCTGGCACGTTATGAACAAGTTACCACAAAGTTGGTAGAGTATTATTTAGATGACAGTTGCGTATTGTTTTTAAGCCTCCTTGAAAGGTTCCACTTGCTGCCAAAATAAATCCCTCGATATATTTTTTTAAAACAAATATCCTCGAAAACACTGCCCATATTACATTTTCTCTTTATCAGCATTATCGAAAGAGCATTTACAAGAAAAATGTCATTTTGATTTGCCAAGCACATACCCTTGAAAGTGCTCGAAACAATTTTCACCTAAACGGCCCTATAACCACCGCCACTCCTATAGCTACGCACTGTTTACAAACATACGTGAGTTCAAAAACATATCCAGCTGATGATATTTCCAGTGGCATGGGAAACATATTGACATTTATATGTACCAGTGTTGCAAACTATCTCTTTATTTTTTCCACTTTTCACCGTTCTAAAATTTAAATTGCAATTAAAATGTAGATGTATTGATGGAATTTAAGAAAAAATGCTCAGTTTCTAAAATTAACAGAACTTTGCTGCTTTATTATTCGTGGGATGATTATTCCCACGGTATAAGAACACTGATATGTACACAATTGTGCTTGGTAAAAAAAAATATATTTTTGTTTGCAAATATGAATTGGATATCTCAACGAATCAACAGGTCGTACATTTGTAGGATATCAATAGCGATAAAGTTGTTTTTTCATATTTTGTTTGAAGGTACATATTTGATTAAGTCATTTGACTTGCTCGTGAAAACTTGTTTGCCTTATTGAGTAAAGCCGACTGGATTTGTAATAAAAATGTGCTGCTAAAATCAGGAGTTTGATGAAATGGAAAGTCATATACCACATCAACATCCATGTCAACCTTTATTTTGAAGAGAATCATTTTATTATAATCACTTAACATCGTAAAACTGAAATCGTCTGTTTTAGTTTAGAGGGTGCGTGTTTTGTGTATTGGAGTAGATATAGAAAAGGTATAACACCAACTCAAAACTTTGGATACTCCGGATTTGGATTATCCGATTAAACGTAAAGGAGCATAAGAGTTCACTTTGATTGCGAACAATAACCACGAGTATCTTCGTCAAACACAGATTTCAATCGAGCTGTAGCTCCGACTTTTAGTTAAGTTCTCCCTAAGTTTCCGCATACGGTTTCCCAAGCAAAGCGTGGTTTGGCCGCAGATAAATGAAATAAATAGTTAGTGCTGTAGGTATCCTAGACCCATCTTCTTCGCAATCATTAATTTTGTGTGAGTTTTTATTTTTCGAGCGAATGGAAAGGAAATAAAACCTACAATTTGATGCCGAGTCTAGAAGTTTGAATTGCGAAGCTCTTTAATGACAGTTGTACTCTAGGATGTTTATCAGACGTTGCGCAGTGGAAGAGTCTTAAAATAATTTGTGTGGCTCTGAGACTAATCCAGCAAATAGTGTCTTGAAAATTCCGACGAACAATAAGCTAAGTGACAGTGGAAGTGGTTCATTCATTCAAGTCATAGTTCACTGAAGCGGTTTTAAGGGTATATCAAGCTTTCCTAAAGTACCTCGACCTTCTGTTATCTTCTGAACATATTTATCAATGAATTCGAGTGATTCTTCTTATGGCTTATTGGGCAGAAAATCTAAGCTACGATTAAACACCTGATTGAAGTGAAACTTCTTATGACTTGATGCAGTAAAAAGTATGAAAAAGCGACTAGTTCTTGGGCAAAAAATTCCAACTCGAATGAAATTAAAAAGCGACAGGTCGAAGGTAATAAATTTCTAAACTCGAAAAACTGACAGTAAAAAAGTTTGTTTAAAAAAAAAACAAAAAACCCGACTGACTGTAAAAAAAAAAGAATTAAAAAAATATGAACAAGTACCTATTACCTTACTAATTGACAATCGGACACTACATACCTACACAGCCTAACAAATATATGAGTATTGAGTACCCTCCGACTGTCAAATAGTAAGGTTTGTATCTTTTTAATTCTTTTTTTTACAGTCAGTCCGGTTTTTTGGTTTTTTAAACTAACTTTTTTTTGTTTTCATCTTTTTAGTCTATGACACTTCGGGGAAGAATACGAATTTAATCACACCTTACTATTCAAAATCGGTCAAGCCGTTTAGGCTACACGGCGTCACGTAGGGACGTACATAGGATACGCGCGAAACACATAAACCTCCCTGTGTCCAGTCGGGTAATAATAGGTCTATTCGTGTACTTTCCCGAGCCAAACACTACAAATCCGTCAAACTCGAAAAATTTACCAAAACTCTCTCAGAGAGCTGAAAATATACGCCAAAGTACGTGTATAGACTTCGAGCTACTTTGAGCAAATTTCATCTTTGACATCTAATCCATATCACAAATAAATATATAACTTACCTTTTTGCAACATATGAAACGTTCCAGGACAACATTCGACCACCACCGAATTTTTTTTATTTTTGCAGATTTTATTGTTCTGTGTAATTCATTTTTAAGACGGATTTTGAATTTGTTTCTTGACTACTTTGTGCATTTGACATATTTATCAGTACTTGCCGGTTGAAATTCTCTGAGCTGTTTCGCGCCAAGAGAGGAACCACTCGTTACTCGTTATTTTGCTAATTTTCTCTTTTTCTATCATTTTTGATGAGTACGTGTATAGACTTTGTGTGATTGCGATCGATTTAAATCGATTGCGCTCGATTTAAACTGCGTACGCGAACGAAAATGTATCTATTTAGACTATATAAACTTGAGCCTAACAATCAACGTAATATTCGTTTGATAGTAACACTATCCACTAAAAATAAGTGATGCGATTTTTGGCTGTCAGTTGCGATGTTGAGTTGAAATGTAGATGCCGCTATGATGAGTTGCGATGCTATTGTGAATAAATCAGAACGTAATTTATTTCACAGTTCAGTGTATCCCATATCTTGACATTTCTCACTGACATTTGTGTGACAATTGTTTTTTTTTTTTTTCGTTTTTCTTTAAATTTAGATTTATATTTTATTTTGTTTAGTATATGACACTCCGGAGAAGAATACGAATCTTATGACACCTCACTCTTCAAAATCGGTAAATCCGTTTAGGCCACAGAGTCTCCCGATGGAACGTACATAGGATACGCGCGAAACACATAACCCTCTCTGTGTGCCGACGGGTAAAAATAAGGTTATAAGGCGACAGTCTAAAAAAAAAATTTGCTAATAATTTTAAGTAGGCAACGCCAATGGTTGCAAATCATTGTTATGGGCTTGCTTCGGACTATTCGAAAGGAAAAGTAGTCTTGGCTAGAAAATGGACAACTCGACCAAAATTACCATCGTCATGCCAATTATGATATACTCTTCGTTAGTGTTGTGAGAAAAGACTAATCAAACTTCAACTCAAAAATAACTGAAAAATGCCCAAAGACTGGTATGCGTTGGTATATCACAGCTCATATGAGCAAAGCGCTCCTACCCAAATATAGTCTTTAGAATAATTGCTCACCAGACACAGTGCTCTAGTTCATCCCTTTTATGACGACCTTTCGGCCATCCAAAGTATTCATTTCAATAAGGTCATCAAATTTCTTAACTCCTCAGGCTGGTTGTAAGTTCCCTCATCGTCCTTCTCCCCCTTTATTTCTCAGGTTTCCGTGAGTTGAGGTCTCAAAACGGCGCTCAATTGCGTTATTTGTGTCTTTCCCTCGTACGCCTAAACCAACCAACCAACCAACCATAATCGCTCAACCTTTCTCCAACACGCTAACGAAGACAGGAGCAGCCAGTGGTATAAGACTCTAACTCGTACAAAAATTCAAACCAGGTAATTTTCAATATGAAGATCCTGCGGCCGCAAACCCCTCGATTCATGCAACTGACTTAAAGCCGCCAAATTCAACTTCAAGACAGGTACAATTTGTCTTTTTCGATCGATGTGGGAGACAGGTGGCACTAGGCTAGATGAATACCAACTATAGTCGTGGTGGGGGAGTCACTGACCCTAACTGCGATATCTCGGTTACCTGCGGCATACAGCAACGGTTAGTGTTCCCGCAATTGAAATATCCTGAATTTTGAAGCCTTAAGACATGGAGCTCTTCCTAAAATACACTTGGTTTTTTCTTGTATAGGTATTAAGACGTTTCGATTCGGTCCAAGAATACCAGCTTCCACACCCGAGTCCAATTCGGAATCGTCCGTATACCACTTCATGCCGTTTTGGGATTTAGAAGGGGTATTGCTAACCCAATGCTTCTCTGTTAGTGATCTCCAAGGAGGATTTTGTCATAGTTTCGGATGGTCACTAAAATTTATCTCATTTGTGGGTACCTTCCGAACTTGCTGAGCTACGCGTTGCCACATTCTTAATATATATTTGTATAGTTGTTCATCCTATTTGGGCTTCTATAGCAGGCGTGGGATAGGCGCTGACCCAGAAAAGGCCAGACATGCAAAAAGCTGTACCTTGTTGAGCTTCGCAGTGGTGTTGACTTTGTTCCACCCTACTAGAGAGGCATATCTTATGATGGGCCTGATTATCATTGTGAAGATCTAATGAGTGAATTTTGACGTGATCATCAGGTTCTGGCGACAGATTCAAAAAAACCTTCTTACTTGAGTTATTTTTCTGTTAATGAGCCTTTTAGCTAGGGTAGCTCTAACCTCCAAGATATTTTTTTCATCGGATTACTCAATGATGGCGCCATTGATTGGAATTTGGTATTTGTTCACTTTTGTTCTCCCTAGAAAGGGGGAACTATGATAGTCTTGCTTGGAACTACGACTGGCTTAAGTGCTCAATAATTTTAAGTATTTACAGAGCTTCATGGAGTTGCACTTCCATAGTCTAGCCTTCTCCATTAGGAGATCTTTCTGCGTGGCCTTGGTCGTCTTTTTCCAACGGAAGGTCTTCGTCTCGTACTTTCTTCCAGCGGAAGATGCAGCCACCAAAAATCTTCCACCCGAAAAAAGATTGAAGTCAGAATAGAAACAAAAAGGAGTTTCTCTACAAACATTACCAAGAAAACGAACATCAGTCTCCTTAACATTGCACACAAGATACAATGTTTACCGTACCGTGTAAACGTCTAAGTCCACTTGATAATGACCCGATGGGCCTGCTATGTACACAACTGGCCATTTAGTCAAATTACGCCTAAACACAAATGCAATATTTACTTGCCCATGGATAAGATATGAGTTGGCAAGTAAACCTGACTAACATTGTAAGAACATGGATACGATTTACCAACAATAATCCTGCCCAACAGAAGTTCCCCTTCATAGTTGAGTTTACCACTTACCTGCACTTTCCTACAACAGAATGTAGTGCCTCGAGTATGTATCCGCACATTGTACAGCTCCAACCCCCATCAGTGACAAATTGCATTCCATATGTTGTGAGAGTTTCCTGACAACCATTTGAATATTAATCTGAACGACGTTAATGTGACGTAACTCATTTATTTGCACCGCCATGGGATTCCATGTGAAATTAGTTGGTCTAGTCGTTAATCAATCACCGTCCGATTCAATGAGTGAATTCCAATCAATCATATCATTTATTTCGCATTTGTTATGGATAGTTTGTGTTTTTTTTTTCTGTCGGTATATATCGTTCCTTGTTGACAGAATGGCAGGGATTTGCGGATAATGACTTTCGTTCAGTGTGTTTTACTTAAAAATGTAGATGATTAAGTATCAATGTGTGTGCTTGGACAGTATAGGCCAGTATCCAGAACCAGAACCAGATGTATGTGACATCTGACATGAATTTATAATGGAATTGGTAGCCACCGTCTGTAAATGAGAGTGCCTTGTCACATCAGTTACCTGCATGGAAAAACCTTTTAGAGACCAACAGTTCTTTAGTAGATGGTGTTACGGGTGTGTGCATAAGTATTTTAGTGCACACTTAAATGTCAAAGTCAACTATAGTGGAAGATCAATGAACACACATGCACTCAAGCTGGTTATTGTATTTATGAAAGTCAGTCTTCAGTGCGATGGAATGGAAGCCATTCAAAATTTGAACGGTGGTGGTTTTTCTTATTCACAAATTATGAAAGTTTATTATTTGGAAGGCACTGTAACCTGCTTGAGGAGTTGAATAAAACCAACAAACAGGGAAATGATTTTCAAAGCGGGATAAACTGATTTAAAAGTCTTGAATCTGACCAAGCATTTGGATATACTTATTCTATATAATTTGTGTTAATCCGTAGACACATTTCCGTGCTTCATACATCAAAGCTTAGAGTCCTTTATCTCATATCGATTGCCTTGCATATCCCCAAGGCTAACTTTGCATAAATATATTCAGAAAGAAATCCCCTCTATATCCGCATAAAAAAAAAAACCTCGCCAGTGCTGCCATTAAGTTTCAACATCAATCAACAACGCGTTTGTCATAATTCCCGAAGTGATTTAACGACTACAGTGGAGCACGTTCATATCAGATTTCGCGCGATTCAATAGCCATTAAAGAGCGAATTAAAACACTTGGTTCTTACTTTTAAAATTAAACAATATTTATTTGGAACTATGTCCTTTATTATTGAAATACTTTTTACTAATTCTAAAAGGAGCTTAAGGCTACTATGTAGTTACAATAAGACTGTCGATAAATTCATCATACAGTCGTATTTATATACTTTTCTTATCTATCTACAAGGAGACCCAAGCGTACAATCGTCTTGCTTGATAATGAAGAAGAGATAATATTCCAACATTGTATACAAACGATATTATCTCTTTTACATATGTTATCATTGTAGCGTTGTGTGCAAGACTGTACTAGAGACTAAAGATATCATTGAATACAAATAATGTTATCTTTTTTCTCAATATGTTTTGCTATGGATACTTAACTCCCCCCCTTGTTAAACGAAATCGTCCCGATTTTTCGACGCTATTTTTAACATCTCTCTTTCATAAGTTTTGTTATATGCGTCAATCTTTTTTTGTTTTTGACGATCTGTTATACATTGTATAGTTTTTATCATTACGTACGTAAATGCTAGAATAACAATCAGTGTTACAATTGTGTATATAGTTGATAATATCGGTTTTTCTTCAAAAGGAATAATTAGTTTTTTTAAAGTATCTATGTTATCGAATTTGTACATTGTATCTTCTTTAATTATTTGGTCGATGTAAGACTCTGAATTATGATTTCTTAATATAACTTCTTTAATTTGCTTATGCATGTTTTTGTATATTTTATCATCTAGATTTATAGTATTTTCATAAGTAACTAAGTTTATACCATTAATTGTTTGATTATTTAGCTTATGCTTACCGCTTAATAACATAACACCGGATTCAATTTCTAAGTCGTAATCGTATTCTTGTTTAATGTTGCATTTTGAAGTTATATTCTTTAAAAGTGGAATAAGACAATTTTCTTCTTCAAAGTTAATTTCACAAATGTTTTTACTTAGATGATTTTGACAATTTCTTGTTCTTAAATAAGTTTGGTTACATAAGGCAATTGTTTTATCTGTAATGATTTTTCCATGTTTTGAATTTAAGGGTGTTACTTTATACAATTTACATGATTTAATTAGAACTGGATATTTATATATTGTGATGAAGAATTCATCAGTTCTAGCTAATAATATTTTAGAGTACTCAAGTATATTTATTATGGGTACTTGAATTATTTCATGTTGAATAATATTTTTAATGTCATCTAAGTCTAGGCTTTCTGATAAATATTCATTATTTTTTGCTGCATTAATTGTTCTGGTCAATAATAATAATTGTTCGTACACTTGTTCTATTACTAAATGTTCTTTAAGGCTCTGACCTTCGAATTGTTGCAAAATTTGTTCGAATCTAGAATTTATAGTTTTTTGTTTATTATTGTTTTCTATGAGATTATTTATACTCGTTTCTATGTTAACTAAGTCATAATGGTCAGGATTACCAAACACATATTTGAAAGCTGTTCCTAAAAAGTTAATTGATCTAGTATGCCTAGTATGTTCTTGTAATTGGTCTGCTAAATTCTTAATTTTACTTAACCAAATTTTTTCTTCTTGTGTAGGTTGATAGTTACTAGTTACGATATTTACGTAAGGTTGAAATATCGAAGTCAGGTTGGTGGCATGTAACAAATAAGTTTGTTCTTTGAATAAATACACGTCATCTGTTTGCGTAAGTATAAACTTCTTGTTTAGTAACTCAGTTATTTGAACGTTTCCTTGCCCTTCTTGACTCTGTACAATTCCTAGTAATGTTAGGAATATTAATATTTTCGTCATCTAAAAAATGATAATTCTTTATGTTATCCTTGTGAATTTTTATTCCCTCTTTAGAGATTACAGTGTCTCCTTTATCTTCTTCTACTATTCTTGTTATGTATCTGGCGTTAGATTTCTTTCTAAGACCTGTGATTCTTACCATTATCTTATCTCCTTTTTTATATTCTCTGTGTCGAGTTCCTTTATTTAGACGTTCGATCACTTTTTTGGATGCTGAGTTTAGTTTATTTATTATAATTTCACTATTGCTATATTTATTTTGATTAAAGAAAATGTCTCTAGGTTTCAAACCGGTAACTGAGTGTATAGAATTATTTAATTCACGCACTGTTCTAAATATTTCTTCGATAAGTCTTGTTTTATTCTGAATTGTGAATATTCTAGACAGTTCAGTTATTGTACCGTTTACACGTTCTACCTGACCGTTCGCTGTCGATCTGTATACTGGAGTTTCTACTTTAGTTATGTTGTATTTCAAACACATTTGGTTCACCATTTCTGTTTTGAATCCCTTCTCGTTATCTGTCATGAGTCGTTCACATTTTGGGAAATAATTAGATAAGACCTCTTCCATAACGTCGTACAGTCTGTTTCGAGTTTCGATTTCCCGAAGGATTGTATATTTAGAATACTTATCTACTGTTACAAGGAAAGTATACTTGTCGTTGAAGTATATGTCCATATGAATGTGTGTTCCCACATGTGTTGGTATTTCTGAATTATTCAGAGGTTCTCTGATAGGTTTTCTTTCATATTTTCCAAATAGACATGCTATGCATTTTTTGTTGAAACTCTTTGCTTGTTTATTTAGATCGGGCCAGTAATATTTCTCTGAGATTTCTTGTATATTGTTACGTAACCCTCGGTGTGCTCTTTCGTGAGTTACCCTTACAAGTTTTAGTTGTTCCTCCAAATTTGTTACGTCTTGAAGTTTTCTTGGTGTGAATATAAATCTTACTAGTGGGAATTCTTTTTTTATGTTTTCACCATATTTGTATATGTTTTCAAATTTCGTATGCAAAGCTACAATCTTTTGGGGTTGTATAACTTCTTTCATCTGCCTTAGTAAAGAGTCTTTGTCCTTAAACTTTATTATGAGTCTTATTTTGTTACTAAAATAGATTTGTGTTTCGATATTATTTGTTATATCTTCAATAAGTTCGAACTGTGCAGTGTATGCATTAAAAGGCTGATTCACAGTTTTTATTATATCATTAGAAGAACTTTCAGCTGAATGTGCTGTTTCTATGGTAGAAGTATTTATGCGTTGACGTGATAATGCGTCAGCTACAAGATTTAGGTTTCCTGGTTTATAAACTAATTTTGCTCCAAAGTCTTCAATGATTCCCTTCCAACGTTTCAGCTTTGTGTTGGGATTTTTTTCTGATACAGAATATATAAGGCTCTGGTGATCGGTATATATGGTTAAGTCTGCTATACCATATATGTAGTTTCTGAGTTTTTGTAAGGACCATATGATCGCTAATAGCTCTTTCTCGTTTGTGCTATAGTTCTCTTCTGTCTTACTCAGTGTTCTTGACAAGAAGTGTATAGGTTGCTTATTCTGACTTAGTACGGCTCCAATAGCTATGTTGGATGCATCTGTAGTAAGCTCGAATGGTTTACTATAATCCGGTTGAAAAAGTTCGACTTGTTCTTTCAAATAATTTTTTAAAATTCTAATCGCTTCTAATGCTGAATCATTCAGATTTAACTTAATATTTTTACTTTGTTTTTTGTTTACTTTACCGTTATCTCCTCGTAAATATAATGTCAGGGGCTTGGCTATGCTTGCGTATCCTTTTATAAACTTACGATAGTAACCTGTAAGACCTAAAAATCCTCTCAAATCCTTTACCGTTTGTGGGACTGGAAAATTTTCTATAGCTGCTATTTTCTCAGGGTTCGTAGTGATTCTACCATGTCTGATTATGTGACCTAAGTATTCTATTTCTTCTTGAAAAAACTTACTTTTCTCATCAGATATTTTTAATGTGGCTTTATTGAGTACGTCGAATACTTGACTTATGTGCTGTATATGTTCTTCCTCAGATGAAGAATATATCAATACGTCATCAATGTAAACGTGTACGAATTTACCTACAAAGTCTCTCAAAATGTCGTCCACGCATCTCTGAAATATGCTTGGTGCATTTTTGAGCCCGAAAGGCATTCGTTTAAAATGATATTTTGCGCCATTTATAGCAAAAGCTGTTTTTTCTTTATCATCTGTTTTGATTTTAATTTGGTGGAAACCTGACTCCAAATCTAACGTTGTAAAGTACTTGGCTTTACCTAAATTTTGAATTGTCATGTTGACATCCGGAATGGGGTATCTGTCTGTTACAGTGTGAGCGTTAAGTTTTTGGAAATCAACAACCATGCGCCGTTTTGGTTTTCCTTTTTCGTCCAAACCTTTTTTAGGTACTGTCCATATGGGACTGTTATAAGGACTATGGCTTTTTTCTATTATATTGTCATGTAAGAGTTTCTGTATTTCTTTGTTTACGAATTCGTTATCTGCTATGGGATATGGATATTGTTTAACATAAACCGGATTATCATTGGTCGTCCTAATGCTTGCTTCTATAGTATCTGTAAAGGGTAACGGTCCTATGCTGTTATTAATCTTCATCAGTCTATCTATGTCTGCTTTATAAATATTATTTTCCCCAATTATGTAATTAATTTTCTGAATAGATTCGACACTGCTTATGGTAGTTAGAGTCATATTACTGAAATTTATTTCCGCGTTTAGAACTTTAAGTCCTTCATATCCTAATATCATATCAAAAGACTGAATATCCTCTAATTCAAAAAATGTTATATTTTTCTTTAATATCCTAACTACTTTCTTTGTATCTACCATAGAATAACCATGCATTGTTTTTATTTTTATAGGTTTAATTTTAATTTTTTCGCTAGAATCGCATTTTCTATTAATGTAATTATGGGTTGCACCAGTATCAATAAGAATTTTATAAATTTTCTTAGAAATAGTACTAGTTAAATTTAAGCAGGGCAACCCGTCTACTAGTTTAAATGATCTATTCTTATGTTATTATTTACCATACATTCCGTTTCATCTGCTTCTGCATATGTACTGCTGACATCGTCTCTGCGTTGTTGTCGGGAGTTATTTACTCTCTGCTGCTTGAAGTTCTGCTGATAAGATCGTTGCGGTCTGTTGTGTGTGTTGAAACTCCCGCTGTGTTCACGTTTCGCTGGTGGATTATATACATCGGGTTTGTATTGATTCCAATTTTGTCGCTGTGCATGTACAATTTGTCTCGAGTTTATCTCCATCGGCTGTGGTCCGTCATTTCTCTTGGAAGGGTTTAGGCGTGGTCCTTGATTGTGTTGCTGCATATTATCGTATTGCTTCTGGGGTTGATAATTCGTTGTTTGGCTCGAATAATTTGGTCTTCTTTCGTTTCTGTGTTCATGTGGCATATTTTTGTGGTGCTTATCTTGAGTGAGATGTAAATGCCTGTGCACATTATCATGTTCTATTCTGCGAGCAATTGCGAATGCGTGTTCTAGATCATTTATTGTAGCTGAATATAATGATCCTCTTGTAAAGTTGTCACTCATACCATCAATGAATATACGAACTGCGTCGTCGTTAGCATTTTTAATTAGTCTGTCGATTATATTCGGCGGATCACCTGACATAGTGATTTTTGATATTATTAAATTGAGATTTTTATTTATCTCGTCGTGGTATTCAGACAGTGTGCTTCTTTTTTGCGTGATGGCTTTCATCATGTCTTGTAGCACGTATAGAGGTTCTTGATTAGAGTACGTATAATCTAATCTGTTACGTATCGCCTCAAAATTAAAAATTGTGTTATAATTAGTTAACACATTCGCGGCTGCACCCTGTATTTTACTTTTCACTATAGTCAATGCTGCTGCGTACTTACTGTGTGTTTTGAGGTTTTTAATGCTGTCCATTAATCTGGATGCTTCTTCGCGCCACGACCGATAATTTGATTGATCGCCGTTGAAAATAGGTAGGCTTTTAAATGCGTCTAACTGTATTTCACTACCATCTGTATATGTGGTTCTTATTTCCTCTAGCACAGGTATGTTTGGTACTATGCCTAATCCAGATTTTACTTCATTTAGTTTTGTTTCTAAATTAGTGTTTATTTGATTTTGGTTAGTTATTATTGCTGCTAACCTTGCATTCTCTGTGCGTGTGTGCTCTAGGGTTTGTGTTACTGTGTTGCACCTGGTTTCTAAAGCTTCTAATCTTGCCATTAATACTGCGAGTTGTTCCATTTTGAACTCGTGTCTGTTGTCGTCGAATTTGTGTGTTTTTTTTTCCACATATACACTTTCACTGAATTGCTTTGCTGCTTCGTACGAAGGAGCTATATTTGTACCTGCTATGGTAGGTAATTCTTGTAACCGGTAACGCGAGTGTTCTGTTTATACTAGATTTCACTACTTGTTCCCGAGGTCCGCTCGATTGAAGTTAAAAAGTATATTTAACCTCCTGGCAGGATCGCCAATTAAAACACTTGGTTCTTACTTTTAAAATTAAACAATATTTATTTGGAACTATGTCCTTTATTATTGAAATACTTTTTACTAATTCTAAAAGGAGCTTAAGGCTACTATGTAGTTACAATAAGACTGTCGATAAATTCATCATACAGTCGTATTTATATACTTTTCTTATCTATCTACAAGGAGACCCAAGCGTACAATCGTCTTGCTTGATAATGAAGAAGAGATAATATTCCAACATTGTATACAAACGATATTATCTCTTTTACATATGTTATCATTGTAGCGTTGTGTGCAAGACTGTACTAGAGACTAAAGATATCATTGAATACAAATAATGTTATCTTTTTTCTCAATATGTTTTGCTATGGATACTTAACTAGCGCTGCACTCATTTCCATTCATCTTCACGACTACTGTCTGTAGGAAATCATTGAATGCACCGAACGTTCTGGTGTCTGGAAAATTTTCATTTTAACGCCGCACCACAAAAAACGATGAGCGGTACTTTGGAAGAACGCAATAAATCTCTCTGCTGCTCAAGTGGGATGCTGGAAATATTTTGGCAACCTCCAATCATTTGGGGAAAGTTTTTCTCCTACAAGACGAGTGGTTGTATGTTCGAACTATGTGCACATTTTTTACAACAATTTTTCTGTATACACTTATACGAAAAAATCCATTGCCCAAATCAACAATGGCACTTAAAAACGTTTTTGTTTCGAGCAAAATCGAGAGTTGTGGCTTGCTAAGTTGGATGAGTTTGATGGTTTCGTCTGGCCACGTAACTTCTGAAGAGTGCTTATGGCAAGGAGGACTTTCCATGGTGTTCAATGATAGATTTTTGTTTCTTATACTGGTATCATGTGCTGTTAAGTGATTTTCATGTTTGCTATACATGCACTTGTTGGTATTGTTTATCACTTTTGGCTATAAAGAGCGACTGTAACATGTTATTTGGTTTTAGGTTAAATTGGGTTAGATGGTTGGAGAGAAATTGTTAAAGGATTCTCGCTTATATTAGTAGATGTAAGATGTAAGCAGCAGCATTGATTTTTTTTTCTTAGACGAGATAACAACAGGAAGCAGATGTATCATTACGTCTTAAGTGGATTGCAAATTGCTCATGATTTTGCTGAGTAAAGAATCAGTCCTGAATGAATTTCGGATCAAATATTTGACAAAAGCTTGAGAAAGTGTTGAATCAAAGGTAACATGTTCATAGCTACCCAGTTCTTTCCGCTCCTCAGGCAACAATGTATGTGCAGTTGGCTTATATCTGATAGGGCCTTTCCACCAAAGCATACAATTTAAGACAGCTTGGCAGTTTGATTTTCTGTCGACCAACTTATACCTACATATGCTACAAATTTTCTAATTTTTACCACGCTCAAGTGCCCTGATTTTTTGAAAAAAAAAAATGGTTTTAAATGCAATGGACAAAAAGTTGACCCGTTTGGCAGTTATTAACCAAAATCGCTGATGTAACAAGCAAGAATTATGTTCCATACCGAAACTTAGTCAAATTTTGACGCTAGTCCATTGCATTTAAAACTCTGTTTTTTTTTTTCAAAAACCATATAGCTGCCCGTAAACGACCCTCGTTTCGTAAACAGTTTTCAGAGTCTTTAAATTCTTAATTAGACCAGTTTGCGAATTATCTTTGAGATTCAAAGAGTTTACACCCTTTAGGGAAGCTTCATTGCGAACTGGTAGCACCTTTTCAATCTGACAAGATCTCTTTCTGCGAAACTATATTTGAATTCTACAGCCTTCGGGTTAACGTATCCGCCTTCGTCATGAAATGCAAAGAGCTTTCGTTTGATTTTTACAAAAGGCTTGCGACGACTTTTCGAAACGTTGGGATTTTTCCGTATAATCTGCACCAACATCAAAAACATTGCGAATACGTTTGAGCTTCTTTACGCTCTTTTCCATTGTGTCTACTCAATACCGACCCTGTATAAGAAAGTTATAAATATTCTTCGAAAGCCTGCGAAGCAACCAACGTATCAGGAATCCCAGTTCCCAGAAGTTAATCAATCAACAGGCGAACAAAAATATATCCCAATTGTATTACCTCAGGGATGCTGCTAGCAGCCACTGACAAATCGAAAATTTCGTGCGCGATGAACGTATTTTGTTAATCAATTCAAATTTGTATGAAATTTAAATTTACACAAAAATAAAATACCAGATGGATCACTGGTTGCAACGAGAGACGCGATGCTGACTGGGTGTAAGGCGGGTGGCTGTTAAAACAAGGGCATTGGGGAATGAGAAACAATTGACCATAGTAAAGATATAGTAGATCCGCGTCTTTCCTTCTGTCTCTTAGGAGAATCGACTGCAGACTGCTTGTGGGCGTCCTTTCGGGCCACCAAGCTTTTGCCAAACACTTCAATGTGTCGGGCTTGAGCGACACCAGCATCTGTCCTGCTTGCGGAGAGGAAGACGATACAGCGCAACACTTCCTCTGTATAGCTCTCCCGCCTTTGCTCGCATCAGGTGGCGGATCTTTGGGGCTTATATGGTGAGTGCCGAATATCTAAGCTGTTCATCACTGAAACTCCTTCTCATCTGTCTTCGAAAGACGGGAAAACTAAGTACATTAAAAAAAAAAATTAGTAAAGACATACGACAACAATAGACAGAGCAGAAAAGTTTTCGCTTGAGAACACAGTTGACACAAAATTCAAGCTTAAGTTGGTGATAACTTGATGACTAATAGCCAACAACGGTATTCACGCATGCGAGCAACATTGACACAATGGAATTGGAACCAATTGAAAAGATAAAAAAAAAATAAGTAAAAGTGTTATCATCGGCCTGGCCGATGTCAAGTCATGCAAAATTGGTTTTGTATGGGAGCTACCAGAACTACTTGACCGACATAGCCCATTTTTAATGCCAACCTTACGACGATAAAATGAAGTCCTTTCACCAAATTTCATTCGCCTATGTGACGGACAGACAGACAGACGGACATGGCTAAATCGATTCAGAATGTGATCCTGATTCAGAATAAAATATATACTCCGGTGACTCCTTCTTAGCGTTACAAATGTAATGACAAAGTGAATATACCTTCCTGTGGAGGGTATAAAAAAACATAGCTGAAACGTAGAGTATGTATAAAGGCCTATCCTTTTCCTATTTTTTTAAAAGAAAAGCAAAGAAAACAGGTCCCGTAAGTTGGCTTAAAAAGCTGTATTTATAAATGGCCAACAACATTTTCAACTTCTAATTTTATGTTTAAGAAAAATATTTGGCAGCACGTCGCAAATGAAAGAAACTATTGTCTATAACAAGATGAATGTCCTAAAAACCCGACAATGGAAGAAGTCTAAGCAGTCAATTGTGATTACCAAAACGCGAAACTACACGATCATGAACTGACTGAAGCTTTAAGTTCATTTTTCTCGTGCTATATGGCTTGTGGCACCATCCATGTCGTGCAGTGAACCCCCAACAGTTTTTTAATATCGATCACCATCAACTCTTATCTGCCCAGCTTCGTTTTCAAAGAAAAATGTTCCATTCATACCTCGCCAGGCTCAAGTTCGCACCAATTTTGTGAGCCCCAAATTTAACAATTTCTACTTTGAATTAACAAGCAAACATGATGAAAATTCACTCAAGATGACATTATCACCAATACAGTACAAAAATTGCTGTCAAACCTTCATTAATCTTAAAATACTGCTCAAAAAACGCGTTCATATTTTTAACAACTCTCCGTGTTTAATAAAACTCAACTTCCAGCTGTCAAGCTGCCTATTTCTTAATTTTTGTTTTTGTTGGCAGCACTTTATCACACAAATAACGCAAAATTCAAACCTTACATCAATTTTCGAACACTATTTATTACTTTTTTTTAAGTTTAAACAATTTTTTGTCAGAGATTTAAACAAATTGAAGGAATTAAGAAAACCCAACTAATTTATAAATAGAGGAGAGAAATCCGAAAAATGAGTCCCAATCGGCACCCTGGGGTTATTTCGCTGCTATTGCCCAGCTTCACCTACAAAAAAAGGCTGAAAATATTTCCCAAAACACAGTCACCCACATCAAGTACCCTCTTCATGTTATCCACTCTGGTGTGTGGTGGATTTAGTTCACAGCAGTGAAATGAGTTCCTTCATAAAAACAGATTGATTGTGTGCCAAGTTGTTACACGTCAATAGCAGAGTTTTGAATGCGACCTAAAGTAACATTCAATACGAGATGACCACCCTGGGGAATGTTTTTGAAATTTATCAAAATCAAACTTGTCTTGATTGTGATTGCCAGCCAATTGGCACGAAAAATAAAAACCAAACCAGACCCTCAAAGCGAAGACATTTCAAAATAATTTGTTTTCTTTGCATTTTTCCTGCTGCCTATGTCCTTTTGTTAGGTGTATAGTGAAGGTAGACGAAAATGAACTTTCCAAAATGTCCACATCTGATATATATATATACTTTATTTAGGTTCATTGCTGAAGACTCGTATACCCGTAAATCAAAAGCAATTTCTGCAATCACAATAACTCACTTTCGAATGTCACTCATTGTTTGCAGCATACCATACATACGAGTTTACCTTCCTGCCAGCCCACACATCACCCGATTTATGGTTTACGTGTATTGAGTGGAGTGGGTTCTTACCCTGAGGGATATTTCCTCACGTATTGATTTCCCGACTTAAGCAGAAGGACGATAATATTCGTTCATAAAACAAAGTACCTATCCACACACAAGGCACGTATGGCCTCATTATTCTCATCCTGTATTTATTTTACTATACTAGGTTCGAAACGAAGTCAAGGTGTGTTTAAGCTCTTTCTTTGGACCGATTAATATGCGTACGTAGTATTGTTAATATATCGATATTTAAATTGTTTTATCTACTTCATGGTATTGAAAAGAGGTATGCAAAGAGGCACCGCTCTCAAGACAAGACCTAAGATAGGAAGCGTGGACTATCCTTCGGTCCTCTGAGCAGGCACAACAGAACAAATTACTGTATCAACTGCCGGAGTAGGCAGACGTGTTCTACATGGTTCAAGCGTACAACTTTAGAGTGTTTGAGGGATTGTGCCAGGGACACTTCAATAATTAAGAAACCTTTAAGTAGCTGTAGTAAGTTAACACGCGAAGGTCATTTAAAGCTAGATTTTGCACCCATATACAAGGTGGCGCAAAAATAACCTTCCGATGTTTTTTGGCTGTAATTTAAAAAAAAAAACTGAAAAACTTTTTATTCTTGTGGATTATTTTTATTTGGTCTTTTAATTTTTTTTACATCAAGTCGAGAATATGTCATGTAAATGGCCGCCGCCACAGTTGATTGCTATTTGAGCCCTTTTTATGGCATTTTCCATCACTTTGGCCAAAACTTCCGGCGATAGGTCTTCACATTCTTGACGGATATTGTCTTTAAGAGCTGCAAGAGTTTGAGGCTTATTGACATAAACCCGCGACTTCAAAAAGCCCCACAAAAAGAAGTCTGGAGCGGTCAAATCAGGCGATCTTGCTGGCCAGTGCGAATCGCCAAAACGGGAGATTAGGCGCCCGGGAAATGCATCCTTCAGCATATCGGTTGTGGCACGTGCAGTGTGTGCCGTTGCACCGTCCTGTTGGAACCACATGTTTTCCAATCCCAATTCATCAAGTTGCGGCAAAAAGAACTCGTTGATCATTGCTCTGTAGCGCTCACCATTCACAGTAACCGTTTTGGCCCGCGATGTCTTCGAAGAAAAAAGGTCAGATGACTCCTCCAGCGAAAGCAGCACACCATACAGTGACTTTGAGCGGGTGTAATGGCTCTTCGTGGGTTACACGCGGATTTTCAGTGCCCCAGAAGCGTAAATTTTGCTTATTTACGTACCCGCTAAGATGGGCCTCATCACTCATCACTCATGATTATTTTTGATGAAAAATCATCGTCCTCTTGGTGGTGATTAAGGATGGCTTGAGCGTATGTTAGACGCGATTGGCGGTCAGCAGATAACAGCTGATGCACCGTCTGGACTTTGTACGGAAACATCTTCAAACCTTGTACCAAAATTCGCTATAAAGACCGTCGACTAATACCCATTTGCGTGGCACGTTCTGGAGCAGTGTAGCGTAACATTGTTTAATAACGTGTATTTCGCATGTGTTTACTACACAAATGTCAAAACAGAACTGACATTAGGGGCCAATCGCAAAATTTATAGCATTTTCTGATAGGAGGATTACTTTTGCGCCACCTTGTATAACCTTGCATCCACTATTCATTTCTTGTTCTAAAGGGTGTCCTAAAATTCACGCAAATTTTGCGCCATTTAATAGTACAGTGATGCCAACGGGAAAAAAAGATAACAATGGGATAGCTGACAGATCGGGGTTAGTAAAAATGCAGCGCTATACGAAAGAACAACGCATTTTCATTGTTCAGAAATATTTTAAAAATTATGAAGGTTTGTCAGTTCCAGTCCGCAAGTTTTGCACAAAATACGGCCTTCATAGTGTCTTAAAATCATCAACTGCGAGGAGAATAATTGAAAAAATTCAGGCAGACTGGATCAATTGATCCAGTGATCTTTAAAACTTTGGGTGTCCTGTCACAAGTCGGTCAACAGAAAACATTGAAGCAGTTCGTAAGCGTCCAGGAACGTCAATTCGGCACCGTAGTCAAAAATTGCGAATTCTCACGTAATTTGCATGCTTACAAAGTTCAATTGACTCAAGAACTGAAGACTACTGACAATGCAGCGAGAAGAGAGTTCGTTGAATGGATTTTGGAACAACAACAAGTGGATACCTACTTATTTTTTCGTACAAAATCTGCCATATTTTCGATCAGAATTGGCCATCCAGATCTCGTGATTTAACGCCATTGGACTGATTTCTTTGGGGTTTTTTGATCAAAGGTCTATGCAAACAAGCTCACGATCACCAATGCTTTGAAAGAGAAAATTGGGAGGTGTATTAATGAAATTGAGCCACATTTGTGCGAATCGGTCATAGAACATTTCAAAAAGAGAGCACGTACTTGCCAGCAAAGCCGTGACGGCCATTTATCCAATGTGCTATTACATACATAACCCCAATCTGTATACTCTTCGGTCTAAGAATCAATTCAAAATTCAAGCTTTCTAATTAAAAATCTGTATTTTCTATCAAAATTACATTTTGCGCGAATGTGAATATGGGACACCCTTCAGTTCAAAGTGATACTTTCATTCACCGAAATCTAAATAAACACTACGCCCTGCAAAACAGAAAAAGGAAACATCCACTTACTAAAACAGTGTGTATGGGTTAACTTGGATATTCCCCTTGGAACTTCTAGACCATGTAACAATGTTCTTCGCACTATCACAGAAAAAGAATTGTTTTTCTTCCAGAGTCAAAGTATTCACTAACGGGGACTCACTCATTCTTTCTACCATTGTTCAACTGCAGACAGGGTGGATGAGCTGGATTGAAAGTTGAGTCGAGTCCCCGCATTTGCCGCAAATCACCGAAGGAAAACAAACAAAAGCCAAGCGCGCTTCATAGTCTGCCTGCTTCTTATGTACCAGCACATTCTACATTTAAAATCAACAATGACGATGTTCAAATGGAGACATACTCGTATCTTGTTGCTGATAAAAACTATGTACATAAATTTTCCGTAGAAAAGGGATTGAAATTGCAAGACCGATGCAGATGCATCTGTGGCACGTTCTGTACCTTCAGTCCACGCCGGATATAAGAAACTTCTACAACGCAAAACCAAAAATGTTTCTCATACCTTTCCGAGTTGTTCAAATATGGGAACACATAGTCGTATAAGAAACAAAGTGAAACAGTGTTTTCATATTCGTTTGTTATCACCTGTTTGTCACATCACATCACATCACACTTCACATGACACACATTAATTCACATTCACATTCACACTATTATATAAAGAGGAAATGTTTGTTTGTAAGAGGTTATTTAATTTTAATTTGGATGTTCAAATAATTTATACCGAAAAAAGACCTCGCAGAACACCCCCATCGATGTATCCGTTCGGAATGTAATTTTCTCCGATTTTTACGAAATTTCCAACACAACTTTCGTAAAAATTCTCCGATGACGCATATAGCTCTCCTTCAGATAATACATTAAATCCTTAATTTTTTTGTTCCGAAACGGATACTTCGATTGGTGCGAATGCCCCTGGATTAAAATTAAACAATTGCTTACTTTTACGGGTACGTAAATTGCATTCCTTTATGGGTAAATGATTCGCTCCATGAAAAACAGGTTTTTATTTTAGATGACTTATTTTTGAAAGAGTGACTAGGGTAACATTGCGGCAAATTGAATATGCTTTAATGAACTGATAAGCACTTTGAATGTAGAATTCCTAACTTAGTTTTACCAGCCTTATTGGCGACATATACGCACAATTTTTATTTTTTGTTTGTGCATATCTATGGCACAATACCTTCGAATGATATAAGTTTCATTCTCCTCATTTCATAATAAAGACTTGAAAAGTGTACCGAAACTTTTCATGTTCACATATTAATATAATGATAATTGCATTTGTTTTCTTTTCATACTTCATTTCGGCAGTATAAAAGGACAGCCGCTAAATGTTACACTGCGATTGATGCTTTGGTGGACAGACCATCTCACTCTTCCAAAAAACTATCAATAACAGTGTCCCAAATAATGCGCTAAACGCGCGAAAAAACGCGTCAAAAAACGAGTCAAACAAACGCGAGAAAAAACGAGCGAAAAAACTCCTCAAAAAGGCCCGTCAAAAAACTCGTCCAAAAAACGCATCAAAAAATGCATACAAAGTCGCTTCAAAAAACGCGTCAAAAACCGCATCCAAAAATGAGTAAAAAAACGCATCAAAAAACGCGTCCAAAAAACGCGTCAAAAAACGCTAAAAAAAGCGTCAAAAACTCGTCCAAAAAACGCGTCCGAAAAATGTTTCAAAGAACGCATCAAAAAACGGGTCCAAAAAATGGCCGAAAAAACGCGTCTAAAAACCGAATAAAAAAACTAGTCAAAAAACGCGTCCAAAAAACGCATCAAAATAACGCGTCCAAAAAACGCCCGAAAAATCTCGTCAAAAAACGCGTCCAAAAAAAGCGCGAAAAAACGCGTCAAAAAACGCGCCCAAAAAACGCGTCAAAAAACGCATCAAAAAAACGCGTCAATAAAACCCGTCTAAAAAACGCGTCCAAAAAACGCATCAAAATAACGCGTCCAAAAAACGCCCGAAAAATCTCGTCAAAAAACGCGTCCAAAAAACGCGTCCAAAAAACGCGTCCAAAAAACGCGTCAAAAAACGCGTCCAAAAAACGCGCGAAAAAACGCGTCAAAAAACGCGCCCAAAAAACGCGTCAAAAAACGCATCAAAAAACGCGTTTATCTTTCAACTTATTTTTTGAAGTGAATACTATAGGCACACTGGCTGGGGAGTGAACTGGTTAATTTGTTACGGAAATTATGATCTGGCTACGCAAAGGGAGTAAATTCTTCCGAATTTTAATTCATAAAATTATAAAAATTCAGTTTCAACTAGGAAATAAGCCTGAGACTGTGAAATTCATTCAAATTGATTTTTTTAATACAAATTCATCAGTGATCAGGATGATCACAAAGATGAAAATGGTATTTTTAAGAAATCCATATAAAATATCAAAATTTATTTAACTTGACATTTTAACGCCTAGCAAAGCAGGCGAGGGTCCGTCCACTAGTTCTTATTTGTGTTTCTTATATCCGTTGTGGACTGGTATGTTTGAGGACATCGACTTCCGCTTAATATTTTATTTGAATTGACATTTCAATTAAAAATTAACCAATTGTATACCAAACTTGTGAATAACACTCGTAAACCCTTCAAGAACTCTGCTCTCATATACCTTTGCAATTGTTTCGTTTTAGGAATCCAGCAATTTCTTACCATCCTTCGAGGCGATATCATTTGCTGTGAAAAGTGTTGCAGCCAAACTTAATTGGACTCAAGTCGACATCTTTGTCGGAGGTAAGTTCACTAAATTATTCAACGAAATGGTAGGTATTCATGCAATTTCTAAGGACTAACACGGTGGGAGAGGGGTTGTATATGCTTTCGTGAGTTTGGCAGGTATATTTTTCTTCTGTAGGAATGTTGAAGTTGAATACTTTGTTGGATGGGAAACAAAAAAAAAACGAACACACGTCCGCGTTTGTGGTCTTTGAGGTTGTTCTTCCTTTCGCTTGGATGTCTTACAAACGTGGTACGAAACGAAATACATGTGTGTCCGGTAGTGGAAAATGATAAACAATATCTAGTAAAAGGATGTAAGCTCGGCGACTTTGTTTACCCACCGCAATTGACTGCCAGATTTTTGACAATGAAAAGGAGCATGACGAAAGAAAGGGCGGGCCATCTAGTAGTTTCTTTTTAAATCATAGGTTATTTTGACACTGACACTGTTTACCGCTGTTTACTTGATAGAAAGTCAGTATCATACCTCCGCGGAACGAAATGATTCGCTTTACGCTTGAACACCGTTGGGAAATATTGAAAACTTATTTCCAAAGTGAGTGCCCAAACAGTGCGTCTTTTGAAAAGAAGTTTTGGCCGAAATGAAGCACCCACTGCCTGCTTTACGCAAGTTTGTGCAAAAAGTTCGTGAGACTGGTCCCCTTCGTCCCACGCTGCAATTTCTTCACTGAAATTGAAGACATGGATTTGCACGACCTCTGGTTCATGCAGGATGGCGCGCCATGCCACACAGCCCATCCTGCAATCGATCGTTTGCACACAAAATTCCCAAAACGTGTTACCAGACGTCTTGACGATGTCAATCGGCCGCCTCGGAGCTGCGTTTTGACCCCCTCTGACTTTTTTTTTGTGGGAAACCGTGGAGGGCCGATGTTATGCCAACAATCCGGAAACGACTTAAGGCCAATATCATCCAAGCAATCTGTGAGCTACAGCCCGAAACCATCAACAAGGTCTTGGGAAATTGGAGTGACGGTACCGCATTCCGTGCGAAGTCAGCCGAGGCAGCCACTTGAACGATGTGTGCTCCATAATTAATGGGAATGTTTGCTCTTACTAATAAAGCCATAATACATGTAAAAAAATTGAATTTTGTTCCTTTTTGTTCCACCCTGTATTTCGTAATTGAACTAGGACTGGGTATAGTAATAAAGGCTGAACAATTGAATTGGTATAATTTTTATGGTAACGAGTTTAAAACAGAACTTTAATTTAACAACTCTAAGGACCTTGCATTTTATTTTTAGAACTGTTTTTCATATATATTTGGAAGGTACCTACTTCTGTACTCGCTTTGGGTTTTACCAAAGAAAATCTCATTGGCAACTTGGCTTTGTTGTCATCTTCTGACTAACTTTGCATTACTTTGCATAGTTCTCTTGCATGGTGTCAAAGGGGATACTTTGTCAAAACGCTCCTTGAATGTCCTTGAAGGCACAAAAGTGGTTGCGTTAGCTTCAAAATATTTTTAATTGCATTAACGGCAGTGTCGGTGAAACGGATGACATTTAACGAACCTCTGCATTTTCATTTTGCCAGACTTGCAATCAGAGGTTTTCGAAAAACGCCACTGCTCGCTATGAATAGCTTTGGTTGTGGCTTTTGATAGGTTAGACATAAGGGAAGGTCGCCAACAGTGAGACATTCCGATTAACTCCGAAGAAACATGTACGAACACATCGCGCTTGTTGTCGTAGGTCATGCAAAAGATGTTCGCCCGATTGGTTCAATTTGAGTTTACTTGAAATGAGGAGTAGTCGCGCCGTGATAGGGCGGTGGAAAAAAACACTCGAAAGTAAATTTTAAGTGTCTCAATAAAAATGAAATAACTTTTTATCTAATTGAGTTTTTCAATCAATGTTTTAGGTATGTTGTGTAGATTATATTATAGAGAAAACATTTAACTAGATCTTGAGGCATTTTTATGCATAGTTTTTTTTTGTTTTGCTATTTTTTACATATTTTCGACGATATACCAACAGTGATACAAAATCCCGTTGCCATCAGTGGGACAGTGTCTCACCGAAGAAGACATAAAAACGATTCTTCTTCAGCCGATTCTTTGCGGCCACACCAGTCGGCAACAAGCCAGTATCCTTTTTGGAATCACATTTCACCAAATTGAAGTGCGCTAAATTTTTAATTTTTATTTCATAAATAATGAAATCAATTTTTTTTTATTATCTATTTATTTGTCTCTTCAGTGACTTTTTGTAACTTTTATTTTCATTTCGTTATTTTTATAAATGTTTGTCATACAAAATTTTGTTTGTTAAAATATTTGTTGATGGTGTCTCAATGTTGGGGAAGGGCTGTCTCACTGTTGTAGTAGGTGTGGCAACAGTGAGACAAAGGAGGTACTCAGCCATTTTGATTTAAATTATTTTATCGGTTAAGGTAAATTTAACTTTAAGTAAGTATGCAATAAACAGCACAAATAATAAAACTACCTATCGCAATGAAAATCAACTAATTACTCCGAATACATATTAAAATGTATAGTCATTTGAAAAAAAAAAAGTGTCTCACTGTTGGCGACACTCAACTGCTCTTTGGGAAGTCTTAGGCGGTAACATCTTATCTCGCTCAATTGATCTTGATCTTACATCTTGCGGTCAGTATTTTGGAAACTTCTTGTCTCGAGAGGGTCCTATTTTTCATCAAAGACGTAGTCTATTAAATTGTTTGCCTATGCTTGGTCCAGATATACAGCGAGCTCAATAATTGCGGCCCGCTGTACACAGTTAAGAACTGAGGGCTGAAATTATTTTTCTTTTTGACCGAGGAGATTTTCCTTGAGTTAGCAAAGATTGTGCAAGTCAGTCATTTTTTTATCTGTTTTTTTTTTTCACATAAAGGCCAACCGGATTTTACTGTCCAACTACGAAACTGGGGTTTGGTAGAGTTCAACTGTTCTTGCATGATACTGCCAGGAACTCTGTTCTTTACCAATTTTAGTTGGCCACTGTGCCGATCATGTGAACAGTTAAAAGAGTCCCGAGCAGTCTCAGTGGCCTTGCATTTATGGGTATTGCTGTTTAGGATATCTCTGCCGGCTTGTGGACGTTCTGGACGTATATTTTTGCACGACACAGGCACTTGCGCTACCCTCCGTCCAACAATTTTCTTTGGCGTTCACGGTTTGCTTGACCTTGCCCCTAGCATTAAGCTTTATAGATTCAGCCTATTCGTTGTTTGTTTTCGAGGACAAGAGAAGAATTGCTTCTTCAGTTGCTAAAACAAAGTCCATGGGAATGTTTGTTAAACACCAACATTTCCGGATCTTTATTGTTTGAGTTCTCAATTCCAACTAACTATCGAAGATCGCTGCTATGCACACGAAGAGTCCCATGCTTATCTTCCGCGTCAGCATAATTCGCGACGTTCGCAAAGTATGGTTATTCAGGTGTCATATCACCCTTTGGTCGACGTCGAACACTTGAATAAACATACTCCGCAACAAAGTATAAGACAAAGGAATATTGATGACGACTCATTGTTATGCATAACATGTTGACAACCGGCTACTCTATAAAATCGATATGACAGTAAAACCCTATAACTATAGAAACACTGATAAGCCCCCGTGACATCTGGCTGTATTTTAGAGTTGAACATTCTTTTCAGTTAGTGCTAAATTTATCTTTTTCCACGAATGCGGGAAGGACGGTCTTCCGAAGTTGCTCGCCATACCGAAGCTCGTCTGGTATCCAAAGCTGACACTACAAAAGCCAAATCAGCGATAATCATCCCGGTCATCGAACAGGGTGGATTGCTATTCTTATCAATCTTTTCTCTCCAGGTACTTAGCTAAAGGAGGAACACCTCAAACAAAATCTGGTTGCCCTCAAAATCGATGAATAGTTTGTTTTGGTCTGCAGTTCATGTAACTTTTTCGATTCGATATTTGTCATAGCGCCAATCTGTGATCAATGGCTTTGCTCATATTAATGTACGCGATGTAATCTTAGCGGCTAGTAAGTCAGTAAACAAAAATCGTTTACTGCATTCGCATCGTGTTGTCCGATTCTTACTGTCACTCTGTTTGCCCGATCAGATCTTGGTCGCCATCGCTCTCTGTAAAAAATTCAGACACCTGAGACTGAGGAGAATATTTCAAATTGTCATCATCACCACTCCGACCTTTTAACAATATTGCCTTATCTCCTTGTCGCAGCGTTGCCAGTTTGGGGGTTTTCCCGTTTTTTTTTACCGATGGGGGGATGTCTGTTTTTTTTTTTTTTTGAATAGGGTTCAACTAATATTTTTTTTCTCACTAAAAAGGATAGTTTTTTTTTTAGAAAATAGCTAAATCTGGGGGTTTTTCAGATTTGTCTATGAGGAAATATTTGAACCGTCTTGCAACGCTGCCTGGCCATGTCTTTTCAAATTTTACTCAGCGTTCTGCTTGCGTTAGCAATCAGCGTTTATCGATATCCCAATTACCCCTTTCATCTCTTAAGAACTTCGAAGAATTTCGTGTTCTTAACTTCTTCATAGCTCGTTTGGTATATGATTATCACCAAAATCCAACGGCGCCTTTAGGCATGATGATGGGTTAACATTACCACTGACCACTTAGGAACAGCTTTGGCTCCTGTATGTGGTTAACCGCTTTTGATACGAGTCTGTTGTAGCTGGTGTCGAAACAAAAAGTAAATAAGTACAGTGAACTTCCCCGAGTCCAAATCCAAGGTATTGAATAATATACACACACATCCATTCATATATACGTACACATTGTATATCTCTCTTTCCGCCTGTAATTCACACTTTTTCTCAACAACGAGAGTGGAAATAAGCAGCTCGTATACTCGTTTTTGCGTCGTTAATAATTTATATCAATTATTATGCCGGTTGGTGACAAAAATAAGGCGACAACGACTTCCACAAATCATTATTCGTTAGCTTTTAAGGTTGCCCTGTGCTCTTCTAAATAATGTAAATCATATAATGGGCGATGAAAGCGAACGTTAGTACAAACACGATGTGCCCCCTCGTAGAATTTTATTAACTTTTGTATCCTGCATACCTAACAGGTAATGGGTCGCTATCTGTCCCATTTATATCGCACGTATACCTACCTATATTGGCTAAACGATGCGACGGCGATGTTTTTGGGGCGATAATAATTTAGACTTAGGGGTTATTTAAACACGTCTTTTAAACAGGGTATTTTGGACTGGTCATTGAGTATATTAAGGCGGAGTAAAATGTTTTTTATGACAACAAAACAAGTTTAACTTAAGACTAAAAATGTAGGTATGACTTTGTAGAATGGTACAAGACACAGAACTTCGGCTGTGGGCAAATTATAAGTAACCTAAAAATAAAAACTGCATATCCACAAATCTTTAGTGTTTAACAGTGCTGGCGGATCATCTTAGGTTAGCCATATTACAAGATTACACAATAGCAGCTCTTTAAACAACGAGTCACACTATGAGCATCGATAACCCTTACCTTGTGTATTTTGTCAGCTCTTGTTGAGTGTAGAGGTTAAATATATTTAATAAGTTGAAATTGTTGTCATGCCTTCATTGTTGGAGCAAAGCAACATAGTTTATCATTATAATTTTGAAGAAACTTTTAAAGTAATACTTTAAGGTATTACGCTTGTCGGGGGGGGTAAGCTGGTGAATGCGTCACAAAATCAGAACAAAATTGCGAGCGGAAGTTGAGAGGGAGATATAAAGTGAGATAAAAAGAGAGAGAGTTAGGTTTCGTTTCGAATATTACTGCAGAGGCAAGATAGATAGATGCAAACCCACATTTTCGTTCTCTCTTTCTACCAGCCAGTTACGTTTCATTATCTCAGACACATCCTACAGTGCAGCAGTGATACCAGATCGGGGGATTTATCATTTTTTGCGGGATTTTCTCACTAATAATAAGGTAAAAGGGACAAAGGGATTTTTCACACCTCATAGTACAAAGAGAAAGGGATTTTACTTTTTGGTCAAATTTTGTTCCTAATTGCTCAATTCATTAAGAATAAAAAATAATTATTCAACCTACGATCAAATTAAATGTTTTCATGTTTAGAAAAAAGTCATTCAGAATAGTTAAATGCTTTCATTTTCTTTTTTTTTATTTCCCTAAACTGTTCCGTAAAATGACATATGTGTCTGTGAATGAATCACGAGTATTTTTTAAAATAATAAATTTATTTATTTTGTAAACATAAAAGGGATATTTTGAGTATAAATGTGGGATAACCTGCCTCTAAAGTCTGGTATCACTGCAGTGCAGGCCTATTGTCTGTTTCACACTGTAGGAGCAACAGAGAGAGGTGCGAGCACACAGTTTCTTTTTTATGAGACTCAACGGGAAGATAAAATCGCATACGCGAGTTCCTTGCAGGACAATGAATGATATCATTTAATGTGGTAAATTTCCTTTTTTTTTCACTTGCGTTGGTTTTGCACAGTTATTATGTTACAAACTAGACATCTAGTTAAGTATGGTGGAGTTTCTAAATTACACCTGTATGACAATACATTTTTTTCTCCTTTTTATCGCATTAAATCATGTAGAAAGGACAGCTGCATTTAAAAAATACAAAAAGTTTAGGAGGAAGCAATTGTTTGCAAAGCAACCAAAAACTTTCAAACGATTTTTGAAATGAAAACTTCTTTAGGCGCGTTATGCATTTTTGAGATGGGATAAAAGATAAAAGCATTGAACTCGCGACACCAATGTTCTGTTACCAATGTGCCGACATCAGTATTCGCGTTGCCAACGACTTTTAACGAAAAAATGCCTAACTTAAAAAAAAAATCCTTTTTCAATAATATAATGCGAAAAATATTTTTTTGGTAAAGTGGAAAAATAAATCAAAAACTAAACACAAATACAAAAAAATTAACAATTACAATTTTTATTATTTATTTATACAACAAACAGTTTTCAAATTTGTTTCCAATTTCATTCCACTTATTGGAAGTGGACGCTGGAATTATTTTTAAAGAGTGACAGATAAAGTGTTCGTAAAATGGACAGATTTTGAAGGTGGAAATACATTCTTTAAGACGAGGTAACATATAATTTGTTTGGCAAAGATTTTTTTAAAAATGTTCAAAAAATTTTAAAGTGTATGTTGCATCAAAAAAAATTCAAAACATATTTAATATAAAAAAAAAATGCCTTTTTGAAGAAAAACAAGCTTTAATTAGCATTAGCTATTGAAATAATGCCTAAAAGGCATGAAAAAGACTTAGTTGGCATTTTTTATATCCACTTCACGAATGAAATCCTTATTTTTTAGCTTTTTGCTATTTTGAATTTTCTATTTATCGTATTCCCTGCCCTGAGACCGAAGAAATGTCGATATTATGAAATTGAACTTTAATCCATATAACTGTGCACTGGTCTCCGGAGTGCAGTTTAAATTCAATCGGACGCCATCAAGTTTAGAAAAAAAACTGGGTTTATGTTTGGTATTAACGATTGAATATTATGGACTTGGGTTTAATTTCTGGGCTAAGCTCACTTAAATCCGGGTGTAAACTTTAACGCGGATCAAAGTGAATGTAATATAGCCGTAAATGCAAAACAAAAAGTGGCCTGCTGCTGAAAGTTTTATTTTTGTTAATACATTTTTTTTATATGTCTAACATTGATAAGATTAAAGTTCATGTGTATACACTCACTCCTATTGGGAAGTTTTCTTCTAATTTTTCGTACTGCTCTAGTTTGGCTTTAAAACTAGGAAAAATGAAAACAAAACAATGTTAAACCATAAATTCAAATTCGAAACTATACCTCCTTTTATTAGAAGAGAGGACTCCTTTCAAATAAATGTAAATAAAACTAGCAACCTAATAAAAGCACATGTTTCACAAAGTAGATAGTCCATCTGTGGGGCGTTAAATAACATTTGCATCTTTCCCAGCCTCCGTAATTTGTTTGCAAATAAATTTAATGAACACCCATAATACCTACATCCATACCGTAACTTACAAATATCATGAAATCATTGCCTTCCCCTCCCGTTAAACCCATTCCATGTACTACATAAATCCATACCTACTTGGGCCGAAATCCTTCACTGTTTATGACGTGACACTAGCAATAAACGTCAGATATATTCGTGTCAAATCGGTGTTTAATATAAAATGGAAGCCCTCAACTTTATGTTGCGTGGCCATTCATCGAGTCATGTGTAGCGCAGTGGACACCATTTATGGGCACAGCATTTCCGCACCCTTGTTTTCCGGCTCATCTTCGTGACAATATGATATTATCTCTTTGAGGCGATAATTTACATTTGGAGTGTGTTCCACCTACATAATCTCGTTTTCGCGGACGTGTGCACACATCGGTCGGCAGTTTGGCATTCATATTTTACGCATTCGTTTAATCTTTGACCTCGGTGTTGGGGGCGCATTTACTTGCATCCTCTTTGTTTTCCTCCACAATGCTTTAATATATTATAACACTCAGAGTGAGTGACGCCAATTTGTAGGTTTTCCGCAAACTTAAGCCTCCCCCTACCGCACATGCACAATGCCTTTGTGTAGGTAGTTGTGAAATATTGACGCAAATTAAAGTTTGCACAAGGAAAGCAAATTACAACTTAATTTCTAGAGCACTGCAGTTTTAAGTGGAACATGGTTTGGCTATTAGATGGGTATTTGCTTGGTGCTGCTGATAAATTGCGCATATGAAATGAGCTTTATTATTTCAATGGCTGCATTAGCTAACATGTTTTTCGAATTAGAATTGTTGTACCAATTTCGCATATTCATAGGAGCATGCAACTTACGCGAGTCGAATTATCTGGCTTGAAATAATCGGTTATTTATTGTTGGCGAGACAATTTGTACGCACTTATTGCGCCGTACTAATAACAAATTTAATTCTCGACTTTTAATGTACGGAAGTCCACAACTGAAAAATTTGTATGGCAAATATAGCCACTGTGAACTACTTCAATTTAAAGTCGGAACTGAAAGTGTTTTTGCGTATGAAAATAAACAAGCGTGAAAATATGTTTATGCATAGTTTATTCAAATAATCAGACTAACTGCGCAAAGTAATTTTAGGTAAAAGGGATAATACTAAGTTATTCAAGTCGGAATCCGCAGTCAGTTCGGCTTCTCTATTCAGAAGTTATTCACTGATTGAGTTATTTTATTTGTAAAGCTTAGTACGCTGCTCGAGCTAAATTTTCACTCCCATACAAAATTCTCTCCAAAATTTAGCTGAGCTAAACTTAAGCGAACCCATTCAGCTGGATGGTACGCAGCTCGGCCTAAATAATCAAATTTTTGTTTCAGAATGTACTTCATGTGTCTGTCAAAATTTAGCGTACCCATTTTCTCAAGCTAAGTTGTGCATTTGTTGTTCTGTTGCGGAAAAGTATTCCTTGCATACTTTTCCGCAACAGAACCATAGACTAACCAAACTAGACAGTCGACTTTCAGTGCACCCACCCGATCATCCCCGCAAATTTTGAATGACAGCCCTCTCTCGCGCTCTCTTTTTTTTCCTGGCTGTGAATACGTGTATTTAACGCCATCGGGTAGCACTATTTCAATAACAAACAATTTGTAAATGAATCTATAACAATAAATGTAAAAAAAGGAAATATTGAGTATGGTTTTTTAGATAGCTTAATTTGTCTCCATCCATCTTCGGCAGTAAAAGGTGTTCACTCATTCTCATTTTAGTTTATTTTTAATTTTATTTGTATGAATTCTATGTTTGACAGCAAAATGCAAAAATGAAATCATGGGGGGTTGTTCCAAAAATGAGTCAACAACTTGCAAGTTAAACCCAAGCTTCCACTAGACAAAAGCGAATTTTAGTTAATGTTCATGAATATTGTATAAATTCCTATTAGGGTGAATGTTTTTAAATTCCTTTATTTAACACCATATTTTTACAAAATCAATATATGGTTGTTAATTTTGTAGTTTAATAACACTGAACATAGTTGAATAATGTTAATTAGGAACAGTAAGAACGCAAATGCTATTCTTATTTTAAAAGCAAAAAAAATATGAATATCGGAAAGCAAAAAAAAAGTTTAACTCCTAACAAAAAGACATATAAGGCATGTTTTTTTGAGCTTCGATCTCAGCAAAGTAAAGTAAAGTATGATTTTTAGAACGCATATACAACAACTACTGTGATTCCTCCAAGTGTCAAGTAGAGCGTAGTTCTTGTAAGTTTCTTGCTGAAAATCATACTTTACTTTGCTTTGCTGAGATCGAAGCTAAAAAAAAGGCCTATAATGTTGTATTTAAGTGGGTTCTCCATTTTGATTTCCGATTTCAGATTTTGCGTATTCAAACGAACGTAAGAATTCAAATTGTTTTGTTAATTGTTGGTATTCGCACGCTTCATTTCGTTTTCTATACACATAATTCCTTTACAAATTTTAAAACAATGTATTTTGAAATGTGCACAGATTTTTTTATAAACCTTCCTAAAACAACTGCACTATTTGTGTTTTTGGAATACGAAAAGTGATCAAAACATTTTTGTATCGTTACGAGTAAAATAAAGGGCGAAATAATTTTTTCAATTTAACAAATACATATTTGCATATATTATTGTGGAAGTATACATTTTACGTACTAATTACAGATTATGAATTATGCTAACTAAAAAAAAAATATTTTCCCAACGATATACAAAAAAAAAAAACGTTTTCGCTAAAATGTTTTTAAATATATTTTTTTCATTATGGCTTCGAAAGTTAAAGCTTTCAACGGAAAAATGTGTATTTTCTTTAAATATTCACCTGAAGTTACAAATTCTCTTTTAACAAAAGTGAAAAAACCGTGTTAGTTCATTATATTAATTTATTTGGCATTGTAACGAAATTATTACAGGAATTCCATTTGATACCAACAATTACAAAAACTTTAAAATTCTTAAAATGAACTGTGATGTTAACTCCGCATAACTAATGGGCACAAAGTATGCCGCACACAGTCGCACACACTTGATTTCCCACCATAATAATGGCCGCCCGAATGACATGAAGACCCTGCAGCAAATTGCATATATATGCGTGCGGCATCATTGGCGCTCCTTTGATTTGTACATGCACGAATACTTATGCAATCTTATGCAGGACAGGCAGCTTGTACCGTTCCTGCTCTCAGTCGACTGTCTAGTTTGGTTAGTCTATGAACAGAACAACAAATGCTTTTTAAATTATTACATGGGCGACAAGTACCTAGAATCAGAAATAGCTGAAATAGAAGAGAATTTAATTTTTGATGGAAGTGACACTTATCCACGGCGTACTCAATGTCAACATTTAGCTAGAGAGAAAAGTTGGAGACCAGATAAAATTTAGTTTACCTCGAGCAGCGTACTACGTTTAAAATACAAAATTGTGATGGTGGTGGGTGGTCTGAAATTAATAAAATTCAGCTCAGAGTAGATTTTCCCGAGTATAGAATTATTTTCAAAAGAATGCCCTCATGAACGACCATAAGCGTCAGTTTTCCCCTAAATCTGAAACACGTTCCTCTTTTATTCCCCTAAGTGAAATTTGCATGTATTTTCATTTTAAAAAAATTAAAAAATGTAAGCCGTTTTAATTAACAAGCTACAAAAAAATACATAATATTAAGTTAATCTATTAATTAAATACAATGATTTCTTTTTCTATAAGACATAATTGGTCTTACCAATAAGCATTTTTAATCTTCATATTATACATGGTGGGCCAAAAGAAGTCATCCGATGTTGTTTGGCTCTCATATTTTTCTAAATGAAAAACTTCGGCGAGGACTTCGGGTGACTGTTGCCCTTGAAGGCTTCTCGGGCTTATTCACGTAAATACGGGACTTCAAAAAACCCCACAAAAAAGTCTGGAACGGTTAAATCGGGCGATCTTGCGGGCCAGTGCAAATCGCCAAAACGAAAGATGAGGCGACCCGGGAACGCCGCCTTCAGAATATCGGTTGTTGCTCGCGCAGTGTGTGCCGTAGCCCCGTCCTGTTGGAACCACATGTCCTCCAGTCTTAATTCGTCCAATTGCGGCAGAAAAAACTCGATTAACATGGCCCTATAGCGCGCACCGTCCACTGTTGTCGTTTGACCAACTGCGTTCTCGAAAAAAAATGGCCTCGTCAACAGCGGCGATATTCTCGGCACAACGGTCCCATACTCTTTAAGGTTGGTGGCCAAACGGCACAGTGTTTGAGCAGTCGGTGTCGGACGGCCGTGGAATTCGCGCTGCGCCAACACTACAGACCAATTGTTACGCAAAAAAAACAGACACGATTATTCCGCGTTCTTGGGGAGTGTATCGCTCCATGGCTTGTTCACTTGTATTCTACATCTGTCAGATTTGACATTGGCGGCCATTTGCAAAAATAAGAGCAATTCAATTCAATTCAATTCAATTCAATTCTTCCAATAGGGTGATTTCTTTTGGCCCACCTTATATATATTTTGTAAGTCACAATATCCAATTTTGTATGGAAGATTTCGCCATTATGAGTTTAAGAAATTCTGAAATGGTTACTAGTTCGCGGAATATCAAAAGGAGTGAATGCATTCGGATACACAAAAACTCGCAATTAGCCTTTCGATGGGCTGTTTTCTTTCATATTTAATATTATTTTTATTCTTAGTAGACTTTGAAATTTGTTTGCAATGAAATGCCTAGCTGACCCGGCGAACTTCGTACCGCCTAAAACTAATTAAATGATTAATATTTTTGGACAAAATTGAACGTGTCTATTGAACAAATGAAACTCCTTTGGAATTGAATTAAGTTCAATGCATAGAAAGGACTTCACGGGTTTCCGGGTCGACTTCTTGATCGATTTTTTCCACGCTACTGATTGAATTGAGTTTCCGGTCAGAGTTTCTCAATCAACCAAATCAACCAAAGTAGAATGTGGGAAATCGGCAATGCTCGCTTCTGCCATTCGACCAAGTACATCCAGAAACGCGATTCTCCAAAACATTTTGCTTAACGATGAAGCCCATGATCGTTTTGAGCTTTTGTTTGAAAAATCATGCGGTATGTCATGGCGGTCGTCCGTAGTTTTCCCGGGAAGTTAGAATTACCCACCGTTCAGATAATTTTTTTCCCACTTCACATTCGATAAAGGTGATATAAAACATTAATATCAGTAGTTGCAACTTGTGAACACAGCGGCTCAGTGATTAGTATGCTGGACTGCTTGAGCGAGTGGTCAATTTGTAAAAATGATAGTATTCGAATGATGAACACAATATACCTCTCCTTCATTCTTCCAAGCAATATGTGCCGCACGACTTACGCATTCATAGGCCACATGCCACATATCACATATTCTTTAATTCTTGCTATTTAATTATGAAAAATTCGAGTTTTATCAAGTTAAAAGCAGTGAGGTTAGGAAAAAGTATATTGGTCAAAAACGCTTCCAAAACGTATGCCTGGCAATAAGCGGCATTAACTTTCTTGTAGTAAGAAACATTTAAAATAAAAGTAGTAGTCTCACTTCCTATCTATAGTATTCATCCAAGATCTTAAATGCGCAAAGGTTTTAAATGCCATGAAGTTGTAACAAGTTTGATGTCAAACTCCGTTAATAGTCTTAGAAATATTCAGCGCAAAAATGTTCGTATTACCAAAGCAATGGAGAAATTGGTTCCACTTTTGAGTGAGAAAAGCAATAAGATCTTTCAATTTTATGTTTGATACTGTGCAATAATTAAAGCAGTTGTCTTATACAGCTATGACGATTTAAACATTTCATCTTTTTAAAAAAACCTTACATATTATTTTAAAAATTGTAAGGAGTACGTACATTATCAAGAGATTTTCCAAAGGTTAGAAAGAAAATTAGTCCTCAATGAAGTTAAAGGAGGTGTACCACAAGGCAGTGTACTAAGTCACGCATTGTAGATATTTCTTATTAACTAGTGATCTACCTGATACTGTCAGATACTGTCAGATTTGCTGCCAGACTGTTATTTTCAATTCACTCTCTACTCAGGCGACACAGTAATGCAAATACCTCTCAGACCGAAAAATTACTTCGGAATCTTGGTCTAAAAGAACGGCAAACAAAATCTCACAACCAAAAATCGACCACACATACCAAATTCGATACTATTCGACATGAATAAGAAGTCTTGACGCTACACTGAGATAAGATGCTTGGGAAGACAAAATTCCACAGCAAAATATCTTTTGTAAATTGCAAGAAACTCATCTCTTACAACAGGGTGCATCAAGGCCTCAAATAACAAGAGCCACCAGTTACGCCGGTCCTTAGCTAAGTGCCTCCAATTTCGCACAACAAGGTGGTTGAGACTCCGCAGTTTAGCCCCAATTATTAAGAGATGCCATTTTTCATATTATTCAAATAAAGGAACGGAAGGAGTCAACGCGCCCCAACTATTTTATATATATAAATCCGAATTTGTATTTTAACTGTCATCCTTAACGACTCAGTTTACCAATAAAAATTATTAATCTACACGGTTTGTCGATCATAATTTGCTGCCCCAGAGACTAGAAATACGTTTTCAATGTCATTACCAACGGTTTTCGGTATATAAAAAGTTAATGCTATTATGACGGCGCCACGAAAAAAAGAAATGTAAATAAAAAAAATACCGCCGCAATATTTTTGTTTTATTCGGGCTTAAATTACGAAGGAGATAATTTAATGACTCTGAAATAAATTCCATCTTCGGTGGGTATCTTTTGGTCGCTTTTTTTTTTTTTTTGTTCGGTTTCATGGCGTCTACGTGTACAGCTGATGAAATTTAGTATACCACGTATTTTATTTTGGAAAATCGATTTTTATTTAATGTTGGGTGAAATTGAAATCGGGAGCTGTGAAGTGCAAACATATACACTCACCTTACAGATATATGGGTATGGGATACGAAATACGTTTAACCGTACTTGGCGAGGGTGTAATGAACTGAATTTGATTTGCGGAAGGCCGGTAAAAATGTGTGTGATGGTCTGCTTTGTAAAAATTTGTATGTCCGACATTATTACGAAGCAGACCGTACACATACTGACCGACATTCTGTAGGTGGTGAATTATTAATGATGATCCATCGGTTTCGCCATTAAAAATGCATGCAAATAGCACTTCATACAAACATTCTAACTGAAAATGCTATTTTTACTCAGTAATGGGAAGTGTAGCGCCCTTTTTGGCCTCTAAGTGCCGATAATGGGATTGGGTGAATGAAAGGAGAAGTTTTTAGTATGCAGGGTGTTTGGATGAAAATGATATAACTACTTTAAGCTCATGAACACCTGGTCCGATCTGAGTATGAAATCGTATTAAAGTAAAGGATTTATCATCTATTCAACAACATCAAACGAAGTGATTTCCGCAGGCCCGGACCTAATGATGTCTATAAGTCTTGCGGACACAAGCAATTCCTTCCAATCAGAAGTTCAGGCTGTAAAGTGGTGGAGCTCAAGAGGTGTTTTGCTGGTGATGCTAGATTCTTATTTTTTACTTTTTAATTTTAATAAATTATACAGCTATCGCCTAGTTGTTGTATGGAGGTCCCCATATCTTATTTAACCTCACCGAAGGGGGTATTGTCCGTTTGAAAGCCAAGATATATTCAGAAATTTATTAGCATATCTCTGAAGATGCAGACAGCTTGACTCTATTGAATTGGGATCCAAGAACCTGGCAATCGGTTTCTGATTTGAAATTTCCATAAATGTTGGCATATGCGTGTACCAAGTACGAAAAGACCCTTCGTCCACAAAGTGCGCAACGCTTCATTTCTATTCAACCAATAACGCGTTTGATTCGGGTGCACGTCGCTGCTTAATGCCTTATTTAACAAGTGTACGGATTGTGTTCAAGCACGTATTGTTTCTTGCTCGTGCTTTGAGCATCACAATTTTACAATAATGGGCTGGAAATTTTCGGTTCAACGCGTTGCTCAACTTATTAAATTTGTTGATCACTTGTTGGGTACGACGAAATTTTTTGTGCCTGCGCCAGTTGAGCCATTGGGGATTGAAATCAATCAACCATCAACTGTTCATACATTGGGCTTAACTAATAAACATTTTTAGTTTCGACTTTAAATTTAAGAAGTTTTCCATACAAATTTCGCAATTGTGAGCCTCTGTAGATTTAGAGTCAAGACTAAAATTGGTTATTAGTACGACGCATTGTGTACAGCTTACCATTATTGAAAGGCATTTTGTTAAATATGATGTTTCCCATTTCATGGAGGTATGAGTAGCTGTCAGCTGATGTGTATGCTTAAAGGGTTGCCCAAACAATGAATCTTCGTTAAGTTTACGAGGATATCGATGCATTCATCAAATCTTTGAGCAACCTTGGAGATCTTTTGTTTGCCAATATAATAACAATATTGAAATATTTTTAATTAATCTTAATATTTATTAGAATTACATGACCTGTCCAAATTTAAAGCACAATTTGAAAAAAAGACTCCTAAAATTCATCTGTCTAATCATTTACAAAAGACGAACTTTAATGTCATAATTGAACTTAAGCAAGACTCAAACAGAGCTTTCACTATAATAATTGGTTGTAGTTGAATAATTATGCCTTAATTAGGTTCACAACTTAAAATATACTTAAAACAAATTTTAAAGTAAGTACTTAAAAATGCACAGTTGCAGTTTTAAACCTGGTGAAGTTACTACTTTAAATTTTTTTTATTTTAATCGGTTCTTTATAAGCAAACCAGCAAGATTATTGGCAAGCAACCGAAACACACTCTACTATTCTAATTTAAACAATACTATCGCATACCAAAAATTGATTGCTTGCTCTTTAGGTTTGTAAAACTCGGTGTGCTAGTGAATATGTTGCGCTTCTTCCACCGACGCCGCTTCCCACAAAAAAAAACTTGATTGTGTCGGTTGAGTATTACTTTTATTCTACTGCAATGTCAAAAATGTCGGCTACTCGCCTCAATGGAAGAAGCAAGCATTCCAAGTTCCGAAAACAAGCCTGCTTGAATAAATTAAAGTTGGTTGCGATTCCCATATATAAACGTGTAAGAAAAAACGTACTAGATGCACTAGATTTCAGACTGTGGTTTTATTACACGTTCATTGACGGCGTTAACGTTTCCTATCATTATATAGGCTACATCTACCGATGTAGCGTTATTTCAAAACTGAGTTTTATGAAATATTGACCAAATAAAAGATAGATTTCCGCATATGAGCTCCAGCATTGTGTTGTTTTTTTTTACGAAATGTAATAAATAACGAAAGAAAGAAGTGTATCTACACAAAAGAACAAAACTACTTAAAGAACGAATACCCTCAAGTATTATGTTCATTTGGTGAAATATTCTTTAATTTCCGATCTCTTTTTTTTTAAATATTCTATGCTCAGATTTTTACACAGACCGCCCAATTTATTAATATCTGCACACAAGCTAGGAACGAAAAAACCTGGGTTGCGCTTCTGTAAGATGAAAACATTCAATGGTCTTTCGTTCAAACGAACGTTTTGCTTATTGTAACATCGAAAACGAATGGAAGTTTCATTTGCGCGAAATCAAAAATGCGAAAGCTATTTCATCGACGTTTTCATTTTATTATGAAAACATTAAATGGTCTTTCGTTTAAACGAACGTTTTGCTTCATGTAACATCGAAAATGAAAGGAAATTTCATTTGGACGAAAGCAAAAATGCGAAAGCTATTTCATCGACGTTTTCCTCTTCTTCGCTTCATGTAACTCCAAAAACGAAAGACATTTTCGTTTCATGCGAAAGGAATACAGCGAATGCTATTTGTTTGACGTTTCTCATTATTTTTGTTTAATTAGTAGTTACGACTAATTTTTATTTCAACAAAAATATGCTGGCGAATTATTTATTAATAGCTAGCAATAGTGATGATAGCGATGTGGTGAATTGTGTAAATTTAAGAAAAATCCGAGATTATTCGTATCGTCTTGCGCTGCCCGATGAAATATTTGTTTATCAAATTGCGTGCATTAAAATTGACAGTTTCGTTTTCGCCGTGTTTGTTATCTATTCATGTATAAAAAAGTGTCATATCGGTTTCAATATATATGTACGTGCGTATAACAAAAAATATATAAAATATTTTTCCTTCCAGTAATTTGTTTTTATGGACGTGCCATTTTCATTTAATATTTTACACAACTGTTCTCATTTTTCTGCGACTTTCTCTCTTCGCTAATCATAATATTTTGTTGCATTTGCGTCGTTGTCGATGTCCTTAAGAATAAAATTAAAATAGACAGTTTGTATGTTGGTAATTTTTAATTGTACTTACATTATTATTCGAATGTTCACCTTTTGTTACGACCAAAATATCAACAAACGAAATAATACATTGAAAGAGGTCAGCCGTCAAAACAACATTTTTGATATATACAGCTTCTCAAACTTTAACTTTTTTGTCAGACCGTTTTTTAAACCCCTGCGAACGAGAAGAGGAAACCGAAAATAGTTGCATAAAACACATTTTCACTTTCGCGTGATTTCTTTTGTTTTTGTAAATACGAAAGTGGTTTTCGTTTCGATTTTCACAGAATCCCATCCCAGGGGTCAGATTCACGTTTTCGTGCACACGAATGATTTGCTCTAAGTTAGAAAAGAAAATCATTTGTGCAAACGAACGTTTGAACGTCTCGCCCTACCTAGTTTTGCGAACCCACAATGGTGAAATTTTTCATATAAAATAGGCTATAACCAATTTAACGTGAAGGTAAAGCCTTTTGTTTTCTTTTTAAGTTCAAATGCCAGGTGGCGATTTCTTTTTGTTTTTGCAAAGTTAACTTCCACGAATAAAGTTGAAACAGAAATTCTAATTCATCGTGTAGGTACTGAATCCATTTTCACCATCTGCTCTAAACAAAAAATAAAAACAGAAAAACGCCATCAAAGTTCTACCTAAAATCCAAGCAACGACGACACTGGCATGTGCAATGTGCATGCATGTCCCACGTAATGCCATGAAAGTGTGTTTCCTATTTACACTGTGCGCTTTAGCGGATCAGTTCAAAAAAGGAAATTGAAAAAAGTAAATCCTCTAATTGTGCAACTAAATAGTAGTGTTTGCAATTCCCCAGATTTTTCACTCGTTGTACGACAATATTGTTGTTTTTTTTTATATATATAAAATGCAGACTCTCACACGATAGCAGTCAATGTCGGAGCCTTACATTATGTTCGTGCCGTATTCGTACAATGGGTTTTGCACTGCATGCGGCCTTGTTGAGTGTTTTGAAGCTGAATAAATGTGGCACAGCAGCCTCTGTATGCATGTAGGACTGACTAATGGTATAGATGAAAGATCCTTTTTTGTGGATAGATTTGCATATGCGTTTGTTTGTGATGGGAGCCGAGTTACAGTTGAATATATTTGCATTTATTTCAGATTAGTATAGCTTGCTGAAAGAGCATTTAAAATAGTGTTTCTGGAGTTTCCAATTAGGCAGTTTTGAGGGGCCTTTTGCTATTGTTTTGTTTTGCGGTCAGCCGTCAAAAATGGGTTAACCATGTTTTTGTCCATATAAAAATGTTGATACCATAGTTAGGTACAGCCTGTCAGTCAGCTCTTCAATTTTGGAACATATTTAACCTCGTGCGGGACTCCTTTCGATTTAAAAGTTCTGTAAATTCAAGCGAATAAATGCTGCTCAGTACAAGAGATGATTTTTTGGCCGGAGGTGGTATTAGTTTCGAACTCCCTCGCGGCCGGTGAGGTTAAAGTGATTTTGTCACATGAATCCTCTATTTTTAAAGACGACACAAGACTGAAATATTTCGGCTCAAACTAGGGAATACAGCTGGAGTAGATGCAAGCTACAGGTGTATGTCCCATTCACAGAGTTTTTTTTTATGTTAGTCACACTTTTTGAGCTCTATCGGAGGTTCGCAATAGGTAAGACAAGAGCGGCTAAGTACCTCTTAGTATAACTTGTGTTTAAAATTGTTCATTACTTTATGAGTTCCCGAGATATCTCTGCCTATAGCACTTGAAGCATTCAATTCTTTGCCATCCCAGGCATGATTGCTTTCAATTGTTGAAACCAAGGAATCTGCCATCCGCGCTAGCTGGGGCTTTAAAGGTTCGGTGTTTATTCTCACCTCGAACCTGGGGCTGTGATTCAAAATTCCTCTTGGCTTAAACAATACTCGGCTGTTCTAATAGAAAATTTTAGTATCGACTTTAAATTTACGGAAGCTCACAATTGAAAAAATTTGTATGGAAAATATAGCATATTTGGAATTACTAAAATTTAAAGCCGAAACTAAAAATGTTTCTTTACAATGTCTATTCGCTGGAAGTGACTAAGTTAATATAGTCGACGTGACATTTGATTTTATAAATACATACACCTTTTTGTACGGCTTATATTGCTCGGGCCTGTGTCTTCACCTTTATTCGCCTTTTCTGTCAAACCAGTATTAGCTCGTTACTTAGATGATGAGAACCCATCGTAATTTAATAGCCTCTGTGAAAAGAGCAGAATAGACGATGCAAGTTCCTTTCTTAAGGTCATTGCAAAAAGACCGCAAGTCGCCTTTAGCCCCCAACACTAACAACAACGTGTTATCGAACAACTGACAGAGATACTACGGCCTACAAAGCTGATATCACTGCCATCTGCGAGGTATAAGATTGAGTAGACTGGGTAAAAGGTGACTTTTTAGAAGCAGATCTTGAAACGAGTTCTTCGGGGTCGAACTTATTTTATTTTATGTCTTCAAACTTAACTCTATTTATACAATTAAAATGCTTATGCCTAATAATACAAACTGCTTAAGTATACAGTACAAAAAATGCTTATATTAGCTTAAGTAAAAAATGATTATATTTAGTACCAATTATTGCTAAATATAATTGTTGCTTACCAAGCAAAACAATTCTTAACTGAATGAACAACCAAAACAACCGTAATGTTTATTTATTCTGTGTTTACACAAATGTGGTAAATAAAAAGTCATTCTTGACGATTTTAGTGCCAGAATAAACAAGGAGGTTGTATGTGTAGCCTTCGCCCACATTGGCGGCCAATGAGAGGTGCCAACATCGACTCTGAAGGCTGAACAATGTTCGATTGTAGATAAGTACGACAACGAGAAAACACTGTAACAATCTCTCCACAATGAGAGTGGCACATATTAATTAGATTGCAAAGGACTGCGCTAAAACCTTTGCGGCCCCCATTTCGGTCCATCTGTGAAGAAGACCTGTGATACCATTTTCAAGTCCAGAAGGTATAACCGACAAAGGAACATATCAAAAGTTCTGCATAAATGATTCTGTCTGCATCCGCATACTGTTTGCGCATGAAGCTTATCGTCGGCAACACCATAGGGGTTATCTGCGAGATTTTGGCCGGAAAGTTCGATCAAATAATATTCACACTACGGTAGAGCTTGGGAAATGTACGCCCACCATCTTTGTTCATCGACTTTTAAGTGTGCTTAGGAACGAGATGTACAGAGTCATGTCAGTTTTTGTAGCCAAAAGTCCTGAACCTTAAAGGTTGTTAAGAACCTCCGGACTTTTTGATGTCTCAGAAAAGGTCTTCGACAGGGGGACTCATAATCATGTGATATATTTACCATCAAACTGGTAAAACTTGTATATTTAACAACAAAAATCAACTGCGGAGGTACTTTTCGATTTCGCTATCCGGCCGAAATATTGATTGACAAAGCTTTGCGAAAGATTTACTTTGCTTTGCTGAGTGCGTCAGTCGTTTTTATATCCAGTCGCCGTCCAATTCTTGAAAACCAACTGGGAAAATCACAACCTCCAACTAGCTCCGGCATAGAATAATCTGCAGTGTAACAAAAGGCGGTAATAATTTAATTCCCTTATTATTCCCTGTGACAGGAAATTAATTTCGACACTTCATTAATTTTGCGGTACACTCTTTCAGCGCATTGTTCCGCTAGCATATCCAACCAAACACCCTATACAAAGCGCTAGTAATTTACATGCATCTTCTGCTTTAAATGGCTTTCCATATACGCGCCCACATCACAACAAGCCCGGAGTGTAATCCTGTGAATATCTGCAACACAACAACAACACTAGCATCAAAACCACCATGCCATTCATTTTTATCCGGTTTTTGCTTAAATTCACCCTCATTTGCACACCCACTTGACCTCGCTGGCCGATATAATTAATCGGGATAAACAAACCCAGTTACAGCTACCCAGGGATAGGATAGTGCAAAATGAATGCACAGCGAAACAAAATTTGACGCGGGAAGGAATAACAAGCGCTCCGCAGGACTGCAACTGGCAGTCAAGTTCATTAGAAGAGGTATAGTGGATTCTGGATTCTATTCTCTGCCATCGATTACAAGGATTTATGTTGTATGCGGTGGATATCGAAGCACCGAGCGAACGCCGATGAAGACGATGATTAAGTAAACCACGCCAAACAAATTGTGTAAGCAGATCTTTGCACATCAAGGCTCATTGTTTACTGCCACCGAGTGGAACGGAGTTTCGCCGGCTCCTTCCACTGTTTCTTGGTCTAATAGAAGGGCGCCAATGACTTTTCATCCTCAGTTCAACCCCGAAGCCACTAAGTAGGTAGGTAATTTGTTGTTGGTTTTTTTCGTACTTTTCGATTTGTGGCTGTGTGTGTCTGGTTTTTTTCTGCTCCACGCGATGCGCCGCTGAACGGAAACTCTAAGCCACACAATCCAGGCGATTATGACTTAATAATATAATCCGTGGGGAATTTTGGTATAAATTAAACTTAATGACCGAGAAAAATGAGCTTATATCCCTATGTATAAAATATTCCTCATGCATGGGTACTCGTATACCTATACCTATACGTAAGGAGGAAAATTCGCATTAATTTCGCAAAGGGTTAATGGAGTGTCCCAAATGGAGACTCATAAGGTTTTACGATACCATATGCAGCGCGGGAACCCGTTTTCAGGGGTATTCCAGAGCAACGTGTTGGAGTTTTTTTTTTTTTTAAGGATTTTTTGCTGTTTGCCATGTAGTATGCTTATTTGCATTTTTTTAAAAACTCCCAATGGGCTATTCAATGTGCTAATACGTTGGCACCTAATTATGGATTTTTTTGGGGTGAAGGAAAATTCTCTTTAAAATGGTCCGGTGGGTGTTCCCTCTTCTTATATCATAAGGTATTAGTAGGTCGATTGTGCATGTAACTAAGAATAAAACTTTCAGATTTTGCCACCTGTAAGGTGTTTCACGGAAGAATATATTGTGTTGCAAAATGTCCCAAATAAAAGATAGGATAGGATTTCGTTTCGTTAACCGCTTTCATGAAACGGAGAAACTCTCTCAAAACTCTTATTATCAACATATAAAAATGAGCACGTAGTAAGAATTGGACTTCAGCTGCTATAGTATTGTTGGCTATGGACTGCGGTAGTTGCTAAGAGGGACCTTTACCAAAAATCTGTCGTAAAACATTCTCCCAAACTCAGATTCTGGTGGCACGGCTGCCAAGGTTCGTAATAACAAAAGGCGCGCCAAAACCACCGTCACACAATTTTATACCTAGATGACACTGGAGATATACAACTGCATGCAGAAATGGTAGAAGAAAATTTAAATTTCTGGTGACCAATTTGTAAACGACGAAGCAAATGGTATTGTGCCATCATCCCCAACCATTTTACAGAGGAATCCTGGCACTGAACGCACTAGAACTCCCAGAGAATGCAAAAACTACGAGGATCACCTATGTGGGGGCTAGACCTAATGCTTTCATTCAAGACGAAATGTGTTAGCAGACATACAAATGAAATGCCCAAAATAAAGAGCGGTACTTAACAAACAGAAGAACGAATGGGGGGATGACCCATCATAAACGGTGCAAAATACTCACATTCTAATGGCCATTAGTTTTGCAATAGTCCAACCGCAGATTTATTAGTAGTCTGTCTGTTGAAACCTATGAGAACTAGCATGTCCCACTTACTTACTTACTTAGGTGGCGCTACAGTCCGGGGTGGACCTGGTCCTCAACCAATACGCCTCTCCAGTTAGCGCGATCTTTGGCTAACTGCCTCCAGTTGCGCACTCCAAGTTGGTTGGAAGGGGATCTTTCCACTTGCGCGCGCCACCTAAGGCGAGGTCTTCCTCTACTGCGTTGTCCCTCCGGGTTTGAATCGAAGACTCTTCGGGCCGGAGCGTTGGTGTCCATTCGCTCTACATGTCCTAGCCATCTTAGTCGACTGATGCGTACTTTTCTGACCAGGTCGATGTCGCTGTACAGTTCGTAGAGTTCGCTGTTAAATCTCCTCCTCCAAAGCCCGTCAACGCAAACGGGACCGAAAATCAATCGAAGAATTTTGCGTTCAAAACGACCAAGGAGATCTTCATCCGCCTTTGATAGCGTCCATGTTTCTGCGCCATAGAGTAGGACTGGGATGATGAGGGTCTTATATAGAGTCTCCTTAGTGGTTCTTGACAAGGCCTTACTTCTCAATTGCCTTCTTAGGCCAAAGAAACAGCGGTTGGCAAGTGTAATTCTTCGATTGATTTCTGATGTGATGTCGTTGTCAGAATTTATAGCGGAGCCGATGTAGACAAAATCCCTAACTACCTCAACATTATAGCTGTCTGTCGTGACGTTCTGACCGATTCGTCGATGTTGTGTTTCCCTTCTTGTTGACAGCATATATTTTGTTTTGCCCTCATTCACCACTAAGCCCATTTTTGCCGCTTCTGTACTGATACTTGCAAACGCACCAGTGACAGCTCGCTGTGTTCTGCCAATGATGTCGATGTCATCAGCGTATGCAAGTAGTTGCACAGACTTCTGGAAGATTGTGCCTCTGGTGTTGGCTTGCGAGTTTCGCACAATCTTCTCAAGAATGATGTTGAAGAAATCACACGACAGCGCGTCACCTTGTCTAAATCCTTTTTTGACATCAAAGGTCTCGGTGAGATTGTTTCCGACCTTTATGGAGCAGCGAGCATTCTCCATCGTCATTCTGCACAATCGGACGAGTTTGCAGGGATGTCAAAACTAGACATAGCTCTATACAGCTCGTCTCTATAAATGCTGTCGTATGCGGCCTTAAAATCGATAAAAAGATGGTGAGTATCGATCTGGACTTCTTGGGTTTTCTCCAGGATCTGCCGTAGTGTGAATATTTGGTCGGTTGTGGACTTACCGGGCCTAAAACCGCACTGGTAGGGACCAACCAGATCGTTGACAAAAGGTTTCAGGCGTTCACACAGTATGGCAGACAGGATCTTGTATGCGATGTTAAGAAGACTGATACCCCTATAGTTGGCGCAGTTTAGAGGGTCTCCTTTCTTGTGGATCGGGCAAATGATGCTGAGGTTCCATTCATCAGGCATACTTTCCTCCGACCAAATCTTGGAGACGAGTTGGTGTATGCTCTCTACCAAGTCATCTCCCGCTGCCTTAAAAAGCTCGGCAGTCAAGCCATCTGGTCCAGCAGCTTTGTTGGTCTTAAGCTTGGATATTGCTATCCTCACTTCGTTTTGGTCGGGTGGACGGAAGTCTTGGCTTTCATCGTCTAAGTTGAATGGTTCGTTCTGCCTGACAGCGGAATTTGGGTCGTCTTCGCCGTTTAACAGTTTGCAGAAATGGTTTTTCCATATCCTCAGCACCGACTGTGACTCTACCACAAGGTTTCCTTGTTCGTCTCTACAGGTCTCTGTTCGGGTCTTGTTGCGATTGCACGTTCTTTTTACCCTTTGGTAAAACTTCCGAACATTGTTCCTGGAGTAACACCTCTCTATTTCCTCGATCGCGCGCTTCTCGTGCTCTTTCTTTTTCTTCCGGAGAAGCCGATGTTCTTCCCTCCTCTTTTGCTCGTAGAGCTCACGAGCTGCCCTCGTCCTTCTGTGTAGCGCCGCTTTGTACGCGCTTTGTTTTGCTGCATGTGCTTGCCGGCATTCTTCATCAAACCAGGGGTTTCGGGAGGGTGGTCGTGTGAAACCCAGCACATCGGTTGCGGCGTTTCTGATGGCGTCTTGGCATCTGTGCCACTGGTCTTCAGCACTTGATGCTGGCTGCATAGGACTTCTCGAGAGGTTGAGGGATACGCGATCAGCAAAGGTTCTGGCGGTTTGTTGCGATTGTAGCCGTTCAACTTTAAATCTGCATGTCCCACAATGCACGCAAAATTTGAATTTTGCGCCATTTGATAGTACAGTGATGCCAACAGAAGGAAAAGATAACAATGTGACAGCTGACAGTTCGGGGTTGGTAAAAATGGAGCGCTATACGAAAGAACAACGCATTTGCATTGTTCAGTAATATTTTAAAAATAATGAAACTTTGACAGCTACAGTCCGCAATTTCATCTTCAGTGATAAAGCTCTTTTTTTTTTGTTTGGGAGTATATAAAGGGTGTCCCTAAATTCACGCAGAATTTAAATTCGCCGCTGTTTTTACGGTAAGTATATTGCCCACAAAAAAATAAAAGCAGTTAGAGCAGAGTACTGAGCCTTACTAAACATTTTAAGTTTCGATTCTAAATTTTAGGAGTTCACATTGGCTTTAATTTCCACACAAATTTCGCAATTGTGATCTTCCGTAAATTTGAAGTCGAGACTTAAATTGATTATTAGCACGGTGCAATGTGTGTGTTTTTATTGTTGTACAAAATATGTCAAAAATAGTTAAAGTTTGCCTGCCAGAGTTCTATTCAAATTTCAATAAGCTCTTTGCAATATATACTCAGTAAATTTCTGTGTCTCTAGCCTTTAAAATTTCAGTTGGCACAAGAAACAAAGCGAAATAATGGATTGTTGAACATCAAAATGGGTGCTGATTTTTCGAGCAATATCGGATCTCATTTTCAGCTTGTTCGTTAATCGTGGAGGTCATTTGCCGGATGTGTTATTTAATGCATAAGCCTTCCTTCCGTTCTAATTTATGTTTAAGTTGCAAAAAAAAGTACATCTAAAAAAAAATCGTGTTTTTTATTAAATTCAAACGTTTTGGGACAGCCTATATAAAATTAAAATTTTATTAAAGTAGTGCGAATTGAAACAAGTTAAGTTTATCAAGAGTTAGGAATATGTATTCGGTTTAAGACTGGAAACCTTCGATGATTGTTTTTTTGTTCAAAATTTGTTAGTTCCTCTGCAGGCAATATGCTATAATGTTTTATGTAACCGGGCTTTTTTTCGTCCAATTAAGAAAACAAGGCGTTTGTAGGTTTCAAGAATGCTTTTAAATAGTTTATTAACTTCACGCAGAGAAATATTACTTTTTTAAAATAAACTAACTTCGGGTTAAAAACTGGCAATTAATATAGCTCCTACAGATTTAGTGGATTAAGAATAGCCGAGTCAACTTGTTAAGTACACTCGGTTAAAAATAACCGATTTATCAATTTACAGAATATGTTCCCGGTCGTAAAAACCAAAATAAAATTGTTTGATTGATAATAATCTAGAAACTTGGTTGATAAAGTGTGTTTTTTTTTGACAGCAGGCATTTATCCTTTTCATCTCGGTAATTTTTAAGAATGAATACTCTTTTTTCACCAGTGACTAAGTTAATCTTAACCCATGTTTTTAACCGAGCAAAAATAGAACTCGGTTAGGGCCAATTTTTAAGCGAGTTGGCTTGACTACAACCGTCATAAATGTAAATTAAGAAAAAAAAAGGACTAAAGCTGTTTATAGAGTATTTACAGCCATCACTTATCATTCTCTTCCGACTAGAGGCTGACCTAGGTACAATAAATTCAAAACATATGGTACTTGATCAAATTAGAAATAACATCGACAGTTCTCTATACGTACCCACCCTCAACTAATAAAGGGTGCGCCAAAGGCAAGTTTCTTTTTAAAATTGCAATAAAATTAAGAAAATTAAATTTTTTACATGCATTATGACTTTATTATTTTGTTGCGCAAAAGATCGATTGTGGCATGGTCTGTATGCATGAACCAGAGGTCGCGCAAATCCATGTCTTCAATTTCAGTAAAAAGAAAAGTCGGCCAATATGGCTCTGTAACGCCAACCGTTGACCGAAACATTGTTCCCAGCCTCATTTTCGAAGAAAAATGGTCCAATGATGCCACCACTCCACAATCCGCACCAAACTGCCACATTCTCGTCTATGCGCACCGTACGACGACGGGGCCATGAGTGTTGTCCACTAGCATACCAGTCTCACAAAATTTCTGCACAAAATTGCGTACAGCCGGCGCGGTGGGTGCTTCATTTCGGCTTCATTTCACAAAACGCACTGTTTGAGCTACACTTTGGAAATAAGTTTTCAATTTTTCCCAACGTTGCTTAGAGTAAACGACTCATTTCGTTCCGCGGAGGTATGATACTGACTTTCTGTCAAGAGCGGGAAACATCTGTCAGTGTCAACGTAACCTATGATTTAAAAAGAAACCACTAGATGGCCCACCCTGTACAGGAACTGAATTTCGCGAGGTGTCCATTCCGTTTGCGTGTGTTTGCATAATCGCTGTCGACTTCGGTTTCGGAACGAATCACTCGCGCCATTACGTATTTAGAGAACATCTACTTGTTCCTGGGTGGAAAGAGCCAAAGAGAGAAGTAGATGGTGTTGCCGTGTTGGTCGATACTGAGCGAAATGTAAAATTCATATTTTTTCATTTAACTTAGTTAATGCTCATAAATTATAACAGCTACTTTAAAACTAAGTTTTTCCATTTTATATTTAACTAAAACTGCCTGTTCGTTAAGAGGTTAAGTATAAACGCAAATGTCCCTGCCACTCAAAAGGTGTCATTTTGTACATAAAAGGGCTTCTTAATTAGAAAAGATAAATAAGCAAAGTGAAGGACACACAATTTGTGTATTAGTTAACCTTTATTATATCTCCTAAGCTGCAATTTTGCAAAACGCCTGTACCGCATTTTAAACAAAGCCCTTACTTGACCCTCATTATGGGAAGCTATTTGTTGCATTTGTTTGTTCTCTTAAGGGGTTAATTTAAATTCAAGTGACTCGCTCCCTTTTCAGCCTCAATACACTTTCAATGAACTAAGTAAAAAGCTCTTTTTATTTTCATAACTCATCGCTCAGTTCATTAATTCGAGTTTTTACCTACTTACCAAATTTACCGGCTTTGCCTCGGTTACATCTGCATTTAGGCAGCCATTTTTTGAGTGTACAACATTTTCCCATTTGTCACTTCGGTGCCAACTCCTCGTTCTGTTTTTAAAGGACTTTAATTTTATCTTTTCACATTCTCCTTGGGCGCACTTAAATTCACCGTAGGGCACTGTACTTCCTAACTTTTGCCATTATACTCGGATTTATCCTTGACTATGACATTTTCAGAGCAGCAACTGTAACCAACTTCACCTGAGCTGTGCAATGTCGCAAGTTAAGATCTTTTCGATTGCGCTGCCAAAATGCTCTAGGGCGGACAGTTTGCATTGTATGAAAACAAAAGAAAGCGCGGCCTTCATAGTTTCGTTTCTCATTTTCGTCGGTTTTTTCCTTATCTCTTGAACCACCATTATTACGGCTGGTTGAGCATTGCATTTGTGACAGGACATTGTATGTGGGTTAACCCATATGTAGTTGCAGGCGTTTTTTTTTTTTGACAGCTTTTTGCTTAACCATTAACCATTGTATTTATTTTCAGATAACAACTGGGGCCTTCCACTGACAATAGCCGCCAACCTGCACATCCCGTACAGAATTGAATTCGGTGGCGGCACTGCACACGACTTGATGACCAATGACATTGCGGGAAAAGGTAATCAGTAATCACCCTCTAAAAGAGAAAGCTTCTGTGTCACTAATTCCATTTCCTCACCAGCCATCATCATCACAGCCGATATGAACGACCCGTCAACACTGCGGATATTGTCCCTGTTGGAGGCACTTAACCACACGAAAGTGCTCCTAATCGACATCATCGCCACATCCTTCAACGCCGAAAACCGCTTCTACAAGAACCTGTCGCTGATGAAAGCCACCTCAAGGCTGATGTCCAACCTCCTCCTGCTGACCGTACTCAGTGATAAATATCGACACTTCCTTAACGTAGCTTTCCACGACAATCGCATCGGGACTGTCGAAAATTTCTACCAAATCCGCCGGTGGCAGCTACAACAGGAGCAGGAGAAAAAACGCAAGAACATTCTGCCGGAAAATGTCCACTGGCCTATGCGCTTGGACCGTTCTCCAAATCTCCTGCCACAGGCACTGCTATCGTCTTGTAAGGACTCGGGCAGCCTGCAAAATGTCACACAAATATGCGAGGACATTAAATCGTCTGTTCAACAATGTGGCGTGATTAATCAAACGCACGCCAGTGCACTACACACACAGTTGCAGGAGTTTTGCAATTCCCGTGACGGGCAATCCCCACAAAATGAAACCTCAACTACAGCTGCAGCTGCTGCAAGGATATCAACTTTGCGGAATTTCATTGATTTCTTTCATTTGTATGATTTCATTATCGCCAACGCCCGGGGTGCTTCGTCGGGCAGCATGCAACTGCCGAAGTATGATTTCCTGGTGCTGGACGTTGTGCGAAGTGCAGAGAATGACACTGCCAAGGCGCACGAGTTCAAATGGAGACCGTTGCTAATTCTCGAACAACATGAGATCAACCTGAAGACTTATATAACGCATTCAATTCTGCCCGGCTACAATGATTGGTTGTTAGTGAGTACTTCGCAGCTGTGGTATTGCGGTATTGTTTGCTGGACAATTGTGGCTGTGTGCATCGCATTGCTGCTGTGCATTGTTGTGGCGAGTGTCACCGCTGGAATCGCTATGAGGTGAGTGGGAATATTTGTTTGAAAAGCTTAAAGTAGATGTACAGAGGTATTCATTCATCACTACTGCGGATTTGAGTTAGCCAGGTTTAACTTCAAGCTCACAGAAGGTCACACCCCGGTGGTGGTGTTTAATTGGAGCGAAATTGCATGAAGAATGCGGGCGGGAAGAGGCGTTTTCCTCTTGCTATTTCTGTTACCAATTTTCGAAGAAAATACAAACAATCGTTGTGTGCACAGCTGGGCACAAAGAAACCGCTGGAGGGGGATGGGGAAATTAAAGTTAAGGCAGGTGGTCGGCAATTATCAGATTTAGAGAGCAATTAAAATAATGCCGCTAATATTGGCAGTTCACATAAATCACGGCAAATTGCCGTTACAACAGTTAATGCAATCAGCTTATCATGAGAATTGCGGTCCTTTACAGGTTCGAGGAAATTCAATTTCTTGGAATGACAACCCAATTATAATGATTGGACAAACTCGGTCCCAATTGTGGTTTATTGGTTTATGACAGTAGTAATATTATGTGCAAGTGATTTTGACTTGTTGAGTTTGGGAAGTCTCTGATATGGTTACTTAAATAGCACGAAATGTGCTGCGTGAATTCTCAAACCTAAAGTGCGAGTATTAAGCCGAAAACTACCGTACAGTCAGTCTCATTATAGTTTGCATATGTTGGACGACATTCGACGGATGAGCTCACGTGATTGAACTAAGAATGGCGTCAGAAGGATAAGATGAAAATAAACAACAAGGCCTACAGCTGAGTTGAACGATACTAGTTAAAGAGGTTAACAACTTTGACGTCGATTTACGTTCGAAAATATACTGACGTACCTTTTTACGCATGAACATATGTCGATGTGCAACCGCTGAAGATTCAAGCCCGCATATATGTACCTATAATGTCCTAGATCAACGCACGGTCCGCTAAAGCTTTAGCGAAAGCGCGAAAAAAATATGAAATAATTTTCCGATTTGTACGAAATGGGAGAAATTCTATTCGACATATCCGCTCCGATATAACTTTCGAGAAAATTCTCCGGTGACTGCGGCAGGCATTGTGCCGCTTACCGAATTATGTCACTTACTTTCGAAATTTAAAAAAAAAAAGCACGTTTATTTTTGCTTATTTATTTATTGCTCCTTTGCTTTTACAGTAAAACCCGAATAAGTAACTCTCGCTTAAGTGCCTAACCCGCATAAGTACCTACCTTTTTTTTTTGAGAACCAAAATTCTGAGGTGGTTTTCATATAAAACTCATCTTATAAGTATCTTTCGCTTAACTATCTTTCCCGCTTATTTGCCTTTTATTTTGTATACTTTTTACCTGAAGAAAATTATTTTTAGTACACATTTTTGATACCAGCTGAAAGAATACAAAAGCTTTTTCTCCTTTATCACTTCCTTGTGTTTCATGCTTTAAAAATCAAAAATAAAAAAAGTAATAATCTTAATCTACAATGGTGGAGACTGATTGGGTAGCTGTCGCTGTCAAAATTTGAACTATCAATGTAATTTTGTTTTGTTGCGAAGGTATGTTTATAAATTTAGAGATAAGTGCCTATGTGCACTTAAGCGGATTTTTTTTTATAACTGCCTAACCCGCATACGTGCCTATCAAAACGGGGCATTTAAGGTGAGCCACTTATCCGGGTTTTACTGTAGTTTGTTTCAAATCATTTTCTGAAACTCCGAAATGAAAGTTTCAATTTTAATTGTTGTCATGATGATTTCTTGCTGCTCAGCACTACACCAAAAATTATAGAACAGAATTGAAAGCTGAGTGACGCCACTCTGCTGCTCAGAAACGTCGCTTGCCGCTCAGCGACCGCGTGGTCACAAGCACCATATAATATTCACATGCAATGTTTTAATTTTTTTTGCCGCTCGGATTTTTGCCGCTCAGTGTGTGGCCAGCCTTACACGACACATTTTTTTCGAAGATATCCGACAACATTTTGCCGAGGAATATTTTTATGTCAAATGAACATGTTTATATGCTTTATATATTTTTTTTTAGAATTTGATAAATGTTTTAGCGATAAAATCGTAGGTGTGATTGTGTTTTCATTTTAAGGAATTGTCACGTAAGGAAATGTTTATAACTATTGGAAATTTGAAAATAAAGGGTTTTCCAATAAGAGGTGGTATTTTGGTATTCAAAGGAAAATGCCATTTTTTGAGATAAATGATCGGATGTTTACTTCATAATAAAGAGGAAGGTATGCCGTTAATAATGAAAAACAACATCACGACCACGCATACAGGACCATATCATTTTCATGAAATTTTCCGTAACCAAATCGCAAAGTGGCTGCCCTATGTCCTCGATAGCCTCACGAATTTTATCTTTGAGGTCTTGAATCGACGCTGGGCTGTTGGCGTAGACCTTATCTTTCACGTGGCCCCAAAGGAAGAAGTCGCAAAGTGTTAAATCACAAGATCTCGGTGGCCAATTGTGATCACCTCTTCGAGAGATAACACGGTTCGGAAACTTTTCCCGTAAAAGATCAATGGTTTAGTTGCTTGTGTTTTTTCACCATTTTTGTAGTGAATTTTAATAATTTCAATGCGTCGTTGAAGCGTGTATCTTTCCATGTTTAGTAATGGCGTAGTTTATACTTGTCAAATGTCAAAGAATAAAAGCTTCAAAAGTGGCAGCTGCCGAAATAGCGGGTAATTCACAATAACACATCTTATTGGAAAACCCTTTACAATACAACAACTTTCCATGGCCACAGTCACATTATCAACAATTTTTGCTTTTAAAAATGTACTACATAATTACAAGTTAAAAAAGTAAAAACAGTAGATTTGTGTAGAAGAACACCTATCGTTACCCACCACGGTTACGCACTTACCGACTTGAAGGTTTTTCCAGGCTTTATTACTTAAAATCTGCCTTTAGACCTCTGTCCTTTGTCGTGGTTAAGAACTTCCCAGAAATGAACAAACAAAAACATAAATTTTTCGCCACGACGACCGTGGCATTTAACAAATAAGGGTCTTTCATTAAGGACTTGACTTGGCAAACTACTTCAGATATCTCGAAAAAATATTTATTGGCTTGAAAAACATTTATGAATGGAATTCGAGTTCATTTATATGTCCACCACGGGAACATACGCAGCGGTCGATACATTGAACACAAGTTTCGATGACTCGGCCGCACATTTCGACCGATACGGCCGCTATTTCTCGTTCAATATTGGCTCTGAGCTCGTCTAACATTGCCGGCTTGGTGGCATAGACCAATGATTTAATGTAGCCACATAAAAAAAAGTCTAGGGGCGTTAAATCACACAATAAGAGGTAAATACATAACCGTGTTTGTCCTAATATGTTTTTTATATGTGAAACATATCCCGCAGATAGTTTTATTGACCAACAAAATCGAATTATTCGCCTTTTAACATATATTAACTAACCAATGGCATTCAGAAATGTAAAAATGTGGTGTTCCCGAACTCTATCACTTTTCCCAATGGTTTTCGAGATTGGCAGCATTTATTTTTGTATATTTTTACATGGCACACGGATTCTTAATTGACATAACACCGATAGGAAGAAACAAAATGGCTCAAAGAAATAACGTTCCAACATGTCTCTGTAGCGAATACCATTTACCGTAACGTGACGGTCATTTTCGTCGACGAAAAATAACGGCCCTATTACGCCACCGGCATGAAAACCGCACCAAACTGTGGATTTTTGCGGATGAAGTGCTGTTTTAAGAAGTTCTCACCTGTCCAATATATTGCTTATTGACGAAGCCATTTAAACAAAAATGCGCTTCATCACTGAAGCACATTGAAAATTGGCGTTAACGCTCTTAAAGTTGCGACCACCGACTCGGAATTTCGGCAGTAAATTTTAATTATTTGTAAACGTTGTTCCTTCGTGTACTACACCATGATGAAAAGATTGATTTTACTGAATATTTTGACATTGACAGTGCGGTAATCGGTTTAAGGGTGTGTTCACTCTGAAAGTTTAAAGCTTAAAATCTTGTAGATTACAGGTCAAACGTCAAGCCAATGAAATTCTGAACAATTTTGATCAACAATCTTGTTTCACCTTTTTTTTGGCATTTCAATCACAAATTTTTCAAAAGAATTGAATACGAATTCGTAATTGAAATTCACAAGTACAAATTTGATGGCTGTAGTTTGTAATTTTGTGAAAAATATCACAGATGCATGAATGGGTGCAGGTGATTTAAACAATGTCTGGATCTCAAACGAATTGAACAGCACTTAATACCAAGGATCATAATCGACGTATCTAACATAACTGGGCTTATAAACCCCAACTATTTTATCTTAACCGTTGAAAGGTAGGTATTTATATTTTTGTTTAATTATTCCAAGTCCTTATTGTTGAGATTTTATTCATAAAAAATGTTACTCTATGCATTTCTCAGAATCTGCTTATTTCGACCTATAAAAATCTTCCAATTCGCTACTTAGTTCGAGATTTGCATGAAAATCTTGAATTGAAAGCCTTATTTATTTAAATAAAGACTAGTGTCATTGCCATCGCTATTGTTAAATTTGTGTTGCTTACAAATGGTGTCTCGTTCACAAAAATAACCACCAAATTTCCCACAAAAATCCCCACACCCATCAACACTGCAGAGCGCCGTCCGCTTACAGGTTCTTTCGAGTTCAATTATTTTCTGCAGAAACAGATACATTCTACAGAGATTAATTAAATTTGTCTATCCGTATTGCAAAGGAATGCCTCTCGCAGTCCTTTCATTTCAGAATCGCTATCAATTACACTAACAATCATCGTTTGTGATTACTCAACGAGTGTGAATATTATACCATCTCCCATTGTTTACTTTCCTGGGGACATTTCTCCATTGCGTTGCGACATTCTAAAAAGAGAAAAATAAATAAATCCTCACCTTGTTTGTTCTCCAGGAATTCAAAGTATTCCAAATGTAATTAGAAGACGACGATAAACGATGACGACGGCACAAATTGGAAGATAAATATTCTTCAGTATTTCTGTTGGGATTAGTATTATTCTGTTTAGCACGTGGGAACTTCCGAGTTGTCGTGTTTTTTTTTTTATTTAGCCCGGTACTATGCGCCTTTTATGAACAAAAGCTGTTCTGCTTGTTGTTCTTGCGCTAGGAATGTTAAGTATACGCCCCCACTGTCAGTCATCACAGTAAGATGGGAATAAAATGAACGCCCTCCCACCATATGTTAAATATGATCCTGCTTCGAATTATAATTGAAATGGAATTTGAGAGAACAGTGAGATTCCTTTCGGGTTTGTAAATATGTAATTGGAGCAATTTCATTGAATTTTAATTATCTTTTGTTCATGAAATATTGAAGATGGTAATGGGTTTGCAGAATCTTCTTTAATAAATTCTCTTGGAATGCTGTTTTGTTTTCTTGCGGTGGCAACTGCTGGGCTTTGCAAGTCCGAAGTTCGAGCAGCCATTAGAGAGAAAACGAAGACAGTTAAGGAATATTCCTCTTCAAAGCGTTTTAGTTGTTAAAATAAATTAATTAATAAATAAAGCAGAATATTTAGCAGTAGAGCAACGGAGACAAAATTCGCCATAGCGTGGGATTCAGTTATGCCTAAAATACTGATACGAATTTTGCGAAAACGAATCACTTAAGAATATTCCTAAAGGCCAACTGTCCCTTCTTTGGGTTACCTCAGAAAAAAATAATAACTACGTCAATTGGTCGCGCATAGCTTGTTAACTGAGCAGCAGTTATACATATTTGTCTAAACTGAAAGCTAGTGCCAATGTTTATTCAAAGTGGAAAGAGTTGTTCCGACGCTTTACAGTTCCTCTTAGGTAGACGACTTATTTTAAATCACCAATGCCCATACATTCTATTCTATCAATAATTTCAGCTTTAAGTGACAACTTGGGACGTTCAAGTATATAGTTTAGTGAAGCCATTGGTTTCACTCGGGGATTTTTTCGATTCCGGACTCTCCCGGACGCTTCTTTTTGCCCAATGGAAAACGACATAAGTCTGACTAGATGTATCTCGGTTTTGACTGGTTATATGAGCAGCTGTTTCAGTAGACGTTTATGGAGGGGTAGCCGATGAATTTAGTCAAGAAATTCGTAACTGATTAACAGTTTGACAGTTCGCATATGTGGCTGACGTAGTTCCCGACCAATCTAATTTTTGCGTTCAGGTTACATCTCATCTAGACCAATCTAGTCGACTTAAGATAACTAGATTCTTGAATGTGCCCAATACCATTCTGGGTCCATCCCATATAATCCTCAAAATGAATACCATTATTTCGCTATTAAACGTCACGGCCAAAAAAAAGTATTACCCGGGTATACAATCCACTGGAGAAATTTTATTCGATAAAAGTGCAAATATTTATCTACAAACAGTCTTCGTGTATATGTTTGTTTTTGTTTTCTTTTTCAATCCATAATAATTCAATTAGGAAATGAAAATCAATTCCACTCCCCACGTATCTGTGGCAGGAAACTCATATGGGTGACGGAGAAATGAGGGTATTGATTTTTTTTCCAGTATCAATTGGAGAAAAAAGGATACGAAGGGCTCCCACGTTACTTGCTCCCATCTGTCGCCGTTTTATTGGTATGCCATATCCTTGCATAATATTAAATACAGCTTGAATTTTAAATATAGTTGAATCTGTATGATTAAAATGACTACATTCATAAGCCGACGTGACATGTTTACGTTTTCGTGTATTTTATGCACCGCAAATGGGAATCTTAAAACAAAATTGAGGTACTCATTTTAGTAATGTGCTTGCTTAAATGTTAAACAATGGATCGAGTTAAGGAGTTAACGGAAATAATTTAAAGATGAGTAGACCTTGTTTGACATATAGGGCGAGCGATAAGTGGCCTTTTATCAAGGACTGGGCGCAGCTATGAATGGAAAAGAAATTAGAAAACAAACAGTTAAGTGTAGTTAAAGGAGAAAACTTTTCTTTTTTTTTAATTAGGGTACAACATCTACATATTTGAGACTGGTATTAAAATTATCTGCCGAATCATTCACTAGCATACATTCAGCCTTCTTTGAACCATGACAAAAATACCCTCAGCTCCAAATGGGGGCGATATTTTTTCTTAATATTTTTTTAATACCTCAAGAGGAATTAATGGTTCATAAAAAAGGCACTTCAGTAGAGCTGCAAATAGACGAACATTGAATACAGAACGATAAGGCGGGACACGATAGCTATATTTGTATAGTAGCAGTTTAAGGTGTATGGCAGTGATCAGAGGAAGATTTATTGGCCAGGCTATCTACAAGTTGACATTAAACTTTAAGGCCTCTTTTAGCAGAATTTAGTTGAGTTCGGTCGTAGGATCGATCTCTCTCTCTCTCTCTAGGCTTTACTTTTGCCGCACAATTTATTATTTTCACTTTAAGCACAGACTGCTTGGGGCCTTATAACAATTGTCTACAGTTTATATTTATAATTTAACGTGAGCTTCAAATCTAAGGCTGACAGGTTGATTGAATACAGAACACTGCAGCTCATTGGAGGTGACCCCACGTTTTGCATAAAACGTGCCAGTTGCGACGGATTTATCCGTAGATTTACGTTCAACTTTTCTATCTGTTGGCCTCAGTGTGACCAATAGAACAAATTTCTTGCTAAATTTAGCAGGATTATTTTTTTTTTAGCCTCATTTTCTCAAATCATGACAGCATTACATGCTGTAGCAGGATTTGGTCTTGGACGAATTATGATTTAAGATACTAAAATAAAACTAAAGCAGACAAACCTTTGTCTGAAAAAGCCATTACGATTCTCATTTGACAGTGAACACCGAACACAGCCATTCAACGAATTCAGGAAGCTTCAGCTTCAATTGCAAAGAAATCGGAGTAACAAAATGTTATTAACCACATGAAGAAGAAACAAATATTTGCGATGTTTTTGAGGAGTTAAAGCCTCAATCACAACAAAATTAATTTATTTTAAAACTATTTATTTATTTTTATTCCGCGAACAAAAACTCAACTGAACTGAAATTAAAATTTTTTTTATCTAATACTTAGTAAGTGTTACGAAGTGATTTTTATTTATTGATTTTTTGTGAAATATATCTTTTTTGTTAATTTTTTTTTGGGTTTTTAGCAGGTTTTGATTTGAAAAAAAAGTATTTAGCATGATTGTTAGCACTTTTTTATACAAAAAAAAAAACATGTTATACTGCTGAACTTAGCATGATTTCAAATATTGAATTGGTCACACTAGTTGGCCTTGACACAGCGTGAGAGGAGCCACTTTCATTGGTAAAAATATTGAGGGAATCAGAAAAACTGTCACCGGCTCTCACCCCAGCTCATAGTCACTGTATGTGACAGATTCTATATGGAACTCTTCAATCCGTCGAATACGCGTCAGTATCATAAACTAACTATTAAATAGACTGGCAGCTTTCCTACGTCTCCCCGATTTACCCCAAACATCAAAATTGTGGGAATATCAACAATCTGACAAGAAAACATTCAAACTACATTTCACCATGAATATCAACGCACTAGATTTGCATTTAGCAGCAATTTCTAGTAATAAAAAATGATCATTATAATGTTAGAAAAAATAAAGAGGGAGTGCTAAGTGCAGTGACTGAGATTTAGTGCATTTCGTGAGTTGCTGTCAGTTGATGGATGCGTTCTGAGAGTTTAAATTCGTTGTTTTATTACACCACGATAAGTTTTTGTATTCTGTTCTACAAAATTTAAAATAGCAAATGTCAATATAAATAAATAAAGGAATAAAGTATGAAAAATGCAATTCATTTGTCTGTTTTCGTTTGTTGTTTTTGGGGAAAAAATATGTTAGTTAAATACTCAAAATTAAGAAACACACCAAAATAATCAAAATGCAGTTTCAATGACAAATTCAAGTATAATTCTTTTAATTTATAAATCAACCACATCTTGACACGTTCACTCTGATGAAGCTTATTCAAACATTTCTTCGTGTTGTCTCTTTTTTATGCTAGCAAATATTTCGCCGGGAATGTCAATAGAAAAACGGCAATGGATTGATTACGATTAATTTGATTTGAAATATGATTTTTGAGTTATAATCTTTTCATGAAGATTCCAATTAATAGGGGAAAACAACAAAAAAAAAACAATTAGAATTTATTAGAGCATTTTAAATAATTGAGGTAAATAGTGAAATTTCATTTGAAAACAACTGCTTCAGCCAAGAACACGAATAGCGCTAGTTTTTAATAAAAAAAAAGCACAACTGAAAAGTTTTTGGTAGGCATTTTATGAATGAAAATAATGTCATTATTTATATGAAAAGTAAAATAAAGTTGGAAAATGATGACTGCACATTTATTATTGTTTCTTCACAATTTGTTTTCTAGGAAACTGACGAATTTTTTTTACTTGATGTTTTGTTTGTAATTTTTCTTACACTTTTTTAAGTGACAGTACAGTTGTCAGTCTCGTTTAATACTGTTGTTAATAGTTTCACCAAATCGATCAAAATGGGAATGTGAAAGGAGAAATTGGTTGCGAAAGGAAATTCTATGGCAAACATGCGAACAATTTTTTTTATATCGATATCATAAAAATAATTTCTATCTATCCAAAATTCATTATAAAATGACTTAAAAAAATATTCCTTTTCTTATATCCTGTAATTTGAACATTAATTTCTATTCAATTATAAGAAAATCGAACAGCTATTTATATAAAAAAGCAGCGACAAATGTCAACCTGGAACTAAGAAAAGCTATGGTTTACAACACAGCCCTTGATATTGAAATGAGTATCCACCTCAGTGCAGCTACCGACAGGGCGACATCCGGCTTAAGACGGAAGAGTGTAGGCTGGTTTTTTTCAAGTTTGAGTGAGTCTCCTTTGATTAGCATAGGCAGAAATACATGAATTCAAACTCGGGTACATCGAAGGTCAAATTCAGCTTGTAAGCAATTTCTCTTTTTTTGCTGAAGCTGACAGTCTATTTAATAGTATGTTTATGGTCAGTTTTAACGGATCCGTCAGCGAGACGGAAGCAACAGACTAATGTGAAATGCTTTTTAGAAGGTTATACTGATGAACAGTAGAATATTTTTCTACAATAAATCAGGAATATACGTCTTCCCGAAATCCATAGTGTTGTGTTCGGTATGAGAATCAGACCCAGTCCATTAGCAATCAATCATTTATTTAATAATCTTAAATCTAAGAAAAGAAGCCAACCAGTAGACAAAAATACTCTCTCCAAAAACACACTCCTCCCCCCAGATGGCGTTTCTTTAACTTCCTTTCGCGAGAAGATGGAGCCGATACTCGAAAGTAATAGCGTTGCCAAAATATAGAAAAAGTGCTTCTTTTTAGACTTAGCCTAGTTACTATTCTTGCTAATTGCAATTTTTACCAAGAGTCTTATTATCTAGTAAGATAATTTAAATAAATTTATTGCTATTATTTCTTGATGTGCTAAAAATGTTTGCCCAAGTGAAAACCGTCATCGGGATTGTCAAAGTAAGTTAAGCTTTATGATATCGTTTACTCTAACTCTTATAAAGGGTATTCTTTTTAGACTGGGGACCCAACTTTTTTGACAGTTAGTTGGCATTTTCTTTGACTGTTATATGGCAATGGGGACTTTCAAAAATCTAGTTTAATAAGTTTGGAAGTCGGATGAGTTGATGTGCTTCACTTTTTATTGATCACATAGATGCAAACTCAGTTCTTTCTTATAACTATATAACTGACATTCACCTCGTACGATCCACAATCTGCGATCACGGGCATGTTTGTTGGAGTTAGCCGTAACAATCTACAACCCGAAGTCTGTGTTTTGCTGCATCTTCAGAGTCTATAACAGGCCTTATTATTCAGCTCATAATAAAATCCCAACACATACTTTGAAAATCCAATTACTCTGTTCCATCAACTCACACATCATATAGTAGTACATAACGCAAAATTTAAGTGGTACCTCGTTATCCCATGCTTCCATTCACCAAATCCCTTTATTCATCTTACATTTTGTACTTCGCTTTTCATGTTTCTCTACCTGCTTCCATTTGCAGAAATTACTTCCTCCGTAAGCGCCTATCAAAGGGGCCAAACAAAATCGTCCTGTCGGCAAGTGATTTTGTATTTCCCGTCGATTCGAGGAGGGTAAGTTGTAAATTCCGTCTCGGGAATACACAACTTGTGTACCAATTTTATTCGATGTTTTTTTATTCCCACAGGTGGACGAGGGTATTGAGGCAATGCTCTGCTGTTGGCTGCAACAACTTCAAGAGTTTGGTGGACCTGAAGTGGATAAACCAGATTTACTTAAAGGATCAATTGGTTCATTGAAAAACTTTGGTCTAGCGTTGACCGGTGGTGGCGGCGGCAGTAGTATTGGAGGTGCTGCTCCTGGAAATGCCAACGCCACAGCCGGCGGTGGTGGCAAAAACACATCTGGATCTGGTAGTTTGGCAAGACATAACCCGGGACTATTAGACATGAGGGCTAGGTACAATGGCGATTTGGTACAGCTGAAGGAAATTTCTTTGAACGGCTCGACTGAGTTGAAATCGAAGGCCATGGATCTGTTGGTAATGGAGCATGGACTCCGGCATGAAAACGTTAATCCGTTAATAGGTAAGAGACTTTTAGGCGGGGACGTTTGTTTGGCATTTCTTCTGGAAGAGTGCTTCATATTTTTTGCGGTTTGGTGTTATTTTTGAATTGAATTTAGCTCCCAACTGGGGATGCATACGTTTGTCAAATATTCAAATGTATACATCCCCATTTACCACACCTCAGCAAGATATCTCATTAGTAAGCCTACTACTCATTAGTACATCCAATCACTCTCCAAGGCCATTATAGACACCGCATTAAATCGCATATCCCATTTGGCTTTCCAGGTTGGCTAAGTGATCCCAATCGCAGTGCTATGGTTTTCGATTACTGCTCCCGAGGCAGTCTGCAGGACGTCCTCATAATGGACGAAATAAAACTCGATTGGTCCTTCCGACTCAGCCTACTGACTGACTTAGTGCGAGGCATGAGATATCTTCATTCGTCGCCTCTCCGCTTCCATGGCAACCTCACATCACGCAACTGTGTAGTGGACGCACGGTGGGTATTAAAAATCACCGACTACGGACTGTCACCCTTTTATGAGGCACAAGGGATTACGCCATCGCACAAAACACCCAAAGAACTGCTGTGGACGGCTCCAGAACTGTTGCGTAATTCGAAAGGTCACAATCGCGGCGGAACCCAAATGGGTGATGTGTACTCCTTTGGAATAATTATGCAGGAAGTTGTTGTGCGAGGTGAGCCCTACTGCATGCTATCACTGTCGCCGGAGGAGATTATCGCAAAAATAAAAAAGCCACCACCTCTGATCCGGCCATCTGTATCGAAGGGTGCAGCGCCACCGGAAGCGATTAACATCATGCGTCAGTGTTGGGCGGAAACCCCAGACATGCGGCCGGATTTCAATTCGTAAAAGCATTATTTATTTAAATCACGCATATATTCGAATGCAAATACTCATTTTGGTTTCCTTATTTATTGCTTAGGGTGTACGAGCGTTTCAAGATGCTCAACCATGGCAGGAAAGTGAACTTTGTTGACACAATGTTTCAGATGCTGGAGAAATATTCAAATAATCTGGAGGAATTAATAAGGGAACGTACAGAGCAATTGGATATTGAAAGAAAAAAGACTGAGCAGCTCCTAAATCGTATGCTACCCAGGTAAGGGAGAGTTTTTTTTTTTATTACTTGTTTTGTGGAAATTCGCTGCTGGAATATTAATATGTTTGGAGTGAATTCTTGGGAATTTTTTTATTCAATTCGTATGCGAGTCTTTTCAAATTCCAAACATGAAATATTTAAAAAAAGAAAAATCCTTGAATGGATACTGTTTTCTGTATAAACAATTTTAAAACGGACACTTGTTTGACAACGTCAAAAGCGATCTTCTATTGGGTTGCCATTTTAATGATTTAAACAAAAATAAAACAAAGGACAAACTTACAGTGAGAAACCATCGTTACATTGTTTTTAATTCCATCTGCTGCTGTTCTGCGATACTTATATAATCATTTTAAGTCTCCGCAGGCTAAATTGGTCCAACTCACAATGGCAAAATTTTCGTATTGTAACCTGCAAAATATTTAGTGCGTGAAGGTTAAAAATAATTATAAATAAGGCTCATTGTATTCGTACATAATTTCGACTTGGAGATCTTAATAAATTCTGATTTGACCTGACTATAATACAGGACATTTCGAAAGCGTCGCGCGACCTTTCAAAGCAAAAACCTGACGAATAGGCTCATCTGCGAACGAGCAAATAAAAAAAAATCCTGTAACGTAGTCAAGCCAGCGATGGAAAAGCGGATGCAATTGTATCTTTTGGATACAATCTGAAAATAAAGTGGCACAGATACAATCCACTCGAAAAAGTTACAATTTACCCAACATTTGTTTGCTTCAAAAGTTACACAGTTACAATCCTTCTTTAAAATATAAAATGTGATAAACACGCGACGAACACATCCACAATTTGTAATAGGGAATATAAAATGCGTTCTGGCCTTAAGTTCAACTCTATATCATTCGGCTAACCAATTCACTTTTGCCAAACACTCTCCAATGCAATAAGAAAAAAACATTTTTTCATATATGTCATGCGTACTCCATAGCTCTTTCACAGTGCACGCGTGGCATGAGTTTTGCGATTTCATTTTCACTCACAGAAGTATTCAATTCTTTTCCTTTTAATTTTTGTTTTATTTCAAGGGCAAAGAGGGACAATATGTATTTGTTTTTTTTTTTAACAAGAATTAAAGCTGTATGCCAATTATGCATATGAATGCCAACAAGCAAATGATCAGATTAGCTGTCAAATGACCAAAATGTCAGGATTATGTATATTAGACTATATGACCAAAACTACCAATATTGTTATATTTGTCTTGACGGTCATTTAAGGCATTTGTTATTATTACCAAATGTTGTAGTACAAAAAAGATAACTAAAATGAAAATAAATCGCAATTCCGCAAACTCAAACGTCAATGACAAGAAAATAATTCTTGTTCTGTCAAAAATGCCAGCAATGCCATAACGAAATTTCAATAAAGTGCATATGGGCATTTAGGGCTTTATGCTGGCATTCGTGCTTATTGTCCGATTTTTCATTGGTTAAGAAAACGTGTCTTTAATAGAGAGACTCGTACACCAGCAGATCTAATGAACTCTGCTACTGAGGACTTATTGACCTTCATCAGGGAGGTCACACGTCTCTTAGAATAACTGTTCCCCATTGATACAATAGATCTTTCAGGTCGCAGTGTCAGCCATCAGGGCATGGGTTTTAATTAAAAAAAAAACAAAAAAATGTTGTCCCATTACACTATATGCTATTTGGGCATTTTTATCTCTCAAATTCAGCCTGGTCATATGTGGCATTTAGGTCATTAGAGTATATGAGATATGCCCATTACATTGCATCACCTTATTTTGACAGGAGAACTGTCAGAAATTGACATTTTATGACCTCTTGGCATACAGTCTAATCTCATCTTAATTAAATAGGTAGTAAAAGGTATGGGAACCTAATTATCTTAACATTCATATAGCTACGAATTTAAACATCGATAAAGATACACGTCTGTCCTAAAAGTTACAATTTAAACTTGGGAAAAGTACAATTTGAAATGTTCATTTCCCACCATTGAGTCAAGCCCGTATGACATTACGTTCTTTTTGCATTTTTCTGCTTTTAAAATGAAACTACAGCAGTACGAAAAATGTAAACGAAAATTCCCGATAGGAGTGAGTGCGTACATACCAACTTTATTAATGTAGAAACATCAAAAAAAATGTATTCTAATTACATTTTTCAGCTGCTGGCTGCTTATTTTTTGACATTTCAAGATTATTTGATGACAAATTCGTTTGAAAATTTGTTGTTGCTTTGGAAACAATTGCTACCCCTTTCGTAATACACTTTCAATCTCTTTGACACGCCGCTGACTTTTCAGCGTGATAAAAATGAGGAAAAAATTTAGAAACAAAAATGGCCGCTTTCCATCAAACTATAGATGTCGAGCGGTGAATTAGATTTTATAATTAGAAGGTGAAATTATATTTTCACTTGGAATATTGATTTTCTTTGCTTGACTGTCAACAAAAACGTCATTTCTGTTGCGGTTGCGCCAGAGCTCTAGAGTGCGTTTATCCACTTGGGATATTAATGTCGTTTTCCATTGGTTTCACTCTGGGATCCACTCATTCTGTGGTCCAATATAACAACAAAACTGCTTCTGATTGAACAGATAAAAGTATTGGTGAAATGCCAAAAAATAATCTTCGGCGGCTGTCAGCTGACTTGTATAAAATACATAAAATACATTTTTGTGAGTGCTTCTTGAGTGGATTCTGACTTCAAATCAAGAAGGGAAATTCTCTTCTCAGAAGTGATTTTTTTCGACTTCGGATTCTGCTGGACGCTTCTTTTTTCCCAATGGAATACGACATACGCGTTTTAACGGAGGAGACTTTTTTGATGTACCATGTATCTATTAATTGTTTTCTCTTTTAAAAAAATTGCCGTGTTTCTTTATTTAGAAAGTTTAGAATTTGTTTGTACCGGGTACGGTTTAATCTGGGCAACAGGTTAAGTAAAATATCCTAAGACAGAACAAATTAACCAAAAAATCTATATACCGAAATTATCCTTAACCATGAAACGTCAGTAGCAACAACAGTTTAACCGGAAAACTTTTCAGTCTGGTTGAGGTTAAGTTAAGTTACAATAGTTGTTGTAATAGCATTCTTTCGTAGAGGCGTAGAGTTTTCCGGTTCAGTTTTAACTGATGTTTCATACAGGTAGGTCAACTTAAACAGTTCGAAAACAGACAGTAGTCTCAGTAATCAAAATTGCGTTGACCCATTGAACTAAGTCTGCAGTAAGAAAAACTTAAGACCGATTTTTCTCTATCACAGAATGCTTAACTAGGCTAGTGCAGCAAAATATATCTTCCCATGAATCCCAGTAGAACTATCATAGTCCGTTTCACCAAAAGAAGACAAATAAAATCTTAGGTAACATTTAACTTAACGAAGCAATCGTTGAGTACTTGTACATAAAGAATAAAACAAAAAAAAAGCAAATTCAGGTATTTCCCTTCTTTTATTTAAGTCTAACTCAGAATAAGTTTTTTGCTTTAAGAAACTACCTAAAAAAATACTTTTAACATTGTTTTATAATTTAGGTAAAAATCTGAATCAATGAACATCAGAAAATCAATTCGGCCAGCATTTTCTCGTTTCAAGAAAACGTTGTTGCAAATATTGTCGATATAAGAAAGAATGATTTAAGAAAAAAAATTTAACTAAAATATTTCGTAAACCACCAATGGTTTTAGATCGGAAAAAGATTGGCCAGGTTCGAGGAAAATTAGGTTCTATATAAGAGTTACGTTCCTGGTGATCAACTTTGTAATTAAAAAAATATTTTTTTGATCGAAAACTATGCTACGGGATTTTAGAAAAAAGTTATTTACAAAATAAATAGCCCTTGGGGTCATATTACTATTCTGAGATCAAGAAAAACTATGCATGATTATAAAGCAAAGTTATAGATTTAAAAAAATAGTTGATGATGGTTAATGAGATAACCACACATGGTTTCTTTTTGCAAGAAAAGATCAAATTTTAAAATTCTGAGTGAAAAATAAAGGAATTGAATTATTAAAGAATTGGTTTAAGTTAAATAAGGAATAATTTCACAATTTTTCTCTTTTTTTTTAACAAATTTTTAAATCATTTGCAGAAAATGTTAAAAATAAAAACTAAATGGCTTGGACAGCAGTACTTTAGTTTCCTATTTTAAGAAACTGCTACTTCCTCTTTTATTCAGTAAATATTCGTATTTATTGTTTTTTTGTTTATAATAATTAATTTACAAGTACTTCAATACAAATGAAAAACAATTTATAAATTAAATTAAATAAATCGCAAGGATTTACTCTATACCTTACACGTTCTCGATCGCAGCTCTGTACTCTGAATCAATCAATACAAATAAAATTAAAAGATATTATTGGTTGTCAAAAATAAGATGGGCCGACACCATGTACGTGGAGTAGTTAACATTTTAGTTTATAATTTGTTCGTACCATATACGGTTGAGTCTGGGACACCACCCCAAAGATCTTCGATCTCACAATGGTTAAAATTTCTGTATAAAACAAAATGAAAATATTTTTTAGGTTATTATTCCCATTCATTTATTAGCCTTAGAGTAGATTTTTCCGTAGGGTTCTATACCAATGAGAACAGATTCGGAACCAGTCCTAGCTATAGTTTGTCCGCGTGTTCATTGCCTGCAATAAAGCAAATTTGAACTTGTTATGTTTGGCTAGGGTTTGTAGGGCATCGTGACAGCACTTTACTGTTTAAGAGTCAATTGTATAGGACAAAGACACCAGCTTCAACTCCGGAAACCATTTTTGATCGGTCGGCGTACGAGACTATACTTTTGGGCCCAGTGTCGGAACAACATTGACCCAACTAGAGCGATCTAGTAATTCTATCTCGAATAATTTCCCAAAATTGTATGCATTAACCATAGTGTCAGGAACGGAGCAGAACATTCCCATCTTTATCATTAAGTTAAGTATTTTCAGGTGGCCCACAGTTTGATGGGGATTAAGACCCCAAGTTCTGGCGTACAGACACCTGCAGGTCCACGATACAAAATATTTAGTGTGAAGGCTAAAAATGATTGTCGAATCATGTTCAGGCCCATAACAACGAAATCTGGTCAAGAATGGTAATTTTTGATTTTTGGGCCGAACAAGGTACAAGGTATGGGATTCCTCGTACAAATTTCAAAGAAAGCATTCTCTTGACGTCGCAGTTTTAACAAAAAATGCTTAAACATTAAAAAATATGCATAAAACTACACTTTATTTATTTATTTCTTAATTGTTTCATAATTTAAAAGCGCTTTCTGGTTTTAAGACAAAGAAAGTCTTAAGGTTGAGATCAATCCCTTTTTCCTTGAACAATCAAATCATTTGTAAAATTTCGTTAAAATTGAAAAACAAGATGGATATAGAAGTTAAACACCTCCATTCTTTTTTTTTGTCAACAGCTCTGTCGCTGAGAAACTGAAAATGGGCCTTGCAGTGGATCCCGAGGAGTTCTCTGATGTGACGATATATTTCAGTGACATCGTTGGTTTTACAACGATTGCCGCCCACTGCAGCCCAGTGCAAGTGGTTGACTTGCTAAACGATCTGTATACGATATTCGATGCCACAATCAATGCATACAACGTTTATAAGGTTCACGCCAAACCAAAAGCCATTTCCGATCCATATTGAAAGAGAATCTCTTCCAGGTGGAGACAATTGGTGACGCATATATGGTGGTCAGTGGACTCCCCGTTCGAATACCAGATCATGCCGAACAAATTGCCACAATGGCATTGGACCTCCTGCATCAAAGTGGTCGTTTCAATGTCAAGCACTTACCAGGCGTTCCATTGCAATTGCGAATCGGTTTACATACCGGTCCGTGCTGTGCCGGAGTTGTGGGTCTCACAATGCCGAGATATTGCCTGTTCGGGGACACAGTGAACACAGCATCGCGAATGGAATCAACAGGTGAGACCGGACTTTATCCACAGTCGCTTAGAATACACTTTTTTTTTTAAAGGATCGTCATGGCGAATACACATGTCTCAGGAGACGCGGGACCGTCTCGAGGCGACAAACAACTATTCTATAGAGCCGCGAGGCTTGATCGAAATCAAAGGCAAAGGTCTGATGAACACGTCCTGGTTGTTGGGCAAGAAAGGATTCGATAAGCAACTTCCTGTTCCGCCGCCTATCGGGTGAGTTCTGTGTATACATAGAAACATGTAACAGAAATCCTTTAAACATTAGTTATGTCTTTATTTAAATGCTAACCAGGGAGTCACATGGGTAGGATAAATCTCTCTCTCTCTCTCTAAATTCCCTTACAAATTCATAAATTGTTCGTTTCAGCCTCGATGAATCGCTTATACGAAATTCGATAACGCTCAAAGGCCAGACCAGCAAATCTCGCAACAGTACAAATCCCTCCTCTAGCCAATCCTCCTCGCTGGCCGGTGAAGCCGTCGACGTAAAGGTAGAAATCACTCCGCCCACGAATGCGGACTCCAGCGGGATTATGCCGAACTCCTATTCGTTGGACTCAAACTCCACCAACACCATAAGTCCAAATATGACCCTGATGCCGGAATTCCCATCTAAGACCCCAAGCCCGAGTGCGACATCCCGGAAGATCAACGATCTCACTCCAGAACAATTGCTGAATCCACAAAACTTCAATAGACTTCCCGGCTCGTCGGGCGGTTCATCGTCACGTTTGTACAAGAAAATCGAAGAGATGATCGACCTCAGCTCACCCTACAACCACTACAAATGTCTCAGCCCAAGTGAGAGCAATCTGACGCAGTTCTACGATGGCAAATATTTGTACAGTTGTGCAAAGTTTGACAGCAAGCCGGGATCAAGTCGTCTTTTGCGACGTCAATTCAGCTTAGACCGTGACGACGGAACGCAGAATGTACAATTGCCAGTGACGTCAACAGCATCGTCGTCGGTGGTTAAGCTGCCAACAACGTTGGACATTCCAACACTGCAAGAGAATCGTTGCAGTCCAAAGTGTTCGCTGCCACGGGTACATAAACAGAACTCAACATCAATAGCGCAGGACCTTGAAAAGATCGAAGAGATTCCACTGTCCCCTGCTTCATCGCAGCATCACAGCAGCTTGGACAGCAATATTAATCGAAGCCCTCCACTGATAGAAGAGAGTAGACTGTCAACGATACCGAGTCGTGTTGTCGAAAACAATATCAGAAAGCAACAGGAAGTGACGCTGACTGTGGAAACCCTGATGACCAGATAGGAGACAATTTAGATGGAGCTCTGCTCTCATTCACTTGTTCTTCTTTCTAATTTCGAATTTGAAACTTTAAGTTAATAACTAATCTTAAGTAGGTGTATTGAATATTATGTGTTAACCTATAGCGGCCACTAGGACATATAATGGCCAAACAACTATCGCACAGGTAAAGGTACAAATTTTAGGCAATGTGATCGATAAACTAATCTTTATGTAGTAGTTTCAAAAGAGAGATAGTAAGCTCTCTGCAAATTTATTTGCAATTCATGTATCTAAATATTGGCTATAGGTATTTACTAATTCGCCAAAAGAAAACCCAAATGGGTGCTTCTCTATAATTTTTAATACTAAACGTATCCAAAATTAGCATCCTTCCACACTCTTGAGTACAAAGAGAGGGTGACTTTTCAAATACCAAACCCACAAGGCCCGTTCAGTATAAATGTTGTATCTGTACTGTGTGTGTAGGTATATATACTTGTAGGATGTAGCAAACAAAAATTAACTAATCAAGGATGATTTGAACTTGTAAACGCTGACCCTTTAGTTAATTGGCTACTTGCCTAGAGGGCATGACATCTTTTATTTTTTAAAGTTAATGGAATAAACTTACAATATTACATTACATTTACATTTGCTTTTATTGAACTTTTTGTATAAACAATTTGACTTAAACTAGGTAACAAATGATGGTGAATAATTAATATTTATATGTGTTGGCTCAACAACAGGGGCCCAACGATAAACAATGTTTGTTTTGTTAGATATATTTTACATAAATTGTGGTTGTCTTCTCGGATTCATACTCGTAGTATGCATCGTTGTCTGGGTTTACCTCAGGGAGTTCAAGTCCGGGTGTTGATGACTTACAATATTTGTCAGGAGTTTCCTTATGGTAGGAGTTGTACTCCGAAATGACGCACGGGTAATGCTGATGGGGCTGTTTCCAAAAATTTGGTTATCAAATCCTTTCGAGTTTTTTTTTCGAAAAGCTAGAAACCTTTTTTGCAGAAGTGCGAGAATGGCCCGCCCTCTACATTTAAGACGTAAGCCTTAAGCCAATTGAGATTTTATATTTTGACCTTGTTTCTGCATTTGATAATTTAATAAGTCAACCCGAAAAAGTTGTTGAGGAATTGAAAATGTTAGAACATAAAGCAAAAGAAAAGTCGTTTGAAAAATTATTTCAAATATAGCCAAGATAGAAGAATTTTGGTTTAAAATTGGTCAATTAAAAAATCATCTTGATGAGCATATGTTCCCAAATTTATTCCGTTTTGTTAAACAAATTTTTACACTTCCACACAGCAATGCAAGTGCGGAAAGATTTTTTTCAAAATTAAGCCTTATGAAAAACAAACTCACAAATTCTCTTATGGCGTTTTCGAATGAAGAAAAGAATTGCCCTTTCTAGAAGTGCACTTTCGATGTATTCAATGTGGAATTGAAAAAAAAAGTGCACTTTCAGGTCAATTATTAACACAACAGAACAGAAGTGTCCGGAATATTTTTAGAGAATTGCCCTGAACTCACCAACACACGATCACAAAATGTCAGATTGAAATGTTTGTTGTGTTATTCGGAACAAATTTTTCGTTTGTCATCCGAAAATATACAATAATGCGTGCAAAATGTAAGCTAAAATTTAAATATATTGATTTGGCAAAAAAGAAGGAGCAACAGAAAACCAAATTTCACATATGGTGTCTACCACTATTACAAAAGCGCTCCGACGAATTTCATTGAAAAGAGCAATTCTGAATTTCGGGGCATTTCTCTCGAATTTTCAATGAAACACGCCATTAAAGTGAGTATGTACTTGTCAATCCAAACTTACGGCCATAAACTATGTATTAAATAGACCGTTGGCTCCCGCCTCCCGTGCACCTACCCGATTGTAAAAAAAAATTATTGCAATGATTGTTTTGTTTTCTGATTGCATTAAGAATCTACATACGGAATCATAAAACAAATAAATGAAATTAATTTTATATTCCAAAAAAGTGCAATTTATTACAATTTATTTATTTTTTTTCAAAGAATGAATTCTTTTACAATTTGGATAGGAGCGAGTCGCCTGCAAAGAACATAAGCGTGTCTTCCTTTAATTATTTGTTTTATGCTTCTCTCGGACCTAATTAAAACTGAAAAAAATGCACCAAAAACGACGAAATGATTACAAAATAGCCATCGTTCAATCGAATCGTTTCGACGATAGTGTTTGACATTTGAATAAGTAACGTGAAGCAACAAGAAACGATGATCGTCCAATCGTTTCAACGATTATCGTTTTTTCGTTGTTACACGAAGTATAAGCATCGTCGAGACGATAGCGTTTTGTGCTTACGCGATTAGAGCCCTGTCTGGGATCGCTTATGTTATAAATGTCAACATTTATGACGTTTTTCAGTGGGACAAAAATTCGATCTTTTGTTGATCTAAATCACTTTTCGCGTTCCATTGGGAAAAAAAATCAATCTCTTTTTTGATTCGGATCACTTTTTGCAGATCTCGATATTTTTTCAGATTAACACATACTACCACAGCTGTTTTACGTCATTTAAAGAAGTTTGTTTTAAAACAGATGTGCAAAGTTCCGTGAAAACCAAAATAAAGAAATGCATAAACAGCAATGGACATAGTTTTGAAGGAATTATTATCTTCATTGTCTTCCTCATCATCTGGAAACTACGAATCACCAAAACTACTCCATTTGCAGCCACAACAGAGCAAACATTTTTCAAGTCGATATCCATGGTTGATTTTATCAAAAACAAATGCAATTTGAACAGCTGATATTTTGTCAAATAACGCACTAATCCATTTACAAAAGCAGATCAATTTCATTGCATGTTCTATGAGCTGAATAAAATCTGAGATCTGAAATAGATTTTTGGTGGTCCCAAGGGAAAACGACATTAGTTGACATTTCGAAGTGTCAAAATTCAAAATAAACTGCGAGAATAGAAAAATAATTCAAGTAGACTATTCAACCCCTTCGTATACCTATTCCAGACAGATCTAGTGAAGGTTTTACGTGAACGTCCCTATTATACCTATTCGTTTCAATTTTCGACACATAATTATGTGACAATTGAAAAAGAGAAGGTCGCCAAACTTCAATCCTAAATTAAGAAAAAAAAAAAATTAAGCCTTGGGAAAGCTAAATGTAGGTACAAAAGATTGTCTAAACCACTCCATCGGTGGACTTTATCAATTTTAAGAAAATAGTTGTTCGAAGAACAAAAAATAACCTTTACTACTTGTAGGCAGAGAGTTATTGTCTAATCAGTATGATTAGTGCAATGATTAATGCAATGTCGTACAAATCCATGTTTCGATTCCGATTTAGAGTAATGTATATAAAATTGTACTAAAAATGACAATCGTTGATAAAGAACATGTGGCAAACTAAATAATTTTTTTTGGAAATTTATTTATGCATACTATTATATATTTTATTATCAAATGCTGTACTCATTTTATGTATATCAATAATAGTTTATAAAAGAAAGGCTTAAACAAAATGTTTAGCAAATTTACTTTTTCAATTCTAAAAGAAAAACTAAACTAACTTCAAATAATAAAATTTAGAAATGTTGTAACCTCATAAAATAGATAAATAAAACTAACATTTGTTAAAGAACTAATTATGTTATTTGTGTTTTTATTAACCAAAAAAAAATACAATATTATTAATTAAAAGAAATCGGAAGTAGTTGTACCTACTTCATAATTATATGCAAATGTTACCTTATCTAGTGTCGACACTTTAAGTCTGTATATAAAATAGATTTCTATATTGTTATACACATTTATCCCATTTTGTAAAAGTAAGCTATATTGTGCATGTTTATGTGAACTAAAAACAAATTGACAGATTCTTAGCGGCAAAACTATGGAAGTGAAAGTAGCAATAAGTTACAAAAATGTAAGAAATACTAAAATTATATGATATATCAACCTGTTTAATATTTATACTTTTAAAATGAGTTAGAAAATTTATTTCTCTATGTACCTACTTTGTGTACGTTGTTAAACTGTCAAATACATTTTAATAGTTAAATCTTATTTGTTATATTCTACTACAAAAGCAACTGTGTATGTAGTTATGTCCATATTATTTAATTATTGTATAAGCAATAACAATAAAAGAAAATTGTATTTAGTGAACGACTTTTGTTTGAATAACTTAAATTACATTCTTTGAAAGATGAATATCGATGTCAAATTCATACGCGATGAGAAGGGCGCAGATTTTGCATTGAATTTGAATTCTTAAAGAAATTGTATTAAATAGTGCGGTCGATATGATGGCTTACGTAAAGACCTCAACGACTAGCATTCAATTGGGTTTAACGATTACAATATAAATAAGCTCTTTATGCATTCGTTTTCTGGCAACACGACGATTTTATTTTGTTTTGCATAGCTAAACAGAACTTACACATTTTTTAAAATATCATTTACTACACTTCTAAACATTGCCGAAAGAAAGCTCTCATACTTTCGCAGTGAGAGATTTCGCAATCCCAACAACAGCGATCCGAATCTAAACCAATTCGATTGATGCATGCAGTACCGAGCAAGTGACACTAAGGCAGCGTTTGCATATGTCTCCAATAAAATGGCATTCTCCTCGTTAGACGCAAATTCTAAAATGTTAGAAATGCTTATCATATTTTTCTTTTAACCAAATGCAAAATACCTTTCCTGCAGAGGATCAGCGTTTGTAGAAAATTCAATTCCATAACGTCGGCATGCAGCTCCCGCGCATCGTTCAGCACTCGTTTCAGGTGATTATCTCCACACGATTCGATTATACCACTGATATCAACTGACCAATGGGACCCACTCAAAATGAAACACTCACTCCATACATTCGCCAGGATTACGTCCTGCTGCCGTACTTCCAGCATACGAAAGTGTTCATTGGTCCTCGCTTGCTTGACACACGTAACAAGAATCTGAGCCAAAATTTGGTAGGGAACACTATTGCTGGGCAGTAATCCACTTTTGCAGATGACCGCATTAAACGTTCGCGGAACTGATGTACTTCTTCGAAAAGCCAATCTTTGTTTCCTTCTGTTTCTAGGTCCTCGCTCCTCTTGCACCGCAGTGACATTCATTCCCACAGCCAGGCATTGCTGAAGGCGGCAGAATGGACACCAATTCCTTCGCGCTCGATCCACAATGCAGTTGCCTTTACCCGCAATACAAGTATACAGAGATCCTTTGCGAACACTTCGTTTGAAGAAACAGGAGCACCCATCACAACAATTAACGCCGTAGTGTTTCCCAGAACTTCGATCACCACACACCTGGCACGGTTGCACTGGATATTCTTCACCACATTTGTGCAGCACTGTCAGCAGCGGAGTCATGCCGAGAACAAGCGCCGCTAAGCGTTAACTACTAAATAAGCGCTGACATTGTCCTACCCCTCTTTATATGAACCTGCAAGACCTGCAGTTAAAAGGACACCGGGCACTTAACAACTGTCAATCAGTGACGACAATGTATCGTTTAAATAAATAAATCAACGCAAAGTCCGCAGTTCGAGAGGTGTCACGCCATTGTCGTATACCACTTCTACGACTCCTGGGCAAAAAGTTGGAATACCGAGACTTAAGAACTTAACGCAAAGGTGATGGTTAAGGAATTCGTTATATTCACTACGATTCCGACAAATGACCACTTCTATTGGTTTTTTTTCCTTTCTGTGCCAATCAGCAGGGTGGTGTCACTTTGATTGTCGACCGCGACAATTGTCAACCTTAGTCAGACAGTTTACTACTGAGGGTGGCTGTCGTTTATCAGTGGGCGTGCTAGCCGATTAAAGGGAAAGGTGAAGTACGCCTCTCATAGCGAGGACTTTTTGTTTGCTTTCTTTTGGATTGAAGGAAATCAGTTTAAGCATTGGGCACTATATAACTACCGCGGGGTGCGCGTTGATGTTTGTCTAGTGTTTACACAAAAAGATGACAAGAAAATGTTGCTGAACTTTCTCTATCTAAATATGGCAATATAATTGCAGACTTGTCCTGTTTTCTGGGCATAGAATCAAGTTAATTGGAGGACTGTCATTCGGGTGTGACAAACTAAGACATCCTGTATAAAATCCAATAAATGCTGTTGACGAGACTCGTTTTAGCTTCCTGCTGTTCCATATAGCGGTTTGTTGCTGGGATTTTAGGGCCATACAATCTTTCAAGAAATAACATGTCATCATTTTGCTGGCAAAAGGTTCAAATGTAAATTTACACATTGATACCGCTGGCGCTTTTAGTTTCCAACCAATCAAGTCAAGTCAAAAATTGGCTGTTGTCGTATTATCACATGTCATATTATGACAACAGCTAATTTTTGACTTGACTTGATTGGTTGGAAACTAAAAGCGCCAGCGGTATCACACTGGATTTACTTTGATTTAAGTGCAACTCATATACAAACCCTAATATAACCTAACATATGGTTATTCCATGAAATAAAAACGGCCGGAGTCATCGCAACACTGAGAACGAACTTAAATTTATGTAAAAACATAATTTTTATAGATCTTTCAGAATGCTCACGTGGACAGTGAATGAATGTCCAATCATATTATTTCCTGACAAATCAACGTTCGCTTTTAAATTAAAATGGTTTACAAAGTTGACGGTAACTTATTTTATTAAATAGATCTTCGTTAAGTTGAACAGATGAAAAATGCTTACAATTACAGTACAGATGCAAACTACTCGTCACTATCGTCACTTCCAGTGTGGTGGATGCCATCATTGTCCGGCTCCTCGTCATTGCTACCGGCTCTTTTCTTACTGCTACCGCCTTCGGCGGCTTCAGAACGTTCAGACTCAGACTCTGAGTCTCGCAGTGCCTTTGACACCTTTGTTTTGTCAATCTTCTTATTACGTCGCCCTTCGAAGTCGGAACCCTCATCTTCATCAGATGAGTAAATGGCTGACCCCTTGTTAGCCTCTGGTGCTGCACCCTTCTTGTACTTGTTCTTAATCGCACTCAGTGAGATGGCGTTCTCGTCATCACTTCCCTCGTCTTGATGATAGGACGTGTTTGGCCCTCCGTGGGAATCGTGCCCACCTGCACCTGCACGACCACTCTTTTTCGGCTTGGGTTTGTTTTGATTGCGCATCGCTTGACGTAGTTTTTCCTCTTCCTTCTTCAGGTTATACAAACGATCTGTAGTCGGATCCATACCGACTTGTGTGAGGATTTTAATACCGCTCGTTTTGGTGGAACGATCTGCCAAGGACATTGTCATTTTCTTGTGGGTAAATGATTCCGTTGAGTGCGGCCTGAATGTCAATTTCGTACGGAACACAGCTTGGCCCTGCAGACCGGTACCCTGGCGAATGAACATGTGGTTGTGATCACCATGCAAAGGCTGTTTGTATGCGTCAAAGGTTTCATTTCCCAGGTGTAGCGTCATGCTACCATCTGACCAACGAACGAATCGCGCATTGGACTCTCTTTTCATCTCGCCATGATTGTCCATGTACTCACGCCAACGGATGGTGTTACTGACTTTCAGTTTAATACGTTGACGACCCTCCTCGTCCATAGTCTCTTCTTCGTCGATTTCATCTTCATATGTCTCCGGGTCAAAGGGACGAGTATCAACAGACAAAAAGTTGGGCAACTTAATGAAATGGATTTCTTTGCCCAGGTCTGTGACAATCCTTGGAATTTCCACATCAATGCGAGTCTCTGGTATTGGCTCTGGCTCGGGTTCCTTTTCTGGTTCTCTTGATCTACTGCGTGCGTCACGAGAACGGGATCTGGAACGAGAACGAGACCTCGCTACAGAATGTCGAGAGCTTGATCTAGACCTCGATTGCGACTTAGAGCGGGAGCGACTTTTCCTAGCAGTAGCGCCAATGTCATCAACATTAGATTTCTTTTCCTCTTCATCGGAAACACTGATGTCATCGGCATCACCAAAGAGTTCGTTAACATCGCCGGCAGTTGCTTTTGGAGCCTGAAAAGAAATTGTGTTTAAGAGGGTTAACTACCAAGATACAGCAGCAACGGTGAAAGAAATTGTTACCTCATCTTCACTTTCGCTATCGATTATTCTCGACTTTTTAGCCTTAGAAAGGATCTCCTTCTTTTTACCACCGTCCTCTTCAGAGCCACTTGAAACAGCTTTGCGCTTCTTTTTGTTTTCTCTCTCACCAATATTGCTGCCCGACTCAGAGCCACTCCCACTTCGTTTTAACTGGGGAGAACCAGATTTCGAACGTGATTTCGATGCAGATCGACTACGAGACAACGACTTCTTTTTGGCAGGAGTTTTTGATCTCGAACGTGATTTTGGTGACCCAGAAGGCGATTTCGAATGAGATTTCCTTATTTCGGGGGTGCGGCTTCCACTATGTGAACGTGAGCGCGACCTTGAAGCCGACCTGGGTCTATCATCGATTTCCAAATTCGGCGATTGCGAACGACTATCTTCATCCATATTGGGATTAACCGAACGTCGACTACGTTGACTAGGAGATTGGCGGCTTCGATTGCCAACAGATTGTGAAGTATGTCGCGAAGCAGCACGACTTCCAGAGCCATTAGAGCTGTTTGAACGATGACTTTCATTAGACCCCGATCGACGACTATTTGGTGAACCAGATCGAGATTTATTGCTTTGCGGGGTACCTGATCGAGAACGTTCACTAACACTACCAGATTTTGGACTTTCTGGAGACCTGAGAAATACATAATTGAAAATAAAAACAACTTAACATTAAACGTGATAAATCCCAACCTTGGTTCGTCTGCCGGACGTCCTGGTGTACGTACTGTTTTTGGAGAAGGTGTCCTGCTACGACTTGATTCAGATTCAGAACCTAAAATTCAACTATGAATTACTCATGTGTTCCTTTTAGTTAGGCTGTGTGATTTACCACTGTCCGAGTTGTCTGCTACCATTTTTATAATCAATTTATTATTAATCTAAAACACAACTAAAATGCTTAAAACAAAACACCGCTGTGCAAGGGGCAAACTCTGATGTTTACTGACAGCTGTCATTTGTGACAAACAACAAGCCCAATCGGCTAGGCATGTGAATTTGAAAACCACATGACTAGCTGATTTGTCAATGTCATATATCGATAACTATCGATAAATATGCTATATACCTTTAACTGAGCTACTCTATCATCGCCCATAACCGCCTAAATACAACAAGACCTCGGTTGTAGGGGTATGGAAGCGCTGTCCGGTTTGATAACTCGTATAAGCTACTACCGGGGCCTCCATTACGTTGAGGCAGTAAAATGAAAAAATTGTCAGTGTTCAAGCGCCGCAGGTAGATAGGTCGGTCGCGTTTAGCCCTTCAAAAACCAAACATACTATTAACCAAATACTTGGCCACAGTGTGTACCTACTGTTCAGTCTAATATTTCTTCTTTTCGGCAATTCTTCATAGAGACGCTGAAGTGGACGAAAGATAGGTGTTCAATAAAACAGACGTATAATTGACGACTCAAAAATGAGTACGTATTGCAAAGCCCAACAAAGTGGATTTTTCATATATCGATATCCGTTGCCTAATATTTATAGTGCAGTGTTGGCCCTTACTATAATAAATTCGGCCTCTGAACGCATACGATGACTGTGACATTTCTGTCGGCTTCTTTGCGTAGTCATAGAAAATCAAAATAATTTTATTTCACGAACACAACTACGATGGCTCGTCTTTTAACGTGTTTTGGAGAAGTAAATGAACCATCTTCAAGAGCATTTTGGGATGATTACGATGACGAAGAAGAATCCACTGGACAATGGTGATTTTTTAATGTATTGATCCAGCATATCTCTCTAACAAGTGGTTTCTCTTTTAGCTTGGAATGGGACACTCCAATAAGTTCAGATCGGATCCCAGAATCTATTGACCTTTTACTGTTAATAGAAGGCCTTAATGTCGGTGATTTTGGCAAAGAAACTGTTTTGTCTAATACCTCCGAGCTTTGCAGTATCAAGGACAAGAACATTTCCATACACAAAGTCAACGGAAAGGATCGCATAATTGGGTTGCTTGAAGAAAATCTATCAAATAGTGGAGAAGTGGCGACATTGTTATTGCCATATGCTGAAGTGGCGAAAAATGTGATCACTCTAACTGTCCAACCAAAAGTTGAATATAAGAGTGAAAATATGTCGGCAGTCAAAGACGAAATTACATTCCTCCGTGGGGTTAACTCTGGAGTGGAGAGTGTGACTGAATTGGAAGCACCCAATTTCATTGCCGGCGCTGCAGCAGGAAGTAAGTTTGCACACTTTATTGTTTGAATAATTCATCTGATTGAAATGCAAATTTTCTAGTATGTTCATATAGAGAAATTAAAAATTTGCCCGTAAATTCTTATATTGCTTACACGGACAAATCGGATTTAGATACGTTATCAACTGAGCCCATACTGAAGCTGTTGCACGAATCAGGCATTGATTGTCCCACAAAATATGTGCCAAAACCGAGGGATCAATCGTATTTGTATATGTAGAATGGAGCGATGTTATTACTTTTTATGGTTTGGTAGAATAAAAGAGGACAAACTGGTTTCGGAATGTACATACATAGTGTGTGACTAAAGCAAGGTATAATTCATTTTATGTGCAACAGGGTATTGCTTGTAGCGAATCAAGTGGTCGAACTTTTAACGTCGAATGTGGCTGGGGGAAATATCTGTGAAGCTGGTATTGCTACTCTGTTAAAGCAAGGAGCATACTAAAGTTCGGGTTGGACCTGCGGCTCAACTTTGGTTTCCAGTTGCGCATTCCAAGCTGGTTTACATTCGCGTCTACTAAAACGAGATCTTCTCTAATGTGTTTTGCATCTTGCATAGAGGTAACCTCATCGTGCGGTCCTCTCTGCATCGAGAGGATGCTATGCAATACGTTGATTAAAGCTCGGTTAGATGTGATTGAACTGGGAATTGATGGTGCATGGGGAACTCCTTAAGTTGATCGTCGACTTCATGTACAGTGGTATTGCGCTGTGTAACGTTGACTTGATAATGAATATCCTGATAGTTGCCTTATCTGGTTTCCTTGGAAAAACTATTTGCGTCCCGACAATGGCCAAACAGGGTTTGCTTAGCAGAACTTCGGAGAAATGTGAACCGATCTGTTCGTAAACTCGCAGGGAACAGTGTTCCTGAATATATCGTCGACAACCAAATGTGACTGAGCAGAACCTACGAATGCCTCGAGTTGCTAATCGGTTGGCTAGAATCGCACTTGTTACGCACGAAGTTGACGAAACGCCCTTCCGAACAGAAGATAAAAGTGGAACAGAATGAGAGTCACCTAGTGATAAGCTCAGCCCCTGAGAATCGACTATAGAGGTTTAACCTTATTTTGGCCAGATGACAAAAACGTTACAGAAACGAAATTTCTAAAAAATCAACGAAAAATAGAATCAACAACAAATATTGGGTTTGGGTTTGGGTTTTGGTACATATAGAAAATAACTTAGAAATTTATGAACAATACATTTTGAAATTTTAAGCTTTTAACTTTGTTATGATCTGCTTATAATCAGTTTCGACTTTTTCATACTCCAACTGCAGCTGATCCAGTCGTTCCTCCATTGAGGGAAGCGTAGCTTTCATCCACTGTGTGTCTACATTGGCCTGTTCCATTTTCTTAATGTCACTCATCTGCTTATGATAGACGGCATTCAGGCGTCTCTTCACGTCCAAACGATATGATTTGTAATCCTCATCGTTGTATATATTAGTGTGATACAAGCGCAGAATCTCGTAAACTTTTCGGCATTGCTTGGGGTTTATCTGTAATAATCGAACGTTAGGTCAAGAAAACATCAATGGAATATTTACCAGCTTTACCTTCAACTTTTCGCGAGCTTCCTTGGCCATTTCCTTTGAGAAGCCATCCACGATGGCGGCCTTTCTGAAACTGTTCAACTTCAAACACAGTCGGGAGTCGACAAAATTTCGCAGTCTTTGGAAGTCTTCCGACGGATCTTCCACAGTTATGTCAATAACATTCTTTTGTCCCTGGTAGTGATTGTAGATTATTTCAATAAACTTGGTACCGATCTGTAGCTTTTGGAAAGGAGGCAGAACCAGCATTTGACTAATTCGCGGTCGAATGTGCTGAGGATAAGCGTAATATTCGTACACGGTGGTGTAACCGGTGGTAGCGTACTGATAAGCACCATCATGATTCTTGTATTTTTCGTAGCTACATAGAAAAAAACAGTAAAAAAAAACTAAGTCTGAGATGCAACTCAGTCCTTCACTTACCATATGAAGTAGCTCCATTGCGGATCATCTACATCAATGTAGGATGCAGCGTCGACGAACCACAACACAAACGTTTCTAACCTCACGAAAAATTTCAAAAATGCCGACGATTTGCAGTCACAGTGATAGAACTCAAAGAATCGGTCGTTGCCCTCACTATCAACGGCTACAAATTCACTTAACTTTTCGCCGAAGGGCTTAAACGTCTCAGCCTTGTCCAAGGTTTTCAGAAACTCATCCATATTAACGAAATAGCAGCCATCAGGCAACTTTGATGCAATTGTACCAACAACGTCATCGGCTTTTATGTCGCCGCCAGATATATCCTCTGCTCGGTCTTTATATTCCACACCAATGTATGTTTGCAATGGCCCAGCAGTATACATGATTCGAACCTTAAGATCAACATATCCAAAGATGTTCTCACTTTCGCCGAATATTTGATGAGCCATAAGGGGCGAGAACTTGATGGAATCATCCGCGACATCGTCCTTAGAACGGACTGGAAGTATTTAAATTGTGTAAGTTCAATCATTAGTCTTAAAATGCGGCAGTAAACTAACTTAATTTAAATTCTATGACATCGATTGCGTCGAGAACTAAATTTTGTAAACATTGAATTTGCGTCATTTCCTTTGACTTCTTTTGCGCCATTTTTATGCTCCTTTCTTGTGTTATGGTAAAAGGAATACGCAATGTGTATGAATGCTTTGTTATGAACAAAATAAAATCAACAAATTCTTGTAATTTGGTATTTTGGACAGATAAATGGAAAATATATGCAGTAGACAATACACAAACTTCGAAAATTATAACAACCGATGTTGCTTCAATTTTGCCGCAAAAATTGGCATGCGCAAATGACAGCTCATATAGGTGTGTTTGTTTTTGATAAAGTGGTTTTTCGTGTGTCTAATCGAACATAAAAACGTCACTTGCTCTTTTTTTGCGTTGATATTCCTTCCGGTCAAAATTCGAATATGTGTATTCGACTCTTTTCTAAGCGTTTTTCATTCACTCTTTAAACTTTATTTAAAGTTTGCGCACAGATTGATTTGTAAACTTTTGTATATATTTTCATTTGAAAAATTTCACGAAAACGGAAACCAGCTCCAAATAGTTGTCAAACTCAAACGTTCTTGCTTTGGTATCAGATTCGCAAAAGAGAGTGCTCTGAAATCTGAAAAAGATTGTTTTTTCTTGTACCAAACGGACATAAAAAGTGCTCTGAGAGCAAAAAAAAGTGATCTGAGACTGAAAGCGCCCAATCGAATACCACATGAGAGTGGGTCTTTTATTGAGGACGTACCTACTCCATTCTCGATAGCTTTGGATATCGAAATATTTGTATTATTTTATCATTTTGATTTTGTGCCTATAAAATATAAGTACATTTGCCAAATTCGTTCAGATTTGTCAAAACAAGTCGAAACACTGCCTATCATACTGCGCATTTTTCAGATTTTTGATTCAAATGAAATACCTACACAAGCTTTGTTAAAAGGTATGGGTATTTTCAATATTTAATTGTCTAAGATGTCTGAGACATAAACCTAGAGCAAATCGCTCCAGCTTCGAGAATAACCGAGACCTGAGTTGATCGCAATGTGTTTGAAAGGAAGTTAACAACCTTGGGGCGCGACCTGCGGTAAGCTTTAGATCAAACTGGAGATGCGAGTGGGTTAAGGTTAAAGGCATAGTGCGGTTTGAGACTGTACCTAACGTTATCGCATATTGTTACCGCATGGACTGAGACTGATCCTTCTAAGGACAATAGATTACGTATTATATTTTATGTATAGCCCATGGCGACTTAAAGACGGATGATATCCATTAGGCAGATGGTTTGGGAGTCTATTTTGATTTGTGGCTCAGTCGATGTATTTTTCGTGGTAAAGTTTGTTTTGCCTTTCATTAAATGCAATCCTGTTGTATTTTCAATACTTACAACATTTTCCAGGCAATTTCCTTAATATGTGATGTAGTTGGTGTTTTTGAGTTCAAACCCCATAATACAGTTTCTAAGTCAATAAATCTAGGAAAATGTTTCACGCAACCGCCGAAATGTTGTGATAAAAAGAATTTCATTTGCAAATAAATGTCAGATCCGGTCAAAAACAGTTTTTGATTCGCCGTGCCGTTCGAATGCGTTAACAAGTAGCTGTCATTAGTTATCCAAAATGACAGCTGCGACATCCATACTATGTATTTGTTGTTTATTATTGTTGCTATGCAATGGGAACTTTAACTCTGAATGATATGAACTTTTTTTATTAAGTATATAATATTGTATATAAAAGATTTACTTTATTAAAATGTCAGGTTACTGCACAGCATGTAAACATGAATGGATATTTTTTTTTGTGCTCGAGATGAGTGTACTATATTACTAAAATAAAATTAATATTTTATATTAACTGTGGAAGAAAGTAAGTGCACATTTATGAAAATTCGAAATCAAAAAAACAAAAAAAAAAAAACATCAAGCTCTTTATATTATTGTATTCGCATATTTTGGAAGGTTAGCTCCCTACCTAGCTACATGTATGATATATAAAAAAATGAGCAAAGTTTACATATATCGACTACTTTCTATGTTTAAGACAGATCTTCACTTCTTCACACAATGACATTGTAATATCTGATAGTCTTAACAAGATCCATATTCCTGCATCCATTTTTCAAATCGAAAAACGTCATCGGGCGATACTGACTTTTTGGTTCGCAACATAGCATCCTGGAAGTCTTGTAGCGTTATCGGTAGATCTACATCTTCTCGGCGTATTTGTTTGATTTCAGAGGGCGATCTGCCTGTTATGCGACGACGCATCGACATCATTGCAGCATCACGACATACGTTGCTGATGTCGGAACCAGAATATCCATTGAGTTGGTCTCCAATAAAGTTCGTATCAACAGCTGACGACAGGTTTACGTCCTTCAGGCAGAGGTTGAGCAGAGCTGACCGAGTTTCCTCTAAAAATGAACACATGTTAGAAAGCGCAAAAAAAGTACAGCATTATGGAGAATGGACTGCATTTTGATAAAGGCTACATCAAAAGAAAAATCACAGATATTCGACAGGCCGCGTTGATTAGTAGGCGTGTTTTTTCGATTACAACCACAACAATACTGTTAGTCTCGAAGTGTCAAGTACAGCGTAGTTGTTGTAATTGCGTGCCGAAAATCATACTTTGCTGAGATCGAGGCTAAAAAAAAACAGACCTAGTGTATTATAGGTGTGTTTTATTGAACATCCATTTCAGCAAAGTAAAGTGAAATAAAATCTGTCGCACGCTTTTACAACAACTAAACTTTTCTAAACATTTCCAAGATATTTATTCTAAATGGAATTAATTTAACAGCAACTATAGAAATACTATTTAAGAACATTTCCGGTGATGTGTTCATGTCTGCCAATTAACTGGTTCAGCGTCATTCACTTTCTTCGACAGGGAACTGGGAGAACCTTGAACCAAACAGAATATACCAGTTTCAGTTTATACACAATTTTGGCGTTTTTCTATTTTATGCAATTATTCTCGTACGTATCATGATCAACTGCTGTCAACGTGTGCATAAAAAGTACTAAATTCAGCCATTTAAGTGAAGTTTGGTTTTTGGAAAAGTTATTGTGTACGTTCAAGTGTCTAGTAAGTCTGACAGTTGTCTGTCGAGATGTATCTCGGTTTTGATTGGCTGAAATCGGCCAACTGAGCAAACTGTTTCAGTTGACATTTATGGAGGAGTAGCCGAAGAATCTAGTCAGGAAATTCGTGACTGAGTACTAAGTTGACAGTTCGCATATGTTGCTGACGTAGAAAAAGTGACGTTCCCGATCAATCTAGTTTTTACGTTCAGGTTACATCTTTTCCATACCAATCGAGTCGACTTAAGATAACTAGTTTTTTGAATGTGCCCGTTGTGAAAGACAAGGGCCTAAACTACACAGTCTTGTGCATGAAAGTCACAGTCGGGCGATACAGGTTGATTTTAAGGTTAGTTGAAAAAAAGGAGAAGTTTGTTTGTTTGTACCATTTTCCGACACGAATTTTAATCGGATCATCACTATCTGATTGATTTTTAGGGAAGAAATTCCCACATTGAGATCGAGAAGCAGCATTTGAAATTTACATTGCTTAGGTAGTTGCGACTAAACATCAGGTGTGTCGGAAAAACGCTATAATACCTACCATTCGGCAGAGCAATATAGATCCTCTTCTCGAATCGTCTTCGAAACGCTTCGTCAATATCCCAGGGATGGTTTGTTGCCGCCAAAACCATTATAACTTTGTCATCCGGCATTGTGGCGTTCAATCCATCCATTTGGATCAACAGTTCGGCCTTGAACCGTCGACTTGCTTCATGCTCCGAATCACTGCCTCGCGATGCGCACAGCGCATCAATTTCATCGATAAAAATCGTACTGGGTGCATAGAAACGTGCCATTTCAAAAAGAAGTCGAACCAGCTTTTCGCTTTCCCCTCTATACTTCGAGGTCAGCGTTGACGAAGACACATTAAAGAAAGTCGTTCCGCACTCTGTTGCCACAGCCTTGGCCATCATTGTCTTTCCAGTGCCGGGCGGGCCGACCATTAAAACTCCTCGCCAAGGTCGACGAATACCTTTAAAAAAGTCAGGCATGATGATTGGAAGCACCACCGCTTCCTGGAGAATAGCCTTGGCCTCGTTAAGGCCGGCAACATCGACCCACTTAATGCCGGGATGCCTCTGAAGGATGTCTTTTTCCAAAGCATCCACTAAATGCGGTTCATATCCAACAGGCGAGAAGACTTTTGATTTGGTTTTTGGTGAACTTTTTGGTGTACTCTGCGATGTCGAGTTCTCTTCGATCGAAGTCGCCTCTTGGTCATCCGAGTTGGAGTTATCCAAATCCACGGAGTTCTTCTTGGTCTTATCTTTTAGTTTTATTTGATTGGTTAGCTTACGAGCTCGTAGGCGTTCCACGGACCGACTTTTCCTTGAAGCCGTCGACGCTTTGTTGCTGCGTGAACGAAATTTGTCAGCGTTACTTCCAACACCCACATTATTGGAGCTGCCATGATGGCTGAGATTGATAGATGGGAGAGTCGGCTGCAGTTCGGGATCTCGCCTACGGAGTGATGAAATCCATCGATTGTCCGTTGGATTTGGAAGTGAGCTCGCATTTGTATTACTCAAGTTATTGTTGTTGCTGAGTGGTGTGTTGTTGTTTATTGTAAAACTTGTGGACCTTGGTTGAGGTGGAACTTCTAGAAGCAATCATTAATTGGCGTTAATAGAAAGATAGAACAATATTAGAGTATGTACCTTGCGTGGGTAAGCGGTTCTTCTGTGAGCCTAATCGTATTCCAGGGGCTGGTCCAAGGTTACTGCTCGCTGCAGCAAGTCCACCCAATGTGGTCGTGGTGGCTGTTTTCTTTACAGTACCAGTTCTCGTAGGCCGATGGGTGGTGGTTATTTTGGTAAACGTAAATGGCGGATATTGGTCGAGAATCAAAGAATCCATCATCCTGGCGACATGTGATAGGCCCGTGGGCGGGTTGGCGGTGCTGTCGTAGAAAATAAAATGTCGGGTTAGTCTAGTTCTGTCAAAGGTCAAGGGTCGATAGATGACTGTTCTTTTGGTATGACCCTGTAATTTCATAGTACATATTTGACAGTCTTCGAGAGTGAGCTATAACAATCTGTTACAGAACACATTAAACCTAATGCCGCCACAACTTGTTGCAGTTATTAAAAAAATTTTTAGGTATCATGTCAAATTGGCTTTGTTAATAAATAAAAGCGCTAAGATCCGCAATTTATAAATGTATCTACCAGTCAGCTAGCTAGTTAAGTAGATAGTGAAACATAGATACTATCTGGTTTCATTTAAAGCAAATCGCAGTTAAAATCCGTAATTGCACTTTCCGTGACATTCATTTATTGCGACCGTCCAGATATTATACAAACTTCACAGTTAGTCTCAATTCCCACTAGGCCGCAAATTGTAATTAACTACAGTTTCAGATAAAGAAAAATAACCCCTGCAGTCCATTGATATGCTTCATGTTGCCTGTCAGTTTTCTAAAAATGACATTTTCCAGTGAGCTAATGAGTATTTTCAGTTTTAAAATCTGTCAAATTTATCAAAATCCCGACGGACTTGGCAAATACGCCCATATTAAGCGGCACGTTAAACTATCTTGTTTCGTTAGTCGGACAGTTGTCTGACTAGACGTATCTCGGTTTTGATTGGCTAGAATCGGTCATATAAGTAGCTGTTTCAGTTGACGTTTATGGAGGGGTAGCCAACAAATCTAGTCAAGAAATTCGCAATTGAGTACTAAGTTGATAGTTCACATTCGTAGCTGACGTTGAAAAAGTGACGTTCCCAACCAATCTAATTTTTACGTTCAGGTTACATCTTATCCAGACCAATCGAGTCGACTTAAGATAACTAGTTTCTTGAATGTGCCCAGTAATATGCATTTAACAATAATCTTATGCCAATCTGATTTCATACTATGTAAGTAATTCCCTCGTCTTTCTTTGTCACATCAATATACAGTCATTGGCTCCAAATATGATCGCTTGTGTCGCGTGAATAAATAAAATTAGTTATAGTCACTAATTCAAGAACAAGGACGCTATATACAAATATCTACATTAAAAAAAAAAAATGGAAATCTAAATGCCGACATCCACTTCGGAGTCTATACACGCAACACGCCCATTTTTTTATTTTTTACTTTGCAAAAAAAAGATGTTACATATACATACATACAAACATTCCTGCAGAGTGTGGAGTATTAAAACTCCAGCCGTGACTTTTTGTTATTAATTTACCCAGTAGCCAGGATAATGGTTTTTTTTTCGACTGTGAACTTTATGTTGTTCTCTATTCCTATCTCACTTCTAATGGACACACATCAAGTTCAATAACCTCAAATTATAGCGCCTGCCGTGCGTCAATTTTCAATCGTCACGAAACCACCACCACCCATGGGTCTATTGAAACGGAAATAGTGACTACCATTCATGAGCAAAAAAAAAAAACCAACAACAGGGAATATAAAAATATTCACGGAATTATTGACGTGTTTTATTGGAGTGATTCCTCACGTTGGTACTTTAGAAGTTGGATAAGTAAAACATAAACTCGAGATTCGAGAGGGGCTGCTTCTTTGTTTACATTTAGGCTATTGTGTTTTTGTTTAAATAGTAAAATGATTTATTCGTACCATTGTAAACTTGCTTAACTATTTCGTGTTTGACTGCGATAAAGAAGTAGTTCGCAACATTATTGAAACGGGCCAAAATCATTTCTTAGCACATTTTAAAAACATTGCACGGCACTAATAGTAATAATCATTTTAGTGTCCAGGCTAATGTGTAAATGTAAATGAACTTATAAAGGCGAACTTTTCAATACAAAATTATCTATTGTGACCTTCAAAATATTTAAGGTTAAGGTTGAAAGTGATTATTGGTGAGGCCCAATAAATGTGGGCTTTAACGAAGAATACCTACGAAATTGTTTATTTTTATCGGGGATGCAATATATAACCCTTGAAAATAATGGATTCAGGCTTATTTCTATTTAAGTTGAAGTCAAAGCAGTTTCTAGCTCCTTAATGCCGCATTACTAAGTTGAAAACTTTAATGATGACCATAATTATTTGCATAAGGATGAAGTTTATGATGATGTTTATTATTAGGGCTTATCACTGCTTATGACTTATCCGTGTAATTAGATTTAATTAACAAAAGTTAACGACGCAGTATGAAGCGCTCATCATTATGGCTTTGTTTTATTATGGCCAATGACACCAAAAGGGTTTATCCACATTAATCAAATTTATACCATTCCCAAATGGTAAAAGTTTCTATCTGAAACTCTAATGACTAATGGTCACAAGTCTTCTAAGCTATGATATTGATCGCAGACAGTGTCCAGGCTGATTTCACGAACCCACAATGGCGAAATTTTCCATATGGATTTGCCTATTGTGACCTACAAAATAATTTTAGTTTGAAGATTAAAAAGTGATTATTAGTAAAACCCACTCCGCGTTACTAATAATCATTTTTAGTGTCCACGCTAAATTTTTCGAACTCACAATGGCGAAATTTTCCATACAAAATTGCATATTTTGACGTACAAAATATATGAAGCGAAGGTTAAAAATGTTTATTAGTAAGGCCCACTGTTTATAAGCAAATCTTTGAGATTTCTGGTAAGAAATTAAGCTTACTTTGAACGTCTTATTGTTCAGTGGAACATACCTAATCGTATATCGCCCCGTTTAAAATGGCTCTGAAAGCGCAGTTCGCCAAATTTGCTAATGATGAGGTACCGTTTACATCAGTTGATATAAAATTGCATTGCAAAAAGCCAAGTCTTAAGTTCTTAGTTAAAGTAGCTTCAAGTTTCAACATGAAATGCTTAACATATTCATCTTGAAATTTGGCCTGAAGAAGGAAGACCTTCTAACCCGACCCAATCATTCCCTATAACATCACATATAAGAACCCTTCTACCGCGCTATGTGAACGCCTCTCATCAAACTAATTGGACCCTTCTAGTGCGGTTTTATACCCGGCGAGTACACAACTGACAAACCTAAGAAGTCGAAGTACAGACTGATATATGTAAATGCAAAATTGTCCCCAACAAATTTGGGTCGCAATTTTTAAAAATCTGTTAATTGGATCATCAGAATATTTGCAAATTTGTTTCTTTTATATTTACAGAAGTACTTTTTTCAAATTTCAACTAAATAGCAAAAGTGGCAATGGGGATGTTCTAGTATCTATGTAGTTAGTAAATCTGACATGAACATGAACAGCTTATGAGTTTATAAAGCCCTCTGTAAACCGACAAATGTATATTCAAGAAATTCGTGACTGAGTACTAAGTTGACAGTTCGCATATTTGACTGACTTAGGAAAAGTGACGTTACGGACCAATCTAGATTTTTCATTCAGATTCCACCTTGTCCAGACCAATCTAGTCGACTCATGAGACCTGAATTTAAGAATATGCCCAATTCAAGTGTATTAAACGATGACACGTTTAATGAATAGCCACATTCCATTGACCACTAGACGTCTACTGGTAGAGCTATAGACCCAGCGGAACAAAAATATACGTTTCTTTAAAAAAATACACGATATTCCCATGAAAAAATATTGTTTCGCTCTTAGTTTTACCTTATTCAAGATTTTATTGACGAACTCCAAGCTCAATTGTCTCTCTCTTTTTACATTTAATAGGTTATTTAAAAAGTTCACAATAATGTGGTAGACTTAATGACAAAATGTATTTCTTTTGTATCAAGTTTGACATACTAGCGGAATCTAGCGGTCAATGGAACTGCAATACGAGAGAGAGAGAGACAAAATACGCAATTGCAACGAAGTTTGATGTGATGGAATTTTGTGTATTTCAATTGAGCTACCTACTTAAACGAGTAAATTAGTGATGCAAAAGTAGCCGGGTTTAACTTTAGTGGGTACCAAAAACCTCGTTTACATACATCTGCACAATTTCGCTCAAAATTGAGCAATAAATAAAAATCTACTACATTTATGAATTCTCTGCTTAGCATTTACGCAAAACTCTCTGCTTAGCACATTTTGCGCAATATTGCTTTTATGAATGGGCTCATGGTTAAATATATAAATCTAGTTCAAAATAAAGCAATCGTTTTTTTTTCAGCTGGTTGGATATTTAATACCGAGTTTTCTATTCATCAATTATTTTGATACAATTACTTTACGGATTTATGTCATTTTACTGTAATTGCGCTTTGATTAACTGTTTGACACATAAGTGAGCGATGAAGAGAGTAGTTCACCACTATTGTAATTTAATAAAAAATGTATATCTAATTTCACGCTCAATTGAAATTCAGCGTTCAGTTCAAATACCAAGCGAATAAATACGTCAAAAATTTAGCCACAATATAATTTATTATCTTGCTCACTAAGCAGGATTATTAGTATTATTGCTGTTTAATTAACATAAGAAATGCTACTATTAATAATAAGGCTTTTTTTTATATAACTAGCAGAAAATATAACATAACTCATATGTTTCGGAAAATATTCTAAAAGCAGATAACCTTAAATAATTACCGAGGCTTTAATAAAAACAGCATACCTGCTGCCGTTACAAACGTTGACCAAAAACATATTCCAGACAAAGGAGCAGGGTTCGATGAACTCTATATTTACCGGGTTATTAATTTATTTATAAGCAAGAGCAAGTACGGCACATGTAAGTAAAGCGTAGTTATTTTGCCTTGCTCTGCAAATGACTTTTCCAAACCTCATAAAATAGATCAAAACCAAACATTAAATTACCAATCGTGTAAATCCCATAACGAATGATAGGGTGTATGTCGAAAAGATTGTACAATTGGAACAGCAACTTCATACTCCACGTGAACGTCTGATTGTCGGTCCAGTGCTGGATTTGAATTGGAAACACTGCGTTTCCTCAAAAACGGATGGTTTGACCCCATGTGCCCGCTGGCAGTGTGGGTACCGTGCGAAGCTAAATGATCACCCGCTCCTATCCAATTTTGGGCACTTGCACTAAACATGACACTTTCAGTATTAGTTATCGTCATCGATACAAATTTGTTTATAACATAACAAAAAAAGTGTAAATCTCTTCACATGTAAAATCACTTCAACACTCTGTCAACGGACACATCCACATAACCGAAGGGTGTATTACAAACTGACCAAAGGTGTTTTGACCACAAAATAAATTGGTTGAAAGTTTTGCTTTGACCGAGGGGTATAATGTAACGCCACCGTCCGGATTGTATATAATGGCGGTCGTACATCAGGAAACACAATGCCATTGCTATTGGGAGCAAAAAAATGAGGTTGTCCTAAAAGGGGGTGCTTGTGCTTCAAATGTGGGGTTAGGGTGCTTTAATTTTTTTTCCATTATAGTGGTCAACGCACGCTAAGCAATCGATTTGTTTCTTGCGGATGGCGCGGCGGCGGCAATGGCTATTCCTGCAGGTACAAGTACTTACAGTTCAACATTCTTTCAGGACATGGCCAGTTTACATAGCGGCGGTTGCTATAGACCTTAGCCGGCATACGAAAGGAGTACAAATATGGTTATGCGAATTTTGTGTACGGGAAACACATGCAGTGTAATTGCTAGAAACAGGCAACAATTGGTGATTAAGGCCAAACGCTGTATCAAGGAATAGCAAGGAACGTTTGCATTTATATATGTTGCGTGATTTCACTTTACAATTTTATTTAGCCGTTGTTGTTCAAGATGTGTGATAAGCCGTCTAATGGATCTTATTTGCCAATATACTTGAAGTACTCGCATGTGTGAGGGCAAGACTGAAACTATGCTGAGCGTTTGAAGAATGATCCATACAATTATCAAAGTTGAGGTTATGTTTGGGTTCCATTATATAATTTGATTCAAAATCTCTGGTACACAGCCTGAAATCGTTCAAAGTGGTTTCCAACAAAAGAGTCACTTAATTTATTCGTGTCACTCGATTTATATAGGATTTTCAAGAATGAGGTGGGTAATTAAGAACACTTGGGCAATTATGTTCTCCTCACGGAACTAGTTTTGACAGACACTTCACCACTGATGGATAGGTCACAGTGAATCCATAAATCGGAACTGTAATTAGTCTTGAGTTGTCCCAAAAGAGAGAGAGAGAGCTTCACCTATTCGGTGAAAAACGAACATTTCATGGAAGTTCATTCTTGGCAGACGTCTTTAGTGTTCCAGGTCACATTCCCACATTCACAGATTATGCTAATGATCCAGAAAGATCAGATTAATATAGTCAGAGTAACTATGTTCTTATCGATTTTGAAGCTGCATGTCGATGAAAATTTAACACAGACCTATGGACAAAGATGAATTGAGAAGAAGTGATGAGTGATATTTCAAAAAAAAAATACCTGAGAGAACCGCTTGAAACTTTCAAATAAACATCACAAATTCTATTGTTAATGTTTTCGTATATGCCTATGCAAAATCTCGAGCGAGACTCTGCAATTGCGACTGTAAGCAATTAACGAGTAGGCCAATTTTTGTTCATGGTTGTTCTGAAATAAGCTCTAGGATGGAACGTGGTATGAAACCAAAATGTCATAATACTAACAGTAAAAAAAAAACCAGTGCGTTCATGGACACTCTTTTAACACACACCTACAAAGATGAATTCAAAATATACCGGTTTCCAAGTTATGAAGAAATTGAGAAAAATAAAAAACGCGATGAACTGAAACTGAACAATATTTGATCAATAGATGGCGCTGCTTTTTAGTCCCATAAGTTTTAGGAACATTCCAAAGCTTTTATGTAATATCGGGAGTTCTTCATATGTTTCTTAAGTTTCGAACATCAAGTTTCACTGATCTAATGAAACGACTCAAGAAGAAATGGGCTTCGTGGGTCTTAAAATACAGTCGAACCTGATTAGTTGGAATCTAATGGTCTACTTATTTCACTCTCACTTATTTAAAGGTAATCCAGATCCAGTTGCTAAGTTTCTCACTTATTCAGGTCGAGATCCTCAAATAAATTTGAAATTAAAATAAATTCCCAAGTCTGTTCCCATAACAGAGCTTAACTTATAAATTATATGTTCTATTTATAGAGGTGACAGTGACAGAAGACAGTTGACGTATAAGGTTGTTAACTGTCTGTATAAATAACGAGACGAAAACCTAAAAAATACCCTGAGGGGCTTGAGACTGGCTGTTAGTTTTGCGCTTATAGTATTTTTAAGCATAAGACAACTGAAAATATATATTAAACAGAAACGTTAAGTATACGTGGCTATTGAATAAATCTGGAAAAATATTTGAGATATCCTTGTCCTTACATTTTGTATAAGTAAATCATATTCTTATGAATTCATGTTAAGTAACATAGCAGGAAAAATGTTAACATTTTTTACACAAAAAGTGGTTAATTGCGAACATCACTAACAAACATTTAAACTGTAAACCAGAGTTCCGCCATTAATTATTATTTACATAACGACGATTCTGTAATGATTAAAAAGCACTTCACAACACTCCAGAAATCGATTAACATACATTTTATAATTTATTCCTCATTGCGGTTTTCACCACCCTCATACCCACCCTTGAATAGTTGGCAGAAAGGATGTTGTCGAGTCCAAGGTCCTGATTGTGGTATTTCCACGAATAACCAGTTTCTCGCGAGTAACTCGACGGTACGTTTCTTCGCCGCGCATTTTATTGCTTTTTATTACTTCAAACTGACTTTATTAACTTCCAGGACAATTATTATAAAATGTTTTCGTTTTTCAAACACCACTTTTTGCAAATTTTCTCCTCACTGAAATGTCAGATCTCTTAAGTAAGATGACAGTAGAGAGGGCGGGACAATTTGTACGCCATCTCCATGATGCTGTGCTTGTACCATGGTATCATGTACCAATTGCGCAAGATCCAAATTTGAAGCTATTAACACAATGAAAAAGGGTTTAATCAAAACAATAAACGACACCTTTATTCAGATTGAAAACAAAGTAAAAAAAATATGTAAATCAACGAAACAATAACGTGACGTAATTTTAATTGTAGCTCGCTGCAGTGGTTGCTGCAACTGACCACACGGCACTGGTTCCAGTGGTGGACGTGAATCCATGCGATACACAAACCGGGTAGTCCTATATACGTTGTATAGACTCGTTCTATCCCCCTTTGGATTTGCCTTAATTTATTGCAATAGGGAGGGTAATGTGGGGATGGTTATATTTTCTAGATATCCCTCCTCGATATAATGTTCGTTGTCTTAACCCGGATTTTATTTTGAACTTAGCACAATTCAGAGAAATCGTAGTTTCCTCAAGAGCACACGAAAGCGGATGTTGTGAAAATATAATAACGGTGAAATGCGATAGCGTAACAATAGCATAGGCGGTGTTCCATCGTTTTAAACTTCCGCCACACCTTGACCGGGAGAGCGACGAAACCAGTGTCTCGCTCTGACTATTGGTCATGCTAAAGCGATTCTGTACTCCTCTTCATTTTTGCACGCTTCGAACAGTTGCCGTTAATTCAAATTGGTTTGAATTTCCGTATAAATGAAAATGAAATAAGCGCATACAAAAGGACAATTAAAATGACTCTCACTTCTGGGAAATATATTGACTAACTTCTTGGAAAAATGTGAATTGAAATAGTTTGGAACAAAAAATGTGTGCTTCCCGCCGAGGAGAAGAGAAATGGAACATTTGCTATTGTAGCACTTTTTTCGTGCGCGGTAGCGATTGTTATTTTTCAACTTAGGAGGATGCTAACAATTCCTTTTGGATTAGTCTGACGGATTCTCCCATCATGTTTTTCAATTTTCGAGGTTCTCCCAGAGAGAAATTCTTCAGGTAGCGCGGCCTTTGGTTGACTGCCTCAGTTCAGCAGCCCAAGTTGTTTGAGGAATCAAAGTACATCAAAGGACTCGAGCTTTAGTTGTTGCTATCCTACTTTATTTTGGTCGGGTGGGCTGTAGTAGTACACTTGCTTTTATTGTTCTGGCTGCGTTAGGGTGCACTTTCTGTAGTTAGCTCCAAATATGGCACCGGCTCACAGAAGCTACCTCTCATATTGACCGAAGTTGGCGTTCATTAAATCTAGTTAATTCATTTACACTGCGTCTTCCTTTTGAGTGGTTCATTTTAAATTTCTGAGACTCATTTGGGCCCGTCAATTCTGACAGAAAACTTTTAATGCTCTTTCGTGGCTTTATTCTTCGGAAATACTTGCGGTCATAAGTTGAACAAGTCGGAGGCCAAGTGAAGCTCTTAGTTCCTTAGTCCATTCATTTTACACCATTTGCCTGAATAAAATGACTGAACTGCCACAAAAGTATTTTGTTTACATTTAAGCTCACTCGTTGTCCCATTCAATGGTTAACTATGTGTGATACCCACTAACTAATCACGTGAGCAAAGCAAACAAAACATATTTTCGCAATTAATTCTACCCATATTCTTTAACAGCAATGGACAGCATATGATGAATAGGGTGATTAATCTTGATGGTTTATATTTTTGTTTTTTTTTTCCAAAATCAGGTCCTGCTATTTGGTTTGGAGCTATATAGTTTGTCGAAAAAGCTCCGATGCTGTCAGAAAGAGAAGCAATCCCATTTGACGTCATTTGCATAACTACTTTCATGCACGCATGATTGCCTTTCACATTATAGAATGTGATAAGAGGCGAACCAGGCGAAAGTAATAAAAGGCTAGCAAATTACTTCAACATTTAGTTATTGTCGGTGGTATTGTTGCGTTGCTCCCAGTTGGTGACCATTAAAATGCAAAAGCAAATTGTTTTATTAGCCCTGGCTGTATTGTGCCTCGGATATGGTTGGGCACATCCGTTGGAAATGAAAATTACCGCACGGTTTATCAGTGCCTTGAGGGATGAAATCGATGAGCCCGAGTACGCAAACGAATCGGTAGTTCCAGATGCAGTAACTGAGGAGAGAATCATTATGAGTTAGTGTATTTCGATGATATTTATTGAAAATATTATTTTAGCACATATTTTTTTCTATAGTTTTTCCGGACGGTGACATAGATGATTTGTCTGGTGAAAGAAAGTCGTGCATAAATTTGGGCAATGACGGATGTGTAAATGGATCTATTGTTGGATCTGGAGGCGATGGTGGCTACCTAGGAGGCGAAGGTAATCCGGGAAAGTGACTTTGGCTGCAGGAAGATTTTGTGATTGTTCTAAATATAAAACGTTTTTGAGGAAAGTAACTAAATTTATTTTTCTATTTAAATATTGGTTTGAATTTCATTCCGCAGTTTCTATCTAGATCTATCTAATAGGCTACTTAAAAGTTCATTCGCTAACGCGGCTTAAGTCGAATGTAATCGATATAAGTCGATTGCAAACGCACAAAGTCTATACACGTTCTCATTAAAAATGACAGAAAATGATACAATTTTTAAAGTAACGAGTAACGAGCAGTTCCTAACTCTTAGTACGAAATAGATCAAATAAAATTTGAAATAAAAGAATAAATGCTTTCCAAATATTGATCGACAAAAGTGGCAATAATTAACAAATTTACAACAGTTTTAAATAGTTTTGTTTAGTGCAAATTGATATTTAGCTGGAAATGGCTGGATGTCATAGCACATATTTATCTTAATCGGTGTTTTTTCTACCATTTCAAAATGACATTACTTTGTCTTTTTACTGCAAGTGTCTTTATCTGCAATGTCGGCCTTTGTATTATGAACGTGGCTTTATTTGCCAAAGAAAAACAAAAATGTCGGCCGTTGTATATCAAGCAAATAGCCGGCAAATATAGGCTTTTTTTGCTTTCAAATATCATGTATTATATTTTGGCATACTAGGCGTAACGTACTATTTTCGTTATTTAAAAATATGTTTTCAATTCGTTCCTTGTATAGATAGGTATCATTGGCATACTTTTCATGGACTGCTGGTGATATGTCAGTTCACATACCAGCTCTGCCAACAAAACTAGCGCTCTTTGTTCAAAGCGAATAAAAAGTGTAACAAGCTAACAATCTTGGATTATATTCCTCCATAGAGTGCTAGAAACACCTATTGGGTTTGGGTGGTAGTAGATTTGCTAAGTTACTAGGTTGAATTTCAAATTGTTGCGGAATGTTTTACAACAGATGTCGCATCGAAAATGTGTTAAAAACCAAACAAATTTGAATAAATTGTATTGCATTTACTGGTCGGTGCAGTGGAATAGTGGTTAGTTGGACTTCTAAGCGAGGGGTCCCAGGTTCGAATCCCGCGAAAACCCAAATTCCAACTTAAGATTTTTTTCACTGCGCCACCTCTTGCAAACGTCTGACAAGCATCCGAGAGTATAAATGTCATTAAAGAGCTTCTCAATTGGCCGTTTGGACTCGGCATAAAATTGTAGATCCCTTCCATTCGTCCCAAAATTAATAACTCACACAAGACGAATGGTTGTGAGAAGCTAGTCCTAGGGTCCATACGGAGCTGTTGCGCCAATTATACAATGCCACTTTTGCATTTATTTCAATCAACAAAGCTTTCTGGTCCGTTTTGCAAATACTCGAATGATATTTTGGATATGTTCACAGCTCTGGAAGCTCCAAATCATCTGAACGATGGAATTCCCTCCGAATTTTGCAATTATAGGATAGGAAAACTATTGAATACACTTACTTCCTTGTTCAACTTGAATGTAAGCTTTTTTTTGTCTTCAATGTATTTCAAAAAAGTTATTTTTAAATTCCTAAATGAAGCCCATTAAATCTACTTCATGTCGATAACGCTGCGCCCTTGAGCGTTTGATTCAAACCTGGAGGGACCACGCAGTTGCGGAAGACAGTGATTTAGATGTAGGAACGTGTTTATTATAGTAAGCCATAAAGCTAACGCTAACACAAGTCAAGTATTAATTGAGATCAACCCTTTTGATTGTAGCACCACCTATATAAGTAGGAAAAAATGGTGCAAGGTCATAAAGCTTTTTCCACTGCGCTACTTCTCTTCTGATAAAAATCCCTGAGTATAACTTCCACGAAAAAGCTCCTCAATTTAGCGGTTCAGACTCAACGTAAATTGTAGGTCCCTTCCATTTATCCCAAAAACAGGAACTCGCGCAAAAAAAATGCGATTGTGAGAAGCTAGGTCTAGGGTTCCCTTACGAACCAGTTGCGCCATCTACATATTCATTTATTTTATGCTGCAACCTTTGTTATATGAAATTATTCTACATCTGAAAATCCTGAAAGTTTGCAGACACATTACTGGCAGACGCGCAGGCAGACTAGTTAATTTACCTATACCTATTCAATAGGCATTGCCATCGCAAGTGTTTCGAGGAACATAACGAGAATATTCTGCTAAAAATAACCAAAAATGATGCCAAGGAACAATGGAGACGTATTTCCCGACTACGACTTCTACTTACAACAGTTTAAACCAGAGACAATACAGAGACCACCAACTCCGACCGATTTCCCGTTACTTAGCCTACAAGCTATATTTTTATGGGGTGGCAAATGCTAAGTGCGCTTGTATTGTTACATAGAAATTTGTATTGACAAATGTCACGTAACTTCAAAAATTTCGGCTCACCAACACGCTCGCACCTTGCATATGCCACTTCCGCTGTGGGCAAAGTTGCTGACAGCGTTCATAGAATTTTATCCGTTAAATTTGAAATTGTTCGTTACGTGTGCATAATATTTTTTTAAGGAATAAGTGGAGATTTTCTTAAAATATATATGAAAAATAAACAATGCAGATTGTTTGAAGTAAAATAGAAATATATTGAGCAAATTTTCTTCAGTTTTCTAAGAAAAATTTACGCATGAAATCGAAGTTAATGATATTCAAAAGCGCAAAATACGCAACCATGTTTGTCATAATAAGTTTTTAGTATATAGAACATCTCATTTAGCTAGTTTTATTAACCAAAGAACTCAAATTATTCGCCTTTTAAAAACATATAATTACTAACCAATGGCATTCAGTAATGTAAAAATGTGATATTCCCGAACTCTAGCACATTTCCCCACGGTTGTCGAGGTTGGCAGCATTTATTTTTGTATTTTTTGTATGTTTTTGCATGTCACACGGATTCTTAATTGACACAACACCGATAGGAAAACAAAATGGCGAATTTGAAAAAAAACTGAGGGGCCCAGCGGCAAGAGGATTGTGAGTTGGGGGTCTCAGTATCATTTGTCTCTGGTTTAAACGACGAACTTACATCTATCTGTAAGCACTTCAGCGTTATAGGTTCACCTTCGCTTGGGAAGTATCTATGGTATATATAAAGATTTCGAGAGATATTCGAATCAGACCACCATTGTCGGGTCTTTTATCGTCTCTCTACCACTGTTAAACTTACTCAGAGAGACTCTCTGGATTTCCCCACAGTTCTTCTCTGGGCTCGATTCCTAGTGTTAACACTGGCATCTATTTATGGGAGATCTGTTTCATTGATTGGGTCTCGACCCAATGAAATCCCAACATCTTTATTCTTCTACCAGCCAACGCCAGACATTGACACAGTATATCTGCCGCTCTGTCTCAGATTCCTCCAGGCATAGTCTACAAGTATCATCCTCTCTAAGGCCCATTTTCCTAAGTGATACCCGAAATGACCATGTTCTGTAGACAAAGCCACCACCCATTTCAAAGTTCCTCAACTCATGCTTAGAACCCTTCTTTGAGTGGAGCAGGTCGGCCACTTTATTGCCATTTTAGCTTGTCTACATTGTTCCACGGTTGACCACCTTCTCAGGTGTTCTGCCGTGATCCATTATTGAATCAGCTGTTCTTCAGTTCCTGTGTTGAATGTATCGTGTCAATCTGTGGTATAACTTGATATCCTGTGCTCCTCTTTAGCAATATAGGAAATAAAAAAAAAATAAAAAAATACATAGCTTGTTTCCCACTCATAACACATTTTATTCAATAAAATCCATTTTGTTTTTAAATAAATAACATTGCAGACATAAAAAAGGGAACAAAAATATAATTACATATTTATTTAACAGGCAATTTTTTTTTGCTTTCGATATCTATGTCGAAACAAACACAACATAACAGTTGGTAGGCACATGTTTATTATATTTCTTTTAAAAAAAAAATAGTAAGTAGAAAATAAAGGAAAACACTTGTGTATCCTTCCGTTAAATTCCATCAACACGCTAGAGAGACCCTTACGATGATTTGCGTTTTAGTTTACCCCTTCTTAAACAAAACTACGAGTAGATTTATACTTTCTTATGTAAATAATTAAGTAAATGTCACATTGAATAACGTCTAGCGTATGCAGTTAATCATAATAAAATGTCTTCGAATATGTATTGTGTGCGAGTTCGTTTTGTGTTTTCATGAATTCCATCACTCCTCCTTTCTTTTCATTTGCTATTATTTATATTATTATACTTTTGCTCAAAAAAATATTATTTACAATAACATTTATATAAGTTAACATCAATTTATTTTAGATTTGGTTTTTATTTGTTCATTCATTTAACATTTAAAACATTTAATAAAATATACTTGTTTAAGTGTTGCTTCTACTCTTGAGTATAATTATTTTGTTTTGTCGGTTGGGATAGGAATTCTTCATCGTTATGTCAGTAATTTATTTTATTTACGTAGACGTAGGTGGTGGTGGTGGCGGTAGAATGATGTGACAGTGTCGTATGCGATTTATGTAGGTAACATTCTATTTATTGGTATTTTCGTGCGGCAGTTCTTGCTCTCCAAGCTTGAATCAGATTGACAGCAAAGTATAGTGTGAATCCGTGAATCTGGAAACCAATGAAACAGAAAGCGTACCAAAGCAGTCCGTATGGCATTCCCTGAGAAAAAATTGAAAATAAAACAGATATAAGTAAAAAATGGGTAAACAATCATATTATATTCTTCAGGCAGTGAAGGCCTGAACTAGTATTTCTGTAGAAAAAGAAATAATTTTTGGTGGAATTCCAGCCGTTCGGGGTTTTTGAAACCTCTTAGAGAAAAGAATACAAACTTCTCTAATGATGAAAAAATAGGAATACAAGAATGAGGCTGAGTCAGTAGAGATGTCATTCCATGAATGAGTTTTGAAGGTATTACCAAAAGATGACATTGCAGCAGATCGCAAGAAAGTCTTAATACGACAATCACTATCTGTATATCGACTTTTATATTACCTTCGATAGCATATGCAGTAACAAGCTGCAGATAGCTAATGCACAATTTTGAGGTAGTGAACGTTTTTGTCTACCTATACTTCTGCTAAATCTCTAGAAAAGCATATTCTTTTTCTGACTGACTGACCTATGTGTACCGTATCACCGACTACGTTAGAAACAAGGAGAGGAATTGTGTTGGAGCAAATGATACATGTTCAAAAATTTCAAATCTGGCGCCTACATTTATACCAATCGCCATAATTTTTAAAAGTATGCAGTATATCTAATTGTTGTTACTTTAATAAAGCTCAAAAAACCGTACCTTTAAAATTGTATATAAAGCACTGTCAATAAAGAACAGAAAGCATTTTTCTCTTGTACAACCACATTGGTGGAAATAAATCGTTTTATTCGCTTTCGTTTCCACATAATTATTGTTCAAGACGGTTCATTGGCATTACGTCGGTAAACATATCAACCCGAACAAAACTACGACATCGGAAGTAGAAATTCGAGGCTGACGGGCAGAAAAAGAATTCAACCGTTCAAATTGGTTGCATCGATTGAGCAAAATCAAATTGTCTATGGCCTTAGATTTGAATTCTGAATGGCACCGTTTACAATTTTCATCAACAGAAAGTGCAACATAATGGATTTATTTTCACTTAAAGGTTTGCGGTTGGCAGATAGAAGAATTTCATATTTAAATAATCGGATCGATCCAGTTTCCAATTAAGAGTGCTGCAAGAAAAATGAAAACATTCAAACTTACCCTCCACAGAAAGATGTCAGCCTCTTCGGGGTCCATACCTTCCTCTAAGGTAATATAAGCCCACACATCACCAAAATAGTAAAGGAAACAATAAACCAACGGCAGTACACCCAGCAATACAATTGCGATGATATATTTTTGCATCTCGCGGATTTTGTTAGCGCGTGCAGCTGATAGACCAATAAATGAGGTCAGCAGCGACAAACACCAAATATATTCCCACCATAAAGGAGCTGGCACTTCAAGCTCTTCTATCTCCAAAACAAAAATATCCAATCGGTCCAGAATGTCGGAGGTAAGCTTCGCCAGCATTACAAAGAACAGCAGCGCATGAAAGAAAATGCAGTACTTCAGTCGAGATTTATTCAGCAAGCTGCAAGAAAAAGACAATTCAACACTTTAGAACCAAACGAACTGCTTCAATTGGACAATATTGACGTGCTTTCAAATCGTGTAATGAAGTGTACATAAAAATGTAAACAAAAACTGGCACAGTGCCAGTTGTTCGTCCCAGCATTATGGGTCTAGATGTGTGGGCCTGATGCTAAGTAATAGTAATATGCCAGACACAATGATTTGTGAGTTGTACGTGGAAGTAGAATTATGTGGCACAGAATTTTAGGTGAAATGCAATTTTTTTTTTGTGTTAACCTAATTTGATGTGGAGCTGCCACTCGTTGCCTGTATTCATAGTCAGCGCCATCAGTTCCAGTGATCATTGGCCCTCCGCGCGATGCCATTTCGTTTTAAGCGTTATGTTTTAATGTTTCTACTGAATTGGAAAATATGTAAACTATCGAATTAACATTTCACTTTGATGTGAAAAACCAAAAAAAAAACGGTAGTGCCACGGTAATCAGCCACCGTCGTCGAAAAAAGGGAAAATTTTCTTTCAAAATTGGGGAAAATTTGACTGCTGTCAAATAGGTGACAGGCGTGCGCAGATATGTAGTGAGGTAGGTGTATTAGATGTGACAGCAGATAGGTACAGGGTTGAGGGCTTGGAATTTGAAGTTATCGAGAGTTATCGAAACATTGATATAAATTCCTTGTCACTTTTGGAATTAAAAAAATAATTTCATTATAAAGAATGTACAGTAGAAATCGTTTATAACGACGGTGAAGGGGCCGAGGAAATAACGCCGTTATAACCGGCGGTCGCTATATCCGACTGGCTTCCACAAGTATGTATATGTAATGAAACTAACCAAATGGAAGGAAAGTGGACGTTATAAGCGAAATCGTAATAAGCTACTTCCACTGTACTAATAAACAAAAAAATAAGAAAATACAGTGACTTATATAGTTTACGAAAGTGAGATTTTGAGAGCAAATTTTTAATTCTTCCTCCTCAATCGAAAATAAAAAAACTAAATTTGATAGGTATTTTGTTTTTCATTAAAGCTTAGTACGCTGCTCGAGCTTAACTAAATTTTATCTCTTCTCCAACTTTTCTCTCCAAACATCAGCTCGTCCTAAATTTTGACATAGAGTACGCCCTTGGTAGGTGTCACAGAAAACAGCTGTTCTTTGAAAAAATATCTTTCAAAAATTGAATTCAACTATTTCTGATTCTAAGTAGGTACTTCTCGTCCATAATTAAAAAAAGCTCATCCTTGCATACTTTTCAACAACAGAACAACAAATACACAACGATCTGTCACAATTTAGCTTGAAAAAATGTGCCGACCCATTAAATGGGCTAAATTTTGACAGACATATGAAGTACCTACATTTTGAAAGAAAAGTTTGATTATTTAGCTCGAGCTGCGTATCGCTTAATTTTTTTTAGAGAATTTTGTATGGGAGCGAAAATTTAGCTCGAGCGTACTAAGCTTAAAGTAGCAGTCTCTTAAAACAAATGGTCTAGTGTCTTGTGAACGAACTGCGAATAAATAAAAACTAAATACTGTTTAATTAATATACATACGGATAAACAGTTTTGGTATATGCAGAGATAATTTATGTAGACCTGGGACAAAATGGAATACACAAAATAGATAATTGATTCGCTGTTCAATTAAGTTTTTTTTTAGATTTCCTATATTGTTTATTTGGAATGAAAAAAAAACACTCCCTTAAATAAAAGCCAATGAGAGGCTTAGACCAATTAAATAAGCCATCGTAACCGGTAATTCCAAAAGCAGCCTTTTACATTTGTCTGAAGACCTCTACTTTTAAAGGATGACAAATTTCTTCCGGCACGTCTTGACCAACTGGAATGGACACATCACCCTGCGGGCAAGTGCTCAATGCTACCAACAGATTCATATCGGCAATAAATTCAACGTAATCACCTTTTTGAGCCGGGCTTGGTTTGCAAAAATATTGTTGTGTGTCCTAAAGATAATTGATTTATTACTGAAAATCAATCAAAAACAAGTTCTTCTTACCTTTGTAAATCCAGTGCACATAAAAATATTCCATACATCATGTACATCATCCTCGCCAAGTCCACGCTCTTCAATTGCCTTCGTAAGGTAACTGTGACAACTGCCAAATCGCTTCTTGCCCGTTATAAGCTTATACGTATAATCATCGCATCTTGTTCCTATCACATCATGAAGCGAACCGCCATCCTCGTCAATGCCATACTTAGCCAACGAATCAAACACAAACGTTGCCATTGGCCTCAAATAAGGTAAACAACTCCACAGTCGATCGTAAACTTTCAAGTGCGTGCTATGCAACTGTCTTGTCTTGCCAGAGTAGAATTTCTCCTTGTGATTTTCCAAATTCCAAAAATTCATATCACCCACTTGGGATCCCTCCGATACTGTTATGCGACACAAATCACCTCGCTGCATTGTCCATGTTCTTGCCGATCGCTTAGGCACAACAAGTGTCTCGATCACCTCACCCAAAATCGCTCTATGCCGCTTTTCATCGTAATTTGCTTTAGAAACTTTTGTGGCTGGTGGCTTATCGTAACAAATTACTGGAGTGTGCTGCTTAAATGTTCTCGGTTTGAAGTTTCGTCCGCACCACGAGGTAGCCATGTTTTATAGCTCCGACTTAAGAACTAAAATTATTTGTAAACAGTTCAACAAATGAAAACAAAGAACGAAATGAAGCTGATTCAACGCGAACTCACTTGTTACTTGGACACACGATCTTGACACTGATTATACTCTGAAATTGTGCTTGATATGCACAGCGTATTCCTACAATAAAAGTTTTTTTGATCAAAGTCTACCATATTGACATGACAGAGCTTTTTAAAACTTAAGAATGAGTTTCCAAATGTCCAATAATATTTAAAGCGTTGCCAGATGTGGTGATTTTCAACTGCGAAATTCAGTTTCAAATATCAAGTCTAAAAGAAAATGTATTGTTCAACAAAAAAAAAACGCTTTCAGAATGCCACTCACTGTCACAATTTTTTAATAGTAATTTCGAATTCGATAGTTACTTCTTAAATTCTTCTTTTGGTGGGTAGATGGTTATGGTTCAGGATTAAATAAACACCGGTCTAACCCTCAACAGTTTAAATGTAGCAATTTAAAAACAGAAACATGCAAAAATGTTTGCGAATAGCAATAAGAGTCACTGAATTGCACCTTAAGACATTGTACAATGCGCTACGTCTCGTATAAGCCTGATTAACTTTTGAAAGCCATTGCAGTACTAACAAAGTCCCGACAAAGCACAAAAAATTCAAATGTGTAATTAAGTTTAGATGGTTTTCGTTCGCTCCCTTTAAAACTAAAAAGTGATTTCATTTCTCTTTCGAAACGGAAAGTAAAAACCAGAGACAAATGATACTGAGACCCCCAACTCACAATCCTCTTGCCGCTGGGCCCCTCAGTTTTTTTTCAAATTCGCCATTTTGTTTTCCTATCGGTGTTGTGTCAATTAAGAATCCGTGTGACATGCAAAAACATACAAAAAATACAAAAATAAATGCTGCCAACCTCGGCAACCGTGGGGAAATGTGCTAGAGTTCGGGAATACCACATTTTTACATTACTGAATGCCATTGGTTAGTAATTATATATTGTTAAAAGGCGAATAATTTGATTTCTTTGGTTAATAAAACTAGATAAATGAGATGTTCTATATACTTAAAACTTATTATGACAAACACGGTTGCGTATTTTGCGCTTTTGAATATCATTAACTTCGATTTCAGGCGTAAATTTTTCTTAGAAAACTGAATAAAATTTGCTCAATATGTTTCTATTTTACTTCAAATAATCTGCATTGTTCATTTTTCATATATATTTCAAGCAAATCTCCACTTATTCCTTAAAAAAATATTATGCACACGTAACGAATTATTTCAAATTTAACGGATGAAATTCTATGAACGCTGTCAGCAACTTTGCCCACAGCGGAAGTGGCATATGCAAGGTGCGAGTGTGTTGGTGAGTCGGAATTTTTGAAGTTACGTGACATTTGTCAATACGAATTTCTATGTAACAATACAAGCGCACTTAGCATTTGCCACCCCATAAAAATATAGCTTGTAGACTAAGTAACGGGAAATCGGTCGGAGTTGGTGGTCTCAGTATTGTCTCTGGTAAAAACCATTCCAAATCAAAAGACATCGGCATCGCTAGCGCCGCAGTAGACAGACGGAAATCAACCAACCCCCAGTCATACAGCTTAACATACACAGTCCTCCATTCGGAAGCGCTTTTGCGTCTCTCACCACATATTCGCGACATGCCTTAAAACATATTAACAATATAACAAATCGATTAAGAAAGACCATAATCATAATACAAAAACAGAACGCAATACTAAGTGTGGCAAACAAGACGAGCCCGCTAAGCTTTTCGTTTCAGTATCGTTCCGAACTTTGAATTGTCGTGATCGTTGCTATCGAATGCCATCTAATAATTTCGGTCTATTACGTTTCTGGTGGATTAGACTAACGGAAAAGGATCGAGATTTGAATTTATTTTTAACGTAATTGAAAGGTATGTGTGATAAAACAGTGAAATCGAACGACAAGAGTGTTTGTGATGAATAAAAATTAAATCGCTACAATGATTTTAAGGAAAATTGCAATTATGAAATCAAATGCGCACACCCCAGTGACATGGTGTATTTTTAGAGTGACTTACATTCGAAAAATGTCTTGCCAATTTTGAGTGCTTTTACGATCTAATGTTGTTGCTAAAACAAATTTAAAAAAAATGATTAAATAAGTAAAGTGAATTTATATTAGTTAAAACCACAAGATATAAATTCTATGGTTTCGGATACTCAATTTGGTGCTCCTGTTTGTATAGGGTATAACACATTATGTTTGACAGAAGGGATTTAACGTTTGTTTTTTTTATTTATAAACTTATAAAATTTGTACCTAGCAGAAAGAATAATAATTCTTGGCATTGTTATGTTAAAGAAATCACAAAAAATAGTGGACATTATGAACAAGATTTTGATAGGAATTCTATGACGGTATGACCTTGTACAAAATTAAATTAATTTAGAAAACACTTCAACTCCAGATAAACATTTTCTTCTTTTACGTATATGATTGGGGCTCTTCCAAGGAAATGTTTAGTGTGTCCTCACGTTTTTCCGAATTGAACTTGTTGCAAATCATATATTGGCAAATCCTATGTGGTGCATAGTTCAGCTTGAGTAGCTCGCTCCTAACCTTAACATTATGAATATTCCATCAATATCGCATTTTTATTCAACAATTTTCGTAATTCTGAAGACTTTGCCCTGGACCACTAGAATCAGCGCCTTTACCGTTGTCTAATTTTTTATTGAGCAAGGAAATTAGTCTAACCAGCAGCTTATCTGTGCTATATTTGAAAAATTCTATTGGCGCTTACATTCTCGAGATCACTCGTCGCCTCTAGTACATTCTGAATGATTATGACTTATAAGGTAGAAATATAATAACCCTCAAATCTCATACACCACTTGGTACTAAAACAAGCGGCATATTTATTTAAGGAGAAGATGTTAATTCACTCATTCTTGTTATCTTTTGTCTTGACGCAAATGACTTTTATGACGTCGTTTACGTGCATAATTTTGAGCACGCTTAGTAAATTGCTACTCTTCCAACAAGACGTTTTCTGGCAGTCAAGTTAATTTTATTTTTTATTCCTCAGTGATGCGTAATGTAGATGGTTTTATTTTCCGATAAGTTATTCGATGACGGCAGATCTATCTTGAGGTCATACACTACCACTTAATCCAAGTCTTATTGTATTTATGCATATTTCATGTAAAAGTCTGTACGAGTATATCACGGAATCTTCTTCCAACCATAGCCACTATATCACAAAATTACTGATATATTTCCCCTCGATACAAAAGGAAAGTTTGTTTTATAGGGTATCGCTTCTTTTAGGTACTTACCTAATGAAATTGTGCGATAAAGTGGAAAGTTTTGTGCGATCCAGTAGTGGACTTTTTTAATTTTGCACTCTTAAAAATTTACAAACTATTTACTTGAAACGAACGCTTGAGCTACGATTACACGGCCATTTTTTTGCGTCCTTTAAATGGCGCTTTGACATCAAAATCGCGTCACAAACCTGTTATTTAAATGTCGTTGTGTGTGATCGCCATTTTTGGGATAACATTTAAATGACTAAGAAAATGCCAGATCAAATGACATGAATTTTGTGCCATTAAAATGATGAAAAAAAAGACCTTGTGATCGCCCTTTAATGACGCCTAGGACAAAATACCAAACTTTTTGGCCTTTGCGTCATTTAAATGGCAGCCTCCAAAAAATGACGAAATTCATTGCATGCCATTTTTATACGCAAATGACAAATGACGCAGCATTTAATAAAATATCTGTTCTTTCAATTGGTGTTTTTCTCGTGGCGAAAGGACGTGTAAATTCACAAATTGGTTTTTATTTGTTTAGAAATATACCTCAACAAATAATCGAATTGATTGGGTGACATATGAAGGACATTGCGATATAGTTCGAGCAATAATTCAGCACAAAATCCACTCATATCGCGACGGCTCAGCCACTTCTTTTGACAAATACTCCACTTTCGTCGCATTGGCTCGATATCAAGATCTTCATCACTGCTTTCCAGCATACATGCTGCCAAATACACAGTCTCCGCAATTTCCACCATCATCTCAAAAGTTCTTTTCGCCATTTTTCATTTATTGTAATATTTTTTTTTCTTTTCACGGTTATTTAATTTAATAATTTGAAAATCACTCTAATGCGACATTTTTTCCTGACGTCACAGTGTCATTTAAATGACTCGAAATAATGGCCGTATAATCGTACCCTTATAGTTAAAGTGTTATGGCAATTTTAAAATGGTTAATGTGATCATATAGAGAAGAACTATAATAATTCATATGTTTTACCATCGATTCAATTTATATTGAATACGAAATAACTATCTGAGATTAAGACGAACTTACATTTAACAAAATTAAACTGTTTTCAATCGTTGACGCAGAGCTTTAAGTTCGCAAATAAAATAATATTTAAGTTGACCAAAGAACAGAAAGAAAAATAATTTTCGAAGTAATTTTTCATTGAAATTTATTTTAAAAACCACTTGCCGTTAATGATATTCTCATGTTAACTTTCTACATAAGGATCAAGAAAGCGGATATAGGGTATTACAAAATCTGCTCAAAACAGGTAATACCTTTCGATATTATTTCAGCTCTAGGCAACGAAATACTGAAAGCATGTCTTCTGCACGTACTTATGCTCATATAAAAGGGCATAATGTTCTCGAACTTAAAATAGTTCAACTAGAAATAGATGCACGAGCGTTCTCAAGTCAAGTCAGCTGCATAAGAATGTGAATGGACTGACGATAGTGTCAACTGCTATTGCCCCATTTCTTTGACAAATAGGTGGTAGCTTTATTGCTTGGTAAATGTTTGCGAATTGGCAATCGATTGAAAAGGTTAAAAAAAATCGTCTAAGGAAATGTGTTTACGCGTTTGAAATAATTGATCTAAAAGATAAAAGATAAAAGATTTTTGCTCATCACTTTGACTGCATATCAAACAGAGTGGATGTGAACACGATTATTATCATTATCGGATTTAATTCGAAGACTCGTATAACTTCAACTGATTTTATTGCTTGTCAATGGGTGGCATTTGTATTATCCTTTTTTAGATGGTTCTGTTCTGCGCAGTAGGTGTGATAGTTTTTGTTTTTCGAGGACAGGATATATTGGTATCTCTCCATTATATTCATCACAAAGTCGAGTGATAATGATAAGTATGTAGTTATTTTAAGAAAATTGTTTGATTCCTAATTTATAAAATAACTAATAAAAATAAATCAACCATAAATTGAACGCTAACGATAATCAAACGACCTAAATTGTTAAAACTACTAAATAAAATAAAAATAAATAATTGGCGCAACAGGTCCGTAGGGACCCTAGACCCAGCTTCTCACAACCATTCGTCTTGTGTGAGTTTTCATTTTTGGGACGAATGGCAGGGGTCTACAATTTAATGTCGAGTCCAAACGGCCAATTGAGAAGCTCTTTCATGACAATTATACTCTCGGATGCTTGTCAGACGCTTGCAAGAGGTGGCGCAGTGAAAAAAACCATAAGTTGGAATTTGGGTTTTCTCGGGATTCGAACCTGGGGCCCCTCGCTTAGTAGTCCAACACACTAACCACTAAGCCACTGCGCCGGGTGTAGTAGTTAAAACTGTTCTCTCCGCTTGTTATTTAGAAGTCCGATTCTGCAAAAAAAAAAAACGAAAGCCACATTTCGACTAAAGATAATTCGATTTTTGAATGTGCCCATTTTATTCGACAGTCACATATGCCAATTGTCAACTTAGACTCAGTCACGAATTTCTTGCCTAGATTTGTCGACTACACTTGCATTAAAACGTGAACGATATAGGCCAATCAAAACTGAGATACATAAAGTCAGCCAGCTGTCAGACTTATGTTTTATTCGATTGGGCGCTCTCAGTGCAATTTTTATGTTCGATTGGTACAAACAAAAAAGAAATATTTTTCAAATTACAGATCACTTTTGCGAATCTGAATTTTTTCTCAGATTTTCTTCAGATTTACCAATACAAGTACATTTGGGTTTGACCACTAGTGGACTTTGTTTACGTTTTCCTGAAATTTTTCAACTACAAAGAAATGCATTCCATAGGGTGGCTCTTTTTTTGCTAATTATTTATGTACAAATATTAAGAAATCAATCTGGGCGCAAATTTAGAATGTTTTAATATAAAGTTTAACCAGTGAATGCAAAACACTTAAAAAAGTGTCGAAAGCTACACATATTCGAGCCGCACAAATAGCTACACAAAAAAGAGCAAGTGACGTTTTTATGTTCGATTAGACACACGAAATCTGAAATCTGAGAGCAAATCTGAAAAAGCCCAATCGCAAACCGCATTACTAAACTAGCTACTTGAACTGCACCACTGTAGGTAGATGACATTAACATTAAAAAGTGCGCTTCGTCACTCTTTAGGTTTTGACAATACTGCTGTCAGTTTTGACCCATTTTTCTTGGAAGTGATATGCGTTTAATTGGTTCAAAATTAGAAATTGCCAAATTAATGTTGTCAATTATAAATGAGAAGTTGTCGGTATCGTATATCCGTATGGTTTCGATGCGAAATATTCGCTTATATGACATGTGTCCCATTGTCTAGTCTATTTTTCCTTTTTAAAATCATTTTTTTTTTATTTTATTTAAACAATTTTACTAAGATGTCCGAATTCGGGGGTGGAATCGCGTCGTCCGTGAACGAGCGTTAAGTGAAGGAATTTATTTTTGTTTTACATGTTAAATCAACTTAATTCCGTAAACGTATAATCGTTCACGGGAGTGGCGTTATTTTTACAATAATTTTCCAACGTAAATATGGTTTATGCACTCCTGTAATAAACATCATTCATTGCACACTTCATGTTGCCTTGTGGCTAATTAATTTTTCTTTGAACGATAGCTCGAATTTGGAAAACACATATTGTTGACACATTTTATCCCATTCGACTTAATTACTGTATTTATGTGGTGTTCTATTATTCGGATAAAAATAACGCGAGAGTAAGGCGCAGAGTCGTTCTATTATTTTGAAATATTTATGGCGAAATCAATTAAACTTGTCTGCATCAAATTGCCAACTTAATTTGTCGGCATTTCAGTTATTTTTAATTAAATTTGGATGCAGATTAAATAAACTCTTTCAATTGAGAAAGAAGATGCATGACTGATATGAACGTGACCATTTATATATTCAGTATAATTTACATTCTATTGTGATTTCGTTTTAATAAAAGGCTTAGTCGCTTCTTTACAGAAATGTAATGCTTTGTAGTCAGTCAGTTGTATTTAAAACAAATACATCGAGTGCGTTAGGGCAATTAATTCAATTGACAGATGAACAGATTGTACATCAGTTTAATGTTGGTGCAGGTGACACATAAGCAACGCACTTCCAACGAATAGGTACATTTCGTTTACTTTCTAATTTTGTTTCCGACAGTTGACAGTTGTTAAAAATTAAGCTTGACATCGATAAATCTTCACACTTAACTGACCAGGCTCATAGAATTCGCCTTTTAATATCACATTCCCAACTCGGTCAATACACATTTGTCTAAAAAGTAATCATTACAGTTATTAGCAACGGCAAGAGTGTAAGAGACATAAGAGTCACCTGAACATGAACGGGTTTTCAAGGGTCATTTAGTGGAAAATAAATTTTCCATTAACGGTTTGAAGAGCGAAATATACTTCAAAAGAAATATTCTACAAAAATGATTAATATTAATTTCTAACAAATTTAATTTTGCTCTCTAATTGTAGGTTTCGTACATAAAAAAGTGATCCCAGACAAAAAGCGGGCTGTGAAATATGTCAACCGCACAAGAACGACGAACATCATTCGCTCGGAGAGCGGAGAGCCTTTTGGAGAGGGTGAGAATAATGAACACCATATACGAGGTATCGGATGACCAATTTTGAGACATATCTAGTTTTGTTTGGTTTTCTTTAATTGATCTTTTTTTCATTTAATTTTTAGCTGCCAATTGTTTTTATTAAACCTTTTCCCTGCAGTAGTGTCATATCCCTGATATATTACAGTACCTGAACTACATAGCTATGTATGTATTAAATTTGCTAGAGATGGCTTTTAGTGCTGGATACACCATGCACTATCTGCTTGTGCCATACCTACCGCGCTAAAACGATTAGTAACATCCTCTTAAGATTTAAGATCAAGTAGACAAACCATAATACCCATGCACTATATTTACCTATACCTAATCGTAAATGCTAAGCAATTTTAATATATTCGAAAGGCTACTACATAAATAACCATTTGATAATTATTAAGAATGAAAACTCATTCACATAAGTCAAACGGCGAGTTGTTTTCTTGATACCTACAACCTGCGACGTAAACAATTCAATTTCATACAAGTGCTCTTGTGTACAGTGTACACCCATCACATCATCGACCTCTTGCCCTCGCCCCCTATTAATCAATTGACACATTATAAATTATCTGAACCTCAAGGTACATTCTTAGCAGAAAATATGAGCCAATGTGTAGTGCAGTGTCAGACAGAGCTACTCCCTTTTTTATGATTAATGCTGTTTCCCATTGGGCAAAAAGAAGCGTCCGAGAGAGTTCGGACTTCGGAATCGAGAAAATCACTTCAGAAACCGTTCCATGGGCACAAAAAATACTCTTCTTGAAGTCAGAATCCACTCAAGAAGCACTCACATAAGCGTAATTTATGTATTTTATACAAGTCAGCTGACAGCAGCCGTAGATTATTTTTTGGCATTTCACCAATACTTTTGTGGATTCAATCAGACGCAGTTTTCTTGTTCCAAAGGATTACAGAATGAGTGGACACCCGAGTGAAACCAATAAAACAAAATAAAACTCACTATACCTACAATTATGAACGGAATTGACTGACGTTTGCGTGAATTGCTTGCGTTATTTACTAAGGGTTGTGCCGGTCAAACGAAGTTTATTTGTATGATTAACTTCAGAATGCAATCTATTTTTGGATACGTGTTTATTTTTATTGTTGAGATATTCTGCATGAGCTATAAACATGGTTAATTTGGTTTCATACGTTTGACAGTTATTTATTGTTTTACGTCGCGTCGTGACAAAGTAATTTTAAGTGAATTACGTAGAATTCATTGCTCCCCGCAGAGGTAACTCAAAAGCGAATCAATGTTAGTAAACAAATAATAAATTTGAAATATTTTATTTTGAAAAAATCAACAATATTTTTTGTAGGTTGATGGCTATCAAGACTTGCAAGCATTTACACCATTTTTTTATTTTTAAACACACGCCCAGTGTGTCATCATTGTTTGCATTTTTTTCTTTATAGTAAACAATAAGTTTTTTTTTAAGATAGGTACGTGAGAAAAATAATACGAGATCACGCATTCTATTTTCTATTCGTTACAACGCGTGCCTTGCAGAAATGCGTTCATCCAAATGAAATGAATGGGAGATGCTCGTGACAGTAGGTACTTATTTATTTTATTTCATTGATCAATGTATTTGCTCTAAATGCAAATGACAGATTATGCAATTAGATTGTCTTGTGTCAAAAGAGGAGATTTGGATGCTTGTTTAAAGTATTTTTGGAAGCATATAGAATTGTAATTTCAATTGTATACGCGTTTTTAAGGACATAAGTTAAATATATTTTTATGCAACTACATGCCTTGTGTTTTTTGGGAAATGACAAATGATAATGAAATGGTTCACTGAAATTTCATAACCTAGTTAATAAGATCGTTCCAAACGTTTTAGATCAACGCCAGTTCCCGACTCCTGTATAACTTCTTGAAGAACCATTTTGGAGTTTTATAGTTTTATAAGAAGGCGAGTACCGCCCGATGCCAAACGTTTTGGCCGATCTTGTGTCATTTATAAATGTTTGAAATACTGGTCATTGCAGATACTAACTAGGGCGAATTTTATATCGAAAGATCATTCTTTAATATTTGCAAACATTGGAATCTTGCGGGAATCGGTTCTGAATTTTAAAAGTTTTAAAGCAACTGGGTCAAGCTTTCAAAGAAAATGTTTTCGGTGATGTGTTCCTTTATCTTTCAATTCTTATTTCTCTGCATTTTTTGTCAAAGAGAAGTAACTGCTCCCTTTCAATTGCAGCCAAAAACGATGGCTGTGTAAAAATGTTATATGTAAGTCAGTCGTTTATGTGTCGGAAGGGAAAATGGTAAAAATTGTTAACTGGATTTATTTTTCATTTAACGAATTATTCCCGTCAATAATTAATTAAACCGCCAATGAATTACAAAACCCACGAAATTGTGATTTGTCAGATAGCTGTCACCTAAGTATTCAAAGTTGTGGCTATATACTTTGCCAATCGATTTATTAATCATATATTTGTTTTTTCAATCGAAATCAATTTTAAAGAGTTATATACATTACGTACAGTTGTACCTATCGGAATGTGATGGGCCTATCAAATAATTAGTTTACGTATTTCGCATACAAACGGAAGTATCTAGTCTTATCGGTCGATAACATTTATCGTTCATCTTTGTAGACAAACAGACACAACTTTTAAAAAATAAAATCATTAGGTTTGTTTGACGTGGTCCCTAGTACGTACTAGTGCCCTAATGCGTTCGATATAGAACTGACCTAGTTCTGGTACTGAAAACCTGTGTTTGAAATGACATCCCAGTTGTACCCTGAACTAACCCCAGGTAATTTGTCGGGTCAAGAATTCAGTGCTAAGTTTGGTGTCATTTCGCTTGCTGTTATTCATTTTTTAACTCATCATCTAATTGCATTATGGTAAACTCAAATTCTGAAATGAGTTCACTCATTTTTAACAATAAGCGGAAAACAGTATTACCAAAAGATAAATATTTGTCAATGTCAAAAACTGACAGACTACAGGGCAACATTTTGCGTTCGATATAAGTCGTGTTTTTTTGAGCTTCGTTCTCAGCAAAGCACAGCAAAGTAAGATTTTCAGCACATAAATACTGCGAGTCTCAAAGTGTCAAGTGAGCGTAGTTGTTGTAATTGCGAGCTGAAAATCCTACTTTACTTTGCTTTGCTGAGAACGAAACTCAAAAAAACAGGGCTATAGAAGCCGAATTTTCAGGATTGTGCAGGGTTTTTGACAGGCGGGAAATTTAGCTGACATTTTCAGTGGGCACTAGTGATGCCACGTCAAACAAACTTATTATAGCACAACTAAATTAAAGGTAAACATTTTTAATTTAATGAAGCAAAACTTGAAAGGATAAACGCATTTTCTTTTAGAAATTCAAAATACAGTCATTATTTTGACAATTCTAACGATATCAACATAGACTGGCAAATATTTCCACGAAAGTCTCAGTCACCGTGAACGTTCAAGAAACTAGTTTAGTAAATCTGACAGACAGCTTTCAATTTTTATTGAGTTTGATTAATCATATGAATGTGAACAGTTTTTTCCAGTTGACGTTTATGGAGATTAGCCGACAAATCGAGTTTCTTGATTGTGTAGTATGTTGCCATTTCGTATATGTGGTTGAAGTAAAAATAGTGAGATTTACCGATCAATCTAGTTTTTGTGGTTTTTTCAACTGTCTCGTTTTCAATGCTTTACAAAATCGAAAAACAGCATCGGTATCAAAGCTCAGGTTAATGCAGTTTGGCAAGAATATAAATCTTGATTTATTTAGACCTCCAATTTATTTATTTATGCGGCCCGAGCCCTTATTGACGAGTTGAAGAATTTATAACCTAAATCAAAGCATGTCCCCAACAAAAAGTTTGATGTCAACCGTTCATTTTAACAACCAAAAAAAAAAACGCCATTGAAACTCTTCAAACATCGTGTTTTCGTAAAACGTTTTCCGACGTTTTTTTTTAACTTATTTCGAGTTTTTTGGACGCGTTTTCAGACAAGTTTTTCGGGAGTTTTTTTAACTAGTTTTCCGATATATTTTTGGCTACGCATATTTTGACATTGCTATTGTGCACTAATACCTCCGATAGAAGCTGCGATGAAATTCACCGCATTTTGGTCGTTGCACTCTTAAATACTGAAAGAAACGGCACGTGGCGAAGCTTATGCGTTGCATTTGACCCAAAAACTCATACAAAAAGGACATCAAAGTACCGCAGTGCCTTAATAAATATTGTAAATTAGAAATTAAAAGCTACAACATTCGGCACATTTTTTAACCTACCTAATGCCTCATCTAAAGTACGTAAAAAAAACATGCTGGCTGTAAATTAAATTATTTTTATCAAAATATCAACCACTTAGCTAGCTTCTGTCCCCTTCTAGCAATTACGCATACGCCTTCTCATGTATTCATTACATACAATTAGCATAAATTTGACAATGTGGGACATGTTCATCGGCCGGCACAACGCTTATCTCTTTTGTTGTCTTTCTCGTTATGGTAACTAATATCCATTAATGTCCGTACTCATATGTACGCAAAGCTTGTAGCGCTGTTTTCTAATTTATCTCATCCATTACGGGCAGTTTTCATGCAATCGAGGTAAACTACACATAATCTAGTTTCCCATGAATTAATTAGCAGTTCAGCCGTTTGCTGACCAAACTTTTTGTCGTCCATTGACGCCATAAATTGCGGAACGCTGTCAAGCATTTCATTTCGCACTTGGAAATATTTTACCACTCCGTTTAGAAGGAGCAAACTCAGATCCATACACATGCCGAAGCTTTACCCCGCTGGTTTTGTTTACTCACGCAAAAAAAATATGCGAACATCCTGAGCAAAATAAATAAGAAGGAAAATATTATGACATGTGCATAGGAGAAGTACCATCTGACATAATATTATGTTCAGCTCCCCAACCAGTGGGCTTGTGAAGTTCCAACGTTCCGAGGCCGGCTGCTGGTCGTTAGGCAGAGAAATCCACATATAAATTCGATTAGCATTACTTCACGATTCACGCATGGAATTGAAATTGAATTGGCATGGTGTGGTCAGCTTTTGGGTGGATTGATGTCATCCAAAACACGTGTTGATGAGGAGTGAAGTTTGCGCTTTTTTAATGCAAGAAATAGGGAATGTTTCTGTTTTTTTTTTCATTTATATTTAACATTTATTTTGACAAGATATAAAAACGCTACGGATCTATTTGTTGTTTTGGACAGCTGTTTAGTATTTATTCCCAGCCATAAGCGATAAGTTGTTCCATCGGTCATAATGCTTAATAGGTGTAAGTCACGTCCCACTGCGAGACCTTTTAAGTCCATACGTAAGGTTGAGTGCAAAAACGGTTTAACAATTGAATACTGCTTGGCTGATGAAATTTAGGTATACATTCTTTCATAACATACCCATTTCAATTTGTTCAATCAACAAACCTTATAAGCTGCTTAGTATGTTTTCAGCAGGTGGTGGGGCGCTTTGTTTTATTACTATTTTCAAGTCATTATATGGGATATGGCTCTTGGTGCATTGCAATTTCTTTTGTCAAAAAGGAAAACCTTTAACTTTTCAAGCCGCCGACGAAATTCTTCAGGCCCTGTTTAAAAACGTCAAAGACTTTATTCTGACCACAGTAGGGGCCCTGTTTATAGATCCAGGTCAAAATTGGAATACTTCCTCCAATCCATAAAGAATGCCACTTTAAAATGATGTTAGCTTATGAACATTGGCTATTTGCCTCCCTCTAGAATGATATGTTAAAAAAAGATTCAGTATACCTTTTTCTCAAATCTTTTTCTATGCCAAAGAGTTCGGCGGTGGGTTTTATGACGTTGACGGAGCACTGCGCTTGCCCCATCGTTATATTGTGTAGGCAAACGAAGTCCGACAGGGAAATCGCAACGTGGCATGGCTGTCTATAGATCGATATATCGTAGGCAAGTTTAAAGTCTTTAAAAATGTTGTGCATATAATATGTCTGGAGTTTCTGTGTAATTCTCTGTCAAATTTTAACAAAGACTCAAAATTTTTAGGTCTTAGACGTTTGCACGTACAACTATTCTATCAATTACAATTATTTTATCGCAAATATTTTATAATATATATATAAACAAATATTTTAACTACTTTTATGGAGATTGAATGGATTATTTTACTTGACAGCGAATTGTTGGCTTTCTCTGGCGGTTAACAGCGAACTATTGTTTTAAAATCTTTAGCACCAATTATTATGAATCTATTCGGGCATTATTTTCTGCTCCCTGGCTAGAGGAATCGGTTTATCTTTTTATAGAGTCTTCGAACACTGCCCATGACATCGTTCTATACCTTTTATATCTTTTTTCTTCGTAAGGGTCGATGTTCTTCCCTTCCTTTTCACTCATGTAGGGATAGGTATATCTCACGGGCAACTCTCACTGTAGCTCTCGGTTTGGCCAACAAAATTGCAAACCTCTATTTTTGGATGCGGCGTTCATTTGTGATTGCAGCTTTGCTATGTCAAATATTTTACAGCGTGATGGCTTGATGAGTAGTATCCGCATGCCAGTGATCCCAGATTGAGGGGAAAAGCGCCAATTTTGTCGCTTTTATGATGAAAAAGGGGAAAACGTGGAAGAAGCTTAAAAATATGGGAAACATAAAAAATCTCTGTGAACTTTAAAGTGCTTAAAAGTTAAAACGTAATTCCATTATAAACAAATTTCAAAGTTTAAATATGAAAGAAAACAGCCCATCGAACGTCTATGTAAAAATTATTGTCTGTCTGAATGCATTCACTCGTCTTGATATTATTTGTCTAATGGAATAAGAAATCATTTCCAATTCAAATTTCAATTCACTTAACTTGTATGTTTATTTTATGCTTGTAAATAAAAGCGACTTACATTTTTTACCCGACTGGACACAGCTCCCTGTGTTATGTGTTTCGCGCGTATCCTATGTTCGTTCCTACGTGACGCCATGTAGCTTAAACGGCTTGACCGATTTTAAAGAGTGAGCTGTCATTATATTCGTATTCTTCCCCAGAGTGTTATAGGCTAGATAAAAAAGATAAACATAAAAAAAATCCCGACTGACTGTTAAAAAAGAACTAAAAATATATGAACAAGACACATTCAAGCACATACATTTAACTATTTGGCAGTCGGATGGTACTCAATACATACATATTTGTGGTATACAGTCACCGATTGTCAATTAGTTAGATATAGGCACTTGAATGTGTCTTGTTCATTTATTTTTAATTTTTTTTTAACAGTCAGTTGATTTTTTAGATTAACTTTTTTTTTATTTATTTTTATTCATATGAAAATAAATACAAATTTCAGGGGAAAGTGGAAAGAATTTAGGGTAAAACTAAAAAGCCTACAAAGTCTTCGAACACAGTGCAAACTTTCAGACATGCAAGGCAGAGGAAGGTTTTTTCACCAGAAATTATTTGGTTTCTGGTGTTATGATCGGCCAAGTTCTATTGTGTTTATCAAGGTGTGGGCTACAAGATGTCACTTCGTCCCAAAAAACTGGATTAACCTGAGTCCAATTCTGGCGATATTGACGTACTTTTTTTTTGCACACGGAAAGAATTGAAAATCACAAATTGCAAAATTTTGAGTTTCAATTCACGAATTATATCTTTGTCGCAAATTACAACGATTTTTTCTTTGGATTGATATAAAAATTCGTAATTCGACATTGAAAACGGCGTAGAATACAAAATTCTGCTTGTTGAATTTTGCGATTAGAAGTATTAATTCGAGCTTCTTTTATTTGTAGTGATTTGCGATATTGTTTGGCTCAGTTTACCACTTCAATGGGTCAATTTCTCAAGCACTACTTCACAATCGCAAATTGCAAAAAGTATTTGCTGATTTACAAACACTGAGTGATGAATCAATGAAATCTTATAATAATTTAACACATTTAAATTGAAAACGTAAAATGGCGTAGAGAAATCGTGAATTACAAAATATTTTTTTGTAATTTCCATGGAAATAACTACCCGATGTGTGGAATTTTTGTGCGCACAGGCAGCCGACAAAAACAAAACGTCATAGCATGTCCATGGTCCATATAAAGAAATCCTTTTAAGTCCTTTCATTTTCTGCATGGACCGCTCCAACCATGCGCATTTGGCTTCATTAGAGTCAGACAGTCGGTATTCAATCTTTGCTTAAATCAGTTCTTGTCGTTATTTATAAGTATAACTCATTCGCAGTGATAGTGAGTGTACTAACCAACAAATTGTAAAGAATTTTGGAATATATCTTGTAAGTACATATTGAATAATACAAAAACAACTGAAGTAGGTATATAAATTCGTATTTTTTTCAGAAGGTACATCTCGCTATAAGAAAGAAGTATAAATTGGAATGGATTCTAAAATATGTAATCGAAAAAGATTGTAAAGGTTCGTATCAATGGCAAGTTATTCTAAATAATTTGTTTGTATTTTAAATTTCAGCATAGACCGAAAAACCACCCCAGACAAATCCCCTTGTCTCCGGACGATATGGCGCCGTATGCTTTTCATGGATATCAGGAGGAAACAAATTATAAAATGTGACCTTAAATATGTATTCGAAAATAACCTAAATAATTAAACTACGAATTTTGATTTGTTAATCATAAGATATAAGTTGTAAATTGAGAATAAAGTTTTCTAATTTCACGATAAAACAATTTCAATTTAATACGGTGATGCCTCAAATCACTACTCAAGAATCGTAAATTGCAAAATATGAAATGCAAATTGATAAAAAAAAAGATTCTATTTACCATTACGAATTCGTAAATTGCAACTACTGAAGTGGTAAATCTACCCCTTTTGTTCGCAAATCAACACTTTTGAGTTGCAATTCAAGACTAAATGGTTGTTATTTGTTAAGGGAGGAAGTCCGAATTTACGAAACAAAAGTGGTAATTTACGATTTATTTTTGCAATTCATAATCCATAGTAATAGCAAATTAATAACTATTTGTGTCAAATTGCGATTGGTTATTGCAATATGTGTTCCTCATTTGATCGCATCATTGACAATAAACAGTAGCGATTCGTGACTTTTGAGGGTCAATATCTTCACTTCGTACAATTTATAGAATTGCGAATAAAAAGTCGTCAATTAGTAAATCCTGAGCTAAGCTCTAGACAAACTTTTCCTGATTCTGCGCTCATTTTTCTTGATTCGATCTTAAAATTGTGTCCGTGCATTATTTGCCAAGACCTATCTTCTCTTCGTATATCGCGGGAAACTATTATGCTCTCCCCGGGAAAATCTTAAAACGGTTGCTTAGCTTGCGTCATAATTCTCAGAGACAATACTGAGACCACCAACTCCGACCGATTTCCCGTTACTTAGCCTACAAGCTATATTTTTATGGGGTGGCAAATGCTAAGTGCGCTTGTATTGTTACATAGAAATTCGTATTGACAAATGTTACGTAACTTTAAAAATTCCGACTCACCAACACACTCGCACCTTGCATATGCCACTTCCGCTGTGGGCAAAGTTGCTGACAGCGTTCATAGAATTTTATCCGTTAAATTTGAAATTATTCGTTACGTGTGCATTATAATTTTTTTAAGGAATAAGTGGAGATTTGCTTAAAATATATATGAAGAATGAACAATGCAGATTATTTGAAGTAAAATAGAAATATATTGAGCAAATTTTCTTCAGTTTTCTAAGATATTCAAAAGCGCAAAATACGGAACCATGTTTGTCATAATAAGTTTTTAGTATATAGAACATCTCATTTAGCTAGTTTTATTAACCAAAGAAATCAAATTATACGCCTTTTAACAACATATAATTACTAACCAATGGCATTCAGTAATGTAAAAATGTGGTATTCCCGAATTCTAGCACATTTCCCCACGGTTGTCGAGGTTGGCAGCATTTATTTTTGTATTTTTTGTATGTTTTTGCATGTCACACGGATTCTTAATTGACACAACACCGATGGGAAAACAAAATGGCGAATTTGAAAAAAAACTGAGGGGCCCAGCGGCAAGAGGATTGTGAGTTGGGGGTCTCAGTACGATTTGTCTCTGATAATTCTTCTCTGTGAAGACATAGGTGATGTTTTCAAGTGATGCTTAAAAATTCTGTACAAAGTTTTCCTCACCCAGTTTTCATCGTTCTTCTGCTTTCTGCATCCCATTTCACTATATCGACTTTTAAGCTATACAGGGCCTTGACTGCTGCACGCAAACTGTTAAGGTTCGGACATACCACGTGCAGGTCGACAGATCGTTGTCTGTTGTTGACAAAATCACAGAACTTTAGTGGTCTTGTACTTTATTAACTTCAAAGTTTTATTGTCCAATTAAAGTAACAGACACTAGTGGAAATAAAATGAAGTAAAAGAAAAAGAACTAAAAATAAAAATGATTCGATTTGATTGTCCTTCGACACCCACTCAAAAGTCGTTGAATTCAAAAAATGTGACGTTTATTTCCCCCTCTTGCATCTACATCGAAAGGCTGTGTTCGGCTCGGATGCGCTGTCAGCAACATTGTCCTTATTTTGTTTCTATGCAGATGAATATTATTTACCAAGAGATAAATCACAAAATTGCTGTCCATTTCTGGTCGATAAATTGAGCAAGCTTTAAAGAATGGACCGCAGTGTTTCCGGTCCTAAATTTATTATTTCTCGTTTTGTAAATTATTTATATGTAAGCTCGTATAATAAAAGTTTTACGCACTTCAAACTGCGCAGTCGAACCTAGTACTTGAACCACCCATTGTTAGTAGAAATGCCTTTCAATTTATTTTATTAACATGCAACTACCCCATTCGCCAGCTTTTAAGTAACTGCTCACTCTAACGAACCAAGTGGCTATAAGTAGGGTGGTACTATGCTATCTGGTACTGGTACTCATGTAAAAAAGTTCGAAAAACAAACGCAAAGCCAAAAAGAAAGGGATATCGGCTGTGAAAAGCATCACTCCGAAAAAGCTCAACATACTATTCAATTGAGAGCGAGACCTGAGACTCCTTGTTTGATACTGATACTGTGCTATCATTGCGCGTCAATAAGAAAGTTGCCGCTAGTTCAAGACCAGTATCGGGAACGTTCAGTAGCAATCGCTGCGCGCTAATATAATTTAAATAAAGTACGCAATTTCTATACAGTGGTGTCCGCAAGTGAACTGTTTATTCTCATCTATTGTAATTGCATTTAATCCAATTAATTCGTATTACTTTGCGTACCTTCGACATTTGTATTGTTCTCCCCCAAGGACATCGCCATCCATTCATTATGTTGACAGTGGATAAAACTCACACTCACCACCATGCATCTAACGAAAAGTTCAGTGTAAGTAATTTCAAATGAATAAATTTCTTGTATATTTTTTTTTTTCTTTGCTGGAGTGGTGTGGTTAATTACGTGCTATAGTTCGTTGCAAATCCTTTGCGATTACGTCTCGGATACTATACAAAGTCCGTACGAACCATTTGCTCTTTAGAATGGGAGTAAAGGATGAATGATATTATTAGTGGTCTACTGTACATCCTGCAGATGAAAACGATGATGGAAATGGGGTTGTATCTAACCTCATTGACCTTAATGGTGGGAACTTTATTTTCCAATTGCGTGATAGTAACTGGCAGGGGATGGTTGCTGTCATCAAGTGCAGGGTGCGAGTTATCTTTAGTTTATGTTGATTCATGAATGGCAAAGCTGCTATAAGCATATCCTTTGGGGATATACACTTTAAATGTTGGCAACGTAGTATTGTTTGGATTCCCTCAGATATATACGTGTGAGGGATACGAAGAGCCGAACCAGATTGTTCCCCCACAGATCTGGCTGCGAAAGAATTTCGCATTACTTATGGTGGTATTAAATCGAAGCTACAATTTGCGTAATAGCAAATGGATGTTATCGCTTAAGCACGCGACGCACTCCATTAAGCAACGGGTCGTACTCTCTAAGTAATTGAAGATTGACTTATAGTCAGTAGGAAATGACGACGCCCAGACCTTCAGCGAAACCATATATACCCATAAAGGACTGCTGAAATATTCCCGTCAGTGGCAATTTTTCAATTGAATTATCCATTTTGTGATGCTGGCGAGACCCTTGACCATGCCCCAACCCCCAACCCACCAAATTATTATAAAAAGAAATCACTGTTTGTGTGTGCGATTTTATGTAAATTAGGGTTGGAAATGGGATTGTTGTTGTGTGAATGGTTTTTCTCGTTTCCCTTTTGAAGCGAAATACAAAGGATTACCTAATTATCTCTTATATGGAAATTGTAATTGAAGTTGGGTGCCAGTCCATGCTGAGAGCAGATATTTTTCTTTTTTGTCAGTAGTGCTGCTATCGGGCAAGAATAACGGAAATAAAATGATTGGCAGGACAGTATGGTTTTATCTTTCAGAAACCCAAACAAGTTTGGGATTATTTGTCTTATGCACGTTGGAAATGATCTCCTGGATGTGGACTTTCAAGGGTGTTCCATAGAAGTAGGTATACCTTTCGGTATTGTTCGCATACACGAAGTAGAGTGCTCTACTATAACTATCCTTTCACCAAGCGGTACAAGTAGGGGTCTTGTGTATTTTTCGGTGGTTGTCACACACGTCAGATTGCACAGCATAAATCGTTGAGTGGGACTAATCTCTAGCTCCAAAGCACTGTCAAAGGTGTATACCCTACTTACACCAACTGTGCGATGAGATATTGGAACGAGGATGATTTAAAACGAAACCACCTGATTGGCATTCCACAATTTTGCCTGTCATCTAGTTCAAGGCATGCATCGATTTTGAGGATAGGCATGAACGTAGACTCAGCTTAGTTTGCGGAATGTCAATCAAGAACTTTTATCTAGAGGGGTTTATTATGTTCAGTCAATTTAAAATTGGGTCATGCAGTGAATACAAGATGAAATAAGAGAACAGGCGAATATTTGTATATCCTAGACAAAGTCAAAGGGTTACAAATTTCTGTGGGTGAAGCCGGTTTTATTGGGAAAAATAAAAGACTAAGCTTTACGCGTTTCTAAGAAAATTTTGATTACTGAAACAGGTAAAGGGTTTTCCAATATGAAGTGTTATTTTGGTATTCAAAGAAAAATGTCATTTTTTGAGATAAATATTATAAAGGGGACGGTATGCCGTTAATAACGAAAAACAACATCAGCCAAATGGCCTCCACGAGCACGCATATCTTTCACGTGGCCCCAAAGGAAGGAGTCGCAAGGTGTTAAATCACAAGATCTCGGTGGCCAATTGTGATCACCTCTTCGAGAGATAACACGGTCCGGAAACTTTTCCCGTAAAAGATCAATAGTTTCGTTGCTTGTGTGGCACGTAGGGCCGTCTTGTTGAAAGTAAACGTTGTCCAGATCAATACCATTCAACTCCGACCATAAAAAATCATTAATAACGTTTGTGGAATGCCCGATTCCAAGGAACGACGAGGAATGGACAAACCTGGGTTTTATTCAACACTTTGGGCTACAGCAGCAATATTCTCAGTTGTTCTGGAGCGACGTGCACGGGTTTTATTCTTCACAACGGCTTGTCCCAACGGATCGAATTTTTCCACCAATTTCTGTATTGCGGTCCGACAAGATGCTTCACGACGACCAAAAAATGCTTTAGTTTTGCGAACTGTGACTGCAAGATTTTCACCATTTTTGTAGTGAATTTTAATAATTTTAATGCGTTGTTGAAGCGTGTATCGTTCTATTTTTAGTAATGGCGTAGTTTCTACTTGTCAAAGAATAAAAGCTTCAAAAGTGACAGCTACCGAAATAGCGGGTCATTCACAATAATACCTCTCATTCGAAAACCCTTTATAAGTAGTTCAGCAAAAGCCTGAGTTAGATTGATGTTTCAACCGTCTATGTCCATCGTTCCGTATTTTGTGTTGTTTTAATTCCTGAATCTAGTCTATTGTAAGAAGAAGCTTTCCAATTGTGTCTAGTTATTAGATAAACCAGATGAAAGTTCGTTTGGGTTTAACTTTTCTTTTCGCAGAGAGGCTATAGGTAGGCTGTGGCACCTTCAAGGCTTGGGGCAATTCTAAAGAACCGCGTTTAATATTCCCCAAATACGTATAAGGTCGTACATATCTTCTTAATATCGATTTTAATGGTTCCCTTTGAAACACCGTCCAATTCGGAAGATTGGCGTCGTCTTGTGTAGGTACACTTCGGCCGCTCAGCTCCTTAGATTATTGGTAAGAAAAAAAGGTTCCCAACTATTCTTCATTAGTAAAGTATATCATTTACCCTTATTTGCGCGATTTTATATTTTATAAACCATTCTAGGTCATAACTAAGTTCCTTTCTTTTCTTTAAAAAAAAAACCCTTGCTAGATTTAAGGCGCTCCCGCATACATACTTTGTAGGTCACAACGGACTATTTAATATTTCGCCATTTGTAAGTATACGTAAAATTTAATTGAAATTATTACCTATTTGCACCTAACAATTGACTGGGCTTTCGATATGCATTGATTCGGTGTACCAAGTCCGAAAACGCTGGCTCATTTCCTGCTTTCAGTGACACATAAATCTGAGCTCTCTTATTTAAAGGTCTAATAAAAGGGCTGTTTTTTGAGCTTCGATCTCAGAAAAGTTAAGTAAAGTAGAATTTTCAGCACGCAAATACAGCAACTACGCTCTACTTGATATTTCGAGGGCTCACAGTACTTGTAATTGCGTGCTGAGAATTCTACTTTACTTTGCTTAGCTGAGATCGAAGCTCAAAAGAACAGACCTAATATAGTGATAAGATGTCGTTTAAAAAGACCATTCTACTATGAAAACGAACTTTACTTAAACTGAAAATATTTCCCGAGACTGCTTATCGAAAGCTTGGTCAACCACACAAATGAAAGTTGAGTCAAGACCTATTCCCTGCAACTTGAACGTCGTGTTCTTTAACGAAAATCGTAAATGTTAGTGGATGTAAAAAATCCGCTCACTCGACAATAAATTTCGTCTTTTAGAAATCCTTTTCAAAGCATCGGAACGATGAGCCTTCGTGGAGGAGAGCCAACAAAACTTTGTAAAAACTTATGCCTAGTGATTGCATTAGCCGGAGATTATGGAGAATGGCAAGACGGGTATCGTAGAAGGAACGATTTCAAAACACATCTTAATCATACGTCATGCGAAACTCTTCTTCGCTCAAAAACTTATCTCTAAGGAGTTTATTGATACAAAGCTTAAATATTGAGCATCACATTGTCATACTTACTTAAAATCTTTGAACGATTGAATGAAAAAGACTTGCAGCTTATGTCGTTTTCCATTGGGCAAAAAGAAGCGTCCGGGAGAGTCCGGAATCGAAAAAAATACTTCTGAAACCTTTCCATTGGCACAAAAATACTCTTCTGGTGATTCTGAGGAGAGAATTTCGATTTAAGTCTTGTTGAAACCACATGCTGGTCACATCCACATCATGTAATTTTTGCACTAAAAACTAGGGTCATGTCACGATAACGGAAACCATAAATTGTTGCTGCCTGACCAGCCGCATTTTCGAAGGAGAATGGTCCCATAATGCATTCAGCCCAAAATCCGCACCAAACTGTCACCCGTTGTTTCTCTAGTGGGTTTTCTGAACTGCGACAATTTTGACGATTAACGAAGCCATCATGATGAAAATGAGTTTCATCACTGACGAGGAAATTGCGGACCGTAGCTGCTAAGCTTCATTATTTTTAAAATGTTGCTCAAAAATGAAAATGCGTTGTTCTTTCGTATAGCGCTCCATTTTTACTAACCCCGAACTGTCAGCTGTCACATTGTTATCTTTTTGCTTTGGCATCACTGTACTTTTAAATGGCGCTAAATTCAAATTTTGCGTGAATTAAGGGACACCCTTTGCAAAAGAATGTAAAATGAACGGCAGGGTCGGTCGGAACTTCTCGTTAATTAGATCTTTAACTGGACCATTCGTACGATTCGGCTCTAGGCTAATTTTTTTTACGTCAGAGCTATCAGTGGTTAGTTTCCTGGGACATATATACATAGGTATATATTTTAATAACGAGATCAGATTTGCTTGTAAAAGCGTCAAATATTTCCATCTATCTCTTTAAATTCTCCGTGCCCTTCTTTCATCTAAAGGTGTTTATTTACCGCCCCTTCTCATCCTTCGCTATCACATCGACATGGCCGTGTCCCGCCACGTAATTGCACATCAAATGGGAGAACAAATAAAGTGAGCAACGCTGTTGCCTCCAGAGTGCTGTTAGAACCGTACTTATGAAGGCTTTGATTGCCTCATTTAAAAGCTCTTGGTTTTGAGTTACACATCCTGAAAGACTAGGAAATAGCTTTAGGGTTTTTTTTTTGTTTAAATCGAAGCTATTCCACCTGACAGGCTTTGTCGAGGTATGTATATATGCCGGCATGAATATATATTCAGTTTTGTGGCCAATTGCATTTACATGCCAGTTTATGTAAAAGTATGACTTTTTATGGAAAACTATAAATGGTGATAGTCCCCATTTCCGTAATGCTCTCAGTGGATTCAGAAATGAAATTTGTGTTTCCGACGCGTATGTGCCAAAAGAAACATCTCGAGGGCATAACTGTGCGTGTACCAAATAATGAGACACGTTCTTGAAAGTTTCCTTTTTGTTTTGTTTGCATTTCTTTTCCAAATTTCGAGATAAAGCAAAGTCTATACGTCTTTTTGTGTTGCATTACATTATCAAACTTTTTAATATGCCCTCTTATTTTTGAACAAGTAAAGTATTTTGTTAAATGGGATTGCCTACAAGGTTTTCATAGGTATTTACATTAAATTTAACTGCTGATAAAGTAAGTATAATGTTAAAAAAATCAAATGTGTAGATGGTGGATCAACTGATTGTCAAGGTAGATAGCTTTTATGACACCCAAAAGGAGGGAATCGCAATATTGGACCAAGAAAACAGCCGCAAAGCAAACACATAATTGCAACAGTTATATTACGCATCTGATATCAGGCAGTCCAATTTACAGTAGCCAGTAGAATTCGCTACCCTTTTATGCTTATGCCACCTTTCAAATGTCATATTTACCGTAGGCAAACTTTTGAGGTTGCCAAGGGCCGAGTTTGTGTTAACATAAAAAGGGTGGGTATATATTTTTCCACTGAAATGAGTAATGAGAAATTAAATAATTAATTGACTTTTAGGGTTGTAAAGTACTTGTTCAAGGGGCGGAAATATGGACCTTTTTCACTGTTCCATACCTCGGCAAACATCTTTATAATATAAATGTCATGAGAAAGATCTTCGGACACGGCGTCGACTTGTAGGACCCTCGTTAATTTGGTACAAAAATAAAACGCAATTAAAAATTGATGTCAAAGCAGCTCTAAATGCATGTTCAGTGATTATTTTGAAAACCTTTGTTGGTCCTTCGGACCATACTGTGACTAGGAACAATATGTTTTTGGGCAATATGTTTTAAAGTTAAAGATTGGACAACTTTTCCAATTGCTGATGTTTAATTGTGCTTCTTTTTTCCTCTTAAGTTTCTTTTTCGAATTGGCAGCACCATCCAGCTATAAGCAATCTGACAGCTGACCTGTGGTTATTTTTGTTTGTAATTTTACTTAAAATATATGCCATAAAGTTGCTTGGTTACTTACTTAGGTGGCGCTGCAGTTCAGGGTCAAGTTTGGCCTTAAGTGGGCCATGAAGTCATCTTTGTAATAAAGTCAAGATCTTACACGGTGGCCCAAAACAAAATAAGTAGTAATAGTTTTGAATAACTTTTTTGTTAAAATTTCGACAAAATGTACAGAACTTTTAGTCTTTAGTCTTCACTTCATCCGTTAGATGGCCGCCATTTTGGTCTTCGCAACACTTAAGCCTTTTGAAGCAATTTTCCAACAGTTTTGTTACAGTTCGTCTCTTTAAATCGCAAAGTCAATTCAATGGAAGTTTCTATAAACCTTTTAAGGTCTGTAAGAGACTTGCTTTCTTTCCTTTTTTCTTTCTTTTTTTCAGATAATCCTTTTGGAAGTAGGCTGTAGCAGTAAGTGCGAACTCAGCCAATAAATGTCTGAATTTGTTTTTGCGTGTGTATGACCAACAGCGCCATCTTATGGAAATCACATGTCAGCATGTAAATAGTGACATTAAAAAGTATCGACAATTTTTCTCAACACGTTCCCCTCTACTGTTTAAAGATCACCATTGGCTATAAATAAATACTGCCCCATGATGTTCTCAGCTGACATAAAACACCAGAAGAGCTATAATGTAACGAAGGTTTAATTTAATACCCCTTATCCTAAAAAAACAAGCCCTTGTGTGCAAATTGTCATAAAATAAAAAGGTACGTCAGAGTATATCTCAAATATGCGCACTTTCCCGAGTGCTTTATACCGTTTCTCACAAGTCCATTTCAATTTATTTGTAAGGTAATGATGAAACCATGCCAAACATCCTCGAAAACGAGCCACTGGCTTGTACCACTTGAATTATTGATTAAGGTACATAATCTACTACCCGACAGCTCCTTAATGCTCAGCCACCCAATATTACAGCCTTAACATATTTAATTTATCCATGTGCATTCCTTTTTTTTGTGAAATTCCACAAAAACATCCTTAAAATTTATTTGAAATCACCATGGGAATTTAAGTCCTGTCTAAAATTAAGAGCAAATGCGAGAAACGTGCTGTCGTAAAAACAGTCGCTCAAACGTACCGCGGAAATTAACACAACACTGACAATAAATGTTTTATGGAGAAACCAAAACGAATATTCTCGTTCCCAAAAATGTTCCCCAAGCGGCATCATTAAATTTGACTTGAGTCGAATTTGAATTTTTTGTTTCCTTGTCCGTTCTTTGTATGCCCTCAGAGCTCTTTCTATGTGGATTTTCTATTAACGTGCTTGAATGGTCTATTAATGTAATTCGAATTCAGATAAGGATTATATCGGATTACAAAGGGAACAGACAGGATTAACATTGATCTTTATTGCCGATTAAGCAGCATTCGACTTCATAGATAGTTTCGTATTCGTCTTCGCCGGAGTGTACATGTGAAAGTACTTGCAAGAGTAAATCAAACTTGAAGTGCTTGAGAATTAATTGAGACGACAAAGGCATTATTATGTTGCACTAAACATCCGACAGTTGTATAGATCATAGACAAATCATACTGATACATTCAACTCCGGCTGTAACTCCCATTGCTTGCCTACCAGCTTTATTTTTACGGAGTGGTCACGATTTGGCGCGCTAGTATTGTTACATAAAAATCGTATTGACAAATTTCACGTATCTTCAAAAATTCTGCGTCACCAAAATATATGAGCCACTTCCGATGTGGGCAAAATTGGTGGCGGTGTTCATAGAATTTTATCCGTTAAATTTGAAATTGTTCGTTACGTGTTGATAGTATTTCTCTTTTTTTTAGTTATAAGCTAACATTTGCATAACATATTCATAAAAAATAAACTATGTAGATTGGTTGAGGGACAATAGAGACATTCTGAACAAGTTTTCTTCAGTTATTTAAGAAAAATTTACGAAATCGATGTTAATGATATTTAAAAGCGGAAAATACAAAACCATATCTCTTGTATGTAGAACACCTCCTTTAGATAGTTTTATTAACCAAACAAATTAAATAATTCGCCATTTATCAATTTATAATAACTAACCAGTGACCATCAGTAATGTAAAAATTTCCATCACATTTCCCCACGGTTGGCCGCGGTTGGCAGCATTTCTTTTTTTTTGCATATCACATAGGAGTATTGTACTACTTTCAACACCTCCGTACTCCTCCTTTCACATTCGTACTCCTATATTTTTTAAAGTCCTAAAGTGTAATTTCAACATTAATAAATTTAATTCACTTCAAATTTAATACAAATTTGGCAGCACTTTTGGAAGATAAAAAAGGGAATTTCTCTCTTTCTAGTTTGTTTTTTTTTTATGATTTTTGTTTAAATAAAAATAAAAATGTCTCTACTCCTATTTTTTTTTTAAATACTCCCCTTTTCTGCCTGCAGAATAATATTTCTCTCCGGCAACGCTGTAAGACATTGCACCGATAGGATAACAAAATGGCGGAATTTGAAAAAAAAATCATTGAGGGGCCCAGCGGTAAACAGTGCTCCCAGACAGTGAAGACTGTTTTCCACTTTTGATTAAATCTTACCTTAAATTCGAGAAAAGTTCCACTTTTTCCCGCTAAGTGAAATTTTGTCTTAATTTTCATATGAAAAAAATTTAAAAAAATGTAAGTCTTTTCATTACTGTCTTTACTAACAAGCTATAACATAAAAATATATATATTAAGCAAGGATCAGTTAGCTAATTCCATAAAAGTCAAAAATATAATGAAAATTTAATGAAGAAATAAAAATAAATTCATAAATTAAATCACAAAAATTCGTACGTAGACGTTCGATGGGCTGATTTCTTTCATATTTAGTGTGAACATTTCATTCTGAGTAAACTTTGAAATTTATTTGTAATGGAAATGCGATTAAATTTTACTTTTTAGCAAGTTTCTCCTACTTTTAAAGCTTTCTCCTGGTTTTCCCCTTTTTCATTGAAAAGGCGCCAGAATTGGCCGTGTGTACTCGGCATAAAATTGTAGATCCCTTCCAATCGTCCCAAAAATAAAAATAAACTCACACAAAACGAATGGTTGTGAGAAGCTAGTCTAGAAGCATTTTTTTATAGATAGTCGTAGTGCTGTGTAGTTCAGTTTTGTGAATGTAGTGTGGTTATAATTTTTGCATCTGGGTTGAGTCAAAGGTGAATGAAATTAGTTCACGCCTTGCTATTCAAATATCAGAGGGTTTTAGAAACTGAATTACGCGTCAGTCCCCAATTATAACTAAACCAATATTTACCGTCGTAGCGATGTATATGAAAATGCGCCTTCTCTGCTGAATAATCCAAAATAATACCTTTCGAGGTACCTAGTTAAAGTGTTTCTCCTTGCTGTGCGTGGGGTGTAATCGACGTAGCAATTGCTTCTCAGCCCTCATCATCTACTGTGGTATGGTTTGTGGTTTGTGGTTTCACGATTTCGTGCTGCTTTCCGGTTATAAATCTATGCTTATACATTAAGTAGGGACCGTCCGCGAACTTTATCCACAGTTTTGCTGTGAAACGCTGATGGCGCTAAAAGGGTTTTGTTACCATTTTTGTCTATCAACTGAGTATAGTCAGAAACTTGTTTATTAGTGCAAACGACACCGTCCTTTTTAAAGGGGCCGGCAGTTGGTTTGTTTTTATAATCTACTCGCTTAAACTCACAAACAAAAATAAAGAAAAGATTTTCCATGCAGTGAAGGTATAGTATTCTTTATTTATTCGTTTCGCTTTCGCTACTGTCTATTTTAATTACGGTCGCGGGAACGACAAATTACATTTTACAAATTTCTCATCATCGTTTACGGCTTTTGTTCGAACCCGATTTTGATGAAATATGAACCAAATAGAAAGAGAAAGATCTCGCTTATATTGTTTGTCAAAAAAAAAATCAACCCCACTTGATATTTAAGAAAAAATAAATCTTAAGAACTATTGGACCGATTTAGAATTTTTTTTTTTTTTTAATGTTTGAAATAAATAAGTGCAGGTTTTAGGATACTTTTGTTTTAAAAATACTGCATTCAACAGAATTATGTTTTCACATATTCAACCGCCTATGATTTCGCTCATGATGATTTTTTTTCTTGTGGAAAAAAGTGCATCCAGAAAATATGGTCTTAGCTTAAAAATAACTGAATAACTGGATTTCAATTCAATCACCTTTTTAACATTTACGTCGAACAATCTGTTAGACTTTCAGTTTAAGCTTATGTCGTTTTCCATTGGTTTCACTCGGGAATTCACTCATTCTGTGATCCAATGGAACAATAAACCACCTTCTGATTGAACCCACAAAAGTATTGGTGAAATGCCAAAAAATAATCTACGGCGGCTGTCAGCTAACTTGTACAAAATACATAAATTAATTTTGTGTGAGTGCTTCTTGAGTGGATTCTGACTTCAAATCCAGAAGCGAATTTCTCTTCTCAGAATCACCAGAAGAGTATTTTTTGTGCCAATGGAACGGTTTCAGAAGTGATTTTTTCGATTCGGACTCTCCCGGACTCTTCTTTTTGCTTTAGTACGCTGCTCCAGCTAAATTTTCGCTCCCATACAAAAATTCTCTCCAAAATTTACCTGAGCTAAATCTAAGCGAACCCATTTCACTGAGTGGTACGAGCTAAATAACCAAACTTTTGTTTCAACATGTACTTCATGTATCTGTCAAAATTAAGCGTGCCCATTTAATGGGTCAGCACATTTTCTCAAGCTAAATTGTGACAGATCGTTGTGTATTTGTTGTTCTTCCGTGGAAAAGTATGTAAGGATGATCTTTTTTAATTATTACATGGACGAGAAGTGCATAGAATCAGAAATAGTTGAAATAAGAGAGAATTACATTTTTGAAGGAAGTTTTTTCAAAGAACATCTGTTTTCTGTGACACTTACCAACGTGCGTCGTACTCTATGTCAAAATTTAGCTAGGACTTTAGCTGAAGTTTGGAGATAAAAGTTGGAGACCAGATAAAATTTTGTTTAGCTCGAGCAGCGTACTTAGCTTTATTCGGTAGTTTTACGTACCTACATATATAAGCAACACTCATTCATTTATTTGAAATTGGGAACGTTCAAGAATCCAGTTTAGTTAGTCTGACAGCTGGCTGACTTGATGTCTCACTTGTTTTCATTGGCATAGATCGGTCAAATTAATAGTTTTTTTTTCAGTTGATGTTTATGTAAGCCGTCGCATTTAGTCAAGAATTTTGTGACTGGACTGAAAACTAAGTTATCAGTTCGTAGGAAAAGTGACATTCCCGACCAAACTAGTTTTTACGTTGAGGGTACCTACATCGAGTTCAGACCAATCTAGTCGACTTAAAACAACTGTAGATTTGTCTCACTTATGTATGTATCCACTTATATATTCTCAAATTTACATTTGTAGAATTTTGCGAACTCCTTAAATGGAAGTGAAAATATTAAGGTTATTAGTTTTGTTTCCATCTTGACGTTGAGGGAAAAGTACGAACAAAAAACATTAACACAGTATTTACTGTATAGAAAAAAGTTCAGCCAAATAATCGGGTAGAAAATACAGACGCGAATAATTTATGGCAAACTTTTAAGAAGAATGTCTCCTCTTTCTAAATCATCAATCAAAAAAGCAAATTCTTGTTTTTATACAAGTACATAGAAGCCAAATACTGAAACTTTTTGTTTAAAGTGATGCAAGGCATGTAGGCAGCTGCCGAATTTTTTCTCTTGTAAATTGAGTCCTCAAAAACTATCAGCCACACATTTTCTTCAACGGAATATAATAAAACTTTCACCGCAAAAATCGCACAAGGCACATACAAATAAAATTCTTCTTAGTATGCGTTTTATATGTCATTATACGATTCGCTTTACAGAATATTCGCATGTAAGTAAGTATTAATGTATAAAAAAACAACATTCAATTAGACACACTCGATTTAGCTTTAGTTAGAACATAATGCGGTCAGCAAATAACGGATAAGCTTGATGTTAAGTAAAATTGAGATTCTTATAGGGGTTTTCTTTGCCAAAAGTAGCTGTAAGTTTATCAATGTCCTGAAGTTACGACGAGTTCATTTGCGACCTTTTTTGCCCGAGTACACAGGCACAGGGTGCAAATTTAGCAGTCGGGAGACATACCCGAATCTAAGTATAAAACTTTCTTAGTGTATGTATTTATTCTTCAAGGAAGGCATTTGTATAGGTAATAGCGTATTTCTTTGTGAGCCGAACGGAAATTGAAAGGCCAAGGATTATTCTCCAGAGAAACGGAAGCCGTACCCACATAAAAAAACTCTCTGATATCATGTACACAGGAAAAGTTTCTTTTTTACATTTTTGCTAAATTACTTTTATCATCCTTCTTAGGACGTGTGACATTACCAGACGTACATGCAACTTTTGGGGTTAACTACGGCAAAAGTCAGCCCATAAGAAATGTCTTCTGCGATGCTATATTTAGCCGAGAGTACATTATTGGGAAATAAAATTACTGGAACAAAATAAATATAGGGCAGAGACGAAAAAATACAGACTTTGGCACACACATGAACCTCTTTTATATCCATAAATGTCACAATTATGGAGGCAACATAAAAAATTGGTGTGACTTACATGTAATCGGTTGACTTTGTGAGTGGGTGTATTTTTCATGAATGCAGCGATTTAATAAGATTTAAAATATTCGAGTTGAAAAACAGACTTGCAAAGTAGAAGCTCAGTTTTTTGGTGTAGTGCTAGAGTAACCCTGATATAACCTCATTTCTTTTAATTTTCGGTGCCATAATAGTGCCAGTGGTCCCAGTGGTAAAAATTCATGCTTTTTAAATGAACAAATTAGAAAGCGAAGGACATGCTTAAAAAAGGGGGGAAAATCAAAAAGGTCTGTTAAACGCAAATTGTTTAAAAATTCAATTAAAACGCGTATTGTTATTACGAAAAATTTATTGTTCATATTAAACATGAAAGAACACGATCGAACGTCTACGTAAGAATTTTTGTGTATCTGAATGCATTCACTGGTTTTGATATTGTGTCCAATGCTGCATTTACGCAATCACTTATTCCTAACACGGAAGAGGAAGATTGAAGGGTACTAAATATTTATGTCTGTTAGGATAGCATTACCTAACGTGACACGTATTTTGGTCGTCCATCTTGTTAACGTGGTATGAATTATGAGAATGTTATTGATTTTGATAGTCATACTCTCGAATGAATGTCAGATGTGGTGTGGCGCCGTGGAAAAAAAAACTTTGAGATGGAATTGAATGAAATAACGGGTTTTTTCGGGAATCGAACCTGTTACTTCTCATTTAGTAGTCCAACACACTAACCACTAAGCCACTGCGCCTTCATTTTTATAGCGATGGCCTACGAAATTTCGCTTAAGCTAAGATTAGACTGTATGCCAATTATGCATATGAATGCCAGACAAATGCCTAGATTAGCTGTCAAATGACCAAACTGTCAGGATTTTCAAAACTGTAATATTTGCCTTTATGGTCATTTAAGGCATTTGTTATTTATTACCAAATGTTGTAGTACAAAAAAGACAACGAAAATGAAAATAAATCGCAATTCCGCGAACTCAAACACCGATGAGAACAAATTAATTCTTTTTTCTTTTTTCCATCAAAAATGCCAGCAATGCCATAACGAAATGTTAATAAAGTGCATATGGGCATATAGGGCTTTATGCTGGCATTCGTGCTTATTGTCCGATTACACTATATGCTATTTGGGCATTTTTATCTGTCAAATTCAGCCTGGTCACATGTGGCTTTTAGGTCATTAGAGCATATGAGATAGGCCCATTACATTGTATGACCATTTTTTGTCAGGAGAACTGTCAGAAATTGGCATTTTATGACCACTTGGCATACAGTCTAATCTCACCTTTATTCATATAAAACAAAATGCCTTCCGGAAGTGATAAACGGACAATTGTTTATTTATTTCATACAGGGTCATTCATTTTTCTTTTTCAAAAGTAAAGCTAAATAAAACACACATAGCTACATTTTTGATGAAAATTTTATCTCACTATAAAGTTTGGACTTTGCGCATAAGTATGAAATACAATTAACAATGTCATTCAAATGGCCACATCGGGAGGACTCGCAGCATGTGATTCTTTTGAGGTAATTTTTAACCACTTTTTCGCACATTTCGATCGGTATCTCGGCCATATCGGTATGTCGGCCATATATTGAGTAATGGTTTTTAATGCGTCCAGAGTTCGGAGATTATTCGCGTGAACACGGTCTTTTGCGTAGCCCCACAGAAAAAAAATCGAACGGTGTCAAATCGCATGATCTTGGTGGCCAATTGACGTCGCCAAAACTCGAAACGCGTTGTTCGATTGTTAAGCGATCCATTATTTATTTTGTTTTATCGTACATGCCAAACACTGACACTTTAAATGACAGCTGAGTTTGGCAGGTGTCAAATGCCAGCCCTACCAAGCGGAAACTAAGAAATTAATTACTAATTGACTAATGACTAATGCTGGTTTAATTTACTGAAACTAATTACCACCACATTTAACATCTTTTAAATTGGAAATAGTGATTGTCGATATGTTGATAGCCGCAACTTGTGCTTATTTCCGTTTTACATATCTATAATTATGGATGGAACATAACTGACACTGTAGGCATCTGATTTATCAACTCATTCTTACGCCTTTATTGGCATTGGCTGTGGACAAACTGATCTCTATGCCCCGGCGCGTGCAAAAATGTGTTGAATACAGCGCTGTCGTTGTTCTGCAATAGCAATATTTGAACTTCTTTTTGTATCTTTGTTTTTTTAAAATATGCGCTTTTTGTTCTTAAAATGTTCCAAGACATCTGAAATACAGACGCACCCTTAAAGTATATGCTATATTTATTAATGAAACTTCAAATTTATTTAAAAATGTTCTTAACGAACGTAACTTCTTTAATTAGTTATAAAGAACAAACTTTGAAATATTTTTTTTTTTGCATTTTTGTCTAATATGTATTAAGTTATGGCGTTGACAAGCGAAATGTGATATCAATTATCAAATACGTCTAAAATGTATATAAGACTTAACCTAATATCACAACTTCCTCTTTAATACTTTTTTTTACTTTTTTACTTTTTAACTACTTTGTGCAATTGAATTGTCTTATATATTTTTTTGAATAAAATATAGAGTACATATAAGCAATTTACATAAGTGTGTTAAGTGTTTTAATTTTAACGCTGATTAGTAGCTCCATACATAGCTATATCGTATACGCTATAGGTACTGCTTTGTACTGCTTTTTGTCGACTGGTAGTGCTGCTGCTTTTTGTCTTCAAACGACAGCCCTGGTTGAATATAAGATGTCACAAAATGTCAGAAATAAAAACAATCTTGTCAAAATCTCGAATGTTTAATATTTATTGCGATTTCATTCGAAGTTTCATTCATTTCTAAATAATAACAATTTTTAAATAATTAAATTATTAATAAGCACTTCACACAACACATTTTGTTTCCTGCCCTTCCTGCCAAAACAAAAAACACATGCACTATTCACAGCATCAAATATTTACAAATTATTTTTTTTCTTTTGAGATTTAAGCAACGATTTAAGAAACGCAAAAACTCGGTTATTTTTGCAACCCTAATCCATATACCATTTTCGTTGTAAAAGAAGATAATTCCAAACAATGAAAATACGGTTTCCTGGCACTAAGCCGAGGGCAGAAACATCCCGCAAAAAAGAAACCGTCCCTTCGTGTTCATTAAAAACTTTATGCAACTTTTACGAGCGCATTTATCTTGTTTATTATAATTTAAAACTGAGAATACCTCACCGCAAAAGTTTTAAATGCATGCCATGAATTAAAGAACAAGGTAGCTCTTGTGTCTACAAAATTGATTTTAGCTACCAATTTGTCTTAATGTGCGTTCATCTTTATAAGTGGTGAGATTAAACAAAACTTTTTTTTTTTTTTGTGATTACCAAAGTTTAAAGGATGTTCCCATTCCTTCCAGCCACGCGATCCCTTCGTTAATAGATAACAACTAACTGTATGTCCAATTTGCGTGGGGTAAACACTGATTGCCTTTTGAACAAAGTTAATAGCGAACAAGTGATTTGTATATATTTCTCCAAGTAATAAAAGACTCATAAAGCAGTTCACATCGATGAACCTAATTTCGATTTCCAATCAAGTGCATACGTCGTTACCTTCAATTGAAGTAAATTAAAATGCGACAATGAGATTCGACATCGATCATCACTACCCCGTGCGCTCATAGACGAGTATTGAACAACCATAGTTACATATTCCAAAAGTGCCAAAACAACGGCATGCCTTCCATTGTGTGGGCCTTCTTTTATATAAACAGCATGGTCGAAATCCCAAATGTGTACAATGAATGTACATCTGCAAAAGGTCCTTTAAGGAAAAACAAAAAACAACAACACGAAAGAAAAAGACATCCGCCAAGTAAACATCTTTGGCATTCAGCTGGGGAAACGTGACCTAACTTCATTGAATGGGGACAATATTAGAATATTATTCAATTTCCTTCGTGACTAGGCATGGGGCATGCAACTTAACGAAGGTTGTTTGTGATGCTTTAAAATATTTCGCATCTCATAAAATTTTACATAAGATCGTCCTTGAAGCTTGATGAATATCGTCGTTTTAATTGTGTTACTTTGAGCAGTCCGAATGCGGTTTCGGTTTATTCTCGTTCATTGTACAATTTATTTGCAGTATCTTCAGTTAGTTAATTAAGATTTACAAGCGCTTTTGTTTGTATGCTGCAATGAATAAATCAATTGCGATTGCGATCAATTGAGGTCCAAAATTGTTTGCAGTTTATTCAGATGTATAGGGTAAATAATATTAAGGGACATGCACAATTGTATTCGGATTTATTGACTGATTGTCTGGAATACACAAAAAAAATTGCCAAACTCCTTTAGGGGCGTTTGCTCATACGACTTTAACGATTTAAGTTCTACTTCAATACTTATAGGCTACTTTTTTTAGGGCATAAACGTTCACATAAAAGTTTATGTTTCACTTAAATTCGCTATGAGTCGTAGCAGCAAACGGCCCTTAAACACATAAACAAATGTATTTATTGTGAGCGTTTCAGAAAGTCCCTCGTTAGCCATATTGGGGTGAACCTATAGACATGGCTAGTTTTCTGTTTGTTTTTGTTTTTCTGTAAAATATTTAATCCACATGTCTTCTTGTAAACACATCTTGTTTCTTCGTTCTTCGTACTATATTGTTATACAGAAATAGGTCAATCAAAAATATTTGGTATCAATTTCCAAGTGTATCAATGCCAAGCACGTACTAAATCTACAAACGGCGCATCATCTATATACATATATCCTTAACAAGACAAATAAGAAGAACGCGTCCTCATTTGGTGGGAAATCAGCCACAGCCGATAGCAACGCGAAACACATCATAACTTATGGCATACGAAGCGTTAAAACGAAACATACGCTCGACTTCGTTTGTAGCGAAATTGGTTTTTAATTCGAAATTTCACGTGTCAAGTATCACACCAGTGATTGATGGTATTTTAATATTTCGCAACGATAACAACGCAGACATGTTATGACACTCAAAATGAGGTGCCTAAAGTTGCTTGCGATAGATTATTTCTCATGAATAAACCCCGCCCTCGTCATTAACTTGGTTTTGCTTCAGAAAATATGGCTAAGATGCTGTGAATATGCAAATGCACCCCTCAAAGGTATTAGTAATCGAAAAATTTTCAACTGAATTCGCTGACTCCGCATGTCAGTAAACCTCATTTACAAGTTTCTCGTTTTGTTATTCTGAAGTTAAGGAGTTTAAAATGCAATAGAAATTCATTTACCAAACACCCGATGTAAACTAAACGAGAGGGGATATCCTTGGCTGAGCACAGACAAGAGAGTCTATTACTGTGTTTGAATTTAAGGAAGAGGCAACGATGTCTTGCGGACACCCTCTGATAATTGTCTTGGCGCATTTATTACATATCGTCTTCGCATACATTGTACGATTTTTGAGCAAAATCTTAAAATAGAGAACACTATACGTTCACTAGGCGAGTTAAAAGTCAAAAGTAAAGAATTGAAAGCGAACTCTATGGCGACGAAGGTAGCTATTAGAAATTCCTTTCTCTGAAGCACAATCTACCAGCGGTTACCACACTGAAAGGAATGTTGCATCGTAAAGAGTGAGTGACTTCTGCCTTATGCCAGTCTTCCCATGCATATAATCTGCAAAGCATTCTAATTAAAATAAAGGATAAACTAACCTTAACCATTTATTCACTCTCTTGGCGAATAAAAGTGATCAATTTTATGCTGTATCCGGACGGCTCAAATTAAAAGATTTTTCAGGGAAATTCCACTTTAAAAAACAGGGACACTTTGTAAGGTGTCGTTTTTCAGTAAAGCTGTCACGTCACCTTATATCCATGGGTGCGTTTACGAGTCGAAAATGACACCGCTTACAAAAAATGTTTACTAAACTAAATTCGTATTGACAAATGTCACGTAACTTCAAAAATTCCGGCTCACCACCACACTCGCCAACAAATTTAAGCCACTTCCGTCCGCTATGGGCAAAGTTGTTGGCAGCGTTCATAGAATTTTATCTGTTTAATTTGAAATTGTTCGTTACGTATGGATAGTATTTTTTTTTAAGAGTAAGTGTACATTTGCTCAAAATATTTATGAAAAATGAACAATGTAGATTGGTTGAGGGAAAATAAAAACACTCTGAACAAATTTTCTTCAGTTATTCAAGAAAAATTTACATGAAATCAATGTTAATGATATTCAAAAGCGGAAAAGACAAAACCATGTTTGTCCCAATATGTTTCTTGTATGTAGAACATCTCCTTTAGATAGTTTTATTAACCAAACAAGTCAAATTATTCGCGTTTTAACAATTTATAATAACTAACCAATGGCATTCAGTAATGTAAAAATGTGGTATTCACGAACTCTATCACATTTGCCTATTGTTCGCCGCGGTTGGCAGCATTTTTTTTTGCATTTTTTGTATGTTTGAAATGTCAACTGAGTATGCAGGCAGCATTTAGTTGACTAAATTTATCGACTGCCCCTACATTGGTAAAGTGAAAAAACTATTCAAGTGACCAATCTGGGCCAATAAATACCGTCAGCTGTCAGACTTATATTACTAAACTGGATATCCGAACGTCCAACTGTATTGAAATGTTTTACTAAAACTAAGGTTATACGGTATGCTAATAATGCATATGGATGCCAACAGGCAAATGACCAGATTAGCTGTCAAATGATCAAAATGTCAGGATTTTCAAAACTGTATGACAAAAGTAGCAATATGGGCATATTTTCCTTGACGGTTATTAAAGGCATTTGTTTTTTATTACTAAATGTTGTAGTACAAAAAAGACAACGAAAATGAAAATAAATCGCAATTCCGCGGACTCAAACACCGATGACAACAAGATAATTATTTTTCATTTTTTCCGTGAAAAATTCCAGCGATGCCATAACGAAATTTCAATAAAGTGTATGGCACTCGTGCTTATGGTCACTATATGCTATTTGGTCATTTATCTGTCAAATTCAGCCTGGTCATATGTGGCATTTAGGTCATTAGAGCGGCCATATTTTGACAGGAGAACTGTCAGAAATTGAAATTTTATGACCACTTGGCATACAGTCTTAAGGACTCAAATCTTATTGTATGCATCCAAAGTGATTGAAATGTTTGTCATTATTATTTTGGAATTGCGGCTACGAAATACATATATCTCATTGTCATTATGCATTTTAACGATAAAACTATACTATCTCGGGCAATATTGGCTAAATTCGCTCACCGCAATGAAACATAACCAAAAAGTGCAGGAACAAAAAAGTGACAATCTAAGAGTTGATAAGAGAGTTACTCTGACCAATAATTCACAACCAATTATTTTATAAACAGAAATTGTCAGGGAAAGACCCCGCGATCAAGCGGGAATCGTTGTTATTCCAAAGGAAACAAACTGGTTTCGTCTAGTTTCTGATAGTTTGTTATCAATCGTTGGTATTGGTATTTGCTGACAAATGCAAGTAGACAGAAGAGGAAATGCAACTTGCAATTTTTATTAAACCATTATAATCGCACCTCTGTCAATCTATACCATTGTCAGTTTTAGTCGAAACCCTGGAATCCTTAAAGCAATTTCGAGAAAACTCTTTTTTTTTGGGTAAAATATCAAACTGCCGTATTTTAGTCTCGACTTGGAATTTACGGAAGCTCATAATTGCGAATATTGTATGTATTTAAAATATAACCACTGTGAACTACTAAAATTAAGAGTTGAAAACATAATTGTTTATTGTTACGGCCCAATGTTACTCGACGCGGCAAAGACTTAAAACATCAGTATATTTTCTGAACACGCTCCGTTCAGAGTATGCTCGATGTGCTCGATCCCTACAAAAAGGAGACGACTCTTAACAATGATAATAAAACAAATACCCACGTATTAATAAATAAATGTACACGATGAAGTTTGTCAACAGACTTCACTTAGCATACAAAAATATATGACAATGAGTAAGAAGTTGATAAGTTTTACACAGCGTTTATTAAAAATGGGAAATAGTTTGTAACAAATCGAGCAAGAGGCAACGAAACTAACATGTTAGTATATATTTCATCTATATTTAAAAATGAAACTAATCAAGTAGTAATTCTAAAATCGGTACGGATATATAGGCTGTAATATGAAAACCAAAAAAATAGTAGTAAACTCTAATTCGAATGACCTTTTGTTAATGGCCTGTAATGTAATTTCTTTGCTTCCAAGTGGTGACTGATAAATGATGATATCGTGGACATTGTCTTGTTCTTAAAACGGTCGGCATTCATGAACTACTCCCCCACCAACTCAGTTATCATTTTTGGCTTAGTTTATGGCGTAAATTTAGTCGACGTCGTCGTGTTTTCTTACACCATTCATTCCCTATGAACTTTATCGATTTCCATTGTGGCTATTTACGAGCAATAGATACTTTTATAGCTTCACTCTGTGTCTGGCAGACGGTTCCCCAGCTATTAAAGTGCTTAACTTCAGTGAAAACAAAAACAAAATGGGTCACAAATTACTTGTCGGTCGACACAAAGGACAAACCATATACAATCCACCCTCCCAACTTAGCCCCAGAATATATTAGAAGTTACCAAACCAAACTAATTATATATTGTTTGTACTAAATTACAGTATATCACGTGTTGGTCATTTCATGCCATCAAATTTTGATGCTTTGAAACTCCCGAGCTTTGGCTTGACTTATTTCTTTTATATCCTTCATCATTTAAATTTTGATTTACTTAAACTAAGAACAATTTGTTTGGGTCCTTCACAGAAATATCTCGTGAATACAGATAAGAGTGGAGAACTTACTGTCACAGTTCAGGCAAGTATTTTCCTATCAGCACGCTGCCATAAAGTGCTTTGTGGTGTGTAAACGGTTTCGTTAATTCTTACAGGGTGACTTAGCACAACAAGAAAAGAGGGCAGTATTCATCACAGTCCACGACCTGGGATGTAATCGTAAGTAATCATTTTAAGTCTATTCGATTAAGGTCCCAAATTGCAATTAAGCGCAACGCGTACGTGTGCCTTAAAACTTCGCCCTAGTGCTGTAATGTGGCTCACACTAAATTGCGTATTTATTCGTTCACATGGACATGTTTTCCGTTTCAGATAATTCTTTTCAAGAATTCGTCAATAGTCCTTGCATGACGGAAATTAAGGAGAGATCATGTTTTATTCACATTGATGTTCCCGGACATGCTGACGGGGCTGACGCGCTACCGGAATCGTAAGTTTTATTGATTTCCTTTTAAGGAGTATGCGGTTACAAGTTTTCGGATAGTTTTCAGTTTCCGTCCCTGCAGACCTTGGGCGAAGACCTAGTCACTGTGCTGGACTTTCTACATGTAAAGTATGTAATTGGATTGGGCGAGGGGGCTGGGGCGAACGTATTGGCTAGATTTGGATTAGCCCATCCGTCCAAGTTGTTGGGCTTGATACTTATCAATTGCACAGGAAGTGCCGCCTCTGTGCTACAGTCATTCAGAACAAAGGTATGGGTTGGGAAATTATTTCATTATGCGGAGGTGGGTTTCTAATTAAGTCTTGGATTTCAGTTTATAACCTGGAAGAACGATGAAGTTGCTCAATCAGCTGAGAGCTTCCTGATGTACCACAAATTTGGACACGTAAGTTTTGAATTGACAAATTGCTTGGTAAAATTGAAACTATTTTGTGGATTTTTAATAAATTTCTTTAATGGCTCGATGTGCGTAGATTTGGTTTCTGTTCACGGAAGCAATAATCATTTTTAGTGGCAATCAGGCTTATTTTTCGAACACACAATGGCGACATTTTCCATACAAAATATATAAGGTGTAGGTTAAAAATGATTATTAGTAAAGCTAAGTATCCTGCTCGCGCTAAATTGTATCTCTCATACAAAAATGTCTACATAGATAAAATTTAGCGAGGCAGTTTAGCAAAGCAGCATCCTGTTCGCTCGCTAAATTCTTAACTTTATACGGATGGACCGATGACAAGTCTCCACTCATTTAGCTCGCGAAATAAATGTCCAGTACATTAAATCGAAGATAAATGTTGACAGAAGAAAAAGGAGGGAAAAGTGTGTGTTGTGTGATTACTATAGATTTTTCGGGGGAAACCGCAGAGTACGTTAGCGTGATAAATAACAAAAAAAAAACGCAAAACCAAAATACAAAATAATTATTTAGCGAGCGGACAATCGAAGTGGAGACTAGGGACGCTAACATTTAGCGCGAGCAAGATACTAAGCTTAAGGCGCTATATGTACATGTCGAGGTTAATTTATTTCGTGGTTTCACCTGTCAAACTCAGCTGACAGATGTTTGCCATTTACGGTAATGGATCGCTTAATAATCGAAAAATGCGTTAAAATTATTACTTACTACAAGACTGGGCAACAAGCCACACAACACAACCAATTGTGGCTTTATTGCATGAGAGGTTATGCCATTTCACGTTTTGGCGACGTCAATTGGCCACCAAGATCATGCGATTTGACACCGTTCGATTTTTTTCTGTGGGGCTACGCAAAAGAACGTGTTTACGCGAATTAAAAACTAAAGTTATGGCCGACATACCGCCCGAAATGTGCGAAAAAGTGGTAAAAATTTACCTCAAAAGAATCGCATGCTGCGAATCTCCCCGAGGTGGCCATTTGAGTGATATTGTATTTCAGACTTAATGGCAAAGTCCAAACTTTATAATGAAATAAAATGTTCATCAAAAATGTATAGCTGTGTGTGTTTTATTTAGCTTTACTTTCGAAACCGAAAAATGAATAAACCTTCCACAGGTGAACGGTTGCTTCTGTCTTACCTTCCTACCGGCCCTGTACTGCTTATAAATCAGGGTTTGATTCAAGATTGTTCTTTGGTGCAATGAGGTAAATATACCCTAAAGTATGCCTCAGGAGATGGACGCGTACAGATTATTTTTCCAATCAGTTTTGAAGAATTGTATTTTTCGCAAAAACAGAATTTATACAACTTTTACGTTAGGTAGACATTAGCAACATTTGACTGACACTGAATTTACAGTAAGGAAAAATGAATTTATGATTTTACAAAGGCTTTCGTATTTGTACCGAAATATATTTCCAACTCAGTTTTTAAATTTCTCTGTGGTATTTCAGCAATTTCATTTCGAATGCTGTCCATAAGCATTAAGTATGCGATTAGCTTGCAAGTGTTACCTTTTGCTTCTTATGTAATTCTAGAAAAAAAAACAAGATGAGTAAAATCAGAGGCTTTTGGGGGCAAGTCAAGTACGCCATCCTCTTCAATTATTTGGGCGGGAAAAATTTATCGGAAAATTTGCGTCATAGCTCGACTTGTGTGTGATGTGACACCAACTTTTTAAAACCCCAAAATCTGTAGGCCAATTGATGCAAATCGAAAAGAAAGTTTTTCTGCGAAAAGAAAGTTTTCCAACATGTCCCGATAGCTGTCACTCGGTTCAATATTATTACCTATTCACAATTGGACAGTTATTTAAATGAAATATTTTAATAATTTCAACACGTTACTGCGACGTTAACTTACCCATATTAACCCTAGTAGGCTAATGTTGCTGACTACGCGTAATAAGCTAAACATTCGTCGATTCGACGATCTGTACTAAAATATGTTCTTTTAAGCTTTGTTTAATACATATGTTTTTTTTTTTTTTTCTGAAACATTAAGATTGTATTCCCAAATAAAAAACTTGATTTTACTAAGTATATTCTTCATTTTTTTATTATTAAGCAGTCTTTTAAAAAACGCAGCATTTTTCAGTCTAAAATGAACATGTCTTCACAATATTTAAAAAAAAACTGAAAAAAAAACATTCCTTATTTGGCAATATAAAATTTATAATAACAGGCGATAACAAAAAAAATAAAGGAACTAATTTTTCTTTGCGCAAAATTCGCAAAAGTCAATTCGATGTTGACCACAAATTCCAATATTGCATTTAAAAATATAAATATAATTTACCTGCCGGACACAACAGTCTTTCGCAAGAACGCATCGGCGACTGAGTTAGTTGTTGAGCATAACTTACTATGTGCCCGCGTTGAAAAGAGACAGGAAAATTAAGAATGCGACGTCGTCGAATCGACGAACATTAGCCTTCTAGGGTTAAACTGTTATCGACCAGTCTCTACAACTACTGGCTAATGTCATCCAAACCAAAATGGCGGCCAAACAAAATCGACCTGTCACATAAAAAGCTAACGCAACCTCTATCAAGCCATTAAAGAAAATTTTAATATAAGCTTAACCAACTACAACAGACAGCCAGTTAAATAAAATTAAATATATTTTCTTTTTAATCATTTTCTCGCTGCCTACTTAACAAAAACTAACAACATTAACACACGCGTTTAATTTTAATGTACACGAACGCAACTGCAGTGTATTGAGGTATGATATGAAAACACATATTATCTAAGTGACTTTTATTTATTGGTATTCCTTTTGTTAAATCTAACTGACAAAAAATTAATCTACACATTACGTGCAATTATTGTTAGAATTATTGGTCAAATTGGTTTCAAGTCTTAGTTTAAAATGTTTGTCATAAAAATTCGTTGAAAACATGTGATTTAAAATTTGTTTATATTTATTATCCAATTCAAACACACTCACACACTTTATACTCTGCACATCTTTTTCATTATTCACACAAAATCATTTCCAACTCGTGCTATCTAAAAACCAGCAATTGGTTGGCGATAATCCGGATAAGGACAAGATTGTAACTGAGTATCAGAAACGGCTTAGAAGCTCGCTAAACTGCAAAAATGTTGGACTTTATGTTAAGGCATTTATGAGGTTTGTTTAAACAATCGAAAAATTCAATCAATATACTGTATTCTTTTATTTGGGTTTGTAGTCGAAAAGATTTATCCCTGAAAGGATGCAAAGTGGATGTCATCTTAATAACTGGAATGTTAAGTCCCTATGCGCAGATGGTGGAAAAACTGCATCGGGATGTTGAAAAGGAAAAGGTTACGATGTTGAAGATCGAGCGCGCTGGTGATGTTCTGGCTGATGCGGTAAGTAACTGGAAAACATACCAATACCAATACGGCATTATATCAAAACTGAATTTTATGAAATATGGGCCAGCAAAATGTGAATTTCCGTAGGAAATCATCGCTCTCACAAACGGCAAATTATAAATAAATACTACTCCGTGTGCAAAACAACGCAATAATTTAAAAAGAAATTCATGTATAAATCCATTGACAATATCATTTTTTTTTCAGCCGGCAAAAGTTGCTCAATCAATTTTGCTGTTTTGCAAAGGACAAGGTCTGCTTACATCTGTCATTATGCCCGGCGTGGATCGGTCCAGAGCATTCTCCACCAGCTCAGGTGGATCCACTGATGGCACAAATGGCAATCGTAAGTTAGCACGTGGAATTTCAATGGAAGAATACGACAAGCCCAACATTCGTCGCCTAAGTGTCACAGTTAACAATGAACTTCCACCAATCCGGAAATAAGACCAACAACAAAAAACGAAATTAATAATATCACATCTAAGTGCAAACTAAAATCGAATAGGATTGTTGCCAAATTTACAATGATTCCTAGTTCCAAAATAAATAAATCAATTAATGATTTCCAAAAAAGGAAAACAAGTACCAATATTAAGTATCTATAGTAGCTTGTAAAGATCCATTCAGCCAATCACATCAATATAATGAAAACTGTCTACAAAAATTGTATACCTCCGATTTATCAGTGTACCTATCTATACTCACTCACAGCTTAAGTGGCTACTGCTATAACAATGAAAACAGAAACAAAATAAAAACAATTTACAAACACATATTTACATAGAACTTGTTATTATAAACTATACACAGCAGAATGTATTTTATACAACACAAAGGAAATCAATTTACTTAAGTGAATTAATCTCTAAATAGTATCTTAGTGATAGAATGCACAAACTATAGCACTTTTTTAAAGGACTTTTGTGCAGAGAATAATGTAAACGAATATTAATTCATGTAGGAAATTATTATTATATTTAATAGAAATAAAAATTGTGTCATTTTCATTGTAGAAGATTTGCTAAATTATTTATATATGTTTACACAAAGTTATATTATTGAATTTACATTTACAAAAATAATACAAAATAAAAAATACTTACCAATATCGCTCTATACATATTATTAAGTAGTAATGTTGAATGAAATAAACTAAAGAGATGTAATAAAGAATAATTATTCAAAAAATTAATATTTGTTTAGGACGAGTGTAAAAAAATTGCAATGGTAAAAATTATCAACGCATAGGTAAAGATCCTCAAAAGCACATCCCCAGAAATGTTTAAGTCGACAATAAAAATATGTTAAGGGACTTGAACTGAAACAGTAACAAACTGTTGGGCTTCGGACTTTTCACTAGGATTAGGCCACATGCAAAATATTCAAAAGAAAGCAAAAAATTAATAAAATGTTTACATTTTATGGTTTTCAAACATTTATTTATTATGTTTTTCTACAATAATAATGAGTATGGCCGCCATTTTTCGATATGACCTCTATAAGACGGTTTGGAATAGAACCATAGAGTTTGTTTTAAATAATTAATAGAAATTTGGGCCCAGGCATTACGAATAGTTTCGATTAAATTGTCCTTGTCTTGAAAAGGTCTGCCGCCTTCATACACTTTACGAGATAACCATGCCCAAACATTTTCGATTATGTTTAAGTCCGATGAATAGGGCGGCATGGCAAAAGTTCCATGTCTTCAGATTGCATCCAACTTCTAACAACCCTGGAGGTGTAGATAGGGGCATTGTCTTGTTGGAATGTCAAAAATTGGGGGCCCGACAATGTTTTACACTTTTGGAAAACTCCAACTCGATTGTGCCATAGTAGATAATTGCTCCCCACACCATTACACCTGATGTATGGCTGTGATGTCTTGCCAAAATAAGGTTTTCCTTTCTTAGATCATGGAAATAACCATCGGGGCCATCAAGGTTAGAATTTTGTTCATCCGAAATAACAACGCGTTTCCATTCATTGCTCCAAGCAACATGTTCTCTTGCAAAATTCATTCGATGCTCCTTGTGTACTTGCCTCAAAACAGGTTTCTTTCGGAGCGACTCGTCGCCGGACTACTCCAGTTTGGCCACGATTAAAGATCGTCCACCCCATCAGCAACATCCGTCAATATTCGTCAATCTTATTACAAAGCCCAACCAGGAGGAGCACCGAACAAGTAACCCCAGAAATGCTATGGACCCATCCTACTGAAGTGGCCCCTTTCCCCGAACTTAGAACTAAATGCTAATTGACGAAGAAACTTGAAGTTGTTACACCACCAACATATTATAACGAAAGGGCTTTTTGCTAACGATTTAGAATACAATCAAAATTGTTGCCTTTGCACATATTATCATCATTCTTAATAGGCCTTTTTTATCATGCTCACTGTTCCTATTCATCCAACGTAGAAGTCTCAGATATGGGATGTTCGAATTGATTATTTTTGTATTTTGTAATGATACGGAAATTAAATTTTTAGAGAAGTCGATGTCATAAAAGAAATTAGAAAGGATGGTGCGCTGTCATGTCGAAAGGAAGCACAAGTCAGCGTTTTTTTCTTTTTTTAATTTCCCCTCTTTTACTTGTCAAAAGCTCACCAAAACTAAAAATAATCAAAAAGAAAATGAACGCGTTGAACCATAAATTTCAAAAATGTGAATATTTGTAGTCGGGAATTTTTGTAACTTGTAATATTTATATGCAAAACTTCTCTTCCTTTCCTACTTACATCCATAACAAGCACATAAATGAAATTAAATAAAATGTCAGTTCCCTTACTGTTGAATTTTAAAATTTTTATGAATTTTTACTCAATGCTGTTCCCTATCTCGGAAAATTTGTAAGAGAGAGCTCCATCGAGAAAGTAAGATATCACATGTCACTAGTATTAAATAGACCGTTAGCTCAGGCAACGTACAAGAAGTTGCTTACAAGCTGTTTTTCGTGTTACTATATGGGAAAGTATGTGTGCCATGTTAAAGTAAATTAGCCGCACGCATACACTTGCACATAGTAACCTGACAGTTCGTTCAGTTTTTTTCTTCTATTACACCTCCCGCCATTAGGATTTTTTTTTTGCTGCTGAACATGTAGATTAGGCATAGGGTGGCTCTATTTTTGTTAATTATTTATGTACAAATGTTAAGAAATCAATCTGGGCGCAAATTTAGAATGTTTTAATACAAAATTTAAGCAGTGAATGCAAAATGCTTAGAAAAGTGTCGAAGGCTACACATATTCGAACCGCACTAATATTAACACAAAAAAGATCAAGTGAAGTTTTCGATATCTGAAATCTGAGAGGAAATCTGAAGAAGCCCAATCGAAAACCACATAAGTAATAACACACTTTAAAGTTTGAGAAAAGTCAAATGTCAAATGTTTACTAACACTAGTAGGTCTTAATGTCGCTCAGAAATCGAGATTCGCAAACTTGCTCAGTTTTTTTTTTTTTTGCGGCCAATGGAACATGAAATCTGACAGCCAGCTGATTTCGAGAGCAGAAAACTGCTCTGAATCTGAAAAAATGTGTTTTTTCTGTCCCAATGGAAAATGACAGAAGTTGAAGTGGTTCATCTACCGATCGCTAGGTGATCGTATGTGCTGTTTGTTTAGATATAATATTATCAATAATATAAGTTTGAATTATTTTGAATTCATGTTCAAGCGGCTGCGGTATCTTAAGTAGATGAGTACCTACACCCGTAAATCGGAGTTCTCTAAAGACATAATAATTGAAATGGGAAAAATAGGGAAAAAAAATAAGCTCTCTTTTGTGTTAAAAACATGTTTAATTACAAAAGAAAAACAAATAGTATCAGCTTTATAAAAAGTTGTCATATTGGTTACATAGACAGTCCGGAACTTTCGGTAGCCATAAATATTTTCCAAATCGCCCAAATATACGCAGCGGTTCGCAAATCAATACAGAGCTCATATTTGTTAGCAGTTTCCATAATGCCAAGGGCTGATGTTTCCATAACATATTGCAACGCATAATCTACGATTTCAGCTTCTGTATTACAATCCCGCAGTATTTGCAACTCATCATTGGGTTTCATTTTCTTTAAATAAAAATAAACTTGTTTTTTAACTACATTTAAGTACATTTATTTTCTTATTTAATAATTTTTTTTTCGATTACCTTAATGGAATGGTTAAATTTATTCGATTTTGGCTAGGAGCAGAATAAATGCTAAACCGTAGATAATCAGGGGTATCGTGAACAAATTCCGATGGAAATGTTTCCCTTGTCAGCAATGTAAATTAGATTGCTGAATTGAAAACATTCCATGGGAAATATTATAGGTGAATAGGATTGCATGGGAGTGATTAAGCTTTAGCTAGTCGCAAACATAATACCAAGTCGCCCATTAAGCGTTTGACTGAACTTGAGTAAATTTTCGACCATTTTTGACACAAGTTTGACAATGACAATCCAATCCGAGCGACTGAATTGCGAAGCTATCTCAGGATAGCTGTCAAAATGTGGCGTTTACTCACGTCAGATATTCGCGAGAGGTAACGCAGTGGAAAAAACCTTTAAAAGTATGTAGACAATTAACGAACAATCAACTGATAGCACCCAAACTTGTAGGAAAACAAACTAAATTTTATGTGGCGGGAGATAGGCTCAGATTTGAATATAATCAGAATTCACATAAATGCTCTGAAATCGGAAAAATATTGTGGTTTTTTTTTTGTAGCAATCAAACATAAAATGTGTTTGTTAAAGTAACTAAAGTCTAATAGTTTTAAAGTGCATAATATATAACTTACTGAATAACTTTTTATTAGGTATAAAAATGGAGCTATCTGCTTACGCCAAAGGCCTTGATGCGCTGAATAAACTCCGCTACATAAAATAAATTGAAATGGTAGGGAAAGACCCTTCCTTGTTGTCTTTATCGAAAGAATTTCCTAGAAATGTGAAGGTTGCTTAAATTTTCAATTATTTCATAAAAACAAAGTCGGTATACACTGCAAATGAGTTCAATAACAGTCAGAGCATCACCAAAGAGCAAGGTCTTTTTGAAGCCGGATGGTATGTTCCTACCTTTAGGTTCTTCATACCCAACGTCTAGGTTAAAAGCCACTTGAGACTTGGGTGTTGGTAGATTTCAATGGTGAAATCGAATCTGCTCACTGCAAATGTAAAGCCGGCCTTTTTGAAACATGTTCTCATGTTGGGATAGTGCTATTTGCACTGGAAAGCATTTATAGAGACATTATTGGCAATCCCGTGAACTCTTTTAAACATATACCTAATACATTTTGTTCAACTACGCATATACACAAAACTGACACAAGTTTACACAGGGCATAGGTATATAATTCGTTTTGCTTTTGTAAACATAATTCTAATTCCATAATTATATTCCAGCTTTCGGTAATGTTTTTAGATAGTATTTTGCATTTTATCGTAAACTTTTAGTCATAAAACGAAATAAATCATATTTCCCGCCAAATGAAATTTGGTTTGTTTTCCTACAAGTTGGTTTGACGTTTAAATGAAAGAGAAAGCACAGTTGTGAAAGGGATAGCTTCACGAAATACTCTATTCTCTAAAAATACTATGGACACTTCTGTTGTGTTAAGAATTGACCTGGAACTGCACTTTTTTTTCAATGACACATAGAATACATCGAAAGAGCACTTGTAGATTTGCTCTTTTCATTGAAAGGGCAATTCTTTTCTTCAATCGAAAACGCCATAAGTATCACTCTATTAGCTTATTATGTCATTGTTATCATCAGCTGGACTGATCAGAAAAACCTTCGTGTGCTGCACATGGAAAAAAAATTGGAAACCATTTTTTTTATTTTTTAAATGCCCAACAAAAATTCGTATTTCAGTTGACGAAAGCCGAAACCTTCGGATGCTGCGACTTAACTAAGGTACATATATATAGGTCGAATATCATTTGGTTAACTTATACCATGTTCCCACCAACGTGATTTAGCTAAATTAACTTGATTTAGCTAAATCATCTCATAAATTACGTGATTTATCATACATTTTCGTGATTTGTAATTACGTGATTTATACGTGTTTAAATCTTAATTACGTATCTGTCATCGCAAATCCACACAAAATAAAAACGAACATACCTGTTCTTGACTTCAGCACTTTATTCAACAAACAAAAAAGAAAGAAAAACTGTCAAAAAAATTATTTCAAACTCAATTTTCTAATTTTGTTCGTGTTTCGGTGAGTTTTTGATATTTTTATTAAATTCATGCAATGAAAAATTGTTTTATTCTTGGCAGGTATGGCAGAAAAACAGAAAGAACAACAAAAAACTAACTATCTGGTGTTGGACACCTAATGTCAAAGTCGACAAAAATGTCAAACTAAATCAGTTAAAGTTCGGTGGAGACGCCTTTCGTGATTTATAAATCACTTTAGCTAAATTACGTCGGTGGGAACATAGTATTAACTTTAAGTACCTACAAAAGACTCACCGTGCATTGGCCTACTCTCTGCATAGACTCTGTTATTGAGTTCAGTAGTTCGTCGATCATTCGTTGGTCACGTTTACTGCTTATCTTGCCAAACGAAACGTGATTGATGTTCTTCAGATATTCGAAGTAAGATGCTGAAATAAAATTGCACAAACATGGATAGGTATTAGACAAATATATTTTTCGACTAAGTCGATTCGGTAGATGCGCTCTGGTGTACAATGGAACTTTTTATTTGCATTATCGTTATGTATTCTTCGTTGAGCTTGGGGCAATCCTCAATTCAGAAGACAGGCCTTAAACAGTTCTACCTAATTATGTCATGAATAAGAGTGAATGCTTAAGACGCTTTTCGGATAGAATTAAGGTGCACTGGCTTAAAAGTAAATGTTTGATCAACCATTGACGCAAGATCTCAAAACCAACACCAACCGTTTGTGTAAACTTTATGTATACAATTATTAGCGCCTATCTCTTAAAATTTTCACTTGGAATAGACCCGTTAACTAATGAATAGAAGCCAGTTTGGTTTCAGCTTGCAGTCAATTAACATGGAGTGGGGTGCTAAATAAATCAGAATCGCGGTTAAAGGGTTGCATAAGAGCGGAAAGAGTGCTGGCCAAATCTTCAATTTGCTATAACTTCTCGAAATATCGAGAATGTTCGTTTATCGAACTATTGGTCGATTCAGTGAATTTTCAGTAGTAAATTAAAAAAGTAATTCCAAGGGTTCAGCGTTGCCATCATCCCGCTTCCGTAATGGTTTGGTTCGGGGCTCTCACCAGGGTGTCACATCTCTCCATTTCTGTGAAAAAGGTGTCAAAACAGGTACAAAAGTCTATCAGCAAGATATGCTAGAGGGTGTTGTAAAGACGCGAACAAATACTCTATAGAAAGATGGGTCTTTTAACAAGACTCTGCTCCGGCGTATAAATCCAACACCACGCAGAAGTGGCTCAGGGTCAATATTCCTGCTTTTATAGCCGCTAACTACCTGGTTAGCTTTTCGGTAAATTTAGTTTTTTCTGTTTTTTTTTTTACCTACTTTCCTGATCGTCTTAGTTCGTACAGTACGGATCTACAAAAAATTACCTGTGACTCCACCAGCATTACAATACAAGTCCGGTATAATGAGAATATTCTTATCTCTAAGGATTTTATCAGCCGCAGGTGTAGTCGGCCCATTCGCCCCTTCGGCAATTATCTTGGCTTGAATTTTATTTGCATTGTCCGCGGTCAAAACTTTATGCGTAGCGCAAGGAAATAATATATCACATTTCTCAAACAGCAGGTCCGACGTTGTTTCCTTTGCGTTGGCAAATCCCTTGATTGTGTTCGTAAGGCCCTTGTGCTCTATCAAAGCCTAAATATTTCGATACACATTTTTTTACAAAAGCCATATGGATTCGTAAGTCGTGTACCTACATCAACATCAATTCCGTCCTTGTTGTACAAAGAACAGTCCATTTCCTTGACACCAATGACCTTACATCCGGCGTCTTGAACAAACTTAGCTGTGTTGCTGCCAACATTTCCAAATCCCTGGACAATGGCCGTTTTATCATTCCAACCTGTTTGTAGACCAATTGCTTTCATCCAGTCCTCATTGCTGAGGAACATATCTGTTGCCTTCCACACGCCTTTACCGGTCGCAGATTCTCTACCCCGAATGCCACCATTATGGACGGGCTTACCCGTCACTATAGCCAAGGCATTTATATCAGCGTAGCCGAACGTCTTTTGATATTGATCTGCTATCCAAGACATTTCCCTCCCCGAGGTGCCATAATCTGGAGCCGGCACATCTATGCCTGGACCTATCATGTGGCTGCCAAACATAGGGAGTGGGGAAACCGAACTCCAAATACTAGAGGGAACTCACTACTCACTTGGTGGGGTCAGCACAATGTCGAGTTTCGGCTCGATTTGAAGGCTACAGATGTTCCATCGTTTCCCAGAAGCGGTTCCTATCTGGATCTTATGCTATTCGACGAACGGTTACAATTGACTGACGTGGACCGACAAACAATAAACTGTCTGCGCACGTTTGTATATGACAGTGACCATTGCGGACTTAGCGCCGAAATAACGATCCCCAACGAAATCGCGGAATTGGAACAGTTTGTGCAAGTGCACTCCTACAACTACAGTAGGACGCGCTGGGCACGCTTTTCCCGAGACGTGACAAGAGCGATCTCCTCGAACTCGCTCTACCCACCGTCCAACAGGAACCTGTCAAACGAAGAGATTGACAGGTACCTTAAACAAATGGACGAGACAATTAAACGAACAATGGACAGTACGATACCTCGGTATCGACCATCAAACAACGTTTACCGCAACGCAACAATCGACGCACTGCACGTACAAAAAAGTAGACTGCTTACAAGACTCAAAAACTTGCATAGGCAGTTTACTGACAGACAAAATTTGGAAATTAGGACTCTGAAGTCGTTGATAAAGAACATCCAAATATTAATTAAAGCAAATTATAGATTGTCGGCCAATTTGCACTGGGGCAATAAGATTCGAGCTATCAAGTCCGATAACCCGAGTATGTTCCCCCAGATTAATAAAATATTCAGGAGGAACGATTTCAACGAACTCCCGTGTCTGAAAATCCCCCGAACAACGAACAACGAACGATTACTTACGGCAGCAAGAATAGATCCAGGGAACGCCGTTGATGATGACGACTTCTTCGTGATCGAAGATCCGCAAGAGAAAGTGGAGGCTTTAGGAGCTATTTTTGAGGAAGTGTATAAGGTAAATGCTAGCATTCGCCCGAACCTCGACCTAGAAAATAGAGTCCTTGTGCACAACTTCTACCTTCGAAATGATATAGAGCACTGGCGATCAGAGAATGCCGGTTTCACCGGGTTCAATGACGACAACTTGGCAAACAATGCCATCGCCAATGAAACAGTTCATCCCCCGTATGTATCAAAGATAGAGCTCCAAACGATCTTCGAATCATTGAGGAAGAAGAAGTCAGTGGGAGGCGATGGAATATCGAACATTGTGCTTCGACATCTTCCTCTAGAGGCTGTGGAAATATACGCCATCCTGTTCAATAATGCACTGAATAATGCACATTATCCAGAGCATTGGAAGACAGCTGTGGTACATCCGATTCCTAAAAGGGGAAAGGACAACTCCAATCCGGCAAATCTCCGGTCGATAAGTCTACTTCCAAACATCAGCAAGGTATTCGAAAAAGTCATCAACAGAGCCCTGATTAAGTGGGTTGAGGACAAAAATATAGTTCCGGATAACCAATTCGGTTTTAAGGCGGGGCATGATACAATACATGCCGCGTCTAAACTGGTGTCCGACATTCAATGGTACAAAAGTAAAAAACAATGCACGGGTGCCTGCCTGATTGACTTAGAGAAGGCCTTTGATACCATATGGTTGGAAGGGCTTTTTTACAAGTTGAGCAGGTTGGGCATAAGTAAACCACTACTGTACATGCTGCTTGATATGCTTACCGGTAGAAAGTTCGTTGTTAAAAATGGCAATGTGACGTCTACTGGGGTGTTCGAAATAAAAAATGGTCTGCAACAGGGAGCGGTTAATTCGCCTATCCTATTCAATATCTTTACAGCTGATCTGATAGGCTCGCTTCAGCACGCGATTGCGTACGCGGACGATTTGATCGCGTACAGATCAGGTCCGAAGATCGACGTTATTGCAACTCTATTGCAGCGTGACTTCGATAAGATTCAGCGATATTGCGACGACTGGAAGCTGAAGATCAACTTTCAGAAGTCGGAAACCATTCTATTTAGAACGCCGTTGTCTCTGGCCACTAGGGATACAAAAATGAACTGGCGAAAGCTCTCTATTGTTGGAACTCACGGGCGTCCACTCGCGCACAAAAATGTGGTCAGATACCTCGGGCTTTGGTTAGACCAATATCTATATTTTAATAAACATGTAGATGTTGCTCTCTCCAGAGCACGTGGTGCTTTTGCCCTTGCAAAGAGACTGTTCTATAGCAGCCAACTAGATGCAAGGGTGAAGGTAATCTGCTACATGGCCCTGATTCGGCCCATGATCGCATATGGATGTCCCGTGTGGTTCAACATTGGGGCAAGTAGGATGGAAAAGATTCGGGTGTTTGAGAGGGCCTGCCTTCGGGCTTGCCTTCACTTATACAGAACACCAGAGTCTCAGTACACAAAATTCTACTCCAATGAGGTCCTATACAATAGGGCTAATCTGATAAGAGTGGACAATTTCCTGATCAAGATGACTCGAAGGCACATTGCGAGGGCAATGACGTCGATGAACAACCTGATCTTCGGGGCTTATTACCCCAATTATAGGTACCATGAGAGGGTGCGTATTAGCGGCTTTGTCCCCCCAGAAGCATTCCTCTACTTTGATCAGATAGGCCTGATCCAGGATAGGTCGGCGGTACCGTTAATCTTCCACGTTGCCCGGACAACTGTGGATAGGCGACTTAACTACAACAGAGACGTCACACAGAGCGCTGAGGAGCGTCTCCGGTTTAGTCGGTCGGTATCGGGGCGCGATAAAAAAGATGTAGAGAAACAGCACCAGCAATTCTGGTGGCTTTTAGAAAGAGCTCCCTCGTCGATCCCTTTCGATCCGGGGTAGATCCGACAAAGTCGGCTTTCCATATAAATATATTATATGCCTTGGCCGGCTTACATAGTTTAAGTAGGTGAATAGTTTTAAGCTTTAGATGTAAGTTAGTATCACAGCACGTGGCTCTTAGGGTTTTATATAAAAAAAAAAACGCACAGCACATGGCTACAAAAAAAAAAAAAAAAAAAAAAAAAAAAAAAAAAAAAAAAAAAAAAAATGCATATATAATTATGCAACGTAGTTAAGTTAGTTAAGTTAAGTTAAGTTAGTTAGTCAGTTAGTTAAGTTTTAATTATAAGAGAATAAAAACCAACAAAAAATGTTCAGTTACTAAGTTTTTTCGCATAACATTTTCTTAGTTTAGCCGTAAGCATTATTACTATCTAATATTAAAATACTAAATAAAAGTTAGGTTAAGTCGAAAGACAACTTTAATTAATTAAGTGTAGCTTAGAGTGCCCGCATAGGGCCAGTAAGTTAGAAACATTAACATCATAGTTAAGTTAGGTAAGCTAGTTTTAAGCACTTTTGTCTAGCGTGTAAGATTAAATGAATTACTCCAATAAAAAGCAAAAAAAAAAAAAAAAAAAAAAAAACCTATCATGTGGCGTTTCAAAAGTTCAGTGGTGTACCGTCGTGTGATTCTTTGCAGCTCTCGGGGTGAATAGTTTTTAGGGTCGATTCGTACACCGCCCTTGGCACCGCCGAAAGGAACATTTACACAGGCAGTCTTAAACGTCATTAGATAAGACAACGCTTTTACCTCGTCTACATCCACATCCAGGGCGTATCTTATACCTTAAAGGGCACAACTTATACTAATGTTTTAATGGTATTTTCTATAAATTTACACACCTCCCTTCAGCGGCAAACGATGGTAGGTGTGATGCGCCCTATAGCCGGTTATGATCTCATAATGGCCATCGGTCTTTGTTATGGGAAAGGACACTTCCAGGCAGCAACTTGCGTTGCCAATAAGATCCAGGATTACACTAACGCGGTTCTCCTTCTCCGCTGCTTTCATCTGAGGATATTTTCCGAGATAGGCGAGCATATCCTTTTCCATTAGTTGTGCCGCTGCATGAAAGTAGTATTGCACCATTGACGAAAATTGTGGATCCTTCGATTCTGGTATGTCCTTCAAATGTTTAGGTATTTCATGAGCATGTCTTACAAAAAAAGTGATGGGCAGTGAACGACAGCTCTGCAAAATGAGTGAAAAAGCGCGCAACATTTTAAATAAACACAATAATTTGAAACTATTTTTTTTAAACAAGATTGATACAATTAATTTCAAAGCGCTCTACAGAAAAGCAAAACTGTATCCAAAATTTGTAGAGTTAGGACGCATACTTGCCATTAACTGCGATAGCTAAAACAGGACGATGGTAGTGTAGATTAAGTTTAGTAATTTATTTATTTCATTGTGTAACCCGTAGTCACCATACTGCGTTTTGCTTCCCATCTCGGTCTCTGTTCGTTACCAAATTGTCACCCGTGGTAGATGCAAAGGCCTACTAACGGCCACAAAAAGTACCCTGGTCATATTAGGACACAGCTCACCATTCCGCCTTATGGCATTTTGCGAACGTTGCCTAAGTTCTAATGTGTGAGATAGAAGATCATTACCATAGACAAATTAACTTTTTTTTTTTTTTTTTTTTTAATATATGCCCATGCCGAGCTGGGTGACACTGCGACCTGTAAGATCTATTGTAGCAATGGGGAATAGTTAATCTAAGAGACGTGCGACCTCCCTAACGAAGGTCAATAAATCTTTAGTAGCAGCGCGCGCTATATCTGCTGGCGTACGAGTCTCTCTATTAAAGGCACGTTTTCTTAACCAATGAAAAGCCGGACATTCACATAAAATGTGCTCAGAGGACTCGACATGCTCCAGACAGAATCTGCATTCTGTTTCCGGACAAAGGTTCATTTTGTAGAGGTGATATCTAAGGCCACAATGACCTGTGAGGAAGCCCGTTAGCTTTCTTATGTTATCATTACTGAGCCTAAGGAGTAAGGCTTAATTAATCGCTTGGATTGTCTTAGACCAGGGACATGTTCCCAGTGATCAAGACGAAGTTGTTTTTCCCAATCATTAATTTGCCTTAGCGCAGAAGACCAATTGACTGTGCAGTAGGGTTCTGGTCCACAGAGAAGGGATTCTGAACCAGCCCTAGCTAGTTTGTCTACATGTTCGTTGCCTGCAATACCTTGATGGCCCGGTACCCACCCAAGCCTTACCTTGTTGTGTTTGGCGAGGGTTTGCAGAGCATCGTGACAGCACTTAACTGTTTTGGAGTCCTTTGTATTGGATGCCAATGACTGTCTGAAAAAATTTGAATGATTGCGCCTTTCATACTTTTTTTGGAGATTAGATCAGCGCAAGTTTCGATCGCATGGATTTCCGCTTGAAAAACCGTGGGACACGTCCCCATGGGTATCGAGACTTTGGTGTTGGGTCCAAAGACACCAGCTCCAACTCCAGAATCCATTTTCGTTCCATCAGTGTATCAGACTAAGCTTTTTGGGTTCAATGTTGGAACTCCATTGGCCCAACTAGCGCGTTCAAGTAGTTCTACCTCATATAATTTACCGAAACTGTATTCTTTAACCATAATGTCCGGGACGGAGCGGAACATGTCCAAGTTTGGTATAAGGTTAAGTATCTTCAGATGACCCACATGATGAACTGAATTAGACCTATTTTCTAGCTGCAGCTTAATGGCGCATCTGGCAGCAGTCTTCATAATGAAGAACTGCACAGGTGAGAGCCCAATAATGGCCTCAAGTGCTGTAGTTTGGCAAGTGCGCATAGCACCTGTGATGCCGAGACAGGCAATTCGTTGAAGCTTCTGAAGCTTATTTGCCGTAGTTCGTTCAAGTACTTTCGGCCACCAGACGATTGCCGCGTACGAGATAATGGGTCTTACCATCATAGTATACAACCAATGAATCATCCTGGGATTAAGACCCCAAGTTCTGCCGTACAGACACCTACAGGCCCACATGGCTCTAGAGGCACGCTCTGTGGCGGACTTGATGTGTAAATTCCAGTTCAGTTTCTTATCAAGGATAATACCGAGATATTTTACTTCGCTGGAGTAGTTTAACGTAGTTCCATTAAGGATAATGGGTTGTAAGTTTACCAGTCTCCTTCTGGTAAAAGGAACTAGAATGGTTTTGTTTGGATTGATGGATAAACCTTCCGTATTACACCATTCCATAACAAGCAATAAAGTATTTCTCATTCTACTATTAATGGTAGCACAGAGCTTTCCACTAACGACAATTGCCAAATCGTCAGCATATCCGATGGCATCTTAACCAAGATTATGCAGACTGACTAGAAGGCTGTCTATGACGAGTGACCACAGCAGCGGGGAAAGCAGCGGGGAATTAACTTACCCAGTATCGTCCCCCTACAAAAGTATGCCTATACTTTTTGCGATCTTCCAACGAATGAAAGGTGAAAAACAAAGCACAACAAATCAGTGGCGAAACATGCAAGCCTCGCATTTGGCAAGCTTGTCAAATTATGGCAATCAGCTTATGCACTTTTGATTTAGATTTCCGCCTCCAGAAAGACTGTTCTCTCCATTGTAGTGGAGTCCAATTGAAACAGGTCCAGAGTTAGCTAATCCAAAGCCTTATTCATGGGCAATTGCGAGAGCAATGCTGACAAGGATTAGTCAGATAGGGGCAATTATACGACAACTAGGTGATTCTTGTATCAGAACATCCGAACCGGACATCAGTCTTCAATTTCCAATCCTATCCATGGTCATGACATTATGGGTACCTACTTGTTGAAAGTATAAAATCGCGGATACTTCATTGATTTGGTCACCTTTAAAGTTTAAACCCATATCAATCGATAAAAAGAACGAAACAGAACGGATGAATACAAGAATATTAAGCCAACAAAAGGTAGTAAAATTCTTTTGTTTGTAGATCACCATCACTACGGATAAAAAATAAAATAAAAACGAAATAGAATGTGTTATGGATCAATATTTATTTTGACTCTCCATTTAGTTTTAATTTTAAGTTCAAATAAACTAAACTATACAAAAAGTTTAACAGGGAAATATATTACATTCGACTGGCGGTGGTTGTTTTCTTATATTTTATTAGATCACAGCTTTATTAAAAGAAACAAATTTATGAACATTGAACAGTAATAGATACATCTAGCAAGTAGAATGTACGTATAAAAAATTAGGACAGGGAATAGTGCAATTAATCATAAATATATAAAGTGCATGTTGTCAGTCAGCCAAATACAAACACCATCGAACCCAATCTGGAACAAAAATAAATATAAAACGTTTGAAACATTAAGAATGATTGATTTAATCGGAACACACATTTGTGTTAGTTTACTATGAAAAGCCATGCTTAATTGAATAGTTACAAAAAAACTCATTTTATCATGAGTTGGCATGTAATTTCTTTGCTCTTGATAGGAAGCTTTATTTTAAGGAAGCTGCGATTATGAATATGTTATCTTTCTCAAATTGACTAACTCCAAGAACGTGCATGGTTTCCCTGGGATAAATTATTTGGTCGCCCATTTCAATTTGTAGTACTGCCGACAAATTGTTCTTTAAAAAGGCGGTGAACTGTGTATTTTATACAATAATCATAACCACTTTGAGGTGTTGAGGACACCCCTGCGATTATACCAATGGATACCGATGATACAACATTCTTTGAAGAGTTGCTCTGGTAATTCCTGCGGTCACAAGGCAAAACCTCTTAAGTCTGTTTTACTCATTGTTCAGGAGAGCAGTTTAAAGTTTTTTTTACTCTATTGACTCTAGTGACTTAAGCTATTGTTTTTTTTTTTTTTGAAATTGTGGCCACCTTTTTAAAGATATAAATTTACAAAATAGATTTGGGTACGCTGAATCTAATGGCATCAAAATCGCAATTTCGTCTAAAGTCGACTTAAGCGGTTTTGCCTTGTGACCACAGGAATTACCAGAGCATAGAAGGCTTATTTTTGGCCCCTGTCGATGTAAGTGGGTTTCAACAAGTCCCCAGTAGACGACGAAATTCATTCTGCCTGTGCAATTCTCTAAATGCAGGTAATAATATCAACCGATCTTTCTCCTTTCACTTACTATGAATTGATTGAAAATTCTTCTTATTAAGTTTGTTATACAGTCAAAAAATACATCTTTTATTTATTATAATTTCATTTGTTTTAATGCAAACAGCATTATTTATATTTATGTTTGTTAGTGACTGTCGCGTTGTCAACTGTTTTTGGTACTTCTTTAGATTATCTCTATTTCAATGGTTGTCCAATGTTCATTCCTTGGTTGCCTTTTTAAGCATTCTTTAGTTCGAAACTAGTTTTTCAGTGCACCTAGGTTTCCCTAATAAACTTCCAATAAAATTGAAAGACTAGTAAAAGGAGCATAAACTTTTATTTTATATTTGCCTGTCTTTGTTGTTAAAACTAAACTTTTTAAGCATTCTTTAGTTCGAAACTAGTTTTTCAGTGCACCTAGGTTTCCCCAATAAACTTCCAATAAAATTGAAAGACTAGTAAGAGGAGCATAAACTTTTATTTTATATTTGCCTGTCTTTGTTGTTAAAACTAGTTCAAGAGTTTTTGTTGTATTGTCTGGAAATGGCGAAGTCTTCAGCGACTTTTCGGCATATATATTGTGCAGATTACCAGTTTTTATATCTTCTTTCTTTCACAAGCTCGATTTTATCAGGCAAATAAAAAAAGGCCATCCTTTAATTTCAATTTTCAATTTTCAATTTAATTTATTTGCAATAATCCTAACACAGAAAGATACAGTATCTTCTAAAATTGTGCAAGCTTCAATAATATAAATATTATATGTAACTGTTTGGAAAAAACAAGAGATAACAAAGAAACTAAGTTCAATAGATAGAATTTACCATTATAATATGTTCCTAAGACTAATTTAAAATAGAAAGATAGAAAGGAAAAAATAAAAGTACAATGAAAACAATAATGAAAAATAATCAAAATTATTGAAATTAGTGCCTCCAGATGCCGCCTAACTCTGCTCTTGAACTGAGATGTACAACTTATTACTCGTATAGTTCGTGGTAGGGAATTCCATAGCCTAATTGCGTTTACCAAAAATTGACGCTCAGAAATTAAATAAGAGAAACGTACTGGCGCAAGACCAGACGTTCTAGATCGCTGAGTGGGTATAATATTAGGCGTTTTTCTTTTTTAGTTCAGAGCACAACCTGAACTGTTATACAAAAAGTTCGTGTTTCTTTTTTAGCTCAGATACATCAAAGCTCAGATTTATATTTTTTTTTTTTGGATCTGAGCATAATCAGAGCGCGCTCGATGAGCTCAGAATAAATTGACTGAACAGGCTGAGTAAAAAGCTGAATACATACTCACAGTCACATTTGACAGAAAAAAAAAACAGGATAAACAAAATAATTGAAATGGTGGACGACCTTTGTTGTTCTGGAACTGAAGGTTAACCAATTTAATAAATAAAAATTAATAAATATTCAAATTATACATTTATGTATTTATTAAAAATGTCAGATACGTGCTCAAGTGTGTTTCATAAATACATCAGAACGATCTGAGCGCGAACGGCTCAGAGCGCGAACGGCTCAGAGCGCGCTCATAATGCTCGAGCTCGGTTCAGAGCTCAGCTCTGAACTAAAAAAGAAAAACGCCTATTGTAAAGATAGAATGGTTGACAGGTATGTAAAACATTGTGCAGTAGATTTATTGTCCTAAAATTGAACAGATTTTCCAGCGAAAGGCCATATATGGATTTCGAGAAACTAGAAACATGGTCATACCTCCTTAGTCCGTAAATGTATCGTGCAATGCTGTTATATGTAACATTAATTCTTCTTTTATGTTAAAAGTCACAATTTCCATATATTTCACAACCAAACAATAAGATTGGGATGACTAATGTCTTGGCTAGTATTATCCGCGTCTGAATGGGTGTAATTTTTTGAGTTGTCCATAACATTCGGAGGCTCCCATATACTTTTCCTAGTGTCAACCTAATGTGGTTATTCCATGTAAGAGTTTTGTTGAAGGTTATACCCATGTTCTTAGCCGTATCAACAAAATAAATATGTATATCACATAGATATACTTTGGGCAAAGTAGAGGTATCAACAGATTTTCTCGAAATAATCAGACATTTTGATTTGGCTGGATTCAAGCTTAAGCCATTGGTTCTTGATCAAAGTAGTATATTTTTTAAATCTTCATTTACCTCATGCATACCATTCTCGACAAGACCAAACGGACACTTGAGGAACGCCTTTGCTCACTGGAAGAAATCCCGAGACAGTGTCATTAGCAACAACCGCCTGAGATCTGTCTTTTAGATATGAAAACATTAACCTTGTGGCAGATGTCGACAAATTAAACTGATTTTTAAGCTTACTGCAGAGCATGTTGTGATTGATGGTATCAAAAGCTTTAGAGAAATCTGAAAGAGTCAGAATCCTTATATTACCATCGTCTAGTGCTTTTCTGATATCCTGTACAATCTTAATTAAAGCAGTCGTACAACTATGCTGAGGACGAAATACAGACTGATTAGCATATAACATATTATTGTTGGTAAGAAACCTCCGTATCTGGCTATTCATAATCTTTTCCAAAACCTTGGATAAGTAAGGTAAAATAGCTCATTGGAACTTCCACTTTTCGGTATAGGTATAATTTTGGATTTTTTCCAAGCAGTGGGGAAAATCCCAGTCATTAAAACGGTATTAAATATAATCGAAAACAAGGACACAGTTTATGTTAATGGCACCCACAAAATATGTGGAGTAAGTTAAAGAATTTATTTGTGTTTCCTTTAAGACGCGGATGTGTTGCTTTTAATCAGGTTATTGTTGGCATTTCATGTTTCTAATCCCACAGTGTTGCGGCATGGGACCGTCTACTTCTCGGATGTGGCGACATCTGACCGAAAGATAAACGGAAGCGTCAATGTCTACTAGTGGCCGTGATCAACCACCTTTTTGCATGTTATAAGTAGTTACCTCAGGCACCCACGTATTAAATACCTCCTTCTTTTCAACCACTCTCACCACTATATACACGTGTATATAAATTCAAAACGTCACCACTCAACGTCTGTTGACCTCAAAAAAAAAACATCATGATGACTGATTATGTGTAGTAGCATACAAAATACAGTAAATGTTCAAATTAAAAGCACGTGCATCCGGATAATGACGGTTAAACGTATGGAAATAAGCATGTTAATCACAGGAAATTCAGAACTAGTTTTAAATGGCCACTGAAAACAAATAGAAATGAATCAAAAGAAAACCACTCGCCTGACTTTTTAAGTTTTTAAACATGTTTAATGAAATCTTTTATTTTCTCTCTCTAAAATTGAATGTTTTTATGTTGATTTTATTTCACTTTTCCTTGAGCGTTTTACTATTTTATTGTCACAAGTACTTTATAGTAAACGTCATTATTAACATAATACATTTTTAACTTACAAAGTTTATTTTCATTTCGAAATAAAAAATACAAAGTAGTATCTTTATAACGGACTAGGGTAATATCATTTGCTTTAGTTTATAAATTAAATAGTTAAGCTCACTCACGTTGCAGTCAAGGATTATGTGTAAAAAAAAAACAACTTACAAATAGACGATTACAAACTAATGACAGTCGTACGAATAAAACAAAACTTAATTTTTGTGTTTGTTTTTTTTTATATATATATAATATATGGAAATAAATAACGAAGTATTATTCAACAAATGGTATAAGTACAGCGATAGTTTAATAGAGTAAAAGTTTTGACGAAACATTTGCATGGCTGCGAATGTGTTTTTGGTTAGTAAGCGCATGATGATAATGATATTACATAAATAAGTTGCAAACATTAGTAAATATAATATAATGTGTAGAGCTGCGCGGTAGAAGAGTAGAATTAAAGATATGGGCAGTCTATAATAGTATTACAACATCTTAAGCATAGCATTGCGTTAAAAGTTTTGTGGTACATGTTACTGGTATGTCGCTTAAAACCTGTGCAGCATTTTGCGTGCAGCCCTTGCAACAGCAGCAGCCATGGCGGCTGCGACTGTCGGTCGCTGCTTGACGTAATATCAGTTAATGAATGACATGTAGTTGGTGAATAGAACGTAATTTTCTACTAACCGAGCGCACAGCTCTTGGCGCACAGTTGCGGTGAATTTATTCGCCAGACAAAGTGCTGTCGTTGTGCCGAATACTAGATTGTATAGGAGAACAATTTGAAAGTTTCCCAACCATTCGATGGCGCCGAAATCTCCGAGCAAATCAAAATTTGTAATGCCTAATGGGAAGAGGGAGAAGCGAATATCAATGAGGGAAACTAATGTCGAGTTCTAGACAATCTTACCTATAATTCTAGAGAGCAGCGGTAACGCCGACGTTAATATCAGTACTAGTGCACAATTCATGATTAATTGTGACAGTGATGTTTTTCTCTTTTGTGGGCGGACATTTTTCATGAAGGGCATTGTGTAGAAGCCAACCGCTGACGTGGCGCCCAAGTAAAATATCAAACATACTTCCAGACCAGCACCGAAAGGTCCCAGCTTCGAAAGTGATGAAATACCAAGTGTGAATTGCTTAGGGAAAAAAACAAGAAAATTCATTAAAGATCCAATTTTTTCTGGCGATAATGTGACTTACCCGTGTGCTTAGTGGCAATGCCTTAATTCCTATTAATAACTCGAGAGTGTTCTGCACCACCAGCAGTATTGTGAAGCCTGTGAAGAACAACAGCAGCAGCATTGCCAACGGATATACGAAATTCCGCTGCAGCGCTGAGGAGCTTCGCAACTTCTCAAGCTCCTGTCTCTCAGACTCTAACTCTTTCAGTCTTTCGTTTAGCTTCGTTTGCTCGGTTATGGCACCGTTGATTGGCTTACGCTGGTAGATACTCTCGAAGCTGGGATGAAATCTACGGCTGCGACCGTTTACGTCAGTGATACTGACATTTAGTAGCTCTGCAAAATTAATAAAATTTAATGCGATAGTCCAAGGCATAAGTTAGTTTGTTCACGCTCACCTATGTTTGCTAACTTTCGTCTTACACTGGCTTCCTCCAGATGAAACGCAGTGTACTCTTCGTTGACGTCACGCAGCAGATGAGGTTTCACTAGAACTTGCCCAACAACTCCGAATAAGCGAATGAAACCCAATGGTGTACATACTGGAAAACAAATTGATTTTTGTTGTATAAGAAGGGAAGACACTGATTGGCGTCAGTCTGCCGATGAATAGTACATCTCGCTGGGTACTAGTATATTTTTTAACAAATAGCTGACTGCACTGGGCTCAGAAATCAAATATCAGAAAAAGGACGTGTGAAGGATGAATTCGCGTGGCCGAAATGTAGCGTCACCAGTCAGGATCTCCCTTGTGAGAGGATGAATATTTTTGCAAGTCTTGCGAAAATGTTGCAAAAGGCAATTGTTTCCTTTTGCAAAAGAAAAATCAGCTACCACGTGAATCTGCCTGATATTTGACTAACCCTACCTACAAGTGCACCTCAATTATTTGTCAAGCCTTCAATTGCAACACATTCTGTGCAGCCCACAGGGGAATACTCACGACAATGACTTAATTACAAACATGCACATAATAGACTTACCCAGTAAGAGTAGCACACCCAGAAACGAAACGCAGGAATATAAAAAGGGCAAATGTACACTCCCCAGATCTGTAAAGAGGAAGAGTCAACATTTAATACAATCAGTAACAATTGATCGGCGCTTCCGTGAAATGCAATTTACTGCTGCACTTTTGTCTAACAACAACCGGAAATAGGTGCAGCTCGTAACTATTGCAGAGCGAAGTCACAAAGCATAAAATCAATGCCTTCCGGAGGTACTTACTCAGAAATGATAGAAATCCCATCTTGGCGGGATCCATGACCGCTGATAGGACGTACGTCAGACCGAGTACCACTGTCGCCAATAAACTGAACACAGTAAATGTCTCATATGCACGAGCTATAACACCCTTCTTGTGACCAGAAAATCCCGTCGACTCGGAGAATAAATACGCAAATGGTAGGAAAACGAACAGCGATAGGTTTGAGAAGAGGAATACATGGTTCCATAGACCTGTAATAGAAAATGAATATATTTTCAGACAACTGATTGGGGGAAGAGAGTGTGATAAGTAAAAGTGTGTATATTTTGTGGAATGAATGCTTATTTAAGTAGGCTTTATGTCTAAAGGTATCACTGCTTGGTGTATTGTGGGTTTCTGCTAACTATGTTTGAGAAAGGCAGTTGGCCTATTTTGAGAACCATTCACATTAAGAAGGTGTATATGACAAATGAGAGCCCACTTTGTCGGTTAAAATTGCCACGATAATGTGACAACTACGTCTTGTTGGACAGAGCGTAAAGTTCTTTCATATAAATGAATCTGTCATCATTAACCTCGAAGATCATACTTTTGATGAATAATTGATATCAAAATTTGAGTGCAAAGTCTTTACTTATGCGGATGAACATCGGTTTATTTGCTTTGGGGAAGTATATCCTTTTGCAAACCAACCTCCTGGACCCACAGTTGTGGTCTTAGCGTTACCCCAATTTTTAATATTGCACGCTACGCGCAGAGCCTCTTCATCGTTGCAATTAAATGCACAAAGCTACTGACATCTCTGTAAAAAGGTGCCAAGCGCACAGATCCAAATCACTATGTTTCTGTTCTAACTACACCTCAAGTAGATTTACATAACAAGAATCCAAGATCCCAGTCTGAGAAAATGTTATGAGCTCCATTGTCCCTTCGTTTTACTTTTGGGTGATAACAATCGCATTAAATATATGAGCGACTAATGAGACGACTTCAATCTCAGCTAAAGATCAGTAAAGAACTGATGCCACAAACAACCTATAACCGATGCGCTCGTGAAGTAAATAAAAACGATGTGCCATAGCTCCTTGTTTTAAGTCTCAATGTGTGTTTTCTCTCTAATCAATTATTTTATGATTCCACATCCCATCATTGGCACAAGCGGTACGAACTGAAACGAATGGAGCTGCAAAATCAACAACATGATGTCGAAAACAAACACCTTAGAAGAGAGAAGGGAAAAAAAGCCGGCTGACTGTATATGGTGTTCCCTTCACTACGAGCACCCGTTAAAGAGTAGACTTCAGCCAAGGCGCATACACTCGATCAATCTTGAAAGTCACTCACCTTGGATTAGGGAACTGTTTAACCATTTAACGTAATAACTGTTCGGATACAGCAGTAACACTTCATTACTGGCTATTGAAACCGGTAAAAGCAGTGCAGCTCCAACAGCAATTGCCAGCGAAAACGTACACAGCCACGAGCTGTAAAGACGAACAAATTTATTAAACAAACTCAGTTATACTTAAATGGGAAACAATACCTTATGCGATAAACAAGTATCTCATCCTCGTCATTGGAAAACAGGTCTTCACGATCCCTTCGGCGAAAGCGTACAATTAACGCATACGACGATGTATAAAGGAGAATCAGGAGCAACATGAATATCTGCAAAGAAAGAAAGTTCAAAGTTAATTTTGTAATGCAATACAAAGAAGATGCCTCCATCAAATTGGATTATTGACGTAAGACTTTGAGTGGGCACAGTTGGAAGATTTCTTTAATGGATCTAAGAATAACAATCAACAAAGCAAGAGGGTTATGGATTATTTTGTACATGTACTGATGCCAGCTGGAGATTTATGCGATTGAATTGAAGGCATTATGCAAAGTATGGTATTGATCACCTGTTGCATTTTATGTATTCAAGATTCTTGGATGATTCGATGTTGTGTGCTGAAAGTTATCGTGGTTCAAATCAACCGCACATGGTAATAGCAAACGGGATGAAAATGAAACAAATTGCAAGATATGAACCTCAATAACGATAGGGTTTGGATTTGCATGCTTAGGATGAAAAATGAGCAGTTAGTTGTTATGTTCATCAGAGAAGAGAGTTATTATACTTCTTGCGCTTGTTATTATGCTTCTTTGACACTATTTGGAAATAAAATTCGCAATTGTTTTAAAATACAGATTCAGATAGCTTGGTAGGAATCAAACAGATGGTACGTGTCGAAAGACAAAAACACAAATTATTTAGCAAAGGAGAAATAGTTGAATGACGTCCGCTTATTGTGTAGTGATCTGCAAACTTCAAAGTGATCTTTACTAGGCCATTAAGTATAAATATTGTTTTTTTTTATTATTATTAGAACAGAATAGTTTGACAGTGATTAGAGATTGCGGGTATTTTTTATTTCAAGAAAAGCTTAAAGGTAAAAAGGGAGTTTTACATTGTGTGCTGTGTTTTGTGCCCTTGATGATACATCGTTCGCTTGTTTTAAGCGACAATTCAGAGCTTAGTACGTAGGCAATGTGTTTGAAGGGTTTACAACAATCCAGATGGCATTTCTGCCTACGATTCAGTATGATCAAGATGCTACTTAACAGCTTCCCCATCCATATATTCTTATCAGTCTCCTCACACGATTATTTACACTGTACAAATGTGTTCTATATTAATATTAACAATCAACTAATAGCCATGGGAATTTGACCACGTAGCCACGAAGGGGCACGTATATCCGATGTATACATACACTGTTATATGAAGCAAGCACAGCACATTGGCGATAAGAAATTTCCTACACACATGTCGACAAAGATAGCAACGCTCTGATTGTGACAGAATTCGTAAAAATACAACACTTCTAAATAGATTAGTGTGGGCGAGAAGAACAACACCACAATCTACTCAGCTCATTCATTCATAAACAAAGCGCAATCTTTTGAACTCGAATTATTTATGAATTCGATTTCATTGAACTTGGACGACATCATTCAAATGTCACTTTATTTAAAGAATCCAAAGAGCAAAATGTAATTAAATTTCGTTGACCAATATTGGCATTTGTCAAAAATATTTTTGGTATAAACGATCACTGAACCCTCCCTCATTAAAGATTGCAGTGCGTCTAATTAAAGCCAACGGGCGATTTTAAAAATAAACCCAAAGAGTCATAAGTTTATGAATTTAATGATAAATAGATGATTCTTATATTTCCTTTCGAAGTTAGTGATTGCGCACTGTACGAGTATCGACTCCAGAACCTGCCAACAGTGCACTCAAAAATACTGTGTATTTTCCTCTTGGAGACATTCGTGAAACAAAAGTGCGTACGTTCACATCTGTCAGTGGCTAAATGAAATTTCATACTCTCAGCCGGTAAATTATGCAATCATAACTTGCGGCTTCGACTCGGTGAAAGTGCAAAAAGAAAAACATCTGAATATGATACAGAAAACGTGAACCATGTCAAAAAATATAAATAAATAAAAAATTGATGATGAGATGACAGTCATTGCATATATACTTTAGTGATCGTGTTTCTGGTATAAGCCACAATGGGTTACATCTATTTTTATGATTGGCATGGAAAACAAATAAAAATAGAAAACAAAAGAGAAATCTACTCGAAGATAAAATAAATTCTATATACCCGTGATTGACGTAAATGAATAAAAACTGTTTTCTTAGCCTGTGTTCCATAAATTTCAATACAGCTGGGCAAATTTAAAATATGCATACGATTTCTTTCAATTATTGATTATATACCTATGTCTACCTATACATATATTGTATTTAACGAATTTTGGAATTTTTTATGCCAGATCGTCAATTTTAACAAACGCAATGCGGCGGTGGAATTCGCTACCACGAACCATTAGAGTGATAGGTTATACGTTGTCTCACTTTAGCAGCAGACTGAGGCAGCATCTGGAGGCGCTTTTAGTTTAACATTATTCAAGTTGTACTACTATACTTAACGTTTCTTCTTTCTCTTGTGTAATTAAAAAATAACCAGTCCGATATAATATTGAAGCTTGAACAATGTTTTCTTAAATGTCTGGGAACACTGGTATATTCTTTGAGCCACTTCAAACAGAGGGGAAAATTTACAATATTTATTAAATGAACACCATTCGTGTTACCCATCTACTGTGAAATGGTTTTTCACTTTCACGCTTTGTTTTAGGAAATACTTTGATTATTTGTCAACATTTTTTATTGGACAAATTTGTCTGTAGAAGAAGTTCTTTAATCATTTTAGGATCGAGAGAAGTAAGGGGCATTACTGGTTTGTTCAATTTGTACCCTAATCAGCAAAAATTGCAGCCATTTCGATTTGGAATAATATTATTATAGGTGTTTGCCAACAGCCGCATCTATAAACTTCACGAACTGACAACCGAATAAATGTGAATTTATTACAAGTATTCATGAATCTAGTTATCTTAAGTCGACTAGATTGGTCAGGATGAGATATAACCTGAACGCAAAAACTAGATTGGTCGGGAACGTCACTTTTTCCTACGTCAGCCACATATCCGAATTGTCGACTTAGTACTCAGTCACGAATTTCTTGACTAGATTCGTCGGCTACCCCTCCATAAACGTCAACTGCAACATCTGCTCATATCACCGTTTTCCCCCAATCAAAACCGAGATACATCTAGTGAGAGAGCTGTCAGACTTACTAAACTAGATACTTGAACGTCCCCATTCTCACATAGAGTATTTCGCGAAGCCCATCCCTTTACAGATGAGCATAGGCTATCTTTTTGGGTAAAACGTCAAAAAAAACTTGTAGTATATCAAAGCCGATTTGTAATGGCCAGAGTAGTATTTTGTTTAAAAGCGCACAATTCCTAATATGTTAACTTCTCGTAATTTACCCAATACATTTGATAAACACCATTTTTCAATTCTACAATGATTTCAGTAATTTTTTAACATAACTATGCAACAGCCATTTACAATCTGTTTTGTTTTTCTACAAGTTTTTCAGCTGTCACTTGGTTTTTTGCTTCTTCTTATTTGACACTGACGTTGTCGCGAACTACCCTATTGGAGACGTTCGTATCGTATGAACTAGGTTCATGTAAAACGTCAACTAGATTTGTCTGGTATACGAACACGTTGACTAGGCAACTTGAAATGTGTTTGCATTCTCGCGGTCAGCGTTACCGTTGTGCAATGTGTGTGCCAGAGACAAATTATACTGAGACGCCCAACTCGCAATCCTCTTGCTGCTGGCCCCCTCAATTTTTGTTCAAATTCCTACATTTTGTTTTCCTATCGGTGTTATGTCAACTAAGAATCTGTTTGACATGCAAAAACATACAAAAACAAATGCTGCCAACCTCGACAACCATGGGGAAATGTGCTAGAGTTCGGGAATACCACATTTTTACATTTCTGAATGCCATTGGTTAGTTATTATAAATTGTTAAAGGCGAATAATTTGATTTGTTTGATTAATAACACTAGGTATCTAAAGGAGGTGTTCTATATACTAAAAACATATTTAACCATCTCGGTTAAAAACCTAAACCAAATCGCCCAAACAATCAATTTCCCTACAGAATTTAATTATTGTCCCAATATTGTTTGAGGAACCAACCTCCTCTAAGTTGTTAAAGAAGTACCTGCCTAGGTGCGAAGGTCTGCTCCGAGCAATTGGGAGATATTTTCCGTAACTTGTTGGTCCTCACAGTACCTGCATATGTCCGTATAAGCCTAGTCTCATGGCATGCTTCCTTAAAAGACAGTGTCCAGAGAGTATTGCTGTCGTTAATCTTAACTTTGTTCTACTGAGATTCCTCAATTCTTGAGACATTCCTATTTAAGACGGGCCACAGTTCCTTTGAGATTCTGTGCCCTTCTAGCTGTGACCATCTTGGGGCTGCTTTATTGGAGGTTTTCTCGAAGACAACCCTTTTAGCAACGGCCATGGGTGGTCTGATACCCTTAATCATTGCATTGAGTGGGAGCTCTGCTCCTTCCTTAGCCAGAACGTCGGCTTTTTCGTTGCCCTCAACAACCCAACACAATCTGACACGGTTTTGCAAACATAATGCCTTAAGCATTGTGTGGCAATTCCTGACTATTTCAGATTTAGTGGTATGTGATTCTAGCGCTTTGAGCGCAGCCTGGCTATCAATGTAGATGGCGATATTCTTATTGGATATCGTTCTCATCAAAAGTACCTCCGCAGCTTTTAGTACGGTCAGAATCTCTGTCTGGAACACACTGCATGTGCCCGGAAGTCTTAGGGCCATATGTAGGTCCAACTCGCTGGGGTATATACCTGACTCCGTATCCTCACTGGTTTTGAAACCATCTGAAAATACTGAGGTCTCATCTTCTCTCGAACTAAATAATCAAACTTTTGTTTCAACATGTACTTCATGTGTCTGTCAAAATTTAGCGAGCCCATTTAATGGGTCTGCACATTTTTTCAAACTAAATTGTGACAGATCGTTGTGTATTTGTTGTTCTTTGGCGGATGTTTGGGGAGAAAAGTTGGAGACCAGATAAAATTTAGTTTAGCTCGAGCAGCGTACTACGCTTAAGGCTTAGAACGCTGCTCGAGCTAAACTAAATTTTATCTGGTCTTCAAATTTTCTCTCCAAACATCAGCTAAAGTCCTAGCTAAATTTTGTCATCGAGTATGCCGTGGATAAATGGGTTTGCTTAAGTTTAGCTCAGCTAAATTTGGGAGAGCATTTTGTATGGGAGCGAAAATTTAGCTCGAGCAGCGTACTAAGTTTATATAATCGGCCACCCACTGGTTTTAGTATGATTTGTCTCTGGTGTGTGCTCTAACGAATTTCATTGAAAAGATCAATTCTGATTTCTGAATTTCGGGGCAATCCTCTCCGATCTTCAATGAAAAACGCTCCCGTATGCAAAAGTTGAACAGAAAAGACACACAATAAGTAAGCAAAATACTTCCCTCTATATAAAAATTTCTGCACATTTCAGTCTGACCACCTTCATTGGGCTAGTTGCTTATACGTTATAATTGACATATGGCTGTCAAGCCATTCAGATTGCTTCGCTTAGCCATGATGTCTATTATCTGACATATAAAAAATTTGAATTCATAATCATTTTGTTTTTCCAGTTACAAACAATATCAACTAACTATTCGAATTATAACGAACAAATTACCCTTTCGATTATTATGTGCAGTGTAAAATACTGTCTGCGTAAAAGTTTTAACAGTACAGCAGATCTTAATAGACGTTTACATTTTACAAACTCTAAGTTGGAATTCTGTATATATACACAAGTTTCGTTGCTACGAGCTTCTTAAAATTTAGATATATATGATTTATTATAGTAAGTACTAAAGTTAAATCGAGGAGAAAAACTACAATGCCTTGTCACAAGATGATGCACATTGTATACTTATTTGTTCTGCCATAAATCCCAATATTTGCACAGCTCAAATAAAGAGTCACGATGCTTTTAATCAGCCTGCCAATACAATTATTTATCATTTGTTTACATTCTTTATTGGCCGTAATAACAAATATTCAATTCAGCTTAGTCGCCAACAATTCGATGAACCTCGATATAAACTGCATAATATATTTGGGTCGAGTATCGCCTTTCTAATTCCCTCTAAATAAACAAAAAAAAAAGAAACGTGTTGTCGTTATTGTTTACATTTGTCAGGCCCAAGCGGAAAAAGAAATAAAAGTAAATAAACATTAAAATTGCTGAGAAATGGAAATAGTTGTCCGAGGTTCGCACGCTAAAAATAAACGTTTCATTCACATATTATTTTTTTTTGGGGAATTTCGTCTGCACTTTTGTAGTCAAAACATACAAAAATACAAGGTGAGGCGAATTCCCGGCTGAAGTGTGGCGCAGTCTGTGTATGATGTCTTTTACGAGTAGGTAAGTTGTGTGTGGATTACAAATGTGAAGGATTTTTGAACACGTAGCTGTTGGTACATACCTAGTACCTTCTAAGCTTTTAACAATCACACTGATAAAACAAATACGACTTAGATGGAGTGGTGTAATTGAATATTGCCCCCAATATTGATAAGAAGACGCTATTCGCTATCGGCGCAGATATGAAGTGCAAAATAAAGGGTCCGCCAAATAACTTTTTTTTTTTGAAAATGCTATAAAAAAAACTACTGAATATTTTCTCAAATTTCTTTTTTTATTTGAAAGTACAATCCTTCCGGTTAATAATAGAAAATAATTTCATTCAAATGGCTGCCTCGGCTGGCCATGCAGTAGCCTACACGATCGGTCCAATTTTTAAGCACATTATCGATTGTGTGCAGCTGGCTTTACGAATATTGTCCTTTAAAGCGTCAATTGTCTCTGGCATGTCGGCGTAACACTTATCTTTTACGGCACCCCACAAATAATAGTCCAACAGTGTCAAATCGCAGCTCCGCGGTGGCCAAACGACATCAGCTCTGCGGCTGATAATGTGATCTTCGAAAAAAGGGCGCAAAACATCGAGTGTAGCTTCGGCTGTGTGGCACGTAGCGCCGTCCTGTTGAAACCAAATGTTGCCAATATCCTCCTCTTCAATTTTTGCGAACAAAAATTCGTTTAACATGGCCCGATAACGATCGCCATTGACTGTAACGGCTACTCCTTGCTCATTTTCGAAGAAAAATGGCCCAATTATGCCTCTGGACCAAAATTTTAATTTTCTCGGGTGTACGCACTGTTTTTGGCTTTTCACGCTTTGGTTTATCGATTAGGACCCAATTTTCGCACACATTCTGCAACATAACCATGATTTTCAAAGTAATGTCGCAATATTTCCCAGCGTTGTTCAAGCGTATACACAACCATATTCGTTCAGCGGAAGGATAAAACTAATTATCTGTCAAATCAGACATGAGCTAAGTGTTACCATTCGCGAAATAAGCACTAGTTGAAAAAAAAAAGTTAGATGGTGGACCCTTTACTTCTGACAATCGCTGTTTCCATCTAGGAGAAAGTCATCTTTTATATTTAAATTCATAAAAGGGTTTTTATTTTACATAAATCTGAAATGGCTAGGGCACATGGAGCATATATGGCTCATAACGCAATAGACCGACGCTGACCGGCCTTTGAGTGAAATATGGTCAAACCAACGGCGCACACATTTGTAGAGCGAAATAAATAAAATTAGTATATGGAATGAGAAAAAAACTCTCTTCCATCTGCATATGTCCGGCACTAGCAAGAGCCAGATTGTGGACACTGAACCAACCTTTTTTCGATGACCTTAGCCACAATTCGGGTAAAGGGACATTAGATATAATCCATTTCCTCAACTCCACAGGTTGGATATAAGTACAGAATGCATCACACCCTTAACAATCATCAAAAACTAGGTCACACGTGGTAACAAAAAGGCACATCAGTGCTACCTGGGTTCAAAGCTGAGCCGCCACTTCTACATACCTACTTTATAGATACCTAGGTCTTCACAACCATTCGCTTTTCATTTTTGGGACGACTGGAGGATCCACAATTTTATGCCGGGTCCAAACGGTTAGCGAAAAAAAAAACCTTAAAATAGACTCACTTCGTAGTAAATATAACACAGTAGCCATACTTAGCAACTGCGCCTGCACCTATGCTCACTTGACATAGATTCCTTTCTCCCAAATAAAAAATAAAACCAAAATGAATAATCTGCTACGCATGTGTACGAACAAAAGTACTCACCTCAATTCGTGTGTTTAACCCCGTTTGTCACAATGTTTTTTTTAACAACAAGCAGCTGTAAAACCGTTCGTTTACACTTCTCACTGAATCGCTAATTTGCAACCAGCGCTTTTTTCCAGTTTCTCTCAAGTGTCATTGCCAAAAAATCACTACCATTTAAAGCTCACGCAAAGGTCTGCCTCTCCATCCATTTTCTAAGTTTGACCATATTTACGCTAAACGCCACTTCCAAGAAATAAATATAAGTGGAAAATACGATTATTACCACGAAATGTACATAGCAGACAGTTTACCTACTACGCATCAGTTTCAGACAATTTTTATGGTGAACAAGGGTCAACATGATAGCAACAACGTCAGACTCATTCGACTACGTGTAATATAAATTAATTGTTGTTGCTAGTACAGAACAAAGTTCGTGAAATTCTCATGGAAACACCAAGCGTAGCGCATAATATGGAGTAACTGAAAGTGAGCGATATCAGTTGGAGGTTATTTTTGAAAAATACGGGCGATTAAACTGTTGCTACACTGTCAAGGTGAAGAAAGTGTGAGCTAAACGACAAAAACGGAAACTATGGAGCACAGATTACGTTTAATAAAGAGAAGCGAAACGAAAGTGATTCATGTGTCTCATTATTAAACGTCAGATAGACCTTTAAACCAAACTAATGTGCTTAGATTAAACGGCATTCTTCTCTGTAACAGGCTCATCAGAATTGATAAAAAATTAGATTAGACTTTGTTTATTTAAAGAATTCAGTTACAATAATTTTTGTTTGGTAAGCCCTGGACAGTTAAAAATCTCGCACTTGAAAGGTTGACCACATTCGGTAATTGTGGGCCACATGAGAGAAATAGACCTAACTAAACTAATAAAATTGATATAATATAGTCAAAGTAAGAAGAGTTTTCCGGAAAAGTTTGACAGCTTATGTCAAAGTCGTAAGAAATGTATAAAGCTTGAGGACGTTCAAGTATTTTGTTTAGTAAGTTTGACAGATGTCTTACTTGATGTGTCTCAGTTTTGATTAGCTTAGATCGGTCACATGAACAGCTTTTTCAGTTGCCGTTTATAAAGGGGGTAGCCGACTAATCTAGTCTAGAAATTCCTGACTGAGTACCTACTAATGTCTGCATTGGGACAGAAAAAGCACGCAATTACAACAACTACGCTCTGATTGACACTTCGAGATTCGCGTAGTGAAAATGTTATGTCGTTTTCCATTGGGACCACCAAAAATCTTTTTCAGATCTCAGATTTTATGCGGCTCATGGAACATACAATGAAATTGATCTGCTTTTGTGAATGGATTAGTGCGTTATTTGACAACAATATCAGCTGTTCAAATTGCATTTGTTTTTGGTAAAATCAACCATGGAAATCGGCTCGAAAAATAGAGAAAAAATTACCTTTGGCCGCTACAATGGATATCCACATAAATGAATGGGTTTTTATTTAAACACAAATTACTTAAGAACAGATAATACAAACGCAAACAAAATAGTGTAATCTCGTTCATGTTCCATTGGGCACGAAAAATCTCAAATCAGTATAACGACATAAGATGACAGTTCGTATATATGGCTGGCGTATGAAAAAGTGACGTTACCGACTAATCCAGTTTTTGTGTTAAGTTTACATCTAGTCTAGACCAATCTAGTCGCCTTAAGACAGCTTGATTTTTTATGTGTTAATTTTCATTGTAAATGCAAAACAAAAAATTAAAATCTTAAATTTGTGTGGGATTTCAAACTCATTCAACTTTAGGACTGAAAATCGACCTGGAACTCCCCTTTTTTCTTAATGAATTATACGGTCGAAACGCTTTTAGGCTTTTGGGGGGAAAGTCGGCATTTTTTTTCGATTTTTTCTAACAAAAGGGGAAAAAATAGGGAAGGGATTTTTTGGGGGGAAAACAATCTAAAAAGGGGAAAAAAAAACATTTAAAATATTATTTAAATAAAGTCTTCAAAAGACTACACTATTTTTAAAATTCATTCAATGATCATAATCCTTAATGGGCCCATGTAACGTCTCACTTAAAACTTTCTTTCATGTTGAATGCATTCATTATTTAGGGTTTGGCGTTTCATATCGATATCATCAAGGAAAAAGTTTTTTTTGTGTTTTATTAGTTTTGTCGCTCCGTCCACTGGCAATGGACGTTTAATCGGAGAGAATCGCCTTTACTCTGGTAAAACTCTGTTACAAGAGGAAGTTTATTCTCTGTTGGAGTTATTTGGTTACATTAATAATAATCCAGAATATAATAATTGAACTTACTCTTTTTTAGCAATTCCTTGGCTCAGGTTACGATTCCATCCAACGACAAAAGAGAAGGTAGTTTTTTCCCGCGTATTCGTGAAAATTTCGCGGGGAATTTGACAGCTTGATCTTAGATAATTCTATGTGTCAGATTGACAGCTATTTACGTTTGTTTTGGAATCGGCACCTGAGCCAAGGTTACATTTTTAATTTTACTAATAAAATCTCCGACAAGTATATTTCATAATACTGACTGAACTTAATGCGTTCCTAATATTTTTTTGTTTGCTTAATTCTAAGATATTTAAATAAAACATAAAATGTTAAAATAAAACTTAAATAAGCGTTTTTTTGACGGGAAACAAAGGGTTTTTTATTTTTGAAAAAGGGAAAAAAAATATCATTTTGGTGTTAAAAAGGTTTTTTTTTTTTAACTGGGATCCCTGCTGACTCTGCACTCAATCTTCCAATTTTTACGGGGACATATAAACATTAGCGTGTTCAGCACGTCGGGTCAAGATAAGACTGTATAACAAAATAATAATAAAATAAATAACTGGCGCAACAGGTCCGTAGGGACCCTAGGCCTAGCTTCTCACAACCATTCGTCTTGTGTGAGTTTTTATTTTTGGGACGAATGGAAGAAGAGATCTACAATTTTATGCCGAGTCCAAACGGCCAATTGAGAAGCTCTTTCATGAAAGTTATACTCTCGGATGTTTGTCAGACGTTCGCGAGAGGTGGCGCAGTGAAAAAAAACCTTAAGTTAGAATTTGGGTTTTCTCGGGATAACAAAATGCTCATACAAAAAACTGAGAATTAGATAACAACTGCAACTTTAAATGCAGGAACAACCTTAGTAGTAGTTGTAATAAATACACATTCTATGGAAAGCATTAGTCCATTAGTGACAAAATGGCACACATTTTGTTGTGTACCTCGACTTAATATAATTATCCTAGTTCCCTCTCGCTGAAAGTAATTTACTACCAAGGTCGTTGCGTTGCCACAATGATACAAGTGTAACAAAAGTGTTACAATTTTTAATTCATTTTTTATTTAACCTTTTTTTCGCTTTGTTACACTTTTTCCCATTAAAATCTTTTTTTTTGTTTTTCTCGTTAAAAATATAATGAAAAGTTGAACTGGCAGCAGAACAAACTTCTTCCAATTTCTGTCAATGTATTTTTTGTTTACACAGAGCAGACGTTGTGCAAAACGTCAAATTACGTGTGGGAATGGGAATGGGAGGGAACGAGAAAATACAACAATATTTTGCTGTCTTGCTGCGTCGCCGTTGACAATGTTTTTTTTTTTCAGTTTGATGCATTTTTTCCGTTTGTTACACTTTTTGGAAAAATTTGTTACACTTTTAAAATAAACTGCGGCAACATTGGTCACAACACATTAGCAAAAAATGTCGCGATGAACTGCTGCTGTTGAGTCACATTTACTTGGGAAAAATGTACTGACAGCTGCGTATATGGGGTATACAGATCTCTTACTGGATTCTAAAAGCTCTGTTGTTAATGGGTACTGCAGATTCCTTGAGAATTATCCATATTGGGCTCAATATATCTCAAGAGGTTTTTACAACTGTGTATACGAGTACTGCAAAACTGTATCAAGGTTATAATAACCCTGTGTATGATGGGCACTCGCCTTTCTGAATAAATATACAAAGAGTCTTGAATCGGTAAATAATACTTCTAATAACAGGTGGGCCAAAAGAAGTCATCCGATGTTGTTTGGATCTCTTTTTTTTCAAAATGAAAAACTTCAATTCTGTTTTTCGATTATGTTTATTTGAACCTTTAGAATTTGATTGGTCACGTCGAGAAGATGATATCGGCCAAATGGGCACCGTCACAATTGATTGCCATATACGGGCTCGTTTTATGGCATTTTCCATCACTTCGGCGAGAACTTCGGGCGACAGATTCTCGCACTCGTGTCGAATGTTGTCCTTAAGGGCTTCTAGGGTCTCGGGCTTGTTCACGTAAACACGGGACTTCAAAAAACCCCACAAAAAAAGTCTGGAACGGTTAAGTCAGGCGATCTGGCGGGCCAGTGCAAATAGCCAAAACGAGAGATGAGGCGACCCGGGAACGCCGCCTTCAGAATATCGGTTGTGGCACGCGCAGTGTGTACCGTAGCTCCGTCCTGTTGGAACCACATGTACTCCAGTCCTAATTCGCCCAATTGCGGCAGAAAAATCTCGGCTAACATGGCCCTATAGCGCGCACCGTCCACTGCTGTCGTTTGACCAGCGGCGTTCTCGAAAAAAAATGGACCGATGACTCCTCCTCCGGGGCGCCACTCTTGGCAACGTCTCGTGCGGTCCCATACTTTTCAAGGTTGGTGGCCCAACGGCGCAGTGTTTGCGCAGTCGGTGTCGGACGGTCGTGGAATCGGCGACGGAATTCGAGCTGCGCCAACACTACAGACGAATTTTTACGCAAAAAACAGACACGATTATTCCGCTTTCTTGAGGAGTGTATCGCTTCATGGCTTCTTCACTTGTATTCTACATCTGTCTAGTCCACAAATGTCAAAACAGATTTCACATTGGCGGCCATTTGCAAAAATAAAAGCATCTTCCAATAGGGTGATCTCTTTTGGCCCACCTTGTAGAATATGCAAATAAGTCGCAAACATTTTAACTGATTACTAATATAAAAAATTTTGATAATTTTAATATCATTTTACTCCGTTTCTTTCCTCTTTCAAGATAGAAGAAAACATTGCGTCCATGTGCTTACAAGATCTATAATAAGCTCTTTTCCAGTCTAATTTTATACCCAAAACGCGGAACTGTACACTCAGTGTGAACAACCGATGGGTCGCACAGATTCAGATCCACACAAACCAACACCAGCCATTTGGCAGACGATGACTGTATAGTGTATACGATGCATGTACATACACAAGAATAGCATTCAACATAAATAGGAATGCATTTTTCATGCAACCTACGAAGCCGTGTGTCGTATCATACCGGCTTAATCGCAGCCAGAGGTGTCGGTAAAAACTGGTTGCGCCAGCACATGAATTAACTGAACTAAAACCGTTCCCCCGCGAAAGGATTTCATGTTATTCATCTCAATAAAAATATGTATATACATACATACAAGTATAAAATTAGCCAAAGGCTCCGTGGTGTGGGTATAAGACTGTAAGAAGCGGCCGGCTTGTCTGTTGTGCGTGCAGTATACTTGGCCATAAATCGCCATGTGGGTGATGAGGGGTTATTGACACACATCCACTTGGCCGACCGCATGCCTACATTGCAGCAGTCACTACATTCATTATTATATTTTTGTTTCGTTAAGACTCGTTTTATTTGATTTCGAATTATTTGTTTGTTTGGCTTGGGTTGGGTGTAGGTTGCTATTTGCATAAAGCAGGGAGCATCGGCCATCGACTGTTGCTTGTGTCACATTTTTGCTTTGTGTGGTGCGTCACAAACGTGTGCATAAATAAAACGACTCAATGGCTTAACTAGACACGGAGCTGCCCTTTAACAGAATCTTCGAAATACTTTCTTATTCCAAGTTGATACGAATACGCTTCATGGTGGAGTCGGAACTTATGTGTATACTAAAGCATATTACAGAATAACCCTTAAAAATTAATTTTAAGAAGAGTCAGTGTTGCTAGCAACACACGTGTGTTGTAAAAAAGGTTCCGGTAATGAAGTGTGATCGGCTCAGGCATGGAGGTTTCCTTTAAAGCGGTATAAGTTTATTTAATGACAGCACGTCAACTGAGTTTACGTCACAGAATTTACCCTAAAATTCGTTCGCTTTTATAATTTCAACTTTTTCAAAGTACGACAGGTTGCGGTACTGTCACTAAACCTCGCTTTGGATATGCGGATTCTCGAAAATCATTTCAAATAAATTCTTAACTAATTAAAAACACCGCCCACAAAAAAAAAAAACAAAGCTAAAGTATTTGCTAAATTGTACCGTACAAAGTAATCGATATAGGGGTTAGGGTTTGAGGTTACCTACAACGCTACGTCTCCCATCGATATGAGTCTTCTTTCATTTGGGGAATACAAAACTGGAAACCTAACCACACGGCTCCATACAGACAAATTTGCTTCTTTCCAACAAGCGATGCCAACGTAATTAAAAAAAAACAAGTATTTTAAATACATTTACCAAACACCTCAAGATGAATGAAAATAACTCATTTGCATTTCAAACTCGCGTGAATTGCTGAAAAATTGTTTTTTTATAATATCACGTTATTGAGAATACACAGTTCAATGTTCCACTTGTTAAATTTAGATTGACCATCAATAATAGAGTACAAAAATATAGTAAGCCAAATGCCAGCAAATTTGAATTAATGCATAAGGGATCTTGCACTTTGTACTGAGAGTCAGTTGTAAATAGTTTGTTGAAACAAGAAAAAAGAAAAAAAAACGACGGAAGCAAATTGCGGTCAAAGGTGAAAGCGAATAAATTTGGATGCCAAATTATTTAAGAAGTACGTGCGTGTTTTAAATAATGAAGTAATCCTTGGCAATGGTGCAAGTGCAACATAAATGAATTTTGCCAAAACAATAGTCGCAGTGTTGCTTAACTAAATGGCAAAATATGCGATTTGGTGTTACAATATCATTATGGTTGTATATTATGGTGAAAGACACATTATTTGGTAGTTATGAGGGCGGGGACACATTGTAAAGGTGTGTCTTATATAAATCATAATCACCATCATTGTTTTCAATTTTTCTGAAGTGCAAAACCAAAATATCCATTCTTTTACTAAAGTCAAAAACAATTACACTACTCCCCGGATAATTGCACATGCGCTATAGGCGGTTTTTCAATGAAATTCCTATTAAGTGGGGACCCTTGTATCTAATTCCTAGGATGGCGCTTGCGAATTCCAACACTGACAATTTTTTTTGCTACTAAAAGTGTTTAGCTATTAAGGGGGTTGTTTATATCCGGGGAGTACTGTACAGATATCTAACGTCAAAATCGCGGTGCAGTAAAGGCGATGGATATTCATGAATCATGATTTTTCCAGCAACCTTCTATGCATCCAAGAAGTTATTAAAGCTATCCAATTGACTTTTTAGAACCACACTCTCATCATCACTTTCAGAAGACATTTTTTTTCGTTTTTTGTTTCGGTTATTTACCTTCCTGCAAACAATTTATTCACAACTAAATTAGACAGAGGGCTTCGAAATCTGTTTTAAACTCATCGATTCGAAGAGGATCTAATTTTGCTTTATATAAAGCTAAAACCACATTCCGCTTTGCATCATCGATTTCACATGTGAGTTCACTCTCGTTAGCTCTGACATCTGCTCATCTTGATCCGTTTGGATCATACTTTCAAGAGGTAAGAAGTAAGAATGATATTATCTGCAAAGGATTACTTAATTTGACTAAGCAATGAAATTTTGTTCTTAGTTTTGACTTGATTTCTTTCATAACTTACTATTTTTTTCTATACTTTAAGGTTAGGTAATTTTTTCCATATAATGCCTATACCCCTTTAATTTAAAAAGGTATTTGGGGCTCTGAAAAAGCAAAACAATTAGTGGTATCTCATACAGCGCTACTGAAGGATCAGTTGTTCCAAAATCTCAAATTGAAGATGTGTAGCCAAGGAATATATTTATTATTTAAAGTACCAATGGACGGCTTAGGGCTGGTCTTTTCACAGTTGATTATATCGATGGGATTTAGGATAACCCATGATTACAAATCAGTGATAACCAATGAGTGTTTATTGAGCATTTTTTTTCACTTCAGTCACCAAACCATACCTAACTATGCAACAAATCGTTCAATTTTTCCAGTTTATTTGTCAATTTAGTGATTGACCGAATCTTTTCGGTTTGGTTTGTTAATATGTTACGATTTTTTTAGTTATTTTATAAATGTGTTTATTTTCAGTAATATGGCTCAAACGAACCAATCTCCCGAATGCAGCGGAAAGTTAATTCAAACCTTACTGTTTTTGACTTCAACCGCAGTAGTTCCTCCCTTAAAACTGGCTGTAATAGTTTGCAATAAGCCAAATAAATAGGGGTTTTGTACCCATCACAATTAAATCAAAACAAGTAAGAGTGTTATCATCGTCCTGGCCAATGCATTAATACAAGTCATGCAAAACTGGTTTTGTATGGGAGGTACCAGAAGTACTTGACCGACATAGTCCATTTTTGATAACAACAAAGAAGTGCACTCACAAAATTTCACTTGCCTAGGTGGATTCTTTTGGACGCTATCGTGTTTTCAAGAGACAGAGAGACACATGGGTCTAATATTGGTTTTGTATGGGAGGTACCAGAACTACTTGACCGACATAGCCCATTTTGAATACCAACCTGACGAGGATAAAAAGAAACCCTTTCACCAAATTTCATTGACATATGTCGATTCCTTGGGGCGCTATCCTGGTTTCAACAGACAGACAGACAGACAGACAGACAGAGAAACAGACAGACAGGCGGATCTGGCTAAATCGATTCAGAATGTGATATTGATTCAGAATATATATACTTTATGAGGTCTCCGGTGACTCCTTCTTGGCGTTACAAATGTAATGACAAAGTGAATAGATCTTCCTGTCGAGGGTATACAAATGAATCTACTAAGAATAAACATTGTAATAATTAAAAATGGTATTTTAAGAAATAAGTTGGGACTTAAGACGTACAGGCTCGCGCCCGAAAATGAAATACTGGAGTTTAGATCCCCTTAAGCGAGCGAAACAAGCCGTATTACCCCTTTTTGCCGCGTTTAACCGTAGCCGTCAACGTAAGACGTGTCCCTAACGACGTGCGAATAGCATCAGCCGTTTTTGAGAACAAAACCGAAATAAAGCAACAACCAATAAAATTTATTACAAATTGATGGGCCTCATCTCAATTTCCTCCAATGATTATGTTGTAACTCAATTTATGACAACTTTCAACAGACAAAACTGTTGAACGCAATCTAACCTCATGCGTAGCATCCACTATTGTGTTAGGGACCTGTACCCTCATCTGCAATAGACTTGTAGGTATTCTATACATCTGTCAGTTGAAAACAAAATAGCCTAGGTCCACCCCGGACTGTGGCGCCACCTTAAGTTAAGTCAGTTGAAAACGTCAACGAAACCGATGCGACAGATGTTATTGGTTCATCCATCTTGCGTTATAATTATTGGTTAAATCTCAGCTGGTTATTGAATTCTCTGCCTAACTGACCAAACCACTGATTTGCTGGTTAATATTTTGCTGAACAAACACAAACACTAACCGATGATTAAATATAACCAAGATTAAACCAACCGAGCCTTAGGCTAGTTATAAATGGATCAGTGATTTTTTTTTTTTTTTTTAATCTAAGAAGACATGTACAATATTCCCTGTGCAAACTAAAGAAGGCATTTTGTTGTTCTTGTAACGTTTATGTGATAAAAACGATCCTGGGTACTACCTTGTTTTAACATTGTAACAACACAACCAACATTGAAGAACAGCAACTTACTATTCTTCAATAAGACGACAAAAATACAAATTCAATTTCTTTAATTAACACAACTTTCTACGGCCCCATTAAGTGAATACATCCAATAAATTTGTCACAGTCTGGCAGTATAGTTTGACCCCTATAACTATTGTGTAGATATACTATATAAACCTCCTTCTAAACGTGTATCGATTTCAGACTTTGAGGATCGACCCACAAATTTTCGTTGCAGAAACAAGAGCAAATAATTCTCACTCTATACTTTTATATGAATTACCTGCAAATTTGTATTAACAAACCCTTCCTGTCCAAGCTCCAACACAATAAAAAAAAGGTTTAACGCAAAAGCACTAAAACCATCCTTATCTTTCGGCTCAGTAGATAATTTTGAAGAAGGTTCTCTTCCCTATTCAAGAAATTTTTCAATTTTCTACTTTTGTAGGTAGTCATTCCGTTTATAACAATTAATTCTACTTACGATATGCTCTCTAACTGTATTGTGGAAAACTTGCAATTTTGGATCCGTTACTTCTTCCTCCTCCTCGTCCATGGTGAAGAAATTTTTTATATCACTTATTGCAGCCACTTTTTCAATAAAATTATGCGTAGGTACTTTTCTTCTTTTATAAACAATGCACTGCTAATTTTTTTTTTTAGTAGATACAGAAAATAAATTTTCTTTTATCTCAATTCACGAAATTTCACTGATACGCATTTATTTTCACGCACGAATTTCGATTTATTCCGGGATACAACTAAAATCTAAAGATTTGGGATATCATTTATTACTCCGAAATAACGCGAAATATTTTTCTATTGAAAATTAAAATCAAAATTTTTCCGTCGCCGCTCAGCAGCGCAGCACAACACAACAACAAATAAAATTATACTGAAAAAAAAAATGGTAAAATACCCACCACCCAGCTGTCAATTGATCTTTGGCAGATGGCAGTTATGTTTTTTCTTAAATAGAAAGAGACAAATAAGCTTAACGATGGAGTGCAGAAAACACAAGGGTGAGTTCAGATAATTTATAATTTTAAAAGCACCTCCTTTTTGATAAAAATATATAGGGAAGTTTTATTAATACAATGTAATATCATATTTTCTAAAACACCTTTTCTTTAGAGCCAAGACAAATGTTTCGAAAATTGGGTTTTTCTTTGGTTTTATTGTACTTTATTTAAGTTACATTCAAAATTAAATATTTTAGTTAAATAAATATTTAAATATTGGTTAAGTGAGGTCCACCCCGGACTGTAGCGCCACCTTAAGTAAGTGAGAGAACCCCAAAATAATACAGTAAAATGTATATCAATAAAATTACAACGATTAAACTTTGCTTTTACAAGCAACTGGTTACAACTCTACCTATCAGGATATATGATATAAATTGACCCATCCCAACCAATTTTTCAGAAATGCAAATTAATTTATGTATACTACACTAAGTGCGCTTCTAGCTATTTATATTTTTTCTTCATGGAGATTGGAAAAATAAAGCAACATCAACTCTATTATCGTTTAGAAATAAAACGGAACCAAAACGCTCATTTCGCCCAGATCTTTTTTGTAAAACTATTTGAACAAGCCCAAATGATTAATTAACACGAACACACCCATAGATTGCTTTTCGCCTGAACGTTATCCTGACACAAGCGCCATTAAAATTAGTTTTCAGATTTTAGTTTTTTTCACACCAAAAGAAATTTTAATATAAAAGAAGTAACAAAATACGTTCAATCGATATTATTTTATTGTGCTCAAAGTACTAATAGAATATATATATACATATTCCACGAATGGAGGAAAGCATATTTTTCGTAGAACAATCGGCGACAATTTGTGTAAACAACTAATCGATTTGCCATATTTTTACTTCGGTTGACGTTCAAGGTTATTTGCTTTTGATAAATAGTAAATATATAAACAGAAATGTTCAATAAGCGAGCAATTACATCAACCTCGGCGAAGAGTCGGACCAGCAATTTTAGTCAGCCTTCTCCTTCAACTTCAAAGGTGTCGGGAAAACTTATTTCAAATAATATGGCACCCGAATCTCCGGAGGCTGAAGGGACCATCAACATTCCTCATATCAAGATCAAAGACAACAATCGTCTGTTGTCAAAGTATTCGGCGGCTCTGGAGCGAAACAAGGACGACCATTTGCCAGCTGAGGATTTAGATAGTGTGCAACTGGAATTGGAAAGCCTTCTGACCAATGTCGCTCTTCGGTATCGAGTTCTCAAGGCCGAATACGATTCAATCGATAGAGATGATAAGCGATTCGATCGCCGCAGCAAAGTTAATGAAAAACAACCAAACTCACCGGGGAAGAGAAAGCGCGAAGAGAGTCGTAAACCAAAGATATCTCATTTCAAGTTAACTAAACAAAAGACAACATCAGCGCATTCCCCTGCCCAATCGCAAAACACTGATGACAGCATGGATGCAATGCCTTACTACCCACATCAGCACAAGGATCAAACCAAAGTTACGACACTGAAAAACGACACACCGAATAAGTTTTGGTTATCTGTTGAACCCTACTGTATGCCAATAACGAACGAAGATCTTAGATTATTGGATGATTTGCTGGATCAGTACACGGGTCCTTTGGTACCGCCGATACCAGAGCTTGGGCCACACTACTCCACCACTTGGGCGCTGGAAGATCTCAAAGAAGAGGAACATAACTCTAATCCAAACATAAACTCAAAGTCGAGATCAAAAAATTGCTCCAACAATGAAGTGATGTCTCTGTTGCGAAAAGGCGAACAGCTAATGGGTGAGGGCGTTACTGGACCTCTTACCCAGCGGTTGGTGTCTGCTTTTCTCGAAGAGAACCTGATCGGCGATGTTATGTCAAACATCGACAGTAACAGCAGTTCGGACAACACTAACTCAACAAACTCAACTCTCTGTTCATTGTCCCTCTTAAAGAACGGAATCGATCTAGAGAAACGCGTGAAACAGGAACTTATTGAACAAGGCCTTCTCGATGCCGAGGACTTCGTAAAGCCAGAAGAAGACGAAGTCTACTCGGAGATAAAACGAGTTACAGCTGAGCTGTCGGCTATTGCTGAGTACAATGGCGGGGAGCTTCGACGACTGCAGGATGCGGCTAAATGTGAACTACGACGACTGGAGATCAAGAGGAAACTCGACGTTGTCGACCAGGAAATTCTGGAGGCATACAAAAGAACGGTGTTGGCCAAACAAAAGCGGCGACCTCTGACTAACGAAGAGCAAGAAGAAATCTTTCGACTCACTTCGGAGCAGAAACGACTGTCAGATCAGTTGGCGAAATCTCCAAATCCTGGACTTAGTAGTGATTAAATTATCTAATTAAAGACATTATCCTAAAGCAGCGTTCAATTCATTTTAATTTTATTTACTTACTGTTTAAGAATACACATTTGTTGACAATTTACGCAAATACACTTTATCTTTTACTTTTTATTTACCTATTACATACTTGCATTCCTATTTAAGATGGCACTGCTATTTTTTGTGGATGCCTTTATCCGTGGATACGTGGATATTGTGTGAAGGAAGTGTCTAAAACCATTTCTCCACGGACTGAGCGGTTTTATGCAAGTCTATGTCCGACCAAATATTCACGCTGCGGCGGATCCTAGAGAAAACGAAAAAAAAAACAAATTTATGCTCGTCACCATACAATTTTCCGCAAATGGAATATAGAAACCAATAATCCCAAGGAAGGAGGAGACGATACAACATACTCCAAGGTGTCGCGGATCCGAAATATCGAATTTTCTTAAATTTGCCAACAGCAATCAGAAAGGTTATAAGTCTACTTGATTTTTTACAAACCCAAACTCAAGAGCTTCAGTCTACGGATGGAACTGGTGTTGAATTCACACTCGATCTGCTTCGAGTGGAGTACGCTTATGTCGTTTTCCATTGGTTTCACTCGGGGATCCACTCATTCTGAAATCCATTGGAACAAAAAAAAAACAGCTTCTAATGTCGTTTTCCATTGGTTTCACTCGGGGATCCACTCATTCTGCGATCCAATGGAACAACAAAACTGCTTTTGATTGAACCCACAAAAGTATTGGTGAAATGCCAAAAAATAATCTACGGCGGCTGTCAGCTGACTTGTATAAAATACATAAATTACATTTGTGTGAGTGCTTCTTGAGTGGATTCTGACTTCAAATCGAGAAGCGAAATTCTCTCCTCAGAATCACCAGAAGAGTATTTTTTGTGCCAATGGAACGGTTTCAGAAGTGATTTTTGCGATTCCGGACTCTTCCGGACGCTTCTTTTTGCCCAATGGAAAACGACATTAATGAGTTGAAGAATGAGGCCCTATCAACGGCACCAACTTTGGAGATACGAGTTTCCTTAATATAGCACAGTGAAGTGAACCCTGCCTGCCGTACTGCATTTTGGAGGCAATGAATTCACAATAAATTGAATATTGACAGCAGAACTCAAGAAAACTCATAAAGTCAATCTTTTTTTATCTACATCACTTTTCATGTTCCATTGGGCAAAAAATCAATCTTTTTTTTTGATTCGGATCACTTTTTGCAGATCTCGATATATTTTCAGATTTACAAATGCTGCCACAAATACCAATATACTTTGCACAGCTGTTTTACGTCATTTTTAGAAGTTTTATTTCAAAGCAAATTCACAAAGTTTCGTGAAAACCAACATAAAGAAATACATAAATAGCAGTCGATATAATTTTGAAGGAATTATTATCTTCATTGTTTTCCTCATCATCTGAAGTCTACGAATCACCAAAACCACAACAGGGGAAACATTTTTCAAGTCGATATCCATGGTTGATTTTACCAAAAACAAATGCATTTTGAACAGCTGGTATTGCTATCAAATAACGCTCTTATCCATTTACAAAAGCAGATCCATTCCGTTGCATATTCCATGAGCCGCGTAAAATTTGAGATCTGAAAAAGAATTATTATTTTCATTGTCTTCCTTATCATCTGGAGACTACTTGCGTTTTCGATTGAAGAAAAGAATTGCCCTTTCTATTGGCGTTTTCGATTGAAGAAAAGAATTGACCTTTCTATGAAAAGAGCAAAACTAGAAGTGCTTTTTCGATGTATTCTATGTTTCATTGAAAAAAAGTGCACTTCCAGATTAATTCTTAACACAACAGAAGTGTCCGGAATATTTTTAAAGAACTGCCCAGAAATCACTAACACACGCTAGCAAAATGTCAGACTGAAATGTTTGCTGTGTTATTAGAAACAATTTTTTCGCTTGTGATCCGAAAATATACAATTATGCGTGCAAAATATAAACTACAATTGGAGTATATTGATTTGGCCTATTAAAACATTCATATTTACTGTAGAAAACGAAAAAGAAGTAGCAACAGAAAACCAAATCTCACATATGGTGTCTACCACTATTACAAAAGTGGAAGAGACCATGGAAGATCTCTCGGATCTTCAATGAAAAACGAAATAATTGAAACTTAAGTTACCTAGTACAAATTTAAATTCACGACGTCACTGTTTTAGGAATTCTGTTATGGGCTTAAGAGGTTCTTATTACAATCCACAAAATCAGCTGTATTGCGTTTCAACACCTGACGTTTGTGCAAAATTAAAAAAAAATGTCGCAACAAATCCGAAGAGAAGTATATTATATTCATTTTTAAAATTGAGTTTTGTAATATTTAATAAAATATAACTCATTTCTGGAAGGTATTGAAGGCTTTCAAAAAGCTTCATCGTACTTGCGAATATGTTTTTGGCGAAGATCAACACGCTCTTGCTGCTGCCAGAGTTGAAATAAATTCCAACTTTCGAAAGAGTCGCGACGTTTCCGACGAGCAAGAAATTAAAAAGGTTTACATTTTTGACTAAAAGCAATTCAAGAGTTATGAACTTATAAGTGAAATTTCTACCCAAAAGCTAGTTAAATTGGCCAACGATGTCGAAAATGAACTACGCACCAATGTTGTACAAGCGGTTGAGAGGGAGGCTGGTGTCTATGGTTAGTTGAATCAAGTATACAGTTTTATTTTGTTGTTTAAAATTACTTGCTAATTGCAGAGGTGCACATTCGAGAAGAAGTTCCAAGATTGGAAAACACATTGTTTAATCCGGACGCCGTAATAGAAAAGCCTAGAAGAGGTGGAACTAAATGTGGTACTGCACCACAACCAGATAAAAGTTAATCAATAAAAGATATTTTGGACTGACAAGGTTTTATTTGAAATTTGCTTTAATCACTGGAGCTAGATTCTCTTCGTTTGGAATCTATTTTAGAACGTTTTTTGGGTTTCTTTTCACTTTTCTTAGACTTTTTAGCTCTTTTACGCCTTTCCTCTTCGGATGTGGATGATGAACTTGATGTAGACGTTGCAGATGAGGAATCGGAGTCAGAGCTAAATAATTTGTGTGACTTTTTGCTCTTTTTACTTTTTTCAAACTTTTTCTTCGATGTTAGTCTTTTTTCTGGGCTATTTTTTTTTGAATGAGAATCGGATTTCTTGCGGTTGGAATTCTGTTTTTGTGCCAATGGTAGATGGTCCTTTCTGGCTCGTGATTTTGTATCGTAACTTCTGCCATCACGCGAACGTTGCTGTTCACGTCCATAGCTACGGGGTGCACTTTCATCTCGATTTGTATAGTGCACCCTAACGTCTGATGGGCGGTTTCTTTCTAAAGAACGAGAATGCTGTCGTTGATTTGAGGTAGATCGTCTTCTTTTACTTGGAGAAGAGCCCCGCCTTCCGTCGTGGAAGTCACGTCGCTTATTAACTGGCGAACGTTGCCTTTCGTTTGAAGAACGACGCCTTTCATTTGCAGGCGATTGTCTGCCTCTCATAGGAGAACGTTTCTTCGGATCACGATATTGCCTGTCATAACGCCTTTGTTCATCATATCGTGGAGATCGGGTTCTAGCCGGAGGCGAACTTCTTCGCCCCCCACGATCCCCATTCTCCGTTTTTCTGATTGGTGACCGACTGCGATGTTTTTCCGATTTCCTTTCTCCACCACGCGGTCTTTCACTTCGGTTTCTATTGTTTTTTAAATTATTAAAATCCAACTTCCTATCTCTGTCATCAGTATGCACTACTCCTCGTCCCTTGCCACGCCACTGCACTTTGGACACCGACTGTGAGAAGTCCACGTGGATTCTTCGATCATCAATCAGTACATTGTCCATTTTAAAATACGCCGCTTCGCAGGACTTTTGTTCTTCAAACTCTACGAAAGCATACTGCAGTGAGTCTCCACTAACCTTATCCCTAATCACTTCGCAGCTCTTCACTTTTCCAAATCGGCTAAAGATGATTTCCAAATCATCATCCGTTGTGACCGGATTCAATTTGCACACAAAGAGTACATTTTCCGGCGGAGCAATATCCGCATCAGGCAGATCGCCGACAATTTCAAGAATCGTTGCTCTTGCTTTGGCCTCACGTTCGGCTAACATTTCATGAATTTCCTCAATTGTTTTACCCTCAGTATCATCGATGTCCTCGTCGGCTCCGATGCGTCCATTTTGTAAACGCTCACCACGTGGCGATGGTGATCGGCTGGGAATTTGAAACCCTCGCGGGTCGCTAAACGGGTCATCTAGAATTACAGTGTGAGTTACGCGAATGTCCTGATATGGTCGAAATTTCTCATCCACAATAGCTTCATTCAATTGTCTCAGTACCTCGTGCCCTAAATAAAGATTAATTATGTTTTGATGTCTTCATTAAAAATTAAAAAATAACAAATAACCTTCCACAACTTCACCAATTACACAGTGAATACCATCGAGCGACGTTAGATCCGAGCCCAGGGTGAAGAAAAACTGTGAACCAACCATAAACTTTCCCACACTCACAAGAGACAAGAGCCCGGGAACTGTATGCTTTATTTTGGGCAACGACTCCGCTTCGAAAAATCGTTTATGTGACCCCTCAACAACACCCCAAACGGATTCGCCACCATCTCCTGCTCCAATTGGATCACCGGTCTGAGCAATAAAGTCCCGCTCAACAGTGTGGAACAGATTTAAGTTGTAGTATTTGAGTTTACAAAGCTTTATGAAATTCAGACATGCTCGCGGGCGTTCTTCGACAAATAGGTCGACAGTAATATCGCCAATAGTTGTTTCAATTACAACCGCCATGGCGAATTAATGAATAAACACACAAATTTTGATGGTTTCGTTTGCTTTCGTTTTAGATTTTGACTGTAGACTGCAGTCATATTGACACTGACAGCACCGATATAGTTTGAGAGGCATTGTTTCAAGGCTGAGCCTACATTTCTGACTGCTGTTGGGGTGACTGTTCAATTGCATTCAAATATGTTATATTCAAATGGCAGTACTCAGAGCACTTTATTTGCTCTCAGAGCACTTCTTTTCAGCATCATAGAGAGAGATGAAAGAATAAAAGCGATGGATATCTTTCGTACGTCTATCCCCCCCCCCCCCAACCCATTTGTTTACATTGTTGTTTTTGTAATTTCAACCCCCGTCTATGAATCCGTGTGAGCTACAAAAAAGCATGTTGCTAATGGCCGGCCAATATTCCTTTTGCTTTTATGGGCATCAAGTTGTTCAATTGTTTTGTGTTTGGTATTAAACTTGTTTGGTTTTTGTTAACGCTTCGATTAAAATAAAAAAAATAGTGAAATACAGATTTCGGAATAGCGAATTCTTGCATTAAAGTTCAATTCATGAACTCACAAATACTAGAAAAGAAATGAGCATATGTGCGTGACTTCATGAATTTTTCGGGAAAACAGCTTGTAGGCAACCGCCTTTCCACTGGATATATATATATAAATATATATATATCTGTATTCCATTATCTTTGATCATAGACAAATCATACATAGTATTGTCTCTGATTATAATATTAACAAACTGCGATTTGTATACCAAAGATAGTTTAATGTGATTTTATTTCCGTAAAATATAAATTTTTCTTTCAAAAATAAGATGTTTTCGTAAAATAGTAGTTTAAGATTAAATTAGAATACGGTGGATAAGGAAATATTATTACGTTTCGTGGGAAATATGAGGACAGAGTACTTAAAACCTGGCTGTCACAGTATGCGACGGATTCTATGGGACTGCTCGTTCCGTCGAATACGTCAATATTGACGGATCCGTCGACGCAACGGATGCAACGGATTCTATGGGTTGGGCCCTTTAGTACGGCGCCCTGATTATATCCTGACATGGATGTCTGACATGAATTTGACAGATGATTTTTTTTTGCTTTTCATTTGGAAATGTAATTTTGTCTCTAGCTGTTGCTATATGAAATGAAATGAAATGCCATGACATGATTGAGCATTATGAACATAAATAAAAGAAAATTGTATGGTATAGATGTCAGACATTTAGTTTCATCCCGTAAATACAACAACTACACTCTACTTGACACTTCAAGGACTCACAGTACTGACAAGAATATTTAGGTATTTTTAAAAATGTTTGCTATCTGTAGAGCGGCTAATTACCATCAGTCGAGTTAATTGCTTTGTAGAGCAATCCATTTGCTGAAAAAAGTTGTTAATTGCATAGGTATGAAGATTTTCTGGATTTTTGCACCCCCATCACATCATCGAAAAAATATCAGCGCTGCCAATTCACCAAGTTTTACAGGAGGATACGAAACTCACCCCGTTCGCACTGTCACATCAGGAAAATCTTCATAAATATCGGCTACAGGTGGCTTAGCCACCACCAGAAAAATAAAAGTTTTATTTTTTGTACATCCAACTGGTCCCTTAACCACGCTTGCGCCATTTAACATAAAACAGCAAAGGATATTGATTTTTCTTGTTTGTTGAATCATACTTTCTTGGTGCGGCTGATGGTTATATCTCGGTCTGATTTTTAAATATTTTTTTTCACCTTCACGTGAAATCTGTGAAAAAAGTTCTGTGAAATACGTTGATTTAAACATTTTTTCCGACCTTGCAAAAGTGAATTAACTTTAAAACTTGTGTATGCATTTGGAGAGACGATTGGAATTGAAATCTTTCTGCGAGAGAACGTCATAATAACATCCGTTCTTTGTTTTGATTAATAGTGATTAAAAGGACTTCTCTTGTGAAAGCTATATTAAAATAATACATTTAATGAGTTCAAACTGAAAGTGTTCACTGCAAAAATCCTTTACACTTGTGCATAAATAAATCATCCGCCACTACCCTCAAAAAAAATTTTCATTGAAGACGAAAAAAAAATGGCTCTAGATTTTGTCGCCACATACAAAGTCCTTGTTTTAGGCGACTCAAATGTAGGTAAAACCTGCATCGTTCACAGATATTGTGATGAGAAGTATTACGACACATATATCTCAACAATAGGTAAGTCGCAGTCACATTTGCCCCATATATCAGATGTATTGATAAGTTGTACATAATTAATTGACTATAATTATCCTTACTCATCGCCATCGCCATCGTTAAGGTATTGACTTTAAGCAAAAACTAATAAACCTAGATGGAGTTCCAATTAAGCTACAAATATGGGACACAGCTGGTCAGGAGAGGTTTCGTACACTAACGACAGCCTATTACCGTGGAGCCATGGGTATCCTTTTAATGTACGACGTAACTAACTTGGAGAGCTATAACAACCTATCATATTGGCTACGTAATATTCAGGAGGTAATTTATCATTGTACTGAATTAGATTGGATAGCTTTTGGGTTTTGATTACACTTCGTTGTGGATGGGAGTTTCATATCTTTTAATTATTATTTTTTCCTCTTTCTCATTCTGTTCTCAATATCTCCTTTTGATTGCCTATAGAATGCATCACCGGATGTTGTGAAAGTCCTTGCCGGTAATAAATGTGAATGCTCATCCACACAGCGAATGGTCGATAAGGACAGAGGCGAGAAGGTAAGTTACCTATAAAACAAATGAGTGAGAGTCATGTTTTTTTCCCTATTTGATGATATTGACTTGGCACGACCGAGTAAGTGTGAGGCTGAGGGCAAGGAGTGATACGGACGTTATAGGTTCAAGGTTTTTGTGACTAATTGCTGGAGTGGTAATATACCTTATAGATCTTACCACTACGGATTTATTTTGGTTTTGTACCCTAATCTTTGGCGGAGATATTTTTTATGGAGGGAGGGAGGGAGGAGGAGGTTTAAATTAAGAATAAATGTGAATGATTCTTAAAATAATGAGTTAAAATTGCAACCGTAAGGGAATGTTCGAAAAAGTGCTATAAGCATTGTTTTTCACATATCAATAGGCTGTTTTCTTAATTCAAATTAAAATAAGTGCACTATCTTAAATATGAGTATTTTGGTCGGCCATTTTGTATACGTTATACGAATTATGGAAAGATCAGCATGTTGATATTTTGGTGACCGTTTACGCAATTTCATTTCCGTAAGACATGCTCTGCATGCAAATCTTGAGCAAATGTGGAAACAAATCGAGATTCATAAAAATTGATCCCGATCTTAAACAATACGTTTTTTGTATGGAAAACGGATTTAAATATAGATCTAGAGCAATTAAATACAACATTAGGATAATATTAAATATGGTGAAAATCGATATCAGTTTTGTTCGTTTTGTTTAAATAATTAAGAACACAAACTTGTATAAAAGCGAATACATTTGAATTATTGTTAGGGTATTTGATCTGTACTGTTGCACATCGAAATTGCCATTGTACAGTTGTTAAATATTCGCTTCTAGGGACAAATATTATCCTTTTAAAACAAAGGATACAAATACATTTAATAAAATCATTTATACAGCTACTTACATTCTATTTCAACTAACACACTTTATAATTCGCAGATTGCAGAAAATTTCGAAATGCCATTCTTTGAGGTGTCATGTAAACAGAATATTAATATAGAAGAAGCTTTCTTATCACTGGCCAGAAAAATAAGGGAACAACGAGAACACAGGGTAAATATACAAATTTCATTGTTTGTTGGTAAGTTTTAATCGTTTGTTGTATACATATTTGATAATAGGGTGATAATTTCGATACCGACGATAAAACTCAAGATAACAAATCACCCGGATCCAATGGGCTTGGTAAATTCACCTTAGGTAGCATTGCTGAAGGTAGCCGCTGTTCCTGCTAATTTTTCTATAATCCTTGTTTCAATACAAGTGATCACATTTTCTTCAGAGTTTTAAATGAAAATAAAAACTGACCTAGTATTAGATAAAATCGTAAATTTGTTATATCATCACTTAATTTTACACATCAATCATTATTATAATATGTATACACATACATTCTCCAAGCCATCCACGCTCGTCGCATTCACTTCCATCTTTACAAACAAACATAAACAAAGAAAATGTAGCCTGTTCATGTACACAAGGAAACTGCTCACCCAGTTATCGTAAAAATACGGTTTTACTTTATGCGAACACACCTATGTTTGGCACAGATGATACTCTTTATCCGCATCATACATAGTGTAACATCGAATATATAAAATGATATAATGAGATAACTAAAGCAGAAATATGCATGTTTCGTGCATACAAATAAAAACTAATTTCCATATAGCATTTATCCAAACCAAAGAAATACAATTTTATTATATTTAATCACAATTATAGTATATTTAATAACTTACAATTTTATACTTAACAAAAGGAACAGGTTTGACAATTGTGTAATGAATAAAATGAATTTAAACAAAACAAAATAAGATTTGCAGAATTGATTTGTGTAGATATAAACAAATTGATATAAAAATATATTCTTTAAACTTAAAACAAAAAAAAAAATTGAATGATTTGATTTGTACTACCCAAATAGAATGTTTCATAAACACAGAAAAACATTTGATTGAAAGCTCGCACAAATGTATATGTTTTTACAAACACAAAATTATCAAATTATTTAATTAAAACTAAAATAAAAAAAATATTCAAAACTTATCTCTAATAAGGCAAATGTGCAATTGTTTAAGGATTATTTTTAATTTTATGTTTAAATTTTAACCTTATTAACTCCCAACGAAGAAAAGAAAAATAAGAAAATTATATAAAGTAATGTACATAAGGAAATTACATAAAATAAATAAAAGAAAGTTTAGGTTTACGTCAATTAGAAACAAAAGATGGCAAATTATGCATTATAGGATACATTTTGAGAATTTCAATGCAAATAATTGTACTTAAAAAAAAATAAACGATGTGTTTTTCTTTTGTTTTATATTTTATTATTAATAAATTAAAAAATAATAAATAACATTATTTAACAAAAGAATTGGTATTTTTTTATTTTAATCGGAGTTCATACATCTTTCATAGGTCTTCAAAGGAGGATATCAATGGCGTCGTAGTATTTACGAGGACTAGTATGCTGTGGGGTAATGGGTAGATATTGTTCACTTCGACGTAGTACCCTTTATCAAATTGTTCTTTTGATGAATATAATCTAGAAATGAAATAAGTACGTAGAAAGTAAGAATATATTTAAATCTACGCGCGAAGGCTCATAAGTCAATAAATCAATTGACAGATAACCGCAGTCCTATTCATATTGTCATATGTGAACTGTCAACTTATCGCTCAGTCACGAATTTCTTGACTAGATTCATTGGCAACCGCAAACAAACGTCAACTAAAAAAATGTTCATGTAATCCAAGGTCTATTCATATACTTTACATTGTAACCTATCAAAACTGATGTCGTTGTAAATGGATTAGTGCGTTATTTGACAACAATATCAGCCATGGATATCGACTTGAAAAATGTTTCCTCTGTTGAACATACAAATGATCTTCAGATGATGAGGAAAACTGTGAAGATAATAATTCCTCCAAAATTATATCCATTGCTATTTATGTATTTCTTTATTTTGGTTTTCACGAAACTTTGGGAATTTGTTTTGAAAGCAAACTTCTTAAAATGACGTAAAACAGTATGTTTAAATCTGAAAAAATATCGAGATCTGCAAAAAGTGATCCGAATCGGATAAAAGATTGATTTTCTTTGCCCAATGGAACATGGAAAGTGATTTAGGTCAAAAAAAAAAAGATTGATTTTTTGTCCCAATGGAAAACCACTTGACATTCAGTCAGCTGTCAGACTTATAACTGGATACTTTAACATCCCCATACGATCTATAGTAATAATGATTTATAACAGGTTATAAAGAAGACGTATCCCTTCCATATTCCATTAATCGTTTAAAGTGGCAAGTGGGATTAAGTTTCAATATAAAGCCAACGCACTTTGACTTTAAACTGGTACCTTGTGACACAACATGAATCTAGGAAGTTATTTTCTTTCATTTTGGGAATTAACCGAGTAAGTAGCAAGTAAAAAAGGTCTCCTCATCCATCGCAAGACTAGTTGATGCATGCTTGCCTGGAATTCAATAAGGACCCCAACAATAAAAAAGCCTAAATTGGAATTGGTGGAAGTGAAATAGCGTCCCCTATTATTTGTATTATAACTTACGCTAAGATATCGATTGGATCCAAAATCAACTCGGATTTGTAAACAGATGCCAGAAAATTTGTAAATGCTGCTGTATTATTGCCCAATTCAATATCCGCTTGATTGTTCTGCAAAAAGAAATAAATCATAAACTCGTTAAAATATTAAATGGCAGCATTGTAACTATCCAAACCTCAGATTTAATTGAGCTACCATTAGAACTTTGGTGCATCTCCGGAATTCCATTTCTAGTTCCCCAAAATGTGATTACATTATCATCAGAGGACACAATCGTGCACTGATCGCTGCACTTTACTTTCTGAAATAAAATCACGCCTTTAGGCTCAACCATATTAGGATTATGTGGGCTTAAGCTAGTTTCGAGAAGTAACTAAATACAAAAAATAGACAACCACAACTATTTAGGTCACGATATACGAGTCTTATTGAATCACACACTGGATTTCTTCCATATGAACCAATTATAGTTCTGCCTCAACATTATACCCTATGCCAAGATTTCGAAATACTTACTAAAATATATTTGTCCTTGATTCCCGGAACTAAAGTTGGTATTTCTAATGGATTACAATGACCCAAGCCGCGTTGTCCCTCGGAATTGCGGCCCATTGTGAAAACATATCCACCTTGAACGAGGAAAACCGAATGTGTTGAAGATAGATCCAAATCTAGCACTTTATGTAAAAGGATAACTTTTTTCTATGGAATGAGTATAAAATACAAACAAACTATTCATCGAAATATATGTAATATGTATTAAAAAAAATTAACCTACAAAAGCCATAATTTTTCCCGGTTTGTTAAATCCCAACTTATTGTAATCATTACTTCCACAAACGTGAACTTCGCCATTCCCAAAGAGAATCGCTGAGGTGTTGGGCCCACAGAAGACTTTTTTTGGTTTGCTGTTGATATGCGAGAGGAGAATCTGTTGAGGAGTTTTTCTGGAAATACAACTTGTAAATTTCGGACTTATTAAGCTTGACAATTAAAGCCTACTGCTGAGTATTTGTGCTTCCCAAGCCCAGAGCGCCGTGTGAACTTGTGCCCCAGGTAAATACACAGCCGTCTGTACTTAATGCCAGAACATGGTCCATTCCGGCAGCAACTTGTTGAATATTTATATCATGTATCTTTTCTGAAATATGCAAATATTCGATCAAGGGGGGACATTTTGATAAAAGAAACTTGAAACTAATACTGCATTTACACCATCAAGCACGCGCATTTTTGCACGAGACGGAACAGAGAGATCCGTTTGTCAGCAGTCAATGCTAATAAAGGCCTAAGAATGAAATCACAAATCAGACGCCTAAAATGTCATAGATGTTCTACCCATAATTATAGATACGTAAAGAGGAAACAAACACAAGTTCCGGCGAACAATTCTGCATTCACTTGAAAACATTACTATTTCTGATTCAAAACGTGTGAAATGAGATTGGTAATTAATTCCAGTAAACGAAACCAACAATTCATCAATCAGTTATAAGAAATAAATAAATATTTGTCACTTCCGGAAGCGAAATTTCGTAAGCGATCCCTATAAAATTATCAACATTCAAAGCTTTTTCATAATTCCTACCACGTAACCAAGATGGCCGACCAAAAAACGTGTCATGTTTTTTTGCGAGTTTGATAATGCCGTCCCTTTCAGTCACACGGCTATTTAGTATTTAGCATTCCTTAAATATTCCATGTTAGGAATGTGTGATCGTTTAAATGCGGCATAATAAAGTAGGTATAATATACCAATAATGCCGTGTTTTGTTGAACATCTACTTTGACAATGTCACAGCGCAGTTTGCTTTCAGAGAACATAACGTTGAATAAATAGGCGTTCATTATTTAACCCACATGATCTGTATAGATCATTATTTTCCATGGTTTACAACAATAATAGAGATCCAACTGTTGTTAATGATGTAAAGGGTCCCATAATTCACGCCAAATGTAATTTTGATTGGAAATACAGATTTTTAATTAGAAAGCTTAATTTTTTTTATTGATTCATAGAGTAAACAGATTGGATAAATGGCCGCCACGGCTTTGCTGGCAAGTACGTACTTTTTTATTGAAATGAAATGACACATGCAGTAATTGAATTGTTTCTCTAGCTGTATGGCATGTGGCACAGTCTTGTTGAAATCACATGTTGGTCACATCCATGTCTTTTAATTTATTAACTAAAAACTGGATTATCATGTCGCGATAACGAACATTATTAATTGTTACTGCCTGAACAGCCGAATTGCTGTTCCTGGACTGCCAGCAATACTCTAACGAACGGATTCGATGTTTCCTGTTCAACGACTTGTGACAGGGTGTTTAAGATGCAGTCTCCCTGAATTTTTCAATTATTTTTTTTAACAGTTGATGGATTTAAATAACTATGACGGACATATTTTGTACGAAAATTGCGGAGCTACAACACACCTTCATTATTTTGTAAATTATTGCTCAACAATGAAATGCGTTGACAGCTGTCAATTTGTTATCTTTATTTGCGTTGGCATCAATGCACTATTAAATGGCGCAAAATTAAAATTTTGCGTGAATTGTGCTTATTATAAATCATATGTTCGAAATAATAATACAAATGCCTAATATAAAAGTCCAGACACACAACAAAATACATGCCACTTTATCACAAATGTGACTCCTGACTGCTGCATTGCGCATTCGTATAATTTGCGTTGCTGATAACAACGTCTTCAATAAAACATTTTTTGCGTACCCCAGTATTTATAAAGACTGGCTACACAGCAATTATGTTAAATACTTCTATTCTAAATGACGTCTGTTAGAATACTTTTTGGCGCACATTTAATTTTCAAATACAGGGGGGTGAACCAACACTTACACTATTTAGTATCTAGAATTTCAATAATTACCAATAACTTTTGGGCAGTGGAAAGTTTTTATTTCATCATGACCCAATGAATATTTGGAATTGTCACCGCAACTCAATACTGAACCAGATTTTGTCCATAGAATTGTGAAACCATCTCCGGCACATGCTCTAGAATTATGTTAGATTTTTGTTGGCATACTACAGTATTCTATGGCCCAAAATTAATTACCCAACGATGTGATATTTACGAACGCTTTCCATCCGACTAGGATAGTGCTTCCATGCTTCCATCGAGTTGAGACCTAGCTGTCCGTTTGATCCCTCGCCCCAAGTGTAAACTGATCCATCTTTAAAGAAAACAAAAATATGATTTCATAGGTAAGTTAGGATTGTGGATGTAGGTTAGTCGGCGATCGTGAATAAGTTTATATTATACACATAGAGCTAAGTGGAAACTACAATAGAATTATGTGAGCTTAAGATTGTGTCAAATATGTACTAAAATCCACTTAAGTTCTGTCAGAAGCCTAAAGTCAATTCATAGATAGATAATCATATTAAGCTGGATTATTCCCATGTAATATTATTTCCCTTCTATACTAACGTCATTACCTTACCTTCATTAACCACAACAAAATGTGAATCACTCGTTGCGACAGTTAGAATCGAAGCCTTCGGTGGCAGCTGAATTGGGTTTAAGCTAAAACTACTTCCAAATGATTTCAATTGATAAAGCACGGACCTATAAAACAGAAATGATACAACGTAACCTATAAAAACAGTAAAAAATTATAATATGTTTCAGCACCTCTTTTCAATGCATTCATTTGGCGCGACAGTGATAGCATTCATCATTTCCTTGGTCTGAGTTTGTGCGGTGGGCGCTAGTGACAAATCTCTAGTTGATGTTGTCAAATCAGAAAGACCAATGTCATCCTCATAGCAATACCTTTATCGCCAAAATAATTCAATCACATTTACGTGTACATACTACAGAAGAGCCGCCTTACCCCTTTTGTTTTCCAAGATTTCGAAAAATGAGAGGAATCCAGTATTCCAGAATTTCAGACGCCTTGGGTCTTTTAGCCGAATCAACTTGAAGCAGATTACTTAGAAGGCTTCGTAGTCCAGATGAGTATCCCGGTGGCAGAGGCGTGTAGGAGGCCTTAAGTACAAATTTTCAAAAATAAACTATACCAGAAAATATAACTTACACTCATGATTTTGGTAACCAATTCTGAAAGATTTGTGGCTGCAAAGGTCTTTCGCAGACAACACATCTCACCCAATATGCAACCTAAGGCCCATATATCACTTTTGTGATCGTACTCCTTTCCCTCGCACTGATGTTTGTTTCCATATGTAGTAAAAAAAATAAAGTGGGTTGGGTTGAAACTCACTTGCGATTCGTCAAATTTATGTCAAATTCTATTTGGGCCAAAGCTCTAACCGTTTTGTGCTATATGTACATTTTTTTTTTCAATTTAGAGTTTGTCATAAATTTGATGTTTCGTCATCTAGCGGTTAGCGTACAGCTAGTATTTTTACCAACCATTTCAGGACTGAAATAATAAGGCGTTCCCAACACAGTTTGAGCATGAATTTTGGTATTCATAATTTTCGAAATGCCAAAGTCTCCAATCTTGACAATCCCACGCTTGTTGAGGAACACGTTGGCGGTTTTCAGATCTCTGTAAAGTAAGCACTATCAGTATGTTGCATTTAAATTTGCATTAGCAAACCTGTGTAAAATGTTTTCGGAATGCATATAATTGATAGCACTGGCGATTTGTTCGAATACTGCTATCACATACCTCTCTGGAAAGTACTCCCTTGCGAGTCTTTCGGCTATTACCTGTGCTAGAGTACCACCATCTGCATATTCCATTTCAATTAGTAGAGTGTTGTCCTTGATGAAGCTTCCCAAATAACTAACGAAGAAGCAAGTTAGCTTGTGTGAGTAGGACCTACGAGAGTATACCTAATTATATTTGGGTGATGCAATTTGGAGAAGACTTCAACTTCGTTCATGGCCAAATCACGCTCGGGTGGTGTCAGGTCAACCAAATTAATTTGTTTAAAAACAATAGAATGACCGTCGGATTTCCGGCGATAGAGAATCGCTACACCAAAGGAACCTAACACGTAAATCAATTAAATAAAGGCACTGTTAAAACTTAGGTCATATTTGCTCTTACCCTGTCCAACGACTTTCATTTTCTCATAGTTGTTCAGTTCCGGACCAGCAATATTCAAGGTCACCGATTGTTCGGTTGTATTGACTATTTCATTGGTAACACTAAGCGTTGTGGTGGGAAAGTTTGCATTATAAGTTGCATTTCGTTTAACTGCAGTACTGGAGTCTGCGACTTTTCCAGAAAATAATGGTACTGTATTTGATTTCCACATTTTCATTTTGCGGCAAAATGGTATTCTTCAAGTTTCTCTATTCCGGCAGGCAAATAAAATTCAAATGCTCTCACTATTGTTTTGGTCAATACCGGTCACTGTGCAACAGTGTGGCCGACATGCGCATTGTAGTTTTTATAACACTACCATGGGGGTGGCAGCGGCAACGCTGATTTGCAAATTACTCTTCACTCCTCGTCTTTGAGTCTTTATTTCCTCATATTTACATATCGTGTTTTATCAGCAATTAATAGGTCTAGAATACTTTGGCTCGACTACACGACATTACGTAATTATATAAGTTACATTTTTGCCTTCGGATTAATTAATGCGCATTGTAAACATTCTTAAGTAAAGAGTAGAGACAGACGTTTTTTTATGCGACGGGTCTCAGGTTCAGCAAAAGAAGTCTAACAATGTTATTTCCCAATGCTTCACCTCTACTGAACATCTGACAAACATCTGTGATTTAATTCTTTCGAAAAATCTTCTCAATTCAGCCGGATTCGCTATAGCTTTTGGTTGGGCCAAATAATAATTAACCATAAGGCACTCGAATGTCGTTTTCCATTGGGACAAAAAATCAATCTTTTTTGATCTAAATCACTTTTGGCGTTCCATTGGGAAAAAAAATCCATCTTTTTTTTTGATTCGGATCACTTTTTGCAAATCTCGATATTTTTTCAGATTTACACATACTACCACAAATACGGCACAGCTGTTTTACGTCATTCAAAGAAGTTTGTTTTAAAACAAATGTGCAAAGTTTCGTGAAAACCAAAATAAAGAAATACATAAACAGCAATGGACATAGTTTTGGAGGAATTATTATCTTAATTGTCTTCCTCATCATCTGGAAACTAGGAATCACTAAAACTACTCTATTTGTAGCTAGAACAGAGCAAACATTTTTCAAGCCGATTTCCATGGTTGATTTTACCAAAAACAAATGCAATTTGAACAGCTGATATTGTTGTCAAATAACGCACTAATCCATTTACAAAAGCAGATCAATTTCATTGCATGTTCCATGAGCCGCATAAAATCTGAGATCTGAAAAAGATTTTTGGTGGTCCCAATGGAAAACGACATAACATTTTAGACAAACACCGTGACCGTTCCCGTACGTAAAGTTTTGACAAAAGAGATGAAAAACATTCATCACTGCAAGGGCGGGCTTAATTTTAGAGCGAACACCGTAGGCTATGTTAACGACATGAAAATGTTAAGTATGTAGCTGAAGATGGCGTCGGAACGTTTACAGTTCCAGCAAAATAATTTGCATGAGTTGTCTATCGCAGAAAACCTTTTTAATTTGTTTTTCTTTGTTTTGGTGTCAAGAGAAGTAGGTATGTCAACGGAAAAGGATAGAATACCTACAACTTGAATACATGTTTTTCTTGTTGGATAGTATGGCTTTAAAATTAAACTTATTAGGCAAGGAACACATCATCGTTTTACTTCAAAAGCATGCTTGCTTAATTGTTATTCTTTCAAGTGTAAGTAGATATATTTATTTTCTATTTGCTGACAAAAAAAGTTACAATTGTTACCACTTTCTTATCAATATCATTTTGCGACGATGTCAATAGGCCTTTTTTATTATGTTCACTTGATCAATGGTTTACAACAGTTGGGTAAAATAAAAAAAAAGGCTAATGTATTTACTCCGATAGACGTATCCGATAGGAACGGAATTTTCTCCGATTTGTACGAATTTATCGTTGTCACTAACTTTCGACAGTTAAACCCGCATTTTTTTCCGAAGCTCTCCGACGAGCAATTGCTACCGAATATTTTAATAAAAAATTAACGTGTTTATATCCTTCATTTTAATCCGAGTGGGATATTTTTAACGCAATCTGAGTTCCGAACAGGAGTCGAAACGCGACACCGTTAACGAGTTACACGTTCAAAATCAACTTCCGTCATCTATTGCTCGTTAACGGACAGCGCGATTCGAGCCCAAATTTGACTTTCGTTCGGAACTTTTACTGAACGGGTACCTCGATAGGGTTGATTACGAGGGTGATTATGATTATTGCATTGTACTTGCATTGATTCTGATTGTAGGCCCAGCGAGGGTACCAGGTTCGACACCCGAAAAAAAACACAAACTACATCTTTTTCCAACTACGCCACCTCTCGCAAACGTCTAGCAAACATCCGAGAATATAAATGTCATGAAACAGCTTCTCAATTAGCCGTTTGGATAAATAAAATTGTAGATCCCTTCCATTCGTCCCAACTATGAAGACGATACCCTTGATTGTGAACGCATTAACTGCGCAAACAAAGCATCGGTAATGATTATGATGCAAATGATATTTGACATTTCAGTTTGAAACGCCAAATAAAATTGATTGATGGCCTGAGTCGTAAGTAAAATAATATATTTTGTAATTATTTGCCAATTTTACTTTAGTTTGCAGTAACAAATGCAAAGCAGCGCAAAAGCATTCGTAACTTGGCATCAGAAAAGCAGTGTGCATTCACAATGCACATTTTTTGACGTTTTGGAATTCAGCCTGTAGTTCAAACAGCGATTATACATTACCGTCACTCTCACTCTTAAAGTGCCTGTAGTAGAAACAGCACGATCACGCTGCAGCTCCTGCTTCACAGTTAGGGCTAACCTGTATAAGGTTGGATAGACACACAAATAAATGAAAAACCACCAAATTTACTATGTTTTTGATATTTTATTCATTTTCTGTATGATGTGTCACGAAACTAAAAATTCATTACATTCTATATTATGAAAGGCGTTGATACAACCACGAACGCCTTTCCTCTCGATCGTATATGAATAATAGTTATTTTTAAGTTTTAGTTGGTAAAATAAATCAAGAGGAAAACAAAACCTACATCTATGATGAATCTGTATATCATATATAAATGTACTCTCGCCGCTTAAGACTTGCTTAATACTTGTTCTCATAGCGTGACGAGATCTGACTCGTGTACCGATCTGGTATTGGACGGCTACTGCCGCTGCCACCATAGGGGCCAGACCTCTCATTATACGTTCTGTCGTAACGATCTCCAGACGATGCCATTGGTCTCCAATGATCATCAGACTTTGAGGGACGGCTGGGCATGCCTCCACTGGAAGACATACCATTGCTGGCGAATGACTTTAAGCCAGTTGGTCCACCAGAGTGCGATGAATGACCGTGACTTGAGTGGGTGGCATGATTTGAATGATTTGAGTGACCCATTTGCCAATTGCCACTGCTGCTTCCGCCTCCACCACCACCACTTTGCCTATCGGTGCCGTATGAGCTGCTCTCATAACGTTTGCTGCTACTGCCTGATGTTTGTCCATGCCGTGGGAAGAATGACGCGCTTATACCATTTGAATGATAACTGGATGATGGAACATGACGGATTTCCACTTCACGTTTGTACTCTTCTCGCTTGCCTGATGTGTATTCATCACCAGCACCACCTCCACTTCGTTTGCTGGAGCTGTATTCATCGGCACCTCCGCGTTTTGAAGATATGTACTCATCTCGTTTTGACGAATACTCTTCAACTGTGCGCTTTGGGCCACTGGAGTAATCGTCGACGGCGCTGCTACGCTTTATGCTACTGGAATATTCATCGGCACCGCTGCTGCGTTTCAAGCTGCTTGAGTATTCATCGGCGCCTCCGCCACCACCACGCTTTGACGTCACATAATCGTCCCGCTTAGAAGAATAGTCATCTCGTTTAGATGAACTGCCATAGTCATCGCGTTTCTTGTCGTAGCTGAAAGTGAACAAATTTAGACAGTTAGTTAGGAACATTAACATAGCAGATGAGAAAATGTAGATTTTGAAAGAGAATTCAATTGTAAACTAGCGACTCGAAAAAGAGAAGCTTGTGTCCCCCTAAATCGCTATTAATCGGATTTTTCTGAGAATTGGCGATTTGATGCCGTTTGTCATTGATGACATTGGTCTGTCTAGCGGACTCAGGCCACTACACCGAAGATTTGGTTTGCTTGGTGAAAGAATTGACTAGTCTATATTTTGAAGTTGGGACTGTGTGTCTCAATGGATTTGAACAGACAGTACCGACTCTTAGTGCGTTTCGCATTCCGAAAAACAAACTCTTCGAAAACGTGCACAATCTAAATAAATACTGTCCACTTATTCGAAATAACATTCGAATACAGACAGTACCGACTATTAGTGCGTTTCGCATTCCGAAAAACAAACTCTTCAAAAACGTGCACAATCTAAATAAATACTGTCCACTTATTCGAAATAACATTCGAATAGTTTTTGTAAATTCTTACGCACTATTACAGACGAACCGGAATAATGTAAACTAGAATCGCTTCACATAAATGAATCAACTCTCCTCATGTTACGGCACAGTAACTTAGGATCAATGCTTTTACAGGTAAATCCAGAATTCGATACTAAAAGGATTCTCTTCCATAAGACAACAAACTTCATAACCAACAGGAGGCAAATGTTGTTTCCTATTGGAAAATACTAGTACATCTCCAATTTAACAACATTTACAAACTGAAGTCACTCATATTTGAAACTTGAGTGTAAACAATCCTTTCTACTTACCTATTTGGCACAACAACCCTCATAAGAATGGGCTACGACCATGCATCTGTCTGTCTGTTGATCGTCTTATTTCTTGGTGGTGGTGACAGCTGTTCCAATGCAACGTGATGATGGTGTTTATTATGTATTCTCTCTCAATTTCTGATCTGCCTTCGGTTAAAGCGCGGTTTGTACGAACATCTATGACCATGCGCTTGAACAATGTAACTGCAAAAAGATAGAAAGCCTTCTGGACTCGAGCAGCAATCCCGAAGCCTACTATCTGCCCGAAAACTTATTAAGCTCAACAAAACAAAGTCTAGACAAAAGCCAACTAACGTTTCCACTTTGAGGATTAGCAATACACGCTCGTGATGTTGCACATGCCATTCCGGCATACCAATCTCAAAGACCACTAAGGGCCGTTTGCTGATACGACTCATAGCGAATTTAAGTGCAACATAAACTCTTATGTGACAGTTTATGCCCTACAAAAAGTAACCCATAAGTATTGAAGTAGAACTTAAATCGTAAGGAATCATATGAGCAAACGGCCCTAATAGGAACAAGGAACCATTGGCAACAACAAGTAAGGAAGAACCTAACAAATAACAAAATTAACTCGGATTATGTGCGACAATTCTTGCGATATTTATTTGCGATTTGGTATTCTTATCATTTTATTAAAGGCCTTTTGCGCTTGACGGGTGTACAATTTTTCTTTAAGCTGCATTTTCGCATGTAATTCAAACGCTAAGGGGGTCTGGAATTGTCTATAAAATCCATAGGCCAATTCTGTCTTGGCGGCCAGTGTAGCGCACCGCTTGTCATACCAAAGAAGGTGTGACTTTTCTCTGAGTAATTGATATACCATAGTCGGAGCCCTGGAGCGCATAATATTCTCATACTTTCCGAGTTCCTCTACTTCCTCCTGCTGCTTGATATGCCGATGGGTTATTCTTTGGCCAGTACTTCTGGCAATATCAATTGTTCTTATAATGCTACGAAATAATAAAACTATAGTTGCAACTTTTGATGTGAAAAGTTATGCTGAGAAAAAAAAATATTACAAAAGAAACAAAAAAAAAAAAAAAAACCGAATACCCATCGAATGAGTTGATTTTACCCATGTCTAGGTGAAAATTATTATATTACGCTTTATTGACAATCGTTTTGAAACCGCGGTGATAGTAACACCAAGAGTGTTGAGATTACAAAGCAGAAGTTACAGCTGAATTTGGTCATACACATCAACCAGTAGTGGAAGATTGTCTACCAGAAGTTGGAGATCATCAACCGGTAGTTGGAGATCATCTACAAGATGTTCCAGAAGTTGAAGATCACCAAAGAGTAGTTGGAGATAATCTACCAGAAGTTGGAGATTATCAACCGGTAGTTGGAGATCGTCTTCGAGAAGTTGAAGATCACCAAAGAGTAGTTGGAGATAATCTACCAGAAGTTGGAGATTATCAACTGGTAGTTGGAGATCGTATTCCAGAAGTTGAAGATCAGCAGCCAGTTGTTGGAGGTCATATACCAGAAGTTAGAGATCAACCAGTCTTGGCAATCACGGCAGCAATCACTTCCACTATCAATACACAAACTTCACATAGTTGACTCCCCGGAGTGCCGACTATGTCTTGAAGAAGACGAAACAGCTGAGCACATCATGTGCGAATGTCCAGCTCTAACCAGAATTAGAAGAAAAGTCTTCTTCCGGGAAATACTAAGTCCAGATAAAGTCCTCTGCTGGAAACATTACCAGCTACATTAGGGAGGTGAGACGCTGCTAACCTAAATACAATTTTCTGAAAATTCCAGCACAATAGACCTTCTAGGTCGAAGTGCCTATCTTTCGCCTTGGCGAGTCAGAAGTTTAAAAAAAAAATATTCTGCACTGAATAAGCTTGTTCGTGTGCACATATTAAAAAATATGGATGGGGTTGCCAATTTTATGCCAAACCAATTGAGCTGTTATTGAGGCGTTTTGGTTGAAGCTGAACTATGAAAAAGTAAATTCTTCACATTTTTACATAACGCTGTGCATCGATTTCAGTAAACAAGCAAAAGCTGCCGATGGCGGTTGTACACATTTATATAGCAAATCATCGCAGTTGACCTTTTGTAATTGTTGTCAATTTTTAACTACCTCCCTCTAAAAAATTGAAACCGATTGGGCAGTCAATAACGTCTAATCTTCATTCGAATAAATAATCTAAAACTTAATGTTAAAACATTAAAACGGTCATTTTAACGATATCAGATGTGATTATAATTTATTGTGAGTTCTTTCTGTTATATTATGAATAATATTTGTAATATTTCACGAGCAATGCTACAGCTTTATCGATTGTAAAGGTCGGCTCGTGCCTTTTTTGGATCGTAATTCAATTTGGAATTCTCAATTTGTTTACGCTCATGTTCACGTTTCAGCCTACGGGTAACTAAACGTTCGTCCTTGCGTTTTCTTTCATATAATTCCTTAGCTACTGGTGTATTATATTTCCTATACAGTCGCAATGCGGCTTTTTTGGTTTCATTGAGTCTGGCACATTCATCGTTATACCAGGGATTTTTATCTCTAGGTTTGTTGGCCTTCAATGTTGTGATTGTGACGTCCTTTGCTATTAGATCTTCCAATCGATTCCATTCTTCCTTTTCGCGAACTCGTTCGGAGGATATTTCATCGCCGGTACGCCTGACTGCGCTTATAGCTTTTATTACACTATAAAGTGATTATAAATAAGAACCACGATATGAAAGCTGTTACAATTTATTGTTACTGAGTGACAATATATGTATATAATATAACTTGCAAGGTCAGTTGATAATAGAGGCAAGAATTGGGAGGATAAAAATGATGCGTAAGAGATTTAAAAAAAATTGCGAATTGATTCAGTCGAGTGGCGTTAATGCATTCCCTATGGCACAATAGAGGGAGTCGACGATTTAAGCATTCATAGTTGCCTGGAACTCAAATCTTCATTAAAAAGTTAGTGACAGTCCGTTATACTAATAATCTTTTTTACTGTCCAGGGATATGGAAGCACGTAACTTGATACAATCGAGTTCAGTCGATACAAACGAGCTCTGGCAGCACCTAATTTGTGTCAATCGATTATCCTCTATTGATTATCCTCGATTGAGACAAATTAGAGCTCGATTGTATCGACTGAATTTGATTGTATCAAGGTACATGCTTCCACCCCAGACTAAACTTTTCCAACTCTCAATGGTGAAATTTTCCAACTCTCAATAGCGAAATTTTCCATACAAAATTGCATATTGTGATAAACAAAATATTTAGTGTGAAGGTTAAAAATGATTATTAGGAAGGCACATTCATCAAAAGGAAACGTCACAAATTCGTAGGAGTGCAAAATCGTTAATGTAAAGAAACTGCTGCCTATATGATGCAACATCGGTTACTGTGCTGGAGGGTTTTGCCTTGATTGTTGAAACATTGTAATTCTACACAGATACTTTCGGCCTTACCAATAATCAACTTTAGCTTGGCAGTTTACGCAAAGCTTCCACACTTTCCAAAATTCCTTTACCAATAAACAAATATAGTTACCAGAATATCGCTAACTGTAGAGTTAAATGTTAAAGTTGAGAAACCCATGTTTATCTCGGGCATCCTCCGTAAATGTGATTTTCAACAGGAGTGTTGCCCAACCACCAAAAATGGCGATATGGAATTTAGTACTATGAGCGAATTTAAATACACTTTTGTTCAGCCTGTACGTTTACAAAAAGGGTATTTACTTAATCTCATAATTGTATGCAGCTCGAACACCCCTCAGAAATATCATTGCGTAAATCGAGTGTCAAGTCGGTTGTTAAACTCAGCTGTTGAAAATTATTTCCAAATTATCGAAATTCCGAAAGTAAGCGAAAAGAAAAAACTTATTAAATTCTTGGATAAATCGGCAGTAAATGACTTATTTATATTGGAAGTACAAAAAAAAAACTCTACAAACAAAAAACAGACGACTGTCTGTCAAAGTTTGACATTTGTGATTTGCGCAGCTTCCGCGGTTGATTTCCGAGCCTAAATCGTCGCGGAATATTATGAGGTCTGCGTAAACTATTCTCCATACAAAATCTGACAGTTCGTTTACGAGGTGGTAAATTTCTGCAGTTTACGCAGTTTGTGAGGCTTTAACGCTTTTTAGTGAATAACCTTAAACTAATTTTAGAAACTTGTAAATGTTTTCTGACTTTATTCGTTGGATACAACAATGCTAGTGGTTTTTAAGTTTAGCAAACACAAATTTGTGCAAATGTATGCACAAAATTGAAAAATATTTCATTTTTGTTTTTTTTTTCTAAACACTTGAAATACACCTTTACCTATATTTCGAATATTTTGATTAAATGAAATCGTTAGTGCTTTTCTCTGCTTTATCTTGTTTAACCGCTGGTGCTTGCTTTTTGATTGGCTTTCCTTTTTTAATAGTTTGCAAGCAACGAATGCTTATAGTAAAAAATGAATTTGATATAGGTTTGGGAACTTTCCACGACTTTCTTGAGAGTCGTCGCAAAGAAATACCTACTTTTTTGTACAATTCTGAGTACCTTAGGCGGCTTAGGTAGATATTTGCCAGCAACTAAAACCTCTTTGCAAAAGAAATGAAAATGAATCAATGGTTGGTGCGAAAAGGTGGACTTCGCGAAAAATATAGATACAAGAATTATAAGCATTCAGCAAAATCCAGGCGAAATGGTAAATTTACGAACTTCTTGAGGACTAACAGGTAGTATGTGCAAACTCAAGATATACAGAATTCTGTTTTATTTGGTGTGAATTCATAGAGGAGTACACATGACAGCTTCCCTGTAGAAAAATGTCCACGACTTTCAGTTTTTAAAAGATCAAATTATATTTATTTTAACATATACATTTACTTTAGCAATTACTGTTTCGTTGCGTGGCAAATTGTAATTGAAACGGAAATGAATTGGCAGCCAATTATGTCTTTCCATTCCAATAAACTGTATTCCGTTTATTCAATATTTTTAAAGAGATCTTATTACGATATAAATTCGCTCAGAAATCATTCTTGAAGTATTAGAAAACAAAGGAAAGCGTACTATAAAAGTACCGAAAATTGTGTCCGCTCGAATGATAGGGCATTAATGAGGTGGGATTCTGTAAGATGACAACGTTCATGGGTTTTCGTTCAGCCGAACGTTTTGCTTCATGTAACTTCGAAAACGAAAGGAAATCTCATTTGCGCGAAAGCAAAAATGCGAAAGCTATTTCAACGACGTTTTCGTTTTCTTTACTTTCGAACATTTTTGTTTCATACGAAAGGAATACAGCGAATGCTATTTGTTTGATGTTTCTTTTTATTTTTGGTTGTGACTAATATTTATTTCCCAAAAAAATATGCCCGCCAATTATTTATCAATAGCAAGCGATAGTGATGGTAGCCCTGTGGAAAATTGTGTGAATTTAAGAACAATCCGACAAAAATCTTCAAGATTGTTCGGATCCTCTTACAATGTCCGATGAAAGATTTGTTTATTAAATTGATGTGCATTGAAATTAACAGTTTTGTTTTCGCCCGGTGTTTGTAATCTGCCCATGTCAAAAAAGGGAGATATCAAGTACAGCATATACGCGCGTATAACAAACAATACATTTATAAGACATTTTTCCATCCAGTATTTTATTTTGTATGCACCATTTAAATTTAATATTTTACACAACTGGTCGCATTTTTCTGCAGTTTTATCTCTTCCCTGAGCAGGGCATTGTCTGGTGTATGTATTTGCTAAGTAGGGATACCTCCTCTATCCACTGGATCATAATACATATTTTGTTGCGTTAATTATTTTTGATCGTACTTTATTTATTATTCGAATGTTTACCTTTTGCCACAACCAAAATAGGTATCAACAAACGAAATATTTATGTTGAAAGTGGTCAGCTGTTAGCCGTCAAAGCAACATTTAATATATACAGCTTTTCAAACTTTAACTTTTTAATCACACCGTTTCTTAAACCCTTGCGAACGAGAAGAAGAAACCGAAAGTAGTTACATGAAACACATTTTCGCTTTCGCGTGATTTCTTTCGTTTTTTTTTTTAAATACGAAAGTGGTTTTCGTTTCGATTTTCACAGAATCCCACCCCTGATTTGCATATAATATTTGACAAATCAGCGGATATTTTGTGCATTTCCTACTTGGTGTTTTGTTTTTTGCTTTTTTGCTTATAAGCTTAAAACAGCCTTTGAAAGATATTTGTTGGGCAAATTAATTTGCGAATTATATATTCCCGTTGTGAAATAAACCATTAATCTTGTTTTTCACGTAAACAGATTATGATAATCCAATTCGCCGATGACAAAAAATGTAATAGATTCTAAGAAAGCTGTCGCACTAGCAAATGTGGAGGTCTAATTGTTTATTGGTACCGTTTCACTAATGCTGCACATTTTTACTAAAGCTGGCAACTAACAGCTAATCGTGGACATTAATGTTTGATTATTAGTAAGGCCGTTTGTGTAGTTGACTTGCAAAAAAAATACTATTCGGATTCTGGTGGTCTTAGGCACACTAGATCAGATACGAGAGGTATGCAACAACGCTTTGCATAAACCGCGTAAGCGTTGCCGAACACTGTGGACGATCGGTTAACTGACGTACCTGTTACGAGAAACAGAATTTACCAGATCCAGGATATTCAAATATACATTCGTCGCCACAACCGTAGCAGAAGATCAACGCGGTCTTCAATAAAACACAAAGAGTTTGAATTTTAGTGCTTTAATTCTTTTGATGCGAAAGCACGTTGAATCATATATTAGAAAAGTCGTATAGAAAAGCCTGTCATCAAACCTCACACGAACTATAATATGAAACTTGCGATTTTCGCATGAATTTCAAAGAGTAAAGACTTAAAGACTTGAAGAAGTCCTGCATGTTTGGAATGATCCTACTTGGCGATATAATACATCAACTAAGACCGAATTGTCGGTTCTGAATTTCGATTATGTCAGCATAAGGGGTATTTATTGACAATTGCAAGTCTGACAACTTTGCAGTTCACACTGTAGCCAGGTTGTTCCTCGAGTCCCCAATAAGACTCGACTTGATAGTTTCCCCTCGACAACTTCTTCCCCAGTCATAGTGAATCATTATTTCAACAATCTTTCACCGCAACACCCACCAAACTTAATTAAAATTAAACTCCAATAATAAAGGCACAATATACACCGGAAAAACCGTTCATCATTTGAAGATAAAACAAACTCACCTCGTGGCAATGGTGGCATCGAATCTGGGTGGCGGTGGGGCTTCAAAACGACGCTCTGAACCGGCATTGCGTTTGCGATCAGTTGTGTCCGGGTAACGGTCATCGCCGGAACGCTTTACAGATCTCTTTGGCGGATCTTCAATCCGTGCAGTTTGCATAATTCTAGATAATCCGGAAACAGAAAAGAAAATCATAAATTATTTCACGAATTAGTGATATGCACTCGCATGTGTGTATCGATCGCGATGGCGCTACTAGCAACTACATTGGAACGCAGAAGCGCCAGTAGCGCCTCTCTTTTTGTTTCTCTTTCAATTACGAGCGTACGCAAATTGCTTATAAAAGAAAAGAAAACTAAAAAACAAAAGAATAAACAAAAATTATACAATGATCGAGAATTGTAAATCTGATTTGTGATTTCAGAAAGAGCATCATACTTCATTTGTTGGCGCTTAAGTTCGAGGCGCTCCAGTTCGATCTTTTCACGTTCCAACTTTTGGCGTTCTCGTTCCATACGCAAAAGCTCAGCCTTCTCGCGTTCGAGACGTTCACGTTCGGCGGCCAATTTCCGGCGCTCCTCTGCCAATCGGGCTTCTTCTTCGCGTTGACGCTCGCGGAATTCTCGACGACGACGCTCTTCCTCGCGCAGCTCACGTTCACGTTCCCTCAGGCGTTGGCGTTCCCTTTCTTCGCGAATCTTTTGGTAGGAGAGCATTTCCCGTTCTCGCCGTTCGCGTTCCTTCTCACGATCGCGTCGTTCACGCTCACGGTCGATGCTGGGCCGACGTGGTGGAGGTGGACGACGACGATCGCGAGAATTACCTCGACGACGTATGTTCTCAGGCTTGGTCTTGTCGCCCTCGGGATTCTTGACGTCAGAATCTGATGCTTTGGAAGTACCACCCTTTGTGGTAGACTTGTCCTTGTCATCCTTCACGTCTTTGTTGGAGGAGGCCTTCTTGTCGCCGCTTTCAGATGTCTTTGACTTGGAGTCCTTCGATGGGGATGATGTTTTCTTCGATGAATCGTCTTCCTTCTTCTTCGAACTGGATGATGTGTTGTTGGTGTTGTTCACTGAATGACCATTGCTGCCTGCACCGATTTCATTCTTTGTCCTTTCCACCGAGATTATGCGGCCGTGCAACTCCGTACGATGCAGATGATCGATGCAACGACTTGCGTCCGAGGATGATGACATCGTGACGAAACCATAGCAACGCGTGCCCGGTGTACGAGTGTTGGTCACCACCTTGGCACCAATTACTTTGCCGTACTTGGAAAAGATCGTTTTGAGATCACTGGCACGGGTAAGAGATGATAGTCCGGACACCCAGAGATTGCGGCTGGACGAGGACGATTTAGATTTAGATTCTGATGTTGCGGCCGTTGATGATTTTTCTGGAATTTCCATAATAACATAGTGGTCGAGTGAGCACAAAAATGTTTTTTTCAAAATACTGGGGACTTATTTTTTTTTTCTTAGTTAAAAATCTACAACGGGTCTTTTGCGCGTTTGATAAGACAGACAAAACACTTTGGCCCTACGATTGTGACTGTAATGCTGTTCCTATTGAAAATATTTTGGAATCTGAGAGCAGTTATGCTTTAAACGGAAGCGAAAAGGACTGTCAAGAGTGGAAATGGTTCGAGTAGACGACTGCCAGCTCTTCCTGGTGCCAGTTGGATGGATTGAGGCTAGATAGAACCGCGAGAAGGAAGTGTCAGGAGTGGAACTCGATCGAGTAGACGACTGCCAGTTCTTCCTGGTGCCAGTTGGACGGATGGAGGCGAGATAGAAATGCGAGAAGAAAGTGTCAAGAGTGGTAATCGCTCCACTTCATGACGATGCGCTGCAAACTCTTCTTGGTGCCAGTTGGATGGATGCTGGCGAGATAGATAATATAACCAAAAATGTGAAAGCCGGATGAGGCAGTCAATTAATCTTGCAGATGGATTTGCCTCTGCTTTCCAATCTTCGGAACGTCCTCTTATATTATATTAAATTCCCTACAAATCCATCTCGCCGTTTGACTCCCACAATGGCGCTGTTTAGTTGTTTCATCATCGTGTCCCTCTCGTTGTTGTCGCAATCGAGCTTATTCACACTTTTTTGACAGGTTTTCGGCTTTAATTTTGTTCGGAGGCTGGCTTAAAGCATTCATAAAGGGCGCCCCAAGGAAGGTGTCATTTTGGTTGATCAATAAAATGTGTACACGTTTGGCATTATCTCCAGCTAAACAATGGTTCGTAGAGCCGCAATGTGGGCTCTGTATTTATTTTCCATAAAACATAAACAGGTCCAACGACGCTTTGGATGTGTCCTCGGGATCTGTGGTGCCCCCATCATATCATCAACACTAATCCACCTAAATTTCCAGTGAGTTAGAGATGGGAAAACCCGCCAATCAGCAACAAGATCCGGTGTGCCATGAAATTCCAGGGCTACCCAAGTGGTTTATCCAAGTTGGTCCAAACATTCAGCTCACTATTAAGCGTCAAGGTCGCTAAAACTGTCCTCCACAACGACGGCAAGAGATGGATGAATTGGTACTCCAAGTCTAGAGGCTTTGTTCGCACTTTTGGCGTCGTCTTTCTTCTGCTCGCATACTGTATGCTGGGATATTCAAAACGACACCTCCTACTGGGAACCCATTAACATAAACATTCAACTACTGATGTGACAAATTTTGGGGACTCCAGGCTCTGTCACTGCGTAACCAAAAGGGGTTTAGCCATCTTGAGCGACATTATGGTGATGGTAACTCGAACTTAGACAGGGGATGGAAAAGTTATCGTCTGGCTTTAAACAAATTTTCAGAAAGACAAAATAATCATCGCGCGAGCCCTTACCACCTAATTTACGGTCGCAGCAAATACTAGTACCCGATCGCGCAATACTACGGACATTGTATAAACTGCTTCAGATTCCAAAATGCTCGCACTGTTTACACTGTCTCTGTTCTTATAGCTTTTGTTATGCCTTAACTTAAATTTAACATTTCAATGTAACATTTACCTTTGTCATCCTTTGATGCGGATTTCGATGATGACGATTTTTGTTCAGCGCTGATGAAAAGTAATATCCAAAGAAAAGTAAGAAATTAGTACATATTTGTGCCTTCGTTAAAGTTGTGCGTGCGCGCACTGCAAGTGCTTCTCTTCCGACTCCGAATGGTGTGTATTTGTAACATCAGTTCGCGCACGAGGTACACTCTTGATGTGGCTTGCTATGGCTTGGTAAAACAGATAGAAACCACACAACAGCAACGGCGATCAGACAAGTCCAATAGTCTTACACACAGCCAATTGGACAAGCCACACTCGAAAAAAGTATACCTCGAGTGCACACGATTTTACACATACAAACTCTCCGTTAGTCTCAGTCATTGTTCTGTATTCGTTTTGGCCAACCAACCTTTCGTCCTTCGACTGCTTGTCACCGGTTTTGTCGTCCTTGGAAGCCTCTTCCTTTCCAGATGATGATTTTTTCTCCTCGACTTTCTTGGTGTCAGCTTTCGCCTTCTTGTCGTCAGCTGGTCCGTCCCCATCTCCGTTCTTTGTACTTTTTAAATCGGAATTGTTCTCTTCGGCTGTGTGTACATATATAGTGTAGTGAGGATGTTATGTTAATCATTTATTTTCAATTCTGGATAAAGTTGAGTGATAACTTTAAATAACTCTCCGAAGAAGAAGAAGCAATAACGTTCCTAATATCGAATTACGGGCTTTCAAAAAGCCAGGTATACAGTTTTTTTTTTTTTTTTTTTATTTTCTTTTACTTTATCACGGTTTTACTTTTCTATTGGTTGTTTCACTTTTTGCACATAAATATCAAAATTAAATATATATGTACGGGAGAGGCAGGGAATTGGGGACATTTAATAAACGAGGACAGACGATTGTGTATGGATTTGACAGCTAAAAGTATGTACTTACTTAGGGTTTTGTCCTTGTCGTCTTGGGCCTAAAAAGTGAGAACAATTTATGTAAGTAAAGTGATTTCTTGGCGACAGATGGAATGCGTACCTCATTGTGTAGAAGTTGTTGCTCATCTTCCTCAATAGTTAGGTTAATTGACTCTTCATTGTCGTTCATATTGGCATCGGTGTTTTGGGTGTCCTCATTTTCCTCCTCTTCCTCTTCATAGGTCTGTAGGAATAGTTAAGTGGCAATTAGTTAGTGGCACTATTAGAACTGTGCAATAGGTACCATGTTCATAGGCGGACGGTAAAAAGCACTCGGCCAGAATATTAAATTGAAGTAGTCTCAAACACTTTAAACCACGCAACTATGATAATTGTATGACAAAGGGAAGTGTCAATATTCAGTTTGAAGTTAAAAGTACTACTTGGATAATTACAATAGCCTGATTGTTGAAAGGCAAAACGCACATAAATGATCATGCTCATGTGTATTCTCTACAACGACACTTCAATGGCTACTATCTCTGGCCGATGTAAGGTTTTTTTGCTGCCATGCGTCTCGGTTCATTACCGCTCCGTGACTGATGTAATCATACAAAATGGAGCTCATTTCCAGATGATTAGAAACAGGTTCGGATACCAATCATTAAAATGTATTATAAATAGCCGAAGCGATGCAATATCGAATGACAGTTCATTCGGTGTTTTCTATGTATGTAGTTATTTATCCCGAACAATTGTGTACATTCAGTAACGCATTACCACATCATGATGCTTCGCAAAATGTTCATTACACCCCGACTCCACAGGAGATAACTTCTCCCATTCTCTATTTCATCTCATGATTGGATGTCAGCGATCGCTCTCTGCGAATATTTCTTGTCATGGATGTCTGACAAGAATTTGACAGCTGTTTTTTTTTGCATTTCGTCTGGAAATTTTTACTCATTTTATTGTCTCCTAAAGCCGGTGATGTTCTTTGGCGTATAATAGGAAATTGAATCCGTTTAAACTGAAATGGATAATTGCTGAGAATTATTTGTATTCTTGGTATAAATACCGTATCTCCTTTACCACACCCAGTTAAAATTAACGCATCTATAACGTTTTTCTACAACGAAATCACTCTCACTCTGGTTCAATTACAAAGCTTGGGGGATTCAAATTGCGAAGCAACATAATGGGCACTCCAACTTTAAATTCAATTCTATGAGCAAGAATGCCATAGGCTGTAATTTAAAAACTCCACCGGGTAATTTACTGCCTCATCTTGATTGCAAATATCATTTATAAACAGGTACGCCGTGTACCACCAGGAATTTCCCTAATAAAAATCCCCTAATGAAATAATACCACGATCTGGTATCACTGTTACCTATTTGACATTTCTCTCTAGACAATTTTTTTGTAAGCAAAACAGAGATAAACAAACCTTTCCTACACATTTGTCATTTCTTTTGTTTTCTTTTTTCTTAAGCTTAGTATCCTGCTCGCGCTAAATTTTATCACCCATACAAAAATGTCTACAAAGATAAAATTTAGCGAGCAGTTTAGCAAAGCAGTTCGCTCGCTAAATTCTTAACTTCATATAGATGGGCCGCTGACAAGTCTCCACTCATTTAGCTGAGTCCGGTACATTAAGTCGAAAATATATTTTGACAAAAAGTCGAGGAAACAATTTGTGTTGTGTTTACTTTGGAATTTTTTTTAGAGGAAATCGCAGAAAACATTTGTGCGATAAATAAAAGTGAACGCAAAACAAAAAATTCCGTTTCATGCGATAAAAAAATTGTAGGGCTTGTGGAGGAACGATCAGCAATATGGAAATTGCAGAAAAATTCCAATTCCAAGTAGGGATTTATCCGACCCAAAGGATATCATTGCTGCAGCAATGACAATATCTTCTTCAATTTTGCTTATATCTATTGCTTTGGAACGATTCAAACAATACATTAAAGTTTAAAATTCGAAAATTGTATGTACGCGAATAATTAAAATAACGTTAACTGTCATGAACAAATGCATTTTGTCCCATCTTTGGTGTGGAGTAATGAAGTGGAGACGCTAAAATTTAGTGCGAGCAGGATACAAGGCTTAAAACTCAAACGTCATATTCAATCAGCATTGCACCAGCATAAACTGTGCATTGCATCAGCATCGCAAGCAAGCAGTGATGCCGTAAATGTTTGACGTTTCTGAATTTACACATTTGTATCAAATAAACGTAAACTCTACTAGCTTGGGTATAAAATTCTTGTTCGCAAAGTGGTGAGGTATTTTAAACCAGAGGACGGTAGATAGATAGATTTATTTATTTAGCTTGAGCTATTTTGACAAAATTTGGTACATTTGTTCTTAAAAGGTAAATAACTAGTTAATAACTTAATTATATCTTAATGTAATATAAGAAACTAACATTATTTTAAACGTTTTAAAATTGCGTTCAATCTTTAATTCAATTGGTAGACCATTAAATAATTTCAATCCATTATACAGGGTGGCGCACGTATCGTGCTACAAAAATAAAACGTAATAACTTTTTTTCTGTGTGAGTAATCGGCTTATTTTTTTTTTTTTATTTTGTAGGTTACTATTTAGATTTATAAAAATGGATGCTTGGGATAAGGAGAAAAGAATTTGGATAGTGCAACGGTACTTTAGGCGGGAGTTTGGCGCTAATCCCCCGAGTAGATGGACCATTATGAGGTTTGTAAACATGTTTGCTGAATCTGGAAGCATCGCACGAAGGCCGTACCATCGAGATGCCAATGTTCGGGTTCAGGATACAATCGCAGCAGTAGCATCTGCAATACAGGCCAATCCGAGCGTTTCGACCCGAAACTTATCGGGGCAAATTGGAGTTAGTAGACGGTCATTACAACGGATACTTCATGAAGATTTAAACTTGTTTCCGTACAAAGTCCAAATTACTAGCAAGTTAAACCCTCAGGATTTGCCTGTTCGCCTGGAATTATGCCAAAAAATGATATCAATGGCCGAAGAAGACAACACATTGATCAATTGTTTGTTCATGTCTGATGAGGCCCATTTTGATCTTAACGGCAATGTAAACAAGCAAAATTGCCGTATATGGAAAGAGTCTAATCCAGAAATGCTCCATGAGACGGAACTGCACCCAGAACGAGTCACTGTGTGGTGCGCAGTTTCATCAAGGTGTATTGTCGGGCCGTACTTCTTTGAAGAAAACGGTGTAACCGTTACTGTCAATGGGGACCGTTATTTAAAGATGTTGAAGGAGTTTTTTTACCCAGAACTGCGCCGAAGACGTATACCATTCAACAGCGTTTGGTTTCAGCAAGATGGAGCAACTGCACATATAGCCAGACCAGTTATGGCGGAGCTAAACAAAAAATTCGCAAACAAATTAATTTCTAGGAACTCCACTCTTCGCTGGCCCCCAAGGTCACCTGACCTGACTGCACCAGACTTCTTTTTATGGGGTTATGTCAAGCAAGAGGTGTATAAAACGAAGCACAGGAATTTAACTGAATTAAAGCAGTCCATAACGACAATAATTGAGGCGATCCCAACTTCAACTCTTCAGGCCGCAATGAATAGTTTTTTGATCAGGTGCCGCATATGCGTGGGAGAGCGTGGAGGTCATTTGCGATCTATAATCTTTAAAAACAACTAACTATTTAAAATAAAATTTAATTTTCTAACCAATAAAAAAAAAATAAATGAAATACATCGATTAAAAAAAAAGTTATTTGAATTTCTTATTGTAGCACAATTGGTGCGCCACTCTGTATAATAAAATATTCGAAAACCAAGTCTAAAATCACCTATGCTTCGCAGATTATATGGTTGAACATCTGCCACGAAAACTAATTGATTTGTTAAATACTGTGCCGTATGGCTATTCTTCATTTTGAATACAAATAAAAGTACATTCAATAATATTCTTTGGTTTATTGTTAACCATTTTAAAGTGTCAATCATTAGCCTGATGGGAGTTAATATATTGCACAATAAAATACATCTCATTCCCCTATTTTGCAGTTTTTGTAATCTTTCTTTAAATTGATTTCGACTTAGGAATACAATTGTTGTGCAATATTCGAAATGCGGTTTTATCATGACATTATAAATCTTTAACGAAGTATTTATTGATAATTTTTGTCTTATTCGTTTAAAAAATACAATTTTTTGAACAATTTTTCTACAGGTTTCGCTCAAATGCTTATCAAATTTTAACTGTTTATCAATTATCACACCTAAGTATTTAATTTCATTTACTTGCTCTATTATAACATTATCAATACAAATTTGTTTATTTGATTCTGTATTTATGATCATAGCTTTAGTTTTATTAGTATTAAGTTTTAATTTATTCATTTTTAAATAATTTGTTATATTTTCCAAATCGGCATTAATTTGATCAATGCATTCATCACGGTTGCTACGTTGCACCCAACTTTTCCGAAAAGAAACCATTATTTTTCTATGACTCCTAATTGGCGACAATGAGCTAAAAATGGTTGCAAATTTTTTTTGCCGGCGAATCAACAGCGCATTAGGTATTTCTGTAATACTTTTTTCCGTATATTTGCGCATCAGTTTGATCAAATTTGCAATATGGCAATAGTTGCATTAATAAACATTTTGCAAAGAATCATGAGCATCATGATGATGGCAGTGCTGCGTTGATGAATTTACACATTATCTTTGGCGATGTCGAAAAGCAATTGTCGCCAGAGTATGCACTTAAAATATACCATGTAGATATACTTAACACACAAAGTTGTTTTAGGCAAACGCATGATATTGCACTCAGCCATTAATGAAAGTGTATAGTAGGGACAGTAATGGGAAACCATTTATTTATTTATTTCATATCATCTACTAGCTAAGCTATTCAGATTACAATATAAGTATACCCATAAAGACAATGTACTTAATACTAAAGTAATGCTGCCAAATAAAAGTCAACAAAAATATAAACATCGTTGAATGAAACAATAGCTCTGGACATGGGCTCATTGTGGTCGTAATTAGTTCTATGAACAGGTCGAAGAAGAAGGTTTCTTTCCCTTAAAGGTCTAGTTGGGGCATAGATTGGCACTAAGGCTAAAAGAGATGGACAATTAATGTGATAGCATAATAAATCCCTTATTAGCATGATGTCATGGGCTTTTCTTCTAGAACATAAAGTTGATATGCTCAACAATTGACATCGAGTCCGGTAAGAAATTTCAAAATCCCAGCTCATTTTCCGGAAAATGTATTTTGTGAAACGCTTCTGGGATTTTTTCAAGGCGATCTGAGTGAATTTTATAGAATGGGGTCCATATAACATCAGCATATTCAAGCAGAGATCTAACCAACCGAAAATTCCCTGCTATTTCGTTTTATAAAACCACAAAGCTTGTTTGCTTTGGCAATAACGTGGTCAATATTAGATGCAAAGGTGAACCTCGAATCAATTATAATGCCAAGATCTTTCACTTCATCGACTCTGTTTAATCCAATAGTGTCGATTTCGTACTGAAACTCCAAATGATAACTTCTGTAGAAGGATATTAAACAGCATTTTTTAATATTCAAGTGTATACAATTTTTGACGCACCAGACAGATAAGTTTCTTAGATCATGTTGTAAAAACTCGCAGTCAAGTGAAGTTTTGATTTTAAGAAACAGCTTTAAGTCATCAGCATACATCAAGCAATGTGAATATTTTATTGCACACGATATGTCATTGATAAAATTATAAACAGGAGCGGACCCAAATGACTACCTTGTGGTACTCCCGAGCTGCACCCAAACGATCGTGAAAAGTAATTATCTATTTTGACTCTTTGAATCCTCCCAATCAAATAAGATCTTATCCAATCAAGCATTGTTGAGTGAAATGCAAAACATTCAAGTTTTCTTAGCAATATTAGATGATTGACGGAGTCAAATGCTTTACTCAAGTCAGTGTAAACACAGTCGACTTGATAACCATCTTCGATAGCATTGATGGTATACTGAGACAAGCAAGCCAAATTAGTAGTAGTGGACCTACCAGTGACGAAACCATGCTGTGTATCACAAAAAAATTCCTTAACTGAAAATTCAATTTTCGATTTAGCCATACTTTCGAAAAGCTTAGGCAAAGCGGATAATTTGCAAATTCCTCTGTAATTTTCAATATCGTTCTTGGATCCAGATTTAAAAATTGGAATAAGAAAAGACGACTTACATTCATCAAGAAAAATACCGGAGGACAGGAACACTTTTTAAAAATAATTGCAGGAATACCATCGGGGCCTGGAATTGAATTGGGTTTAAGATTATCAAGAGCCAATATAATATCCTGAGGACTAAGTTGGATGAGGCCGATATCAATTCTGCATTCGGTAGCAGGTACAAAACTAGGTGTATCAGGCTTTGTATACACAGATTGAAAAAATTTAGCAAAAAAATCTAGTGTTGTATTAACATCTCTAGATTCAATGTTTTTATAAAGCTTGGATTTCGGCAGACTAGTCGATTTTCTTTTGCTATTTATGAAGGTCGAGGAGCTATTTGATTTTCAATTTGAATTACGTAATTTGCCTGTAGAAATTAAATTGTTGAACAAAATTGATAATAGAGGTAAGTAGAATGATTTCCCAACAAATATGTACATATTTCCTTGTAAGGTATCGCCTAAGATGTACTAACGTTCACAATATTCCAAATAACATAGTTAAGTGCTTTTGTTATCAATTTTACCTACACCCTGTATATTATAGACCTCAACGAAAGTTTGAGCGAATAGTAAATGTGTTGCTATTCGCACGTTGTTAGGGACACGGCTTAGGTCGACGGCTACGTTTGCACACGGCAAATAGGGGTAATGTGGCTTACCTAAAGTGATCTAAACTCCAGTATTTAATTTTCGGTCACGAGCCTGTACGTTTTAAGGCCCAAATTATTTCTTAAAAAAATTTTTAATTATTACGTTACGTCAAATACGTAGCCGTCGACCTAAGCCGTGTCCCGAACGACGTGCGAATAGCCACTTCGAAAAAAAACCTAACTAAAAAAAAAATCATTAGGGCTAGAAGCAAGGAACGTGTACCATTTGATACATTTTACAGTCGTACACAGATGATTGACCTTACTTATATGCTATTCATGTACCATTTCTAACAGCTGTTAATAAATTGCATCACAATTGGAAAGCCGACAGTTCCAGAATTATTTTCTAACAGCGTAGGAGCTGACGATTATTAAACTTTTACCTAACATTTCGAACACGTAGAAACTGAAATGCATTATATTTATATTGAGTATACAAATACCAGACATACCACTTAAGTTCACATTTCGACTCTACTTTGGAAGTTTAAACAGCATCAAGTACTTTTTTTATCGTTTGTGTAGATAAAAATACAGGAGATAAAATCATGCGCACAATCAATTTCGTGTACTTTTCGTAATTATGTGGATATAGAATATAGGGCAATTTATTAATCGATATGTATACGATACGAATAGGTCATCCTTTATTTTCTGAAGTCCGATGTTTTTACAAACAACTCTTCGTAATTAATTTAAATAACTTACCTCATTAATTTCCACTTCGTCGACTTCTCCCACCTCGTCAATAACTACATCATCATCATCGTCCTTTTCATGATCATGCTGCTCGACAGGTTCCTCTTCATCTATATCGAGTGGTTCTTCCTTTGGGATTATTTTCTTGATGGCGTTTTTATCAAATACATATGTACTTGGATCTTCACCTTCAGATTTTAATGCCTAATACATAAAATGTAATAAACAAATATTAATTATTTCGTAATTTCCTTGAAAAGATGAAAAAAGCAAAATGGCGTCGGCTTATTACCTTTTCTAAACGCTCCAGTAATGCTGCCTTAGGTCCCACCGTGTCTAGTTTGCGGATTTCGAGTTCCTCTTTAAGATCGGCCACTTTAAGTTCGGCTAATTTTTTACCAGTGCGTTCCGACATTCTTTTAACTAATACTTTTAACAGTTTAATCTTGAAAATTTATTATAAAATCGAACACTCAAAGTGCCGACTGTAACTTTTCTCGGAAGCAATTTAATATTCAATTGAAAAAACGAAGAAACATGGCTGTTTCAACAAGCTTAATCGTTTTTGGCAAACGAGACGGCTCGATTGCGGGTAAGGTAGGTAAATCAGTATGGATAGGTACACAAATGTAGAGCAGTGGACGAATTCAATCATTAAGGCAAGAGCTACATTTTTATTTATGTATATTTTTATAGATTGTTTTGTATTATTTTAAAAGAAAATAAATACTTTGATGGGAAACTACGTATACGCTGCAAAATACATATTTATTTTAACATTTTTCGTACACTGATATATCATTTTCAGCATATAGTTATAGTACAGAACATTTAAGCACAGTTATTAAAAAGAAAAAAGTTTAACAATTACCTCGAATTTAATTTTAAAACAAAACAATTATATTTACCACAGATGAAAGCAGCAGGTGTTAAAAAAATAAACGCTAAACTTTTAGAAACGGAATTTTATCCAATTTATGCGATATAAAAAAAAATCCAGAGATATCCGTTCCGATATAACTTTCGCAAAAATTCGCAAAGCAAAGTAAAGTAGGAGTTTCAGCACGCAATTACAACAACAAAGCTCACTTGACACTTCGAGACTCGCAGTATTTATATGTGCTGAATATCTTACTTTACTTTGAACTCAAAAAACACGCCTTTTATAGCGCATAGACAAAAATGGACACAAGCTAGCTAGATAGAAAAGATGTCAGCCACATACAACATTTTTAAGTAAATGATGGTGGTTAGTCAGTTTGCAGATCGAGAAACGGATTACAAACCCAATGTACAGCTTTTATGAATACCGATAACACATTAAAGCTTAGTACGCTGCTCGAGCTAAATATTCGCTCCCATACAAAATTCTCTCCAAAATTTAGCTGAGCTAAACTTAAGCGAACCCATTTAGCTGAGAGGTACGCAGCTCGAGCTAAATAATCAAACTTTTGTTTCAGAATGTACTTCATGTGTCTGTCAAAATTAAGCGAGCGCATTTAATGGGTCGGTACATTTTCTCAAGCTAAATTGTGACAGATCGTTGTGTATTTGTTGTTCTGTTGCGGAAAAGTATGGAAGGATGAGATTTATTAATTATTACATGGACTCGAAGTACCTAGAATCGGAAATAGTTAAGAGAGAATTAAATTTTTGAAGGAAGATTTTTCAAAGAACAGCTGTTTTCTGTGACACTTATCCACGGCGTACTCTGTGTCAAAATTAAGCTAGGACTTTAGCTGATGTTTGGAGAGAACAGTTGGAGACAAGATAAAATTTAGTTTAGCTCCAGCAGTGTACTAAGCTTAAATCAAAAATAATTATAACATATATCCAGATATATACAGTTGTTTTACTTGCATTTCCTACTTATCGACACTGAATAAAATAAAATTTGGCATCACTTTAAATTGACTTGGGTTGTGCCATGTCGGTAGGGTGTTCAAAAATATGAAAACGCCATATTGTCAATAACGCTGGACTCCCTCTTTCTTTTTGACCACTTTCTGTGAGAGTCGTATAAAACAAACATGAGCTTGAATATTTCTAAAAAACGCAAGGTAAAACTAAAAATATCCTTTTAAAAATGCTTAAATTCTGTAGAGAAGCTTCAAAGCTACCGATTGAATATAAATTTGTGTCCAAAAACCTTGTAAAATTGTGTTCGTTTTTGTGAACTGAGCTAACCTAAAAGTGCAAAAAAATGTTAATTGAGTCGCTTCAAAGTTTAATTTTTTTTTTATTGTTTTTCATTCACAGTTCGTTGCCGATGGCATGTTCAAGGCAGAACTTAACGAGTTCCTCACTCGTGAACTCGCCGAAGATGGTTACTCCGGTGTTGAGGTGCGTGTTACCCCAGCCCGCACAGAAATCATCATCATGGCCACCAAAACCCAACAAGTGTTGGGCGAGAAGGGCCGTCGCATCCGTGAATTGACCGCCATGGTCCAGAAGCGTTTCAACTTCGACGCCGGCCGTATTGAATTGTACGCCGAGAAGGTTGCTACTCGTGGTTTGTGCGCTATTGCTCAAGCAGAATCGTTGCGTTACAAGCTGACCGGAGGATTGGCTGTTCGTCGTGCTTGCTATGGTGTTCTCCGTTTCATCATGGAGTCTGGCGCCAAGGGTTGCGAAGTCGTTGTATCCGGTAAATTGCGTGGTCAACGTGCCAAGTCAATGAAATTCGTTGATGGTTTGATGATCCATTCTGGTGATCCATGCAATGACTACGTGGAAACCGCCACTCGCCATGTGTTGCTGCGTCAAGGAGTGTTGGGTATCAAGGTCAAGATTATGTTGCCATACGATCCCAAGAACAAGATTGGCCCCAAGAAGCCACTGCCAGACAATGTTTCCGTTGTTGAGCCCAAAGAGGAGAAGATCTACGAGACCCCAGAGACAGAATACAAAATTCCTCCACCAATTAAGCCTCTTGATGAGGTTGCAGAGTCACCAAAGGCCCTGTAGGAGTTGACATGTGAGCCGTCTTTAATTTTTATTCGAAAAATAATAAAATTTATATAAAATAAGAGTGCGTAGCCACAAAAAAAAACTACACTTTCACGCTTGTCTCTAGAGAACCGTCTTAGCTATCACGAAGTATTTGGTATCCATGAATTCCTCTATCCGCTACACAATTGTATAATTTTTTTTGAATTAGTGTATTTGATTTAAAATTTTGTATTTCCAAGTGCATTACGAACTGTCATTTTCACTTCGCGCAAGAAACTGAAGTCAAAACTTGTTTAGTATACAAAAATTTTAAAATAACGAGTTAAATGTTATACAATATATACCAATTCGTGAGGCACAGGTAGAGGAATTCAGGGATACCAAATACTAGGGGGTGGCTTACTTGGATTTCTAGGAGCAGGTGTAAATAGATAATTTCTTCACTAAGTTAGAGTGGAGTTGGGAAAATTGATGAAAAAATGAATCTATTGACACCTTTTTCTAGGAACCTGGGCAAGCTACACCGTAATATTTGGTATCTTTAAGTTCGTCTGATTGCGCTGCACAAGATAAAATACATTGTACAGAGGCAATCATTAAACTCACAACTTTGGCACTTCGAAATTCATTATCAAACCGTTTTTTTTTTTTTTTTTTTTTTCGAAAAAAAGAAGGCAATTTGTGCTTCCAAATTTTTAATTAAATCACTAAACACTTCACGTTGTCTGCTTTTTAATACGGTGAACTGCAGTTAATTATTTTCTACTTTTCTGATCACCAGAGGACTTCGCGTTCTAATTAGGAGGGTTTCTTTTTTGCAAACATGTCACTGGATTTACGTACTTCTTGTACTCTGGTGCATTTAAATACTAACGCATGGGTGATAAAACTTTTTAGTAAGGATAACTTGAATCCGAATGGACATATTTTGCAAATTTATAACAACATTATACTTATATTGTTGAAAATTGAAATCAAGCCGGACTTTAGTATTTATATGTCCGTGTGACGGACATATTTCTACGTTATTTTCGTTTGGATCATTTCCTCAAATGACAGATTTATATGAACTTAATGTTTTATCAGTTATTCATTATTGATAGTAACATTTTTAATCATTTTTAGCAAAAAATCAATTGGGAAAATGTATTCAATGTATAAGATGATGTCATTTGTTCAAAAAAATTGGTGACTTAATATTCATCTTTAATTTGAATAAGCTAGAATCCTCTTCTTTCTGAATGACTCCTTTCTATCAAATTTTAATGAAATCTTTTCTTGTAACTAACTACTCCCGTAGGTTAAGAAATGTTTTTAAAAATATTCACATTAAATTTTATTTTTTTTTATTTTTCTTCAAACAAACAGGCCCTGCGAACGGATTTTTATCAAGTCAAAGTAATTGGAATTACAAGCTTTATAAAAATCAGTAAATGTTGTCATCATTTATTTAAATGTGTGACAGCATTTTGGTTACTGGTTTAAGGGTAAGATGAAGTTTAGGGTTTCACCAAAAGCCAACGTAATTCTTCAGTTTTCCAATTGAAGTAGTTAGTGGGTGCCTTAAACTTACTTAGCTTAGACTTACATAGATAGCCTAGACTTTTTAATGTTATATTAAAAACTATACTAAACTAATTCTAAAAAAAAATCACTTGGATTAAGATGATAGCATTAAGAATTTAAATAAAGAAAGGAACAACTTTTTTTTTTAATTTAAGTATTAAGTTAACAAATATTTAAGGACCAATTATAAAAACAAGATCATAGCATTTAATAATAATAAAATACATACAACGAACATGACAAATGAAAATAATACCCTTTTCTGAGTATCTTTTCAAATACCTTTTTTATGTATATATTATGTGTGGTACTCTTAACAAAACATTATAAATACTTTTTATGATAAATGCTGATAGGATATTTTTGAAAAAAGCTATTAAACGCTCCAAAATCATATCAAAAAAGTTATTTATCATGATTTTTAAGTCTACCACAGGTTTTAATACATACAGTGGTATATAATAAATATCTCTTTCCTTTTTTGCCTATCACAGTAGGGAAGTTTGGAGGGCAAATTTGGGACTAAGTGTACTGTTAGCGAATCAAAGAGTGTGTGATGCCCATTTTTCCGATATTATGATTTCTAAGGCGAAAAATAGGCTCACCCGATGTGCCGTCCCTGATTTGCCCAAAAAGACAGCGGTGAAAGCGGAGATAGAAGAGCACTGCTTAGGGGAAGAATGGCCACAGGAAGCGCAGGCAAGCTTTGTTGAGCCCGTAAGTCCTCAAATCCATGTCACCTTAGACTCGTTTTTTACCAAAACAAATGAGGTCGGTGTTCAGACAAGTACCCGTCTGCGCAACAGCACCCCCAAAAAGGTAGGTTTAAGAAGCCAACTTTTAAAATCTACCGAAACCATATATAGGCTCAAGGAAGAATATTCCAAAAATATTAAAGCGAAAGACCGTGAGATTTTGCTCCTGAAAGCTCAAATTAAGAAAATTTCGGAAGAAAATACATTAAGGGATGCGAAACAAAAGAAATTGCCTGACAGTTTGCAGTTAATTGCTTCCAATTGTGCAAAAAACCAAGACCGTAGTGCTCGTGGCAATAGACATAGCATGGAGGCCAAAAAGTTAGCACTTTTAATGCATTTTGTGTCCCATTTGGCATACAGGGAACTGAAAGCCATGTTTAATCTTCCTTGCGTTGAAACCCTGCACACCTATATAAAGTCATGGCCAAAAACACCTGGCAACATTGAATTCAATGTAAAGAGTCTGGAGCATAAAGTTGGCCACTTGCCGGAGCAGTTCCGGTACTGCTCGATTTCGGCCGATGAAATGTCCCTCAAAGCTCATCTCGATTACAGTAGAAAGACTGACTCAATTATAGGTCTGGAAGATTTTGGTGAAGACCAACGATCACCAAGTGATGCACGTAGTGTGCTAGTCTTCATGGCACAAGGTATTGCCAAAAGGTGGAAGCATCCTATTGCGTATTACTTCGTTCGCAGCAGTTGCCCGCCTTTCATTTTAAAGAAACTGCTTTTAATGATAGGGCCTTAAAAGAAAGCAAAATTATCCCCATTCACTTCGTGTGTGACCAAGGGCCTAATTTTCAAGCGTTGGCTCGTCTTTTGGAAATAAGCCCCCAAAAGCCTTACTTCTTGGTCGAGGAATCCAGGATATACTTCTTCTACGACGCCCCGCACCTGCTTAAAAGTACGCGCAGCTGCTTGTTGAAGAACAACATCATGTTTGAGAACGGGAAAATTGCCTCTTGGAAAGATATTGCACAGCTTTTCAATATTGACTCCAAGAGTGAACTCAAATTGGCTCCGAAGTTGACCAATGCTCACATCAACCCCAACACCTTTGAGCGAATGAAAGTCAGACTGGCCTCTCAGGTCCTAAGCAATACGGTTTCTTCGGGGCTCTTAACGCTTTCAAAGTCTGGCAATGGGACAAAAACTGTTGAAAGCACCGCTGAGTTTGTCAAATTTTTTGACAAACTCTTTAATATATTTAATACTTCACTCATTAGACAGCCCGAAAATATGAAAATTGCCTTCAGCCAAAATGAAATGCAGGAAGAGTTCTTAGGCAATGCCAGAAAATTCCTGATATCAATGAAAATTATTGCTTACAACGGAGCGGATACAACAAGAACGTTTAAGTTCATTAAAGGCTGGTTGTTAAACATATCGTCTCTTTTTTCGCTGTTCCAACACCTGCAGCGATGTGGCTTTAACTATTTATTGACCCGACATCTAAATCAGGACTGTTTAGAACACTTTTTTGGCAAGATAAGGTGTGCAGGAGGTTCAAATACTCGTCCAACCTGCTTTCAATTTATAGGCGCATTTCAAAAACTTTGGGGTATTCAATACCTCAAGGCCGTCAAAACAGGAAATTGCGAAATTGAAAATGACCAACTCGAAGCCATCGCAGATCACGAGTTGTTAGTGAAAGACCCTGAATGGCTGCAGTGGGACGTAGTGCCTGGACCAAGTAGCATTTTGGAGGCAAAGCTCACTAATGACATAAATGGAATTGAATTCCTACAAGAAAACAGTTTCACTTATGTTTGCGGCTGGCTTTTTAGAAGATGTTACGAAAGTCACAGTTGCTCCCTACCCTTTCCCAAACTTTCCAACTCGGAACCATCTCCGAACTTGTACTTCACCACCCTCAAGCAATATGACAATTGCAACCTCGTTGCCCCCCCCGCTAAACTTCGTGGAATACATTAAGCATCTTGACGCAAGTTTTTGTGAACTGTTTCCACAAAATTGTCATATAAGAGGTGTCACCGAAAAACTTTTTGAAGAACTGCAGTTCGAACCTCCGTATACATGTTGCCAAGAACTACCAATGCATTCCATTTTGAAATACTTTTTGAGAGTTCGCATTCATTTTGCACTTAAATTTATCAATCGCGATTTTAGATTACCATCCAAAAGGAGCAAAACCCTCACGGTATCGCATTTGTAAATAGTTTTATTTTTAGCCGTTCGAATTGGCATACAGTTGTAAGTCCCATACTTATTTATTTATTTTATATACATATATATATATATATATGTATATATTTTATCTGTTGGGCCTACTCCTTTTTTTATCTAGTTCTAAGTATTTATTATGTACAATAACATATATGAATAACAATACTAATCCCAATTTATTTCAAGACTGGTGCAATAGGCCTCCTGGGGAAACCGAACACCATATAAGAAATCGGTTAACGCGCCAGTATGAATACCTCATGGGTGGCGTGGAAATGCAATAAAAACCTCTTTTATTTACGTACAGGTGTTATTAAAAATCATCATCATAATCATTTTCACCATCATCCTGGTCATCATCATCTAAAAGCGATCATCCCGTCAACTTTCATCTTATCAAGATGAAAAAATTACTGCAGGAGTGAAATTACAACAAAAAAACGCTAAAAAATAATTTGTCTGTGTTAATTATTGTAATAAATGTCATCAATAAATCACATTGTTTTTTTCTAATATAATGTCTTAGTCATAAATTTCGTATTTTCTCGTTGCACCAATGCGCCAAAAACGAACATCTTGAGGTAAATTATCTGAAAATAGAATGTTATATGATTGCCATAATCTGCTAAACGTTCAATGCAATAGCAATACTTATCTAAGTTCTTCAATCGATTTTCCAACCCTTATTGGCTTTCTGCGTTAATGTGGATACCTAGAATTAAATGAAAGAAATGAATTGGTTTTGGTTATTGATGCATCTCATTGTCATTATAATTGGAAGTTGTTGGTATTTCAGACATTTCTTGCTGCGAAATTCAATAGAAGTGTTGTTATCCATATGTATGTCGTACACTTCTAGTAAATTTAACTAATTGTACCTGCAATACACAATGTTATTGAAGTTTGTATATTGATAATTGCAAAGCACTATGCAACTTACCTTCGGAGTTGTAAAACATATAAGCTCCTTGTTGCATTCCCAGTAGTTGCAAAGTGAATTTTTGCATTCTTGACTATTCTTTTCTATGATGAAAACTTAGCTATTAAATGATTGAGTATGTTCCTCAATATTTGCGAGCTTCATTGATTTTGGATTTAACAAACCTAAAAGACAGAATAGTAAATAAACATATACCTAACAATTTATTGAAAAATACGGCTTACTTACATCGATTCCGATTGATATCATTTGTAGTCATCTGGGATAAATTGTCGTCTGCTATGCGATTCAATATGTTTCCTAGAGTCACCATACACCCCAACATTGGCTTCTTCCATGGCTACAAGATAAATGTATTTATTAATTAATTTAAACACTTGAAATAAACAAAAACTTACATTTTATACAATTTGTTGCAATCAAATCACAATTTGTTTTCATTTACACATGTATGTCAATCGACTTCTGTCAAAAGAAATTCACCACATTTTTTTTGGTTTGCTTTTTTTTGTTGATGCTCACACGGATTCTAAGTGACACAACACCGATAGGAAAACAAAATAGCGAATTTGAAAAAAAACTGAGGTGGCCAGCGGCAAGAGGATTGTGAGTTGGGGGTCTCAGTATCATATGTCTCTGATTCAATATTCAATTGAAAAAACGAAGAAACATGGCTGTTTCAACAAGCTTAATCGTTTTTGGCAAAAGAGACGGCTCGATTGAGGGTAAGGTAGGTAAATCAGTATGGATAGGTACACAAATGTAGAGCTATCATTAAGGCAAGAGCTACATTTTTATTTATGTATATTTTTATAGATTGTTTTGTATTATTTTAAAAGAAAATAAATACTTTGATGGGAAACTACGTATACGCTGCAAAATACGTATTAATTTTAACATTTTTCGTACACTGATATATCATTTTCATATATAGTTATAGTACAGAACATTTAAGCACAGTTATTAAAAAGAAAAAAGTTTAACAATTACCTCGAATTTAATTTTAAAACAAATTGACAATTATATTTACCACAGATGAGAGCAGCAGGTGTTAAAAAAATAAACGCTAAACTTTTAGAAACGGAATTTTCTCCAATTTATGCGATATAAAAAAAAATCCAGAGATATCCGTTCCGATATAACTTTCGCAAAAATTCGCAAAGCAAAGTAAAGTAGGATTTTCAGCACGCAATTACAACAACAAAGCTCACTTGACACTTCGAGACTCGCAGTATTTATATGTGCTGAATATCTTACTTTACTTTGAACTCAAAAAAACACGCCTTTTATAGCGCATAGACAAAAATGGGCACAAGCTAGCAAGATAGAAAAGATGTCAGCCACATACAACATTTTTAAGTAAATGATGGTAGTTAGTCAGTTTGCAGATCGAGAAACGGTTACAAACCCAATGTACAGCTTTTATGAATACCGATAACACATTAAAGCTTAGTACGCTGCTCGAGCTAAAGTTTCGCTCCCATACAAAATTCTCTCCAAAATTTAGCTGAGCTAAACTCAAGCGAACCCATTTAGCTGAGAGGTACGCAGCTCGAGCTAAATAATCAAACTTTTGTTTCAGAATGTACTTCATGTGTCTGTCAAAATTTAGCGAGCCCATTTAATGGGTCGGTACATTTTCTCAAGCTAAATTGTGACAGATCGTTGTGTATTTGTTGTTCTGTTGCGGAAAAGTATGGAAGGATGAGATTTATTAATTATTACATGGACGCGAAGTACCTACAATCGGAAATAGTTGAAATAAGAGAGAATTAAATTTCTGAAGGAAGATTTTTCAAAGCACAGCTGTTTTCTGTGACACTTATCCACGGCGTACTCTGTGTCAAAATTAAGCTAGGACTTTAGCTGATGTTTGGAGAGAACGGTTGGAGACAAGATAAAATTTAGTTTAGCTCCAGCAGCGTACTAAGCTTAAATCAAAAATAATTATAACATATATCCAGATATATACAGTTTTTTTAATTGCATTTCCTACTTATCGACACTGAATAAAATAAATTTTGGCATCACTTTAAATTGACTTGGGTTGTGTCATGTCGGTAGGGTGTTCAAAAATATGAAAACGCCATATTGTCGATAACGCTGAGCTCCCTCTTTCTTTTTGACCACGTTCTGTGAGAGTCGTATAAAACAAACATGAGCTTGAATATTTCTAAAAAACGCAAGGTAAAACTAAAAATATCATTTTAAAAATGCTTAAATTCTGTAGAGAAGCTTCCAAGCTACCGATTGAATATAAATTTGTGTCCAAAAACCTTGTAAAATTGTGTTCGTTTTTGTGAACTGAGCTAACCTAAAAGTGCAAAAAAATATTAATTGAGTCGCTTCAAAGTTTAATTTTTTTTTTATTGTTTTTCATTCACAGTTCGTTGCCGATGGCATGTTCAAGGCAGAACTTAACGAGTTCCTCACTCGTGAACTCGCCGAAGATGGTTACTCCGGTGTTGAAGTGCGTGTTACCCCAGCCCGCACAGAAATCATCATCATGGCCACCAAAACCCAACAAGTGTTGGGCGAGAAGGGCCGTCGCATCCGTGAATTGACCGCCATGGTCCAGAAGCGTTTCAACTTCGACGCCGGCCGTATTGAATTGTACGCCGAGAAGGTTGCTACTCGTGGTTTGTGCGCTATTGCTCAAGCAGAATCGTTGCGTTACAAGCTGACCGGAGGATTGGCTGTTCGTCGTGCTTGCTATGGTGTTCTCCGTTTCATCATGGAGTCTGGCGCCAAGGGTTGCGAAGTCGTTGTATCTGGTAAATTGCGTGGTCAACGTGCCAAGTCAATGAAATTCGTTGATGGTTTGATGATCCATTCTGGTGATCCATGCAATGACTACGTGGAAACCGCCACTCGCCATGTGTTGCTGCGTCAAGGAGTGTTGGGTATCAAGGTCAAGATTATGTTGCCATACGATCCCAAGAACAAGATTGGCCCCAAGAAGCCACTGCCAGACAATGTTTCCGTTGTTGAGCCCAAAGAGGAGAAGATCTACGAGACCCCAGAGACGGAATACAAAATTCCTCCACCAATTAAGCCTCTTGATGAGGTTGCAGAGTCACCAAAGGCCCTGTAAGAGTTGACATGTGAGCCGTCTTTAATTTTTATTCGAAAAATAATAAAATTTATATAAAATAAGAGCAATATGTTTGATTTTGGAGTTGAAGTTGGTTTCAGGTGCGGCGCATTATGTCCTAGTGGTGGGATTCCTGATTGGGTGATGGAGTCGAAGTAGCCTATCTTTAGTCTTATTTATAGAAAACACTGAAGGAAGAGCTAGTGTCGGGAGGTTAGCCGCGGGCGGTAAATGGGCAAACCAACGACTCCAATTGGGATGCTGCTTTTTTGTGAAAGCTACATTGGATAATCGTCCCTTTTATGGCCCAGAAGTATACAAACTTTCTGCTAACATCGGTGCTCCTAAGGCAATGTCTGTGGGTATCAACTTCCTAATCCAACAACATTCTGTAGCCTATCGCGTAGAATCATCAGCAGTGTAAACTTAGCGCTCTGGTTGGTAACATAAAGTGGTGCGATTATATGAGAACACGTTCACAGTTACCGATCTGAATGGAACGTGATAGAATCATCGCCCATAAATTGAAATAAGCACAACGACGTTCGGATTTGCGCGTGTATTATTTTACACTGAACAGGCTCCTTATTTTTTCATTTGTCGTTACGAGTTTTGTGAACTCACTTCCAATGGCAGTTTGCTGTTGAACCATTATTTGTGCTTCCTTCTTTTTGAATTCGCTGGATTGTTATTTAGTTGTCTAGCTTTTGCTGATGGAGTAGTTTTTACCGGTATCTGTGACTGAAGTAGGCGGATTGGTGTATTCATGAAGCAGCGAATTGCAAATTTTCTGCCCTGTTGCAGTAATAGATTTTATATTTTGTTTTTGACCATAGCTATCCGCTGATAACTGAAAAATGAACTGTGACTGATATCGTGAATATCGACTCCTCCGCGAAGTCCTTAAAATCAGCTTAGGGAAACTAAGGTTTTCAAGGGCATTGGGAATTTTATGTACCTAACAATGTTAAAGATTTTTTTTTGCTGTTGTTCAATGACAACAAAATCTGAACTGATTTTTTTTTTCGTACGGAATCTTTCTGTCCGACGTAAGATTTTGCATCCAGGTGTTTCAGATAAGCGAGATCTTTATAGGTCCTTTGTGATTCCATCTGCTTAGTTTCTTCGCATAAGCTTCAGCTTCCTGCGCGCATTTGCTTTTAAAAATGACATTATGTAGCCGCTTAAAACATTCAAACGCAATTCGGCACTTCGAGTGTGCCATTTAATTATTTCTTAATGCATTTTAATAACCGTATGTTGGTATTTTCAACATAATACTAAATTTCCATTGCTTTCAGCAATTCCTGAAACCATTTTGTGTTTATATGAAATTTTCAATTTGGTCAAGATTTTTTGTCCGATCGCAGGTTCTATCCATAACAAGTGAATGCTATCCATAGTTAAAGATACGTTAAAAAAAAAACAAATACAAGTAATGCCGGTGAAAAATTTGTCTGCAATCATAGAAAAGAGAAAAGGGTTAAAATGAAAATCAAAGGGATGTAGGTACAGTACTAAATAGACTGATTAGGGCACACTACCTAGCATTTATGTGGTTATTTTTGTAGCGATTGGGCGAAATTTCGAATTTCTGGGAAACAAGATGGCTGCCGAATGTGGTAAACGGACGATCACTTAAAATAAGCACTGGAAATATTTATAGTTTACTAGCTGAAGTTCACGTGGCTTCGCCGGGTGCATTCCAGCTATTATCGTAACTAAAAAATTAGTTGGCTTAGGCCGGTTGAATTATCCACTTTTAATTTGCCATTTCCAATTATGCAATAACTGTTTAGAAAATTCAAAAGCTGTTGTATCGTTTTTTAATTGAACGCGCACATTTGGGTTAGTGTGAGCTTTTTTACATGCCTCAAAAGGATGATTTTAAACATGCATTCAATGCATGAGCAGCTGTAGATCGTGGAATAACAGACAATGTTTGGCGAACATAACCTGCTAACAATATCATGGCACCACCGAAAGTCCGTTGATTCCCAAGTATATCTTGCAACGTTCTATCTAACGCTACCCAAGACTTTTTGTGAGCCATCGTGCATTCATCCCAAACGATTATCCTACATTTCTGCAAAACTTTTCCCATTCCTGAATCCTTAGATATTATGAATGTAGGTGTTTCAGAAGCATGCATGCTCAATTGCAATTTAATTGAAGAATGTGCAGACGAAGCGAGTGCCAATCTAATTTGGGTTATGGATTATGGGCGTATGGTCGCTAGAAGTAGTAAAATAAAAATCAAAAAATCAGTTCCAGCAGGTGCGTATAAAAAAAAAATTCCTCCCCTTTCATTACAGACAGCTTGCAGGATTGTATCATAGCACGTTTCTGTACAATATATTATTTTGGAACATTTGACCGCACAAATGCTATTTTTCGTCGGTCAAAATTATTAAGTCAGATGGTTTGCATGCACGTGAACATGCTACATACAGTTCCCATGCGCAAACACAGGAACCTCTAAATTTAAAATACAAGATTGGCCTTGTGCCTTATTAATCGTAATTGCAAAAGCAAATCGTATCAAAAACTGAAGACATTTGAAATCGAATGATAAATCTGGTGGAATCATTGGAATTCTCGGAATTAAAACAACTTCACCTCTTTCAATGGTAGACAGACTAATCAAGAGAATTCAAAAAATTCAGTGGGATAATTCAAGGAGCATATTGATTCATAGATGTGTCGATCGAGTTGTTGGTATTTTATTTATGACAGCTGTCCAAAATAAATGCAATTATACTGCGGTCTGTGGTCGGGAATGTATCGTGGAACCTAGAATGGTGAGTTGTTGTAAACAACCCTGTGTCACCAAACATGTTCCACTTTCAATTGGAGACTTGAATCTGTCAAATAAGTGAAGAGATAGGTGAGCTAATACCATCGACTTTGTTCGGGACGAACCAGAAGTAACTATAAGTTTTTGGTAGATGGCCATAGGCGCATATAAAAAGGCAGGTTTGAGAACAGGGAGACACAGTTGATTTTAAACATACTTTTCCGCAACAGAACAACAAATACACAACGATCTGTCACAATTCAGCTTGAGAAAATGTACCGACCCATTAAATGGGCTCGCTAAATTTTGACAGACACATGAAGTACATTCTGAAACAAAAGTTTGATTATTTAGCTCGAGCTGCGTACCTCTCAGCTAAATGGGTTCGCTTAAGTTTAGCTCAGCTAAATTTTGGAGAGAATTTTGTATGGGAGCGAAAATTTAGCTCGAGCAGCGTACTAAGCTTGAATCGCTAAATTTTATCTTTGTAGACATTTTTGTATGGGAGATAAAATTTAGCGCGAGCAGGATACTTAGCTTTACAAAATATTGTCGTTTTCCATTGGGACTACCAGATATTTTTGTTCATATCTCAGGATTAACGCCGCTCTTGAAACATGAACAAATATCAAGATCTGCAAAAAGTGATCCGAATCAAAAAAAAAATTGATTATTTTGCCCAATGGAACATGAAAAGTCGTAGCTTAATTTTGACACAGAGTACGCCGTGGATAAGTGTCACAGAAAACAGCTGTTCTTTGAACAATCTTCCTTCAAAAATTTAATTCTCTTTTATTTCAACTATTTCCGATTCTAGGTACTTCGCGTCCATGTAATAATTAAGAAAGCTCATTCTTCAATACTTTTCCGCAACAGAACAACAAATACATCATTTAGATCATCATTGATTTAGATCAAAAATAGATTAATTTCTTGTCCCAATGGAAAACCACACAAATCTTAAGGATCTGAATTGATTTAATATATTTTTATTCTCCTTTTTTTGAAATCAATTTCAATGAGAACAAAAACTTGCCGAAAAACACTTGTTGTTAAAAATTGAAAGGATCAAAGATTAAAAAGAAAGGTTTGTCCTAACTTCGGATGGACGGATTTTTAATTGTCTAATTTCTAAACCATCTATAAATGGTTGTTCGCTGGAACTTTTGTGTTTGCTTACATTTGGTCGATCTGTTTCCAGGATTTGTGAGTCCATCTTATCCTAACAGTTTTATTGCCTATACGGAAATACTAATAAAGACCATCACAGATATAGGAAACCTCTAAAATCCCCAAACATTTGTTTCTTATAAAACAACTGATATAAAAAACGAAGTTTTTTATTTGATGAGAACAGATCCATATAAGAAAAATAATTTATTACACATTAAAAAAATGCATGTTTCTTATATGCGGGGAATTTTCTTTTATATAAATTAGGTTTTGAGTTTTTTTTTCAATCCGAAATGTTTCTCAAAAACGTGTTTCTTTTATCAGCTTCTTGTTATAAGGACACATAGAGCAAAGACACGGGTTTTCCACATGAGTTCGCCGCGGATTGGGCTCTAACTGACTATAAAATAATTGTAAATATACATCAAAAGCATTTCCTGACTTTTTGCACATTATGCATTAAGCAACTTCCATAAAAACGTAAAACGCATTTCGTTTTTAATTTTGTTGTAAAAAAACATTTATTTATTCAACTAATGTATACTCATATTGCCTTATCAACAATTTTAAATTAAACTTAACCTATTAACAGACAAAATGTGCTGCCTTCAAAAGATTATTAATTTATGTAAAAAGTAACGATATATTGTTTATATAAATTAAAAGACATTTAAAAAACTAAAAAAAAAAAGCATACCTTCGAACCACTTGATTCGAAAATAGAAAAAGAACATTTCAAGTTGTACACTTAATTAGATTTCATCTATACAAAAAATACTTCTAAAACATTGACAGATAAATATTTCAATTTAATCTTCTAATTTTCGATATGATTTCTCTAAACAGCCACAATATTGTTTTCAATGCTACACACAAACATTCGTTGCTTTGTGTCATCCGTATATATTTTTTTGCTATCTCTTTTTGTATTTAAAGCTAATTCAAAACATAATCAAAACTATACACAAACAAAATTCAATAAATATAATAAAATTATGTACTATCTATTAAAAAAAAAAACTATAACATAAATCGAATTACACAGACAATGGCAGTATGTTGATAATGTTTTCTCTTTATTTTAATATTTATAAATTTTGTGAATAGGAAGACAGAATGAGTATTGCTATTTAAACATCATTTATGTATACGTCAATAGAAAGATGTCAATAAAAAAATAAATATTAAAAAGTAAGTTAAGCTATCAACAATAAAAACTTCTCATCAAAATACAAACATATGCATCGATGAGAAATTCAAATCAATTTGTTTATACATTTTTTTATAGATCTATCTATCCATATATATTATTTTTAATTCATTTTCTTTTTTAATGGCAAGGGTGAATTATAAAACTAAATACATAGTTAAAAACAAAAATATACAACATAAATAGTACAAGAACGAAAAGTAAGCAATTATTTAACATTAGCTAAGCTATTAGAATGTAAACTAGAGATAACGCATAAAAATGGAATAATCAGTTACTTTGAGCAACATGTTTTGTCGATACCGATGCTATTTCGTGTTTTTTCTTCTTTTTTTTATAGTTTCATTTATTGTTTGTAGGTATACACGTGTATATTTTGTTAAATATCAAAAATGTAAATTTATTTATCACCATTTAAGCTTCGTTTATTATTTTTGGCACATTCTTGTTTTGAGAAAGCGGGAATGAAAAAGAATAATACAGTATACATGTAACACGTATATTTTTAAATCCTTTTTTGTTGTTCGCATTTGAATTGTTGAATAAGAAATATTTGTGCTGTATTTATGTAAATGTTTTAATTTTCATACAAGTTTCTTCATTGTATTTTCAACAAAATTGCAACTTCTGAAGCCTCATTTGAGTATTTGAATTTGTAGTTTTATTGTTATTGTCTAGAGAGTTGTTATTTTTAAATTTTATGTATAAACATTATTGGAGCAGTTTAAGGTTTGCAAGAGAGTAGGTATATTTAATTACGATCACCTACTAATAAAAACCATATAGTCAATCGCTGAACGGTCGTTGAACTATTCTGTGAGTGGGGACTCGTCTACGAGTATTTAACTTGAGGAGTACGATGCACGAGTATTTTAAAATTGGTAACAATTTCTTCAATAGCCAGCAGTAACTTAAATAGATTCTTCGAAAATGATCAATATCTACTACAAAAGGTCCCGCATTTTTCTTAGTAAAATTGTTAAAATATCATATTTGGAAGACTGAAGGATTATTAACTCTACGAAAGGTTAAATTTATTAAAATTCCGGAAAACATCTGTTCAGATTTCAGGCAAAAACAAATATTTTTTTAATTTGGTTAAGTAAAACATTTTGGATAGAAAACAATACGGAAACGGATTGAACAACATTATGTACGGCATTATATGTTTTTACGCCGGAAACACATAAACGTTAGTAAATTCGCTCTTTTTAAAAATTCCAAAACATTTCTTGAAAATGTTAAAATCATTTTTGGAGAGTAGAATTTTGGTTGAAGGATCAACCAAAATTTAAAAAAAATATCGTGTACGACAACAGGATTTACTTAAATCAGATTTATACTTTACCAAAACAGCCACAAGATGGGCAACAAATAAGAAGTATTTTGTTAAACTGAGCCTAAACACTAGGGACGTTTAGACCGGTCATATGAACACCTTTTTGAGTTAGCGTTTATGGAGAGGTAGCCGACAATCGAATCAAGAAATTCGTGACTGAGTACTAAGTTGACAGTTCGCATATGTGGCTGACGTAGGAAAAATTACATTACCTACCAATTTGGTTTTTGCGTTCAGGTTACATCTAGCCTAGACCAATCTTGTCGACTCAAGATAAATAAATTTTTGATTGTGCTCACTTACTCCCGTAAAATAATAAACAAATGCGCACAATGAAGTTAGCTATACGTCAGATAACATACAACAATTTGACATTACGCAGTGAACAATAAATAACATAACCTAAGTAGACACAAGTGAATATAATGTATGTTTTGTAAAGAAAAATAGGAGTAGCAGCCGACAAAGCAGCACATTTGCACATTCAACAGCTGAAGGGAAATGAGAAAATGAGACTGTCAAAGTGTCAATTAAGATGCCATTAAGAAAAATACCAAAAGTAAAGTTGGCAATTGTAGAAAAATTGCTTAAAGTTGGTCGCAATTTTCTGAAATATCAGACAGAAAAAACTCAATCTTAACTAATTTGAATAAACAAACTGAATTTGCAACGAAAAGCAAATGATTTTCTTTGATTTTTGAGTGATCTGATCCACCGCAGAAGTGGGAATAGAAGATCGTGTTCAATTCAGAATCATAAAATAAAGTAGATTGTCGGAAATGTAGTAGATTTACAAAATGCAACAAATACTGTTCGAAGAAGAAAAATCGCATATTGGCAGTAAAAATAAGGCATAGATGATTGAAACGTCAAATAGAACCTAGTCGGTTTTTGGTTTTAGTTTGACTAGTTGAATATGGTTTTCGAATTGGAAAATAATGAATACAAAAAAAATGGCAAAAAAATGGGTTCTGTTCAAAGTAGATCTGCTTTTATTTGCCAAAAAAAATCCTGTTTCGCTCGGCTTACTCGCCTCTTGAATACGATTGATTTGACAGCCAATATTGACCCAAAAAGTACCAACAACTTATCAATATATTGATTTTTCGCACGTAACAGAATTGAGCTAACATAATTCAAAAATCGAAATACTACTGTAGCCTTCAAAGGATATAAATAATGACAAAACTGCCATAAAATTGAACAAAAAAATTATAGCAAACCTCTTCCAAAACTGTCCTTTAAATGTTTCTAAAAGTTAAAAAAAATCACATCACATTTTGAATTAAAAAAAAAAAAATATATATAATTCAATCCACACTGCTGTGGATCAATAATTATTTAAAGACAAAAAAAAATAAAAAATACAATTTAACTAGGAACAATTGCGACACGATAAAAACCGCAAGGATGGCAAGCAGTTTTCTACCTGTTCGATAGTAGGCCATTCGCAGGCGGCAGAACAGGCGATGACAGTGGTCCGTTTGATGTAGGTGTGGTGGGTGCATTCGGACTCAGTTGGCGTTGCTGCACAGCTAACGAAGCTACTGCTGCAGCGGACGCAGCTGATGAACGCTGGTGTTTGCTGCCACCTTTCACGATGTTGCCGTTGCTCTTCTGAGCCAAGTGCGTTTGGTAGTGTTTCGCCAAGTGGGCCTTCTGTCGGAAACTCTTCCCGCAGAGTGAGCAAGCGAATGGCTTCTCCCCAGTATGGGTGCGGATGTGCACGTTCACTGAATATTTATCCTTGAAGCCCTTCGAACAAATCGAACAGTAGTGCAGCGAGCGCTCCTTTCGCTGGCCATTGCAATGCGTCGGACTGCTGTTGTTACTTGTGTTGTTGTTATTGGCTATGTTTGAGTTGTTGTTGTTGTTGTTATGGTTGCTGGGGTTCATATTTGACCGTTTGTATTTCTTTGTTCCACCTTTACTTGTCGGCCTGCTGGTACTTGACGTGGACACTTCGGGCTGCAATGGTTGTGGTGGCGGCGGTTGTGGCGGTTGGGGCGATTGCAACTGGACACAGTTTTGTGGGGCAGTGATCTCCATTATCACCTCGGGATAGTCGCTTCCCGAGCAGAATTGTTGAACCTCATTGGCGATCCGTTTGATCTTCTCAAAGTCATCGGTGAAGGCGGACTCCAGAGATAGGAACATGTCGTCGACTATGATGCCAGCCGTCGTTGCTGTTGTTTGTGCGCTTGTACTCTGATTTGTGGAACTAGAACTTGGGGGGTTTGTCGATTGCTGCTGCTGTTGCAGCTGCGATTGTGCCACCGCATGCACGTGCGAATGAGAGGATGACGAGGACGTAGTCGAGTTGCCTATGCCCTGGCTATCGTCAAATATTTGGGCAGTTAGCGTCGAATCGGCAAAGGCGAGTGAGTCCTTAAAAAAAAACAAAAGAAAACATTAAATAGACCCAAATATTGTATCGAAGGACTTTTGAATGACTTACAGCTTCTGATGGGAAAAGAACTCGGCGCAGCTCTTCATCTTTGACCGAAGGCGACGGAGGGAGTAACGTAATACCGTTTTGTAAGTGTAGACCTTTGGAGTAGCCCTTGCCTTGTAGAGCACTTCGCAGCAGGGATTCAGCCGAGTTCTGAAAAAGATATAGCGGTTAGTGATCAGGAAACAAGTGGCAAACGGTTACTCTTTAATCATACCTGCTCGGTGTTATTGTCCGCCATATGCCAGTCGTTGTTGTTATTTTGGAACTGTGCCAGCTGTGTTGTACTATTTGTTGTTGCAATTGTTGTGACCGGCGGTATCGTGCTCTGTGTCACCACACTATGTAGATGATGTGCTCGCTGTGATTGGTGTACTTGCTCTGCATCTTTTGTCCCATCTGTACTGAATCCACTGTCATCGAAGGGATACTCCGACTTGATATAGCCAGGAAAGTTGCCCAGTAACGAGTCCAGATCGAGTGTTGGCGGTAGCTGAGCGTCAGGATCACGCTTCAGCCACGGCTCATTGCCATTTAATACTGTCAGGGTGTAAATTTGTCCATCGGTATTATCGGTGCTGCCAACCGATGTACTACCGCCACCAACTAAAGAGCCAGCTTGACTGCTGGTGCTTTGTGAACTGCTGGATGGTGTCACCACCGGCGAGGACAGCTGTTGTGACTGGTGATGCGACTGTTGCTGATGCTGTTGAGATTGTTGTGACGCTTGTGACGGCTGTGCTTGATGATGTGATGCTTGTGGCTGTTGATGGTGATGCTGTTGTTGCTGTTGCCAACAGTATCGATCGAGATCCTCGAAAATTGTAGACTCAAGACGGCTGTGTGTATCCTTGTCGGAACTCCAAAACTGAAAAAGAAGTAAAAACGGGGTTCATTATTAATGAGGGGAAGTAACCCAAGCGGAAATGAGTTCTTGGTGTAACGGCCCCCTTAACTGATGCGTGTTTGTTATTAAACTGACCGTGAAAGCGCGTACAGCTGTTATTGTTTGTGCTCATTAAGCATTTTACGCCACACACAGACGTGAGTGCATATTTATGCTCCTTGGCTGGCTGCTCGTTGCTAGTAGGGTTTCAATACAAGTCACAATCGAACAAAAGGTGGAATGGAGTAAATTGTCGGCAAAGGAATTAATTTAAACCTAAGCTAAAGTAGAAACAGTTTGTTGTACAAACGTGATGAATGGAATAGAAATGCGTGAACAAGTTCTGTGCTATCAATTTCAGTTAATGGACCTAGTGGTTTAAAAGGTTTCTAATTCTAATTAGGGTGCACGCTAAACCAAGCCATCTGGTTTCAACTTTTGTAAGGAAAAGATTAAAATATAACATCTTAAGAGAGGCGATATAGGATGCAAAATGAGATACTTTTATACACTTTTAGAAAAAAAGAGACCGATCGTTCAGGGATACCAGAATTTAAAGGTGTCACATTTACTGTCAAACACTTTAATGGCAGATGGAAAGAAACGGCTACTCATACTCAGTTGTCAGTTTCTATAAAACTGTTCCCACTAAGTGGCATAAACTAAGTGTCAATAAAACTTACAAGCAATCCTCTATAGAATGACATGTCCTGGGGCAAAGAAAAGCCTTTGAGAAATCTCAAAAGGCTTCTGATAGGATTCGATCATGTTTCCCCCACCGATATTCTTATCATTGGAACAATCAGGTACCTGTGTAGTTTAGTAAGTCTGACAGCTATATGTGTCTCTGTTTTGATTGGCCCAGATCGGTCACGTGAACAGCTTTTTCAGTTGACGTTTATGATAGAGTAGCCGACAATTTGTGACTGAGTACTAAGTTGACAGTTCGCATATGAGGCTGATGTAGGAAAAATTACGTTACCGACCAATCTGGTAAATTAAAGCTCAACATCTTGACAGATAGAATCCGTCAACGTTTTCGACTGACAGGTTGATTGAATACACAACAGCTTATGAAAGGTGACCCATAAGCAGCGTACGTGCCGGATGTGACGGATGAAATATGTTTACTTTCCACTTTTCTGTCAGTCGCACCCGTTGACAGTTGGTACAGCGTGCGAGATGAAGCGATTTCATTGGAATGAAATATTGAGAGAATGAGAGAAACTATCATCGGCTGTCATCGTCACCGCATGTGAAAAATTATATGGGACGGTTCGTTTCGTCGAATGTTTCAATATTGACGGATCCGTCGAGGGGACGCGACAGAAGCAAGGGATTCTGGGTTGGGTGCTTAAGCAAATCACGTTAGGTGGTGAAATCATGAAACACCGATGACAGTTCAATAGTTGAATTTTAATTACAAACCATGCTGTTTGTAGAATGATTGACCAAAAAAGATATTTTGTTCGTCTGACTTGGAAGGATTGAACTGTTTTTTCGACATATCGGTCGAAGTAAGAAACATGACCTATTTTATGGGTTTTTGATTTTAAGGAAAATGAACGTTTGAAATGAAAATTTGCCATCCAAAGCTTTGTCATGGACTGTTTTTATCCCACATCGTTTCACTTTATAGAAACCAAACACCTGTGATGTGACATTTTGCTCGTTACATACCTTTACTTCCGATTTCGGTTCCTGAACTTGTTCAAGCGTTGGATGCTGCTAGTAAAAATGTTGAATTGCCGAAAGTTCAACACAACGCTCTTAATTTCACACAAATTTCCCAGCCCATTCGGGTGATATGTAAAACTTAATCCGAAAGCCATTTTCAGAAGCCCCGTTCCCATAAACCATAACCTCCATACTCCATGGGAATACACAAACCATAATGTGCAAGCTCCCAACTATTACAACTGCAATAGGGAACGTAAATCTGCGATTAAATCTGCCGCGTACACGGTGTGCGCCAATATCGATATTTAATTAGAATCGCATAGCATAAATCATATAGCGACTGTGGGCAGAATCGGGCTCCATCGTCACTGTCTGGACGCACCAGCAACAGCTCATAGCATCTTCCGAACGCGTCAGAATATTTAATTACCCATTCGACAGCACTATATGCGAGTCCGTTGTGTTGGTATCTTCTATCGTTCAATATATCTAATTAATAATGATTATTTCCGATTAGGCCTAATGCTAACATTGCGGCTGGTGGTGAGGCCGCATTTAATTTGCATAATCGTCTAGCGGGTATATAAATTTTGATGAAGAAGCCAACATTATGGTAGGTACATGCAGTTGTAGGTATCCAGAGCCACATAAACTTTGGGGCGAACAACATTATTTGTTTATTGCAATTGCTGGTGGGTAACAGACGACCAACTCATCGTGCATAGTTTTCCACAAGTATGGTTCCTTTGGGAACCTTTTCCAATCGCTTCCGCGTCGACTTTTTAACAGCTGCGAAGAACGGATGCCCGGTAGGGAATTGGGAATTTTAACAAATCGACATTATTATGCCAGCGCTGGAAGTGTTTGTCATTAATATGATAGGTATACACGAAGTTGCAGCGCTGCGTAGATAAAGTGGGAACACACTGAGTAAGATCTCAGGCATATCACATCGTAAAACGTAGAGCAATTTACATTTTTGTGCAAGGCAATCGAAGATCGAATCAAAAGTCATAAGCCGCCGGGTAGAAACCGACAGAAATGACAGTAAAATATGAACCCTCTCCCTAATTTCAAATAGGAAGGACAAGGCAGAAGGGCCACCAAGTGAACAAAACGTTATGATCAGGACTTTTATCTTAAGTCAAGTTTCTGAGTGACAAAATTCAGTTTATGTAAAGAACAAACATGAATAATTCTTCAAAAATCTACTAAAGTAATGATAATGCAGTTCGTTAAGTAGTTCGAGCTCTGAACGCATTTTTGACCGAGTTGTTTCGTAAACTTCACAAGTAAATTACGGTTGAATATTTCGACAGCGAATGCTATTACAGAAAATGAAAGTAAATTGTAAAAAGGGTAAGTGAATAAATAATAAGGACTAATACCACTCAAAACGGTGCATTTTCATAGTAATATGACAGCGCTTCCTCGTCGAGGAATTTATGGCAAATGTTGCTGTCAACAGTTTTTATCCATTTTATAATGTTCAAACTAACACCTCTCTAACTCTGTTCGTAAGCTACATTTCTAACATACACACTATTGTCGGCCATTTTTCATCCAGAGATGTCAGCTCAACAACAATAAATCACTTTGTCGTTTTACAAACTCGTCAGCCTAAGCCTATGAATCCAACTAAACATGGACACAACACACCGCTATGCGTCCCCATAACGAAACCTTTCTGAACCATAAATTTCCATACTCTTTTTGTATGCAGATATACAATTACTATCTCATGGTCGATATATCCTTTCTTATACAAATCACTCTGTCGTTCAGGTTAATTAAATGATTCGTAGGGAATTTATCTTTTGCACTGCACCAGTACTGTACACTAGTGTCCAGCTGGAGGCTAAATAAGCCCACAAACCGAAGCACATACCATCATCGTCTAATGAACTAATAACACTGGACCCAGGGAGTTACCTATAAATCGCTGCCTAGCTATACAAGCTACCATAGAAGTCCATCTGTAGAAGCTACCGAAATGCTACCCCGTTCACTGTGATTGCATACACTATACGCAGGCAGAGCACAGACCAGACGAGTCTCCAAAATAGATTCCAAATCCCCGATAGCCATTGTTGTGCTATAAATTCACATAGCAGCGCACGGTCGCCAATTCATCTTAATAAATCAATGTAACGTGTTCACTGACATTGGTACCTATAATATCGCGCAAAACTATTCGAGTTCATTTAGAGAGCCTCAGCCAGAGCGGCCAGATAATGTTCCGGGTTTTGGTAAAGTCGACCATAGAAAACAGAATGGGACGTCACACAGCAGTGGTTCGTCGCCAACATCTGTCGACAGCGCATAGAACAAATGTACCTGTCGTGTTAACTGTGCGCTTTTCCTGCAGCTGTTCGCCTTCGAAAATCGACCATGACGACGATGAAGTTTGACAGCGGGGGCACTTCACGAGACATTGGCCTAATTGAAGTTTCGGACTCAAACTGTTCTCTCCGAGCAATAAGTACTACTTCCTCTTACGAGTAGCTGTTGAGTTTCCTTTCCTTCATATAAATATGCTTGAAGCATTCTCTCACAGTGGTCGTGTCTGCGCACTTTGCATATGGCAGAGACCTTAGTTCTAGTGGGCTCACGTGACATTAGTAGGTATATCTCTGGTGATATGTTCAACGACCTTTATTGAATTTGATGTTCACTGCAGTGAATGTCGTGTGTATCAGATATGGCACGCAATTTTCCATGTTCCTACCGTTGAGGTAGGAGTGAAGATCAAACTTTTGTGCGCAATAGTTCATGATGGCGTTGTCGTCGCGTGTTAAAGTAGGTTCTGCCAGATGCATCCAACAGGGCGGTGTTATTCTGTATAGGAAAAAAACTAAAATGGTCTTAAAAGTGTGGGGGTACCTATGCCGATATGTGCCTAGGGTGAGTGATTTAGGATTGGATTGCGTGAATTATGTATAGGTACATGTGCTGTAGAAAATCATACGAGATGTGATTGCAGAGAAAGTTTGCTGTATGAATGCAGGATCATGTGAAAATAATAGACAACTTGGGGAAAATTAGTTTCCGGGTGGGGCTTATATTAAATTGGAACATTCGTCGGCCGTCCTTCACGAAGGGCTTCAAACGACGCGCCCTGAAGCATTTATAGCGCTTGTATTGTCTTCGAAGTTCTGTCGGATTCGATATTGTAGTGGAATCGATTATCGATTGTTTTCGAATTTCACAACTGAAAGAATAGTCTGATAAAATCCGTCGCATTCAGTTGGAGAAAATATTTTTTGTAGGCAACATGTTATTGAACTGTCATCAGGGATTAAAAGATTCCACCAATTCAAAAATGAGTTGTCTGAAGTTGACTTAATTTTTCTGTAGTCGATGTTACTCGAACGTCGGTAATGTAACTTTTCCAACGGCAACCACTTAGCTATACGAACTGTCAAATAAGTAAATAATTAATAAGGAAATTCTTGATTTAATTTGTCAGCTACCTCTTGATAAACGTCAACTGGACAAAAAACTATTCATGTGACCAATCTAGGTCAATAAAAACTTAAACACATCAAGTTAGCTGTAACACTCACACTAAACACGATTTTTGAATGTCCTCAAAGCGCTTGAACGCTTTTCTATATTTTCTCATATTTGTGCGCTATCTCAATATGTAATGACCACCAGATACAATACTGAGAACACCAACTTTTTCCTGTTACTTGTCTACACGCTATATTTGTATGGGGTGGTAAATGCTAAGTGCGCTAGTATTGTTACATAGAAGTTCGTATTCACGTAATGTCACGTAACTATAAAAATTGCGGCTCACCAACACGCTCGCACCTTGCATATGCCACTTCCGTTGTGGGCAAAGTAGCTAACAGCGTTCATAGAATTTCATCCGTTAAATTATTATTAAATTATTCGTTAAATGTTTTGTCTCCAGGTTTGTTCCTTTTCTTTTGTAGTAAGAATGGAAAAGACTGTCAAAATGGCAGTGGTGGGGATAAATTCTCTCGCAGAGAGAAAGACACTTACGAAAAAGTTAGGGAACGCTTTTGTAGTAATCTATGAAAATGACAGATACGTAATGATACAGAAGTCAAATATTCAAAAAAGTGGTACGAGAAGTCGTTAATTTACGAACAAAATTAGTTGATTTATATACCTAACGATGAAAGTGATTCGGAATTAATCGAACTTCATCTTCATGAATCCAAGTATATGGAAATGTTTGTACTGATTAAACTGATTAAACAATCATTCGAGAAGAGGAAAATGCGACAAGGCATTTAAAATTACGCGGAGGAGATTGTCATTTTTAACTCCTTACAGCGAGAAAGAATTTCGTCGCCACTTTCGAAAAGAATGAAATGCCAACATTCAATTTTATTTTCCCGACTGTTGATAATACGCAAGACATCAAAACAAATGCACTCATATGTCAAATAGGACAACGAAATCGAATCAGCTGTTAATTGTAAGGGGGTCTGTCAGTCAATTTTTCAATTCTTTCACCAAGAAATTTGTTGAGTAAAAATGCGTAAGATTCTCAGTGGAGGGGTAAAACATTTTTCGAGTCAAGGAACGGCATTGAGTAAAAATTCGTAGGAATAAGTAAAAATTCGTAAGATTTAAAAGTAAAGGAACAGACCGTATGATGACAACTGCCAAACGTATTCGACGGACACAAAACTGGAAAGGAAACCTACCTTACCCATCGCATAATGTAAAGGGTTTTCCAATAAGAGGTGTTATTTTGGTATTCAAAGAAAAATGTAATTTTTTTAGATAAATGATCGGATGTTTATTTCATAGTAAAGAGGAAGGTATGTCGTTAATAATGAAAAACAACATCAGCCAAATGGCCACCACAAGCACGCATACAGGACCATATCCTTTTCATGAAACTTTCCATAACCAAATCGCAAAGTGGCTGCCCTATGTCCTCGATAGCCTCACGAATTTTATCTTTGAGGTCTTGAATCGACGCAGGGCTGTTGGCGTATACCTTATCTTTCACGTCACAATAACTCTTGGGTTTTCCGAGCCCCAGATGCGACAATTTTGCTTATTGAAGTAGCCACCGAGGTGGTTTCGATGGAATTCCGGATCATTTTCATGCATTTCAACGACCCAATCAGCAAAAACACGACGTTGTTGATGATCGGCCGCCTTGAGTTCTTGGGTTAAATGAACTTTAAAAGTCTTTATGCAAAATACGGTGTAATGGTTTGTGGAATGCCCAATTCCAAAGAACGACGAGGATTGGACAAACCTAATAGCGTAGTTTCTACCTGTCAAATGTCAAAGAATAAAAACTTCAAAAGTGACAGCTACCGAAATAGCTACCTCTCATTTTTATAATGTTAAAAACTTATTGCATAACAATGAGCTCAAAGTGTCATATTTTAATGTTGACTCGTGTTTACATTGAAGTAAATTCCGCATTATATGGCTTAATTGAGCCATCCCTGTTGTAAATATCTTTGCCAATGTCAGTCGCCATTCTAAAAATATTCACTTCACTTAACATATTCAATTCATTCGTGACTAGTGACTCACATCTATTCACAATCGAATTGAACTTTGCCATTGTGAATAAGACTTCTTAAAAATGGCAAAATATTTTTTTTTATTTTGCGAAACCAACTTACGGTTGGTTTTCTTAATTTCTGTTGACCCCAATAACTTCAACACGTGTTCACTTAAATTAACAACAAATCTCCATCTCATTGTTTATGATCTGCATGTAGTCCGCAATCAGCACTTTTTTTGTTGGCTTCAACAATTCTCCATATGCCATCAATCTGTTCTTTCTCCATCTCCCCACGCTGGCACCACCGAAAACTAATGATTATGACCCGAAACCACAATCGCACTTGCTATAGACGCTCTCTACCTCAACCGGTGTTCGTCAGTCACCTTTGCTAGAGGTCTCTCCATTAATCCAGTTAAAAGCTCTATGGAACCTCAACGCAACCCCTAAATTGTTATTTACCGGCACTCATAGCACATGCACAATTTATTTGATTGCCTGCCAATTGAAAATTATTACAAATGTGCAATTTTATGCTTAATTTGAAAAGGTAAATAAATTTTGTGTCAAGTGTCGTTGTGCCAACGGAACAAGCGTAATTTCCAAGCCAACTCTCATCTAACCGGGTCGAACCGGTCGACTGGTGCGGGTAGATGTGATAGGGAAACGTCATAAGCTTTCATGATAATCAATAGATTAACACGATTTGCGATGATTTACGATATGACCTCAATGCGAGTGGGGGAACATGCAGCATTGCCATTGCCATTGCCATCAGAACCGTCGATGAACGACGATGAAGACGATGACGACGAATCACGGCGCGAAACGATCGACGAAGTCCGCCAATACTTCATTCATCATAATCACGCTGGCAGTTGGATGGGTCAGTGGTCTTACGTCGTATACAGTGGTCCTCCTTGCACTGCCATCTCTCACGTCAAGTTCACGTTCTCCTGCGTGGGTCAATTTCGTAAATTTTCCGCCGCGAGTTGTGTCCATTTCGTCAATTTACACCGCGCATTGTAAATCATTGTCAAATTATGACGACCGTTGCTGAGGGTGGCTGTAGTCTTTCGATTGTTTTACATGATAATGTCAATTAGCTAGTCATCGTGGCCGCCCCAAACTGCACGGCCCCATTGTCCAATGATAATGAGCTAAAAGTGTTGGCGGCGCATCATCGGTGTGGATGGGTTCGGAAGGAAAACTGGAAGCAAATGGGTATCGTAAGTTATCCAGGATCTTCGGCGGGAAATTTGTTCGCACGCAGATCACGGAGATGAGTTAGCGTGATCATGATCGGTAGTTTATCGTCGAACTAAAGCTACATATACGTGTTGACCTCGTGCTGTGCCATAGTATATGTTTAGAGGGTTCATCATAGCCGTTGCGGGAGGTCATCGCCTTGATGGTTACTTTTGACGAAGGATAGACAATTAGCACCTATAACATAAAGCACCATGGTGTGGGATGATGAATCCCACATTGGGCATGAAGTGCGAAACATTGGTTTAATGTTTTTTTTTATATATATTTCAGACCTTTCTCTGTAGGAGGTTATAGGCTTATATAAGTTTTCCGTTCGAGACAGGAACGTTAAGTGGCCGAACGAAATGTAATTTACGAATGCTGGGGCGGCTTTTGACCTATAAGTGATCGGTGAGGTGATGCATGCAGCACGAAATACAGCAACGGTGGGACATGTTTTTCAAAAGTGGTAAAGTTTGTCAGATTAAGAGGTAAGAAGTCTGGTGCATTGTATTTGCACCTCCTCAAAATTGCTTCTGAAATTTATATGCGGCACAGACTGTGAGTTTTAATTGGACGAATACCTTTTTAAATTGGGAGAATATGCTATAATTCCATGAATACTAAAAATGGCATCCACTCTACTTTTGATGAGTGGTCTTTCAGACGTATCGCTTACATTCATAGACGAAGTTTATATTTATAAAAAAAAATATAACGAGCTTAATTTCTTGTCCAAATTTGAAGAAAGCGAGAGTGATCAAATTACATGCACACATAATTTCCATATAACTACTGATGGCTGAAGCTGGATTACTCAAGTTCAATCAATAGAATAAAACTGAAAGCAAAGTCTTAAGAAAAAACATTCAAAATCTAAAAACGAAAGCAATCAAATAAGAATATGATAACATGGGAGTAATCCAGCTTAAGCCAATGAGGAATCGTATTAAAATAATAATAACAAACTATCCAATTTAGCCGTTGGACTAAACTTAAGAGGATTTTCGTCAAATTTCGATACTGGCTTAAGCTCACATAATTTGAGAATCGTACTTCAAAAGGGATGTGTTGGCTCTAGATTTAAAACTTATTACGCACTTAAGTTTTTTGTCAAATTTTGTCAGAAATGAAATGTAACTTAAGAATCACAAACTTTGACACATGGAAGAAATGACAGGCAAAATATCACCAAATGTTTTGTAGATATTGCGTAGAGAAACTTTGACATATGAAACTTTAACAATTGTGGATTTTTGATTCAAATACTGCGTAGATAAACTTTGACACAAGGAAACTTTAACAATTGTTGATTTGCGACTCAGTAAGCAGCGTTGCCACAAAGAAAAAAATATTGAGGGCGATTTCCAAAAAGTCCAGGCCACTTCAGGGAAAACTTAAAAAAAAAAAAAACAAAATAATTTAAAAGCTATTATGCAACATTAATATAAAGTGGCAGGTACAAGACAAAAAATACGAAGTTGAATAAATATGGCGGGAACAAACGAAAATAAAACGTGAATTCAATGTCGCTTTCAATATGTGAGCTTGGTTATTGCTAATTTTTGTAATGAAATAAGAAAGTGTGCTTTTTAGAATATTTTGTATGCATTTCTTGTTGGCCCCGGGCCAAGGGCCAAAATAAAAAACAGAGAGCCAAATGGTTGGCAACGCTGTCAGTAAGGTGCGTGAGTGGAGTGTTATCAACAAAATTTCCTAAAATTTCGTTTTTTTTTCGGCACTTTTCCAATTGGTCTTTAATGTTCGAATGAATTCTCTTGGTGTCAAGAGGGTAATCACTCGCTACTCGTTACTTTGTGAATTCTCTCTCTGCGATTGCAATCTATTTCGTCGGTCGCTTCAATAGACCTTTAGCTTTTAAATATAAGTTGAAACCAATTTCAGCTTTATAATTTCATATGGTCCACTTTAAGGCACTTTCCATCTATGACCATTAGGTATGAAATACTGTCAACTCACCTGATCGTAACCTTGTAGCGCTGGATCATTTGTCGCTCCATTGGTGTCACTCGTTCCGGGCGGCCGATCATGACCGACACCAATGCCAATGCCCATGTCCGGTGCTGTGACAAAATCGAAAAAATCCGTTTTCGAAAGATCTTCCGGCCGAAAAGTTTCACTTATATCCATGCTCGTGGTTGACGACATCTCATCGGACCCAATCATACCAAGATTCTGTGACACCAGAGCGCAAAACGAGAAAAATCGTCGTTTTCCAGTGTAAAATGCATGCAGGTAGGTTATGCGCATGTAAAACAAAGTCCAGCGATTTTTCTTTTGCAACTTCTGCCTGCGCTGTCGATATGTCCTTTTCAGTCAGTGTCAATAAAAATGATGACCACCTACATAAATATCCCCATCCAATCCATGCGGGAACGCTCTTCAAATGGATCCCTTCTCGTTCGTATAACTTCAGCGATATGTCAGCGCATTTAATATCACTTCTCAGTGTTGGCTGTCATTTCAATTTAACCACAAAGAAGATGGCCTGTAGTCGAACACATATGGGCAGGTCATGAGGATCACCTGAAAGAAAGACAAAAAGCGTTTGTTAGTTACTTCATAAATTGAGAGCCATTGCACGATTTGTGTTACGGCGGACGAAAACAAAACCCCGCACCCCCTTCGCCGATCTGTTAAGAAATCAACATATAGAGCAATTTACCAGAGAAATGTTCACGAAGGTCATGTCATGCATTGGATTGCAGTACTCGATGTAGTCATCCCATCATGCAATATCATGGTGAAGGCAGAAAAAAATTCACCTTCCACTGGTGCATGTCACTTTTGACGCGTCAAGTTCCTAAATTTGAAAAGCGTGCGTTGGCAATTTCTAATGAAACTCGCCAGTCTTCTTCTTGTTCTCCTGCCGACCATTAAACAAAGAACACTAATGGCGTGGAATTTTCCATGTAGACGAGGATGTGCGCGGTGTACAGATGATGGTAATTTGGTTATGTGCACCGGCACCCATGGAGGAGTTGGAGTTCTCTTCAGGTATGTGTAAGTGCTTTCGCTAGATGGCCAAATTGCAATGTCAGGTTGGAAAACATCAACATTTCTGAGCGGATAAACATAATTTTCGTGCGATGATGATTGTGATTAATTATGATTATCGGGTCTTAATGATTATTAGGTTTCGAGTGTAAATTGATTATGAAGAGGTGCGACTGTTAGCTTTTCGGATTTAATGTTTGTTTGCTTTGGGGGAAATCTTCTTTAATACCTACTCGGCGGCGATGTAATTAATAGAATTCGACAAGGGCTCGTGAGACATCGTAACGATGCGTATCAGAAGTAGAAAAGACGATTGGGAATTTGCAAGTCAAATGGTAGAGGTATGTGCCCAGGTACCAATGGATGATTTGAATTCTCGCGCTCGACGAAGTAGATTCAGTACTCGAACCAGTTCATTATTAAATCATTTAGGTTATATAATATAAACAGAGAAGTTCGGCGTTGAAATAGGTAGTATTTTTGTAGGTAATTAAAGCCTTAAAGAGTCACTCAAGTCATGCAATGTCAATTACACGTGTCAAATTTGTTGGATTGAGTTCAACAATTATGTCAAGTGTTTAAGTCGAGGCGATTGAAGAAATAGGGGACCACCAAGTATCTAGTTTAGTAAGTCTGACAGCTTTCTGACTAGATGCATCTCGGTTTTGATTGCAGCTGTTTCAGCTGACGTTTATGGAGGGGTAGCCGAGGAATCTAGTCAAGAAATTCGTGACTGAGTACTAAGTTGACAGTTCGCGTATGTGGCTGACGTAGGAAAAGTAGTGGCGTTCCCAACCAATCTAGTTTTATCATTCAGGTTACATCTCATCCAGACCAATCTAGTCGACTTAAGATAACTAAATTATTGAATGCGGCCACACTCTTCGAATGCAATGTGTGGGAGTTTTACCAAAAAGGTACGAAAAACTTGTCAAAGTACATTTTGTTGTACTCGATTAGTCTCCTTAACATTGAATACAAAATCCTGTCACCAATTACAAATTATTCACTCTGCGACAGATTGAAGTGAGCCGAAGAAGTGCGGATCGATTTCCAACAATATTTTTTTATTGATTTTAATGCCGCATATAAAAGTCTTACTAGAGGCACAACTAGTTTTGGCTACCCAAAGGCCCAAGCTAATCAAAAGAGTGCCACATTTCACATTGCGTTTCTTTCCAGTTACGAAAACGTAAACAAACTCCACTAGTTGTCAAACATGCATTGGTAAATCTGAAGCAAAATTCAAATTCGCAAAAGTGCGCTTTGAAATCGGAAAAGATTGCTTTTCTTAATACTAATAAAACATAAAAAGTGACCTAGAGCAAAAAAGTTCTGTAACAGTGCCCCTTCGAATACCACATAAAAGAAGTGCAACATAATTAAAGAAAACTTTGCTGAATTGAAATTTTGCAAAATTAATGGATGTTATGGACTCTTCACATGAGAGCGAACGAATTTCTGAAATGCGAACAAACCACTTTTGATGCATTTATGAACAGAAAATTGTGCATTTTACTATTCCAAGAGGAGGATAATTAATTATCCCATCAAATATATTAAGAAAACAAGTTAATAAACAGTTTAAATAACGAAAGTTAAAATTCCAAACTTTGTGCCGCGAACGAATACACCCTAGGAGCAAATTGTCAAAATTTATTCACAATCCACTTCATTCAATTCGCGTTCCACAAACTAGCGAATAAAACAATCGTTCGAACTTAACCTCAAACTTGAAATGTCATTGGCATTTTTTTTTTGTACATGTTTCATATTGTGGTGTTGTTTTGTTTTGGTCCGAATGAAAAATAAAAGAAATTGACTGAATCAACAGATAAAAAGATAACATACTTTAAATGGGAAGGACTTAATATAATTTATTAGTTTATTGCTGTTATTAATTGCTTTGTTAAATTTTGTTCCACCACAAACAGGTCAACAACATTTTATTTTGTTGCTTAATAGAATGTCGCTATCTTCAATTGTCGAGTTTCTTTTATTCAAAAAGTAGAAACAAATGACGGCGACTGTCACTGGATTCGCGACCGAATAAAACGTATCATGTGAATGTCAAAATTTGCCAATATTCGTTCGTTCGTAGGTCACTGGTCGCTCTGATATGAATGGTCCTTATAGGGATTGCGAATTTTTAACAAATTTAATAACAAAATACAGTTCTGGCCATTCAAATATTTATTTTTTAAGGTTTTCATGATATTTAATAAAAAATCATAGCGCTTCGCAGAATGTCCTATTCCTTTCATTATAAACATCTGTCAAAAATTGTGAGACTCACAATTGTTCGCTGTCACACTTGCTCTCGTGCGATTACTATTCGTTTGTTTTGAGCATTTGCAAAATGTTATGCAAAAGAGGCCCACTTCATTGGGATGTTCAAAACAGTAAATAAAATAAATAATTGGCGCAACAGGTCCGTATGGACCCTAGGCCTAGCTTCTCACAACCATTCGTCTTGCGTGAGTTTTTTATTTTTGAGACGAATGGAAGGGATCTACAGAGGTTTGCGAGATGTGGCGCAGTGAAAAAAAAAAACTTAAGTTGGAATATGGGTTTTCTCGAAATTCGAACCTGGGACCCCTCGCTTAGTAGTCCAACACACTAACCACTAATGTCGTTTTCCATTGGGGCAAAAAATCAATCTTTTTTTTGATCTAAATCACTTTTGGCGTTCCAGTTCCATTGGGAAAAGAAATCAAACTTTTTTTTGATTCGGATCACTTTTTGCAAATCTCGATATTTTTTCAGATTTACACATACAACCACAAATAGAGCACAGCTGTTGTACGTCGTTTAAAGAAGTTTGTTTTAAAACAAATGTGCAAAGTTCCGTGAAAACCAAAATAAAGAAATATATAAATAGCAGTGGACATATTATCTTCATTGTCTTCCTCATCATCTGGAAACTACTCCATTTGTAGCTACAGCAGAGGAAATATTTTTCAAGCTGATTTCCATGGTTGATTTTACCAAAAACAAATGCGATTCGAACAGCTGATTTTGTTGTCAAATAACGCACTAATCCTTTTACAAAAGCAGATCAATTTCATTGCATGTTCCAAGAGCCGCATGAAATCCGAGATCTGAAAAAGATTTTTGGTGGTCCCAATGGAAAACGACATAAGCCATTGCTCAAAACAGTAGTTTACAAATTTTTGACAGTTCGCTGATATGATGTCTACATTTTGTATTGGCTTAGATTGAAACAGTTTTTTTTTTCTTCAAGTTTACGCATACGCACTGAAATATTGTAGTTAAGAATTTCTAGACAAAGTACTCAGTTCGGTTGTAGCTTTAACTTCACTTGATCTCGATTTAGCAACGTCCATCTGTCTGTTGACAGCGCGATAGCGCCCAAAGGGATTGACTGGATTTATTTGTATCGTCGTCATGTTGGTATTGAAAATGGGCTATGTCGGTCATGTAGTTCTGGTACCTTCTATACTAAATCAATATTACCCCCATGTGTCCCTCAGTCTGTTGAAAACACAAAGCGCCCAAAGGAATCAACTTAGGCGAATGAAGTTTGGTGAAAGGACATGTTTTTATCTTCGTCAGGTTGGTATTGAAAATGGGCTTTGTCGGTCAAGTAGTTCTCTCCACTTGTATGCAGTGGAGGGTATCAAAGCATCGGCCAGGCCGATGATAACACTTTAACTTGTTTTAATTTTGTAGCTAACCTCTTTTTTGTATACTGTGACAAACTCAACTGCACAAACGCACCGTTTTTTTAAGGTCAATACAATGACTACCCTGTCTCTTTGAACATAAAAAAAAAAACACTTCCAGATCTCAGACTTGTATCCACAGAAATAGTTCATTAAACTCTTATCCTTGTTTTCATACTTTCTATTCCCATATGGGCCAAGGACCTTGTTTTGTCTAATTAACTGCTCAACACGTTGGTGATTTCCCATTTTTACAACCAACTATTTATTTAATTAGGGCGCTCGCAATAAAACCCCTAATCACGATCAGCTTCCACTCATCTCCAATGCAACAAGTCTCTCCAAGCAGACGAACAAAAAATCACCAAACTAATTAAAATTTCTTTCAAATTCCGTGAAGTAATGAATTTTTTGCATTTTTAAAATAAAATATATTTTTTTCCTTCAAACTTTCTGCTTAACTCTTTTGTTTTGATCACTCAAAGTCGGTGGATTTCCCAACTGAATTTCAATGAATATTCAGGAGTAGATTTTCCGTTTTCTAGACAGCGATAGCTATAATTACAGTACCTACTTATAGAAAGGAAAACGAATTTTTAATTACACGCCTGTGACATTAACATTACCGCGACGTCAACGATTATGCTGTGGTGACGACGCGACTCCGTTGGGGGGGTGATACAACAACTACGGGTGCCGATGTCATGTTTGGAGGTCTGTTTGATTTTTCGTTTTTGTTTAAAACAGTAAACAACAAAAAGGAATCGCGCTCACGTTATTTTGTGAAATTCAATTTTCCAACTTTACCGCAATTAATTTATTTAACTTTTTTTTCTTCACTTTTGTTTGTGCAGTGATATTTAGCAATATGCATCTGTGAACGTTTAGCACGTCTCTGGTTTTTAATTACACTCCAGGTATGTCGGATGGCAATTTCAGTAATTTTCAATCTCAACAATTTTACGTAAGCAAACATTCTGGGGAGGGTTCTCCAAATAATGCTGCACGAAGAACTGTTTGTTTTTTTATTTTTTCATTGTTGCCGTGTGCAACGTGATAGACAGAACACTTAGCACCGGTCGGTACTCCAGTAAAATTGACTTACATGTGTGTGCATTAAATGTGCGCAATGGAATTTCTGACATATTTGACAATTACAGTTTCGATTCGAACACACGACGTGCAACAATAAAAGCCCGCACCCAAAGGCGAGTAGTTTTGTATAACAAAAAAATTGGTTCTGTTAAGTCAATTGATTAAAGTTAGAGAGGACGTTAAGTGCAATTTGCGATTTGGTATAGAATAATTGAAATGACTCAGTGAATTAGCCTTCTGATCGTACAAGTTTCTTGTTGTCTGTGCATATATGAAACAGAGTGGCAGCACCACACCGAGCGCTGAGGAGAGTTGAGATACCTGTATCACGTTTTGATTTTAGCTCGAGGATAATATGTGATTGAGTAATTGTGCTTCAGGAGGTTGTGTTCTGGTGCTGTTGCGCTTTTGGTTCCGATTTCAGAGTGGCTGGGGACAGTTCCAAGAGGAGAGAACGAAGGAGATCTGTCCAATTGGCTCCTGGTTAGTCGTGTGTGAATGGCAGCAATTGATTGGATGATGGACGTAAATATGATGGTTAATTGAAATTTTTTGCTTTATTATCTATGCGAGTGTCCTTCGTATTGAGATTATTCGAATGTCTTGCGTCATGGCTTTTAAATGAGGTTGATGATTAATGGAGAGATAGAGGTCTTTGGATCGGTCAGAGATAAGGGCGCCGTTTTGACATTTGAAAGGTGGTTGCCACGGATGATGGCGAACTGGGTGCAGTTTGGACGAAAATGCATACGGGAATAACTTTGTTGTTCAACTGGATTCCATAGTGATTTGGTAATCGTAAAGGCAACGGGTGTTGTTGCTTGGAAATGCAGCTGTTTCAATGTTCCTATTGATATTGTGTTACTAATTAGAAAAGATTATATGAGAATTCGTTTGCTCTAGATGTGTCATTCAGGATTCAGTACACAACCTTAAATATGTATATTGGCTTAAGCATTGCAAAGGTTTTCTTGGGAAATAAGATAAACAAAATAATAGCTCATTTGTAAAAGAGATTGGGGACGTTCAGGTATCTAGTTTAGTAAGTCTGACAGCTCTCTGACTCGATGTATCCCGGTTTTGATTGGGGGAAATCGGTCATATGAGCAGCTGTTTCAGTTGACATTTATAGAGCGGTAGCCGACGAATCTAGTCAAGAAATTCGTGCCTGAGCACTAAGTTGACAGTTCGCGTACGTGGCTGACGTATGAAAAGTGACGTTCCCGACCAATATAGATTTTGCGTTCAGGTTACATCTCATCCAGACCAATCTAGTCGACTTAAGATAACTACATTCTTGAATGCGGCCGTTAGCTTAGCGAAATGCCAAATTAGTCATAAACGCAGCTTTTACTACGTCTGACATGCAATTGAAATGACAAACAGGTGTATTGCCTACTCTTTCAACTTAAAACACTGTTCAAGTGTAAATGCTGAATAAAAGCTTGGGCACATCACGGCAGCCAACTGTCAGACAATGTAAATTGCAGTAATCGTTTCAAATACTAAACCAAAATTAATTGTTTGCACCTTTCCTTTCAGGGCACTGTGAAATCATACAATTGTGCGTCCAGCTTACATTTGCCAGTGAAATGCAAGGTAACGAAGCCAACATCCGGACTAAAATTCCTCCATGAAGCGGGCGAAATAAACAAATCACCTCTCTGCACAATAAAATAAAAACTTATCTCTGCGACGTGGTAATCACATCTCCAAATGACAATTTTCCCACTTTAACACCTCTTGCCACTTGTTAGGAGAGATCTCAACATCAACAGTAGCAACAACAACACCAAATTACATTCACCAACTTTCGCACAAGAGTTAACCCGTGAACCCCTACTCCTCTCGCACGTAAGTTCTTTTTTTTTGTATTTCACAGCTAATAGCGGCAATTTAATTGCCAACATATTCAATTAATTACCAAGTTGTTAGCCCCCCATCTGCCTATGGTTGGCTCAGCACTAGCTGGGTAATTAAATTATCAAATCGCCGATTAGCCAGTGATATTTTGTGGTAATTGCTCGCACTCTGTCGTCGTCGATGTCGTCGAAGTTGTCGTTCGACGATGTCGATGCTGATGTCTGAAGAGTGTATGGTTCGTGTGACCAAAAACTGCAACAACAATGAAAAAGAAAAGAAATTAACCAAACAACAGCCGAACAAAACTTTCATCGACTTACAGAGTTATAGGTTCCATCCACCTCTGGAAGTGTTCGGTAAGCTTCAGTTAGATACTTTACAGTTTTGCAGTTAATTTATCTCACAAGACAACATCAATCAAGAGAGCAGAGAAAATGATTAAGCTTTTCGGTAGTGCGCTGTCCGAATGTCCGAATCCAACAACATTTGGACCGTTTTTTGATGTTTCTCGTGGCCGAACCATAGTGTTCGCCGAATTCCCTACACCAAATCGAGCCGAGGAATGACAAACGCGTAGAAATCTCGCAATATTCGAGTAGATGTGCACGAGCACTTTGATTTATGACTTGGCCAATTAATGTTTCGGTTTCTCGATTTAATTAGAAAAATATATGAACCTATAGCTCACGCACAAAAAGACCCCAAAAATGATCAAATTCTTGGTCCGGTGTGGGCCGAAATTCCTAAAATGTTGTACGCTCTCTTTTCTGGGATCTTTCTGTTGGTTTATCCGCAAAAAAAAAAATATATGGTATTCTCATTCAATTTTGGAATAGATGGCAATTACTCGTCTGAAGCGAGAGGCAGATGATCGCGGACTGAGGCCGCAGCGAATCAATCTGGACATGGTCACGTTAAAGAGTGAATTGTAAGACATGATCGCACGCAGCACGTAGCCGTGGTCAAACTGATGTTGGTAGTAGGTAATGATGATGATGGAAATGGAATTGTTATGGAAGAAAGTGAGTGAGGTCGAGACGGAGGTTCTTTGTTATTAAAAACTCTATTCAATTCATACATTGTACGTAGTAGAGTGCTGTCGGCGTAGTGAAATGAAAAGCAATATGCGATTATGAGAGGTATGGCTTTCCTGTGCGAAGTTAGATGGCATTGTGTCTATTAAAATGCTGGAGTTTGACAAAGAAATCGTTTATGCTCTGTTGGTTTAAGACGGATCAAGTAACTTACTTTTTGTGTATGACCATCGAAAAGGTAAGCTTCAAGACTCTAACATATCAATTCATTTGTTTTGAAAAGAAGAAACATCAGAAACACATTTTGGAATCCAACATTTTTGTCCATATGTTCATGTCGTTTTAAAACATGCTGTTTACAAGCTTCTAAACTAAAAATGGAAGAATCCTTTTTAGTACAACTAGTTTGACAAATTACCTCATAAGTCTGTAGAAAAGGTTGACATATCGCGTTGATCTGTGCTTCTTCGAACCAGAGCTGTTAGCCAAAATATGAGTTCTTGAGTGACGTCAAGGTGTCAGAGATCACGTGTCTTTACAATCAAAAGACCAGGAGGCAGATTCCGTATAACAATAATCGTCGGGACGACGACGTTTTTGAAACTTTGATAACCCTAAGAAGTTATATTCTACTCGAATTTGTTTCGCTATCGTCAGCTTTCATTACATTTGTGGAGAATGGATTGGATTAAGGCCTCAAACTCGTAATTTTGGCAGTTAGTTGCTACTTTTGGAGGTCTATCGTTTCGACGATAATCGTCTCAAAAGTTTCGGAATGAGTACCCAGGCGAGACTTATGGGTTATTTGATTGGGCACTCTCAGATCGCTTTTTATGTTCTATTGGTACGACAAAAGCAATCATTTTCCAATTTCAGAGCACTTTTGCTAGGCTGGATATCTTCTCAGATATTCCTTTTAGTTTGACAACTGGTGGAGTTTGTTTACGTTTTCGTGAAATTTTTAGACTGAAAAGAAAGCTATTGAGTTGATTTAATATTTTGTTGTTAATATTTTATGTACAAATGTTTTGAAATCAATCGCAATTTCGAGTGTTTTAATTTAAAGTTTAACGCGAGTAGGTTAAAATTAAGAGAACGACTTTCAACTGTCAGGCAACTGAGTGCTGTAAATAAAACAAAACAATATAGAACGTTGAAGGAATTTTTTTCCCAAGTGTCAAAGTATCAGCTTTTTTTTTCATGCGTCGCTCAAAATTGAGCGCTTTATTTATTTTCTATTTTGCTAATAGCAAATTTCGGTGAGTTCAACAAATTATAAACACTAGCTATTGCGTTAGCGCTTTGCTTCAGCGCTTTTTTTAAAAGCTCTGTAAGAAACTTTTCTATAAGACTAGTAGAATAGTGAAGGCAGTGTTCAGCGATGGCATGCTTTTAAGACACACATGGTTTTTCATACAACACATATTTGCCCGTCAAAAAAAAAAACACTCAAAACTGTAGTTAAGCAAGTCTGAAAGCTGGCCAATCTTAATGTGTTTCAGTTTTTACTGGCCTATATTGGTCACGAGAACAGTTTTTCCAAGTGACGTTCAATAATTGGTTGACTGAGTAGGTACTAAAACTAAGTTACATTTCATATGTGTGGCAGTGGCTGACCTAATAAAAGAGACGTTACTGTCCAAACGTGTTTTTACATTCAGATAGATTCCGTCGACTTAAGTCAGCAAGATTTTTGAATGTGATTGAAAAAACGTTTGACAAATTTGCAATTTCTTTGTTGTAAAATAACTTTGTATAAACAAAAGGCATATTTTTTGCAATTCAAATTTTATATTACAAATTGTAAGCTCTTTCATCCTCAGGCTATGTGTCAGATTCGCTAAATAATTATCTTCAGTTAATTTCTTGACAGTTCACCGAAGTCCAATGTTAAACAGATATTTCTATAGTTTACCGCTTTTAGAAAGGCTGAAGAAAGAAGATTGTTGCAATATTTGACATTTCAGTTAGATTGACGTTTTTGATAATAAAGATTATTTTGAGCAACAATATAATATTAAGTGTGTTCAAATCTGACAGTGAAAATGTCAACAGTGCAACGTCACTGCTAATAATAATATTGCTTTCACATTGAAAGTCAATCGCTTGACGTAAAGTATGTAACTGGTCAAAGGGTTCCATAGAACATGTATTTCGTTGATCTCGTTAGAGGTTTGGAAGTTGGAATTCATCTAAACGCTGTCAAACTCGAACAGAAAGTCAAAGTGAAGTGAACAAGAAAAACACTGGTATTATCGTCCAAAATTTCTTTTATGCGTTATTTTTGGATTATTCTTAACGACCCAATCATCATCTTGATTTTGACAGATAAATATGCTCAATTTCCATAATATTTGCGTATTCATGTAATAAGCGTAATGACATCATTTTGCTGTCATTTTTGATAGGCTTTCTGTTTAATCTCTCTTTTGAAACTTGAGTCACTCTTTTTCTAATTCCAATATTCAGTCACAATTTGGTAAAACTCAATTTTCACCAAAGCGATTAACAGATTCATTATACACCTTTGCATCAAGTGACCCAGGCGGCCATAAATAAAAAAACAAATGTGAAGAGCCAACTTTTTCCAGGTCAGCTGAACAGCTCCTCAGGCAATGTAAAATTGAGACTATGTCCATTATTTACTCGGTACACGAAAAATCGATTACCAAACACTATAGGTGGAAAGTCCCAGTGCATTTCAACTCATTATCAACTTGACTGCAAGTACCCGGAGCCTTTGTCATATTTCCGATAATCGATTACCGATAACGTTGTGCGCGGCGATACTATTACCATATGACCACCGTCAGAAGCTACACCAAGAAGTTGGTAGCTTTCTTTGCCGCTGGAAATTCACGCTGTCGCTTCTGTATGCATATCCAAATCTTCGCTTTAATGATGATGAAGCTGATGGTAATGCATAATCCGGTCCACAGTCGGTTGCATCGTTCTCATCCCTCTACACACATACACCAGTTGCGCGTTCGAATTCCGCAATTTGAATATCTCCACTAGGAATTAGAATTTGATTTGTTCCCGTTGTGTTGCCCCATTTGCTTGACCAGTGATCTTCAGGTGGAAATATTTGTGTTGCGAAGAAGGAAACAAACGGACTAAATGAGTACAGTGTCGGATGGTCTGACCTTACATATACTATCCCAGCAATGGCGATACGTTGTAGATGAATATTCTTATGGTCGATGTTATTTTGTATATACAACATTAAGATGGTGGCGAATTGAAAGCAGTATGGACAGTATGTGAGTGAAGAAGGGGGACATGGGTTAAAATAAATAAGCTATTGCATTGATATTTTAAGTAACTCATTTAGGGCGGCACAGGTGGCGCTGGCGGCTGTGTTTTTAAGTAAGCAGCTGCTACGATTTTGAAGGGCTAATTTATATTTTTCTAAATTTTTATATTGAAACTGTTAGTTCAAGCGGTTACAATCTCACGGTTTTTCTAAATAAATTGAGAAATGCGCGGAAGCATAATTGGGTTAATAAAACATTGAAAACTCCTGACAGTAGTGTCATCCTCTATGTTCTCTTCAATAGGCCTGTGTTTTTTTGAGCTTCGATCTCAGCATACCAAAGTGAAGTAGGATTTTCAGCAGGCAATTACAGCAACTGCGTTCTACTTGACACTTTGAGAACTCAGACTAGTTGTTGCGATTGCGTGCTGAAAATCCTACTATACTTTGCTTTGCTGAGATCTAAGCTCAAAATACACGCCTAATATTTGATGGCGTGGTGCTCATCGCCCAAAAGGAACTAGGCGCTTGGGCAAATAGCTCGACCTTAAATAAACGAGTGGTTCAATTTATGGAAAGGTAAAAACCAGAAATGGTTTTCCAAGAGGAATATGCACCGAGAAAGAGAACTGGCTGCCAGAATTCAAGTGCACAAATAATCACTTAAGGGAGGCTGAAGATAATAAGGGTTTTGTTTCGAATATCGCTACCCCAACATATTTGATACAGAAATATTTTAAATTCGAAAGAACCTTTTTCGAACATTTTCGAATTTTCGAACTTTTTCGAATTTTCGAACATAGTTTGAAAAACACCCACTTAGTACAGCTGTATGCATTTCGCTATAAATATCATTTTACAATGGCATAATGGAAGGTTTGGTCTTCTTCGAAAAGTTTCCGGTCTTCTTTGGCACTTTACTCTCGAAATTCGATATTTTTGGTTGGGAAATAACATCTTGGATTTTATTTTTAACAATTTTTAGTCATGGACGGACAATGTATTTCAACTGAAACTCAACTGTTTGCATATTTTACTTATGAACCCTTTAATGCGTTATCCGACAGAAAATAATTTTTTTGAACCAAAAAGTGGACTCTTTTTTTTTGTACTTTTGTTTCTGTATTCACATTAAAAATAGTCTATTCATTTTCATAGTCTTGACGTCTACCGTCTGCCCACTAAAATTTCCCTCGCTCATTCCTTGACCTTATACCATTCCCATCCACTCGACTGCAAAAATTATCTACCTACCAACTTGCCAACCAGACTGTATTCTAATTCCACCAACTAAAACGAATTGCCATCCAACTAAGAGCATAAAAATTGGTAATTTAGATACCACAAAGCTCCAAAGAAGAACTGGCTTGACTCTATAAGTGGTGCCTGGCTGTGGGTGCGACAGCAAATATAGTGGCAACGGTTGCCTATTGCCAGCCGCTCTGGCTATGCGCCATGTATATAGTGGGAGCACCCCACATTCAGGTAATAAATTTCAAATTTGCACTGTTTTTATCTGGACGCGTCCATCTGCACAGCATCTGGCGATGCAATAGAAGAATATTTACAGGAACTATAGTAAACTGTGATGTTCTTTCGAACGGTTAATAATGTTCTTCAGTGGCCTCTAATTTTTATTGCTTCTTCTTTAGCCGTTCGGGCAACATTGGTTTGGTTCCTCATCACCACCAGCCTCAGCTCTGGGAAGATGTAGCAGCGAGCTTCTACCACAACCATACACCAGTTGCAATATTCAACCGAGAGTCACAGCTCTGAAGGACTTGTTGCCCGCGAAACTGTGTGGCATGTTTGCTGTCATCTCACCGAGTCTCCAACGAGAGGAATATCAGCATTTTTTGAAGGGTGGACGTGAGTGCAATGTTGAGGTTAGTCCGCGTGTTTTCTGAAGAAAACAAAAAAAAAAGAAGAGGTTTTGGCATTTTGGCGTGGCGGCGCCCGTGACTTTGCCATAAATGAAAATTGCCTAAGAAACTAAAGCAGACATACCGTATATCCCAGCTGGAGTATAGGTGCACGGGGTTAACGAAGTTTTCATTTTGAATTTACAACTCGTTACGTTGCGCGCACGGAGTTGAACTGAATTGTGTTTGATCGATTTCAAATCAAAAGGCGGTAGTGGCTCAGTTGGTATGGTAGTAGTTATAGTCGGCGCGATCGTCATGGCAGAGAGTTGAGGTTAATGTTGATTGAGATGAAAATTATTAAAATTTGTCAGAGATGAATGAAAATGTTGCTGGCAGAGAGAAAGATGCTGTTGGAGTGTATATAGATAAGTCGGGGGATTTTAATGGTTTGAATTAGAAATGTTCACACCTCAGTGGGTTTTCTGATGGCTAGCAATTTGTCTTTAACTCATCGCTGGGTAAAGGTACACATTTGATTGCGGCTATAAGTTGAATGTAATTATTTTGGAAATTGCCGTTCAATCATAGGTTGACGGAGGAATAAGGAAAGTTGGCCGCATGATGGCAATTTAATATTAGAAGTGCAATAAGCAGTTGATCGGAAAGAGTTCGAAATGAAATCGAATTTAAAATTTACTCGTTAAATTAAAGTCACGTTGAGATGTGACATTCTATTCAGTTAACCTTATTGTCGTCGATAAGGCAGCGCGAAGAACTTCAATTAACATTAAAACGTTTCTAAAAATGAAAGAAAATGTGAGAAAATCGACATCAAACTCCTTCGGCCATAACATTCATCGAAGAATTCGCTTTGTTGGTTATGTTAGTAGTATTATAGAGACTTAACGCATGCTCTGCTCCTTTTTTCCCAACCATTTGATTATTAAACAAAGTGTTGTGGTTATCGAACGTAATACAAAATTACATTTTCATTCATCCACACGAAGTCGTAAAATTCAACCATTAATGGAGCAAAACGGACATTTGAACTCAAACGTATTCCAACAAGAACAAATTTTAAATGGTGGCAATTTGTTTCAAGTGACACAAATTGGACCCTATCACTGGAATAAAAATCTAAATGTCAGTGGGGGAAGGAGAAAAAGTCTCCGAAACGTCCAATTAAAAAAAGCAGTGGCACTCCGGGAGTGTCCGGTAGAACAATTACGTGTAAAATACAGGAATCGTCAGGAAATATTTTATTGTGAAAAAAATAAATTTAAATGAAGTGTTTTTTATTCATTATTATAAACCACTATTACAAGAAAATGCCAAATAAGGCTTTTTCATGACTCTTAGGCAATATTTCATTAGCTAAGACTTTAAGGCTTGTTTTTTTTTCATAAAGCCATATTTTTTTTTTAAATGTGTTTTTAATTTCTATTTTGATTCAATATACTGACTATTTAATTTTTTTAAATATTCTTAAAAAATCTTTGCCAAAAAAAAAAAAAATTATATGTAACCTTGGTCTTAAAGAATGTGTTTCCACCTTTAAACTCTGTCCATTCTCCAAACACTCTATCTGTCATTTTTTAATATTAGTTCCAGCTTCTACTTCCAGATTGAAATTGGAAACAAATTTTAAAGCGGTTTGTACAGGGTTTTCCAATAAGAGGTGTTGTTTTGGTATTCAAAGAAAAATGCCATTTTTTGAGATAAATGATCGGATGTTTATTTCATAATAAAGAGGAAGGTATGCCGTTAATAATGAAAAAAAAAACATCAACCAAATGGCCACCACGAGCACGCATACAGGACCATATCTTTTTCATGAAACTTTCCATAACCAAATCGTAAAGTGGCTGCCCTATGTCCTCGATAACCTCACGAATTTCATCTTTGAGGTCTTGAATCGACGCTGGGCTGTTGATGATCGGCCGGCTTGAGTTCTTGTGTTAACTGAACCTTATAAGCCTTAAGACCCAAGGATTTATGCAAAATACGGTGTAATGACGTTTGCGGAATGGCCAATTCCAAAGAACGACGAGGAATGGACAAACCTGAGTTTTCTTCAACACTTTGGGCTACAGCAGCAATATTCTCAGTTGTTCTTGAGCGACGTGCACGGGTTTTATTCTTCCCATCACTAACTTGTCGCAACAGCTCGAATTTTTCCACCAATTTCTGTATTGCGGTCCGACAAGGTGCTTCACGACGACCAAAAAATGCTTTAGTTTTGCGAACTGTGACTGCAAGATTTTCACCATTTTTGCAGTGAATTTTAATAATTTCAATGCGTCGTTGAAGCGTGTATCGTTCCATTTTTAGTAATGGCGTATTTTCTACTTGTCAAATGTCAAAGAATAAAAGCTTCAAAAGTGGCAGCCACCGAAATAGCGGGTCATTCACAATAACACTTCTTATTGGAAAACCCTTTAGTATAAATAAAAATTCGTTCTGTTTACTTTTTTATATTTGTTTTTTATTTTTGATTTATTGTTCCACTTTACCAAAAAAAAATATTTTAGGCATTATATTATAGAAAAAAATAAACATATTTTTTTTTCCATGTTAGGCATTTTTTCTTCAAAAGTGGTTGGCAACGCGAACACTGCTCTCGGAACATTGGTAACAGAACAGTGGTGTCGCGAGTTCAATGGTTTTATCCAATCTCAAAAATGCCCAACGCCCCTAAAGATATTTTCACTTCAAAAAACTTTACCTTACCTCGCAGCGTGTCCGCTTTACCCTTGTGAATGGTAAAGCGGACGCGCTGGTATTTATAGGTATTCAAAAGAATCAAAAATGATTAAAATAACAATATAGACAAAAGAATGCAACCTTGGGGACTCCACTTTGAAATGTTCCTTTCCCCTGATAGTATGTACTTTGCCGTCATATATATTTACGTATAAAATTTAATTGTTTGTAATAGGATCAATAGAAACAATTTCAATTTGAAGACGAGTTCACAAATTATTTGCGATTCTTCTTTATTGTATAATGGGTCAAATGCTAGAGGGTATTCTGCTCCATGTCGTAGAATCAACTGCAACTGCAGAAATGTGGATCAAAGATTTTATATGTAGCGAGATAGTAAAAGCTGTACTATAATTAACCCATTTGCTTTTTCCCTGAGCCTATACGGAACTACAAGTATTAAGAACCATTAGTCCATTTGAAAAAAAGGTTAGCTTCTAAAAAGTTACCTACAATTTGGAAGTGGAGATCTCGGTCCGAGGGGCTTGTACAGCAGCCCAATAGTAAAAAATGTTCAGACTGAGAACTTAATTCAATTACTCGGAAAATTTAACAACTTCACTTGACTCCAAAATGTAAAACCTGTCGCATATATTCCTGGTATCATGGAGGAACCCCACATTTTATAGGGAGTCATATGATCATTCTTTCACGAAAGAGTAACGTTGGGGTTTTTTTTATATGGTAAAACTATGTCGGTAATGCAGATCGATAATCGACGCTACTTAAACTAGCGAGGCTTGACAGTTTCACATTTTGTGCCTATAAGAATATAGAACTAGATCAAATATGTATACTGTAGCAACCCTTGGAGTCCCCACACAGGACTATAGTCGCCACTTGCCGAAGAGCAGAACACTATCCATCTATGTAGGACTGGTATATATTTTGCGATTCGGATTTTGTCCAAAGTCATATCTCATCCGACAAGAGCTGGCTCATAAGACGTCCCGGCGAATTCGTTCCGACCAACTTACCTGACATATAATAAAATAAACGACGTCCCCACTCGCAGCACCAATCAAGGCTGAGATATGTGGCAACTCCTAAGCCTATCTCAACTGGGCGCGCGTTCGCTTACGAAAAATAATTACTCCACATGAAACCTCTGACAGAATAATACCCCAGCACGACCACACAGCGCACTGCTGTGCCGCGCAGCCAGCCGGACACACACCGGATCATTTAAAATCCATCACTTGAGCATAATTCATTGTGATAAGATTGTACACAGGTAAGACTTCATGTACACGCTAAATCGATTAATTACACGAGACCATTATGACAAGGTGCGTCCGCTCTGGTCCCGCTTAATCTGCATGCACAGGCGCGACGTCCGAACATCTCACTTGCCCGTGTGTTGCCAACTTAATTGCTTACACATGCAATCAATCCATCAGCAAACATGCGTGGACTGGGCACATCTTCATTCCATATCTGCTACTCTCCACCTGTTCGACCAGGTACACCACTATATAACTGCGCTGAATGATTTAAATTAATTTGCATGTAACTGCGCATGCGTAGCACCATTAGATTCCCCCCTCGTTACAGCAAAGCTGGCGCAGGCATTATGCCTGAATTCGGCTCGCCAGAGAATCTGCGCCGAAAGATGATCGTGAGAAGAACTGAGCCGACGAAGTGCATAATTGAAAAAAAAACGAAGAAGAAATATATAAAATGATTGACCATCAACACCTGATAGGCACAACATTAACATCTAAGCGATGGCAATAATCCCAGTTGTGACTTGTGAACTAGAATGTCAGCAGCCTGGTCGGGTGATGGGAAGCCCAGCCACGCATGTGCGTAATAATTGCACGCAAGATTTGGAATTCAGTTTGAAGTGGCCCGCGCACCGTAAAGTGGCATGGCTATGGCTTTGGCATGCTTTGCTCATATGTATATATGCTGGCGACGATTTGTTCACGCTGTGCACCTATTCACTGAAGATGTCGATGCTGCTGCTGCTGCTGCTGATGATGATGATGGCCATCGTGGTGGTATGCTACCATACTAGATCATTTGGATATGGATGGCTGTGCCAGTTTCTTGGATTTCAGATTACACTTTGATGGACTGTGGACGATGGCTGTGTGACGGTGCGATGGTGCGGCCGCGCGCCGTGCGGATGTGAACAGCATCAGCAAAAGTGGTTGGGGCGGTCAATGGGGTTATTGCGTGAGAAAAATTCATCTGTGCAAATCTGTGGAATCTATTGATGGTTTCAAATGGAATTTGCCAGCGCCAATCTATGCACTTGATGATTTCGAAAAATGCCAACGCTGAGTGGCAAGCAGTAACCCCGCACCAAGCCCGCACCAAGCGCAATCACTTGCGAGGGAAGCAAACTTTATTGAGGCTGTATAAATTTATTTGCGAATTTTAATTGTTAGTGAAAGTCTTTGCTTTATGACGGCTGCTCCGTTGCAAGTGTTATATAGGGAAACGAGGATGCTGTCGCCAGGAACTAGTTGGCAAGTTTATTTGTTATTTAATTGATTTTGTAGCGATGGTGGCGAGGATTTAAAACAGATGTTACAAAGTGGGTTTATATCGGAACTGTAAGTCGGGTTAGCCAAAAACCGGCTGTGAAAGTACACCATGGTGATCAATTGTGTTTGGAGACTGACTTTAATACTCAACTGTTAGGTTGAGGCTTAGGGCCACAGCAAGCTCAGCGCCACTTAAGAAGGAGGGAGAAAAGGTACCTCAAAGGTATTCTATTGTCCAGGACTATAGTTTGAACCTGGTAGGTAGGTAGGTAGGTAAATGGGTGCTCTTGTGTCCAGTTGCGGGAACCATCCATTGTATACCTGTTGAAAGACAAAAAAAATTAGACCGCTTTCATATTAGAGCCGCCTAAGAGTACCTAATGATATGAAGACTATCTACCTTCTAGAATTACCCAGATTTGAGTATGAATCTCAGGAGTGCTTTAAGATCGACATTTTTCAGATCCTCTAGGTCGTCGAAGACGTAACTGTTGAGGATCCTTTGTCTGCTGTTCTTAAGGGCAGGACATTCGCAAGGCAGGTGACGAACAGATTATATTTCTTCAACGTCCCTACAGCTTCTGCAAAAATCATTGCGCAGTATTCCTAGCCTCTCCGCATGTACGCCTATCGCACAGTGTCCAGTAATGACTCCCGTGAGTATGCGAATATCCTTGCGGCTAGGTCCGATCATATATTTGGAGCTGTTTTGGCTCACCTCTGGCCATAATTCTTTTGTTTGCCTGCAGGCTGCAGGGGATGAGATTGGTCCAGCGTAGGTTAGTCCTACTCCAGGATTCAATGTCGATCTTGCTTGCAAGCCTTCTTAGCGGAGGTCTTACTTATTTTAGGGCCATAGACATGTGTATATTCGACCCGTTTCTTGTGTATATTCCGGCTGTTCTTTTCCAGGAATATCCATATGTCCTGGTACCCAGCATAGGGTCACCGCGTTGTCTTGTGATATTTCGTCCAGATATGTCTTACAGTGACTTACTGCCTTTGACTTCACCACGACCGACTCAATGGCTTTTATGGCCGCATGGCTGTCGGAATAAATGGTGATTTGTTTATCGACAATGTGCTGTCTGTTCAGGTATTTCGCTGCTTGGGTAATAGCAGCTACACTGCAACCATCGCTGATTCGGAATGATTCTTGCAGTGTTTCGCTAAAGATGCCAGCGCCTATACCTGTTGTGATCCTCTCACAATTCTTTATTACCAACAAAATGAAAAAGGAATGACTAATTACAATGGGGGCTTATATAGTCAGAATTGAGCGGGAAAATCATTACTTTTTTCGCGCCTAATTATAATCGTCAGCTCATGTCAATTCTGACGGATTTCATGTGGGATGACAGGTGCAGCTGCAAGACTACAGGGTGCATCAGTACCGATATCCGTCTTGGAGCCATCGGTATAGAGAGCTAACTCCGCTTCGTCTGTAACTGCTTTGTTCTCCCATTCGCTTCTGTCGGGAATTCGAGTAGTGAATCTCCTTTCAAAAACAAAGGTGGAGGGTATGTAGTCTGTTGTCACCTTCTCCTTCGCCGTATTCCATTGGCTTTTTGATGCGGTCCTCTATGTTTTCCTTCCAGCTGAGATTGGAATCTAGGACTACGCCAAGATATCTAGCTGTCTTTTAGATTTCCAGATCCACCCCGCCCATCCTTGGGGGGATTGAAGGCGGCGATCTGGTTGTCAGAATTTAATTTGCTTTAAGCGTCCAAACCATACAAAAATGTAGCCCAAAATCGTTGCCCAGAAAGAAGCCCAAAAATCGTTGAAAATATTCCCAATTCATTGAGTATTTTTTCTTTGGTATTTTACCAGAATTATATTTGACTTCTATCTTCTGCAATTGGCTTTTGTGGCTTGTGTCAAATCAAAAGGCCTGCTAAATAAATCGATGTGCCTGCAAGTTGAACGACTGTTCGATGTCACTTGACTGCAAAATTGCTACCAAGTTTTAAAGTGTAGTGTATTAAACTTTAATGTAACTCTGGCAACGCTGTCATGAGAACATGTATCTGAAATGTTGGCACCATCTTCTAAGATGGACTTGTCAATTAAGTGACTTGTTATATGATGGCGATTTCCGGAGTCTTCTGATTTGTACCACGGTCTGTGTAAGTTGAGAAGTCCTAGGATTAAGATTGGAATAAAGATTGTATTGAAAGTCTTGAGTCTCTTAATGCATTTCATTAACGCGGGATATAAAATAAAGGTGCGGTTTTTTTTTAGATTTTTTTTTGTTTTTAGTTTTGTGAACTAATAAAACAAACAAAATTAACGCACAAGTTGTAAAACGATATGTAGCCCAAAATTGTGTCCGGCGCTCATTTTTTCATTTTTATCGTTATTTAAGAAAAAAGATAGCCCAAAATACGACAAGGCGCCCAATCTGGCAACCCTGGCGGGGATCGCCCTTCTTCTCGTAAACATTATAATTTTCGTCTTCGATGGGTTCACTCCTAGTCTCCGACCTGTAACCCAGTTATTGACTAGCAGGAGTGTAGAAACCACAGAAAGATCACACCACAGCAGTAACCAATCAGCATAATATCATCGCTCATGATAATTGTGCGACAGTTACAAAATCATCATCATCTTCATGCGGAATGTGACAGTTACCAAAAAAGACGATATATAAAGGGCCGAAGAAACGGATAAGGGAGAATTGTTCGTCAGTCTACCACGCCGCGCAGTTGTACTTTTTAGTCAACTTTTGTGATCTAATTAATTCTCTAAATCTATTTTTTTCCAATAAATGAATTATACTATTTTTGAACATTTGAATTACGTGTTTTATTAGTCATTAGTCAGTTTCCTACAAAAACCCTAGAGTGCGCGTTAATCCAACGAAATGATAAAGAGTTTAACAGTGCAACAATTAAAACAAAGACTCATAAGTCTCAACCGAGACACAACGGGTGTTAAAGCAGTGTTAGTTGATAGAGTCGAAAAAGCTCTGGGTGAGCAGAGCGAAGCAGAATTCGAAAGCAGTGAAGAGGACGCAACGTTGAACGTTACAAAGGCGGAGAATTTAATTAGAAATATGAGCATGACAGACGGTAATGACAGAGCAACTACGAGTGCGGGCAATCCAGATGGGGGACGAATTGCAGCTAAAGACATTGAAAATTTGCTCTCTAGATTTAGTGGCGATGATAATGTCCCAATTGCATTGTGGCTGGCTGAATTTGAGGGGTTTGCTGCATTGTTGAAGTGGTCAGAGATAGAGAAGTATATACTCGCTATATACTAAAACAGTTAACAGGATCAGCTCGGAGTTTTATTAGAACATGCGTATGTTCCTCTTATTCAAGTTTTAAGCAAAAACTGTATGAGGAATTTGATAGGCGAGTGTGCAAGGTTGAAATTTATAATAAGCTGCAAAGCAGAAAAATGATTAAAGGTGAACATATGTCTATAAGATGCAGGAGTTGGCCAACTTGGCAGATGTCGATGACAAGTCTCTGATATGGTACATTGTGAACGGCGTGACTGGGCGAGCTGAAAATAAAATGCTGCTATAAAATGCCAAAAATATCTCTGAATTAAAGGAGAAATATGAAATTTATGAGCAAGTGGTAAATCGGGCGGTGGTTCTAGTGGCGGCAACGAACGTAGAAGTTTCGGAGGGGGCAGCAGTAAGAGCAGTAGCAGCAGTAAGAGCAGTAGCAGCAGTAGCGGTTAAAATTTTCACAGCAGTAATTCATCCTCAATGAAATACAACAATTCCTACAGGAGTACGTAACTAAGCCTTTCGCTGAGAACTGAAGTGAATTTGCCTGGGAACAGAATGACAGCATCGTCTGCGTATGCGCTCACAACGAAACCTTCTTTTTCCAGTATTTTAAGCAGTTCATCAACTACGAGGATCCATATGAGCGGTGAGAGGACTCCACCTTGCGGTGCTCCCCTACTGACCTTCCGTTCAGTGCTCACGTCCCCTAGCTGTGACTTGATCCTACGTGTGCCGAGCATGAGTCCAAACCAGTCACATAGGCTACTACTTAGTTGGGCCCCACGTAAGCTACGTGGATGTCTAGGAACGCACTCAGTGTGTATTCTTTATGCTTTAGTGATTCTTCCACTAGCGATACTACCCTATGTAGCGCTGTGTCAACAGATCTGTTTTTCATGTACGTATATTGTGATTTTGATAAGTAGTTATCGCCGATCACTCGCCGAACATACAGATCAATTAATCGTTCCATTGTCTTTAGCATAAATGACGACAGACTGATTGGTCTATAGTCCTTGGCAGTGGTGTGACTGGCCTTCCCTGCTTTTGGGATGGAAATCACTCGTACCTCTCGCCATGTTCTTGGAACGTAGCATAGCCTTAGACAGCACGTGTAAATGCATTTCAGCCAAGGAATAATAGCTTTCTCTGACTTTTGCACCATTATGGGTCGAATATTATCTATTCCCGGTGCTTTGAAGGGGGCAAATGTGTTGATTGCCCATCAGGCTATTTTCTTCTCGTCTATTATTTCGGCGATTGTCAATTGTTCTATTCCCTCCCTCGTACCTGGTGTTACTACATCGTAACCGTCAGACACATCAGTGCATCCTGGGAAGTGGGTTTCCGTTAGTGTTCCCAGCGTCTCTTCATGTGATTCAGTCCAACTATACCGTCGCTCTTTCTTAGCGAAGATATCGGCGTCGGTGCCTTTGAAAGGACTTTCCTCAGTATAGATGCTTCGGTTGTAGATTCAATTGATTCGCAGAAACTTCTCCAAGAGTTTTTCTTTGCGAATCTGATCACTTTTTTCAAGGATCTAACGCTCTCCCTGTAGGTTGACCACTCGATAAGAACCTGGTAAGTAAGTTCCTTACTATCTTCATGGTATAGGCAGGGAATCCCTTCTCAAAACTACATCATGATCTGATCGTATTTAGGTCTACCTCTCACACAACCAAACTTGAAGCCCCCTCTATTGAAGCCTCAATTCTGAAGAACTCTTGACTAATTGTAGACAAAGTCATAGCCTTGTTGACGGGCTAGACTGTAAGCTGTAAGGAAGATTATGTTCCATTAGCAGCTAAATTGTCTTGCCGAATGGGCTCTCTGATTTTAGGGAATCATGCGGTAGCGAATTCTTCCCTGACAAGCGCGTAATTGGTTCTACCAACTCGGAAACGCTATGCCGCATCCGTGAGCGAGCCTTATGCTGCCCCACACACATCCCAAAACAAGAGGTTTAAAATCAATCTTGAAGTGTTTCCACCGATTAACAGAAGATTAAGTTGACGTATACTCTCTGGCTCTATCAGACTCCAGGATTCACGGTAATCAGTATGAATTAGAGGTTTCTCGATTTTGTAGAGAATACGTTTCCAATGGATGCTCAAAGGTTTTCGCCTTGAATTTGGTGAAGCTTTCATCAGAGTTTTTGAGGTGGTTTTAACTCTTACAAAGTTTTCCAAAAGTCCTAAAAGATGTTGGAATAAGCATGTCTTGTTTATAAATTTGTATTCAGAGACCGACCATCGAAAGTTTTCTGATGATCTCTAAACGAAGTCTGCACAGATTCATATATTCTACCATTGAATTGCTTTGAAATATTAAAAAAACTTTTGGTTTCAGTCTTCAACAGCGACCTTCGCCATCCATTTTCTTTTTCAATTTAGTCTGCAAACCAACAGATCTATCTTTGAAACTACTGATGAGATATAATTCTAATAAGCGATACCTAGAAAATACTGCCTGGCGTTGTATAGGACTACGCTAATTGAACGTTTTTGACGGCGATACCCAGGGCCGGCCTTGGCCATACTGACGCCCTAAGCAAAAATATGACGGTAATTTTCGACGAGCTGTTTTCTTTTTATTCCAAACTCCGAAGCTTTAACAACATTTTTTAGGCTTGCGGCTCGTATCATCTGGCTTTGAATTTCGAATAGTCCTACAAATCCATAACCTGAAAGTTGTCAGCATTTTTATCCGATCCGTTGTGAAAAGACATTCATGAGTCTTCTAAGAGCGTTCCTAGCCACACATGAGTAATTTCACAAAAGTGGGTGTGGCATATTTTCTAACAAACCCACTTAAGACGTTAACTTTGATACAACCGAATACCTAAAATCGTATATCTTTCCACCTGTTACGGCTATGTAGCTCCAAAATTTGATATATAGACGTGAATTGAATATGCGAATTTGAGAAATGTGGGCGTGGTATCTTGCTTATTAAAAACGCCTTTTCTCAAACCATATAGGAGCTAAAGTCGTTAAATTTTGAAAACGGCAGTTATGTATAGACATATCTGCACCTGAACTTTGGCGGTGTTCAACAACAGATAATTCAATAAAATAGTAAACGTTCATCACACACTACCACTTTTTCTAACGGCATATCCGAAAGCTCATCTCCATCAGCCAAACAAATTCATCTAATGAACCTGTCGTGTCAAGTGCTATATTATACACATTTCATCTTCCAATGCTGCTACCAAATATATTTTACATATCTTCTTTGCATATCGCCTCATCTAATCTAATCAATTAAGTCAACTCAATCAATAAAAAAATAATTTCCAATACGTGCACCTGATCTGCTCTGCAGATATCAAAATGGTAGCTCGATTCGTACCGGTCTCACCGAAAGAAAAAAAAAACCTCTAAACTTCCCACAAATATCCATTCAAAACGAAGAGATTATCATATTCTTTGGAAAACTATTTTACTCTTAAATAAATTATATCTGCAAGAAAATGCGCACCCAGAAGAAATACATCTGGAAACTCCATAGCCCCGTACAACAAAAATAAGCCACTTAAAGATTACTGATTATCATCATCAATGGGTAGTTTGCATCAATCGATCGTTTATACAGACAAAATTTATATCTAAGTCAGATAAATCGAACTAAAAAGAAAATTGATACCAACGTTCGACTATCTACGGCTGAAACAGGAAATGCTTGATGGCTAAATGTGCGCGCATGAGTATTAGGTTTTAAGTCTCCGAAGTATCTATAAGGTGTTTTTTTTTTACAGTTTCCTTTTCGCTTATTATTGAGTTTAAAATCTATAATAATGCTCATTCAGGTGGGATATCTGATTTCGATTTCGTCGCGCGAGTGGTTATCGAAAAGCTGCGCTTAAATGATTGGACCTGCTGACGTACCCTATAAGTGCGACTATTTAACAGAAAGTTTGGCAGCACTTGGATTTTTTTTTTTATAACTGAAGAACAGGCCTATAATAATCATTTTTAACCTTCACCATGGAATTTTGTATGGAAAATGTTGTGATCTGGCACCACTGTGGAGGCGTATCAATATAGTTTTTTTCGTTTGATTCCCGACCAAAACCCGATTGACTTAATGCCATAATCTTCCTTTTTTCTTCCCGAGAGCTCACACATTATCATACGTAGTTTTAAGTTAAATATTAATTGTAATTAAGAGTTGAATTGGAGTCGAGTCTTTTTAATTTAGACAAGAAGTATCACAGAAAACTTCTCCATTGTGAGTTCGAACAATTTAACCTGGACACTAAAAACGATTATTATTATGTTTCGAACTCAAAATGCGATATGCTATTTTAGGACCTTAAAACTACAACACGCTTTTTCACACCTACAAATTCAGCTGGCTGATGGGTCGACTATACGAGGTAACTATTTTTGACGGAATAAAATTCACAAGCTGTCAAGAATTTTTTTGACTTAATCACATCGGCGATATCCATATTTTTTAAGACCGTAAAAAAACATTTTATTTTTCTTTTATTATCGTCAGTTTTTATTACATTCGTCGAGGCTGAACTTAATGGTGCTCTCAAACCACTGAGCTGCTTTAGGTCTATCATTTTTACGACAATATTGTCGCAATTTCACGGCCACAGGGTATACCAACAGATTTATGCAAATTAAAATGTATGCTAGATGGGATGTGCCGCAGTATATGCTGTATATTTCAACAAATCTGGCCCCTTTACTAAACAGACATAGACATTTAAAAATATCTGAATGTTTTTTTGTTTTACCATTTCTAAATTTGAATATAACAAATTGGCCTCCGAGGAAATTTAATTCTTTTCTGGAGCAAGTTTCCAAAGAATTTGTATTAAATCAAAATAGTTAACACTTGAAAAATCCTCTGTAAATAAAATTCGAAATGTGAAATATTGTCCTCTGTTAAAAAGTGGGCGTGGTTAGCAGAAAGAGTGTGGCAGGGACTGGCTGGATGTATCAAATTATTGATGATACGAATTTCTGTTTCCAGAATTTGCTGATTTAAATATCTATGATTGTTTTACTGTGGACCTAGTTAATATTTTAATTTCAAAACTTAATGTTTAAGCTCAAAATACCTGTAAGTTTTAAGCTCTAAGGTTTACGGTCTGCTTGGACTATATCCAAACATTTTGAAATTTTGACCAAATTAATCATATTTAGGGGTTAACGGTTATTATTTGTTGTCTGTCAGGCTATTGGGCACATAATTAATATTATAACAATTGTCTTCTTAAGGTGAGTTAGAAAAAATCTTATTTCAAAAATGACGGTGAATTTATTAAAACTAGAGTTCGCCGAGTGGTAGCAATTCTACCATTACAGTGACCTGACTTATACACAACATATTGAAAAATAAATTACACATATAGAATTGCATATCTCTGCAAAATCAAGCGAGCAAGTGGGTCTCAAATATTTGGGTATTTCAAGTATTTCATTTCGCCTATTTATATAAAAGATTGTGAAAAAGGGGAAACAAATCTATAATTTGAGGGAAATTATTTTTGTTACATATCGTAACACTGGTGCGAATCGTGCGCGGAAGAAAATGTTTACAATACTGCCTAGAAATACATTGAAGGCTATTTTGTTTTCCTCACAAAGGATTCATTCAACTGTGGGGTAGACAGTAAACTCGTTTTAGGTTGGCGCGATTATTTTCACTCGATATATTGAAATCGTTTGTAGTATGGGTGGGAGATTCTTGTTGAAGAAAAATAAAATATAAAAAACAAGTAAAAGTGTTATCATCGGCCAGGCCGCTTTGATACCCTCCACTGCATACAAGTCATGAAAAATTGGTTTTATATGCGAAGTTACCAGAACTATTTGACCGACATAGTACAATTTTAATATCAACCTGACGACGATAAAAATAAGTCCTCTCACAAAATTTCACTAGCCTTGGTTGATTTGTTTCGACGCTATCCTGTTTTCAACAGACAGGGCGACACATGGGCCTAATATTGATTTTGTACGGGGGGTACCAGAAGTACTTAACCGACATAGCCCATTTTAAAATACCAACTTGACGACACAAAATTTCACTTGCCTATGTCAATTCCTTTGGGCGCTATCGTGCTTTCAACAGACAGACAGACAGACAGATGGGCATGGCTAAACCGATTCAGAATGTGATCCTGATTCAGAATATTTATACTTTATGAGGTCTCCGGTGACTCCTTCTTGGCGTTACCAATGTAATGACAAGTGAATATACCTTCCTGTGGAGGGTATAATAAATAGTTGGTGCAATAGGCCTAGCTTCTCACAACCATTCGTCTTGTGTGAGTTTTTATTTTTGGGACGAATGGAAGGGATCTAAAATTGTGTGCCGAGTGCCAAACGGCCAATTGAGAAGCTCTTTCATGACAGTTATACTCTCGGATGTTTGTCACACGTTCGCAAGAGGTGGCGCAGTGAAAAAAACATTAAGTTGGAATTTGTTTTTTTTTTTTTCGGGATCCGAACCTGGGACCTTACTAGTCCAACACACTAACCACTTGTTGAACGTGTATTTAAAATACGTTGGTGTTGTGGACTTTGCTTAACTGTGGTATTTGTTTCCTTTTTTAATGTTTCCATAGCCATATGCATATCAAAGATGGTTGGCTACTTACAATTTTGGAAATATTTCGTTGCTGCAATGTATCCAAATATGACTACCACTTGCAGGATTAGTAAGAAATTACAACGTGTTATATATTTCTAGGAGAAACTGATTACAAAAATATATATATTCGTCACTGACAATGTCAATCACAGTTTTAAGGTTAATCAAATCTACCTCCATTTCACAAACAAAAGACACCCTAAAACATGCCTGGCGGGTACAATCAACCCAAATGAAACTCAACGAAATAATTACAAAAATTTCCGTTTCTATGACTATATTCGGAACCGTGGGACTCGTCACATGATCTTCTGTATAATCCAAATCCATAATAATTTTCATTTGGGCACCATAAACCGGAAGAGGATAAATTAGCTGAGAAGGAAAATTCCCTGTGGCCCCGTTAAAATAAAGTGAAAGCGCAAGTTGTCAGTATTAATGAGCCATTCATCTTATTAGCCCGAGAATAGATCAATTAGTGAAGTAGATGTTAATTTCCTGACACTATAGTTCAATCGATTAATCGATATCTAATGATCTAATGGAAGAGCAAGACGAATCGTTTCATACGTAAATTATAGTAGGTTTTAGTTTGAGTTGAATTGAAGTAATAAAAAGGTTTAAAGATACACGGGTAGAAATTTTGAATTTCACGGGGATTACCTGCTGATTTGAAATTCATTCTCAATGGGCAGTTCACGTTTATATCAGGTGCAATTCGTGAATATAGAGGAAGCAGTTTTTGGGTGTGTGCATAAATATTGGAGCGGGATATTTAAAGAAATAAAATAAAAGAATTTAGGGGAAAACGGCACATATGTAATTGACGTTTCTGTCACTTTAGAATATACGAGTTGTTAGTTTCACACGAAAAGCAATTACAATACCTTTTCCTGGAATAGGTAATGCATTACCACAAATGGATTTTAAATAAAATTCTGATTACCAATGAAAATAAAGTAATCTTGTCTAAACATTTCCAAACTTCAGTCAATACATTCATTTATAATAATTATCTTTTAATAAAAAACGCATCATAAAATGGGTAATGCATTACCAGTGCAGAATTTGCGATAGCCAATGTGCCAAGTGAAACTATTTTCTTTCTCAAATCTTTAAGAACTACCTGTAAATAACTCCTATGATTTTGGATTACTACGTTTCTATTCGACTTTTACTTATACATTAATATTTGAGCAAACGTAATTGCTTGTTTAATAACTACAGAAGTAATCATTACCGTAAAAATATACAAGACTTACTTCTGTGCGTATAACATATTTGCATAATTTGTTTCAAAAAGTTGATACTAAATTTCTATGCTAAAATGGGTAACGCATTACCAAATAGAGAAATTATATAATATCTCATTTGTTATATTATTTAAAAATAGAAATGCCTAATGCAAGCTTTAATTGTTGTGTGTAGGGGGATACTTATTCATTTATTAAAATCTACTTGATTACAAGTGTATAACTAAGTAGGTAGGTAATGCATTACCAGAACAAATAAAAATAAAAAATGCATTATAAAATACCGCATTCAGGGCACTATATATTGAGTTACTGAACCAATTAAAATTTTTTTCAGTATGAAATGGCCAGGTAATGCATTACCTTATTTTATATATGTAATGAATTTTTTTTTCATATTTTAATGCTTTCATTCATGTATTCCTTAACCTCAAATCTGTACGAACTCGAGTGTAATAAAGTGGGTAATGCATTACCAGCTATTATTTTTTCACATCCCAGCAAACCAAACAAATCAAAACGCACCGTATACAGCAAAAGCAGTCAAAGGACACCAATGATCGTATCTGCGTATTCCTTCACGATTGATAGTCGCTCGTATGGTGGTGCTTCTGTTTTCGTATGCGACTCTTGTTCTTTGCCTTGTTAAAATGCATTATCTACTCGTGTGACCACCGCACCGAACAGACACGGCAGTAGCATATCACTTGCAGTTCATTATTGGAAATGCCTATAACTATCCTAAATGGCACATGTATTCACCTGGTAAACCACCATTTGCCGGACTTATCAAGATCTCCTACCCGATCGGTAGCCCAGACAGCAGAAAAATATGGCAAAATATTGATTTTTGTGTTTTGATAAAAAAAAAAATAGGGGAAAATTTATATATCAAATACAGTTGCACACACATCCACTGCTCATATGAGTTACTAGACTAGCGACTGTCTGTCGCTCGTGGACATAATTGATTCAAGACGAAAGGCAGAAAAGCGAGAAAAAAAAAGAAAAGAAAAATCTAGAAAATCCACCATTAAAGCTTAAGTGTAATGGACACGGTGACAGTCAGGGGGCTGCTGGGCGGCTTTCTTAAATTCAGTCTTAATTAATCGCTTGCGTCCGTTGTCACTTTTGATCAAATAATTAAGATAGATCTGTTTGAGTGATTTTTTTTCCTAACCTCTATATCTGACCAACTAATTAAACCAAAAAAAAAATAACACGGATGACAGTACAAGGAGTGCTTGAAATTGAAGTCATTTTATGCAGCGCTTGGCGGTTTATTTTTTTTTTGAGGACTCATTTATTTAGTTTGTTAATTAGTGTGAGGTAGGAGATCTAGAAACTAAATGAGTGATTTGACATTTTTATGATCGGATTTTAACTTGAGCACACACGTGTTGCGCAAGTTACTCAAGTCGCTTTATGCGACAGGTGACAGTGACTGGCGTTTGCGAATTTAATTAAAATCAAACTTAGTTTTTTCTTTTTCGGAGTGATATCGTATAGATTCCTTCCGCATTTATATATATAAATATCCTTAGGGGGTCTGGCATGCAGTGTATTGCACAACACAAATTGCTTTATCTCTGGCGACGATTAACAGTATAAAATATGTGGGTTTTGCTGCGCACTCATGGGTGATTATTGGCTATTTATGACGACAAGCCTTGCACATAAATATTATTGGTGAACAAATCGATTGGGGACTTGGGTGGCGATCGTCGTTTAGCAATTAAGTAGCTGGCTTTAGAAATAGAAGGAAAAACTAATCGTGTCTCTGTGAAATTTATTAGTAGCGACAAGTTTTGGTCAGTATATAAGTTGGTGTGAGAGCGAGCGACAGAGGTCTAAGTTCATCGTCGGTCGTTGTGATTTTGTAGGAAGTGATTTGTCTCGCAGATTCGAGATTACATTGCTTTATCGTTGTAGCAATTAGTCGCCTATACAAGTACTTGTGTTATAGCCAGGAGCACGATCAGCGATACATTGGGAAGACGGTCGAAATCGAACGGCGTGTAGCTCTTTGGTCTGCTTCCTATTTGAGGGTCAACCATGATAGCATTACGTAAGAGTAAGCTGACGTAAGTAATGGACGGCAAACGTCAAAAGCTTGAGTCCTTCTAATCAAACCGTAAGCTGGCGTAAGCAATGTACGGAAATAAGCCGGAAGCTTGAGTCCTTTTAATCAAACCATAAATACTCAACATTTAAATAAATTTGGGTAGTTGACTTAAGCTGCATTACTGCCGTAAAATGTTGTGATTACTGCAGACAGGTTAAAGCTAGTCAAATCATGCTGTCAAAACTGAACACTCAAAAAGCCCTGTTGCGACTCATAGACACTTCAAAAGTTAAAAGTTGTTCAACTTTCACGATAGCGTAAGCTTTTATCGAACGACAACTCTGTGTTCTGACACTGCATTATTTTCCCAGCGCGACGGACTCCATTTTGATATCTACAACAGTCAAATTCCCGGTCATTCTGATGAACTAAATAGCAAAGTAAAAAGAAACGTGTATCCCAAAGAAGTCTGCGACATTATATCAGAAAAGAGAAGAGCTCGCAAACGATGGCAACTGACAAGAGCTCCGAGTAATAAAAATAGACTTAATAGTTTAAACAATAAACTCAGAAAAAAGATAGCAGAATTTAAAAATGCATCGATGGAAAGATACCTTACAAATCTGACAAACGATGATAGTACACAATACTCACTGTGGAAGGCTACGAAAAAAATGAAAAGACCAACGGCATACATTCCGCCAGTGAAAAACAGCAGTGGTAACTGGGCTAAAACAAACAAACAAAAGGCGGATCTATTCGCGGAACACATTGAAAATGTCTTCCAGCCATATGACGATAATGAAAATTCCCAACAAATGGAAGAAATGTGTGAAGACGAGAGATCGATTCCAACAGTAACCTCTAGGGAAATAGCCAAAGAAATAAAAGAAAAGATCAACCCGAAAAAAGCTCCGGGATTTGATCTAATAACGGGTGAAATTCTGAAAAAACTGCCTAAAAAAGGTATGAAAAAAATGGCACAGATAATAAATGCAGCGTTCAGACTAAGGTATGTTCCACGTATGTGGAAGGTCGCGGAAGTTATTATGGTACCTAAGCCGGGCAAATTGCCCAGTGAAGTAACGTCATATCGGCCGATATCATTGCTGCCAATCCTTTCTAAGCTATTCGAAAAAATCCTTCTAAAACGACTACATCCGATTCTAGAAGAAAAAACACTGATCCCAAACCATCAGTTCGGATTTAGAAATAAATATTCAACTATAGATCAAGTCCACAGAATAACTAATATAATAGAAAAGGCTTTAGAAGAAAGACAAATATGCTCTACCATCTTCCTTGATGTAACACAGGCTTTTGACAAGGTATGGCACAAAGGATTAGTCCGTAAGCTACAAAAATATCTTGCAAAACAGTACTCTGAAATACTGGAGTCCTATATAATGCAACGATTATTTAGAATTAAACAAGAAGATGAATACTCAGCATTGAAACACATTAAAGCTGGAGTACCGCAAGGAAGTGTGTTGGGACCTGTACTATTTCTCCTATACACGAACGACCTACCACAAAATGAAGAAACTACTGTTGCCACTTTTGCAGACGATACTGCTGTACTTGCAGTAGGAAAAACCGTGCAGGAAGTTACCGAAAAACTACAAAGGACAGTAAATGATATATCTAATGGCAACAAATGGCAAATAAAATTAAATAAACTGAAGTCGGTTCATGTTAACTTTACAAATAAACACGTACAACACATACCTGTGTATATAAATAATAAAGTGGTTCAGCATTCGAACTCAGCTAAGTACTTAGGCTTGACTTTGGACGCAAAGTTGCGCTGGAAAACTCATGTCAAGAAAAAACGTGATGAAATAAATTTACGATACATTAAAATATATTGGCTCATAGGGAGGTATTCATGCCTCTCAATTCACAATAAACTGCTTCTCTACAAGCAAATATTAAAACCAATTTGGACATATGGCCTCCAATTATGGGGGTGCACAAGTAAGTCCAACCTTCAAAGCATACAATGCTTCCAAAACAAAGTATTACGCAATATTGTTAATGCGCCGTGGTACGTACGTAACGCTGATCTACATAGGGATCTAAAAATTGAAATGGTAGAGGACGAGGTTCGGAAGGTCGCTAGAAGACATGAAGTTAGGCTTCGCAACCATGCTAATTTAGAAGTAGTCCAACTACTTAATAATACTAATTTAGTTAGAAGATTACGTAGAGTAAAACCTTTTGAACTAGTTAACTAGGTAAAAAGAAAAGAAATATGTAACAACATAATCACACTAACAAAGTGATAATGAATTAAAAAAACAAAAGGCAACAAACCAAAGTTAGTTCCTTAAAACTGTACGTAAGTACATTAGTACATATTAGAACAAAATTGCTGATTAGTCTGACGACTAGGTGCGATCATTGGAAGGATGGTAACACCATGCCTTCCCTGGGTGTTTTTAGTGGGTGTTTCCAGTCCCACACTATCGCAAAGCTCGCATGCGATGTCTTTCAACGATTTTCACCTAGCTACACGAAAAAAAAAAAAAAAAAAAAAAAAAATTCTGATGTTAACCAGAAAGAGTAAAAAAAATACCCTCAAATATCTATTAGCTGATTATGAAAAAAGTAATGCATTACATAGGCCAATTTATTCATAATAAAGAGTGCAATTGGAATACTATGGGACTATGCATTCTTAGTATTTTGAGACAAGCACAATACTTAACTGTATATTCACCCAATTAATGCTTTATAACTAAACATTACATTCCTCACTAGGTGATTAAATTTATATACATATAGGGTAATAACTTATTTTTTGTGCTTAAATTTGCTATCAATAACATACAATTACTGGTTTAATGCACCGAAATAAATATTCTATAAATCAAAAAAAAGGTAATGCATTACATTAAATGACAGTATGGTAAAGCGAAGCCGTCTTCAATGCGGACATAAATTTAAAGTTGAAGATATATCGTAATGAGAGTAGCTATGTAGGGAAAATCTTACGTGTAAATATTGTAATGACAAATATGGGTAATGCATTACCAACATTGACAGCTAGCCGATGCTAACCGAGGACAACAAGGAATCCATTTGTTTATATCAAAGGACGTCCCTATGGAATGGACCCATCAATAACTTGACGAAGGATTTTAATAAATTCAATCATGTGATTGATTTCAACAAAAGAAAATTAAATTTAATAAAAAATAATTAATGAAATGTTGTATATTTATTAAAAAAAGAAAAAAAAAAGTTTCGTTAATAATTGATTTACTGTGACTAAACATTTAGTAGCTAAATAAATAAATAAGTATATGAAATATTCCATGTTCAAATAAATATTCATACTTATTCTTTGTATTCACTTGATACAAATCTTCTCTAATACATTTACATGTAATGCATCACACCTGATTACAGCATAGCAACCTAAACCTTTCTTTATTTATTACTACCTTTGGAATTGAAGAGATCTCATTACTACAATTTTTAGGGAAAGCTTTTTCTTGAACATTGTTATGACAGGCATGGGTAATGCATTACCAAGATTACCTATAAAGAAATCATCCACTGCTTCTTTAAGTAGACACTCACTGTTGCATTCACTCGACATATATTTTCACTAATCTTATTATATGTATTGCACTACATCCAACCACAGAATAGCAAACCAAAACTTCCATCAGTGCTGCCAAGTTTGACTTCAAAATTACAGAGATTTGAAAACGACAATATATTTGAAAGAATATATGGTTGACACCTGCTATGTGGCACAGTTGTACTGTAAAGAATGCATTACATCCAAAAACAGAATAGTAAACCAAAACTTCCATCAGTGCTGCCAAGTTTGACTTCAAAATTACAGAGATTTGAAAACGACAATATATTTGGAAGAATATATGGTTGACACCTGCTATGTGGCACAGTTGTACTATAAGGAATGCATTACATCCAAAAACAGAATAGTAAACCAAAACTTCCATCAGTGCTGCCAAGTTTGACTTCAAAATTACAGAGATTTGAAAACGAAAATATATTTGGAAGAATATATGGTTGATACCTGCTATGTGGCACAGTTGTACTGTAAGGAATGCATTACATCCAAAAACAGAATAGTAAACCAAAACTTCCATCAGTGCTGCCAAGTTTGACTTCAAAATTACAGAGATTTGAAAACGAAAATATATTTGGAAGAACATTAATGGCTGAACACTTCCATGTACAACAGTTGTATTGTACGGAAGGCGACAAGAAGCTGTCTGGATTGGATGGCATACCGAAAAAAAGGCCCTGAGGTGACGGAATGTGACCGAAAGGTGTGGATGCCATCAGTTGGAACATGACTCACAGAAGCACAAATCAAACAACATTGTTGCTTGTCAGTGGCACTGATTCTTAAGCAATCCTCCACCAACTCTTCAAGTGTTGGCAAACCACGCGCACCATCATCTAAATTTTAAATTTCGAAATCGAAACAAGGTATAGGAAAGCGTACAGCCACCCTGTACTAACTACATCGATTTTCCAATTAAACTCACCTTACTGCGTGTATATCCATTGCAGAGCGAGTGCATTACCAATTCCATAAAAAAAGAACGAGATAATTTCGTCCCCCGGGACAGTAGCACATGATCACATGACAACAAGACAAGACAACAACCACCACGTTTTTCCCTACCCTACACCGGCGGCGCGCGGCATTGCAGTTTAAATTGTACCACAGGTTTTGGGGGCATTATTTGCGTCATCCAGACATGAGCGCTGCACGGTGTACCGGTGTTACGCTAACCCAAATTCTTGATTGTTTACCATATTTCGTTTATTTTTGCGCTAGGATCACAATGAAAAGTAAAAACAAAAAACCGATCACCCACAAGTTGGCTGGGCCAAGTCTCGAAGTCACCTACCTATACCGAACGAACACTCTCGGTCTTACTTTCATGGTGCGCGCACGGACTCCTGCCGAAATGTACAGTAACAACTATACTCGTACACCGGCGACAACATTGTGAATCGTGAGGAGTGTGAGCACTCTAGCGCTCATAGAACGTGACACCCTTCGGGTATTCGTTCGGTACGTTTATCCTGCAGAACACACAAAGGTGCACAGTTCACCGTTGGGCCTCCCACTACGGTATCGCGTTCTGCCAGTGGTGGCCTTTTTGGTGGACAATTTTATTTTTTTCCAGAGTTGGTAACTGTTGTTCGTTGTTAAGTTAACATTTTGTGTGCCATTTTTGACAGTTGTTGCCTTGTAGGCTGTTTGCATAGCTGTCAGTCATCATGTTGCACTGTGTGTTATGCAACACGCACACTGGTTCACAAACTTTTGACGGATAATTTCCATCAATTTGACAAGCACGATGGTTTGTTGTATGCATATATCCATGAGATTGCTGTTCCATTGTGCGTGCTTGGTTTCTTTTTTTCTCTGTCTGTAATTGTTAACGACTGCACTTCTACTGTATGGTTGGCAATGCTTTTTCGCAACACACATATTTTGAGTTTTCACCCCGGTGGCGGTGGCAGATTGGTGTTCTTTTTTTTTTGAAAATATTTTCCAGCGGTAGGTACGAAATGATTTTTCTTCTCCAGACAAACAGGCCCTAGAGGTGGTAGTTAGGAACGACGTGGTATTCATCATCTTGTTGGAAGTATTTAGGAGTGTAATTGAACGTGAGTAGATACGATGATGATACATGACAGCAGCCATGTTTAGAGTGCAATTAAAAGATGATTTAGTCATTTGTTTTAGTCTCGAGAACGTAAATCAAATGGATATGCATTTGCCAGACGGTAGACGTAACTCGGGTAATGGCAGTGGGTAAGTGGGTTAAAGTGAAATGGTTAACAAGTGCCTGACGGCGCAAGTCGCAGTAAGGGATCGATTAAGTGTGACAAATTGAATGGTAATTACTGGTAGGCCATTATTTCTGCAGTTGGTCATAGGTTATAGATAGGCACCTGAGGGCAGAGAGTATAAGAGATTGAGGATGGAGCAAACGGGGGAATCTGATAATCTGTATAGTGAGAGGTGGATCTCTTGCCTTTAAAAAGCACTTACATACGAGGTTGTAATCCACACTATTGACGTATGCAGCAAATCCACCAAGACCAAGATAATCTTAAATGCAACTACAGGTCTTTAGACTTTCAATTATAGCTGTCTTTGTTTACATACCTGGAAAGAGAGAAAACAGAATGTTAGTACAATTATGTTAGTCGTATAAAACAAAAATATATATTAAAAGTATTAAGCGCGGTTTAGTGTTTTTCTATTTAGGGGTTGAACCCTTTGCTCGGTATTCCTTAACGCCCTAAACACTGAGAGCGAACATAACTACACGCATTGTTACAAAAAAGATTATAAATATATTACAATAAGACCCATTCAGCTTAGCAGCTTAATCCTTAATGTTTTGCTGGATTAGGAACACGAAGAAAAAGCATAAAATATCGATCCTAAAGACTGATTTTAGGTCTGTCAAAAGACAGCCAAAAACTCGTTCACAAATGCGTTTGAAAACCCGTCAAAATTGTTAGAAAGACCTTAACAACAAACGAAACCTAAAATGTCTAAAAGCATATCAAACACAAGTCGGAAAGCGCTTTAAAAAATATGGAAGAACGCAACTTCGTTGCTCTTAAAAAGTGCAAAAAATGTCTTTCGTTGACCATTTTCTGCAAGTGCAAAAACCTCTGTAGGAATATGCCAAAATCTGTACCAGAAAGAGCTGTTAAAGTCAGTCCAAGAAGACCCCAAAAATACAAACGAAACATTTTTACTAACGCTTACAAAGCTCGTTAAGTGCATACATACTAAAAAAAATCATATAGAAATCAAAAGTCAAACATTTAAGAAAGTATTTCGATTGCAATTAAAAATGCATCAACAATTTTTTCGTTAGCCCAATAAAAACGTCTATCGCTTGATCGGAAAAAAGTGTCAACAATTTTCTTACGGGTGTTTTCCTGCTTCTAAAATTAAAATCTCGTCAAAGTCATAAGTGCTTTGAGAACCTCCTCAAAAACTGAATGAAAAAAAACTTTGACCTTTCATAAAATCGTTAACAAAGCCTTAAAAAAATGTTAACAAATATCTTAAAAAACATTTTTCGAATGCTTATTATTGTTAAAGAGTTGCAAACCTTTTTCCAATACAAAACTGCACTGAAAACTCCATTTAAAACCAGTACAAACCGAACTTATATATGCACATAAGGTGAGAATACGAATGGTTTAAAAAACACGCCAAAAATATACATTTAATAAAAAAATCAAAATAGACACCCCTAAGAATCTGGTCAAAAGTTAAAATAAGTTTTATGCGAATTCTAAGACCCAATTTTGTCAGAAATTCAAAACAAAGTATAATATGATGAGCTGCATCAAACATTTTGTAAAAGTGCGTTTCAAACATAAAAAAAAAAAAAAATAATTGGCGCAACAGGTCCGTATGGACCCAAGCCTAGCTTCTCACAACCATTCGTCTTGTGTGAGTTTTTATTTTTGGGACGAATGGAAGGGATATACAATTTTATGCCGAGTCCAAACGGCCAATTGAGAAGCTCTTTCATGACAGTTATACTGTCGGATGTTTGTCAGACGTTCGCGAGAGGTGGCGCAGTGAAAAAAACCTTAAGTTGGAATTTGGGTTTTTCTCGGGATTCGAACCTGGGACCCCTCGCTTAGTAGTCCAACACACTAACCACTAAGCCACTGCGCATACTTAGGCTTAAATATTCATTAAAAACCAGTCAAATATTGCGGCCCAAAATGCATCGAATAATAATCAATAAATAATCGAAAAATATATCCCAACACTTTTCGAAAAACATTCTAAAACAGCCCAAATATGGGTATACAGTATCTGTCTGCATAAGTGGTTCGAAATTTGACAAAGACACTTTTACAATTAAAGGCCTAAATACCTAAAAAAAACGAGCCAAAAATCGCGTCCTAAGGTACATTAAAAACAAATTCAAAGATGAATTCAATATTAGTTTATAAACGCGGTCAATAACTCGTTAAAAACTGCACAGAAAGGGGTTGAAAATACAATAAAAGGCGCAAACGCTCGTTCAAAAACAAACGTCAAAAACGTAAGTCTTTGGTTTGTCAAATAAAAAGAGATAGTTTTTGTTGCATAATGGGAAAAATGAATAAATAAATTTGCCCCAAAAATGGACGTTGTATTTTTCTTCTCAAATGCTCATCAAAAGTTTTTTTGAAACCGTGTTCAAAAATAAGACAAGATACGAAAAATGCTTCAAAAACCCAAAAAATGGGCGATTTTTCATGAAAACCTCATCAAAATAACTTTTCAAGTCGTGCTCAAAAATAAAACAAATGATGTTTTAAAAAAACGTCGAAAAACAAAACCAGTTGCTTATTCAAAAGTTTAAAAACCTAATAAAATTAATTGTTTATCGTCCTTAAAAATGTCAGCAAAATAAAGTTCACGGTATAAGTTTTGTTTATACCAATACTGATAGTTTCTAAATGTGAATCTTAGGAACCAACATGAAGCTGACAAAATTTGGAACCGTCTTGAAAAAGCAAACTGTTTTCTAAGTTTTCCTAAAAACTTAAAAGTTCTTCTGCGAAAAATATCAAACGATTATCAAAACCACGTTCTGATGACCTTCAATCATGCTTCAAAACAATTTGTTTTTAGCGCCTTTAAAGACGTATCAAAAAATTAATTCGTCGCTTGACAAAAACTGAAAATTGCCAGCACTAAATGAAAAGGACTCTTGAACAAAATTCGGCTCATAGACATGGCATACAAAACCTTATGAAAATCTTAACTAACGAATTTTGAAACTATTCCCGCCTCTTGAGCTTGTCACAAGAGTCGCCTTAAAACTAAAACTGTTAAAGGTAGGCCCATATGCTGTTTGTTTTGATTCTTTCTACGAAATCGGTGCAGCGTTAACCACCACTAAACTTGATTTTAATTGGACATTACTAAACACGGGTATGTAACAAAAAAAAAACTCGGTTAACCACTACAATGTATCCAAGATATGTTCGAGCGCAGAAAAAGTATCCGAGTACCAGTATCTCGTAGTGCATATTTGCAATAGCTTATTTTTTCCCCTGCAGTTTTTCCTTCAATGTTGTTGAGGTCGGTGAGGAATCTCTGCTGCATTTGGATACTGCATTCATTGTCCGTACGAGTATAATGCACGTCCTGCCAGCAAAAGAAGATGTACAGCAGTTAACCTGTTTTCTTGGCCCGCTAATGTGTAATACAACTAATGGATGGAAATTGCACGTTGGACGTTATAAAATTATTGTTGGAAGGAGTTGACTTATTGTGGAACTGTTGGGAGTTAAATAATTTATTGGTTTTCGCAACAAAATATGCGAATAAAATTATTATTGACGATGTTAACATAGATATCTAACTAATAAATTTAAATAAACTTTATAATTACCCTACAAATATAATTACTATTTTATTAATTAATTATTTAATATTTCACTTATTGCAACCATCCAATTTTAAAAATTGCTAATAATGCTTTAGTAGGTTTTACCTTCTTCAAGGTAAGAGATTTTCTGGAATGTGGACACAGACTCATAGAAGTCAATATATTGTCAGTATTAAAGGTATTTCGACCTTCAGTTCATGTTTAGACGAAACTTTTGTATGAAGCTTTGATTGATAAATGGGATAGAGTTGTCGGCAATGGTTTTAAGAAATATCTTGAAGGTTCTTCGTACAATTAAGAACCAAGTTCTTTTACTAGTTCATAAGATACGGGAGAATAATAAAATGGCAACAATATTAATACATAAATTATAAATAATGACATTTAGGAAAAACTGAATACAATAAGAATTTAAACATAGATTTCGAATTTTTGAAAAGTCTAACAACTATAGGTATTTTAAAATTTTTAAATTTTACAATAAAAAATTAAATATAGAAATAGGTCCCAACAAAATCAGAGAGAAGTAATATAGCAAAATAAAGAGCGCGACTGGGTCGAACATTACTTTCTTGTTCATCAAAAGTTTTGGTGGAAATGAACTGGGAGTTGCTGCTTGTGTTGGAATTTCTTTAAAAAAAAAGGAAGAAGTTGGCAATATTTGCTAAAAAGAAGTTATGCGTAGCTGTTATTGGATTTTCATTGGAAGTGAGCATGCCTGGTATCTGGAACAACTCGAATTGAGGTTGTGAACGAATTCAAGTACTTAGGATTCTTACTTAAATACAATCTCAATTTAAAACCTCATATCAAAGAAAGAACTCTTGCAGCTAAAACCACAATCAACACCTTGTGATCTAAGTTTTTTTTTTTCAAAATAAATGCGTGGATCCGGCTTACAAATTTAGAGTTTTAAATGCCACAATTAATAGTTGTTTTTGTTATGGCAATGACATTTACTGCTATCAGCAGAGTAGTGAAATTGAAAGCATACAAAGGTATTTCTTTAGAGGATTTTTAGGCTTGCCCAAACTACACCCAGCTACGCGATTCATATAGAACCAGGCCTACCCTTTATTTTTACGAAAAATCTAAAAGCAAGCGCAGACTACATTAGCAAAGTTGTGCTTATATCTAGGAATAACTTACAAAAGAAAGTACTATAGCTATAAGACGTAACTACTCTCCAATCAAAGACTGGCACGAGTTAGCCGACGCCAACCAGACTTCTATTGAGATAAATGAAAGCAACGCCTGTGAGTGGAGGAATATTCTCTACGATTGCACCTCTGTTGTAGATAACAATCTGCTAAGGCTTTGCCTGGACAGAGCAAAGGAGTCATCAAGTTGGTCAGTGTATAGGAAGCTGAATCTTTCTCTCGGACCCAAGAACTTTTTAAATAATAAACTAACAGTTTAGGAGATGAGTTTGATCTTTAAAGTTGGAACAGAAATGCTTGAATTGAATTACCGACCCCATAGAAGTGATTGAAACCCCAGGGGTACACCATGTTACCTTGACCAGAACGAGAATGTTCTTAATTTCCTTGCGATATGCCCCATCAATTTGAAAATATGAGTTTTACTCTAAGTACGCATTTTGGTCAAAATCAGGTTTTAAGGTAATGTAAACCGAATTTTTAAGGAAATGCACTGGTTCAAAAATCCATTGCACGAATTGTTAAAGAAATGCATTTGTTTTCAAAAATCCATTGCATGAAAAAAACCGAGTTTATTATACTATTCGTTATTCGATTTTTTAGCGAAAAACTGAGTATGCAGTCATGTTATCCTCACCTGATTAAGCTCAAATATCAATTTTGGTTGAAATCGTTGCAGCCGTTTTCGAAAAAATCAAACTGGTATAAACATTTTATATGTGAAGTACCATTAATATTGAGGTTACCATGGGAAAAACAAAGCTATAGGCCCACAAATCCGGGCAGCCGTTTAGGCTATAGGCTTCGGGAGCATACAGACAGACAGACGGACAGAATTGCGAGAGACATTTCTTGTCAGAATTACATCTCGAGTTCGAAATTTTGTACGAATACAGACAGACAGACAGACGGACAGAATTTCGAGACCCACTTTTTTTCAGAATTACATCTCGAGTTGGAAATATTGTACGAATACAATATCTTTTTCTTGCTACGTAATCGAGAAAGTAAAGAAAGTATTTTATTTTCAGAGGATACAATATAAATGAATTTATACCGTCCGGATAGGTAGGTTATTGTTTGTGGACTTTGATTTTTTTACGGGCACCTTGAAACTTCTCTTCCAATCTGTATGGATGCATGAGACATGACATAGGGCCTAATGGAGCAACATATGGTGTTATTCCATCGCAATGGTACAACTCATTCAGAAAATATATACAAATAAACAACAAATTTTCAATACTTTTGTTGCGTGTTTTCATTCACCGCGAGATTTCGTATGAAGTCTTAGTATAAGCTTTACTTTTAGTAGCGCAATTAAACGGGAAACGTTAAATACATTTCTTATCGAAAACTTTATGTCATCAGTTTTCGGCTGAAGAGGGCAAACAAACGAGTGTCACTTACCCGGGAATGACTGCACCTATATATCATGCAATTCCTGGCCACCGAGAGAAAGTGTTCTGCATTCGAACAACGTTCTGAACCTACTCAACTAATTCGACTATCTACCACTAAACTGCAACTTGTACCAACTTCCAACTCATAGAACTCGCCCACCCAGCACCCAATTCGGCGTGTGAAAAATCACCTTCCTGGATGTGAATTTATCGACCCCATTAGCCTGAGAACAGCACGCCTGACTTTGCAGCACAATAATTGATTTCTGTACACATTCCCAACACCACCCTAGCCGCAGATGTGAATGACTCAATATACCACTTATCACCTTTACACGGCACTCTTAGCACAACAATATCATTCATTTACACGCCGAGAACCAGAATATGCCACCCCAACCACAGAGCCATGCCGCGCCGGCCGTATGCATTTAACTGTTTAGCATGTTCTCCGATTACAAGCAATATACAATGTGTCGTTGTTTAGCCAGAACCGCAGTAAGTGGCTAATAAAACGCTTGACTGATCAATTGTCAGATTAATTACTCCGACCCAAGCTAAGCGACGCAACGACAAAATCCTAGCTGGCCTACCCAAAATGTCCGGTAGCGCTGCGAATTAGCATTTGTATCTGCGTCGTTTACACATCCTCTCCAAACACACAATCGGCTCAGATGAATATCACTTCAAGTCTTTTGTTTTACGCCTCAACGAGTTGCGACCTAGGTACGTACGCTGGCTTGCAACAAGCGTATTACTATGCATCCATCAGAAATTAAAATTATAGAAAGAGGGAGAGAGAGAGGGACGCCAGCGCCATGCAGCAGGAAGTGGAAACGTTACAATGGTCAAGAGTTCGACGACGGGTTGGGCTGGCTAGTCTGGGAAAAAAAAAAAAAACAAAACCAACAACGCCACTAACTAGCTAACAAGAGCAACGCAACGCGCTCCTAATTAACATACCGCTTTGGTGCACGCCCAACTGAGATAAGTGGACTGTAAAGCAGCGGTAATGTTATTCATATCTTTTCGATGATGGAGATTTCGCATTAAGCCATCTGAGACTGAGACAAAGGAACACGGGTCTTGGGACCGGGACAGGGATACCCACGGTAGCAATATGTTTATTAATGGAGTTATTTGGAAACAGGTAAACGGATCCCATTCCCGAGGGGGTTATGTCATTGATTCATCGACAGAGACTCGCATGTGACAAAAACGACAAACCCCTCCTAGGCACACACAACAATCCCACACGACACGCCAACTTGTATGAGCTTGCTACATGATTAAGTGCACGTAGTCGTACAAGCCAGATAGCTCTATACCCTCCACCTCTACAATTGTTGTACCGCTGGGATATGAAAATTCCGATAAAGGCCACCTGAGTCAATGGGTGAGCGATTCCATTTGCACACAATCTCAATTATGATTTATTAATAAATTCGTTGTCCGTTTGATACGGTTTCGCGTATGGATTTTTGCATTCTGCAATGGATCGGCTGCAGCCTTAGCGGAGTAGTGTACCGGAAAATGCTTCAAAGGAAATGAGCTCAAATATTAAAAAAAAAAAAAAACCGGCTGCCGCTGTTGCGATAGGTTGGGTCTTGATGATTTATTTCTACTAATATTTTAAACGAATGTGCAGCAGGGTTGTGGATATTTTTCACCCTCCCCCCTTCCCACTAATTAGTCCAATCGTATAAATTTGCATAAATTTTATTTAATTAATTGCGCAAGTCTCTCTGTTGTTGGTGGCGGCAGCGGTGTTGGGCAATTTTGATTTCTTTCCCTGATAGCTGGACGAGTGACTTTGGGCAATGGGAACGGAACAATGCATTTGATTTCTAGATTGTAATAGAATTGAATATGAATATTATTAGGCCTGTCAGCAGAGACGTCAGTCCGATTATGCGACTTTCATTGTGGTTGCGTTTGTTTGTTGTTTCGGTCATGAATCTATAACTGTGTCGGATTGGAGGTATTTCCAGGCTTTGCTTTGACACAGGTTTGTTTTATAGTACGTATAGTGTAATGGAGAGTTTGGTGAGCATTGATTGACAACCAAGTTCCAGTGCTGTAACCTTAGGAACAAATACTTTTGTACTTTTTTACTTTAGGTTTGGGTTGTTTGAGGTCTTAAAAATGTTCAGCGGGAGCTGCGAAAATGTTGCTATAATTATTTCACGTGCTATCTCTTTCACGTACATACATAAGTCTCTCAATCCTATGAATTATTAACCATCACAGACTGCTGACAAAGAGAAAACACGTGATTGAATGAGCACCTTACTGGTTGGTAACCAATGTTGCCGCAGTTTTTTGTTTAATGTATAACAAATGGAAAAAAAATGTAACAAACTGCAAAAAAAACATTGTCAACGGCGACGCGGCGAGACAGAAAAATGTTGTTGTATATTCTCGTTCCCTCCCATTCCCATTCCCACTCGCAGTTTGACGTTTTGGAAAACTTGTGCTCAAAATTGTTACACTTGTATCATTGTGGCAACGCTGTAGATAACTGGCCTTGCCCATACGAACTTAATTTGCTGAATTTGTAAGCGCGAGTTTAGGGCACGTACAAGAAGACTTTTAAGGCCCATTCATATGAAGCCAATCGACGAACATTTGCAAGTTTTGACAATCAATACAAATGATACGTTCCATTTGCTAGCAGAAAGAATTCCCAATGTACAAACAAATTGGAATGTCATTTCGATTGTGAGGTTAAGCTGAAATTGTTGTTTTGTGGAACGCGTTATAATGTTGTGGATTGTGAAGAAAATGTGATAATTCGCGGCAGTGGTGAATCTCTAATCTGCTATATTTCTGTTCCCAATAAAAAGTTTGGAATTCGAAAATTCGTTATTTAAACTCTTAATAAACTTGTTTTCTTTATAAACAATTTGATGCATCAATTAAGTAGGTATTCTTACTTTTGGAAAAGGAGAGTAGTAAAGTAGTTTTCCTCTGGCGGTGGCGATGATTTTGGTTTTGTCGGCGTAATGACTTTTGGTTCTACCTCTTAGCTGTCAAAAAGCGCAAAATGCCAGTGTACCTACACCCTTTTGGCGCGTGTTTGTCGTTCAGGTTACAAGTGTGAATTTTGTACAAGGTGTGTCCGTTTTGTAAACCCGAATCATCGCCCTGAACTACCATCAAACAATTTCATAACAATACAATTACGTGGTTTCCGATGGGCTTCTTCAGATTTGCTCTCAGATTTCAGATTTCGTGTGTCTAATCGAACATAAAAATGTTTCTTGCTCTTTTCTTTGTTGATATTCGTGCTGTTGGAATATGTGTAGCCCACGACACTTTTTTAAGAGCTTTGCATTCACTGGTTAAACTTTATATTAAAATATTCTAAATTTGCACCCAGATTTCCGAAAATGTGTACATAAAAAATTAACAAAAGTAGATCCACGCGATGCAATGCATTTCCTTGCAGGTGAAAAATTTCACGAATACGTAAACAAACTCCAATAGTTGTCAAACTCAAACGTACTTGTATTGGTAAATCTGAAGCAAATCTGAGAAAAATCCAGATTCACAAAAGCGCTCTGAAATTTCAAAACGATTGATTTTTTTTTGTACCAAACGAACATAAAAATTGTTCTGAGAGGAGAAAAGTGCGCCCAATCGAATACCACATTAAATTGATTTGCACAGAGTCCATGCTAATCTTTTTTGTACCGTTCAAATTATAGTATATGTTCTGCCGAAAGCTAGTGCGGTTAATTTGATTTGTATTAATATTTTAAATCAATTTAACTTATTAATAAATATTAATACTAATAATAAACTGATTTGTTTGCAAGTCGCCTATTCTCAGTTCGCGCCCATGTGAATAGTCCTTAAGGTTGTTTTTGCACGCGTTTAATCAACACGATAGTTCATTCTTTACTTGAACAGACCTTAATGCCTGTCAGAAATGACTGTCATCAGCGTGAGCATTAAAAGGAACTTGAAGAGAATTACAGTTTAGTACGCTGCTCGAGCTAAATTTTCGCTGCCATACATTCCATTTAAGTGAGTGGTGCGCTAAATAATTAAACTTGTTTAGAATGTACTTCATGAGTCTGTCAAAATTTAGCGTGTCCAATTTAATGGGTCGGAACATTTTCTCTAGCTAAATTGTGACAGATCGTTGTGTATTTTTTGTTTTGTTGAGAAAAAGTAGGCAAGGATGAGTACATAGAATCAGAAATAGTTGAAATAAGAGAGAATAAACATTTTTAAAGGAATTTTTTTCAAAGAACAGCTGTTTTCTGTGACACTTACCAACGGCGTACTCTATGTCAAAATATAGCTAGGGTTCTAGCTAATGTTTGGAGACAAAATTTGGGGAGCAGATTAAATTTAGCTTAGCTCGAGCAGCGTACTAAGTTTTAAACGTAAAATTAACTGCCAAAATGTTATTAAGAATTCCCACTGACAACTGGCACGAAACGTCAAAAACTCTTTTGTTATTTAACAGACCCGCAGCTAGTAATTTATGAAAACAAAATGGCTGGCAATTTGCTTTGTTGCATAGATTCCAAAAAAAAAACGGTAATTGATAACAAAATGGCGGATTCCAATTAGAATTTGGTGTACCAAGGGATATAGTATTGCGAGTTGGGGGATCAGGGAACTCAATTCGGGACTTATGTCCCACTTTAGTGGGAGAAATCCATTCGGGACTTATGTCCTTGCGCCGGGGGATCTCAATAGGTATACCTTGGTTCTGATCAGAAGTCATGTGACCTTAGGACCTACTGGGGATGAATTCTTGCGATAGAATCAATGGAGACGTCAATACTTCGGCAAATATGTTATTTTTAGGGAGCAAGTTGGATCTTATTCGGAGATTGGCAAACTGAAGAGAATGCCACAAGTTCCCATTAACAATTGATAGTCTCTAATGTTTGGTAAACAAATTGTGTCAGTCGTCACACCCTATGCAACCCCAAACTGATTGCACTATTGTTTTTCAGTTAGATAAACCAGCGCTATCCTGCAATCTTACGCACCTCTGAAAATCGCTACACTCTCCACTGGCTAAGTCGGCTTACTCCGGTACCTAATACAAACATGAGCCACGCTTTTTTGTAGGGCCATCTCGAAGGGAGTCACTTGGTAGGGCCATCTCAAAGGAAGTCCCTTGGTAGGACATTCTTCGAACGTAGCAAAAGTGATCAAAAAGTTTAAAAGTCTAGTCTAGTGTGTTAGTAAAAACATAAGGTACAATTTGTATCACAAATATCCTTTAAAAAATCCTTCGAAACTATTTAATTCCCTTTATCTATATAAAAAAAAAACCTGAATGGCAATATTGTATGTCCGTAAAAGTCTTACGAACTATTGCACCGATTTACAAATTTCTCATTAAAATGTATAAAATAAATGTGTGCAGGTTTAAGTCTACATTTGTTTAAAAAAATAATGCATCTTTCATTTAACAAAATTATGTTTTCGCGCATTCAAACGCCTACCAAACCAGGCGGCCGCTCTCCACTTGTGTATACAAATGAGACTGACTTCTAGATCCCACATCCCACATGAATATCCTTCGAGTTAAAAACAAAACCATCTCTCCACTCTCGCCGAATAAAATTTATCTATAATCGCTTCGCCACATTGTTGTTGTTGTTGTCAGTTGGCATAACCCTTATAATTAGGGAACACAAGTTATATCAGTAAATCTGATCTGAGCATCTGCCCGCAGCGCTCCAACAGATCCGCAGAAGATTTCTCTTTCAGACCAGACCTCCATAGCCATACCCACAGTGTAACGGCTTTTGAAAGACAAAAATAATTGACTTTTCTTGTTTTGTGGCCGAAAATCCACGAAACAGTGCTCACGTATGGAACATAGTAATTTAGCGACGCGAAACTACCTGCATCCGAACAAACCAAACAAATATTTGTATTCTCCGACTGCGGGTAGTTGTAATATTTATGTTGAATATTTGCACAATAATGGCTAATTTGATCACGAAAAGGTAATAACTTAGTTTGCGCGCCACAAGAAGAGATGCTGCACAGAAGAAGATTCCCCACATCTATATGCCCAGGAAGAGTGGCCAAAGTTAGCCGCACTCCACTAGGATGCGAGTTCATCGCTCGTCGTTCTACGTTCGTCGTTGGTCGTGTGGCCATCAATTTTCTTGTAAATTACCCGGCTCTGTGTCATTTCACGAAATCCCGCGCCGATGATGTGCTGCGGCTAAACGTTCCTGAACGAAACTTAATCATTTCTCAATATATCGGTACCTACCATGCGACTCAGTCAATTTCACTAATTAAATGCCGCGCGACTTTCGCATGTCCAGCTCAATGCGATTGGAATGCTAACCAAATTCAAGCTCCAAATGACCACTGAATGTGTCAATGGAACACATGTACCAATCGCACCTTCCAGTCGGCTTGAGTTTCCCCGAACGTCAACGCGACACGAATCAACCCAACAGCAATGTACCGATTCCAAATTCGTTCAATAAACAAGCACCGAGCAACAGCTTTTTAACACGAAGACTCCATAAAAAAACAAAAAAAAAAAACAACAACCAACTCAAGTGTTCCAGTGTGCGCAAGCGCGCGATTAAGGTACCTACACACCTACCTCTAGCTGTGACCAACGCAAGGAGCCCCTTTTGCGCGAATAATGTCATGAGTGGTGTTTGTGGAGCTCTCCCTAAAACGGAGAAAGATTTGATTGTTCAGACTTGCGGTAACAACTCCTCGAGTGACAGTAGTTTGTGCTTGTTCATTCTATTTGGTGATGCTGCTGATGATGATGATGAGAACCCAACCAGGAAAAGTGGTTAAGTCCTATTTGGATGCGCTGACAACGACAACGACATCGACACACAACCAGTGAGCCTGAGCAGTGAATAGATTAGAGATGAAGACGACAGCCTGATCATCTCATCCAAATCAAATATGTGGGGACTGTGCCTCAGCATTGCACAACGCCAGCGACGACCGACGACGGCAATGATTTCCATTCATCAGTGGAGAACATTTATTGGCGGTTGGCGGTTGGCGGAGATGCACGCGCAAAGAAATGGAAATGTCTGCAAATAAAATTATAGCACGGAATGTATCGCGTAATGAAATCGCAGATCTCTACTCTATAACTGAACTGGTTGGTGTTGCGGGGCATACTCCGCGCACTATATGCGACTGCGGGACGACATATTGAACATAAACTAGCGAATGGAATTCGTCCGCGTGCAACATTGGTGTACGATTTGTGTCGGCGCGGTACATAAATCCGCCAGCGAACACGCTCATGTTATGGTCGTATGGTTTTTCGGTTTTTCTATGATGGGTTCCGCTTACCGCTGCGCCCCGTGGAAGAGTACCTACCTATAGATTGGAATATATATATTTCAATAAATTTGCCTTGTGCATTATGGGGAAGAGCACCAGAAACTTCCGCGTTGATGAAATCTGCGAGAGGTAATGGTGGCTGTCGGTCGGCGGGCAATCGTTGTGGTCTATTTCTAGTTATTGCCACTGTTCATTCGTTTAACTGATAGCCTAAATCGAACGGCTGCATGTTTGAGGGGTTTGCTTCGACATTTGGTTGGTTTTTAATACGAGCTCGCAAAGCCCAGTTTTGGGGTCAACTCTTTTGTTTTTCGTACTGGGAGTATATTAGTGATGGAATAATTAGCATTAGCAAAATTAATTCACGATGAAAATTGTTTTAGCATTAGCAGTATGAAAAGCAGTTGCTAAATTTGATGAAATGCTAAGCTTTTTTTTCTGCATTTTGTTTGTGTTGGATGCACAGAGAGTGAGAAAGAGAAGAGGAAGATGCAAAATAAAACGACAACGTTCACTTCGAATTGTTGTGTGATATGCACGCAAAGCACAGAGTAAAAAAAAGGAGAAGAGAACTAAGCAGGCTTGTACAAAACGGAAATGTATTGAATGTTGCGTTGCGTATTGTGTATACACTCACACCTTATGTTTATTTTCATTTGAAGTTGTTTGACTGTTCCGGCCTGGGCTCATTTGCATTCCAATGTATTGAATGAATAACGAAAAAGCAAGCTTTTGTTCGCATTAGCAAATACACATTGACGACAGTGTGAAGTGAAATAGCATTATCTGCGAATAACTTTGCGATTCACGTAATGCTATAATTAGTCTGCTAATTGTTTGTAGGTGTAAAAAGGGATTTTTCTGGTTGTTTTGTGAATTTTGTTTGATTACTCTTCCATGATGTAGAGATTGCTCGTAATCGTAAGTTAAAATTTGTGTTTAATTCAAAGAAGCTTCTATAATTATTGTGTTTTCGTTTCCCTTTTCAAAAAAAAGTATTTATCATAAATAAAGCGCAATGGCTTCTCGGATGCGGTCTTCCACTGCAATTTGGAACTTCTTCTCTAAAGTGGATGGAACTGATAAGATGGCTAGTTGTAATCAATGTTCAAAGCAGCTATCTTACCGGACATCTATTACTAATTTGAAAACTCACCTCAAACTAAAACATATTGGACACTACAATAGCTTTGCAACAGAATTTGAACCATCCCGGGAAAATACGATTACGATGCAGAGAACTGCGTTACCCCAACTTTCGGCCTCAACTTCTTCACAAGCTATCACAGCTTCACAGACAGAAAAGACTCCTCACATTCAAAGCGAAAATGATGCAGTTCCAGCAAAAAAATAAAGAATGGGACAAAATGATATTCTAAGCTATGCCAGAAGGCCCTTACGTCCGGATGAGAAAAAACACATTGATGTCATGTTTTTAAAATTCATAGCTCGAACTTATCAACCCTTTTCCATCGTAGAAGAGGAAGATTTTATTGAATTTGTTGCAGCCTTAAATCCTAGCTACATTGTGCCCGGACGAAAAACTATATCTGAAAGATTGATTCCATTTCTTTATAATAGGTGTTTAGAAAACCAAAAACAGTTGATAAATGAAGAAGCAGTGTCTGTGTGTCTAACAACGGACTGTTGGACTTCAGCAGCTATGGACGCTTTTATAGGTATCACAGCACACTTCATAAATACGAACTATGAGTTTAAGACGGTGGTGTTAAAATGCTGCCAGATTCATGGTGCACACACGAGCAACAATTTGGCATCAATTTTAAAAAATACGGTCCGAGATTGGAATCTTCAAGATAAAATTAATTTCTGCGTTACAGATAATGCAGCAAATATCATCGGTGCCATTAATGAAATAGGTTGGGATCACTGTGGATGCATAGCTCATAAATTAAATCTTATTCTTCAAAGTGCTTTAAAGCTTTTTGAGACTACTTTAAAAAAAGTAAGAAGAATCGTGAACCATTTTCGTTCCAGCTATAAAGCAAAAGAAAAACTTCAAGAGTTCCAAGTTAAAGTTATGGAGAAATCTAGTCCCTTAGTCCTTATAAACTCAGTAGTAACACGATGGAATTCCACCTTTTATATGTTACAACGTTTTATTGAATTGCAGGATGCGGTACGGGCTACCATACCAAATTTAGGTACTGATTTACCAGTCATCACAGTTGAAGAATGGCAATCTCTTAAGCAGCTCTGCCAAATTTTAAAACCTTTTGAACAAGCGACAAGAGAACTGAGCGCCGAAAAGTACGTAAGTGCATCCAAAGCGATTCCACTCATAAACGGTTTATTCGATGTGCTAGAAGAACTGAAGAAAAAAACTAATTATTTACAAACCATAACTAATTTAACAGACCACCTTAAAACAGAAATGTCACACCGTTTTGAGGGAGTAGAAACCAATCCCAATTTGGCGCTTTGCACAATTTTAGACCCACGGTACAAATTGACTATGTTCATTAAAGAAGAGTCTGCAGAAGCCATACGAAATAAATTAATTAATAAAGTGAAAGACATGATAGCCGCGGATCAAAAAAGTAAGGAAAACTCTGAAAACACCAGTGGCATTTCACAGAGTCTGAGTAATATCGCATTGGATGAGATAGAAATAGATCTATGGAGACGAAGAAATATGTTGATTGAGAAAAGAAAAGCTAGTCCAGGTCCAAACACAACTATATTTTCAAAGCAAGAGGTAGAATCATACTTACATGATGATTTCGCTGACAACTTATGTGATCCGTGTAATTGGTGGCGAACCAATGGATATAAATATCCTCATCTATCAAAGATATTTATTGAAAACTGTAATATGATCGCAACATCTGTTCCAAGTGAGAGACTATTTTCAAAAGCCGGCTATACAATTACAGATAGAAGAACCCGACTTTCTGCTAGCAAAGCCGAGCAATTGGTGTTTTTAAATGCTAACTTAAAAAATACCGATTACAAGAAGCTTATACCGTAATCCATATGTAATTATGTACATTAATAAACATTTTGATACTATGACTTCAAATAATTTATGTGAATACACAGTTTTTGAAAGCTAAGTTAAATTTAAGTAGGAAAATAAAAATCTATCTTCACTTAGACTTTTTTTTGATGATATTTCATATTAATTTAGCATTAGCATTTCACATGCTAAGTATGAAAAAATCGCATGCTAATTAAATTAAAAGAAAATGGCATTAATTTCCATCACTAGAGTATATGGCCGCGATGGATCGATTTCGGTGTTTTTACAAAAAAATAAGTGTGTAGAGGAGGACTGTTTTGTGTGAACACCTGAAGTGTTTCACAAGAACCTGATTGGTCCATATCTATCAGGTGGCTTCAGGCCAGGTAGGCAGATCATCTCTCAAATATTCATACTGCGGTAGATCTTTGAAAAACCCCGGGAACTTTAAATTGATACGCAGCACCTATTCATTGATTTTAAGGCATTTGCGGTAGCCCTTTGAAAAAACCCCGGGAACCTTAAATTGATACCGACCACCTTTTCATCGATTTCAAGGCCGCATTTATAGGGACGAGTTATACAGGGCAATATCTAGTTTAAGCATCCCCGCCTAATTCGTCCGTTTGTGCAGGATGACGATGGAGAATGTACGCTGCTCGATCAAGGTCGGTAAAGAACTTGGAGAGTTCGACCTTCGATGTCAAAAAAAAGAACGTTTTAGACAAGGCTATGCGCTGTCATATGACTTCTTCAATAGATCCAAATGCAAACGCCAACACCAGGCAAATGACAGATGGAAGACCACTTCTAATGAAGTGGCAAGCAGAAATGAACACAAATCCACTCTCGGGTGTCGGTTGTCACTGGGTAAAGCGTTGCCAATTTGAAAAAAAACAAAACATATAAACCAGTAAAATAAACGCACATGTTATCAACTAACCTACAAACCTGTGTCCGTCTTTCAAAACGTTGCCAATGAAGGCACCAACTTCATAGGATTCGGTGTAAAAATCTACACAAAGAATTCGACCCTAAAAAACCGCTGGTCATTTGATTATTCAAAACCACTAACTCTTGACTCAAAATTAAAAAAAGGAACATATCATAGAAATTTTATTTTGTCAGTTCCGCTTTGTGGCGCTGAGTGTTGGAAACATGATCTACTACTGTGCTCCTTTGAAAGGAAATTTTCTCGTTGAATGGAAAAGAAAGTAAAACCGCGAATACCATATGCTTAACCAAGATGTGGATGTCCCAAAAGGCATAAGAGGTCGACTACATATGCCCGGACATATTGAGTGAATAGGCATTAATGCTGCAGCCTCCAGTTAATCGATTTATAGACCTCCCTCAGGTTTGAAATAATATGGATAGATGAACCTTCGAAGCACAAGCTGTCGTGGTTGTCAGAGTGTTGGAAATTTGAAAAATTCAAAGCAAAGTGCTTGGAGAGGATGCAAGGCTGCATTATTTCCGCAGGGAGTCTTCACGGGACGAGAGTGCTGTGTTAAAAGTGGTAAAATATTCATGCAATATTCCCAATCTTAAGCTTAATGTTTTCCATGAAATAAAGTTAATAATAATAATGAAAATGTTCCATGGAGTCTTCACGGGAAGAGAGTGCTGTGTTAAAAGTGGTAAAATATTCATGCAACATTTCCATCCCAAAGCTCAAAGTTTTTCATGAAATAATGTTAATGATAATATTGAAAATGTTCTTGTTTCCATCTTAAGACATAATGTAAAGGGTGTCCCATAATTCACGCAAAATGTAATTGTGACAGAAAATTTGATACAAATGCAGATTTTTAATGAGAAAGCTTAAATTCTTTACTGATTCATAGAGAATACAGACTGGGGCTGTGTATGGAATAGCACATCGGACAAATGGCCGCCCCGGCTTTGCTGGCAAGTACTCTTTTATTGAAATTTTCTATAACCGTTTCGGATGAAAGTGGCTGAATTTCAATAATGCCAATTTCCTCTTTCAAAGCGTTGGTTGTCGTGGGCATGTTTGCATAGACCTCTGACTTCAAAAAAAACCCAAAGAAAAAAGTCCGATGGCGTTAAATCGCAAGATCTGGATGGCCAATTCTGATCGTAAAAACGGCTGATTACACGATTAGGAAATGACTCATGCATTGATTGAAATATTTCTCTGGCTTTATGGCATGCGGCACCGTCTTGTCGAAACGACATGTTGGTCACATCCATATCTTTCAATTTAGGCACTAAAAACTGGGTTATCATGTCACGATAACGAAAACCATCAATTGTTACTCCCTGATCAGCAAAATTTTGGAAAAAGAATGGTCCGAAAATGCCTCCAGACCAAAATCCGAACCAAGCAGTCACGCGTTGTGGATGCATTTGTTTGTCAACAATTACTCGTGCATTTTCCGGACCCCACAATTTTGACGATTTTGACGATTAACGAAGCCATCAAGATGAAAAGGGGGTTCATCGCTGAAGATGAAATTTCGGCCTGACAAATCTTCATTATCCTTACTATAATAAAACGATAACTTTTTTTCCGGCCGTAAGGTGTTTGCCCAGAATAGATTAAAAAAGTACTTGACAAAATTGATTCCGGTTTTCACAGATGCATTTGAAATTGTCAAGATTAAAAGGTAGGGTATGTTTTATCAATGTCCGCTGTCTGGAAGCGGAGACCTAAGCTGATATCTAATAAAAGTTGTAATTCTCGAATGCTTTCTAGCTCCTAGCTTTGGATTGACTCATCCAAATGAAATAGGATTTCTTTTAAAATAAAGTTCAATTACGTACAAAGATTTTAAGATATAAATCATCTATGTACGTTATCCAGAAGTTGAACAATAAGCAATAAACTATAAATTTTATACGATTCAAAAAAGTAAAATGTTCGAATGAAGCTAGATTGTTGGTTTTTCCCAGCGTTGAGTGAAGGAAATTTTGTGTGTGTGTGTAACAAAATCTCTTTCTCTCTCTGTGCTGTCGCTGTGTGCTTTTTCTTTAATTCGTTTAGCATCTTTTGTGCTTTTTGTTGTTTTTTGTTTTTGTTGTCCTTTTTAAATTCAACTGGTGAATATATGAGTATATGATATGACATATGAGTAGTCGAGTAGAGCGAATGTGGCGCATGAGAGATTGAGATGGAGTCACACTCAATTGTGATTTTCGAAGCGGGTCAGCTATTTTATAAAATATTTCTCAACAATGAAAATGGGTTCTTCTGTCACATAGCGCTCTATTTTACCAATCCCGAACTGTCAGCTGCCCCATTGTTATCTTCCTTTCCGTTGGCATCATTGTACTATTAAATGGCGCAAAATTCAAATTTTGCGTGAATTATGGGACACCTCTTCTTATTATGAAGAAAGCTTAACTTTAACTGTCAACCTGACAACGAACAACATGTCAAATTGAATAAACCTAACCTTCTTCTTGTTGACCTTTCTAACGTTATTGGATGAACTGAATTTCTTGTCATCGTTATTATTCTTGGGGATCCCACAGTATTTAAAACATAGAGTTGTGTCAGATTGACACATTACTTTACGGTCCTCCAAGAAGAAATGTGTGGGCTAAGTACAATAAATTCTCACTCAATATCCATCGGATGATATAATTCTGTGGTCACAAGGAAACACCGCTAAAGTCTGTTTTACTCATTGTTCAGGAGAGCAGTTTAAAGTTTTTTTTACTCTATCGACTCTAGTGACTTAGGCTGTTGTTTTCTTTTTTAAATTGTGGCCACTTTTTTTAAGATATAAAGCTGAAAAAAATTTACAAAATAGATTTGAGTACGCTGAATCTAATGGCATCAAAATCTGAATTTCGTTCGTACGGTTTGTGGCCACAGAATATTTAGACAGAAAAATGCGGAAGACCAATCGAATCCTGGGCCGAAACTGTCTAATGATCATTGCGTTGCCTACTGATCATTCGCCCTTACAAACGTCAATATATGTGGCGATCATTGTCTGCCACCGATCAGCAGTCCAACCAGTGTCCAACACGAACTCCAATAGAGAATACCCTCTGTTCAACTTTCTCTCCAAATACCCTTCAAAGCCAATCCTCGTCTTGTACCATCGGCCTCAATAAAATGACGATCTGACGGTCCATTCCATTTCCAATCGATTTAGACGCGCAGTTAAAATCGGTGTTCGACTTATTTTTACGACGTGTAGGAGTACACACAGTTCTCGCATCCGAACATGCATACTAAAAAAACCGCACTGCTTACCGACCACCGACCCACCGACCCACCGAGTTACTCGAGTGCACGCCGCTGCGGGCCTCTTCCTAAACACTTCTTCCAACGTCTGATTTCCCCACACCAGGCGCGTTTTTCCCATATATCCCTCCGCTGCAGTTCGGGCTCATAAAATGTCGAAGACTCATAATAACTGCTCCTGATTACAAAACCCAAAAGATTATGACCACAAACGTGTGTGTGTGCAGCGCGGACGTACAAGTCGAGTACTATACATAAAAATGGTGCAATGTGGACTCTCTGGCACTGTCATTAAAAACGATGTTTTATGTGCGCTACTCATAGAGTGGCTTCACTTAAGCTCGACTCATTTAGCGTCGTTCCCATCAATGTCCGATTTGGAGTGGAATTTCTGGGGTGCACCTCTTGTTAAGAGCGCGCGAGCTATTGCCAAACTGATGTGATGCGGCGCGCGTGATGCACCAACAAGAATTCCCAACTTCGTCTCGTTCGTGTTTGGTTTTTGTTTTTTTTTTTTTGTTCCGTTTTCTATGTTTGTGTCTAATTTGTGTGATTTTCAGTCTCATCCAGAGCAGAGGGTTAGAGGGTTAAGCAAAGTGCAACAACGATGCAGAAGCAGGAGCACAAGCATCTTGTGATAATCGTGCGATGGCAATCAAATGCGCGCGCACCATGTTCATCTACTGCGAGTATAAGAAGTATCTATCTGAAGTATCTTCTCTGCAAGAGATGTTATATATTTTTTTTCTTCACTGTGTGTTATAATTACGCAAGCGTCAGGAGGATTCCTCAAAATATACAAAAAGAGTTGCGGCCACAGAAAAAAAAACAGAAGAAGTAAAAAAATAGGTTTTCATGAAATATGCAGGAGGAGAAACCACCAGAGCACGTCCATGAAAATGAAGTATCTTGTTCGAGAAGCCGAGCACTTCTATCTATTGGCACGCACGAAAAATTGATATTATGATCGAAGATAGAAGTTGGATGGAGCTGCTACTCTCCATGATGATCTTGTCGGTCCAGCAGATGATGGAGACACGACACGATGCGATATGGTGGTGCATCCATTTCGGCAGATCTAGATGTAGATCTGCGCAGCGCACAATGTTGCGAATTGCGATATATTTAAGATGCATTTCGAATGTTCGACAGTGCTCGTCTATGATGTGTGGTAACAAATGTGGGAACTCGGCTTCTCATTCATGCAGACATGATGTCATTTGTATCGAATGGCTGATTGGACTTTTTAATGAGTACTGGTTTTTTTGTTTTTTTGTCGTTCGATGTTTTGTCTCACTATTAAAAGCAGGCACATATTTCGCGGATCGAGTCTAATGGAATTCTTGCGCAAAACGTATTTGAATCGATAAATCGACTGGCATACGGATGGGGGTACACTTTGTGGTAATTAAGTGATTACAAGTAGGCTGGAGGCGGTACGAAGCGCAATTTGAGCTATAATTTCATTTATTGCCGATGATGTAGCGAGGTGCTATCTGGTGGCATGACAGGTAGTAAAATCGTCATCGGAATAGTTAAAAAATCTAATTTGAAATTGGGAAAGGTTGTGCGAAAAGAGTGATGGTGGAGGACAGCATGCGGCTATCAAAAGTTGCAGGTGGGAATGGGATCGTTTCGCTGCTAAGAAAACCTTTCGCCTTTGATGCTGAAATGGAAAGGCTCGGTAGTGCGAGACGGAGGAGCATATATTCGTAATCTTAATAAAAGCAGTATTTAAATTTATTTAAATTCGTCGTTTTAGTTGCTGAAACCATTTTTCTTTGGTGGATTTCAGAGTATAGTTTCGTTGATAAAAATTCGTAAAAACTAAAACGAATCAGTAATACTGCCTATGCCTAATGAGGACGTCGCTGGAGGTCTAACTTAAGCCTGGCTCTAAGTTTCGCTTTACTTAACTCCGAATTGGTGACCTCCGGGTGCCTCCTACCTTAACTGGAGGTAGCCCTTTGCAGGCTCCTTGCTGGCGGTATAGAAAAATGGCTGAGGAGTTCAGTTCTACCATTTTGACAATCTGTTCTATTCTTACTACGAAAGTAAAGGAGCAAACCTTGTGTTCTAGAAAGAGAAGATAGGGCAACACAATTTTGAGTTCGCCAGAATAAAATGAAGTTTGCTGGGATGCAAATTATTGCGTGTTGATTAAGGTACCTACCTAAACTATAGCTTAGGCTGAGCAGTGGTTTGATTACAAAATAGGAGACAATGAAAAAAGTAAGGCACTTATTTCGGGAAAACTTGTTATCAATAGAACTTTTTTATTATGCTCACATGATCTGTATAGGTCATTGATTTCCATGGTATACAACAAAAGTTGGATCTTGTACTGTTGTTGTAAACCGTGAAAATCAATGATCATGCGAGCATAATAAAAAAGGCCTAACATAAATGTAGAAACAAAAATTTGTAAAAATAGTAAATCTTGTACTTTTTGTCACTTGAGTGTGATGCATAGTTTTACAAAAACGTGTCGAATGTAAATTACTAAACTCCTGAGAAATGCATTGAGGGCGATTTAGCTTTTTCCACATTCGCAGTCGTCATGATTTTACGACTGTGTGGAAAATACTTGCCCTCTGGATGATGATTTTTCTCTTCGAGTACAGCCAAACATTAAACATTAAATAAATAATACCAACAAAGAGCAAAAAAAAAGAACATCTATCATCAAATCCACTTCTCAACACCATAGACAATAAAAGCACAGAAAAAAAAATCTAGTTCATTGCTTCTCCGTTTGCAGATACATCACTTGAACTTTAATTATCCAATTAACCAGATCGCACCCATCAGCACTCAACTCTCGACAGAGTGATCTGAATAAATCATCCCACAATGAAGTATGTAGTGTTACCTAAACACACAACCGTACAAGTTTCTCTTTTCTAATCAATTTTATTTTTTCGTGCGCGCAAATTCGTTTAGAAAAAAATAAACAGAAAAATTTGATTTGCAGATTTTTCGACTCTTACACTCGAATTTTATCGATGCCAAAAAGGGATGTTTTGGTTTTACGACGAATAAGAGTTTTATCACTCTTCGAGTCTTCGCGTCATAGACTGCGACTCTTGATGATTAGTTTTATGGGCTTTTGATGAATACAAAATAGATTCACAAGAGAAATTGATAAAAGGGGGAAAAAATAAAAACACAAAAATAAAAACCCAACTAATGGATATGCACAGACTATTTTGGAACATGCTTTTCTCGACTCTTTGATAGGTTAATTGTTTCCAAAGAAAACAAGAAAAACCGGACAGTAAAATTACACCGCTAAATCAATTAATGCAGAAAAAATAAAAAGAAAATAGAAAAAAAAAAAATAACTATAGCACTCAGAGGTTATATTTGAATATTCGTAGAAAATTAGTTTTATTGCAGATCGATAGTAAAATCAATTTTATGGACACTTAAACAGGTGGTTAGTATAATATCCGCGACAGTGACTCCTTCGTCTATAGATATGTGTTCGATAAATTCGACAATTGATTGATAGGTTGGTCTCTTAAGATCATGAGCAATGGTCTAGCATGGCTATGAATAATTTTGTACTCCAGAGAGAGAAGGGTAGACGCTGGAACTTTAAGCTGGGTGTGATTTAGCTAACAAGAGATGAGTTTTGTGACAAGACTTTACATTTAACAAGCATTTGTCTGAGAGAGTTTTATTTTTGTAGTGAGTTGCGAAGAGTGCCACATGGCTAAAGGGGCCAAACCGCAACGCTACTACGGTAAGCCAAATGTTCCCCTGAAAATTCATACGGATTGATTGATCAGTTTAAACGTGATGCCTGCGCAAATCCGCATACACAATGAATAGCCTTGCAAGCCTATTATATGTAAGGCCGAAATAGCGAAATAAGCGTGCTGTATCCGTCTACAATTGTTGTGGAGGTCTACCATTCATTCGAAAATCATTCAGTGAAGCAGGCAGCTGTCAAAAACTGCCAGTTCACTTTTGGCTTTAGAAAATCCGTCTCCTGCAGTGAAATATAGTTCAAGCCCATCAAAGGAAACATTAATAAGGATTTGTTCTACGAAGTTCCACGTCTCAATCAAATCTAAGTCCACCTTTGACTGTGTCTCAATTGTCCGGAAGTTAAACCTGCGACCGTTCGCCTAAAAAGTCCACTATCCACAGGGCCACTGCGTACAGTTTTTTGTGTTTTTATTTAGCGTGAACTCATGTCCCATGGACAGATCAGTTTGAACAGCTGCTTGCACTAGTCATCGCAATCTGCAATAGAAAACAAAAGAGTTCAACAGCGAACTGGTATTATTGATCGTCTCAATGAAAATGCGCAGTCGCTCGTCAACCACCCGAAACTCAGTTGTGGACTATCATTAATTCAACGCCCCCTTATGCAGAAACATTCATCATCATTGGCAATGAAACGTCCATTCATTAGCAGCGCCGATAAATCGCTTCCGACATGTTTAACTTTCGATAATATTTCATCTGTCTAATTTGGCGGCAGTACGCCTCAATCGAAACCATACCTACAGCAGAGCAGTGACGCAATCCCAACTGGCTCCAGGAAGTCTCTTCAATCCAATTTCGGTTATGCAATCTGCAAACATCTGCTTCAATTTCTTCGAAGAAAATTGATATATATCCCCCATTTCGATGGAAAATCGAAGCAATAAATCCCGATCGTTACCGACCAATCGCCTAACACCTTTGTCGCGCCAAATATGCCCTTAAAGATGCTGCACACTCTTCTTCTTTAATAATGACATCCAATACAATCGCATAAACATCCGAAATCGATTTGAAATTATTATCTTCCATTGAGATTGTGTCCCGAAACGGATCGTTTTTTTTTTTATTATTGCGCGCCTTGTTGTGAAATTCCCCAGAGAGTAGCCAACCCGATCGTGGTTACTGGCAAGTTGCAACTATTGCCAAACTACCATGGGAAGCAATTGGACATGGACTCTCTAGCCTCGAGTGGAATCTTTATTGCCATACATGATGATGCACAGAATCTGGCTCGCGCGTCGCGCTGCTACGCTACATACAAGTGATGTTTGATTTTCAAGATGTTATTTCCTCACCACGGTGTTTGTTTTTTTTTTTTTTTTTTCATTTTTTGCCTGCGACTCACAGATGAGCTCCGAAATAGATTACACACCGAGAGTGAGCACATTTATTTTAACGATGCTCATTCGTAATACACCAAATGGGATTATTAAGTAAACGAAGCAGTAGCAGCATTAAACTACTGCACCGAAACGATCGACGCGACGCGACTTTACTCGGCAGCGGAAAGGAAGAAAACGAAGAATCCGAGATCTGAACGAATTGAAGAGATTACCAATCCAATGGAGACGACGACGACGACGATGACAACGAGCAATCTGCCAACTAATCCAGTGAGTCCATGAATAAAATTTGACCTCATTCTGTCGGATTTGTAGTAATCACTTGAGCTGCATGTTTGTTGGCATACACGATAAGACACTTGTGGCGCGATAGGCCAACATACCGCCATGCTGCGCGCGGCGAGAAAAGAATTTAGATATACATTAGTTCGACTCGTGGAGATCTGTGTGTGAAGATCAAGAAATCGTTTCGCATTCGATGTGCTGATGAGTGATGGACGCGACTTGGAGGCATTTTGGTTTTTTATTTCCCTCGCTTGCCGTGAATTTGTAATAAGGAGGTGATGGTGCATGTAGTTGCTTCTGTGCTTTGAAGGGAGTACTTAGTTAGCCAATCATTAGTAGCCTTCAATCATTGTATTCGACACCCAATTAAAAGAGAAACAGAGGAGGTAAAAAAAAGCAAAACCCACCCCAGGGCACATCATCATGGCCCATCCCGGATTCAAGCCATTTATCGTGAGCGCCTGAGGTCAGGACGTGTACTACTTAGAAATCGACCGGAACTACATTATAATGATTAATTTGATTGTTCTGCAGGCCCGACTAATCGAATTTCGCAGTCCAGTAATAATTAGCAGGCAACTCGGCGTCGTTATGATTCACGTCGAATAATGAACCACATACCCAGTTCGCGATTGGACTCTTTTGTTTTCTTATTATTATTTTTTTTCCACAAATAATCACAAGGGAGTCGTGTTCATAGGGGAAATCCAGACCAGCACTAGATCTAATGCCAAGTTGCAAGATAGAGCGGTTTTCGTATCATAATGATAGTGTCCCACCTGTCGAGTCAAGGTTTGCTCTAAATTCATTGTTCGTCATCGGGTGTCTGCGTTGGTTTGGCCAGCCATCTTTGATTTGTATGAGATTCAACTTTGTCCGTAGTGGGTATACAGATGAATGATTTATGCTCTCATTTGGAGCAGTTGGTCGACTCATATCCAGTGGATGATCGTTTTTTATTTTGCTTGATTTTTACAACCAAAAAGTGGAGGGTATGGGACTATGCCACCAGTCGGGTGTTCCTGGAACACACGAACATCGTCATAATTCTGATAGGTACTGAAAGTCACTGTAGAAATATGCCTGAACTTCCAATTTCCAACCCACAGTAATGGGGAAAAAATAGCGTTTGAAATTTAGACAGACCGGGACCAGTGACGGTCTGGGGGTTTCTCTTCTCTGTTCTATCTAAACGAGTGTTCCAGACTTTCAAAGTTTGAGTGAGTTTTTTTTGGACAGAATTTCGCAATCAGACACTTAGTTCTTCATGTTTGCAAAAAAGGAAACGGCTTTCTGTGTCTTTCTCTATAGACATTCAAGAAGCATTTGGGAATACATCTTTTAGTGCCCAACTAGTTAAATACACGACATCACTCGAAAACAAAACTCACAACCTACCCTGAAGTAAGAACAAATATTTTATGTTTTAGTCATAGTAAGAAAATCCATTGGGGGCTGAAAACTGAAAAGTTTGCTAATGTATGAGCTCAAAATATATTTCAGCAACTATTTTCTGTAAAATCAGCTAATAGTCTTCGAGTTATTTCAAAGGATTGCTTACGGAAAATCAAAATGGGATCATCACAAAAGACTAAACACCTGGCACATCGCCATCTCTAGGAAACCTTTGGTAAGTATTTTGCTGACAAATAAATAAATAAATAAAAACCATTTTGCCCACACACTCAATTTCACTATAAAACCTAAGTATTTGGTTTCAGTTTCGCTTGGGGAGCCAACCTACTCCAAATTGTCAAAGAAATACTTTTCGAGGTCCTTCCATTTACTCCGAGCAATAGCTTGACCTTCACAGAAAAGATTGATGGTGAGGGTCTGTATATATCCGCATTGGGTACACCTGTAATCTCATGGCATGCTTCCTCAGAGAGCATCTCTACGACTGATCTTAATGTTGCTCTGCTCAGTTGTATCAAATCAAATTTGAAATCCTGTGCCTCTTTTGATGTGATCATCTTGAGGCTGCCTTATTGAAGATTTTATCAAAAGCAAAAAAAATATCCGAAGTTGTTGCATTTAGTTTTTGGGGCTCCCCTCCTTTTTTAGACGGGACGTTTCAAGAAGAAGAGAAACAAAACTTCGGATTTGAACGTCACCATAGACAGCTATAACTTTGAGGTAGTTCGGGACTTTGACTGCCTCGGCTTCGCTTTTAGTTCTGAAAATGACACCGCATCAGAAGGGAAGATTCACACTTGCCAACCGCTTTTATTTCGGCCTCAGAAGACAATTGCTTGGTAAGGCCTTGTCGAGAAACACCAAGGAGACCCTTAATAAGACCCCCACCATCCCAGTCCTGCTTTATGGCGCACTATCATGGACGTTATCAAATGCGGTCGCTTCGAACGCAAAATTCTTCGAGTGATTTTTGGTCCCGTTTGCGTTGACAGACCTAGGAGGAGGAGATTTAATAGCGAACTCTACATCGACTTGGGCAGAAAAGTACGCATATTGGTAGTCAAAATGACTGGTACATGTACAACATCGCTCCCACCCGAAGAGTCTTCGATTCCAACCTGAAGGGACAACGCAGTAGAGGAAGAACTCGCCTCAACTGTATTATGTATTCTTGGTAACCCTATGCGTAGCTTAAGTTAATCACTTCGACAAAAGAGTTGTCATTCTCTCTCCGACTGTATACTAGTAACAGGTATTATTCGATAAATAATAAACAAATTTAAAATAAATAGATAAAATAAAACTTAAATAAAATAAAATAAAGCTGTTTGATATAATGAAGTGGAAGGGACCTCAACCAATTTGGAGTGCGCAACTCGAGTCAGTTAGCCAAAGATCGTGCTATCATGAGCGGCCCCGAACTGTAGCGCCACCTAAGTAAGTAAGTTGGTCGCCCTTTTTGTTGCCCTCAATGTCGGAGTGGCCATCAGTTATCCAAAACACTCCTACACGCTTTTGTGGGCATAATGCCTTAAGCAGTGTTCGGCGTCGATATTGATGTATAGCGTTTGCTGCTGAGGTCGTTCTTCTTGTCAAAGTTGCTGTGTTTGTTGTTTAATTGTTTTTATTTTATGGTCTGGCAAAATGATTGCTGAAGGAGGAAATAAGCGCGATAGTGGAAAATAGTGAAATATGATCTCAAGTTCGAAATTTGTGATCTTAATGAAGAGCAAAATCAAGTAGCCCTGCTAAAAGTACACATAAATAAAAGTCCTTTATGGTTGACAGCTGATACAAAAAAAAAAACAATTGAAGCCGTCATCTTCATAAACATTTACAAACTTTTAAAAAATGCTCGGAAATAACTCGGTTTGGTAAATTGTTTCAATCAAGAAACCACCTACCTCATTTTATACACAACCTCAACACAATTACACACACAATTTAAAACTATACAAAGTCACTGCCTAGGTGGTTGGTGTCCTTACCCACACACCAATTAAATCCCTGACAAACAACGACACTGCGCATAATTATTACTTTTGCCTTAATTAGCATGACATTTTATTTTATCAATTGACTAAGTTGTAAAGCTATTTGCAAATTTTCCGTATCTCCAAGCCACATACAAGTTAGTTACTTTGTTGCAAGAGGTTTGTCGCATTTACACACTCGTAGTGCAATCAAATACCATAGAAGTATCATACAACATTTTTTTTTAATTGCAGACAACGGTTAATCGACTGGAAATGCTTAATTAATTTATTAAAATGCCACACCAGAGCTTATTTTATTATAAAATCATCAATTTGCCGGTATGCAAAATGCGAGTGCAACATTTTGTTCGCGGTTAATGGCAGTCTCTTAACAGGGCTTGTCTAGAAAGAGGTTTCAACTTGTGGTAGATAGATTTCACTGTGGCGGTGATCTAAATTCCTTCTGGAGAGAATTTTAATGTGCTTTCATTGTTTTTTCTGTTTTGTGTAATCTTACGCAACGCTTGGGGCACTTTTGGGGGTTCCAAATAAATTGGATAATCCGAAATGAAAAGGAAGCAAATCGCTGTGTACACACTACAATGGATAAAGTATTTTCTGTTTGTTCATATTGGCCGCAGGGTGTTTCGCGGTCAATATGCCCTGGGGTATGAGGAGAAGAAAAATCTGTCAGATATCCATCAGATAAATTACCTGTAACAATGGTTGGCATTTTTTTTCTTTGTTTTTTTAGGGATAACATTTGCTCCAATTGTATGAGTGTGTGTGTGTGGTTTTTGATATGAAAAGAGGATGACGAGCGTGAATTAAAAGAACCAGACATTTCTGTGTGTAGTTGCAAATATTTTTTTTGAAACAGATATTCATACACGCACGAAGAGATATCTTTTCAAGGGGTATGCAGAGTTTTGCAAATGAAAACAGTTTTTTGTGCGTCGCTTCTTTCTGTTTAGAATTTGTTCACACTTATATGGAGCATCTTTTTGCGGAGTACACTTTGCAGAATACATGTCGTCCATGACCAGTGATCGTACCCTCTATGAAGACAGCGCTATAGCGCAAGATTAGTCTAGTATTGCATGGGGTTTTTCACTTCTTCTTAACAGTTTAGTAGGCGCGGTGACTTAGTGGCCAGTGTGTTGGACTACAAAGCGAGGAGTTCAAGTTTCGATTCCCGAAAAAAAAAAGCCAAATTCCATCTCAAGTTTTTTTTTACACCCAGAGAAAAAACAACGTAAAATCAAAGAAAACCACTTTGATTTAAATATTTTTCGGAATGATTTAGCATCGACTACGAACATTTTTAAATCAAAGTGGCATAACATTAATTCAAAGGGTTTCCCTATTCTAAATGCATATATTTTTAATTTGATTTAACCACGTATGCACCTTGATTTGATGTGGAATAATGCTTAAATGTAAAAGTGAATACGTTTCACTTTGAATCTACGTTGCCTTAATTTAAAATTACATTGCGTATTTAAATCAAATATGTTTTAACGTGAAAAGGAATATTCTTTATTAAAGTTTATTCAACGTAAAATCAAATAGAACACATTACATTTTAGTTTGCATTTTTTCCCTGAGTGTACTGCGCCACCTCTTGGGAATGTCTTAATCTATCTATAGATGTCAATAAATAGCTTCTCAAATTGCCGTTGGGCTCGGCATACAATTGTAGATCATTTCAATTCTTCCAATAATGAAAAACTCTTACAAAACGAATGGTTGTGAGAAGCTAGCCCTAGGGTCCCTGAAAACCTGTTTCGCCAACTATTTATATCCAGCAGCTGCAGTTTTTTATATTCAACTACTCCATAAAATTGTAAATTTCCGTTATTAAAGTGTTACGAAAGAAGAAGTAATGTAAGTCAATATGTAGCATCCCCTAGAAATGTAAATGATAACAGTGAAAACTGCGTCCAAATCCGTAAAGTCGTTCTCGAGATAAGCACGGACATACAAATAGACGAAAAAAAAGTAAACGTTGTATAAACGTTGCGCCCCCTGTCGGATTTTATTCACGTTAACCTCAAAGCACTTTTAGTACTAAAAAGAATAAACTGTTGAACTTCGAGCGAAATCGGTCGATTCGTTTTGAAGTAGACCATGGAGAGGAGATCAGAAGCTGAGCATACACTAAGAATGGTTGGCCTTTGAGGGATACCTTTAGTCCCAACGAGATTTTTATTTGGCTTTTCAAAAGCTGGGCCTCTGATCGGTAGTTAGTAAATGATCCAAATTTCAAAAAAAAAAACAAAAAAAAAAACAAAAATCACTCACAATAATTAGGTGTGGCAGTGCTCTATAGAATACGGCGACCATATTTTAGAAATCGAAATAACGAACAATAGAAAAAGAAAGAAATTTCCACACATTTTTTAATTATTCAAATATAAAAAACTAATTAAAACTTAAATATAACGAATTAGAGGTTTTCTCATGATTTTCCTCATTAATAATAATATTTTCATATTTTTGTGTTGTCCTAAAAAAATAACTAATAATGATTCAGTTGAAAGAAAAAAAAAACACAAAATGTCAAATCTCTGAAATTATAAATAATGTTAATTGGGCGACAATAACCTAACTAAATAAATTGCTCATGCAGCAAGCTAAGGACACATCAGCATTATCACTTTTTTGATTGAGTTTCGGTTTACTTAACGTTTATGTTGATGTTTAAAGAATTTTAATGAAATAGAGAATAAATAATGCAGAACTTCTAAAATACGGAACATTTATATATTTTTTTGTTATGCAAAATAATTCAAAAGGAATGTCGCTTTCAAAAATGAATGGATGGTCACCATAGACATAGATTATGAATTAAAATTTATTCACAATCCACAATGTTATAACCATAACAATTATTTTTAGTATCCAGGCTAAAGTTTTCGAACTCACATTTGTGAACTACAAAATATTTAGTGTGAAGGTTAAAAATGATTTTTAGTAGGGCCCAATATCTACGCACTTGAAGTGTTTAGATATTGGCGAGAGTTGGCCTAAACTTAGGTTTATAATAAATATATCTGCGCGACTCACTATCACTCTCGACTGAAGGAATATAATCATTTTGCTAGCCTTCTTACAACTTTTCGTTTTGTGTGAGTTTTATTTTTGAGAATGCTGGTAAGGACCTTAAATTGTATGCAAAAATCGAATGTATGCTTGAATGCAAAAGCTCTTTCATGGAAGGTTTGATCATTGTTGTTTTGCCAGACGTTGAGGTGGCACAGTGGAAAAATATGTGATTTATGTTATTCTGGGGATCAAACCCTCGCTAAGTAGTTTAGCACACTAACCACTGAGCCCCATTCATAGGACGTACTCAAATTTAAGCTCACAACTCTCAGCAAATTTAGATCAGACCTCCATCCAAATTGGAAAAGTAAATAAGGCCTGTTCCAATTGTTCTGCAGTTCAGCAAAATAATGCAGCGATGTGTGCTGTGCTGCGGAAAAAGTAAAACTTGCCCAAAATTAAGGAGGCTCTCTTGTCAGGCAATCATCCACTCATGGTTTTCGATTGGGCTTCTTCAGATTTCGTGTGTCCAATCGAACATAAAAACGTTACTTGCTCTTTTCTTTGTGGATATTCGTGCGGTTCGAATATGTGTAGCCTTCGACACTTTTCTAGGCGTTTTGCATTCACTGGTTAAACTTTATATTGAAACATTCTAAATTTGTGCCCAGATTAATATCTAAAGATTTGTACATAAATAATTAACAAAAGTAGAAATACCCGATGCAATGCATTTCTTTGCAGTTGAAAAGTTTCACGAAAATGTTGTCAAACTCAACATTTTCGTGAAACTCAAACTCCAATAGTTCTCAAACTCAAACGTACTTGCATTGGTAAATCTGAAGCAAATTTGAGAAAAAATCCAGATTCGCAAAATCTGAAAAAGATTGGTTTTGTTTGTACCAAACGAACATAAAAATTGCTCTGAGAGCGCCCAATCGAATACCACATGACACTTTACTTCGAAAATTCTGGCTCACGAACACACTGGCAAAAAATATGTGGGCAAAGTTGCTGGCTGCGTTCATAGAATTTCATCCGTTTGATTCGAAATTTTTCGTTACGTGTGGATAATATTTTTTTTTTAGGAATAAGTGTACATTTGCTTAAAATATTCATGAAAAATTAACAATGTAGATTGGTTGAGGGAAAATAAACAACCTTGTATGTCCTAATATGTTTCTAGTATATAGAACATCTCCTTAAGATAGTTTTACTAACCAAACAAATCAAATTATTCGCATTTTAACAATTTATAATAACTAACGAATGACATTCACTAATATAAAAATGTTGTATTCCCGAACTCTCACATTTCCCCACGATTAGCCGCGAATGGCAGCACTTTTTTTTTACATGTCACAAGGAAAACAAAATGGCGGAATTAAAAACAAAAAAACTGATGGGGCCAGCTCCAAGAGGACTGCGAGTTGGGGGCCTCAGTATGATTTGTCTATCAACAATTATTTGCAGATTTTTTGAAAAACGATCGAACGATTGTCAAAGATTGTTGTCAGCTTAAACAGCTGTATTTCTTTCGTCGCAGAACAGAAATAAAAACTAAGTATGCAAGCATCAAGGTACTTCTGTCCTTTAATCGATGAAGACCTAGAACCTAGAGATACTGCATTATAGAAATGTCCACTTAAAAAGAGTTTCGGAATTATTAAGACGGTTTAGAAAAGGCGAGCGAATCTGCTGGAAGGCTTCACTATAAATGATTTTTTTTAACTTACTATATACAAACAGACGTTTTAACATTTCAAATTTAAGTCTCATCCTATCTACTAAAGAATCGTCACCTCAAAGAAATCAACAATGTGTTAGGAAGTATTAAGATTCCTATGCGAGATTGACACCAGCACCCCAGCAACTCTAAAACTTTTTAGACGCAATGGATTGAATGCCTCGGAATACATAAGTACTACCACTTCAACCGCAACATCGACGTTAAACTTCAATTGTAAAATTTATATCGTAGTTCTAAAACGTAACCATTTATATTAAATACCATTTACAACCGATTTGTTTATAAACTTACTGAATTCCAGCTGTTGATAAATTGTTTAAAGAACAGCATATCAAGTTTTACGTTTTACCTACATGATACTGATTGGAAGAAAACTCCTACTAATGAATCACTTATTTACTTACAACACGGGCATTATTTCTTGTTTTAACACTTAATACGTTGTTAAACATAATTTAATTGTGTTTCCGTACAGGAAAATATTTTTTACTGTTCAAAACATTGCCAATTTTTAAGAATAAAAATAGTATGCCAACTTGTATTCCAGTCAACTGACAAAGTAATGTCAGTTGACTGGAATACAAGTTGCAGATTATTTTTTTTTAATGAACTAGCAATCGATTTTTTAAGCAAAAATACTTTCCCCTACGTAAAACACAATTAAGTTATGTTTAACAACCTGTTAAGTGTTAAAACAAATAATTATTTGTTTAAAACGACTTCCGCCGCAGAAGGTACACTCTGTTGTCAGAGATGTTATAGATTTTGCTTATCGGTTTCTGGCTTGAAGGAATTTCCTCTTTAAGCTGAGAATTCAAAATTTGGAAGTGATATTATTTGCACATTTTCGATGCGTTAAATTGAACGCACAAAAGAGCAAACAATTAATGCCGCCCGAAGTTGCCTATACCTACCCGGGAAAGTTTTTATTCTTCAAATAAAATGAAGAAAAAAAAAAAAACAGTTTATCTATTAACACCCAAAACAATAAAATAAAACTGCATGGGAAATTCCAAACACTTAATGGAAGATTAGTGGTCTATTAAAAATTCAAATACCTAAATCACCACACACTAACGCAAATGAGCAGTATGAAATAAAAGAAACAAAAAATCTCTTTATATTTGATAGTATCGGCTAGAAATAAAAATTCAAACTAAATCTAGAACACTTATAATTAGCCCAATGGAAACAAAAAGGACAAGGCAAGAGTTGTGTCTTTGAAGGAGAATTTGAATGTCAAAACGACATAAAGTTGTGTGTACTAACAGAATAAAAGGCGCGGTATGACATTGGTGGTTTTTGGTTTTTAATTGCTATTTTTTTTTGTTATATATTTTTATTTGTAAGTAAAGGTTCCAGTGTTTTGGGTTGTTCCAAATGTTGACCGCTGTCTTTTTGTGGGTAATAAAATGATTTGTTTCTTCGTTTATTATCGCGTTGAACGTAAATTTGCATAAATATTTAAAAACATTAAATGCTGACCGGGAAATAGTTATTAAAATGTCATGAAAAATACAACTACAGTGAGACAAATCAGGTTTGATCTTATGTCATAGTGGCAATCAAGAGTGTAGAGGGCTATAAGGAAATATGTCGATGTGCAATGGAACTTTTTTTTTGTTTTTTTTTTTAGACCAATCTACTGACAGGTGCGCTGATTTTTTTTTTAATGACAAATATTCATACGCTAAAGAAAAGGTATAATTCGTTTTAGATTACAGTCGTTAAGTACTGTGTTGCATAAGTGTTACCGAAGGAGCAGTGCTGGACTCCGAATGAGTTTGGCTGTCGTTCGAAACTATTCTGCCAGTCAAATCGAATATTCCTGCTGACGGACATCGTAATGCAATTATAACAAATCTTAATTTATGCTTAAATGAAGTTTAGACGCGCCATTAGTCTGAACTATCCAGAAAGACCGATGAAAAAAAAACAAAAGAGTTGTTGCACGAACTGCGTAAGTAATTCTGTTCTGTAAAAGATGTGGTCAATTGCAGGAAACAGTTCAAATTTTAGAGCAAATACTTCTTTCTCGTTTTTTGAGTTTTCAATACTTTTAAGGAATTTTCTAGGGAAAAGGAACTTTACATACGCGAAATATGTATTTTTCAACCACAATTAAACAGCAGAACTTTTTCTTTTACTTAATATAAAATAGAACAAATAAGTCACCCATTTCGAGATGGTCTATTTGCCAATGAAGATCAGTCAGGCTGTTAAAGGACTAGTGGATGGTGCTTTGAAATCGAAAAATCAGCCAAATATGTCATACCCTTTAGTGTTTAATGACAATGCGCCATACTATAACATAGTGACTTTCGCTAAATACACAATGATCTACTAGAAGGTGTTTCAAAAACTCGTTTATTGAACTTGAAGAAAGCTTAAAAAGTTTTTTAAGCAATAATCCAACGAGTGTTTTGAGCCATCATTCATATTTCTCCTCGGCTGAGAGGCTGAGATACAAAAAATTTAAAATTGATCTCACTTGATCAAGAGGGAAAAGTGAGAAAAACGATGGTTATCGAATGTAGCTTTGCTTTGAAGGTGGTAGTCGACGTCCGATAGCATGATAGATGCACACATCACACATAATGATGCGTGCTCCATTGATCTCAGGTTAAGGAAAATGGCGCCAATTTTCAATGAAAAGGGGGAAAACGGTGGACACCAGGGCACTCATTCCGTAACTTTTCAGACGATTATTGTCGAAAAGAGGTCTATCTATCAAAACTAGCAACCAAGTGCTAAAATTACAAGTTTTAGAGCTTAGTCAAGTTCATTTTCCAAAAATATAATGAAAGCTGACGTTTGTCAACAAATGTCGAGCAGAATATTATTTATTTTGGTAATCAAAGTTTCAAAAACAAAAATGATCGTTGATATACCGAATCTGGCCTTAGCTTAAAAAAAAAATGGGAAAATTTGAAGAATTTTTCCGTTTTTGTTAAAAGCAATTTTAAAGCGCATTTTCCTTACAGAAAAATTTCCCAGTTTAATCAGAATGAAATGTTTGTACTAAATATGAATAAAAACATCCCATCGAAGGTCTGTCAAAGGCTTTTTCGAATTTAGCTAAAAACTATTACGTTTGATGATAAAAAAGCGGAAAACAGTCTTCAAAGTCTGGGAACACTGTTCCGTATGGTGTGGGCATTTGGCAGTGCGACGTTTTTGTAACGAAAGAATGGGAAGCTACGAATTCAAAAGCCTGATTTGGGAAGTTGCCTTAGGACAATTTTAAATACTTTCGAGTATTTTCCATAATTTTGCGAGAGATGGCGCTGTGGAAAAAAAGGAGTTTTTTTCGGTGGCTGAGAACACCATAAAATGCTGCTTAAATTTCGCAGAAAGTTACATATCCAGAAAAATGTTTCAGGCGCGTCCCTTCGACAATCAGTTTTTTTATTCAAATAGTTCGCCAAAAATTGGGATGGGTGCACTTTGGTGTCTGGATAGTCGTTGATTTGCCTACTACCCACGACATCTCCAATATACCATCCAGCTTACCAGTTCCAACTTCAGCTTTCTAAAACGCCCATTTGCATCCAAGTTCATCAGTACCTATATATGTAAGACTGTTGGGCTACAAATAAACGCTGACCCATCTGCCTTCATTACAATTTCTAGAAACTCAGTTTGATATGGAATAGGGGACGTTCAAAATTCAAGTTCTAGAACGGCGAAGAATTTTTGGGGAATATTTATGATGACCCTTTTTTTTTGACCTTCTATATGCAGTATGGCTTGTGGTTTAATCTTGCAGCGTTTGACGCTTCCCGAATATTAAGAAAGTATTACAAAATATTCAGCAAAGTTTTTGTGAGTCCTTAAAGATTTTATTTCACAGGGAATTGGGTTGTGACAAATTTGCAGCAATAATGTAAACAAATCCAATATTTGAATGATAACTTTATGCAAACATAACGTAATAGTTGTCAAGCCTTGACAATGTGCTGTCAACAGCTACTGACATCAAAGAGTTAAAAATGCAAGGAAATCAGCTATACCTTAATGAAAATCTGAATAAAATCATAAAGTGGGTTAAAGGACAACTGGTTCCATAAATTGATAGGAAGTCGTCTACTGGGAACATTCCAGCTAATCCATCTCCAGGAATCAATGTGTCAGTTTGGATTGACTCATTTTTAACAGCGCAGAATAATCGTTTGTTTGTCATCTTTTAAGAGCTTGAGGTAAAAGAGTGCGGCGCAGGTTTAAAATCATAGTTTCGCTGAACAAATTTTAGCCTAACCTATTGGACTGCATATTAAGACGATCAAATAACTGAATTGAGCTCATGCCTAGGGTGACCACCATATTTTAAAATTCCAAATAATGAACAATATAAAAAGAAACATTTTTAAAGACAATTTTCGATTAATCTTCATTTCATTTCGTGCTTTATAAAAAAAAAAAACTTGAATAGAGCATATTTTTTAATAATAGATTTTATTAGGACAACTTCAGTATTATCAAAGTTGATTGAATATCGATTTTCTTAATTTTTACGCATTTTTCTTAAGAGTTTAAATGAAATCCAGAACAAATAATGAACCACTTCTAAAATACAAAACATTTTTATGTTTTCGTCTTTAAATACCGAACTGTTCATTATTATAATGAAAGGCTGGTCACCGTACCATGCCTAATCATCGAATTTAAAATCACTGGCGCGCAAAATACTAGCCTCTGATTTGTGCGCTAGCTTTCGGGCTTTTGAAATCGTTTTTCGGTACTAAAGTTTGCGAACTGACAATAGAGAAATTTTCCGTACAAAATAACATATTGTGACCGACAAAATAGATAAGTTTAAGGTTGAAAATGATTATAAGAAAGGCCCTATATCAATAAATTTGAGTCCAAAACTAAAACCTATCAAAGCTTCTCCACCACTAAACCAAGGGAGACGAAAAGGGACCCTCTCCCGGCGGTAGTCTGTTTCGATTATCTCTCAATTTAAACTTACCCGCAAGTATTTTCCGGCATTTTTAAACTGTTTTCAATAACTAAACCGTCTCCACTTGGAACAAATTCACGAACCTACTCCAGCCCAAACCACTTGCACTTTTCATCATTCATAAAACTCCTCTGTCCGTATGCGTACATTATTCAAATTCCAATCGATTTCAAATCACAAACCGATCTCAACATTCCAGAGACTGGTTCCTGCTCAAAATTCCCGTCCGTTATCAAAGCACACACATTTTAAGTCACAAGCAAACAGTCTATAATCACCGTAAAATACTGTGACATTTACACAGGCCTACCAAACATTCTTTCAGAGAAATCCAATGTTTTCAGAAAATATTTTTTATTTATATCAATTAATTGTCCGCATCACATCGTGAACATCTTAAACAATCTCATTATAGCCACATGGTGCATTCGTTTAAAATAACATTTCCCCATCTATATCCAGTGAAGTTGTTGGACAACCTGCCTGCGTATAAATTAGCCTGGCACTCTTTTGAATTTTATGAAAATTAAACTAAATATTGATAACTGCTATTGCTCATAAATTATTATAGTAAAAAACAAAATATTCAAATTTCAATAATAAAGCGAAAACAAAAATGGTATACCAATTGTGTAGTGGGTATTTATTCCTGGGGGTGACTGTAGTGCAGCAGCAGCAGGGTTGTAAAAAACTGTATAAATCCGGGAGGGATGGGCTTAGAAAATTATTTCACACTGTCAGGAATATATTTTTCCTGTTCAAAATCATTCACAAAAATTTAAACAAAACCACATGAGTATCCTTTGTTGATTTGATTTGCCACTTTGGCGGACTATACTCGCACACACTTTCGCGCTTTGCAACTGTGAAATGAATGAAATCAACCAATAGTTACAGACATGTATCACGATGGCTGTTTAACACTCGTTTTCTATACACCAAATTGACTAGAACTTATTTTGCACTTTAAATCACTATTATTTTTCACAATGCACACTATTTTTTTTTTTTGATACAGGTATTCTCAACAAAACTGCAGACATTCGCGGCGAAAAAAACAAACACAACAACCACGAAAAGCACCAAAAAAATAAAACAGTCCGTTAACGCACAAAACCCGATAATAACTAAAGCAGTCCAATGGATTGTAGTAAAAAAAATGCCAAAAAAGTCTCTTCGGCATGCCGAAAAAGCAAAAGAGTTTACACGAACACCTATACAAACGCCACACTTTCTTGAGATAGGAGAAGAAGTCCAAGTCCAATCGGTTTCTTCTTCATTTTTGCCATCCAAAAAACAACAACAAAAGACACCTCTTCGTTTGGGTTTTGTTTCACCTATAGGACTGCTCTTGTCTAGCCAGGTATTTTTTGATTGAATTTGAATTTGAATTTGGGTCTCGTCCGTCAGGTGGCTGCTCTCTTAGAAAAGAGCAAAAGAGAATAAAAATAAAAAAAACTCTATTTTGCCATAAAGAGCGGCCACATGAGTCACTTCACTTCTCACTGTCACTGTCATTACCATCAAGATCGGGAGGGGCACAAGTGCATTCCACACAGATCATGTTTATAGGAACACACAACTGTCACAATGGTCTTCATCTGGGTTCAGGATGATTTGTTGCAGGTTGATGTATCTTTTACCACCCAACATGCACGACCTCCATAAATGGTGGTCAAATTGGGTCACTTATTTCTTTTTTCAATTTAATTGTTCTCGGCCAGAGTGTTGTTCTATATCTTACCGTTTACAAATATTTTAATGGAGATTAGCCGTTCGGTTATAATTTATGGCGCCTTTCAGTCCATCTTGTACGTGTGTCTGTGTTGGTTTCACGGTAGGAGGAGTCCAAGTCGAGGTGTATTTTTTGGCCTAATGGGTGTTGACGACGACGATCACACGGTTGACAAAAATCATTCATTCGCGCAGATTTCTCCCACTACTCTGCTATAATGCTTCCCAATCGATTCAGCCGATAGTCAAATTCACATTCAGATGTATAGGAGTAGGCATACGCTTCGGATTCGGTTAACTGTTCACCACTTAGGGTGATTTATGGTGCTTGTGACCTTTTCTTAAGCTCGATCGACATCAACATCGACTCCGGGATGTTATTTGAGAAAAAAAGGGGCGTACACCGAATTCGTTTTAATTATCTTAAACATAAACCACAGCGAAGTGTTGTGATTAATATTTTTTCTACACTTTATTTGTTCTTATTAATTCTTAAAAAAAAAAACAACGATGTGCCTTCAAAGCGAACCGCTGTAGGATTTGGATTTTATTCCTATAATAATTTTAATTTTTACTATTTTATGAATGAGATTAGACCGGTGGCATGGAGAAATTTGTGCTGGTAGGCAGTGTGGTTATTTTTGGAGCGCTAAACAATTAATTACAGACTTGAGTTATATACTACGCTTTGGTAAGTTAATGATTATTGATGAAAATTCGTATTTTAGTTAATCGCAGTTAATTGGAAGACGTATATCAGGGATTATTAAAATCAAAGCAAATCAGGCGGATTATGATCCAAATATTCGTGTGGGTCTTGGAGTGAAACTAAAGTTTAGTGGGAACGACGAATGGGTGTAGGAATAGGGTCAAGACTGGAGGCTTGCGGATTTTTTTTCATCTTTTCTTGTTTTTTTTTTTTGTAGGCGAAAGTCTAAGATGCGGTGGCCTATTTATGGGTTTTTGGATAAATTTGGTCTTTGAAAGGAAAGTGGGTAAGAATCATGTTTTGTTTGAATGAGTACCTGATTTTTTTGGAGATCGTAGAAGTCTTGGATTAGCTGCATTCGATGTATTTTGGACAGGGTTTTTAAAAAGATATATCTATAAGAAAAATAGTTGTCAGTGAGGGTATACTCTTGACCTAGCTTTTCACAATCATTTGTTTTGTGTGAGGGTTTTATTTTTGGGACGAATGAAAGAGATCTTAGATTTTATGCCGAGTGCAAACGGCTAATTGAGAAGCTGTTATACTCTCGGGTGTTTGTCAGACGTTCGCAGGAGGTGGCGCAAAGCACAAAACCTTAAGATGCAATTTGTGTCTATTTCCGGCGATCAAGATGAAAAAGAACTCCATCACTGAAGATTAAATTGCGGACTGTAGCTGGTAAACCTTCATTATTTTTAAAATATTGTTCAATGAAAATGCGTTGTTCTTTCGTATACAGCTGCATTTTTACCAACCCCGAACTGTCAGCTGTTACATTGTTCTTTTTTTACGTTGGCATCACTGTACTATTAAATGGCGCAAAATTTAAATTTTGCGTGTATTATGGGACACCATTTATGTTGTTAATTTTTCATGAATATTTTAAGCAATTGTACACTTATTACAAAAAAAAAAAAAACTATCCACTCGTAACAACCAATTTCAAATTAAACGGATAAAATTCCATGAACGCTGCCAGCAACTGTGCCCACAGCGAAAGTGGCTCATATTTTTTGCGAGTGTGTTTGGTGAGCAGGAATTTTTGAAGTTACGTGACCAAATAGTGACCACTCCATAAAAATATAGCTTGTAGGCAAGTTACGACAAATCGAGCGGAATTCGTGGTCTCAGTATGGTTTGTCTATGGTACCCAGATTGGCGTGCGCTTGAAAGTCCAAAGCCATAGTCGTATTCCTTAACATTTTTGCAATACCCATACGACTTAAGTAGACTGCCGCAGTCAGCATTCTAAATTTTGAGCTCGTGGCAAACAGCTGCTGACTTAATGGGTGATCCTACGATCAGTGACTCGCTGCCAGCCATTCTATTAAAAGTCTATTTCTATCGAAGGTATCGGTGGTGGCCCAAGGTAAGTTGAGTCCAACTCAGCATAATACAGATGGTTTAAAAATGTCAACGTTAAAAACTCGACAAAAATCGTAAGTTACCTTGGGGAGCTTGATCTAACGCAATTCCACATCAAACATACAACTTTTAAGGATACAGGATGTAGTCATAGGTTTTTCCTACTGGCTGTCCATTGTATTCAGATGGCATTGTTATACTTGCAGATGATATAAACGACCTCAAAAAATTAAAAAAAAAAACAGTCCAATGAGGGAGGAATGGAGATGATGGTAATTAGAAGAGGTATAAACAGATTTAAGCCAAAAGGCATGCCTTTTTATAAAGAGACTAGCTGTACCCGCCCGGCTTAGCCCGTGCAAAATGGTTTCAGAATTGATGGAAACAATTTCTTTATAAATTTGCTGTCTTGTAGGGGACACAATGTTTTTTTGATAATCGCTCAAAGAAAAATCATCGATAGACATTGCAGAGGTATAACGCGAGGGAGCGGTCTGCAATAGTGAGGGACTTGAGCCCGTATTAAAAAACATCCCAAAGACTGAGTCCACTCTGCCTTCATGGCATTAAACCTGGTCGTTGGACTAATCAGTAACAATTTAATATTCTTTGGACAATGAAAATGAAAGAAAATAAGTTTATAATAGGTATTTAACTGACTTTTTCATTAATGTAACGCTTCTTTGTATACTACCTATATTAGCCGTTTTGTTTCTATCGGCTGAGATAGTGATATTTCCTGCATTACTTACCCTGGAGCACGCTACATAATTATCTATAACTGCCCGTGAATTCAACTCCTACTTTTCTTAAAGTTTGACCCTTTTACTTATTGATTGTCATCGCAGAACAAACATTAATAGGAAATTGAATCCGATTAAACTGAAATGGATAATTGCTGGGAATTATTTGTATTCTTGGTATAAATATCGCCACACCCAGTTAAAATTAACGCATCTATAACGTTTTTCTGTAACGAAATCACTCACATTCTAGTACCATTACGAAGCTTGGGGGATTCAAATTGCGAAGCAACATAATGGGAACTCCAACTTTTAATTCAATTTTATGAGCAAGAAGGTCATGGGCTGTAATGCAATTTAAAAACTCCAACGGGTAATTTACTGCCTCATCTTGATTGCAAATATCATTTACAAACAGGTACGACGTGTATCACCAGAAATTTTTCCCTAATATAAATCCCCTAATGTAATAATACCACGATCTGGTATCACTGGTACCTATACCTATTTGACATTTCTTTCTAGACACTTTATTTTGTAAGAAAAACAGGACAAACAAACCTTTCCTACATATTTGCCATTTCTTTTGTTTTTTTTTTTTTCTTAGCAAACCCCACAGCGTACTGCCTCTGTTTGTCTCCCTCTCCGTCACAGGAGTAAAATAGGGTTAAAAGAGATGTCAATACAATATTGCGCAGTTAGTATGTTTGATTTGAGAATGAATTGCATATCTACTCACTCAGTTGAAAATCGTAGAAATGTTTCAAATTTTGCCTTTTTATTTAAAAACCTTTTAAGTTATCGAGTTATTGGATATCCTAAGTTGTACCTGCAGATGTCCTCTATAAGCTGCTGTTAACTATATTTAAATGCTCCCAGTATTTTCGAACGGAAAGCGTGACAAAGAAAAAAGCAAAACGAAACGAAAAAATAAATTACTCTTGTCCAATTTTTTCCGGAATTTATAGAGATATAGAGTTGAGACAAAGTAGATATTGTAGGCCTAGGTATCCTCTATAGGCCTGTGAAAACTGCATCAGAATATATTGAACAGTTTCTAAGATTTTTGCATTTAAAGATATGCCGTCAAATTCAATCTTAGTCGAACAGAACTACACCAATTTTATTTATATGATATATAGTTCCCTCTGGACCATAAAAGATATCAGCCTTCAGTCTTTGGGGGTTGTGCTCTTTTACCTGCTCTATGTAGAAAAAACCCACCTCCATAATTCAGAATAGGTCAGGAAGTCATTCTCCATACAGAATTTAGAATTTTGAGCCCCCTCTGGAGTTGGGCCACTTAGTCTTGAATACTTGAACGGTTCGAAACTGCCAATTACTAACTTAAATTTCTCATCACTCATAAAAATTATATGTAATGTAAAACGACAATTGTCGCCATAAATACGAATACCAAGCAAAAGTGTCAGTTGCGGTAACAGAAAAACAAAATAACAGCAAAACGAAAGAGTTGGCTAGCGAAATGGATTTAGTTCACTGTACTAAAACAGGTGGACCACATCCAAAAGCCTGATTTAAGCAACAAAAACGACTAAAATTCATAAGAAATTCTTCAGCTTATGATGAAAATGTGTAGAAACCAATAAAAGTAGCATAAACCACCATACTTCTCGTCACGTCAATGGAGTCACAACCACCCTGTTACATCCCCGAGAAATGCTGCATACGTAACTGAAATTGCGGTCACCTCTGACGTTGCTGCTTATCTCTATTACAAAGTATTCCCAACAATCTCTTTCACTTCTTTTTGTTTACAGCGTGTGCGTCAATTATCCACAAGTGGACACATTGCCGGCAATCTTTCGATCTTATTACAGCACCATATCTCATCGAGTGCCCCTTCAGAGGCAGACACTGCTTTTTATTCACAACCAATTTATTAAGAGCTGCATGCGCGAGCTACTTACCACACTTTCCTTTCGCCCTACGAAATTGTACGAAATTGAGCAATTTCCCAAAGTGCACTTTGTATAAAAATCGGCAATTTGCGTCAGTTAAACGCCATTCAAACCGTAAGTTTATTTCTCTCTCTCTTATCAACGCGTCGACACGAAAAGGCGACCAAATTAAGTTGTAACCCCGTGCTAATTATGAAAGCGGAAAGGAACCATTCAAAGTGGCTACCCAATATTTTAATCCTCATTTACACAAGCTGTCAACAACCACTCATATCGCGCACTCAAACGAAAAGGAAGAAAGACACTCCGACTGTCTATCGACGGAATGTGTCACCACAAGCCCGGCCTCATTAGCATACGATAAAAATGTCATCTTTATGTCCTCTGGATTTGCATGCTAATTTGTTGCAGATACCCGATTGCACTTGCGGTGATGCCAATGTTCTGGGCGCACCAACTGCATTAAAAGTGAAACTAAGTCAATACTGCGTCCATTCCATTTGAATATTTAGATTAATTGGCCGGCCAACTGCAACGGGTGGACGTTGCTCTTATTTAATTACAATACGAAGGCGGCTGACGAGACGAGCCCGCGCTCAGATTGATGGCGCAATAAAACCACACAAGCACCCATAAAAAACAGACCGAAAAAAGTGCTTTTCCCGGACCCATTTCCCCCGGCTCTCCACGGCTGTGCGTGGTTGGTGGTTGCTCGCACCAAAAATGGGCAATGTAAATCAATTTTGATTGAAATATTTGGCATTTGGATTGAGTGCGATCGCTGGAGTACACGCGCACACCTCTATTTCCCCAGCACAAAGTTGGCCTAGTTTGGAATGGACGATTGACGGCTACAACGATGATGACGACCACGGCTTGTTTTGGGCAAATTTTCAAATTAGAAATAAATTAAGAAACGGACCGGACCGACAGAAAATCGTAGCTCTTTCCATTTTGTTTGTTCGAAATATTCAAATAGGAATGGAGCCCTAAGTGGATGTCGGATTGGGTGATAGGAGAGCCACACGGAAGTCAAAGTGATTTAATTTTATGGCCTGTGAGCCGCCATCTATCGATCAGCGAATGTAAATCGAACTGAAAAGCAAGCAAGCTCAATGAATTGGTTTAATATATGTAGTGGGGACAACTGATAATTGTTCTGGCTAAGTGATGTGGTGTGGAAAGATGTCGCTTGTGTGGGCACTGTGTGCCGTTGGGTAAATGGATCAACTTTTATTTTTTTCTTTTAAATAATCAGCTCGATGATTAATATTAGTTGCTTAATTAATTGCCTTTCGATACAAGTTTAGGCATGAAAAATGGATCTATTTGGTGATCATAAGTTTGGTTTTGTTTTGTTTTTCGGAGCGAACAATAATTGTCGACTTTGTTATTGATTGGGCTGATAAGAGTGGCTCTTTGGAATGCGGATAACGAGAACAGTTAAAAGCTTGGTTTTCTCTACGTAGCGGTATAATAAATGTCACGGAATGAGTTATCGAGCCATTAAAATGGTTGAGAGTTGTCTTTGGCACACGCATCGATTCGAGTTTGAATTGGTCGCTTAAATTGGTGTTGGCCGGGGTTAGTGGGGTTTGGCAAGGAAATTGGATAACAAACTCGTATGAATGTTGTTTATTTCCGGTGGGATTAACGGATTTCGTTAGATGATCGGTGAGGAGTTTTAAATTACCCATTAAGTCATTTAAAGTCGAACATAGTCCCACCAATAAATAAAAGCAAGAAGTAATGGACTAATGACGCAGCCCTGTGGAACAGCATCTTTCGTTCTGAACATTCTGTCAGCATTGACCCACCCTGCACACCTTAGCGTTAACTATTAAAAAAAGCCTTTTTCGATTGTGACGGGTCGATGTTGGCAGCCTGGGGCGGCCATGTTGTTTTAGTGGCGGTTGTCTAATTATTTACTTTTTATTTATTCAGTCACTGATGCAAACTTACCATGGCAAGTTGCACGATTGAGCACCAAGTCCAAATGATAAAACTTAAATCTGTAGGTGCTTCTTGGAAGGACATTCCCCCCTCCCCCCCCCATTCAGGAAGTGAACCCTCTGTTAGCCGTTGCTGTGTAGTTGACTACCGCTTACGCCAATTGAGCTATCATCAGGCCAATTATTGAATACAACAGAAAGTTTGACAACCATTTTTATTGCTGCTTCTTATTGGGACTTCTTCTCTTTTAAAAAAATAAATTCTTCTCTAATTCTATTTTTCTGATATTGAACTTAAAAATTCCCTCAAATATATAAACGATTTCGAACCACTGATTTGTTGCAATAGCCAGATTTTCTTAAAGCAAGAGCGACTGGCCTTGACTGGTGCAACATTTTCCAAGCTTTGTATTCACCTTTCGAGCAGAAATGTTGCTGTCTTTGATTTTAATCCATCTTTCCTATCGCCAAACGGTGGCATTCAAAATTTTGTGGACCCAATCTTCCATAGATTCAAACTGGTTCACATGTCAGAACGTCTTTCCCTAATTTTTCAGTCTGATTAAGTTATTTCCGCAGGCGCAGTGCGTTTAAGTTAATGTGGTGGACTACTTAGACTTAGAGAGCAATGGGTCCCAGATTCGATCCGCGGAAAAACGCGCCATCTCTTGCGAATGTTTAACAACAATCCGAGCTGTCCCGTCAAAAACTTTTCCAATTTAGCCGCACAGAATCGGCATGAAATTGTAAATCCATTCGTCCCAACGAAGATTGTGAGAAGCTATACCTACGGTACCTACCTTCACGGAGTTGATATTTTTAGATCGGTTCGCGGACATTAGGCGTTTTTTGTTTAACCAACATGATCTGTATAAATCATTGCTTTCCATCATTCGCATTCGCATCTATATTTTTGTAAACCATGAAAATCATTGACCATTTGGGTTAAATAAAACATACAAGCCTGAGGTCTTTTATCAATATTAAATGTTCCATGATCGTCGAGGAGCCAAATCCACATACGAGTACATTTTCTCTGTCCTTTTCTAGTCAAATCCAATAGAAAAGCCACTCCATTCGCAACCATTTTGAATACCCAACCTCACACATCAGGCTAAAATTTGTAGTTGGTTCAATGAGATTTCCTTCCTTCACCGTGCCGACAGACATCGAATTATAACTAAGCCAATTTCAAATGAAAACAAGGATTCACCGTCCTTTTTTTTAGCTGTCTGCCTGTCGGGATATCCCATTCACAAGGTGTACTAAAAATCATTATAGCAAAAATTGGTCAAGCCGGGGGTCACGTCGACACAGACATTCGCGCTAAACTCATACTCAAACTCAGACATACTCCAGTCCAGTCGGATATAAGCTACACCTTCTGTGTCGTATCGATTACGGGAGTCTTTCCAAGCCGATTTGTTTGAGATATAGACCAAATGAAGGGTGGATCTTTTTAGATCATTTCTTGCATATAGTTGGTTTGTGTTTACCAAACACAATAGAAAGAAAATCAACGCATAATGCACTGAAATTAAAATTGTTCGCATCTTACACGATATGCATTCTAACAGCTGTCAATTCTTAGTTGCAACTAAAACGGTCTGACAATGGGTCCCTACGTCACAGGCTCACTGTAAAGCCCAAACCATCTACAGCTTCGATGATTCACGAACCAAACAACATCTCACTTTCTGAACCGCAATTCGCCTTGCCCCCAATTCCTAGTCAACACATTTTTCTTCACTTGGCCAACAATTCTTTATTGGTCACTCGAATTAAATCAGTTCGAGGCAGAGCAATAACTATTTGGACAACCATATGCGCACTGGAAGTGATTATCCCCGCACAAAACATTGAAACCCCATAAAAATGTCCGCCTAATTTTGATATATTTGTCACACCATTGCCAACCAAATTTAATTTAGATCCACTGCACATTAATGTGGCCATTCATTCAAAGCACTGCACCCCGCCCTGCGGCGCACCACACCACGCACCATTCGGACCAGTCCAATCACTCAGTTTGTCACCTTAAATACAACATTTTATGCGTTCGATTCTAATCGCCTTATCGTACTGCGCGTGTACTCAATGCAAATCATCCACTTTAACTAGCTTCGCCTAATCAAGATACCGTCGGGATTGGTGGCGAATATCTCACCGATTATCGGTCCGGCTGTATGTTCTCAATTTGTCAAATGGCCGGCATTAGTTCGGCTATAATTGGTTTGACCGGCAATGCAGCGCACAGTTTCCCCGGTTGTGAAAACATCCGTGTGCCTTTGTGTGCGAGTGTGTTCGGACAGTAGATATTCGACACAAGAGTCAACTTGTCAATTACCCCAGTTCAATTGGTGTATAGGCCTATATACAGACGCGCGCGACGGCTTTGGTTTACAACATCGTATCGGGGCTAGATTGGATCGATCGATGGAACGAGCGAGCGATTTCGATCGGACGAACAACGCGCACCAGCAGATCCGTTAAACGCCACAATGCCACTGCATACACGCGTACAAGATGTGCGCACGTACGTGCCAGGATATTAACCACTACCATGTCGGCCAATGAAACCATTTAAACTCTAATCTCGCTTTGATCTCTCGTAATTTGCAAAACACCTCAGGCGATTTGGTATTATAGCATTTGGGCAGCCAGCTAGTGCGGTGTGCAGTTGTGCGGTTAGCGCGAAAAGCACACACACGCCTGGCAGCGTGACTTTGGCTTAGAAGAACGAAACGACACGTTAGAGTGTAAGGATTTAATTTAAGTGGTGGCATGCGTATCGGCCAGATCGAGATGGCCCGCATATAGCGGCGGAAGATGCACCGAGCTGGATAAGGTCTAACCTAGATGAATTGGCGGTACGGGTTTTATGTCGGTGGTTGTTTTCAATGTTTTCAATTGTGCAGCTAAGGCTCCCGAATGTGTTATTATGGCGCAGCGACTAAAAGCTGTAATTTAGAACAATTTCCGCGCAGATATTTGTGTAAGGTCGGTTTATCTTTAAAGATGTGGTAACATCTGTGTGATAATTGTCGGCAGAGGCTGTCGTTTATCTTGTGAGATGGCAGCGAAAAATGCTGCCACGGATGTGCATTGAAATCAAGGGCGATTGGCTTTTAACATCAAATCAAACGTGTTCAGGAAAAAAATATCTGAAAATCGTAGCCTGGCCATTAGAAACGTGAAGGCGTGTTTAAAAAAAGCAGGATTTTAAATGGTAGACCATAAGCCAGATGCAGTAGCAGTCCTACCATATACAAGAGCAAACCTATTCGTACATCCAATACCTGGAAATTTTACTAGATCGCTGGCTCCAGTATAACTGAAGTTCGGAGGGGAGAGAGTCAGAAAGGATTTACGGCCCCGTCAATCCAAAACCATTATCAGTCAGTAATTAATGGTGAGCAAGGCATCAAACGACGGAATGGAACAGGTAGAGGGTTCTTTAATTTTCGAATTTTCAATTTTTGGTGGGGGCAAAATGTCCCCATTAGCTTAGGACAAGCTAGGAAAACAAACTTTCAATACTAGAACTAAAAACTCAGAACTATAACTAGGAATTAAAGCTGAAGGAGTTGTAAAGAGACAGGCAATTGATGGAGTCGATGAATAAAAGAAGGTCTGTAGCATCCCTGCGATGTTCAAGACTATTCAAGTTAATGAGTTCGAGGCAATCTTGGTAGGGAGGAATAATTAGGGGATCTTTCCAAGAAAGACCGCGGCTGGCAAATCGAATAAAACGCCTTTGTGTGTTGTCGATTCTGCTTGCATGAACTTGCTGAAAGGGTGACTACGCTTGCCTGGTTTAATCGAGGGGGGAGCGGTCAAAAGTAGTGTAGAGAGACCAGTCCACGAAGGGGTAGGAGAATTCCTTTGACCACCGTTTAATAAATCCAAGGGATAAATTGGCTTTACGAATTATCTCATCAATATGCGAACAGAAATTGAGCTTGGGGTCGTACAATATGCCAAGGTCACGAAGAGACTTTACGATGGACATAGGTTGATCATTAAGTACGTATATACGAAGAGGGGACTTGTTGTATTTACGTGATAAGGTGATAGATTGGCATTTGGGAGTATTGAATTCTAGGCAGTTTTTGAGACGACAGATAAACTGTCTATATCTTGTTGTGGTACACAGGGGTCTTGTGATGAAGATATGTGTTTGAAAAATTTGGTATCTTTGGCATAGAGAGAGATGAGGAGTATTTAATGAACCTTTCAAGATCGTTTATAAAGGGTTTTCCAATAAGAGGTGTTATTTTGGTATTCAAAGAAAAATTACATTTTTTAGAGATAGATGATCGGATGTTTATTTCATAGTAAAGAGGAAGGTACGTCGTTAATAATGAATAATAACATCAGCCAAATGGCCACCACGAGGTCGCATACAGGACCATATCCCTTTCATGAAATTTACCATAACCAAACTGCAAAGTGGCTGCCCTATGTCCTCGATAGCCTCACGAATTTTATCTTTGAGGTCTTGAATCGACGCAGGGCTGTTGGCGTAGACCATATCGTTCACGTCACAATAACTCTTGGGTTTTCCGAGCCCCAGATGCGACAGTTTTGCTTGTTGACGTAGCCACCGAGGTGGAAATGGGCCTCATCAGTCAAGATGATGGTTTCGATGGAATTCCGGATCATTTTCATGCATTTCAAGGACCCAATCAGCAAAGACACGACGTTCTTGATGATCGGCCGCCTTGAGTTCTTGGGTTAAATGAACTTGAAAAGTCTTTATGCAAAATACGGTGTAATGACGTTTGCGGAATGGCCAATTCCAAAGAACGACGAGAAATGGACAAACCTGGGTTTTCTCCAACACTTTGGGCTACAGCAGCAATATTCTCAGTTGTTCTTGAGCGACGTGCACGGGTTTTATTCTTCCCATCACTAACTTGTCGCAACAGCTCGAATTTTTCCACCAATTTCTGTATTGCGGTCCGACAAGGTGCTTCACGACGACCAAAAAATGCTTTAGTTTTGCGAACTGTGACTGCAAGATTTTCACCATTTTTGTAGTGAATTTTAATAATTTCAATGCGTTGTTGAAGCGTGTATCGTTCCATTTTTAGTAATGGCGTAGTTTCTACCTGTCAAATGTCAAAGAATAAAAGCTTCAAAAGTGACAGCTACCGAAATAGCGGGTCATTCACAATAACACCTCTCATTGGAAAACCCTTTAGTTAAGAGAAGAGGACCTAGGTGACTGCCTTGTGGTACACCCTAGAGGCCTGATCTATGGTGTTTTTTGATTGGTGATATTTTATTTTCAAGTGGAAAAATATTCAGAACAGTTCCCCAAGTAACGTTTGATGCGACGAAGCAATAATGGCGGAGAGGTGAATTCATATTATATATATTGCTTAATACAAGCGTAAAACAATTGAAACAATTGAGAGAACTTAAGATTAAAATACAAATATTTATGGTAAAATCGCATAACTTAACATGTAACATGAATTTTCGTTAGTTAGAAGGAAATGTGATATTCAAGCGCAGTTTTAAGGGCTGGATTTTGTGCCGTTTATGTCAAATAAATTGGGAACCATATTTGCTTTGGAAAGCATTCTTGTTAAGGGCTCGTGCTGGCCATAGTCAGTACGGTGATGGGGAAGGCGGTAAAAGGTTATTGAACGTAAATGACGACGATTAGTGTTCAATGAGATCTGATGCAGCAGATGTGGGCAATCTATGTTTCCGGATAGTAGCTGATGAATAAAAATTATATCAGCTGTGTCACGTCGAGTTTTAAGAGGCTATACATCGAGCAGCTTTAAGCGATTCTCGTAGGGAGGTAAATTGTGAGGGTCGTCCCAATAAAGCCTACGTAAGGCAAAACGAATGAATCTACGCTGGACAGCTTCGATTCTCAAAATGTTTACCTGATGGTAAGGTGACCACACAAGAAGTGGCCTTTCCAAACGTCGTATAAAATGATTTAGTGACATAGGGGTTAGAGAACTCCTTTGACCAACGCTTTACAAAGCCGAGTGCAGAGTTGGCTCTGCTAATAATGTTGTCGATGTGAGGACGAAAGTTAAGTTGAGCATCGCAGATAAAGCCCAGATCACGAATAGATGAAACAAAGGAGATAGACTCGTTGTTAATGAAATATGATCTTTGAGGCAGGGGGATCATGCAATAGCTTGTCATTTTTTCACGTTAAGCTCCAAACGATTCTGTTGACACCAGGTGTAGAAGTGGTTAAGGTCAGTTTGAAGTGAGAGAGAGTCAGCTGAATTGCATATGATCAGCGTAAATCTCCAGGTCAGATAGTAATATAACACGTTCTACATCATTTATTGTCAAGTTAAAGATCAAAGGTCCTAGATGACTACCCTGTGGTACACCAGAGGGAGCCAAAATGGCTTAGAAACGGAAAATCTGAAAATGACACTATACTTGCGATCTTCTAAGTAGGACTTAATCCATGAAGTAAACCGCGGTGGAAAACCGATCGCTTTTAGTTCGAAGACTATGATTTTGTGAGAGATTTCGTCGAACGCTTTGCTGAAATCAGTAGCTACAACACCCACTTTCTTACCATTTTCCAAGGCACACAATGTGTTAGAGACAAAATCTGTAAGGTTCGTGGTTGTAGATCGACCCTTAAAAAACCCATGGTGTTTAGTGGAGATTATTGATTTGCAATGAAAGAACATTGTATAATAAACGATGCTCTCAAAGAGATTTGGTATACAAGAGAGTTTAGCAATGGGTCTATAATTAGACCCTTTTTGTGAATGGGAATGATAAATGAGTCCTTCCAAAATTTTATGAAAAATTCCCTGCGTAATTGAGAGCTGGAAAAGATAAGAAAGGGGCAGTGCAAATTGTTTAACACATTTCTTTAAAACAATGGCAGGGAGACCATCTGGACCGGAGGAATAGTCGTCTTTGAGCAGGTTCATTTTTTCAAATACTGAAGATGAGCTTATGTAAAACAGGTTTGAGCGCAGCTATTCATGTAACTAAAGTAGTTCGAGTCAGGTTCAACGTCGTCGCCTGGCTGTAGAAATTAGCAAAAATGTCCGTGATTATTTTTGAATCTGCAGACGAACAATTATCGATTTTTAAGTTAGAAGGATACCCATCCGATTTCCTTTTGGTGTTTATAAATTGAAAGAAACGTTTGGGATTGGAAATTAGGTCATAACTGAAAAGTTATTATAAACAGTAAGATAGTTTGAGAGGTTTGATGCAGATCTGCATCGGGGATGTCATCGCAGATATCATGAGCAATGCACTCCGAGTGGTTGAGCGGTGGTGTCTGGAATAAGGGCTCTCCATTAATGCGGGGAAAATAGTCTTCAATAGGAAGAGGAAAAATCTGTAATTGCAGCCCTTTTCGGATCGGAACTAAGAACGACCAAGAAGGTTAAGTATTTTGGAGTCTATCTAGTTACTGGACTTACTTGGAATTACCATGTTGAGGAGAAGATCCGGCGGGCGATACGGTGCAAACGTGTATGTGGACAGAGGTGGGGACTCTCGCCTAGATCAGCATACTAGATGAATGTGATGATAACTAGACCCATTATCACCTACGTCGCGGTTATATGGTGGACGAAAGCCTCTCAGAAAACAGTGAGCAAACACCTTGATTGGGTTCAACGTTTAGCATTTGTATAGAAATTACCATTGCAATACGTATAACCCCAACGTGCGCATTGGAAGTGATCCTGGGGATCTTACTAGACTTATTTATTAAGAAAACAGCGGCCCAAACGGCGCTTCGGTTGCATCGAGTTGCGAAATGGCACAATCGTAGTACCATCTATGGGCATACGAAGATTCTGGAACTTGTCCAAAACGAGAATAGGGAGCGGAACAGGCCTATGATCGAATAACCGCGTATGGAAAGAAATCCGAAAACTCGTATTGAGAACGGATTGCTTCCAGAAAGAAGAAATGGTGAAATGGTGATTTTCAAGGATGGATCCATGATGGCTGGCGGAGCGGGGTCCGGTATCTATTCAAAAGAACTGCAACAAGCCCGTCACATTTGGCTTGGGAAATACATTTCAGTCTACCAAGCTGAGATGATTGCATTGCTTCATGCGCTGAACTACTTGCTTGAGTGTTAGGTGGAAGGAAGAAATATCCTTATAGCATTGGACAATCAGCATGGAACAAACACACATCACAACATCATTGGCACTGGAATGTGTACTCAAGCTCAATAAGTGTTAATCTTAAAATGAAGTAACACTGACTTGGGCAGGAGGACACATAGGGATCGAAGGCAACGAAAAGGCGGACTCTCTCGTAAAACAGATGTTAAAAATAAAAATGATGAACGATTCGATAGAACGATGCGACGATGATGTTATATGAAGCAAACTCAAAACGATGTCGTTTTTTTTAATCGTTTTGACGATGATCGTTTCATAAATTACGCGGTTAGAGCCCTGTTCGTTGAATAAAAATAAATATTCATTATATTAATACGTGAACATCCAAAGTTTCCGTAAACTTTTTTAGTATTTTTCATGAAATGAGGAGAATAAAACTTCTATCATTTGAAAGGTACTGTGTGCACAAACAAAAAATTAAGGCGGGCAAAGTTAAGTTATGAACTCCCCATACAAAACAGGTAGTTGAAAGGATTTTTGTGACATTCAATTTGTCGCCGCCCTATTACCATAGTAATGTATTCAAATATAAGTCATCTTAGAGTAGAACCAGTTTCCAATGGAGCTGCTCATTTACGTATTGTTTCGTTATCTAGATGTCGCTCTATTCGTTTATAAAAAAAAAACATAAATAACGAAAACAATTTTGGTACGTTTTTTAGTATTATACATAAATTATTTATGTAGAAAAACATAATAAATAAAATGTAAATATTTTATTGATTTTTTGCTTTCGAAGATTTTATATGTGGACTCATCCTAGTGGCACATCTTTTTATACGCTTTTCAGGGAGATCATTGTTTGATTTTGGGAAATTCCAGCCGTAGTTTTGTAGTTACCCTTTAATTTTATTAATATTAATTTTATACTTACTATTGGGAAAATATGTAACTGGTTACAGGCAGTAAAAGTTTCCGGGTAAAACATTTTCAACAGGTGTAAAGAGTTAAAATCGATTGCAAAATTTATGGTCTCATCCTAGTGGAAAAGTATGGCCGATTTTTGACCACAAGTGAGTGGCTGTGTTCAGTGTTCACTGACAAATGAGAATTGTATTGGCTTGTTCACCCTAAGGTTCGTCTGCTTTGATTTTATTTTATTATTTTAATTCACAATTTGGCTGAACCACAATTATGCTAATTTTTCCTGCTACAGTGTGAAATCATGCTAAAAAGAAGTGTCGGCATGATTTGAAAAAAAAGAGGCTAAAAATAAAATCTGTGGTCACACGGCAAAACCGCTTAAGTCGACTTTAGACGAAATTAAGATTTTGATGCCATTAGATTCAGCGTACCCATGTCTATTTTGTAATTTTTTTTCAGCTTTATATATTTGAAAAAGTGGCCACAATTTCAAAAAAAAAAAACAACAGCTTAAGTCACTAGAGTCAATAGAGTAAAAAAAAATGTAAACTGCTCTCCTGAACAATAAGTAAAACAGACTTAGAGGTATTGCCTTGTGACCACAGAAATAATTCTGCTAAATTTAGCAGAAAATATGATAAATTGGTCACACTGGTTCTAAGCATGAGTCGATGAACATTGGAAAGGGTGGTGGCGATGACTACAAGACATGGTAATTTCGGGTATCACTTAAGGAAAATGGGCCTTAGAGAGGATGATACTTGTAAACTATGCCTGGATGAACCTGAGACAGCGGCACATATACTGTGTCAATGCCCGGCGTCGGCTGACGGGAAAATGAGGATCTTGGGACATCATTCGGTCAAGATGCAGTCCATGGAACAGATCTCTCATAAACAGATGCTAGCGTTTATACTAGGAATCGAACCCAGGACAGCAAAGAACTCTGTTGAAATTCAAAAAGTCTCTCTGGGTAATTTTTATAGTGGTAGAGACAAAAAGAGACCCGACAACGGTTGTCTGATTCGAATATCTCTCGGAATCTATTTATACGTTACATATAACGTTTCCGACTGCATTGAAATTTTTTAAAAATATTGCCAAAGGTCGAGCTCTCTGCTCAACGTTTTTCCACCAGAGAGTTGGGGTGATCCAAAGTTGTGGCGTCAGTGTAACGGAAATCATGGTAGAAATACGATTGATATCCTGTTCTAAGCACATGTTCGAGGTGATACTTTCGTGTATGAGGCGCGCTGTAGTTTATAGGAATGTGGTCGATTCTGAGGATCTAACAGGATAAAATTCGGCAGTTTATACAAGAATTGTAAAAAAAATACCAAAAAAAAATTCTGATCCCACTGAAAAACAACAGTTCGCACCTTAACTCTTTTGTTTTCAAGGGGAAACTTTAAAAAAAAAACACCTCGCCTTGTTCGATGGTACCCATACTCATGTTTAAAAAACAGCTACTCCAGAAGTTCATGGCCAACGGACGAAGGTGTCTATTATGGATACGGTGACCATATTTTAGAATTCCAAATAATTTTCTATCTTCCATACATGTATATAAAAATCAATTGCTGTGCGTTAGTCGGGTAAAAACTCGAGAACAGCTTGATCGATTTGAATGATTTTTGTTTGTTTTGTTCGTCTTTAATCAGGGGTGATTAAAAAAAGAGAAAATTTGGAGAGTTTTCAACAGGTGGCGCTGTAGGCACATTTCGGTTTACATCCATCTCCTTCTATCTACAAAATATAAATTTAAGTCGCATTTTGTTTCAAACTGACGTTCTCTGTAAAGCGTGAATCGATTTTGTTTCTGGAAATTTCAAATGAAAGGTGACGTCAATACCAGGGTTTGTATGTATACACATACATACATCTTTGTATGTATTACGGTAATACGAGTTATAGGTATTTGAGCGAACATACCTGCGTTGTCGACCTCTTAAACCCCTCATCTGATTTTAATGCAATTTTGTGGATGTGTATGTTTGGTTATAGCTGCAAGGATAGGATAGGTCTTGGACCCGATAGGTGGCACTGTTGTCGATCTCCAAAACCACTCAAGCATTTTTATTTAAATTTTATGGGTGGGTATGTTTGACCCGATAGTTCTGGTCTAGCTCTGATTTTGGGTGGTGGGCTCAAATAGCAAGCATTGGCCATACGGCGCACATTGCTTGGAGAGGAACATTGTCTTTGTTATTTGTACTATCATTTTTACAAATTGACCACATGCTCAAGTAACACTAACCACTGAGCCACCGTGTTCACAAGTCGCAACTTCTTATATTTATTGTTCTATTGCAAGTATTACGAAAGTCAAGTGAAAAAGTTTCGGAATGTACTCGGTCCAATGGCAGAAGCAAGGATTGCCGATTGCCCTCATTCTGCTTCGGTTGATTAAAAAAATATGACCGGACCAACTCCAATCAAAAAACGACTAAGAATCCCACCCGGAAATCTATGAAGTCTGAACTAAGCATTGCACTCAATTTAATTCCAAATGAGTTTCATTCGATCAACTCTGAATAGGGGTGTTAATAATTTAATCAATTTTAGGCGATAAGAAGTTCGCCGGGTTAGCTAGTGAGCAATAACAAAAGCAACAATTTTAACACAATTTTTAGTTATTATATTTTTTTCTTTCATTTACCAAATCTAAAATAAAATTAAATAGAGCACATTTTTTTTGTGCTAGATAACTTGTTTGTTTGTTCAGAAAGTTACTGCACTTTAGCATTATCATTTTGTTCAATCAATTTTGGTTTCCTAATATTTACGTTTTTTTTTTAAGAATTTAAATGAAATAAAGAATAAATAATGAACAACTTCTTAAATATACACAATTTATGTGTTTTGGAATACAAAATAATTCAGTATGAACAAGTATGGAACAACTGTTGATTATTTGATTATTATAATGAAAAGATGGTCACCGTAACTACGGATGTATTCGTACACATCTTCTATATGAACACAAGTGATCAATGAAAAATACGGTCGCTTAAAAAAAAAACTGCTCTTTTCCTACTGACAAAAGACCAATTAGCCAAACCATGGCTATTATGCAGTTACTACCTTCCTCTTTAAGCGTAAATTGCTCAATTTAAAGGGCATTAAAGGGCCTTAATCACATACGCACTCAGTGAGTTCTTAAAAACCAGAAACGTCATAAAAAACGAATTACTCGTAGTTGCAATAAAATAGCAGATACGCATAAAAAAACGCATTCTTGCAGTCACTTAATTTTTTTCCGCAGCAATTAGGTCGTCATATACCCTAACGAGCTGCTAACACTCGTTACCTGCCAATTAAATACTCAATCAACATTAGAATGCTTCGCTGCACCTCCAACGCCAAAACAAACACACAAAATCCGTCCGCAATTTGACACCCTCAACACATTTATAGTAAAAGGCCCATTCAATTCACTTTTGTCTGCACACACTCACCCAAATGCCAGCAAATTACTTTGCACATTTAGCAAATCACTAAACAACTCAACTGACCCGACCCTTTCAGACGACGGAAATCCACAAATGGACTTTGCAGCTCATTAAATTCTCTCCTTTTGTTTGATATATTGACCACCACCATCACCACTACCATACCACAACAACGAGTAGCTAAGCTAACAACTCAATAACCCGAGTGAACACGCGGTTAACACCCATTTTGCCAATCGACCACAAAAGGATCACCAAAGCCGGCACCATTCAGGGCCATGGAATTTTACACCTAACAATAATAATTACTCGAAATGGCAAAGGAGTTGGCCGCACAACGCACACGCACGGTCATTGGGTGGTCAGCGGGCCACGTAAATCGTTCCGCCCAACCTCTAATCTCACCGCCTGGGACAGGCGTTTGCGAATTCCCGATACCAGAAAGAGATCGCTCGAGATCGCGCGAGATCGCGCTCTGTATCTGTCAGCGCGTTGTCGTTCTTGTCATAAGGGAATTACGATTTCCCATAAAGACTCTCTCTGCGTGTGCGTCTGTACTGTGTGCACTATGTCTTCAACTTCATTATCACAATTGCACAGGCTGCATGCGCAATCGCAAATAACTCTGCGACCGACTATCGGCGAGTGCACGCAATGTTAACGCCTAACGACCAATATGGTGGCCGCCACAAACCCCGACCCGGTGAATATTTTATTCCCTTTAATGGTTTTTTAATGGTCTGCAGACTGGTTGTCGGCTTGACGATTTGCCGATGGTGGTGGCAGCATCTCTGATAGAAATCTACTAAAAAAAAATTCAATTGAAATTTAATTTAGATAATGTTAAAGAGGTAGTAGGTACCCTCTGTATACGCAACAACGGGACAAAAACCGATCCGTCTGTGACTGGGATTGCATGGTTTTCTCAATTCCTCCTAACGCGCGCTCGCGCTCAAACAGAATTCCAAATGTAAACTTGATGCAAAGTTAATTGGACGATCTATATACGACGACGTCGCGTCAGTCGTGCGGTAGTGTGCTCGTTCGCCTGTAATAGACGCAAGACCATAAGGTGTGACTTGTGGGCTTATAGCACAACAAGAAAGCAAAAAAAAAAAAACAACAAATCAAACGAGCAAAAATAACTTGATTAAATCAATGTGTATCGGCCGATTGAATTTGGTGATAACACGGCTGTAAAACGTGCTGTAGTCGTAATGGTCGAATGACGTATTCGGACATTTGCCAACGAGATGATGCAAATTTATGGGTGTTTTGGTTAAAAATTGGAAAAAAAAACCAAATCCATCTGAGAGGCTTAAAAGGGAATTGATTTATTTTCAATTAAAATAGCCACGAAGGCGAAGTAAAATAAAATCAGCAAACAATTCAACCAACGAGTTGGCCAACAAACTTGTTTTTTGTTAATTGGAAATCGCTGTGGCATTTGAATTGCGCTGCGCGTAAATGGTTTTCAAATAAGACTGTTGTTTATTATAAATAAATAAGGAAGGAGAATTATATTTCTTTTTTTTTCCTTAAATTGTTTTTTTTTTATTTTAAGTGTCAGTTCGCTGTTGGACTCTTTTGTTTTTCTACTTCAGAACTGTGCGCGGCATAGAACCAAGGACTGAGTTTGGATCAATTTTTGAATGATTTGTAGATTTGTGGCAGGAAATAGATTTCTTAACAAACGCGCAGTAGGTCAGCGATAGGTTGGTGACAGTTGAGACAGCTTAACTTGGACCATCAGTTGTATCCAATTTTTCAATTATGGGAACCATCTGCGAGACAACTACAGACAGTGTTCCACGAAGACAGTTTTCCCCTTTTTAACAATAAAATTTTGTTTTCCCCTAAATTCGAAAAAAGTTTAGCTTTTTTCCCCTAAGTGATATTTACATTTATTTTCCTATTAAAAAAAATCAAACAAGTAAAAGTGTTATCATCGACCTGGCCGACGCTTTTATTCATGCAAAATTGGTTTTGTATTTGAATTACTTGACGACATTTAATACCAACTTGACGACAATAAAAATAAGTCCTCTCACAAAAGTTTACTTACCTAGGTAGATTGTTCTCGACGCTTCGTGCTTTCAACACACACTCGGACAGACAGACAGACGGACATGGCTAAATCGATTCAGAATATGATCCTGACTCAGAATATAAATACTTTATGCGGTCTTCGGTGACTCCTTCTTGGCGTTACAAATGTAATGACAAAGTGAAAACACTTAAATAAAAATATACGTAAGGACCAGTTGAATTTGAAATGATATCCTTTTCTTTTGAGACAAAATGTCAAAACAATTGAATGTCTTCGGATACACACAAATTCTTATGTAGACGTTCGATCGGCTGCTTTCTTTCATATTTCGTACGAACATTTCATTCTCAGTAAACTTTGAAATTTGTTTGTAATGCAAATGCGTTTTCATTTTACTTTCAAGCGATTTAAGTTGCGCGGAGATTTTCGGGTTTTGCCTTTTTCTAAAGCTTGTCTCTCGTTTTACCCTTTTTCATTATAAAAGCGCAAAACTTGGCGCTTTTCCCCTCAATCTGGGATCACTGCCTATAAAATATAACCACTGATTTAGTTTAGTTAGATTTTTCAATTTCAACCGCCTAAAGTTTGTCCGTGAAGTTTAGGAGTTCTTTGAGCTCTATTACGTCCACAGATCTTTCAGTTCGTCCTGTGGTACTAACTGGGCGATTTGAGGTGCGTTTATTTTCTAGAACCACCCAGATTTTAGTACGAATCTGAAGATTCACGTTCTTCGGGTGCCCCAGTTCATCAACGACATAACGATGCCTCCTCATCAATCGTTTTTAAGAGCTGGCCATTTGCAAAGTAGGTTGCGAACAAAATCTTTTTCTACGATGTCCCCACTTACTAACGTTGGTGTAACAAAAAAACAGATCAGATACCCTAGCTTATAAGCCTCTCCAGTTAGCACGGTTCTAAGATAACTGTTCCAACAAGCTCCAAAATTTTTCCTCGGTAAAAAAAATGGAATTAAATGAACTTAGCCTCTGTTGAAAGAAACGAGTACTCGTTGTTAAAAACTACCGAGATAAAAAGGTTAATGTTAAAAAAAAAACACACTTTCTCCGTTCTTTTCAACCAAGTTTCTTGATTCATATCAAACAAAGTAAGTTAGTTAAGTTCTTGAAAATTAGTTTGTTACTACCGAGAACATTTAGAAGAAATTAATTAAACTTTTATTTTTAACCGAGTTTTCTTCAAAAAGTTGTCTCGGTTGTTTTTAATCCATTGACTTGTGAAGCTATAAGTCACCTATTGCTATGATTAGTAATATTAGTCGGTAGTTATTGAGCGAGAAGTCGCAAGTTAAACACCCGATCAAACACTTATTGAGCCTCAAATTGCTTTTCACTGCATGAAATATCGCAGCAGTCTGAAAGATATTGTTTTATTTGACTCAACTAGCCTGAAATCATAAGGTCGAACTCAGCGTTGTCAGACGGTCAAAATATCTTCCCCCAAAACAATCTAAGAAATCCCCAAACTTTTTGTTATTATTTTTTTTTTAACATGTTAAAAATTTTATAAGCGAACATTTAAGGATCTGTCTTCCGAATGCAAAAGTGTGCAGCAAATAAATACACCAGACAGTGTTCTCAGATAAAAAATCCGAAAATCTTATTTTTCCGAAATGAAAAAAGATGTTTTTTTTGCAACATTTTTTTCAAAATATAAAAAGAACGAAATATAAAATGCAATTTTTAAGTACTTTAATTAAAACTTGTTTTTTTTTTCGACAAAATTGTAGTAGGTAGATATATACATGGAATAAACATAAATCATATAAATATCGATAAAAAAAAATCTGGTCATAAATTAATGTTATTGCTTTTTAAAACTTTCGAAAAACTAATTCAAATGACTTAGAATTTTGTCACTTATATCAAGTTTGTTTCAATGCGCTTCATTAAATCGCAACAAATCCTTTGCAAAAATTAAAATTTCACCTGTACTCAAAAGGTTACGAATTTTTGTTTTATTTAAATTTACAGCAGAAAAGATTCTTTCTAAATTAAATCTCCTAAGAGTGGATATGCGAAGGTTCCATCCGCTGTTTTTACTCCTAAACATTTTCTCAAAAATATTAAATCCGTTGAAATTTAAGTTTCTTTAGAGTTGATGAAAACGAAAAACAGAAATTGTCCATGGGCTCTGTTCGACTCACGTTCACGTTAGACATAAGAAATAACAAATCCAATTACCAGAAAACGCTTTTCTTCAATAGAAAAGTTTGTTTTAATTTGTTAGATTTAGAAAATGTTTGATATAAAAAATCTTAAGATTTGATGAATTTAGAGCAAAAAGTCTTGTACATATTTTGGAGCTCAAAAATCTTGAAGATATATCTTGTAATCTGGCATCACTGACACCAGATGAAAATTTTGAAGCATGTTGCTTTTTCAAACCTTCTTGTAGAAATTTCCACAGCTCTTACGCAAATGATGAAATTGTTGGTTGTAAAATCAACAGATGAGGTTGGTGCTTAAATCCGGAAAAGTGTTTAAAGAACTATTACAAAAATCTATAAGTTGTTAATTTTATTTATAACTCATTCAGTTCTTTTTTAAAAGACTTTTTTTTTGTAAACGAAAATAGGCCAAAGATACTGATTGAAACAAACAACTTTCACTGGTAAGTATAGAAGCTTTAAAAGACCTGTCGATTATTTGACAGCATCTTGAAATACCAAACACATTTATATCATCCTGGATTGTCATGTTCAATTTTGAATTATTTGGTAGTGGACAGGACAGAACGACGAATCTCTCCACTACCCCAATCATATGTTTAATTGACCCATCGTTTCTTATGTTCCTATAATTTATTTAAACTTTTTAGGGTTACAAAAAAGGATATTATAACGAATTAAAAATAAAATAGATTTAATAAAAACTCCAGATTTTCTTCTAAACAATTTCGCTTCCAGATATGCGGTAATCACTATAAACTAGACGCTGTCACTCCTTCGTGGGTCTTTTAAATATATCTCCGTCGAATTGTTTGAATTTTTCGGCGACCATTTGTTTTGCTTTTCTTTCTTTACTCTCAGGCTACTGTCCTCAGAAGTATTTTCCATGACACTTAGTATTGGCACCATCGGTGGGTGGCAAAAGGGTCCACCACAGTTTTGCGACTTTCACAATAAAATCAGTAAACAAAATGAACGCAGGGTATATAAGACAAATCTTACACATCTAGGACTAAAACCGAGAATTCCGGTCTTATTAATTTCTTAGCATGAATCGACGATGTTATGGGTTTAGATCTAAAATCAGCCTTACTGATCAAAAGTGTACCCCAATTTCCAGATGAAGGTTTGCCCAAATGAGATTCATAAAAATGATAATCGAAAGTGATCACATCAACCATTCCCGAGGCTATGAACTAGAGTGGCTGCAAAAGCCTTCCTATAAATTCAAAACATGATCGCTCACATCCCTACGGTGACTCCAGCGGCCACAATTATTACACCTTCCCAAATACATATTATCATATCATACTCGTGTTTCCAATTTCAAATCCAACATGATGGACAACCAGCGGGAGGTGGTGTTCAACTCCCGCTGACTGTCCACCATTTTACACCACATTACAAAATCAATCGCCCCCTCCGTTATAGGAAGACATTCGTTTTCGGCGCAACCCCGCCGAGCTGACCGTCGATGAAATCAGAAACTGCGCCAAAAAATTCAATCTGCAATCCTTCACACTTCCAACCAGGTTATCATAGATCGGCTCATATAGCCGATGGCGCCACTTTGCCCACATACATAAAATGAAAATTTATATTTTTTTTTTAAGTACCAAACCTACCTACCTAAAACAAATTCACACACTGAACGCGCTCAGCTCAGTCTTGGTCGTCGTGTGAATTTTTAATCAAACGTGTCTCCACATGGTGTCACTAGTAAATATGAAAGAAAATTAATGTGTCCATCATCTTAGTGTGCCCCATTCCACCGAAATCTGTCCAAACACATTATAGTAAACAAAAAAAAAAAAACACCATCCACTCCACAGTACTGAACTTCCGATAGCCACCAAATTTTGGGTAAAATTATAATTCGTTTGGACATTTTCGTCGAGCGTGTGTAAACAATGATTGAACGTACAAATTATATAGGTTAGCTGTGTATGGCTCCTATAATTAGGATAAAATATGTAAATTGACATTTAGGCAAAATCGTCAACTGTCATTTTGACAGAGAATTGATTGACTCGCCAGCGAGAGTTGGTAATAGATATGCTAATGCACCGGGCTGGATCAGTTGTATAGGGTTTCGAGCGTTCCCAGGCTGATGGCGATATTAATCGATTTGTTAATTGTGATTGATTTCGAAGGGAGGAGTTTTATTTATTGGCTTCAAGACAATGTCATTTCAATTTTGCAACATCAATCAAAAATAGCATGAAATGTTTTTATGGCGTCATACAGCGAGCTTCGCCGTGTGAATGGGGCCTCCGGATGGTTGGTGGTATCGTGTTACAGATGCGTGTATTTCGAAATCATTTCGCTAAATTAACTACTGTTTGAGAGCTGGCAGCCGAAGGTGTTTTAAAGAGTTCAAGGGCCGTATAGTTGTTTCCTAGTATGTGGGCTGGCAAGGGTTTGGTGAGCTTGAATCGTATGCAACGGCTGGCAATTATTTAATTTTACAGCAGCTTCCAGGACAATGGTAAGCAGCTTTAGGTTTGAATGGCTATGCAGCCTATGGCGGTCTATGGACAGTCTAACACTGGCATTCAAAATACTCAACGCTTACAGAGTTTAAAGGGCTGCCTCCCAGTGTTCCATTGTTGAAGTTTAATTTGCGCATAAAAAAGCACCGACGAAACAGCAAAACAACAGTTCGTTCTCCAACTCTTTCGTTTTTCTATGGTAAAGAATGTTTTTTTATTTATTTATTTATTTATTACTTATTTCGTCTTATATTTTATATTTTATATTTTATACACATATTTCATTATTAGATTAGAGTGAATTCATTATAGCAGTTTTACAAAGTATTCTACTCATATTGAAGTCAATTGAATTATTATATAAATTATAATTGACACAAGCTTTAGTTATGGGATCATTTTGACCATATTCAGGCTTTGTGTTTTTATCTAGAGTCTGCTACCCATATGGTATGGGTCTTTTCCACGTATCGATAAGCTAAAGTGTTATATTGGAAGAAGAGCCCCACCTAAAGCCGACCTTAACCGAAATGTAATGCAAACAGGAATTCTCCATATTATCTCTCCACTCAAGCCTTGGATAGCTGGCAGTCTCAGAGTCAAGTTTACAAAGCGATAAATTGCAGGACTAGCTTTCTTCAAAGCCGGCAATGCTGATTTATACGAGAAGGCTTCGATTCGCTCCATACTGTCAATACTTATATGTCTCAGCCACGTTAGTCAGTTTATTTGAACCAGAAAAACCAAGCGGACACAAATTGACCAATTTCCAGTTTGCGATAAAACTGTACATGTTGGAACTGACCTGACGGAAATCCATCTTCCATTTGGACCAATCTTCATAAACATCGGGTTTGAAATAATGCCGCAATGGGTAGGGGAAGATGGGGTTTAGAGTAACAGGGAGAGTTGTAACATTTAAAAACTGAAGGATTGAAATAAATGGGTCTTCTCCTACTAAATTTTCGAAGTTTTGTATTTAAAGTCAGTTGAAGCCGTTCTCTGCGAGGTCCGGAAAATTGACAGACATGCAACTTTTTATTTTGTTCGAATTTTTGGTATTTCTTATCAGGTACGCACGAGATGCACTGTTGTTTTTGTTTTGTTTGTAGCTATGCGTTTATCTAGCTTACATCTTCCTGTTTGTGTTACAATAGGTACTCTAGACTCATTTGCAAAATCTAAGAAGCTGCATCGAACTACGTCGAAAGTGTTACTTCTCTAGCCCTTCTCTCCCCTATGGCAAAAAAAAAATTAGCCTCTGATGCTTCGACACTACATAGCAGGTAGTTTCTGTATATTAGCAAGGGGCTGATAATCTGGCATTCAACGTGCGCAAAGCTTTAATACGTAGTTTTTTCTCAATGTTGTTAAAAGTGAAAAAGCGCGCTTCCTACAATTGTAAGTAAGTACGCTACCTCGACAGACTTAATGCTGGCATGTGATGGGTTTGATATTAATTAGTCATGGAATGGAACATTTTTCTTATTTTGTTCCTTCGCTATTTAAAGCGTAGAGGTGACAAGTGCACTCTTCAGAAAGTGCACATGTTTCGTCTTGAAACTATTGCACGGATGCCATTGTAGAGCTTCACATACCTCATTTGTTTTAGATTGCAATTTGTGCAATATCCTGCTCCTCTATAAGAAGTCAGTCGTCCAATCGATATGTGTTCCCTTGACAGCAGTCTCCAAATGCTTTAGCTGCGCTTCTTCACTGCATTTGTCGGTGCTATAATAACAGTATTACTTGGTAGTTTTTAACCGAAAGTAGGTTTATCTTAAAAACCTTTTTTTTTTCATGTATTATTGGTATTCATTCGTCTACTTTTTTAAACACGCTTCTTGGTACTGAAAAAAAGTTCCAGTGCGCTCTGACAGTCTTCCATATCTAGATGTGTTGTGTTGAGAAAAGTAGATAGAATCGGTTGTAATGCCTCTCACCAATCACAACTCCAAATAAACTGCCATAAGTCCGCTACAAAGTACACCACTTGACCCAAATCCTTATCAAACCACCTCTCGTAACCCCATCTGTCAACCGACTTCATGCAACCTATCGCCACAATTCCCTGCTGACATAATTCCCAACTCCAATCAAAGGCATCGCATTAAGTCCGGTAGCTCATTCGTGTGTAATTTATGCGATCGCTCCCAAAAAATTCGCTGCCAAAAAAAACAAAAAACGTTGGTACTGCCGCATTTCTTAATTAAATTCCATTAAGTGTATATGCTAAGTGAACACTGAACAGAGTGCGCCGAAAAAAATAAAACAGACAAGAGAGCGAAAATAAGAAAAAAAATATAAACCCGCATCCACCAAATCGATGATATCAATTTCGGCAAAATAATTGCCTCGAACCCCCGGCATACTTTTGATTCCCCGAAGCCGGTCAAAAAGCGAAAAGAAAAAATTATCCACCAAACATATACGTGCTTCCGAGCCAAATGAGCTCTAGAAGGGTACTAACTCACTCACAATTGGCACACGATGTGCCACATAATCATTGCATTTAAGTGTACACGTACGACACGGACGTACTCTCATGCATGGCATGCGGTATACTCGTATGTATCTTTTATGTCAAAATAATTGGCTCGTTGCAGGGTTCTTGAGCAAATATCTTATGTCCACACCAAGTTGGTAGCCAGAGAGTGGCCGCCGGCCGTCGCGAAAGGCCATGTTGCATCTCTTTTTCTTTTTTGTTGTCAGAGCGGCGGGGTATAGCTTCGTCTTGATGGGTTTAAGTAAGTCGAAGCTCTCGCATAAATTGTGTAATCCCCGAAAACAATTTCGAAATTTCGGTCTCGTAATTTGCTTTAAGGATTTTGGCCGACGGTGCAAGGCAATGCCTGCGACGGTCATGTCTGGCGATCAAGTTCTTGGGTGAAACGGGACGGACTAGTTATTCGTACTTGACAATTTATTGTTTACGCAACGAAGGGCGATCCTTCTGAGGGGGGCGTGATTTTTTTTTTACCTGGTTGGGACATTTTTTAGACGACCTTTAAACGAGGCCTAACGACGAGTTGGCTTTGATCTCATCGCAGTATGCGTAAGGTCGCGAAAAGATTGACATAGGTTGACCGTAGGTGAAGGGAAACTCGAGGCGACGACTTATTGCACTTACTGCGAAGGTTGTAGATTGACGTTTGGTGACATTGAACTACAAGTCAATGGGGCGCATTTTCATAAACAAACTTGCAGATTGTAGGGCAGCGAGTAGAGTCCTAAAATTCTTCACCAGCGTCGCCTATACCCAGTTTGTGCTACATAAGCAAGATTTATTTGCCATATTTCTTTAAAAATGATCCGAGTGTAAGCGTATATGTAAATCCACACCACAATATTTCAGAACTAGTGGAAGTTTAGGGAACATTTTGTTCTAAGCAAAATTGTGCAACTTTCCAACTGCGATCGTCAGAAAATAACTTGTTGAGTGAACACTTTCCACAAAGCGCCACCTCAAAAAATGCGATTTTAAATGGCTGCTGGTTTTCAGACTTTTGCCTGTGAGGCTATATAACGGCGAATGTCTACATCAACAACGTACGTACTTTTGAGGTTGAGTTGTTAATCAATATTCACGCGGATTCCACGCAAATTACACCGAAAACATTTTAAAAAAAAAGTCTTGCAAAATTTTATCAAAATTACCGATGAGGGTATGATTTTTTTGATGTCCTCTTAATCGATATAGTTTTAGTTAGTTAGTTAGTTTAGTATACTATTTATTTATTTCATAAAATGATAAACTCAAAATCGATATATTGTTCAACAGTTTACGTAAAAAGAAGTCGATGAAATTAACCTCGATTTGCAATTCATTTCAATAGTTTTTATTTGACCATTAAAAGGTCCCACATATTTACATAGAGAAGGGACTTTTGGATCACCCTCTACATACGTCTCGATTCACTCGATTGACCAAATTTATACCTTCCACTCATTGCATTCCCTCTGTTCGTGATGTTTTTTTTTTGTATTCATTTCATAAAACTGTCTAATTAATTGAATTCATTCTTAAGGTTCATTCAAATCAGTAATGTCTCATTTATTGAATTCATTCTTAAGATTCATTCAAATCAGTAATGTCTCATTTATTGAATTCATTCTTAAGGTTCATTCAAATCAGTAATGTCTCATTTATTGAATTCATTCTTAAGATTCATTCAAATCAGTAATGTCTCATTTATTGAATTCATTCTTAACGTTCATTCAAATCAGTAATGAATTCGATTCATTATTGGTTGCATTGGATTTTTTTTTCAAGCAAATCCATTGCAGGTCATACTTCTCGACCTCGAGCTAAAATCATAATTCAAAGTTGCTTCTATTTATTTCGCACAATTCATTCACGAAAGTTCACTGCATTCATTATTCAACTCTTTCATTTTAGGAAATAAAACTGATTCGTTCTAACCAATAAACATTTTTATCTCCGACTTTTAATTTTATTAGTTCAAAATGGCAATATTTGCCCAACAAATTTGGCAATTGTGATCTTCCGTCAATTTAAAGTCGAGTATATCTTGTTATTAGTACGGCGCATGGACTACTAATGGTCAGTATTGATGACCTGCGATTCTTGTGCAAGTTCATTCATTGTGGAGTTCGGACTTCATTTAATTCACATAATTCGCCAGATTCACCCAGTTCGTTCATGTTTAGATATTCTTTCCCTTCAATGGGCCTTACTAATTATTAATCATTTTTAACCTCCGCACTAAATATTTTGTAGGTCACAATATGCAATTTCGTATTGACAATTTAGCCTGGACACTAAAAATTATTATTAGTATCTCGGAATAAGTATAACAATTCCGGGTTAAGCATTTCAATCAGTACTTGGATTTATTCCTGTCAAAAATGACCTTTGTCACTTTTAGATCCGATGAATATTTTCGAACGTTTGTTCATTGCTTATAATTTTTCCTTAGTTACCGGTTCAACTCATGCCAGAATGTGTCGTTTTCCACAGATCGGCTTGTTTATTGAATTTACTAAATTCATTCGAATGACTCGATTGGGAAAATTCATTCAGTTTATTCAGTTTATATCTACCATTCCTTCAAATTCATGTCTTCCATTTAAATACGTTATATTCCATTGCTTTGTCAATGAATTGCGTGGGTTCACTCCGACCAATAAAGAACTCGATCCACTGTTCATTACGCCGGATACTCTCGGAAGTGATTATGTTCATTACACAGTTGTTTATTTTTCTGAAAAACAGTATTCTACCTCCTAAAATATTGGAACGTTCGCCTAGTTCACCCAATAAACTCCATTCATTCACTTCACTATATAAAAAATTCATCGGAAATATTTTTTCAAATAGTCACCCTAATTCACTGCCAGTTTTCCTGAATGAATCTTCTCGAATAAGTATTTTTTGCACATTTTTCTTCTCTTGGAACAACTCAAATAATTCATTAAATTCATTTACTTCATCCAATTCACCCGATTCACTAATTTTCACACTTGATTTCATCCGTTCTCTGCATTTACCGGATTCAATTCAATTTATTGATTCACTTAAACCACTCTAGCTTGCGTCGAAGCTTCTCTGAAGTACGTGCATCGCAGTTCAAGTTCACCCTTCTGCTCCTACATGCTCCTGCTTAGCCACTCTGCAACCAGCACTTTCTTCAAATAGGCTCAAACAGTCGAACAGATACAACAAATCCGATCGTTTCCAATTGAATGTCCTTGTTGCGCCTGCAGCAAAATCAATCAAAAGTCAACATCTAACCCAATTCCACTAATCAAAGCCATTAATTGGCACAAATCCCATTCAAAGGCAAATACAAGACAGCAATCGACGATTTAAGACAATTCACAAACATGACAAAGACAAACAAGGTGACCACCCAAAAAGTTTTCACTTCCAACCACGTCCGAATGCAGCAGCAGCCATACGGCCTCCCACGCCTCAAACATTTTTCCTCACCTCCGACTAAGCCTTGATTGACATTTGGGTAAACCACACTGCGGCGGCTCACAGCTGCCGGCTGCTACAGCCTGCGCTACATCGGAAGCTATTCGTCCAAATGGCGATGATAATGATTACCATGACGATAGTCTTTTGTCCTCGATCTGTACGGGTGCATACGGATAGAGCGGCGGCTTTGCCTATATAATTTCGCCTAATGTGCGTCCGTTAATCCGCTTGTGATTTGTTTATGGTCAAGTGATCTCCCGTCATGTAATCGGTTTGCTATTCGAGAGATTCTTTCGCCGCGATTTCTCTGGCCGTAGCGGTCACGTAATCCAGGAGGATTACCTTCCGAGAACGAGATGTTGGCCGGCTAATTTTTACTGTTCCACTCCACCTACTGCTGCGTGCGCTCGGGGAAGAACTCTCCACCGCCGACGCAGAACACACATAACTTGTAGTTCGTAGTCGGACCATGGCCAGAAGGCACATTGCACACAGTGCACACATGCCACATACGGGCCGGGGCGAAAAATTTGCGAACACACTCATGGATGCATGTGGACTTTTGATGGATGGATGAAGGCACCGAGTTCTGTTTTTTTTTTTTTTTTTCGCTTGCTGTACACTTTCCAGCCGTGAACACCTGGTTCGCTGCGATTGCTCTGGATCATTGGATCCTGCTTTGCACTGCTCTCGGCCTGATAGCTGTTGCCGGTTGCCAGTTGCCATTGCTCTGTGGTCACCGTGGTAGTGGAAAACCCGTCGAGTATCCGCTTGTTTGTGCTGATGATTGACACTGTTTTTATTTATATATTTTTTTGTTTGTGCTTTGCCCCTGCGCTCTCGGTTGTCTTCACTTCACAATGCAGTGATACAAACCGAAGGACTATTTGCTGTATATGTGTGTTGAAGAGTTGACCCATATTCAAGTGCGGATTGTGCGGTTTTGCGTTCCGAGATTGATAGATGACAGTGCGCACAGTGGAAACGAACGAGGTCGTGGCATTGAAATTGCTCTTAGTCACTCTCCGCTCAATGAATGAATGAATGAATATTATTTATTGTTGCGGATAATTAAGGCTGGCTATGATCTTAAAGATGTCTCTTGAGTCTTGACTCTCGAGTGCTTGCAATAGATACGAGTATGAGGGGGAACTTTCTCGTCAGATAAATTCTGCGCACATGCATCATTGTCGCATGACAATTCGTGATAAGTTACATTTTTCCGCACAGCATGGTGTCTCGAGAGTTGAGAGTACCTACGTCGGCCAAATGGGAGTGGATAATTTTTCCATTTCCAGAACTTTGGTGGTCATATATCAAGCGAGTGGTTTCGTGTTGTTCGGGCATTTTGGGAATCAGTTGGCTGTGTTGCCATAGTCGTGCCACACAGTGTGATGGCTCTAGCCTCATCAAGCAAATTGGTTTGTACTCGTACTCATGTCGTAGGTTATTTACTCGTGTACATCTGTTCATATATGGAACATGGACATCCTGACGCGTACAGGTTTTAGAATGAGTTGTGAAGAGGGCAACGATGTTGGGGCGTCGTTTCTGGGTTAATTTTGATAAATGGTTTTCGGTTTGGGAAGTGGAGCAAAACGACATGGCGGGCAGATGGAGTTGACCTTTAATTTGTTGCTGATGGGAGTGGGTTACTTATTATGTCTATTTCATAAAAAATATTGTGGAAATTATCAATATAATGACGATACATACACTACGCACAGATATGCAAAACGATTAGGGCGGCGCGAGTAAAACCTATGAGTCTGTGATTTGGCGTTGGAATTTAAGTAAAGTACACGACTGGGTCGCACGAAACTTTCCGTTTGGTTGGTAGCTTATTATTTTATTAGATACGGCTATATAGGTACAAAATTCAGAGGCGATTCTACATGAAATAAACTGTACATTAAACATGAAAATATTATAACCAGCTGCCCAAAATCGTTAATATAATAAATTTAATAATAATTTAATAATAATTCATTCATGTAATTCGGTCAATCCAAGTTCTTTATTCAAAAGTTAAACTGAAGAAGGTACATATAACAATGTCGATGTTTTTCAGTTAAACCGCAATGATTGACATGTCGGCCAAAATTCCACTTTTTCATTAAATACAAACCGGAATGTTTGTCGACACGTGAGCTAGACACTTACAATTGACTATTGGAATTAAAGATTTATGCCACAAACATACAGCACTTACTAATTATTGTCTAAGGGAGAAAGCGAGACGTATGGGAAATTTAAGTCGCTTAAATACAAATGTCAAGTCATACGGAATATACAGAATCTGCGGAATGATACGACTTCTCACGAAATTTAACCCAATGCTGTTCCTTAACTCGAAACATTCGTAAAAGTGATCGTCATAGAGAGAGAAAGATATTACCCATCCACTGATAATCTTACGAATTTTTACTCAAGCAATTTCTTGGTGTAATAATTGGAAAATGTGGTACCTAAAATGATTTGAAATTAGCCAAATCTTCGACTTTTTCAGATAATCTAACGATTTCTGGCACCACTTTTTTGATTTTTTTAACTATTTAATTTTTTATGTATAACTACAAAAGCATTCCCTAACTTTTTTGTAAGTGTTGTCCCTCTCTGAAGGAGAATTTATTTTTTCAAAACAGCCATTTTGACAGTCTTTTCCATTCTTACTACGAAAGTAAAAGAACAAACTTTGAATTTTCCCCTTAAAATAGTCACTTCAATGACGTGTCCGTTACTAAGTTTCGAAAAGGACACCTTTCATATTGCGGAAAATGTATTGCAATACTGACAGACGTCATTCAATGGCCCAATATTAACGCACCGAAGAAAATTATATTCGAGTGCGAAAGCATAACGAAAAGCAACTCGATTTAAATTGAAAGGTGGTGCACGTGTCCTTCGGTCTTGACGTCAAATAAGGTTCCGTTTGGTAATCTTAATCATCATTTGCACGAAGGGTAGCTCTCACTACACGATTTGCCTCCAAATTGATTGGCTCTTTCTTTTTGCAAAAACGCATTTTTAGAATTAGAAGATTGTCAATTCCGAAGTGTTTGTCATTTCTTCGAACCGATATTTTCTATTTTCCAAACAAAATTAAATTTTCAGACATCCCCTCTCCCACAAATATAATTTCTTGAATGAAATAAGTTTAGGAAGGAGGCCTTCATAAGACCCATTGTGATTCCCTTCATATAGTTTATTAAACAAACATAAATACAATAAAAATAAAAGTTGAAGTCTTGTTTAGGATTATAAAATAAAATAATAACACAAAAATTAACCGGATCTAATATTCGTGATGAACAAAATAAGCTCATTTTCATAAATTCAAATTTTCTCCGTCCCAAAACAAAATTTAATATTCAGAAATTCACACAATCAACCTCTGAAAGAATGCAATTTCATATTTTCACGGTTTAAAATGTTCGGGGTTGTAAATTGTGTTATATATAGAAAATTCAGAGTGAAATGTCAAAGTGACGCGACACTTCACGTTAAGGACTTGCGCATGTGTGGATGAAAGTTCAATTGGGGGGAAGTGGCGCCATCTGTCATTCAACAACATAAATAATTTCGCTTTGTCTCAAAAACGAACGACGACTAAATATTGTTCATACAAAAAATAGCGATTAAAAAATGGTGGGTTGGGGTAGGAAGGTGATGGCCAAATCTAAAAAAAATATACCAACAAAAGCAAAAGTTTTGTGGACATAGACACTCTAGCGATATGAAATATACTTTAAAACTGATTCTCATACCTACCAAATATACACAACAAATTTCATAAAAATCGGTCCAGCCGTTTCGGAGGAGTACGGCCACAAACACCGTGACACGAGATTTTTTTTTATATTAGATGAAGAATGTGTAACGTATTATGTATACATTATAACAAAGTGCACTTTTACCTGAAAAATATTCATTTCAGTACAAGTACATATCAAATAAGAATGTGGGGCTTTAGCTCTCAGTAAAAGAATTTTTCGTAAGTTCTGGGGGCAGATTCGGTATAACGTCGGGACGATATGGTTTTTGAAACCTTGATGACCATAAGAAGTTGGATTGTGCCCGAATTTGTTTCACTTTCGTCAGCTTTCATTACATTTGTGGTAAATGAATTGGATCAAGGTCTCAAACTCGTAATTTTGGCACCTAGTTGCTGCTTTTGGAGGTCTATCGTTTCGACGATAATCGTCTGAAAAATTACGAAATGAGTGCCCTGGTTATAAAAAAATGTAAGCGCCAAATGTAGGCACTCTTTATAGACTCTTACACCTTTACAAGATTTTTGAGTACAAGGAATTTCTGATCTGTCAGCGCAAGTTCTTGTTTTTAAATAGATTATGTTGATGCTGGTTTTTGTGCCTGTGGTTGGAAGTAAGGTTCATGATAGGTGCAAGGAAATAACTTCACGGGCAATAACTTCACATAAGAAAGAACTTCACCTTGAGTGGGAAGTAATTTCACTTTTTTTAAATGAGATTATTTCTTCACCTAGTGTGGGCAATTACATCATCACCAATCTTATGGAGTTCTTTCCCACTTAAAACTTGAGAAGGTTTTGGTTCTAACTGTAAAACAAAATCGAATTATTTATAAGGATTTTCGTATAACTTAATTAACATTGCAACTTTGCATATACCCAACCTCGCACCTAATCCCACCCCTAAATAGTGACCCCCAGAAAGAGGGATTGCAAGGGACAGCATGTCCATTCATTTTAAACTGTTTATGAATTGTGGGCTTACATGTCGTCGCGTGTTTATTTACTTCACTTTCAGTGGTCAATAACTTCACATAAAACATTTTAAATTATTTCCCACTCGAGGTAAAATTGTTTCCCATATGAAGTCATTGCCCGTGAAGTTATTTCCCTGCATCTGTGCAAGTTATGTTTAGAAAAAGCTCAGACGTGAAATATGTGTAGTGGCTAAGATGAGGTTTTGCGTAGCAGTTATTAAATTTTTATTGGAGATTTGGAGCATTGAGATCAACAAAAAAAAATATTTTCAAAGAAATATTTATACGACGGCTTTATTTGCATTTTTTAAAGAAAAACTAAACCTAAACTAAAATTAACTATTTTTTTATTATCCTAAATAATGTATTTCGATGAAAATCGTTAGACCGTTTTTTGACAAATGACAGATGTTGCAATGTTTATTTAGCTAAAAACATAGTACAAGGCATTGTTTAGAATGTAAGCATTACTAGGTCTTAAAAGTGAAAATGTAAAATGGGGTTTTCGAGATATCAAAAGTTTTTAAATACATATTATATTTTTTGAATGGTGATTAGGTATTTATTTTTTAAATCGGTTTTTAATGAGCTTATTGATGGAATAAAAATAATAGCACTATTTCATTCTTATCCCTTAGTTTCCTTGGCTTTTTACAACTTTGTCAGCGGATGCGTTAATTTTTATTAGGACTGATATTACGAATTATGTTCAAGCAATGTACTTTAATTGGTTTTTAAATGCTTCTTACATTCCACGCCAGTCTTTGTGTGCTTAGTTAAAGAAAACAATACAACAATTTGAACAAAAAATAAATAGGATGATCACTATGACAAATAAAATGCAAATAAATAATTCCGTTAAACAATAAAACCGACAATCACCAAATTTGTATTTCAACACTGATGTTGGACATTATGTTGTATTTGTCTTTTTTTCATATTCAGCGTTCTTTTCATTTTATCTTAAATACGAAATCCTTCTACGGTATATTTGCTGTTTTCTAAATAAATAAATAAATAATAATAATAAATAAATAAATTAATTCTCTTCGCTGCCTATCTTATGTTTGTAATAAGACAGCGACAATCTGCTGTGAGCTCTCTTTTTCTATGTGCTGTGTTAGTCCTGTTGCTGGCTTATTCTTTCTAATTTCAGCATAATGTTCAGCAATTCTCACTCCGAGTTTTTATAAGTACCGTTTGCGGTCACTCGAATGGAAAATAAAGGACACAATATTTTTGAAAATATCAATTTTACTCCAAATTTGATTGAAATAATTATGTGCGCTCTCAAATAAAACCCAAAATAAAATGTTTAGAATTCCTTTTTTAAAAAAAAAGTTTGTGTGATAATTCAGAGAATTATTGAGTTTGCTATCAAGCTACACATGACCATGCAGCGATGCTGATCCCACGTACTTAAGCTCAAATATGAATTTTGGTTGGGACGTTTTCAAAAAAATCTAACTTTTTTAAAACCGTTAATAATAATGTTAACAGACAAAAAAAGGGTCCATAAACTCAAGCCCCACAAACTACAAATCCGAAGTTTTAAACAAATCTGTGCAGCCGTTTAGGCTGTAGACCGCAGGAGCAGACGGACAGGTGGACAAAATTGTGCAGTCCATTTTTTCCAGTTCCTCTATCATCGTCAGAATTGATAACCTCTCCAGTTCGAAATTTTGTACGAATAGAGACAAATATCATTATCTTACTACGTATTCGAGAAAGTTTAAAAAAAGTTAAACCTGACTCATTATGGGAAGAATGCGTGATCGGGACAGTTAAACCCAATTATACGTAGAATTGTGTATAAAGGAATCGGATAAAAAGCGTGCTCCTTTTTTTGTGAACCGTGGAAACGAAACAGATAAAAGGCATGTATTCAGCGGAAATCTTTCTTAAATGATTTGGTTCCCCGTCCGTCGAAGCAAATTTTATACTTGGCCATCCTTACTTCCAGACTTTCAGACCCACAAGCTGACAAGTCATAGGCCACCCAATAACTTGTCCAAAACCATAAACTTATCAATTCAGTTGTAAAATATCTTTAACGATTATTATGACATAAACTCTTTTATTGACAATTTTCCAACTGGCGGCCGAAATGACTTGATAGAAAATCAATTTAAAATCAATTTTTTAGCTCATTGCCGAGTAGGTACCTACATTACATAGTAGTAGTCTCCCAATCCGAGCCCATAACATTTTCCTATCAATGAAACTGCCGTAATAACTTCCAATTGCTGTGTGGCGTAATCAAAGCACCAGCTATCACACCAACTACAAGCCGCAGCTGCATCGGCCCCGGGCTGGGGCTCTGCCTAAGCGCAACACTATCAGTCGCAGATCCCCCCCGAGTCTCGCAAATTACATTAAGTACAATCATAAATTTGCAATTGATTGAAATGGAATAGGAATGAAAGCCTGCGGCAGGACTCTCTTACGGTCTTTGATGATCACCATGATGATGGTGATTTTTTTGTTGCTTCTCATATCGGCTGTATTATTCTTCTATGCGTATCTCTATGACAATTTGAGAGAACGTTACGACAACGATGACGACAACGACAACAACGGCGACCACAACGAGATGTATACATGTTAATCCGTATCGTTTTCCTTTTGGCGGTTAATTGCAGATATTTTACGATCTTGAAATTTATGAATTCCCAGCTCGAGGCGGGCTCTGTTGCGCCTGAGTGTGCATTTGAAGGTGTGCAGACTTGAGGTATATCTTATGAGATAAAGAGGACAACAATTGTATAAAGTGAACGCCTTGAAGGTGGCAGAGAGCTGATGCACACAGAACGCGAAGCGTAGTAGAGCTTTAGCGCAGAGTTATGCCTGCGAGGTGGAAATGTTTTAATCACTAGTTAAGATAATAACCGTAAACAATTCAGTTGAAGTGAGATAGTGTGTTGTCGGCTGTGATGTGCGGCGTTTTAAGGCCCGAAATGTGCATGTGTGGATGCATTTTGTCTTTTATTTTTTGGTGGCATGAACGGCGGCAGTGAATTAATGTGGCGTCATGATAAGTATTGATGCGTTTATATAAACGCGTTCGGATATCGTATGGTTGTTGGCACAAACCGATTACGTAGCCTGCAAAGGGTGGTGAACTTTTGAACGTAAATATATGTTTGGAGGTGGTTCAGATTGAAATTCCAGTTGAAAAATAGCGTCTTGTTTGGCATGACCTAAGTCACATAAATTATTTGAAAAGAGGGAAAGTTCCATGTGTGAAGGTTACATCTTGTGGCGGCCCTTCATCGTCTGCCAAAAAAATTAGTTGTTCACTGGTTGCCAGGGAAAGTCCTTGCACTAGTCTATAGTTGTATACAGCGTTGCCACAAAGAAAAACATATAGAGGGCCATTTCCAAAACAGTGCAGGCCACCGGCCTTCAGAGAAAAGTTTTCAAAATAAAATTAAAGGAGCTATAAGGCAACAAAGCGCACGTACAAGACAAAAATTATTATTTATTACGACGGGTACAAACGAAAATGAAACGTCAGTCAAAATGAATGAATTCAGTGTCGCTTTGTGAACTTGTTTACTTGCTAATTTTTGTGTTGGAATAAGAAAGTGGCTTTTTAGAATATTTGGATTAAGGAATAGAAAAAATAAGACATGCGGGCCATTTCTTGTTGGCCCCGGGACAAGAGCCAAAATAAAAAAACAGAGGGCCAAATGGCCCGCGCACATTGTGGCAACGCTGGTTGTATAGCTGACACTCGTTAGAACATTTAATTTTTTGCAAAACTTGAGAGCAGCTTCACCAGAACATGGATATTTTTCCCCGCATATAAATCGGGAAAACCCCCAGATTTGGCTATATTTTTCCAAAAAAAACCTCTAACTTTTTTTTTTTTTAAATGTTTTATAAAAAATACGAATTATAAAGAATCGCGAACATGTAAGCTCAACCATTTTGTAGTAGTTTCTGACGGAACCTTTATAAAACCTTCAAATGAGGTTGGTGCTTAAAGTCCGAGTTAAATATTTAAGGGACTATTAAAGAAAACTATAACTTTTTTCTTGTACAGTTTTTTGTTTTTTTTTTTTTTAAGACTTGTTTTGCAAACAAAAACAGTCCAAAGATATGAGAAAAATATTTTTCACTGGCAAATGTAGCTTTTGAGAATCGATCGATTATTTTACATCGTTTTAAAATATCAAAAATACTTTGGGGACTTTTATGTCTTTTATCCGAACGCATTGACCAGGCAACTTGAATTGTTTTTGTATTCTCGCGGTCAGCGTTACCGTTGATTGAGAGCCTATAACCATTGACTTATTATATATGGACTGCTAGTAGACAACTTCGCGTTGGTACCAACATAAGCACTAGCTCTCGTGGTTCGGAGCGAAATAAATTGGAAACTCATATCTGAAGTTTCCATTTCGTTGCAGATGGTTGAGCATAAGACTGTCTTATTGCGATTAATCGAATAAAGATTTAAAATTAAAAAAATTAAGTGTTGTATAATTGGTTGCAATTTGCAATATGATTCAAGTTTCTCTGATATGATGAATTAAATTCTCATGTACTTGAATGTGATATTCTTGACAATCATAAGTATTTATTGATCAGAAATTTGATTGGAATAGCTATTTCTAAAATTAATAATAAAAAACAACATAAAAAACTAATTCGCAATAAATATATGAAAATTGTGCAATTTATGGGACAATAAAAAACGATTTTTTATTCAAATTTTGTTGGTTCCATCTATTATTAATTATTTAAACTAGCACAATTTGGAGATGGCATCTATTGTAAGCAATGCCGCAACAATTTGAATTTCAACCGTTTCACTTGGCAAATCCACTCACGCCCAATAGGTGGCGCTAGCATTCTATGGAGAAATCCACGATGGTTGTCATTTTGATTCACTTATTTCTCGCATAGAACCACGAGCGCTAGTTATGTTGGCGTCATTTTCTGAGCAGAGATTGTATGGAAGTGACATTTCACTAGCAGTCAATATATAATAAGTCAATGCCTATAACAATTTTTTGTTATTATTCCCGTTTTGATTTGGAAAAAACCCATCGCAAATTTTTCAAAAATTGTTATTTCTAAATAAGTAGGGTAGGGTGGGGCAGATTCAACACATTTTTCGCAGATTTGAAATAACTTCTTTCGCAAATAAATATTTGAAATCTGTTTTTTTTTTATTTCAAGCTATGATTATTTTACTAAAAGAATGCATCATTTCTTAAAGGTTAACTTCACCCTAATAATTTCAAAAAAATAAAATTTAAAACTGCCCTAAAAAGGCGAAACTGCCCCGTCGTGGGGCGCAATCGTCATCCGGATGGGGCACTTTCGACGTCAGTTTAGATGACGCAATAAATCAATAAGTAGGAACGTACTGTTTTTATTTAAATTGTTAAACAAATCTTAAATCTTGTTTATAGATTACAAATTAAATAAGAGAAGAAATTCATTTTTAGATTAAAATTAAATTAAAGAAATATATTTAAAATCACAATCGTTTTAAGAAAAAAAAATTGTTAAGTAAATAATAAAGGCATAATAAAAGGATTTGTTAAAAAAAAATCATTGCACGTTCAACGTCTTTAAAAAAAAAGATAAGGTGAGAGTATCTTGACGATCCAGCTGGGTGTTCTGGCAATGGCCTTTTGCTGAAACTGCCCCATGTGTTTTTGTCGAAAGCACCCCATCCTTTGCTTTAGTAGACGTTTTTGTTTTTCACAGAACTTATAAAAGTAATTTAATTAAATGTTATAAATAACTTAAAAATATTATAAATCCAAACATTTGACACTCACAACCAAGGAATTCCCATAAGAAAAAATTAAATATCACTTACCCCGTGTACAGGAAAAATTTCAGAATATCACTGAACAAATTAAAAACCGGTCTAACCACCACAACTTCTGAAGAAGAACTGTCATAGTTCGTGTACGATCTGAGAGAACATTGCAGCACAAGTTTCCATCAAACAGTTTATATAAAAATTAACCGCTTTTCTGTAATAGCAAAAGTCAAAAGTGCCCCATCGTCGAAAAAACCCCACCCTACTATACGTTTAAAATATCCTTCCGATAAATCATATACAAAACGCGAACCAACTGTTCGACTTACAATCGAATAAAACTCTGATCGCGTATATTCATATCCGGTGGTAACGGCACCGTGTGCAATATGATTCTAATGCACTGGGAGTGTGGCAACAGGTAGAGACATGAAACTGATGAAGTGATGACACAGTTACATTTTGCTCCTGACATTGGACGATGGTGTTAACTTGTAACACGGTGGCCTATCACAACACTCTATTAAAATGTTATGCGAACTAATCGTTGTTAAATATCGTGCGAGAATTCTAAATTTGCAGAGTGGCGTCAGAAATGACACCGTTTTCAGCATTCTGCAGCGGCCACTCTGTTTATTTTAAATTTGACTTGATTATGCAGGCCGGATTTTATTAACTAGAATTATCTGCTACCCACCCCATAAACGTCAACTGCAAAAACTATTCATGTGACCAATCTGGGAAAATAAAAACTGAAAACCATCAGTCAGTCAGCTGTCAGACTTGCTAGGTATCCGAACGTCCCCATTCATTTCATCCTCGATTGTCAGTGCGATTTAAGATCACTTGGTAGTGGACAGAACAGAACTAAAAATCTCTACGGTACCAGCGTTTTTTATGATCGCAAAATGCCTTTATAAATTAAATTTCAAATTTTAAGGCTACAAAACAGGTTATTATAACGAAATACATATACAAAAAATTTTCCCCGAAGATTTCCGACCATCGCCAAACAAAACACCTAAATGAGGGGAGAAACCCCAAACTGACAACCCTGCTTGATAGCCACATACAGTAAAACCCGGATAAGTGCCTAACCCGCATAAGTACCTTTTAAGTAACTTTTTCATATAAAACTCATCTTGTAAGTACCTTTCGCTTAACTATCTTTCCCCGTTTAATTGCCTTTTATTTTGTATACTTTTATTGAAATTGACCTGAATAAAAATCTTTTACGTACACATTTTTTAAAACAGCTGAAAAAATACAAAACCTTTTTCGCCTTTTGCGCTTCCATGTGTGCTTTAAAAATCAAAAATAAAAAAGTAATAATCTTATGTCGTTTTCCATTGGTTTCACACGGGGATGCACTCATTCTGTGATCCAATGGAACAACAAAACTTCTGATTGAACCCACAAAAGTATTGGTGAAATGTCAAAAAAATAATCTACGGCGGCTGTCAGCTGACTTGTATAAAATACATAAATTACATTTACGTATGTGCTTCTTAAGTGGATCCTGACTTCAAATCGAGAAGCGAAATTCTCTTATCAGAATCACCAGAAGAGTGTTTTTTGTGCCAATGGAACGGTTTCAGAAGTGATTTTTTCGATTCCGGACTCTCCCGGACGCTTCTTTTTGCCGAATGGAAAACGACATTAATTTACTACAATGGTGGAGACTGACTGGGTAGCTGTCACTGTCACTGTCACAAAATTTAGTTTAGTTGCTAAGGTATGTTTATAAATTTAGAAATAAATGCCTATGTGCACTTAAGCGGATTTTTTTTTTGTAACTGCCTAACCCGCATAAGTGCCTATCAAAACGGGGCGTTTAAAGTGAGGCACTGATTCGGGTTTTACTGTACTAATTGCTGAAACAGAAGCCGCTCAGACGGCGAGTATTATTCTTCAGCTGATGCTCACCTGCCCAAAGCTATATCTAGGCCTGTAGCTGCTCTGGTTAGTTCAACAGATAATTTTGAATACATATAAGTTTCAGAACTCAGATATGTCGTCGAAGAAACTCTTTTGACTTAAGGATCGAGAAATTCAAAGAATCCTAGGTAACGCTTTTAAAATGGAAACTACAAATCAGTTCCAAAAATAACCATACAGTAAAACGAAGTTAATCCGCTTTACATTTTTTTAATATTTCAAAACCCAGGGTAATAAAAAGTCAGCTCAAAAATTGACCCTTACAGAGAGCGATTTTTGCTCGGCTGAAAAACGATGGGTTAAAATTAACGAAATGGATTAAAATAAACGAAATCGAAAAAACTAATATTCGTTGTTAAAAACCGAGATAAAAAGGTTAAATCCATACTCATAAATAAAACACACTTTATCAGTTGTTTTCAACCAATATCAACCAGTTTTATGTTTATATCTTCAACTTTCTCGCATACCTACGTTGTAAGGAAAGATATTGTATATTCGATTGAAATTTCGAACTTGGGATTTTAATTCTCACATAACACTGAGAGAGGAACTCAACAAAGAGGGTCTCGCAATTCTATCGCAAATCCGTCTATCCGTCGGTTGATGGACTTCGTTCAAACATTGGATTTGGAGGTTGTGGGCATACAGTTCGGGGCCGTTTTGATTTTGCACGTAAATCTAAATATTAATGATACGCCACTTATATAATGTTCAAACTACTTTGATTTGTTTGAAAACGGCTCAAACCATTTGAAGCAAAATTGATATTTTAGCTTTGGTAGATGTGACAAACATGACCGCATACTCAGTTTTTGGCTAAAAGTACGAATAGCGCTACTTTTGAAATTTGAACATGTCTCGAAAACGGTTGTAACAAAAATACATTCCAAAGGTATGTAATATAGTCATTCCTAACTCAAAAGCAAACTCAGTTTTTCACTTAATTATCGTATGATGAATTTTTGATAAAAGGGCTTTTAGTTTCTCTTTAGTTTACCTGAAAACGGCCCTAACGATTTTGACCAAAATGCATACTTAAAGTGAAATTGATGTTTTCAAAATTATTGCGTCCTTAATTTTTAATTCGAATCACAGAAAACGTATATATCTACTGTTCAGCACAAACGATTAACAAACATCCAACGGCACTCATTTGTGTGAAAAATTACTCTGAGCCGGAGGCTATTAGGTTTAAACAGCTGATATTTCGAAAACAAGTAGTAGTAGCTATAAAGCAAATAGTGGCAGGAATATATCTTGGGCTCTTAAGCTCAGTGGCAGGGACTCTAAATGGTAGTTGATAGAGCCATTAAATGTACTCAGTATTGAAGAAAAGTCTGCTGCGATATACGATTTCTTCAAGTCGTCTTCGCATTTCCATCGATTAACCTCTACTGTCGCTGGTGGTAGGTGGTTTTATGTGCAAAATTCCTATATAAACTCCCAAATTTTAGGCTTCGGAATAAGTTTGTCGTTTTAGCCATCGGACTCCGATTTCGTTATCCGCTGATAGACTCTTTGTAGCCAGCAAATCTGACTTACAAATATCAAAATTTATAGATTGCCTATAAAGAAACTACATGTAAGCCAGAAGTGTTTCCGTCTCATTGACAGTTATTGTTTATTATGTGTGATAATAGATTGCCCATCAATTTTAATGGTTACGTGCTTAAAATGTAATGTGTCTGTAATGAGGGTCACAATATACCGAATCGTAAAATGCACTCTGGAGGGTGCTTAAATTTATTGCCCTCTTAGTCTTTATGCGCTTTGGATAAACTTTTAAATATTTGGTATAATGATATTGGTTATGCATGCCATAAAGTGTTTAAAGATCAAGACCAGCCCTGACTGTCCAGTTGCGGTCGTATAAACTCAGTCGATTGAGCATAATAATGAACTCAAAACTGGGAATTTACTATTCTATTTTGCCTTGTTCTAAACTTATGAACAAGGCAGAAATGAACATACAAATTTAGTCATAAACTGGTCTCAGTCGTTTGGTAGATCAAGGCCTTTCATAGCGAGGATGAAATCATTTTAGTAAAAATGGTGGAAGACGACCTTTTTGTAGAAAAGAGGTATCCAAGTCAAATTCATTTTTCAAATTTTAGCTTTATAAATCAAAGAACTTTTGAACATGTCGCTTTGAAGTTAAAAACCTGAATGTCTCTCTAGGGTTACCACATGTACCTCTTTTTCATCTTAAAAGTGACTTTATTCAAAATACAAAAGGTATACAGAAAAGTCCCCCATTTTCGTACATATTTTCACTAAATAAAATTTGTCTATTTTATTCTTTTTCAATGTTTACGAACTGGTATATAACTATTCACAACAATAGTGATTTTTCTTTTTTAGTTCAGAGCAGATCCTGCATTGTTATACAAAAAGTTCGTGTGTCTTTTTTAGCTCAGACACATCATAGCTCAGAATTTGTGTTTCTTTTCTTTCGTTCAGAGCATGATCAGAGTGCGCCCTATGAGCTGAGAATAAATTGCCTGAGCAGGCTGAGTAAAAAGCTGATTACACACTTTCAGTCACATTTGAGGGAAAAAAACAGGATAAACAAAATATTTGAAATGGCGAACGAACCTTGTTGTTCTGGAACTGAAGGTTAACCAATTTTATTAATAACAATTCATAAATATTCAATTTATACCTTATATATATTACAAAGTGGTCAAGTTTGTTTTATAAATACATTTAGCTGATAATGCTCGAGCTCAGTTCAGTGTTCAGCCTCTGAACTAAAAAAAAAACGCCTAATACTTCCATTAAACGAATTTATTAAAAAAAATAAAGTTAAATACATTTTGTTATTTTTATTCTTAAAAATAAATTATAAATTTAAAAACGAAAACTAAGAGTATTTTTAGGTTCGTTAAAATGATTGCCCCCCCCCATGTCAAAATTGTCCGCCCTTAAAATGGATAGTCTTTCCTCGTTTTTTTCAATCTGACAGCTCTAGTCCCTTAGCTTCTATAACGAGGTGTGATGAATTACTGTATTTATCTCGGGGCAAAGATTGAACTTGATTTATTATAGGAAATCGATTACGGTGACGTCCCGTATAAAAACAATTTGAAAGGGCTTGCGGAGCTGCACGTAAATTATAGAAAGTCAATCGAAACTGCGTAGGCTGCGTCATCATGTCGGCCCACATAGGAATGCTTACATGAAAGCGCACACCGCAGATGCCGCTAAAGCGGGAAATGTAAGTTCGGTAAATGTTCTAAAAAAGAGGACATTTTCTTGACAAAAATAAGTAGTAGAAGTCGTATTTTAGGTGAAACCTTTTAAAGAAATGTTAGTGAGCCCTCGGGTTTGGCAAGTTTCTTTGAATCAATCATGTTCCGATCAGGACTTCAAAGACACTGTTGGCTTTCTGACATCGTGATGGTGAATTTTGTAAATAAATGGAATTCTACACTGCAAATAGTCTCAATGAGACTATCCCCTTCACCAAATCTTGACAAAATAGTACACCTTTGATTTTTTAAAGCCTACATACCTACCTAGGGAAAATCCTCTCACAATTCAGCTGGTTGTTCAGTGGGTAACCCAAGTTTAGGGCTATTTTTGGACAAGTTCTCTAATATCAGATGTATCTAGTCTTGCTGTACGCAAGTTTTTGCAAAAAGTTCATGGGAATGGTATGCTAGTGGACAACACTCATGGCTCGGAAAACCCACACGTTGTTGTCGAGAAGCCAATCATGCTTATTTTGATATTCGATTACTTTCGAAAGTGTTTCGAATTCGAAGAATCTGTATTTTGACATTCGAACAGATAAGAAGGTCATCCTATCAATCGAAAGTTTACTTTTCACTCGAATGTTGAGTGTATTTTGACGAAACAAGTGCCATTTTTTATTCGTCTGTATTTTGCTAACGCTAAACAGCGACAATTGTTGTTATTTCACATTTTCTAACCGGATTTTTTTTTTGTAGAAATGGCATTTAGAAGGCATCCATTATTCTCCTCCTGTATGGACTTTTCTCTTCCTAAACCATAAACAAAACATTAGCCATGTCTGTTGTTATTGGTCACAGATTGTATAAAATCAACAAATATTTGGTTTTGATTTGAACAGTAACCATATTTGGAAAGTAGTGTGAACAGAATTGAGTTGAATAAATAAAATCGAAAACTAGAGGCTTAATATGATATGTACCTTAATTTTTTACTTGAATAATATGGGTTCGCAAATTAATAACAAAATTTGAAAACCTATTTTAGATAAGCTCATGTTTAAAGTTCAGACTTAAGTGTGTCAAAATATTACTAATAACACATTTTAATATTCTTACACCTGGTCGCATTTGAGATAAGACTGCTACTTAAATTTTTTCTAGTTTTTAGCATTTATTTCTCAAAAAATAGTAATAGAAATTTTGAATATTTATATAATTTTAACAAACCATTGAAAAAACAGAATCAAAAAAAAAAAAAAAAACAGAAGTATGGTCACTCCATATAAAATAAAAATGACAAACAGTCGATTTCGAAATTTGAATTCATTTCATTTAATTTTATAACATTCTCGATAATGAATCTCAAAATACACAAAATTCATTCGAACCAATAGATACATTTGTTAGAATTGACTATTCATTCGAATCTCAAAATAAGCATGAATGCATCCAACAAGAGTGACAGTTCGGTGCGGATTGTGGAGTGATGGCATTATTGGACAATGGGGCTGGGATCCGAATTTTTTTTACTGAAATTGAAGACATGGATTTGGACGACTTCTAGTTCATGCAGGTTGCCGCGCCATGTCATACAGTCAATGCCAGAATCGACCTTGTGCGCAGTAAATTCCCAAATCGTCTTATCAGCCACCTTGGGGATGTCAACTGGAGCTGCGATTTGACCCCGTTGGACTTCTTTTAATGGGGAACCGTTATGCCGTTCAATCCGGAAACGATTCAAGTACTTAAGCCCAATATCAGCCAAGCAATCCGTGAGCTACAGGCCGAAATCATATAAAAGTTCTTGGAAAATTGAAGTGACAGAATGAGCTACGGCGAAGCCAGTCGAGGGAGATACTTGAACGACGTTGTGTTCCATAATTAATGGTAATGTTTGCTCTTACTAATAAAGCCATAATACATGGAAAAAATTTAATTTTGTTAATTATAAAAATAAACTTGTATTTGGACCTGTGTAACTCGCGACTCGTATGGCATTTTGACAGATGCGCAAAAACTCAATAAATAATTACAGTAATGGAATACATAACTTGCTCTAAATGTAACTGAAACAATTTTAACAAGCCTGCCTCGCTACGCAAGTCAAGTAACACTTTAAATTCTTCTTCAAAACTTATACCACCCTCGCGCGTCATGGCTTCCATTTACCCATTGCAACTAGCTGCCAGATCGCATATCTATCGACAACTGGCTGGCAGACAAAAGCCCAGCCCATAACCGAAAAGTCCTTCATTTGACAACGAACATGCAACCATGAATGTCAATCTCGATGGCAATTGATTTTATTATTTTTTCCCAACTCATGCATCTCTCTGTTTCGTCGCAGCCCGTTCTACGGTCCTGATGGGTCGCACTCCCATTCATCGAGGCAAATGGCCCCATCTGTTGCCAGTATAGTCGGAATTAAGCGAAATATAAAATCAAATTAAAATTACTTAATTGTTGCGCTAAACTGCCACGCCGCGGCGGCCACCCACCCCCTTTGGCTCTTGGCATCATGATGCCTACCACCTGATAAGCTCAAATCAAAATTCCACACTTGAAGTGATTAGTGGGTAAAATGGGCAAACAAAAAAAAATAAAACGATCTTCTACATGGAGCAATTTATTCCGTTCAGCAATTGTGCACGTCGGGCACATACAACTCGTGTGTGTGTGTGTGGAGCAACGGCAGCCGGCCCGCAGCCAGAAGTCAAGCAAAATCAATCAAAAAAGCACACTACTCCCGCCGCGCGCCTCTGAGAAACACCTCTTATCTGCGACCAGTCTGAGGCATCCAATCAACTCTATCGCAGATCAACGAATTCACCGAAGCCGCCCTCGCCGCCTCTACCTCCCCCCGACCTGGGCCGACACATACTCCACGCCACACTATCTGCATCTCCATCTCGATCGTAAGGCCAGCAGCGTAGCAGCAGAACAATTTTTCGCCGCGCTGCTGACCCCCAACATGTAACCATTTAACGCCTCCGCATACCGTACGAAGAACGAAATGCCTCCGCATGCAAATAGCCGTCCAAACTCCTCCGAATGTGCCTATCTGCAGATAGATATCTTCGGGGAGATAGTGCTCGAGCAAGTATGTCCCGTCAATCTCGTCGTGTATTGTGTCCATGTCAAATAAAACACAGCCGAGCCGGTGTGCGCTGTTTGGTTATATTTTTAGCCATGGTTCGGTTGAAGTGCGCAGGCGCGCACTCCACTCACTCTCTGGAGTGCACCACCAGTGCCAGACTGTGATGCGTCTTCGTATACATGTATTGAGTTGGTAGTGCGGTCGCTGTGCATGTGTGTAAATTTGCGAAGGAGGCAGCAGTTGTCAGCACAGCACTCGGCAGATAGGCTGTTAAGTGTTTGGATGTAATATTGTTTCTTTTCTTTTTCTCGTGCTTGGATTTGTGTCCGTTTTGGCTGTCAGATGACATGTAGCTTCTGCATAGAAGAGAGGTGATGTAGCGGTGCTCTGTTCGGTGTGCAATAATTAAGCTTTCACTTCATCAATCTGTCAGCGTACATCATTCGAGTATTTTGCTTGGTTTACGGAAGTGAGATGCATCTATAGCGGTGGACGAGATTTCTGTCAATTGAATCGTAACGGCCGGCACGGCGACTTTATCTGACAGTCTGGGGTTTGATTTGAAAAACAGAAATTTAATGATACGATCTTGTGTCAAATGGTAAAAATAGTCTTGTTGACATTTTAGGAAATCCCTTTCCGTGACTTCTTAAGCAGGGTAGTTCAATTGAGGTTACTAAATCGAAAGTCATAGCGAACTTGGCCCACATGAATCAAAGACTTGTTGTTTTTGTTGTTGACAGCTTGTCGATACCGAAATGTATGGATTCTTATGTTGCGACGTATCTGTGTAGGGTAAGAGCGAATACAAAGACGTCAACGATCCAAATGCTGTCATTCAAATCGGTGTATGATTTTAGACGAAGTTCTAGCTTCGTTGTTGAGTTCCCTCGAATTGCCCTGTTTTGTTTGCCAACGCATAATCTTCAGACGAAAGACGGTTTGGTGATCACGACACTGCAACAGCTCGAGACAAGCGGTAAAGAAGCTGATGAACTACGTAATCGAAGCGACCATTTCTCAGGGAATGAGAAAGGACTCTCAGCATCTACGACTCGGACAAAACGTCTGGATGGACAGGTAAGGCTTTGAGGTATCTAAAGACTTTGTCAACCTCCCCTATTTGTGACTTTAACTTCACAAAATGACATCAGCGCAATGGTTAAACGAAGAATAGCTTTTGCCAATCGCTGTTTCTTAAGGACAGTCCCTCGTAGAACCGAAGAAGGTACATCATGTAAGACTGTGTCTTCGGTCGAAAAAGTCCTTAAGAAAGTAAAGACCTCTCTCATGGAACCGAAGTAGATACATTATATAGGACTGTTTCTTCGATCTAAAAAGTCTTTAAAGAACTAAAGACCTCTGTCAAAAAGCCGAATCAGGTACATTATGTAAGGCTGTTTCTTCGATCTAAAAAGTCTTTAAAGAGAATTAGAGACCTCTCTCTTAGAACCGAAGGAGGTATTATGTAAGACGTTAATCATCCCGGTCCTGCTGTATGGTGCACAAGCATGAACTCTGTTAAAAGCCGACGAAAATGTCCTCTGCTGTCTTGAGAGAAAGATTCTTCGGGCGATAATCCATGCAGTTTGTATCGATGGAGTGTGAAGGAGAAGACTCAACGACGAACTTTATACAGCCACACAAGAGTAGATACAGCCTGAGGAAAACCGTAAATCAGCTTTTTCCACAAATGTAGCCGAATATTGGCAAGAAACTGAGGTGCTAGCCCCAAGGTCATATTATGGATTTTTTTCGGCGATCATAAGACCTATTTGACATAGCACAGAAGACTTGTTTGGAAGAAATTCATAATCATAAGATCACCCGCCTTAGGAAGATCCCAAAGCTACACAGAAAAGCTTCTGTATCGAGAAGAATTTCAACAACTTGGTAGACTTGCATCTACCAGAGAGGAGTAGGAACAAAATTAGTTCGAAATCGATTCTATATCCGTCTATACTCAGACCTTAAATGGGTTAGATTTTGACAAAGGCATTCGAAGCAACCAATGCTGTTGTCAAATTATGGAGGCTTGATTAGGTCGAATTGGACATCTGTAAGGCAAGAAAGATACCGCGCCAAAATTTACGTAGATTCTCATTGGACATCATAGTGCGTCAACTAGAGATTCGATCGCTGCCTATATTTTGGCATGGAAGACAGTAGAGTTACTCGGAGAGGTTATGGTTATTTAGGTTATAGGTTAGGTTAGAGGGACGTTAGAAGACGTTATGATTACCCATATAGTAGTACATATGGTAGGACGTGAAACTACGAAAACTATTCCAATCTGTTGATGAATTTTATGGCGCAGTGACATAAGTCTCCGAGACGAACTCAATTCGGGACTTATTTCCCACTAAAGTGGGACATAAGTCCCGAAAAGTCTATTTCGGAATTATGTCCCTGCGCCGAATTTTCTCAGATCTTATGGTGGTATCGTTGCTTACTAGAACCATGCTCCAAGACAAGAGTACCGGCTGGGGAGTGACACAGGCGATATTTCGCAAATTCTATTTCCTCCTCGTCTCTGGCAACTTCTGCAGAAGTCATTTATTAAGATGTCTATCTTTATGGACATGTTTCCAATGATGCAGTGTCCGGTTATTACTACGAAGAGCATTCGGATTTGGTCGGATGATAAAATCTTTGACCTTTTATTGTCACAAGCTGCGAGTTATGATGCAACTGTAAGTGTTGCTCCATCCTTCATTTGTCAAATTTATTGTGGCATTATCCATGAAGCTCTTAGCTGCGTTGAAAGGCGGTTGTACTCCTCTGTCGGCCAATAGAATGTCCAGTTCAGAGCCGCATTTGGCCAATTTATCCGCTGCCTCTTTATCTTCACAACAACATGTCTAGGCACCAAGTATAGCAGCATTGAGTGATGGTTTCAAGCTCTTAATGCCGAAAGGCACTGACTTACCGATATTGAGTTTAACAGATTGGAATTGGATGTCCAGGTAGAGGGTAGTTCCCTCGATAGGACAGTCTGAGCCGCTTTCTTAAAAGCGCAGATCTCTATGCTTGGTAAACGCTGTGCAGTGATTTGCCAGTCGCTATGACTGTCTGGTACCTAGTTCTTCTGAGAAGACTCCTGCTCCCGTTCGATACTATGCCTTTAACCCATCTGTGAAGATGGGTATTCCTTTTATGACTGCACTCGATGAGAGCTAGTCCTGCCTGCCCGATATACAGACTTTAAATTCCTTGTAAAAGTCATACTTTGGTTTTTTGTAGTCCAGGAGTGGCATAAGTCCGCTCGGATCAAAGATCGCAAGTATGCACGACTGGACGAATGATTCGGGGTTCCAAACTTTGTTCTCTCGTAATCTGAGAGCACCTTTAGCTGCGACGTTGTAGACTCGATAGGTAGGTTCATCAGCGTTTCTGGGCCTAGTTGTGGTATATGGCTAATGAACCCCTTATACAAGCAATCCTCTGTACCTTGTAAAAATTATTGAGGTAAGATTTGGCGCTAACAGCCTCTCACCAAATGACTGAGCTATAGGTCAGAATCAGTGTGACCGCAGTTGAATATTTTTAAGCTGCGGAGCATAAATTTTTTCCAAAAAATATTCGCATGAACAGAGACAAGATTTTAACAATCTACACAGACGGTTCAAAAATGGACTGTGGAGTAGGTGCAGGTATTTTCTCTGAGTCCCTAAACATCTCAAAATCCTTTAGGCTCCCGGGTACGGCCGGTGTCTTTCAAGCGGAAGTACTGGCTATCCGCGACGCCTGTCGTCAAACCAAATTACACCCAAACATAGATCCGAGGCCAAAGATAGACATTTTAATTGACACTCAAGCTGCCATCAAAGCTATCGCCTCAGTCAACATAACCTCAAAATTAGTATTAGAATGTCGCAAGGAGCTGGTCTCGTTTGACCAGTTCAAGGTTACCCTGATTTGGGTTCCAGGTCATAGCAACGTTTACGGAAACGAACATGCTGACGAACTGGCCAGGCTAGACTCAGCCCTTCACTGCAAAGATCTCCGCAGAGTCCCTATCGAAGGCAAACCTCAGATGGAGGAAGCTGACTGTATGACATCCAGAAGGATATGGCCAAACTACAGCATGAAAAAACAACTCACCTTCTCAAATCACGAAAAGATATTGCCAGAATAATAGCGATAACCACGGGCCATTGGCCAATAGGGGAACACGCAATTAGATTAGACATTCCACATAATACACACCGCCACGGCTGTAATGACGCCGTCGAAAAGGAAACACTCACTCACTACCTTTGCGCCAGACAGCGATCTCTGGGTATACCCTTCTTCGACTCCCTTGAGGAGGTCTCGAAAAGTAGTATTAGGGAATTGATAAACTTTTTGAACTCCACAAGCTGGATCTAAACTCTCCTTTTCGACAATCTTAAACAACCAGGTCAAATGAGTTGGGGTAACAAAACGGCACTGAGTGGTACTTGGGTTTTTCTTATAAAAGCCGCCACTCCTACCTACCTTCCTATAAAAGTGGAATATTTTGTTCTCCAAAAGGAAATTTTAACTAACGAAATATTCTCCATAAAGTCGAATTCAATTCTTAACTGAAGTTGATTTTATTACCTACTTCTAAATCGCAAAATTCGCGAAGTTTTGAGCTTATTGGTAACACTAATGCTTATTTGCCCATAAGTATAGTCTGTTTCTTATCACCATGAAAACATCCGCGAAAAGGCTGTTACCGAGCCGAATACCGAGGTACAGTAATAAAAAAGTTTATTTGTTTTGTATTCATGTCTTAAAATTCGTTTAACTTATTTTATTTGTATTACAGCAAAAAAAAAAAAAAATACTGAAGTTGAATATTAATTTATATAAATATTCCACCTTTTTTTTTATAAATATTCCACGGAATATTTTTGAGAGAAGCTGATGGTCACACTAGTCAGGATTGGTCCTACAATCGCGGTGTATATCCAGTACACAATACATTCGATTGTAAGCCCCATTTCTTCCCGAAAGCTTTTGTCCATTTCTTCATTCTTTTCCCTATTCCATTTCTAGTTCTATTTGGAAAGTCATACCCAGGTGGCTGGGTTTTCAAAAATCTCAAGTTTTTTCCCCATCGGCAAATATAGTTGTATTTTATATTGGACATCGACTTGCGTCCATCCACGCCGTATACAATGAAAATTTAGTCATCTGCTTGTAGGTTTAATGCCCCAAATTTTTTCGATTTATATGTACCTATCTACTAGAATTCACCTACGAAAATAAACCTTTCATTTGGTTCATATTTCAGGAAAGTTGGTCTGGCAATAACCCCATAAACGGTACGACAAAAAAAAAAGGTTTCCAATAATAGGATCTACTAGACTTGCGAACAAAAGTTGATCTTTCAAATGTCATGGGTGACAATGGCTCCTAGATATATGCAGTTTGATTTTAAGCTGGCCCATAAGGCGGTTTATCACCTTGGATCAGTATTGCCAGCACTGGCTATCTATCCCCGATTTGACTACTGGAATTTTTTACTGCGGCTCCTTTAAATTGTCATTTGGGATTTATCCTAAAAGTTTGACTATGTAGGCTCCTTTGGAATTTATAAAAGAATATAGCCAAGTGTCAGCATTTTCGACTCTATTTTTTTACAAATGAATTTCTCTCGTTTGACTTTAGACCCAAACGTGTGCATAAAATTAGCGAACGATGGCAGTCGGTGTTTCGCTAGGTCAAATTTTTCATTCAAATCTCGACAGAAAAAGAACGGATGAATGGATGAACTCAACACGAATCAACTTAAATCAATATCAATGGATTTTTTATGGCGCCACTTTCTGTCTGCCATAAATAACAATGTGAAAGGCGCTCGAGCTGTATACAACTTTTCGACAAATTATCACCCAGAGAAGACAATACCCTTTATTGAATCATGTGACAGTTTTACAACGAAGATATCAATCCTTCCCATAAATAAGCCCACTCAACAACAGCCTAGCACCGGATAAAAAAAAAACACACTTGCCATAATTGAATTCATGGCCATAAATTAATAACACTACAATAATAACACAGAAAAAAAAAATCATTTCCAAATATCACTCTGGCTTGTAAATTACCCGTCTGTCATATGATTTATGCCACGAGTGTCACTTTAAATTCCGATTTATCACAAAGCAGCGCATAGTTCCCACAGTTGGTCAAACGCCGGGCCCGCCGCCATCGATTTGCATCGAGGTGCACGTGTTTTTTCTACTTTTGCCGAACCTATTGCAGTATTCAAATCGATTAATCTGTCCGAGGTCCGCGATCCGAGTGGGCTAACCTTCCTGCCGAAAAGTGGCCCAAAAACCGAGGGAGCCAACTGCCATGGCAAATAATTAAATTGAGCAATAAATCATCGGGACATAAATCAATCAACCACATCTGTCAACTGTACACATACGAGTACCTACTACGTGTCAGGTGAGATAACTAAATGGATTGAAATCTATCCACATAGAGCGTGGTATTGTACACCTCTTGGAGTCGACAAAAATAAAAGAAACTCTGCATAAGGAGCTTAGTTTGCGAGCCCGAATGTGCGCTGTCTGCTGTCAGTGCAAATCGTTTTGTTGTCGCTTGCTGCGTGGTCAGTTGGAACAAAACGCCATCGGGACCATGCGCAGCACAGACCGACCCTAAGAATGTCCATTAGAGCGCAACAAAACGTGGGATAACTATAGGTACTTACCGAAATGGAATTAGCTCTGACATTTGTTTACAAAAAAAGCTCCATCTATCGGAATAGGAATACCGACTGTGTTGGTGGTCAATTATTGGGCATAACAATTGTTACAGGCGTTGTCACTCTTGTGGGCCTCGCCGAGTTATTGCAAATTGAAGTGTCAGTTACTATGCGGCGCGCATGATATGGGTTCTAACACTACACACACACAGTCCAACATCTGATTATGATTAATTAATTCATTTCCAGCCAAACGCTGTTCAATATTTTGTCATTTTACCGTGTTACGGTTACGACTTGACAGCCTCCCTCTGCCGGCCCGTCGTGAAGTCAATTATTTCGATCAGATGTCACAGTGGCTTAAGAATGCGCGGTGACTTACCTTAGTCTGGTCCATTCAGTGGTGCTTTGCATGAGTAATAGCAGCAGCATTTGAATCTGAAAATAAAAGAAACAAGCGGTGAAAAAAAATCGATTTCATGAGGGAAAAACAAAAGAGTCCAACAGCAAACTTGAAAATGTACGTTTTGTTACAGCTAACGGGATTAATGTATTGAGATCATAATGAGGTTGCATGGAATTTGTTGTTATCGGATTTTGGAACAGACAACATGCATATTTGTGAGTGTAAACAATTGGGTGGAGTTGAAGCTGTCACACTGTAAGTGTATTGATTTGAAATCTCGATATCTTTGTGCTGTTGTTCTTCGGTGGCTGCATTTATATATGCTAATTGATTGGTTCGTTAGGGTTGTGTAAAGTGGTTTCACAAGTGAGTGCACCTACCAGCCATGGGAACGGAAAAAAATCGTTGCGCTTGTATGAACTTGCATAAGGATAGAAATATGGTTTACATCAAAAGGTGGGTTTTCAGTGAAAGTTTCAATGTCTGCAACATTTTAAAATTACCCGAATCTGGGTTGAGACGAAGATCAGTGTAAACAAAGTTCATTTAAATAGCTGGTACAGTCAGCCAATGGATCTGAACTATGCCATTCGTTCTACCGCAGTTTACAAGAGGTTGACATCACTATGTTGCTGAGCAAGACTCAGAATGTTCTGGAGCTCTGTTGCAAATTGTTAGAACCGAAAGAAAGCTGTGCTGCCGACAGTATCATCTCTACATCACATAAACAGTTTTTCAGGATACCAATAGATACCTATCATAGGCTCGTTAAAGAAGTCAAAACAAATACAGAGCTGTTGGAAGCTACACCCTTATTTTTGGAAACAGTAGTTGACATCTCTCTGTTCAATAGCGATTTAATCTCATCCAGTTACTTCGAGAAAGTTTTTTTCTCCAAACATAATGATAACAATTTTGTTATATTTTTCCGCTTTTCTTATTTGAGAGGCTCACTTCAGTCGATACTTGTATATCAAATTGTAAACACCTGTCGGTGTTGTTTTTAAGTGTTAAATTTCGGGAGTTTTTATAACGACTTCCAATTTTGTTGGTATAGATTTTTTCTAAAATTCTCAGCGTTAGCCATTTAAAATGGCAATATATAAAATATTATTAATTTAATTTTATTTATTAAGAATATTAAATAAGGTGGATGACAATAACTGTATTAAAGAATGACTATAAATTCAATTATTGCGAGGGGGTACCAATCACTTGTTCGTAAGGGACCACAGTTGTGGGCAGTGCCAATTACTGTACATTTGACGGTGCCAACATCTATAGTATATGACGGTTATTTATTTCAGGTTTCTGAAAATGCCTAAATTGAACAAATTTAATATGAGGATCGGCTGCAACTAGCTATTTCTGCACAAATTTTTGGAAGTAATACTTCTTCAGGGATGCTTGACTTGGGGGGTAAGCTGGTGGACGCATTCCTTTCGTAACTTACGAAAGCGTTACGGAAATTGCTAGCGGAAGTTGAGAGGGAGATATAAGTTAGTGAGATAAAAAGAGAGAGAGAGTTACGTTTCGTTTCGAATAATACTGCAGAGGCAAGAGAGATAGATGCGAGCACACATTCTCGTTCTCTCTTTCTCTCAGCCAGTTACGTTTCGTTATGTAAGACACATCATACAGTGCAGCAGTGATACCAGATCGGGGTATTTATCACTTTTTGCGCTCACTAATAATAAGCTAAAAGGGACAAAGGGATTTTTCAGACCTCATAGTACAAAAAGATAGGGATTTTACTTGTTGGTCAAATTTTGTTCCTTATGGCTCATTTCTTTAAGAATAAAAAAATTATTCAACCTACGATCAAATTAAATATTTTCATGTTTAGAAAAAAGTCATTTAAAATATCTAAATGCTTTCATTTTCTTTTTTTTATATCCCCAAACTGTTTCATAAAATGACACATGTCATGAATGATGAATGAATCTCGAGTATTTTTTTTTAAATAATAAATTTATTTATTTTGTAAACATAAAAGGGATATTTTGAATATAACCGTGGGATAACCTGCCTCTAAAGTCTGGTATCACTGCAATGCATGCCTATTATCTGTATCAAACTGTAGGAGTAACAGAGACAGGTGCGAGCACACAGTTTCTTTTCATTCTCTTATAGCCAGTTTCGTTTCGCATATCTAAGACACGCCTATTGCAAGGTTGCCACTTTGGTAGTTTTTAACAAATTTGGTAATTCTTTTTGCTTATTGAGTTTTGGTAATTTTTATTTAGTTATGGTAAATTTTTGAGCAGATGTACCAAGAATGCGAACTCGATATCACCTCATTTAAATGCTACCTTACTGTTTTATTCCGTATTCAAAAAAATACAGAATGCACTCATTTTCTTCTTTTGACAGATGGTAAACTTCGAAATAGTTTCTGTTCCTGTTTATAACTATATTGAGATGTGGATAGGTTAATTAATCATATTATTCATATACAGATATGAAACTCTAATTTGTTAAGGGTTTGTTATAAGAAAATAGGTAGATGATCTCCCATGTCTTCTAGCAGCTGGTAATTTTGTGCAAAATCAAATCAAATAATTTGAGTTCTTTTTGTAAGTGGCAACCGTGGCCTATTGTCTGTATCATACTGTAGGAGGAGAGCAGTACGCGAGCGCTTTTTCTTGCTCTCTTCCTCTCATAGCCAGTAAATTATTGAAGAAAATTGATATTTTAATATCTACTAGTATCGCTTGGGGTCGAAAATCGACCATTCCTTTTATAAGTATGTAAAATGTAATACTAAAAAACGTACGACAATTATTTTAGTTATTTATTTATAAACGAAAAGAGCGACATTTAGATATCGACAAAATACGTAAATGAGCTGCTCCATTGGAAACAGGTTCTAATCTAAGATGATTTATATTGGAATACGTTACTATGGTAATAATGTCGGTGACAAATTAAATGTCGCCAAAGTCCTTTCAATTAATTGTTGTGTATGGGGAATTAATAACTTAATTTTACCATCCTTAACGGTGACATATACCCACGATTTTTGGTTTGTGTACATCTATGGCACAGTACCTTTCGAATGATATAAGTTTTATTCTCCTCATTTCATAATAAATACTTAAAAAGTGTACCGAAACTTTTGATGTTCACGTATTAATATAATGATAAACTCAACATGTATATATAGATGGAACTAAAGAAGTTTTACTTCAGTCGCGTGGTAAATTTGTTTTTTTTTTTTTATTTATTAAGATTTTAAGACTTTAATAAATTAGTTTTAGCTACATTTTAATTTTAGTTGTTAAATCCAAAAACTAAATAAATAAATGTTAATGTATTATATATAACTAATTTACATTTTGTTTAAGTCAATTATTTTTATTTACTTCATTTAAATATTAACTTATCAAACTGTCGCATTTTGTTTAATAGAGTAGCATTAAATGCATTTTAATGAACCGGTAACTATTATTCAATCATTTCTTTTGAGTGCCAAAAACTGTATTTCAGTAGAGTGCCAACTACAGATATTTTTTATAATGCAGTTCTAAATTGTAAACCCTTAACTTGAAAAAAATGTACCTAAAAAGGAAATTCCTTAAGCAATATATAAATGTATAAAACATTAAAATCGTCATTTCAACTTTCAATCAAAATTTCGTTATGTTTGGTGTGGGCGCGTCTGGCAGCACCCGTCGATGTTGGTCTTGAATCCTCCAAAGGAAGTAGGGAAGATAAAAAACGTGTGTTTCGTTGATAAACAGCTTTCTTTCTTCCTTATAAAGGACGTCTTACTTAGTTGAAGGTTGATTCAAGAACAAAAAGGAACAAGAGAGACCTTAAAGTTATAATGCTAAATGGTGAATTCATTACAGCGACATCTTATAGGTATCAGAACTGAATACTTAACGAAAGTTAATGAATGCTTCGATCAGCGCTGTTCGATGAAAGTACAATTTCTGGCGTGAACAGCTGGCAACAACAACTGTATCCTTTACGCTAAAGAAAGTCCACATTTAAGGCTTATAATAGTCTCTTGCAGGTCTTGAAGGACCCGTATACTCGGCATATAGAGCCACTTGTGATAGAAGCTGCCAAAGCCTTCTAAAACTTTGTGTAGCTACTGTGGAGCCGAATTCGGATTGAATTTAACATTTTTATTTCAATTTTTTTGAAATGTGTATATACAACTATTGCATGGCGAAATAAAAAACACTTTTAATAGCTACGATTTATAGCCGAAGATCCAAAGATGGATAGGTAGCCGATGTTGTGATCCGCACAACCATTCCCTACTCATGACCTACCCTAATCATCACCTTCTCACTAGCAATCCATACACCAAATACATTACCAGAGCACACGGCTATTAATAGGTCATTTGCCTTGTTTTTCTTTAGTTTCCATTTACCCAAACGCCACCCAAGCGCAATGACTCAAGTGCATACCTACCCGATACAATACACACGTAACCCAACTCCGATCCGATTGCACAGCGGCACGCCGACACATGGAAAAACTGCAGTGGTTGCATATCGGAGGAATACTACGTTGTGGTATCAGGGAATAATAATAATTTATGAATGGATGACACTTGACACCAGCGTAAGGCAAATGACACCCAAGATGTCATTTGGGTACTTTTAATGGGAACGGAAAAACAATTAAGCAATGCCTAAAATACTGCGTGTGCACATATGGTAACTATTAAGGAACTATGGTGCATGGAGGGGGAAGATGGGAGACGGGTCATGAGAATTAAAATGTATAAAAGGCAAAGGTTGTGAACAGGGAAGGCAGAGTTAATTGTAATATCCTAATGAATAGACTGCAGCCTAGCTAAAGACAGCGGGTCTATCTCAATAAGTAAAATATAAGAGAAACAATAAAGATTTAATACAGAGTCGCAGCCTCGCAATAGACAGCGGGCTCTGTTAATACACAAATTCTTTCGTCTCTTTTACTTTTAACTTCTCCGCGATTCACACTCTTCTCCGTTGATACGGAAAGCACGGTGTGAAATCTACGATACAACATTTGGTGGCAGCGGTGGGATTCCTAAAAGGTCCCGACTACCAAACCAACTACAGAGGTTAAAATACTTCTGATGCGTACTGGGGCTAAACACCAGTAAACTAATAAGTAAAAAGTGAAAAGTGAAAAAAAAAAGACCCACAACCGTAAGACCTGGCGGATTCTCATAAGAGACGCGGAGGCAAAAATTGGGCAGTGACAAAGACCAGGTGTAAAAATCAACTTTAAGACGCGAAGTCTACCTGGCAACCAACAAGCAGCTATCACCACTAACAACAGAACAACCACAGGAGAGCAGCAAAAAAAAAAAAAACGACAAAAGTAAATAAGTAAATTTAAGTAAATATTGTTTATATTATATTCAGTGCACACTTTTTTTTTACACACACATACCCAGTCGTCTATTTTACATCCCCTCGTACACAAATTTTTCTTTTTTTTCACAAAAATACATACCTTGGTCCCATAAAAGTTTTTTAAAATTTTCACGAGACAACGGAAATTAACAGTAGAGCTCTTCAAAGCCCTACCGTTTGCAGGAATGAGCCTTCCCACAAATAACCCCGTCCATCCCAATAGTGATTCTAGGATGGAAGTTAAAATTAGTCTTAACGACATATACAGCATTGTGCCAACTTTCGATGGCAATCCTGCAGAACTCAATAAATTTATTGCCTGCGGCAATACCTTATTCTCATACATTGGTGATGACCGGAACAATTCGCTTTTCCTAGATATAATTAAAACCCGACTGCAGGGACCAGCCTTCGATTTGATTCAGGTCAAATCATTCAATAACTGGTCGGATATGGTCGCGGAATTGGAAGCCCAGTTCAAAGCTACCAAATCTCGGTCCACTATCCAGAACGAATTGACGGCATTAAGGCAAAAATCAGCAGAATCGGTTAAAGAATTTGGAGATCTAGTCGTATCTAAATTAAACGAATTAGATACTGTTACCTTTAACAGTATCAAGGAGGCGCCCATACGGGAATTTTTGCTGATAGAAAACAAAAACCTGGCTCTACGGATATTTGAAGACGGACTTAAATGTCCCACTTTGAAGATCCTTGTCAAAGCCCAAAACACCAGAGATATAAAAACAGCAGTAAATTACGCTGTTGAACAATCAATCCGTCTAGAACCAGCCCTTCTATTAAGTTCCAAAACCCCAAACACGCGCGCAACCGTATCATGCCAAATATGTAACAAGGTTGGACACACAGCTGTCACTTGCTACAGAAACCAAAGGAACGTTCACGCGAATGAACCTCCTCGACCTGTCTGCCAAACGTGCAACAAAATAGGGCACACTTCGGCAAATTGTTTTAAGAATACGAACTTCCCTAATTTTATACCCAATAACATAAAAAGGGAAGTCCAGGTAATCCGCTGCGAATACTGCAACCGACCAAACCATTCTATAAACGAGCTCGGTCTTTCCCCCTCGGTGCAACTTGCAGACATTTAAAACCAATGTGCATCGGAATCTCCTATCTTCTCTATCCCAATTTCCTTAACGCCCGCGCTGTGTACTTCAAACTACACCATAAGAGTAGTCACAACCTCTTTAGCGCGTGTTTATTATAAAAAAAAAAAAAAAAAAAAAAAAAATCAAAATCCCACAAATCACAGAACCTCTAACCCCAACGTAAGACACCATACGTCCAGGCGTCAACGTAATGCACCTCGTAGTTCGGGAAACGAGAATGCTCGGGAGGAGACTGTGAACAATCATTCTCGAGCGATAGTTCAGGCTACCGTTCACCAATCCCAAAATTAAATCCCCTCGTTACATTTCAAATGTCCGTATCACTGCGTCCAGAATTTAAGAAACCAGTGATCCGTATTAAATTTCATCCTGGAGCTAAAGCCAAATATTTAACCTTCCTAATTGACACAGGAGCCGATATAAGCCTAGTCAAAAGAGACAAAATCAGGCCCTGTAGACAGGCAGCAAACACCTGTCAAATATCGACACTAGCTGGGGACTCTCTTCATACCATAGGAGAAATTCCAGCTACCCTAGAATTTGAAGCAGATGATCAATCAATTTTCCTAGATCATCCATTCTACGTTGCTCCTTCACGGATAAATCTCAGGTACGATGGAATAATTGGTAACGATTTTCTCAGTAAATTTGAGTGTCACATTAATTACAAAACTAATGAATTAAAAATAAAAATTGAAAATGAAAATATTCACAATAAAATACGCCCTGACGAAGTAGCCGTTTGTAGCCCAGCGCATCCATATCAGGACACCACTGGGACCCAACCAAACTTTGATAGCGAACCAAAAGTAGACACCGATTGTCTCCGGGCCGGGTTACACTGTTCGCAATCACTACTTCCTGAGGCTAAGAAAGACCCAGCACGAAATAAGACTGTGGCTAAGAAAGACCCAGCACGAAATAAGACTGTGGCTAAGAAAGACCCAGCACGAAGTAAGACTGTGGCTAAGAAAGACCCAGCACGAAGTAAGACTGAGGCTAAGAAAGACCCAGCACGAAATAAGACTGTGGCTAAGAAAGACCTAGCACGAAGTAAGACTGAGGCTAAGAAAGACCCAACACGAAATAAGACTGGGTCAGTAACAAAAAATTTCAGTATCAAACAGAATGTAGTGACACTCAAACCCCGAACTCAGCAGGTAGTGGACATCCCTGTTCCCCTCAAAACCAATTTTAATATCGTTATCAAAAAACAGATAATAAAGCCAGGAATTTACCTAGGCGAGTCTGTAACCAAACCCACAGATTCTAAAGTTAGAGTCATGATGATGAACACCTCGGACACTGAACAAGAAGTTCGGTACCAGGACATCGATCTCGAGTGGGACAAGTTAGAAAATTTTAACATTATAACAGGTAAAACTCAGGATTTTATTAAAGAAAGGTTAACCAAGTTAGAGTCGGTAATAGACCTTAATCACTGCAATAAGGAGGAAAAGGAGTCTATACTCGAAATTTGCCGACAATACAACGACCTCTTCTATCTAGAAGGTGACCAGCTAACCTTTACCGACACTGTTAAACACCCTATCATAACTGATCCCCATCAACCACCTTTGTTCGTGAAACCTTACAGACTACCAGAATCACAAAAAAGTGAGATCCACAAACAAGTGAACGAAATGCTGCAAGAAGGCATAATCACTCCCAGCGCTAGTCCATGGAACTCTCCGTTGCTCCTGGTTCCGAAAAAACCGGACAAAGAAGGCAACAAGAGGTGGAGAGTAGTAGTTGATTTCAGACGGTTAAATGAATTGACAGTTGGTGATGCATATCCCCTGCCGAACATTACCGATATCCTGGATCAACTAGGAAAAGCCAAATACTTTAGTACCTTGGACTTGGCCAAAGGATTTCACCAAATCCTCATGGATGATGACGGAAAATGCAAAACTGGTTTCAGCACTCCCTATGGACACTACGAGTACACCCGTATGCCATTTGGTCTTAAGAACGCACCAGCTACTTTCCAGCGACTGATGAACACGGTGTTGATAGGATTACAAGGTTTTGATTGTTTTGTGTATGTCGATGACATAGTCCTATACGGGTATGATCTCGAGGAACACAATAAAAAGTTAATACGAGTCCTAAGCAGATTACAAGAACACAACCTTAAGCTTCAGCCTGACAAGTGTAACTTTTTAAAAAGGGAATTAATGTATCTCGGGCATATTATCACCGAAGACGGTCTTAAACCAGATCCTGAAAAAATAAAAGTGGTTAAAACTTACCCTATACCTAAAAACGTAAAGGGAATTAAATCATTTTTAGGTTTTGTTGGTTATTATAGAAGATTTATAAGAAATTTTTCAACCATAGCCAAACCCTTGACCAAATTATTAAAAAAGGACGTCGAGTTCAAATGGGACGCATTTGCCGATGAAGCATTCCGCAAACTCAAAAGCTTGCTCATCGAACCACCACTTTTGGCCTACCCCAATTTCAACCAACCCTTTATAATTACAACTGACGCTAGTGACATCGGATTGGGAGCAATTCTCTCACAAGGTAAAATCGGAGAGGACAAGCCAATATGTTATGCCAGTCGTACATTAAATGATGCGGAAACCAGATACACAACTACGGAAAAGGAACTTTTAGCCATTACTTACGCAGTAAAGCAATTCCGACCTTATGTGTATGGTACAAAGTTCATTATATGTACTGACCACAAACCGCTTCAATGGCTTATGAATCTAAAAGACCCAACATCAAGGCTAGCTCGTTGGAGGATCCTCTTGGACGAATACGAATACCAAGTTCTGTATAAAGCAGGCAAAAACAACTCCAACGCCGACGCACTAAGTCGCATTCCGAAGTCTGATGCAGAAATCCTTAACGGACAACACGTCTTAGTAACCACACGTGGACAGAAACAGAAACTGGGGGAGTCTTCGCGACAACCGCACAATGACCCAGACGAAATCCAGGTTATCTCAAGGTTTCTTCTACAAGAAGAAAGAAAACCAATTTTTAAAGACCAAAGTGTACAATTTAAAGTAATAATACTCCCTTTAATTGAGTCCAGGGATGAAGAAATTCTTAAGAAAAAATTCACTGATTTCTCGAAACCCCAAATAGGTGAAATAGTTTCGCTCCAAGCAGACAACAACCAAATAATACATGTGGTGACTCTACCAATACCTTTCAGAAGCACTAGAGATAAAATTATTTCTGAAAAATTTTTGGGAGAAATCAAGGAAATAGTAAATAGAAATGGTCTAAAAAGTGTAGGTTTTTCCGCGGCAGTTCTAGGGGCCGAAACACGGCTCATCTTCAAGACCCTCCTCGAGGAAGTCTTTCAAAACCTAGACGTGACCTTACACTTTTTCATCGATGATAGAATCTTTCTAGCCGATCAAGACTCCATAAACAAAGTATTATTTGAATTTCACGATTCACCATTTGGTGGCCACCAAGGAGCCACACGAACATTGAAGAGAATAAAACTTAAATACTTTTGGACAAACATGGCGGAGGATATAAGCACCTACATAAAAAGCTGTGCCTCTTGTCAACTCAATAAAAGTATTAAGAATCCCAAAATTCCCATGAAAATCACCACAACAAGTTCCAAACCATTTGAAAGAATCGCCCTAGACTTAGTAGGACCTTTACCTGTGAGTTACAATGATCAAAAGTACCTACTAACCTTTCAAGACGATTTAACAAAATTTTCGGAAGCTTATGCATTACCCAATATGGAAGCTTCAACGGTGGCAAGAATCTTTGTGGAAAATATCGTTTGCCGACATGGCATACCAACTTCACTGCTAACAGACCAAGGTTCAAACTTTTTAAGCACACTCTTTAAAGAAATTTGTACACTCATGAAAATTAAGAAATTAAACACAACTCCCTACCACCCACAAACCAACGGAGCTCTTGAAAGAAGCCACAGAACTTTGGCCGAATATCTTCGTCACTATGTGAACCAAGACGCACTAACTTGGGATACATGGATACCGTATGCTATGTTCGTATACAATACTACACCCCATAGTAGCACCGGTTTCACCCCTTATGAGCTTCTTTACGGTTATCCCGCTAACATTCCCAGTACCCTTCAACAAACTCCAAAAACCTCGTACAACTATGATAATTATGCCAATGAACTCCGAGCCAGACTCCAACACGGATATCAAACTGCTAATAAAATCCTCCAACGAAGGAAAGAATGTTCAAAACGGCAATATGATAAAAATAGTCAACCAAAGAATCTTAATTTAGGAGACAAAGTCTTGTTGAGGAAACACGTTAGGAAAAATAAATTCTCTTCCCTATGGGAAGGTCCCTATGAGATCATCAAACTTATCTCTAACGAAAACACCATGATACAAGTAGGCAACAAAAACAAGGTTATCCATAACAACGACATAAAATTATACAATGAATAACATACACAATACACGGATAAGTGATGTATGTTTTGTTCATTTCTTCCAGACCATGGAAACAATAGACTACATACCCAACTCCCAATGGAGCTTGCTCAACATAGTGTCCCAAACCGAAATCTCTCTACGAACCGGACTAGTACATATAGGCATCGGATACCCTAGTAACCTGCGCATCCCAAGCCTAATAATTTCTAACAACCATGCTATTATCGAAGTAAGTCCGGATGATAGTGTGGTAACTCTAATAGACTGTGCCAACTCTAATGGCACATATATAAATGGTGTGAGGCTCGACGGAGACACAGGGGACATCAAGATGGGGGACGTCATCAGTTTTGGACTTCCAGACGAAGATTTCGATCTGCGTCTCTGTCCCGCGTACATCCTAAAACTCCAGCCACAAAGACGTTGGAATAACCCTTTCCCCATGGTCACCCTCGATGATGACCAAACATCCAACGGGTCTTCAGACACGGAAGTATGGGAGCCATTAGAGGACCTAAACAACTTCCATACATATGATGACCAGGTAGACAGGCTGTTGCAGATACTAGAAGAAATTGATGAATTTTAAGAGCTCGAAAACTTTGGGGAGTAAAACCTAGATTAGGACAAATTTAAATAAAAAAAAAAAAAAACCACAGTCTTTTGCTCGAAACATTACACACACACACACACACACAAGCAACCAATCATATGCGTACTCAGTTGAAAAACTTCACGTTTTACAGAAGATGGACTCACTGATGTTCATTTTGACACTACTATCGTCCACAAATGGAATCCTACACATGACACCGATAGCCCATAACCCCGGAATCTACTTCGAACAATGGGGAAAAGCCGAATTGTACTCTAACGAATGGAAACTGATCATTTACTACGATTTACAAAGGTTAGACGACGCTCTAACACATGCAAATCAGTACGTGGTCGAAATGAATCAACTATGCGCACAACTGCAAGGTAGAGTGAGTTGTGATATACTGTGTAATGGGGCAACCAGCGAACTGAACCATTTACTGATGAATGTCTTACAAAAGTATAGTTTAATATCAATGGGTAACAGCAATCGGGAGAAACGTGCACTGATAAGCGCAGTAGGGATACTAAGCAAATCACTGTTTGGAACCCTAAGTGAAGAGGACGCTGATTATTATAACAAGCAGATTAAAAAGTTGGAATTGAACGAAAAACATCTACTTTCGTTGGTTAAAAACCAAACTATAATCCTCGAGACTACAGCTAATGTTTTTAATAGATCAGAACTAGCTATGGAAAATCAGCTTCAGGCTATCAATTCCAAACTTGAGACCGTGAGAGAGTTAACAAATAAACTCCACGACTTAGAGTACGAACAACAACTATTCGAAGAGATAGAATCCCTAACCTCACTTATCACGTTGATAATCATGCGTTACCAAAGCACGGTAGATGAAATTATAGGCCTCGTTAGCAATGCTAATCATGGCAAACCTCATCCTTCAATAGTTTCTCCAGACCAACTCAGAACAGTTTTAACAAAGATCAAACAAGATCTCCCCAGCGGTACAAAAATATCATCCATAGTCACAAACGACATTTTATCTCTTTACCAAATCAGTTCAATCTGTGCGACTTTACGTCAGCAAAAAGTAATCTATGAATTTAGAATTCCTCTACCCTATCTAGAAAACTTTCACATTTACAAAATAATCCCTCTACCTACAAATTACCATAATCGTTTTATATTTATACAACCAACAACGGAATACCTAATAATTGACTATAACAAAGAATACTATAGTAATATTAATGCAAATGACTTGACAAGTTGCAAGAGCCAGAAAACTACATTCTTATGTCCAATGGTACACCCTCTGTTTAATTCAAACTCAAAATTGTCTACATGCGAGGTAGAACTATTACGACGATCCGAAACTATACCAACTTCATGCGAGATAAAACAAGTAAATACCTCAACAATATGGTTACAGCTATCTACCCATAACAAATGGCTATTTTCTACAATACGCAGCTATGAAATCGATGAAATTTGCAAAGATGACGTAACAACGTACACCCTTCAAGGCACAGTTTCAGTCGAAATTTTAGGAAACTGCTACTTGAAATCTAAAGATTTAATCATACGTTCATACAATGAACAAAATATGATTTCACACAATTCTTATATACCACCCCTAAATATTTCAAAATCTTTAGCCAACATTACTCTCCCGGCAATCAGCAAATCTAATCCCCTGGCGTTTATAAAATTCTCAAGCCAAGAAGGATTTAAGCTCATTTCAGAGGGAATAAAAAACCTTAAGACAAAAGAAAATGTTCCCCTCTTATCTCTTAACTCACACGATGTACATCACTACACGTTGATCTATACAATACTATTTCTGGTAGTTACCATTTCTCTATACTGTTCGATCAAACGCCTACGAACGAAGAGAGAATCACCAAAGAATACTCAAGAACTCCATGTTATCAAAGAATCACTCCCGAGCACATCCCAGATCACTTCACAGAATCCCAAAGAGAAACACGAAGAAGAAAATACCTTCAAAAACCCCTCACCCCACATTTTTGTATTGAAATAAAGGTATGTGTGTATAAGAAAAAAAAATATACGTATAAAGTATATATTAAGAAATTTAAAGCAGTTTAAAATTTATTTAGTATGTAAATGATACAGAAATACAATGTTATACTATTAAATTCTTAGGACAAGAAAGCGGTTATACTCTCCCTTGGGAAGTACTGCAAATAAATTAAAACATTATAAGAAAAAAAAAACATATTATAATAAAAAAAAAAAAATATATATATATTAAAATATTAAGTAAACTAAAACATTATAAGGCAAAAAAAAAAAAAAAAAAAAAAAAAATATATTTTAACAGAAAAATTTTTATATATACCTATATTAAAATATTAAGTAAATTAAACCATTGTAAGAAAAAAAAAACATGTAATATATATAGGCGATAAGAAAACAAAAACGAATACCTACATACATAACGACAAACCTCTTCAAGGATGAAAAAATTATTTGTAAACTCCAAGCTACTTCATTCAATTTTTTTTTATTATTGCAAATTCCTTCCTCGTCACACCCAAGCCTACCTAGCAGAAAATTCTAACCCTTCAGGTAAGAATTTTCTTTTTCTAAGGGGGGTGGGATGTTGTGATCCGCACAACCATTCCCTACTCATGACCTACCCTAATCATCACCTTCTCACTAGCAATCCATACACCAAATACATTACCAGAGCACACGGCTATTAATAGGTCATTTGCCTTGTTTTTCTTTAGTTTCCATTTACCCAAACGCCACCCAAGCGCAATGACTCAAGTGCATACCTACCCGATACAATACACACGTAACCCAACTCCGATCCGATTGCACAGCGGCACGCCGACACATGGAAAAACTGCAGTGGTTGCATATCGGAGGAATACTACGTTGTGGTATCAGGGAATAATAATAATTTATGAATGGATGACACTTGACACCAGCGTAAGGCAAATGACACCCAAGATGTCATTTGGGTACTTTTAATGGGAACGGAAAAACAATTAAGCAATGCCTAAAATACTGCGTGTGCACATATGGTAACTATTAAGGAACTATGGTGCATGGAGGGGGAAGATGGGAGACGGGTCATGAGAATTAAAATGTATAAAAGGCAAAGGTTGTGAACAGGGAAGGCAGAGTTAATTGTAATATCCTAATGAATAGACTGCAGCCTAGCTAAAGACAGCGGGTCTATCTCAATAAGTAAAATATAAGAGAAACAATAAAGATTTAATACAGAGTCGCAGCCTCGCAATAGACAGCGGGCTCTGTTAATACACAAATTCTTTCGTCTCTTTTACTTTTAACTTCTCCGCGATTCACACTCTTCTCCGTTGATACGGAAAGCACGGTGTGAAATCTACGATACAACACCGATAGCAGCAGAGCTATCATAGTCGTGTGTTAATTGTTATACTTAAACGACTCACTGGCGCTGCTGGTAGTCAGTTAAGCTAGAGAAACCTTATATGCTTTGCAGACGTGAACTAGCAAGAGCTTAAAAAGTCGCATGTCACTTGTCATACCGACGCGACATCTAACTGGCATCAACTTTTACCCCATAATGTAATGTAACTCATTTGGATACAGTAACTGACAGAAGATGTCAAAATATCCTATAGATTTGGGTAAGCTTGGTAAGTTGTGGGACTCGAGCTAGGCATGGTCACTGCAGAGGGCGCTGCTAAATATCACCACGGAGTAAATATTGGACCCCTTGTCGAAAATATGGGAATCCGAAATTATGGCAAAGGGTGCTTCTTAATTTCCCGGTTTATTTTGTTTCACACCGATTCGGCTTGGATAACACTTGTCAGTTCGCTCAAAGATGTATCAAAGATGAGTTGAACTTGTCACCAGTTGTAGACAAAAAAAAAAGATTGACAAGCTCTTGCACTTGCTATTTATTTGCCTGGCATTTTCATTTAAAAGGAACCAATTTCTACGAGAGTACTTCACTTGGAATTATGCTTATAGGTGGCGCAAAAGGTCCATATGGTGCCTAAGGCCTAGCTTCTCACAACCATTCGTTCTGTATGAGTTTTTAATTTTTAAGACGAATCGATGGGATCAACAATTTTCAACCGAGTCCAAATGACCACTTAAAAAGCTCTTATGAGAGTTATAGGGGATGTTCAATTATTTATCTAGTTTAGTAATTCTGACAGCTTTCTCACTAAGTGAATCTCGGTTTTGATTGGTCGAAATCGGTCATGTGAGCAGTTGTTTCAGTTGACCTTTATGGAGGGGTAGCCGACGAATCTAGTCACGAAATTCGTGACTGCGTACTATGTTGACAGTTCGCGTATGTGGATGACGTAGGAAAAGTGACGTTCCCGACCAATCTAGTTTTTGCGTTCAGTTTGCATCTCATCCAGACCAATCTAGTCGACTCAAGATAACTAGATTCTTGGCCATACTCTCGGACATTCGCGAGAGGTGGGGCAGTTGGAATAACCTTAAGATGTAATTTCAGTTTTCCCGCGAATCGAGCCACGAGGGGTGTTGCTAACACAAATATTCTGTCGAATTTTAAAAGCTTTCTAGACTAACAGACGTTAGTCTGCCGAATTTCTCTGACAACAGCCACCCAACCTAATCGCACCAAAATCCATTTCTCAGACACTTGAATAGTTCTTGTGTCGTCTGACGAATTTAACGATCGGCTAAAAGAGGCCGCAAATGTTTAGTTTGCTCACATAGGATTATAAACAATATAATTGGAACCGGTTACTGCAACATTAAAAAACAAAAAAACAATGATGCCACAAGAATGGAATATTTATCGTCGTTTAAAGATTGAACCGCCTTTACAGGTCTTTGCCTGACCACAATTCCTATTGCCTCAGCCTTAAATATTCCACTACTCTGATCTGAAGATGTCCTTCTCATCAATGGTCTTCCAAGTCCAAGACCAGTCGGACTAGACACCATCTTCAGATGCAAAACCAACAGTCTTTCATAAAGTTCAAATACCATCTTCCCGGCCTTGAAGACTCATATCACAAGCTAAAGTTTGTTAAACTCTCTCGCTGATAAAATGTATAAAACCGCCAACATATCGGCTTTTGATTTTTTAAGCTGATTAGAAGCCCTTTCGAAAATTGACGACATAGCGGTAAAAAACCTGCCCCTGACAGAGCCAGCGATACTTATTCGCTCATCGCAATTCGAAGAAAACCAGATCGATCAATATCCGCACATCACTGCTGCCCAATTTAGCAGCACCAGAGTTGGCTCCTGTGGTGCCAACTGAATTCATTGAATACGGCTACCAAATCAGATTTATCGAACACCGACCATCAGCAGCGTCCATTAAATGGGGGATCGAATTAGATTCCCAGATTGATATTCTCAAGCGACTTGGAGTTGGCCTCCTCCCCAAGCCCAACGATACCTCCAGCTGTAAGTGAATCAAATCAGAAAATCAAAATCAATTTCCTAGTCCTAACTGACGCTTTGACGGCACGCGGCTGCACTGAGACATCTCTGTAAGTGGCATGTGCTATCAGCTTCCCAATTACTGGCTCTGACAACAGCTCCGATAGGCATGGGCTTGAATCGATTCACGTTCAAATTTAAAAATTTATTGCATCCACCCGGTAATTAAGTGTGATTATCACTTGGATGTGGATTTTTTTTTTTATTGATTTGTATGTGTTCGCAGATGGAACCGCTGCGTGTTAAGTTATGCAAATTGTACGAGTACGTCAGTGGACACGACAGCCATTTGGGAAAGTATTTACGCAGTCGTTGGTGTTGGTGTAACAAAATTTGAAATTTGACCTCTCTATGGGTGATTGATAAGCCAACAAGGAGGCGTTGTTAAAATATGTTTTATGGGTTGTTGGCTACCACACATGATGCTTGAGATTGGTTGTGGGTTTGGGAATAAATTTGAACCGGGTGAGTGTTTGTTTTTAGTTTTGGAAAAACAAACAAATGTCCGAGGAATTTGTAATGGATACGGTTCGGGGACGCAAGATTTGTCTGAGACGTTGTACTGTTGCGCAGAGCATGTTGCGCGATAGAACAAGTCAGTAAATAGCTGGCGGGCTGGTGTTTTATTAGGAAGGTTTCTCTTCGACATGTTCTGTGACTGGAGGGCTTGTTGGTGACAGCGTAATTCGTCGTTTAGTTGTGATGACGAAAATACGCTGTCAGTAGGTGGCTATTTGCATGGGGAAGTCTGAAACAGAAGCGTATGGCATGGGTCCTCATTTATTGACAAATTAGTGCTTCTTTTGCTTAAGGAGATATACAAACTAAGTTTACTTTCAGACCACAGCCTCAACCAGCAAATATCTAAAAAGAAGTGGAAAAGCAAGTGAAAAATCTCGAATTTTTTGTTAGGGCAATGGGATTCACTTTCTGTTCAAAGGATCTTCGTTGCTTCTGGGCCGGTTGGGCTTGTATAGTGACATAGTGCGTAAAGGTCATTCAGCAATCTTAACCGGGAACGACCCTAATATTAGTTTCAAATCAACTCAAATGCGAGTGACAGGCTGCTAGATTGTAGAAAGTCGTTTAAGGCTAGTCGGTCTAGACCTGTGCACTCATTCCGTAACTTTTCAGACGATTATTGTCGAAAAGATAGACCTCAAAACTAGAAAATAAGTGCTAAAATTACAAGTTTGAGAGCTTAATTCAGTTCATTTTCCAAAAGAATAATGAAAGCTGACGTTCGTCAAAATCAATCGAGCAGAATATGACTTAGTTTGGTGATCAAAGTTTCAAAAACGATATCGTTTAGACGGAATCTTTCCCCTGGGCTTCAAATCTCTGTAGTTAGCGCGATCTTTGGCTGGCTGCCTTCAGTTGAGCAATTTGCATTTTAATTCGCTCATCAAGAACGGTTCAGAATGCGGATGTCCATTTACTCTAAATAACCGGTTAAGACATTTGGTACGAACTTTTCTGACTATGACAATGACACTGAAAATCTCGTAAAAATTAAGGTTAGCTTCAAACGGCCCATAAAGTACACTAGTCCTCTTGGAGTTCTTCGGATTAAAGAAAGGACCTGCAATTTTTGCCGGCTGAATTGAGAAGTTTTTTCCTGGTACAGGTTGCAGGTTTTTAATTTTCTGCTGGTTGAACCTAAGTTTCCTCGTTTAGAAGGTGTAAGGTCAGCAAACTCAATACTGGGCTACAGCTTGCTGCGACCGTTCTACTGGTGGCTATCGTTTCGGAATTTGATCCACCAACGAAAATTGCTGCAGGTTGTACCAAATATTTTACAAAATGTGGGCAAAATTGTTTACCTGGGCGTGGCACCTCCCACCTGATACAGTTTTGAAAAAGCATTTTGAATTGCTATTTATAGCAGCATAAGATTCGAAATTTGTTATATGAACGCATGTTGAAAAACGTTCGCGTAATTCCGTAAAGGAAAAATATTTAAAACCCTCTATTTTGGCATTTTTTGGGACCAATGGTAGCGAACTTTGGTACATCGATATCGATGATTTATACAGTTAGCAATATGTAGGGGAAATTATTGAACTAATCCTATTACCTTATACACAACAAAAATATTTATTTGTTGAAAACAAAGTTTACAAAATTTAGGAATTGAAAAGTTTGTTAAATAACAAAAGCTTGAACAAATATGAGTGCGAAAATAAGATACGGACCTTGTTTATGAAGTAGGACTAATTAAACAGAATAATAAACTATAAATCTACCCGCAGAGAGTCGAAAAGCAAGTCCTTACCCGACACGAAGGAACGAAGGAACGTCGTCTTCTACTACAGAAATTGTGTAAGCTGCTGCAGCAATAATAATTTATCTTCTTCAACTTTTCTTGTATCCATTGTTTTGAAGATATTCAAATATTGCGATGTATTAAGTCTGAAATTCGAAATTCTAATTATGTGTAAATTTAAAATTACGTTCCAGCCGTAACCCTTGGATCTAATGCTGTTAGTTTAAGATTAACTTGTATATTTATGTTTAAAAGTTAATAAATAAATAATAATAATAAAATTACGTTTACTGCCATGAACATAATACGGTTTTTGGCCCACCTTTATCATGTTTGATAATTTAGCAGCCTAAAAAAAGGACTACCTTTTAAGCGCGTTAAACTTCAATCTTGAAGGAGCAAAGTAACGAAAATGACTAGAGACAAAATACACCCCGACAAAGTGCAACGACGTGGATAAGATTGATCTGGTGCCGTTTACCCAACTACAGCCTACACAGTTTGTGTAAAGGAATCGAATGGCTTTCACGGGAAAAACGGTCAACTCCATAGCGGCTTCAGAAAAAGTCACAGGCTTAGGGCAGACTTTTCAACTGGCGTATCGAATTATCAAGTTGGTCATCGTTTTCACTACAGGTCAAGGCATTTGGCTACAAACAACATACTCCTGCATATACTAAAGTCCAGTTTAACTTGAAAAATTCGGTCTTTTATGTTTTCCAATCTTCAAAACAGTTGTAGGCGCACATGTGACACACTTTTCAAGGTGCAATTCTGTGAGGGAATGGATGCTCGGTTGTACTTCTGTATGGACAAAACCGCGCAAGTCTTTCTCCATGACTTGACTATGCACATCTGCAACTTTCAAGTTTTACAAGTCATAGGTAAAATATTAGACCATATTGGCTGTCAAAACCCACCGAGACGTGGAGACGTTTCAATAACAAAGATTTTGCAATGATAGAATTGCTTTTGTCAATAATTTACTGGCTTCTATAGCTACGCTTCCCGTGGTTGTTCCCTATGGCCTGCCATGGTGGAAAGTACTGGGCACTCAAGCCGTAATTTTTCAGACGATTATCATCGAAACGATAGACTAAGTGCCAAAATTACGAGTTTAAGACCTTAATCCAATTCATTTTCCACAAATGTAATGAAAGCTGACGGTAGTGAAACAAATTCGGGCAGAATAAAACTTCTTATGGTCATCAAACTTTCAAAAACGATATCGTCCCGACGATTATTGTTATACGGATTCTGCCCTAGGTCTCTATATTTTCGCCACAAGCCTCGTTTGGTGGCAAAATCTCAACAAACTTTTAACAGTAACTAGTCAGTCGTTGCGGTTTATCAGTATTTCCATAACAGTGAAGGTACAACACGCCTGCCTTGTGGAACTCCATGTTTGGCATATCGCGATTCTCCTATACGAGTGCCACAAATTCCTGACTAATGACTGGAAGAAACTGTGTTTGCAACCCTTTACGGAACTGTGTATCCACTACATGCTGTCCAGCAGTGGGAAAACTTGATTTGGAGAAACCTTTTGGAATTAAAAAAAAAAGAAGTTCACCCATCCTCCCCCAAACAACCATCCATCATTTTCTGCCTCACACGTATAACTGCCATCATTTACACTGTAAACATTCCATTAAAGGACTGCGCATCATTCACCTCCGCAGCACCACTTCGTATCTATCAAAAACCGCTTCAAAATTACTATAAGCTGAGAGCAACCAACCACTCTTCCCATAGAGTCTCCACTTAGGAAGCCATAAAAATTCCTCCTCCACATGTTGGGGAAACGGCGCCCTGCCGCCCGCCAAAGTTTCTACGGAACCACTATGCAAGCGTCTTTCTAGTTTGCAGATTTATGGGCCAAGTCAGCGATCGCACTTACACACTTTTTATAGGATTTTCGTGCGCTCTTGAAAATTGTGTACACGGATGTTTCACAGTCGGTGAAATTATCCGTTGTTGCTACTCTAATGGCACAAGGACTCCGTCGAATGAGCGGCCATAAGCATGGGACAGCATCAGTGGGACAAAACGATTCCCTGGGAAACTGCACTGCACGTTTTTGCGCTCATCCCCTCTAAGTGGTAACACAAAACCAACAGTCGATTCATTAGGGGCCAGAGACCACTGGAGCAGGTGCCCTCGCCCCAGAGAATTTTTTTCCACAGAACCACCTCCGATATGGTCCCGAAGTTCTGAGAGAGACTCCCCGTGATTTACGTCGAGAATCCCAGTTCGATGCGTGATTCTGTTGCATGTTGATGATAAATTATTCGAAAGTCAAATGAAATATTGATTGTTGAGATGTTGTGGGAACGAACTGTTTTGCCGCGATCATCGTCATGGGTGCCCCGTGCCCATATCAAGGAAATGCCCAACATAAACTATTTTCACGACTTTAGACTATTTAGATTTTTCATCATCATCATTATCATCATCATCATCATATACAAGCGCTGCAACACCTGCGCGTCAACTTGTTCGACGGGGGAGAAATTTCAATTTCAGATGAGTGCCTCTGCGCGCCAGCTACTGGCTACAAAATTTAGGTATCTATCTGCATTCAATCTCGAGGAACAAGACGAGATTGAGAAATCGCAAATCATACAAAATGACACACGAAACGCTGCGCCAGCCATGTACGAGTATCTCTGGATCATATGCATAAAATATCGATGAACCTCACGTCCGAATTGATTTTATGACTAACAAGAGAATCCACCACACCGGTGCGATTTCCATGGGAGACAAATCTTCGCGCCTGCAGAAGATGATACCATCATCAGCAGCAGCAGCAGCCAAACGAGGTGGACCGGTGACGATGTGGAAAAATTGAATTTTCGAAATTTTCGACACGAAATAAATTTGCAACCTTTTAACCCAGTAAAGGAAGAAGAATTCCACACGACGCGATGTGTGAACATGTATACGAATACTCGTACGCTTGGCCGTCCTCTCAGTTCACTCGCATTGTTCAACTCAACAGATGCGCGATTTTACGCCGGCCGAAGGTTGTGCCATGATGATAATGAGAGGAGATGGGATATTTGTTAAAGGAAGACAAATCGAAGGAGAATATGATGTTGGCAGTCATGGTGGATAAATTTAAGACGTCAGAGACAAGATACATATGGCTGCGGTGTGCTCATATTGATGGCTTAACTCGGAGCGTTCGCTGATGGGAATGCCTATATGGGGGAAGGTGTCATTGTACTTGCAAATGTGCATAAAAGTTCCGTAAAATGTTCTTTCTTTGTGTGCAGTTTGGGGACATGCAACGGATTACTGTCTTCGGGTTGGAGAACTTTGATTAATCGCTCGGTGCGCAGGATCGCTAATCTGATTCGCAAATTGTTAGTTGTTTCTGTGGGTGCTTGACGAAATTTGTAACGAGGGTTGTACTAAAGGCGGCTTAAAGTTCTTTCAGATCTTACATGGATCGATAGTCGAAAGTCAGGGGGAAGATTCCGTATATCAACGGTCGTCTAAACGATATCGTTTTTGACACTTTGATCACCAAAATAAGTTAAATTCTGATCGAATTTTTTTGACAAACGTCAGCTTTCATTACTTTTTTGGAAAATCGAGTGCATTAAGCTCTCAAACTTGTAATTTCAGCACTTTGGAGGTCTATCGTTCAACGTTACTCGTCTGAAAAGTTACGGAATGAGTGCGCAGGCATCTGGGTTAGAGCTGTCCTTAATAAGCTACTCTGTCACTTTCATATGTAAGCCTTTCAGATTAAAAAAGTAGTTGGCAAGCACTGTACGTCCTCTTGTCAAGCTCTTCCATAAAAGGTATCTATACCTTCTGTAGAAAAAGTGAATATCGATAGCAAAAGGCCCCGGCGTATACTATCAGAACAAAGTCGAAAACAAGTAAGTCGTACGGATTCTGAGCTTCAACTGAGTTAATGCAAAAAAGAATATGTGGCAATAAACTTATAAACAATAAAGTGAAAAGTATGTGTGTGTGATTTATATATATATTTTTTTACCACCTTCTATTTAAATCCTTACTATTTACCTCCTTCCGTGACGCAACACTCTGAGCTGGAGCTTTGGCTGAGCGAACTATTCCTCTCCATTATGAGAGCGGTCACCAACTGGTTCCCAAGCCCGCCAGTAAATTGATGGGTTTTTCTATAGTCTTACTCTTAACAGGGGGTCTCGTTAAAGACTTCTTAGAATTCCGAGCGGGTGTGATGAGTTTTTCCCATAACCAAGGCCTTTATGGCCTAATCTATAGCACCTTTTATCGGATTGTAGCTAACAGGTTTTTCGCCGACTCCAAGGTGGTTGAAGTTACCTTTCCCCGAGCTCGAGTTAAAAACCTTTCTAAATCTTCTTCTTCGAAGTCGGACGAATACAACTGACTTTTGGAAAGTGTTGTCTCAGGTGTTGGCTTTGGAGCTCCATGCTAAATATTTACTCAAGTGATGATGTTGACAAATTTATATGACAACTTTTTGGAGGTTTTTGATTTTTGCTTTTTTTTTTTGAAATCAAAGCTATCATTGACATTTTTCCGGACCTAACTGGAGCAGCTGGATTTCTCTATTGTCCTTCTGCACGTACTGACGAGCTTGGCAGGGAATGCCAACATTGGACACGTCCCTTTGTAGCTATAAATTATCTTGAATAAATGCTTTGGAATGTGGCCTCAAAATCGACAGTGAGGAGTAATGTCTTTCCAGCGAACGCTAGTGTAACCCCCCACTAAAAAGTTCAGCAGACTGACCACTGAGCCTATGTACCATAACGTTTAAGCCCCAACGGGCCTTAAAACTTTGATAGCGAGCAAACAGTCTGCCGACATTATGGTTTAAGTTGTTTTAAACACAAAAAATGGGCAAAATTTTTTAAGCAATGCCAAATAGGCTCATATCTGACAAGGTTGAGATAGTATTCCCTATTCCGTAACGAGGGTTTGGTGACAACACATCATGCACATCTTCGTCCGAATAAAACTTCGTGATGAGTAGGTATCTCTGTTCTGTAGCAAATAATAACTTGAGTGTCTTAAAAGGCTCTGCTGGAAGGCCGCCCGTATAGAACAGTCTTGCTAGAGTTTAAACATTTCTATGCTAACTATTCTTTGGTAGACGGATGTCTTGTGTTTGTGTTTAAATGGTTCGTTGGGCTTGATAGCAAAAATTGGGTGGCCTTCGCCTTTTGACACTCGGCACACTGACTTCAACTTGTCAATAAGCCCGACCAACATTTCCGACGGCTTGTTGTGTATCTCAGCTTGTTAGTAAATTTTGAACGAGCTCTATGGTCTATTCGACACTTTTTGTCAGCTGCCTTTCCTCAGTTTATTCACGGGGTCTAAATATTATATTTATTTAGGTAGCTTTTGGGTCTTTCGGTTGAAAGGTGTTGAAGAGTGTGTGGGTTTTTGCTCTTGTGCCGGTAAATTGATGAATTCTGTGTCAGATGATAACAACTATGAAAATATATTCGAATACTGGACGTTGGTTTAACTAGATTGAAATGTTCATACAACATGACTAAAAACTGCCCGATAAACATTTTTTGTTTGTTCATTGGCAAAAGTCAAGCTAAGGCAGATTGCATATGCCAAGATATATAAAATTGTGTTTTTTCTCAGCTGCTCGATTGTTCAACTCTTCCGTATCGTTGGTTATAAGCAAAAATCTCAAGGCGACGTGCGAAAAAGGAAACTCGAGTGTTTTAATTGAATAATCTGCGGAAAAAATGTTTATTCTGGCTGTTTCATTTTCAAGATGCACAAAAGCATAATCATAGGTGGTTGTGTAAATTTTTAAGAGACTATAGAGCAGAAACCTACGGAGAGAGCGACTTTAGTTAATTTGATGCGCATAAGACACATCTGAAGTCTGAAAGACCGAGCTAAAAGAGTTTGTTAATTCATTCCACCCAAATTGTGAGCGCCATCTTAGGGAAAGTAACGTTTGGTGTGACCAGTGCAGGCAATAGGCTCATAGGTCGACCCTCAGGTCGCAAGTCGGTGCATTTGCATTCATATCTAAAAGTTGAGCGTTCGTAACTCTAATGAAAGACTCGCACGTTTAAACAGTCGTAATGTAAAGAAAATCCAAAAAATACAGTAATTCAACTCTTTAGGCCCAACATTAAGTACTTGCGCCTTAGATCAGCACCTCTAAGCCGCAGGTTGAACCTTTGAAATATAACATAGATCTAGATCCTGGATATAAAATCGCTGTTGGTGTTGTTGAAAAGGTATGCAATGTGAGCCTTTTGTTGCCTAATCAATAATTTATTTCCTTCGCAACATTTCATGTTGTATTTCTCTGGAGCAAGGCGCAACTGACTGCATAAAAATCAGTCTTTCGCCCCAAAAATAAGACGAATTTCGAATTTTTTTGTAACCTACCCTCTGAACGTAGTAGGAAGATGAATCTAAGCTCAAAATACTCGGAAAAGTATTGCCTAAAAAGGGTCTTAAACGTTTCTTTAGTACAACTTGGGGAGAAAACCACAAGGTTTGTATAATGTTTATGTACACTACTGCGTAGAGACAGAGAGGAACACAAATTGACACCACTTAGGTATTTAAAATCAACCGACTTTCAGTCAAAAACTCACAAGTAATACTGTTTATATAGCTCCCACAAAGTTAGTGGACTAAAAGTAAATTAGTCAAATTGTTTATGGAAACTCGGTTAAAAGTAACCGATTTATCAATTTCCCCTCCAAACTTTCTCGGTCGTAAATAACAAACTAACTCTTACAATTTAACCATCCAGAAGCTGGGTTCAAAATAACTGATAAACCGATATTTTTTACAGTATTCATTTAACATTTTTATCTCGTTAGTTTTTAACAACGAGTTCTCGTTTTTTTTTCAACAGAGAGTTAGTTTATTTTAACACTAGCTGACCGGTGCTCGCCTTGCTTCGCCAGAGTTCCATTTCTTATATTTAAAATAAAATTATTAGCCTTATTCAAACAAACTCCGCCAAATTTTCTACTACCATAAGTGAATTGTAGCCAGAAACAAAGGAAACAATGACTTAGTTTTATAATAATAGGGATTTATTAATTACCTCCAGGATAACATACCAATATGATTTTAAAAAAAGAGAGCCAAAAACCAAAAACAATACGGAGCACAAACAGGTTTTGTGGCATGCACATGAAATGAATCACTATAGCGCATTTAAAATCACAATTGAGTGTGGTGTGACTGTGACTCAGCGTTGCCAACCAATTTTAACGAAAAATTGCCTCAAGAAAAAAAGATGCCTTTTTCAATAGAATAATGCCTAAAATAATAAAATAAAATGAATAATGCCTATTTTTAATTTACATACCCTATCTGTCTCACTCAATCCCATGCACCACATTCGCTCTACTACTCATATTCAAGTACACTACAGTCTCCACTCTCCAGTTCAATTTAAAAAAAGAGAGCACAAAAAAAAAAACAACACGGAGCACAAACAGGTTTTGTGGCAAGTGGCATGCACATGAAATGAATCACTATAGCGCATTTAAAATCACAATTGAGTGTGGTGTGACTGTGACTCAGCGTTGCCAACTAATTTTAACGAAAAATTGCCTCGAGAAAAAAAGATGCCTTTTTCAATAGAATAATGCCTAAAATAATAAAATAAAATGAATAATGTCTATTTTTAATTTACATTTCATACCCTATCTGTCTCACTCAATCCCATGCACCACATTCGCTCTACTATACTCTCCAGTTCAATTTAAAAAAGAGAGCACTAACAAAAAACAACACAAAGCAGAAAAGGTGCATAAAAAAAGAAAGAAAAAGCACACTGTACACAGACACAGCACAAACGGTACAGAGAGAGAAACAGATTTTGTCGCACGCACACAAAATTTCCTCCACTCAACGCTGAGAATATCCAACGATCTAGCTTCAATCGAACATTTTCCTTTTTTGAATTGTATAAGATTTATAGTTTATTGCTTATTGTTCAACTTTAGGATAACGTACAAAGATGATTTATATCTTAAAATCTTGGTACGTACTTGAACTTTATTTGAAAAGAAATCTTATTTCATTTGGATGAGTCATTTCAAAGCTAGGAGCTAGAAAGCATTCGAGAATTACAACTTTTTTTAGATATCAGCTTAGATCTCCGCTTCCGGACAGCGGACATTGATAAAACATATCTTATCTTTTAATCTTGACAATGTTCAATGCAACTGCGGAAACCGGAATCAATTTCGTGCAGTACTTTTTTAATCTATTCCGGGCAAACACCTTACGGCCGGAAAAAAGTTACAGTTTTCTTATAGTAAGGATAAGAATCTTAAAAAAAGATCCAATTTTTGAGCGCGAACTTAAGAAATATATCGAAATAGCTTTCGTCGAAATCCATTGAAAAGTTTTCGAGCTTACTCCGAACATACATGTGAGTGGTTACTTTTTTACATACGAGTATAAATGAGTCGGAAAAGCTATGGAGATAGTAATGTCGTTTTCTATTGGGCAAAAAGCAGCGTCCGGGAGAGTCCGGAATCGAAAAAATCACTTCTGAAACCGTTCCATTGGCACAAAAAATACTCTTCTGGTGATTCTGAGGAGAGAATTTCGCTTCTCGATTTGAAGTCAGAATCCACTCAAGAAGCACTCACACAAGTGTAATTTTATGTATGTTATACAAGCCAACTGACAGCAGCCGTAGATAATTTTTTCGCGTTTCACCAATACTATTGTGGATTCTTTCAGAAGCTGTTTTGTTGTTCCATTGGATTTCAGAATGAGTGGATCCCCGAGTGAAACCAATGGAAAACGACATAAAGAAAGCCTCGTATGCCGCGCTTTACCTGCATAGTTCCGACAAATTGAAATTTGCGGCAAGCAGACTTATGACAACATTTTCACTAATGGGACCACTAACCTAGCTGATGTGCGACCTATTGAGCTCGTATAAGGAATATTTCTCCGGCGACCAAAACCGAGAATTTTTTAAAATATGCTTGCAACGTGGTAAAGGGTAGCTTGCTCTGTTATGAAGCTAAATCGATTAAAGGTTAACATTGAGGTTGAACAAATTTTCGTCAGACACTCGTTGCATTGTTTCAGACGGGCAGATATATTTTGAAGGAGCTACAGCATCACTCATACCTAGCAGTGTGGTATTCGCTTAATTTTGCTGGGCATTCAAGAAAAAAAAATGCACGTCCCCCTGAATATCGGCTAGATTTCTAAACCCAATTTCCAAACGAGATCCTCTCCCCCCCACAATGCATCTCTCTGTCTGCTTCTCTATTAGCGACGGTATTTCCCCTCGTTATCATAACCCACATATTATGAACTTCCAAACATGCATCTGCACACAAATCGTGATTGCATCACATTCGGATTCGATTCACAGTCGGTAAAAAAAAGAACACGTATCTGGCCAAATAATATTTTGATTTAATTCACATGTGCATGCCTGTGCATTGTAAATATCTATCTCTGCTTCGGAGTTGCAAGCATGTGCTGTCCTGCGCAACACGTGAGCCTTCCAAAAGTAACGTTTTGCCATATCTCTGCTTTCTAATAAAGCGCGCGTTCAGGTCATATCCATCTTCTCTCGATCTTACTCACAGATTCATCGCCGTCGTCGTCGACTTGATCGTGTATCTATAGCCCTCCCGGAGACAACAAAAAAAATATATGCCAACCATCTAGGTATACAGTTGCTATTAATTGCCATCCGGCAACCCCACCGACCGCATCGGAATCGAGTGAAAATCGTTACAAATCGATTCATGACATATCATTGCAGGAGGCAGATAAATAATGATTATCATGCGCTGCCATCCCGGAGGAGCACCTACGTGCCTACACGATCTCCTTTGGAACTATTTTTGCGCCTCAATTTGCGCCGCCGCCGCCACCTCCAGCTGGGCCGAATGCATTCACCATTGTAGATGAAGTTCTGGTCCACATTTGCCGACACACACACAGCACTAATGAACTCATTGCCGACGATGTACGAGTACTCGTACACAGCTTGCAATCAGAGTTTCAGTATGCGAGGCCATAGGTGCGTTGTGCGTAGAAAAAAAAAAAAATAAATACCTCAAACCTCAGTCAATTCATAAAATTCAAATTCAAACATCAACAAAGGCAGGTCCGGTACGTACCTCTATATGGAAATGACAGATTGGACGGGTGGCATGACACCGCTGCTCTGGCTGGCTGGCTGTTCCCTGCGATATTATTCATATCGCCAAAAGCAAATATTTAATTGGTTCAGTGCTACCAATTTTTTTTCCTGTGGTCCGCGCTGTGCTGTTTACCTGTTGTCCTCCGTTCAGGGTTTTATTTGTTTTTTAATTTTTGCTACTTGAGTGTATAATGTTGAAGCAGTGTGTGCTTAAGCTTAGGCGAGTTTGTATTCGGGTGATTGGGCGACTTGAGTTTGACTTACTGTGGGTGATGTATGGGAATGCGAACGCGTGCTTTTCTGACCGCAATTGTATACCAGCTCAAATATTGAATCGTATTTAGTGTTTAAATGGTTTAGACGGAGGCGATGTGAGCTGACTTCATTGGGGACGCAGCTAAGTAGGTAATAGATTCGTTTTTTTATATATATCAGCGAGTATGTGGTAAATATTTTTGGTAAACAGACATTTGTTGACAGAAGGCATACGCTTAAGAATTTGTATAAAAGTGACATTTTGGGCTTGGACAGTTGGGCTCTTAATAGATACATTCTGCTCTGCGAGAAATGACTGACTGAATGAGTGTCAGAGATCGATGATGGGAGGATGGAATGGATGGATGGCTACTGATGGGAAGAGTCTTATTATTTGTGTCGTGTACTTTCATCCAGAATGAGTTTATTGGAAATTTGAACGATCCGCACCCTATGCACTACTTAAGCACTTAAGGGCATCCCCACGCAATATAAGAGTGATTTTACAGCGGTCCAGCGAATACTGACCGAAACCTGTGAAAAAAACAGCAGCCTTAAAATGTTCCGTGTACCTAAAGCTACGAAAGCTGACTTTACAACCGCCTAAAGACTTAGCACTCCATTTCGAAATGTAAATCTTAAGTTTTTATAAAGAACCCCGTCGATGACGCTGAAGACACTGACAAGGACGGGTCTTATTACCTCCTGTATGAAGCCTACAGAGTGGGGCCGGAGAACGATGTCAGATTTGTGGTCGGATACCTTCACATCTTGAGTGGGTACATTTTTCAGCAGAGCATTAAGAAATAGATTCAAGATGAAGCATACTACCAGTTATAAGAAGCAGAAGGGTTCCAAGGTTTCTAAGAAAAAGATGACCAGCCAAATCGATTGGTGTGCTTATAGATGCTGAACAGGCTTCAGCATTTTTAAAGTACATATGAGGGAACTGCAAACGTTTACTCCGACTATTGGTTTGTTGCGGCTAAATTCCAAAATAAATGGTCTAATGAGAAGAAGCACAAGAAAAAGAATCCCACTGAAGGAAGATCAAAGTTGGCCACCCAACTGAGAATATCCAGGGTCTAGAGAGATCGCCTGATTGAGAAGTTCTCTTTTGTGCATTGTTGAAGGTTAACAAGAGAATAACAAATTTATTTGGTTAAGTATGGTAGGAAAAGGAGTACAAACTACAAGAAGGGAAGTAAAAGAGAAAGATGACAACTTGCTTAGCTTGGCACAATGATAAGTATAAAGATGTCGCTAAAAAACTATGGTATAGTACAGGGTGTTTACTAATTACAACATTGTGTTTAATTATTGCTTTAATAGATTGCTATATAAATAAATAATTGGCGCAACAGATCCGTAGGGACCCTAAGCCTAGCTTCTCACAACCATTCGTGTTGTGTGAGTTTTTATTTTTGGGACGAATGGAGGGGATCTACAATTTTATGCCGAGTCCAAACGGCCAATTGAGAAGCTCTTTCATGACAGTTATACTCTCCGCAGTGAAAAAAACCTCAAGTTGAAATTTGGGTTTTCTCGGTAAGATTGATATACTTTCCATAACTATTTTCCTACATCATTCCCAACACTAGCAATTTTGATATTTAGGTTAATTTTAACCAACGAAAATCGTCGGCATTACAATGATTTTTGCTTGAGTGTATTACCAGCTTACCAGTTTAGAGCAGACTATATTTGGTCAGGCAACGATGGAACAACAACTTCCCCGTTCGTCCCGCTCTGGACAGGTATACTTAAAGGTCGAACCCCTAAACATCTTTTGACATAAACCAATTCCGAGTGATCCGCGATATTGTAATAACCAAACACTGCTTCATTTAATACATGACTTAAAGACTAGGCATCTTTTAAAGTGACGTGTACAGAAGCTGCAGAAATAACAGGGAAATGTAGATATGTACCTTTCAGACAACTTATGGAAGACCTGATTCATTGAGACTGAATTATGTCAACTATAATATAAAATCAGACTGTGATTGATTGAAGACTGACTGAACAAGAGATCGTGCAGACAGACTTTAGATGATAACTGTGTTCCTGGTCCTGATGGCTTTCCCAGTTTATGTGTCAAATCTTCTGTTAATATCATCTGTAGCCGTCATCTTATTTATTTAACTTGTCGCTGTCCAGGGGAGTCTTTCCGACGATTTGGAAACCGTCATTTGTCATGCCTCTACACAAAAGTGGTAACAAACATCATGTCGAAAACTATAGAGGGATTCCAAAACTGTCATGTATACCTAAAAATTACTTGTAACTTTATGCAATTTCACAGTTCTAACATTTTTGCCGATGAGCAGCATGGTTTCAGTCCCAGAAAATCAACTACAATTAGCTAAGTTAATAGAATTTACTTCACATTGCATGGTAAATGGATTACAAGCAGATGTTTTTTATGCTGATTTTAGTAAAGCATTCGACAAAGTCAATCATGTTTAAAAAACTGGAATATTATGGATTTTCCCAATGGATTCTAACATGTATCGGTTTGTATCTATCTAATTGTACTCAAAATGTAAAACTAGATGGTTCTTTGTCAAAATATATCGTCGTCTATTCTGGTGTCCCTCAAGGTAGCCACATTGGTCCAATCCTGTTCCTGTTATTCATCAACGATTTATGTCTTTTTGTTACATACTCAACGATTTTAGTGTTTGCGGATGGCTGTAAGCTGATATATTCTTATATAGGTTTATGTCTTTATACAGCATGATATTGACCACATGCAGGAATGGTGTAAGGACACCTATATGCAGCTGAAGAAATGTAAATGTGTGTCCTTCACACAAGGCGTCAAAACTGCACTGATTTATTTTATTAATGATAAAGTTGTTGAAAGTGTGGATCACTTGAATGTCTTTGGAGTCATCTTTGACAAGAAGCTCAATTTTAACCCCCATTTGGATTAAATTGTCAGTAAGGCAAGCAGCCAATTGGGACTTATAAAATGTTTTTGAAAACAATTTTAGGACCCCTCTAAAATCACCAAACTTCTATACTGTTCTCTAGTCCAACCTGTTTTGGAATATTGTATTCCTGTTTGGTCTCCGAACTACGAATCTGGAATTGAAAGCACTCAAAAACAATTTCTTCTGTTTTGCATTACGCGATTTACATTGGGACTCCGAAAGTCGTCTTCCCTCCTATATAAGTCGATTAGAGTTGCTGAATATGAAGACCTGGAAAAAACGAAGAGAAAAATCAAATGCTTTATTTTTATTTAGCGTCCTGACGGGCAACACCAACTCCACCTGTATTTGTATTGTATTTGTATTTGCATTTTTATTCATATCATATATCATAAACTTAGAACTATTTAACAATGATTATTGAATATTCGTGTTCATTCTTTAACTTAGAAGTTAGTGGTGAATGAGACATCAAGATTAATATTTCATTTGTTATTTGATGTGGGGTGACAATCAAATGTTAATTTAATTCAGATTTTAAATTTAGATGAAGCAAAAGGGGAGAAAAATCAAAAATTTAATTGATATTAATAAATCATAAACGTAACAATTCATCAATAATATAGATTACAATTTCATTTCATATTACTAAAAATTTTGTGCTGTGATGATGATTTAAACAAAGGATTCAATAAATTCATAGCTTAGCGTGAATAGCCAGTCTGTAACCTTTTTGGTGAAATGTGAAAAACGTAGAGTATCTCTTACAAATAAAGGCAATTTATTAAAAAAATTTGGAGCCGAATATGTGTAAAAATGTGTAAAATGTGTTTTATATGCGAAAGGTACATTTACTAAGTTCATATTGTTTACACGTAGATTGTACATTTGAATATTCCTACTAGGAATATTTCCGCTCTGCTTAAAGAATTCTTTTAAAACTTTAAAAACATATAAATGCCTGATTGGCAGAATATGCAATTCTTTAAATAAAGGCCAACTACGGGCTAGACGATTTTGATTCAAAATAATTCGTATTAAATGTTTTTGTGCCGTTAATAAGGGTCTCATAGTATTGGTATAAGAACCCCCCCAGCTTGTTATGCCGTATTGCAACTTCGAGTGGGCAAGACCTTAGTAAATACTTGTTTAAACTCTCTGAGAACAAAAAGGCTTTAATAAATACATTTTACGTGTGACCAATAACAAGTATTTTTTAATCGTTTGAATATGAATTTTCCAATTTAAATTGAAATCAATTACTACACCTAAATATTTAAAATGTTGAACCGATTCGATTTTGATGCAATGTTCAGTGCAATGCGCACCACCTACAAAATTACCTTTTCCACACTTATGTATAGGTAAGGAAAACTGTTTACAATCGTGAGCGTGAAACCATAAATTAAAATCATTCAGGCTATTTTCAGACACCTTAAAACACATCAGTTTAGTTTTTTTCGCTGGTAATCAATTTATGATGAGTAAACCACAATCGTAAGATTTCAAGATCTTCATTTATCTTTACTATACTTTCGAAAATAGTTTCAGATTCATACGTAAAAACTATGTCATCCGCAAAAGCAGTTGAAGTACCATTTAACTTGAGTTTGAAAATAGAATTTATGTATATCAAGAAAAACAGAGGGCCAAGAACAGATCCCTGAGGAACACCGTTCTTTAATTGTCTAGGTTCACTTGAGATCCCTTCAATAATGACACTTTGTGTTCTATTCCTTAAATAAGAATTTAGTCAATTGAAAATGTTGCCACGAAAACCAACTTGATTTTAAAAAATTCAAACATGTGATTGAATTTAAACTAACAAAATTAAATTTAAAACAAATATTAAAAGAAATGTTTTGTTTTAAATTAAATTGTTTTTATTAAAAGAAATATAACATAATGTTTAAATAAATACTTTTTTTTTTTTTTCAAAAATATCAACAATTGATTAACTTAAATGTTTAGTAATTAAACAAATACAGAATAAACCAACTTTAATAGGCCAACTTTTCCAAAAATACGATCTAGCAAAAAAAAAAAACCTCTACAAGATTTAAGAAGAGGAGAACAGCTTTGTAAGTTAAATGTCTGCGTGAAAATTCAACAAACTTTCCGCATTAGAACTGAAAAGCAAAGGGGTAGCTCTTTTGTAAGATTCATCATGGACTTACTTGATCTAATATAATCCTCCTGCCACATCCAGTAGCTTCCGACTTTGGGAAGCATATCCAAAACAATTGTTTCGTTTCAAATTATAGGATTCGTTTCGTGAGCAGTGGCTTAGTGGTTAGTGTGTTGGACTACTAAGCGAGGGGTCCCAGGTTGGAATCCCGAGAAAAACCCAAATTCCAACTTAAGGTTTTTTTCGCTGCGCCACCTCTCGCGAACGTCTGACAAACATCCGAGAGTATAACTGTCATGAAAGAGCTTCTCAATTGGCCGTTTGGACTCGGCATAAAATTGTAGATCCCTTCCATTCGTCCCAAAAATAAAAACTCACACAAGACGAATGGTTGTGAGAAGCTAGGCTTGGGTCCATACGGACCTGTTGCGCCAATTATTTATTTTTTATTCGTGAGCAGTCTTATGCTCAAAAACACTGTGAGTCGTTTTGATTGTTGGAACGGGACGAACAAAAATTCGTCATCTTAATGACAATGTGACCAACACTCTGATGAGAATACAGAACGCAGCAAACATTTGCCTTCAAAAATTAATCATAAATGATTCATTTAAATGAAGAAAACCTTCAGATATGAATATATTTACGATTCAAGAAATGGGCCTTCATTTATGAATCTTTTAAATGATTCATAAACATTCACTGAAATGAATATAAGCTTGCTTACTTATATTCATTTTAGTGATAAATAGATGCATTCATTGAAATCATTTATGAATCTTTATGATGATTTAAAAATGATTCAGTCAATATTCACTTAAATGAATAAAATCGTTATAAATTTGAAATCTGAAAACGTAATGCAAGATATATTTTTTTTTAAATAACTATTAACTATAATTCTTAATTCTTTTTTTAATTCAAATGCCGAACATTCGCGCGCATATATTTATTTATTTATTTATTTCAAAGAATAGGTTCACAGTAAGATTACATCTTATAGTTTGTGAAGGCTTTAAAAGATTTAGAGTTCAAAAGCAAATTTAACATTAGATAGATGAGGACAGACTACATATAATTAATTGGAGGCTTACATTAGAAAATTAATACCAAAAACAATAACAAAATATAATAAATGACAAATCTGTCATAATAATTTTTGTTCATTTTTGTTCATTTATGTGAATTAAAATCCAAATTGGTCCACCTAAAGAAAATGTTAAATGAAAGTATGTTCCTCATTTTTGCTGAATGAAATGTTTGCTGGGAAGAGACTTTGACAGAAATACATAAAAGCAAAACAGTTGATTCTATAGCCACGATAGTTTGGGAGCGTAAGGAATTATCAGGAGGTTTTAGAAATCGCATCCACCACATAAAACCTCAGCCACACCTTGACACTTGTGACCATGAGCTTCTCGCCATTGATTTCCTACGTCATTTCATAATGGACCGCAAAAATTCTGTAATAGCAAATCCAATGCCACTTGGATTTCTTTTCCCCTGGCTGACCCTGCCAAAGTGATTTCATAAATTCCACAAGACACTGCAAAAGATTTCGTTAGCCGACCGAAAAAAAAATTCCCAATTAACCCGCGCTTGTTTCGTATTTCCAAATTAGATCATTTATCTCTGAGGCGGTTGTAATTTTAGCGCTTCATCAGCACACCCGTGAAGAGCGCTCTCACCGCCGCGTCCCAACCACTCGCATAAGGCCAAAGAAACGATCAAACACGAAACAAAAAAAAAAAAATTATACACCGGAACATTGAAAACCATTAAAACTCCTACTATTTACAGATTCTTCTAATAAGCCTTTGTAAATGTTACAGTTACTGATGCACACATACCAAAGATATAGAGGTCAGATACGTTATGATGGTATTTTTTGTGTTCAACCACCTCGCACACACTTCTCGTCAAAACTCAATAAATTCTCCATCCTCACTTGAGAGTTCCTCCTCGAGATGACCGAACAAAAAAGGAAAAAAAAAACCCCAAGCTCACGAAGCACACGAGGCATTTAGACTATCATCCATCAATGAGTATCTACGTCATATAGGAGGAGAAGAGAACCCCAGTCTAACTGATCTTTGTATCGTATATTCGTACAAGAGGCAGGTAGCCAGCATGGGCAAACACTCATCTCGCACTGAAGTAGGCAGCGCACAGAAGAAGTCATCTGGGAAACAGTTGACGACTCCTGGTTACGATCAGTGCTTTGAGTGAGCCTTCTGAAGAGCTCCTTCTAGCGCCCACGAACAACTTGAACGAGAATCTAAATCTAAAGCAAGAACTGTGCTTTACCCACGCGATGCAATAAATATAATTACTGTTACACGCTAGAATAATTTCTACTTCAGACAAAGGTACCTGCACCCATATACTGACGATGACGATGACGATGACGATGAGTGATGGATGATTTTCGAAGACATGCACCCCAAAACGAAGAGATGTGCACAAGCACATTCGGGCGAAGTGCCGCAAGATGGTGTTCTATGGCCAATACTATTGTGCAACGTACTTTTTTATTGCTAATGAATGGCTTATACCACCCGAGAGGCGGTTGGAGTTGATTGCAAAAATGATGCCTCCAAGGTGGGCATCCATATACAGATGGCGTCATCGGAGCTAAGGAATTTCTTGCCGATGGAAGTTCCCATACATCATAGCGGAAATCGATTGCGTCTTAATTCACATAATCCGTAAGAATGATAGATCTGTGTGTCAATTTAGTGATTTATCCAACAAATTAAGTTCTTTTCTGCAGCGCGCACCGTTCGCATCAATGAAGCCACTATTGGCCTCCCCAGAGATGAACGCGAACTCAGCACGCAACTTTTGGAACTTTTGACCCCCTTTGGGGCTGTCTGCGCACCACAATCGAATTCAGCACTTGGACTTTTGTCGATTGGATAATGGATTCATTAAGAGAGTTTGCTGGCACAGCACGTCCAAATGAAATAAAAAGTCTTTCGTGATTGCAAACGAGCTGTGATTTATTAGTAGCCCATCTGATCCTCAGAAGGTTGTTTCTAACGATATCTAATATTTATGGGCAGGTATTGGCCTGTGGTGCGTGACTGGCAGTATGGGGGTACCCTTGAAAATTTGACTAAATAACAGATCACACGCAAATTATGAAGTGATTGGGAAAAAGAATATCATATACACGATATGACTGAGAGTACTTAAGTGGAAGTCGTTTTAGAATTCAATGGCTTAAGGTAGCTTAAGTCAGCTTACGGTTGCTTTAAAATTGTATCTCTTAGTCCTTAGACTAAGCATGATAAAAGTTTTCAATTAAGTGGGAGTCATAAAAGCGAGAGTAGGCTAGGTTAGGTTGAGTGCGGTTGTGAGATCGTCACAAAAGACCATAATGGTCCCCTCGCCATGCGGAAGTAAGTCAGCTAAAGTTAATTTGTGACAGCTTTGCAATCCTTTGTCGCGCCCATTATGTGATGGGTGGGGCATTTTAAGAGTTTGACTGAATTCCACGAGTTTTTATGAACTCTTGACATTGGCTTAAGCCAACTTAGTCACGAAACCATTCAGCCGCTGACTTCTATCGTAGTCTGCGTTCTTTTGTACCAGCTCGCATGGTTAATTGATAAAAATATTCGAAATATTTCGCACTTAAAAATGTTAAGTGAAAACCATAGTCGGATGGGCGTAGTCCAGGTTAAGCCAATATGCTTGAATATTGCAAGCGTGAGCCGTTCCATATTAGGACTAGACGCACTTTCCAAATTTAAGAAAACCCGTGATAAAAATTAATGGGCGTTATCCAGCTTAAGTCAAAGAGTTTGAGTATTGCAAGCGTGGGCCGTTCCATATTAGGACAAGACGAACTTTCAAAATTTAACAAAACCCGTGATAAAAATGAAAGGGCGTAATCCAGCTTAAGTCAAAGTGTTTGAGTATTTTAAGCGTGGACAGTTCAATATTAGAACAAGACGCACTTTCCAAATTTAAAAAAGCTCGTGATAAAAATGAACGCGCGTAATCCAGCTTAAGTCAATGTGCTTGAATATTGCAAGCGTGAGCCGTTCCATATTAGGACTAGACGCACTTTCCAAATTTAAAAAAGCTCGTGATAAAAATGAACGCGCGTAATCCAGCTTAAGTCAAAGAGCTTAAGTATTGCAAGCGTGGACCGTTCCATATTAGGACAAGATGCACTTTCCAAATTTAAAAAAGCTCGTGATAAAAATGAACGCGCGTAATCCAGCTTAAGTCAAAGAGCTTAAGTATTGCAAGCGTGGACCGTTCCATACTAGGACAAGATGCACTTTCCAAACTTAAGCAAACCCGTGATAAAAATGAATGGGCGTAATTCAGCTTAAGCCAAAGTGCGAAGATGTTGCAACAGTGGTTATGTCGTTTCCATTAAACGATTAGTGGCTCAAGTAATGCGTTTAACTGAAGCGGATATTCAACCAGTTTTGCCATATTTTGTTTGCTATTTATCTTGTCTTTTTTGTTGTTGTAAATTAACTCTAGATCACCGACACTTAAAGGTAAACATCGATCCTTTCTACAAACATGAAAGTCGAAAGCTAATTTTTTCGTTGATTAAACTTTGGTATGATTTGATTTTCTCAATGACTGCGTAGGTATTTCTGTTCCCAGATGTGGTTCGATTTTTTTTTAAGCCCTAGCTTATGATGACCCAGAACAGCACTAGCATTCGATGCTGGGAAATTTATTTTCAGTGTTAAACTCATCGCAATCAGCGGTGATCGAAGTCGCGAATGAAATACATTCACGCAAAAGTATCCTGGTTAGCTTTGTAAACAGCCACTTCAACTATACAGTGCTAAATGTCTTCTGCCCTTCTGAGAGTCAGCATTTGCACTAGGGGTTGGTTGCATCTATTCTATTAAATGTCATAACCCGTCATAAACGCTGCCTAAATAGTATCGTGGCGGTATTTAAAAACCAAATAGATTGTGTCCCTGGATGACGTTATTTTATCTATTTTGAAAATCTTCCTCACATTTGGACCCGGACTAGAAAGATTGGCACTTTTGTTATATCTTTTTTGGGGACAAGGCTGTATTACTTTTATTTACCAAAGCGCCAGAAAGCACGCAATACTAAAAAGGGTGGCAAATGTTTGGACCGCTGGTAGAGGCAAGTATATCTTTCTCACTTCGAGGCTTTTCATTCATCGGCGATCAGTCTTATCCGAGATAAAAAAGCCAGTACACCAACCTCACTGTCACACTGTCTTCTGACACAATGGACCCAACCGATGGTCTATGTGAAGCTGTGCCAGAAGCCACAATAGCACCCTTTTACCCTTTACCACACTGTCTGAACCAACCATTCTAAGCTCGGGAAAACTATAAAAAACAATATCAACGACCTAGTTGCCGTCTGCGTATTATAGGAGCCAAAGATCGTCGAGCTTGTGAGCATCTACCCGAAAATTCCCGCAAGGTCGTCTGTTACATATATTTTATTTGGTTCAAGGACTTTGAGGGTGAGGTGAGAATGCTATCCCTCTTTCAAAGTCTTGGTAGTGTTGTTGTTGGCACTTGAATCTTGGATGATGTCAACTCCTATCGAACCTATGTTACCTTCTTTCAACTCACGCTCCGATGGACAGAGTGCCCAATATCTGTAATTAAGTGACTCTGTGCAGTAATATTGTTCTGGGTTACAATTGTACCCAGATTGGGTGTTGAATATTGGCAAACCTTGCAGGAAGCTCAATTTTCAGTAGAAATGTTTCTATCTCTAGCAAAGCTGACCACCTGACAACCTGCTTAAGCATCAGTATGTGCCCTCTTCATTGTTAGAGGGCACATACTGTTACTTAAAACACAGCAAAAGATAAAATACTTCAATCATACAAATAGAACAGTAAAGGCCTTCCTTTCGGGTTCGAAATGCAGATCTACCAATTCCAGCATCGCCTCTTATTCCCAAAAAAAACAAAATCCCATAACCCGCACTCTCATATGGAGAAGGACACTCCCCGCTGTCAATTGTTGCTGCCCCGCTAATATATCAATCCACCCGTGTGCACATCGAAACAAAACGTTGTAGCCGTCATGCAACTCTATGCACACATTAGATACAGATAACCCCATCTGCCATCTATGGCTACTCCATGCAACCGCAATCCCCCAGCGACTATACAACTGTTTCCCACACCCGTCTTATACTATTTTAACATCTTAACTCCCCCTTAAGAGGAAAGCACCAAATCCACCCATAACAACTCCATAAGCCAACTACACCTAAATACAGCCGGCGTACGTATCTATGCCTGTGATGGACAAAAAAAAAAACAACCTCAATTCAGGAATTGAAAACTACCATTCCAACTGCGAGAAGAATTTCTTAATTCTGTGTCCATATGTTTGGTAAAACCGAAGACCGACGACGACGACGCGCGACGTCAAGTTTCATTATCGATTTGAAAAAAAAATTACAAATTGCCTCTTTACCATGACATTATGGACCCATCAACTGAAAGCAGTGGTTAAGCTCAGCTGGGACCTACCTGTCCCGAGTGCCTGCGCCACCACCCATCCAATACAGCAATGTTTCTATTATAGAGAACAAAACACACTCACGTATAGTAGATAAGTCAACACTAGGTAGACAATTTGAGCAGATAATTCAGAGGTTAACTGTGTTCCGAGGATGACCGCCCAGACCAGCACCAGATAGAAATGAATTTCTTCCATCTGTAGGTGCGGCAACACAGTTGCTCGGCGAAGACAATGTGCGCAGTGCGCGTTGTGGCTTCTATACGTATCTGTTTCAGCCGTCAGGTGAAAAGACTTTCCTTGCAATATGGAAGCGGGTCAATAAATTTTATTGCGCTGTAGATATATGCGCGCACGCGCTCGACCTTCCACACGGTTTTGACTTTGGACATGAGAATTAGGAACTCGAAGAATTTACCTCGCCATAGACGTGATTAAGTACGGGGTTTTCGAATTAAATGGAAACTGTTAAGTGAGACTCGCTTGTCTCCATCTTGAAGTTTACACATGAATTGGTGCGCTAACCCTTCTGTTATTGGATCGTTATGATCCGAGAGAGTTTGCAAAGTTGAAGAGAGGGGTTCAAGTTGAAGAGCATTTTTATTTGAGCTCAAGTAAAGGGAGATCATTTTGAAGGAAGTGGGCCAAGGTTTCTGTGCCTCATGATGAGGATGTCTGCTGAGACTTTTTGTTGGCTTTTATGCTCCATGAGCTGATTAAAATTATGTGAACTTCAGCTAGAGTCACCATTTAAGAGTCGATAATTATTTGATTAAGAAGGCTTAAGCTAGCTTCAAATATAAAGATCGACTTCAGTGCTTAAAATATAAACAAGTAATCTAGTACTAAAAAATGCAGATTTTCTTTATAAAGAAAATATTTGAATAATTGAAAATTGTCTTGAGTTTTGTTCCTTTTTCTATTGTTCAGTATTTGGAGTTCTGAAATATCGTTCACTAAGACGTCCAGCAGCCGCATCCTTTTTTATGGATAAGCGGGACATTGAAAATAAAATGAAATTCCACTTGGCTTAAGCTGGATTACGTACTAGCAATCCCAGTGTCGTTCATCGTCAGCTGAGTTCATAGCCCTACGATCCTTAACAAGTTCAAGTTCAAGTGCAGGACAAAATGATCGGATTGAGTCAAATGGTTAAGAGTTGTAAAAGTTAAAGGTTTGCCAGTTCCCAAGACGGGAAATTGAAAACATTGATTTTTTACTCTATAGGCCACAGGACATGCTAAAGTAAACACGGTAAATATAAAAATTAAACAGTCGACAACATCTACAACTCATGGGAACTGCGCGCCTGTTAAGTTCGTCCCCCAAATTACCTCAGCGCAGGCATGTTTATTTAGCCAAAGTCCCTGGGCGTTACTTCATCAGTTTAGTGGCTATTAACTGGATAAGCACTTAAAGTCAACCCCGGCATTACGTTAATTTGACATTGGGTTCAATTTGAACTTTATTTATAAATACCACCCCATGTACGGGGCTCACAACAGTTTTTGATTTTCCTGCAATGGGTGTTCTAGTCCTGTGGATTTTGTTTTCGTTTCTCGGCATGGTGGTCACTGGAATCGACTCCAACTACACAGTCCAGCAATTTCTGCTGGACGTTCACCGAAGAGAACACTTCCGACACGTATTGGTACTTAAAAAGGCGAGCACAAACATTGACGACAGCTTTGGAACGCATTTCGTCAAGGACTTGTCTGTGACAGTCGATATTCCGTTCCTCGTTTTCTCGGAGTCTACGTCGTTTTCGATGAGTGGCAACTTCAACAGCAAAGTGCTAACAGTTGTGTATCTCGAAGAAGGCTCCGGTGTGTTAGTACTCGAACGGATGTTGGAGATCCTCCGAGAAATAACCTCGTCCAGGGTGGTTTTCCTGCTAAGGAACAAGAACAAGTCGTCTTTAAGGGAACTTTTCAAATTCTGTTGGAAGAACAATGTAATCAATGTCCTGGCCATACATCAAGACTTCTCCAGCTCGAACGCCTACTACACATACACCCAGAACCCGTCCATCGCAATCAAACAACTTCTAGCCACAGACGCACCCTCAACTGGCGGTTACTATCCGAACCGCCTGAGCAACATGAAAGGTCACCCATTGCGAGTTGGCTTCGGCGGCTCCGAACCGAAGGTCATATTTTCCCAAAAAAAGTACAACGGCATCTACATAGGCGGGTACACTGGCAACCTCTTCCAAGCTCTAGCTAAAAAGCACAACATAACGTTGGTCCCGTCAATCAGTGCAGTGGTATCCGCCCGGGAGCTTCTCGCTTTCGTCCGAAATGGAACAGTTGACATTTCTGCCACGATCACGTGGATAAATGACTCCCAGCCGGACTTCACCTATCCCTACGAGTACATTAACTGGTGCCTGATGCTGCCCATTGAGGCGAACATCCCTGACTATGAGCTGTTTATGATGGTCTTTCGTTGGGAAACGCTACTCATCACAATCGGATTCATTGCCCTCCTATCGGCGGTGTTGGAGTACACCAAACGGATATCAGGCGTCGAAACCAATCTCATTAGTTACTTCATCAATGACAACTGCCTGCGAGGCGTCATGGGTCAATCGTTCTCTGAAATCCGCAGCGCTCCAATGAGGATAAGGTACATCTATCTGCTGATTTGTCTGCTCGGGATGATACTCTCCGCGTCGTACAACTCGCATCTGCAGACCTACCTAACCAGTCCGCCGAGTGTGGCAAAGATTCGTCGCTACGATGACCTACTGGCGTCGGGTAGGAAAATCTACATGCTGAAGGAGGAGTTTGTCGGCCTGGGCCATGCATTCGACAGAAGGTACCTGCCGATGTTTGTCGTCGAGGACAGCTTTGCAAAGTATGTGGCGGTGAGGGATTCTCTAAACACAACCTACGCCTACCTCGTGAACAACGTCAAGTGGACCATCTTCCAGCAACAACAGAAGCTATTCACCCGACCGCTGTTCCGTAAACCTGAAGAGATGTGCGTCTTCAATATAATACCGATGGCTTTTCCCATCAACGTGAAATCTATTTTCAAGGGTGCCATGAATAATCTGATGCTGCAGACGCATTCATCGGGACTGCAGGAATTTTGGCACAGAAAGTCGTTTAAAGAACTCATCCACGAGGGGAAGCTAAATCTGACGGATCTCACTTCGAGGGCGGGCTTTGTGCCAATGAAAGTCGAGGACTTGCGGATGATTGTGGTGCTGTTGGCGGTGGGGCTTTTCTTTGCGATGCTATGCTTTTTGTTGGAGATTTGTGTGCACCGGTGGAGGTGCCGTGCCGGCTAGAAGTGTAGATATCAATCTAATTAAATGTAAATTCCGAAAATTCTTGCACAGCTTGGCTTCGATGTGGTATATCTGCGGCACATTCCAACGAGTTACACCAAAGCGCAAGAAGTGCAACATGTTTGTTTATTCGGTGTCGTTGGGGACCGCTTTTGGGAATACAGTCTATGGTATAGGATACAGGGTGGCATGCGGTTTTTATTTGAAGAATAAAGAAGTGCGAGTTTGCGAGTAGGCTGGTTTTTATGGCTATATATCTGGTGTCGTACCAACATTTTATTAAATAGAGAGTAGAAGTCCTGAGGAGAACGTGACATTATTTGAAACATCCGACCATGTAAAAACATTTTCAGATATACCTCAGGTGGGTCTGTAGGGACCCCTCATATTCTCAGTGACTCAAGAAAAGCCACGTCTTGTTTTGAGTCCTCCCCATTGGTAACACCGCAGGCACGATGAAGTAAAGTCCATACTTTTACCGAAAACTCAAGTGGCGGAGTCCTCAAAAATTTATTTATATGCCTAGAATATTCTTAAACAGGTACCTACAAAGCTTTTAAATGAAATTACAAATATACAGATATGGGGATTGTATTTTTGGAAGGATATTTTATGCCATTCCTGTTTAGGTCGGATTTCGGGTAGACACTTCTGCTGGTTCATATAAATCGCAAGTCTATATACCGAAGGCAGTGTATTGTCCGTCTAAAATCATTTCGGCACACTACACTTGCTAAAATGGATTTTTAAAGTTAATTGCATTGGCTGACAGCTGTCAAATTTTCTTTCGCTGGAAAAAGTTCTATCACTTTGAAGAAGAATCTGCAAAGACTGGTAAAATGGGTTTTCAAAAATAATTGCAACTATCTGTCAAATTTACAATTTCTTGTCAGTGTAAAAAAGTGCTGCCACTCCGTAGAACTTCAAAAACTCCTTAAAAATACCATTTCGGCAAACTACACTCGGTTAAATGGGTTTTCAAAAATAATTGGAACTATCAGTCAAATGCCAAATTTGTTTTCAGTGGAAAAAGTGATGCCACTTCGTAGAACAAACTTCAAAAACTCCTTAAAAATACCATCTCGGCAAACTACATTTGGTTAAATGGCTTTTCAAAGTTAATTGCAACTATCTGTCAGATGTCAAATTTCTATTCTCTGGCAAAAGTTTTTCCTCTTAGAGGAAAAAACTGCAAAGACTCATATTAAGAGACCATTTCGCCAAACTTCACTTGTTAAAATGGGTTTTCAAAAATAATTGGAACTATCAGTCAAATGCCAAATTTGTTTGCAGTGGAAAAAGTGATGCCACTTCGTAGAACAAACTTCAAAAACTCCTTAAAAATACCATCTCGGCAAACTACATTTGGTTAAATGGCTTTTCAAAGTTAATTGCAACTATCTGTCAGATGTCAAATTTCTATTTTCTGGAAAAAGTTTTTCCTCTTAGAGGAAAAAACTGCAAAGACTCATATTAAGAGACCATTTCGCCAAACTTCACTTGGTAAAATGGGTTTTCAAAAATAATTGGAACTATCAGTCAAACGCCAAATTTGTTTTCAGTGGAAAAAGTGATGCCACTTCGTAGAACAAACTTCAAAAACTCCTTAAAAATACCATCACGGTATTTCAAAGTTAACTTGGTTAAATGGCTTTTTAAAGTTAATTGCAACTAGCTGTCAGATGTCAAATTTCTTTTCTTTCAGTTTTCAGTGGAAAAAGTGATGCCATTTCGTAGAACAAACTTCAAAAACTCCTTAAAAATACCATCTCGGCAAACTACTCTTGGTTAAATGGCTTTTCAAAGTTAATTGCAACTAGCTGTCAGATGTCAAATTTCTTTTCAGTAGAAAAAGTGCGGCCACTTCGAAGAACAAACTCCAATGAATCGTAAAATATAAGTATTCCTTGAGTAATGCGTTAAATGCTGTTTACAAAAGATCATTAATTTCTACATTTGGGTGGAAGTTAGAGGTTTAAAATTCAAAGTCTAGAAAAAAGTAAATTTTTAAAATCAATTTGCTACATCAAGAAATGGGGCCGCACTATTTCCGATTTTGTTTTGGAATAAAATGTGATAACTAACAGGCGAAAACACTTTTTGAGGTCTTCTACAGAAAGATGATGATGGCTATGATAAATATGAGAATAAACTTGTTGCGTGACTTTTTGTCACTCAGAGGTTATTTTTTTAACTGAAGAACTCTAAGCAGCAGGTATTGTTAATGAAGGAAGCCCGTTTCAATAGTCAGACTTCCACAGAAAACTACAAGGCCTGGACACCTGTTTTTAATATTGTCATTTTGGCCCGTTAATTTGAATAAATTTGTTTGGCCTTTCGCATAAATTTGCTTTAGATATTCTCAGTTTGCTCTTTCTTGCGGGAGTTGGCACATCGCCGGCGATTCTTCCATCGACCTTCGCCGCGACGTCGATCATTTTACATGATACGTGTAGGCTGTAGCGCCTGCGATTTTCATATAAACTCGCCGGCGAAGGAGGTCTTCTTCCGGAAACTCTAAGCGAAGGAGTTGCGAATTGCTTTTGCTTAAGCAAATGTCTGTCACAGGCAATGGTTCTTTTGACAAAGTGAATGCTTGCTTCAGTGGCGCAGTGGGTTAGTGGTTAGTGTGTTGGACTACTAAGCGAGGGGTCCCAGGTTCGAATCCCGAGAAAAACCCAAATTCCAACTTAAGGTTTTTTTCGCTGCGCCACCTCTCGCGAACGTCTGACAAACATCCGAGAGTATAACTGTCATGAAAGAGCTTCTCAATTGGCCGTTTGGACTCGGCATAAAATTGTAGATCCCTTCCATTCGTCCCAAAAATAAAAAACTCACACAAGACGAATGGTTGTGAGAAGCTAGGCTTGGGTTCATACGGACCTGTTGCGCCAATTATTTTTTTTTTTTTTGAATGCTTGCTTTCAGTGGGTATGCAAAAAAAAAAAACTTTCAAAATGATATGAAGTTGCATGTGTTCTTTAAATAATATTCGACAAAATATATTTCAAATATAGAAGTAAAGTAAAGACTGCGATGAGTCTCGAATTTTAAACATATTTCCAAGAGTTGAAATAAAAAACTCCCCATCACCCTGTAACACAATTCCGCATGCGATTACGCAACAATCAGTCAGGAAATACCAGTAAGCAGTTAAACCATCTTAGGCGTTCGCACTCGTTTAGTTATATATACGGCAGCACTGGCTACGGACTGCTGCCTCTGACCAGCCTCCGAAGAACATACGTATACGTATATCCTATCCATGGGCAATGCATCCGAATGACACATTATACGAACAAAACGATAGAAGCAAACATATCGAGCAAAGCTCAAGACACAAAGTAAGTAATTCCAATTCCAATTCCAATTTCATTCCAATTCCACATCCATGCCACACTAGGCAATTTCCATTTTCTCGGCTTGTCTTCGCAAGATCTATGCTGGCCGCTGGACAAAAAGCGACCAATACACGCAACTGCATAAGGAAATTGACGGCATTCCTTCCAGCTAAACAATATCGGCTTTTAATCACTTCATTTGAAATGTATTTCTCTCTGGGCTAGGTATATTGCTGGTGCTGCTTCTGTTTGCCGCTTGCGTGACGGGAGCGTGCGTTGAGCGAGTTCGTTCCACTTGGGGCGGTGGCTGGTGGTGACGGTTCACGGTTCCACTTTTGCCATTCATTCAAAGATGACGCATATTTTGTTTGAAATTTCTGCAAAGGATTGACGCAATCCGCTGTCAGTCGCAATGGTGTATAGCCGGTTGGTAATAACGCTTTAATTGGTGGCAGTTGATGGTTGTTCGCTAGTGACACAGTGACCACGATGATAATAACATCCAAAGCATTCTCCTTGGAAAGAAGAAAAAAAAAAAGAATTATTTTGCTTGGATTCTGTTAATTAGTTGACATTCTTCAGATGCCGCTGAGGGACTCGATTTTTGTTTCGATTCAGAATGCAGTGTGAATTCTTGGGATCACTCGAATGGTGTTCTATTTTTGTTCGTAAATTTTGTTTGTAAATTGGCCAACGAAAAGCTCACAGATGTGAAAACAAACAGGATATATGGGCCAATATGGATGGTTTTCGAATGAGTACCATAATTTTTTATAGCAACTATATTACTAATTTGGCTCTTTACTTTTGGCCAGTTTGATACGCATTTTTGGCGCGTTTTTTAACTCATTTTTCGAAGTATTTGTTGAATCTTTTTTGGGTGCGTTTTCTGAGGAGTTTTTCGACTCGTTTTTGGAGGCGTTCTCTGTCTACTTTTGAACTCGTTTTTGGGAGAGATTTTTTGCTTTGTTTTTGGACGCCTTTTTGACTCCTTTTTGAACTTGGTCATTGACGGTTTTTCGACTTGTCTTTTGACTCGTTTTTGGATACATTTAGATGTTTTTTCAACAAGGTTTTTGACTCGTGTTTAGGGATTTTTTGAAGGCTTTCTTAAACGAGTTTTTTTGGAACGTTTTTTTTTAACGATTTTAAGATGCGTTTTGTCAACACCTTTTTGGTGCGTTTTAGGCGCACTTTGATCGGTTTCGACCCGTTATTTGACAGTTTTGAATCGTTTTTAAATGCGTTTTCTGACGAGTTTTTAGACCTTTTTTTGTCACGTTTTTGACTCTTTGACCTAGTTTTGAACTCGTTTTTGACTCGTATTTTATCTACTCTTGAGCTCGTTTTTTGATCTACCTACTTTTGAACTTGTTTTTTCACTCATTTTTTTACCTACTCTTCAACTAGTTTTTCACTTGTTTTTTGACCTACTCTTGAGCTCGTTTATGAATCGTTTTTTTATCTACTCTTAAGCTCGTTTTTGACTCGTTTTTTATTTACTCTTGAACTCGTTTTTTGACGCTTCTTTGACTTAGACCTGCTTATTTATGCTTTTCCAACGCGTCTTTTGACCCGTTTTTGAATACACCAGACGCCTTTTCAACGGTTTTTTGACACTTTTTCGACGGCTTCTAAAGGAGGTTTGTGAAACGCTTTTTAACGCTTTTTAGATTCGATTTGCCACGCCTTTTTGGACCCACTTTTGGTCGTACTTTCGACCTTTGTTTTGAAAATGTTTTATTGTATTTTTGGAAACAGTATTGATGCTCTTTACGGTGAGTTTTAGTACCCAATTTTTCACGCATTTCAGGAGCTTTTCAGACGCGTTTGTCAATATGTCTTCTTGCTTGAATGTTGTTGTTACTGTCCTCGGAGTCAATCTTAATAATTAAGGTAGTTAAATTTGAGCCTTTTCTAAGAGTCGAAGCTCAGTGTTGTTCGAGGGATTTTTAATACTGAAGACCTCACCAAGGATGTAGACCAGGTACCCATTCTTCCAAGATATTGTCAAGCCGGATGCTTTATAAGGTATAGAAACCTTGCTTTGGCAACAGGTATGACACAGCAAATTAGACCACAGCTTAATCGAAAATGCGTTAAGGGTCTGCCATATCAGCGCTACAACTGACTCCACCACTTTAAGGCACTCATTCAAACACTCTTGGGTGTATTTAAGCAACTTTTGTAGAAGCTTCTTGCCCATTAAGGACTGGGAGACTTCTCTTTCAGCAAAGAAAAACTGCTCTCTATCACATCACACCAACTCTTAACAATTAGACGAATTCGAAAATAAAAGCCATTTAGGCTTTATTAGTAGCTCAAACGTTGTATTATAAGAGACAACGACTTTAACCTATAAGCCTCTCCTCGTCTCACAGACCCAACTCCTCACTGACCCAACTCCTCTTCATCTGGAGAGCTTTCAGATCGTGAGGGTCTATTCTTTGTTGACAGCCACTTCCACCTAACTTATCCTAACCTACATCTGTAAACCTCGACTGAGGACTGACCAAGAAAGCCTTTCTTATATTTGTATGTGTATCGAGATTCAAAATTCTATCTTAAGGTTTTTTTCCACTGCGCCACCTCTCGTGAAAGCCGTTTGGACTCGGCATATAAAATTGTAGATCTTTTCCTTCCAGATAAATCGAATGGTTATGAGAAGCTAGTGTCCCTAGTCCCTACGGGCCTATTCAGCCAACTATTTTTTATTATCGAAATCTTAGTCGTCTTCTTGTTTCACAGAAAATTTCGGCAGAAAACTATATTTTTATCACAAGGCAAGATTTTTCTTGTCAATGTTGAAGCAAATCGGCCCGCTCCTCTCTGATACCATAGCCGTCCTCAATTAAGCTTATTTCCCTTAAAAACATTTGACCACGCCTAAGTCACCCTCAACCGATTTTTAAATATCCACCATATATTATGACAGGGTAGCTGACCACAGCTAGTGCAGCCCCATTAGGCCACCATGCAGGTGCAATCTAGCACGAAGGACTCGGAAAGTAATTCAATTTAGCAGCCACAACATGTCATTATAGCAAACAGTACGCAAGTATCCGTACACCTAATACCCGTTGTAAGCGCATTTTTTTAATTTGTTTAAAATGTTTCCCAAAATAAGTCCATTTAAATTGATTAACGAAAGTGTCCTCTGAGAATATCTATCCCATAGCACACCAAAATTGTTCGATATAAAAACCGCCAACACTCGCATATCCGCAGAGTTTCCAACAAAATGTCCGCAGTCGCGATAGGTCTACTTGTGTTCGTTGCACTTTCAGCGTCAGCTGCAATTCTGCCACCAGAACCGATTTCTAATCCCTCTGTCGTTAGTCTTCTAAAGGACATCCAGAAGCTCGAGCCATTTCAAAGTGTTTTCATTTTGAAAACCTCCAACCAACCCGACGACGACAACCTCATAAGGGATATTGCGATTGCGCTGGATGTTCCTGTGATTCTGGGCACCGAACAAGGCTCGTTCTACGTCAAAGGCAAGTTCAGCGTAGACCTCCTGGTAATTGTGTGCGTCGATTTGATTGCGGACTACGACGACATATTGTACGATCTTTGGGATTACATGGATCACATGAGGTTTTCGAAAACCGTTTTCCTCCTCAACTTTCCTTCCAAGGATGACGAGGTATTGGCAAATGTGTTCGAGTCCTGTTGGAGCAACCACATGATCAATGCTCTGGCTGTTTTTCGAGACTTTCCCACAACACTCACCTACTACAGATACACCCACATGCCAGAGTTCGTCATTGAGGAACACTCCGTGGAAGACGGACCCCCCACAGATGGATACTTCCCAGACCGCCTGCGGGATCTAAAGGGCCACAAAATGTCAGTGGTATTCGGCGGATCCGAGCCGAAAACGATTATTTGGACGAACAAACGCGGCGAGACATCCATCGGCGGGTACGCAGCCAACTTGATCCTGGCCGTGGCCAAGAAGCACAACGCCAACACAAGCTCCCCTATATTCAAGCCAGAGAGCTCAGCACTGGACCTGTACAAAAAGTACGTTGCCACCGATGTAGTTGACATTTCATCAGCAACAACATCTTCGCCGTCGCTTTATATTGTCACATACCCCTTAGAGTACATCGATGTATGCGTAATGATGCCTGTCGAGCCGAAAATACCGATCTACCAGATATTCATGATCATCTTCCAGTGGCAGACTCTGCTCATTACGATCGTTGTGATCCTAATTTTATCCGCTTTGTTGGAGTCGGCTGAGTACATGTCAGGACGAAAGACGACATTTCTGAACTACATCATTCATGACAGTTGCCTGCGGGGCGCTCTGGCCCAATCTTTCATAGAGATCCCAAATGCCTCGAACAAGATCCGGCTCGTCTATCTACTGATCTGCTTGATTGGCATCATCCTGGTGACTTCGTACGATGCGTTCCTCCAAACCTATCTCTACAGTCCGCCGAGTGGGAAGAAAATCGAGACGTTGGACGACCTGCGGGCGTTGGGCTTCAAAATCTACTGCCTCGAGTCAGAGTTGTACACCTTAAAGCTCAAGCTACCGGAGATCAAGGACAACTATGCTGATATGTTCCTGGAGGAGACGGACTTTGCCAAGTTTCTCAAGTTCAGAGACAGCTTCAATACGTCGTACTCTTATCTGGTAAACAATGTCAAGTGGGTCATAGCTGAGGAGCAGCAGAGGCTCCTTAAAAATCCCCTCTTTCGACTGGATAGGGAAATGTGTCTTGCGAAGAGGTTAATGATGGGATTTCCCATCAACGAGAACTCGATTTACAAGAATATTTTCAACTTTGCCATTTTGGAGGCGTACTCATCGGGATTGTTGGAGTTTTGGCAGCGAAAGGCCTTTCGGGAGCTCATCGACGCTGGAAAGTTGCAATTTCTGCGAATTGTCGAGAAGCCAGAGTTTGTGCCGCTTAAAGTTGACGATCTGAGGCTGATTTGGATGGGAATAGTTGTGGCATCGGGTTTGGCTGTAGTCTGCTTTTTATGTGAGGTTTTCATTTTTAACTGGCAGACCCGGAGGGGTCTGCGAAAAATTCTAAGAAAATAAAATTGCACTAATTGAGATCTAAGGTATCGTTTTTGACTAACTGTCGTTTGAATCGCATGTTCCTTTGCATTTGAATTAAAGGGGAGAGAGACTGTTTGCATGGTAGGTAAGTTACTTCGCCAGTGTCATAGTTTGTCCCGTACACATTTTGGGAAAATCCAAACGGCGCGGAATATACGTCTTATGGAATTTTTCAGCAAATTTGGTCAACCAAAGAACACCCTATAGCATGCAGATGAACTCAAAAAATATTTCAGTGAAGGTTTCGTCGAAATCCATTTCGAAGTTTCCGAGTTTACTCCGGACAAACATACGCGTATCTTCAAAGTCTTTTAATATAGCAGTAGAGTAGATGAAAGCTGGTAAATTTCTCACGAAACTTTGTGATCTCGGTTTCCATTTCTTTCGCACGTAGAAGTAGTTTAAATATGAAGACACCATCAACAGCTATCAATTAACAAATGCCTAGGATGACTGGTTTTAATAAAATATGGAAGATGGCCCAACTCGGGGAAGGTATACCTTACTGCAACTGCTAAACTTTCGATATAAGTACGGTGACCATTCGTCCTCTTTTTGAGAGGACAATCCTCTTTTTCGCTACTATGTCCTCTTTGATTTTTTATTAAAAAAACAATACATTGGACTCTTTTTTCTAAAATGTCGTCTTTTTCACCAATAGACCATCTTCCTACCATAAGAAATATGCGAGATTGCGCGTAGCTGCCTTCTCAATTCTTACAAAGCTGGTAATCTTGTATTGATTTTCAGTCAATTCCTTTTATCAAACCAGCAAAAACCTACAAATTTTGATAGTTAAAATTTGCTTTAACCATTTTTGACTATATAGGTATTTTTACTTAAAAAAATGTCCTCTTTTATGTGATTGCAAAAATGGTCACCGTACATTTATGCACTCATTGGTTAAGAAAAAGTACCTCCTTCAAATTTTCAGATGTGTTTTAAATTGGTGCGCCACAAGTTTCGGTGTTGGGACCTTAACTTTTTCTTCATAATATAAAATCTCTATTTAGAAATTTAAAGAAGTCCCCATGGCTGGGGTGCGTAGATGCCTTATACTATAGTCTTCGAGATTTAAATGTAGCCATAAGTTAGGGTCTGGAGATTTCAATGAAATGGTGATTCAACAATTTTCGGAGAGACAACTGCACTTGGCACTCGTCTAGGAGAAGAAAGCGCTACTTTGACCGAAGACATCTGTTGTGCGATATGGACCAAGGTATGGATTCTATCAAGTTGATGACAGAGGGCTTTCTAGCATCATTTGAAACCAGTTATTCATTCAAATAAGATCATCGTCTGACGTCCACGAAGAGCCGGGCATTAAAACTGTACCTCAATGTTCAGCTTTTCGTTTTAAAGGCGCATGCATACTGCCAGTTTGTTGATTGATATGTAGAAGTATGCGTGTCCAATCATGTCTTCTATAGTCGTTACAATCTTTCTTCTATTGGACACACAACTTGATTAGTAGCGTTGTTTCAATCCTAAGCACCTAAGCAATGCTCTTTCTCAAACCTCATTCGTCTTTCGTTTTTTATTTCAACTTTTATGGAAGAAGGTTGAGCCTGAGGGTGGTTGACTTTATCGTAAGTCGGTAAAGGCGGGCTTAAAGAAATTGCGGTTTAAAGTGGATAAAAGACCTATTTGCCACAGAAGCGAATTTTTAATAAAATTTCAAATTTATAATAAATATAGTAACCGATACTTATTACATGGACAAACTATTGAAGTTATTTGAACAATTTTGACGCTCGTATGAGGTTTTGTGCCCGCATCACGTTGAAACTATTCACCCAAATCATATGAGTTTTTAAGAAGAACATGAGGTTCTTTAGTTTTCAGTTCTTACCATTTAGCCAAGGAAACTAAAAAAAAAACAGAGCAAGAGCCTGGGCATAACACTCAGGGCATGAAACAGTCCAAGAAGCTTCTGGGGAAATACAACTGGAAAGATTCAAAGCTTGCATCGGCAAAAATAGCCACAGTCTCCTAATGGGCTTCCTAAGGGAGTATTGTAGACTCAGGAAACTGGGTAAATGTGATGTGCAAATTCTGCGTTGAGTCCAGTAAAATCCCAGAGCAAGTGTTACGATCATGTGGGGCACTGACCTACAAAAGACTCAAGTACTTGTGTAAGTTCCAATTACCTGATGAGGAAATACTGTCACTGGAGCCAGCTTAGATTCTTTAAGGAAACTCGGCTACAGAGAGTGCTATAGGACTTCTAAGCAGGGTTAGTAATATGTTTACTTGTTCTTCGAATACATAAATAATCGTTTTAATTAATTAAAATTAATTTTCGGTTTATATTCTACTACCGGCGAACTTCATCTCGCCCCAATTTAACGCCTTCAGATAAACTTCAGAGTGATAATAAAACACAGATAGTTCAAATTTCAATGCGATTTATTGGAATATAATCGAAATCTACATACTAAAAAATATTTTTCGATTTTTGACGTTTGACGAAAATCTCCAGAGCGCAATATCATAGCCCCCCAAACCGTCTCGAATCACCTCGTAAATCCTTTATCGCTCGGTCAACTGGCATTCTGGCATCAATTTCGCTGTCGCCGAATTCTTGGGCAATGAATGCCCGCAACCCAATTGGATAACCTCTTTTTTAACACGCGAACTTATTTTTAAAATGCAAAATTTCGTCGAAAAAAAAACATTGAAATTTTTCAGGTTTTTCCGTAATTCTCCACTAAGAATGTTCTTCTTTTCCATTCGAAAAGCCATTCCGGAACAGTTGCTCACAAAATTGCAGCCAAAAATTCAATTTTCGATTTTTCTCGAGTTTTCCGAAGGGTTTTCCCAAAATGTTCTTTCTTAGAAAACTTCTCCAGGTAATTACAATAAAAAACAAGTAAAAGTGTTATCATCGGCCTGGCTGATGCTTTGATACCCTCCACTGCATACAAGTCATGCAAAATTGGTTTTCTATGGGAGGTACAAGAACTACTTGACCGACATAGCCCAATATTAATATCAACCTGACGACGACAAAAGTAAGTCCTCTCACAAAATTTTACTTGCCTAGATCGATTTGTTTCGACGCTATCCTGTTTTCAACAGACAGATGGGTCTAATATTAATTTTGTATGGGAGGTAACCGAAGTACTTGACCGACATACCCAATTTTTAATACCAACCTAACGACGATAAAAATAAGTCCTTTCACCAATTTTCATTCGCCTATGTCATTTCTTTTGGGCGCTATCGTGCTTTCAACAAACAGACAGACAGACAGACGGACATGGCTAAATCGATGCAGAATGTGATCCTGATTCAGAATATATATACTTTATGAGGTCTCCGGTTACTACTTCTTGGCGTTACAAATGTAACGACAAAGTGAATATACCTTCCTGTGGAGGGTATACAAAATCTAAGCCAAAACGGCCTAGCCGTCCTCAATTAATGAACTACTATACCAGATGTATAGTTACACAATTTTTATAAATAATTTGAAATATATTTGAGTTTACTGTAGCCACCATCTTTGCTAGAGATTTTTGACGAAATTTAACGTCGAACATAATTTATATCCTGAACGCAATTTAAATTTTAAATGAATTGTGATCTGGCAATACTACAAATGATTTATTGAAAACAGTTGACAAAAAAAATTGCTACAAAAACAATTGTCACACAAATTTTGGTGCAAAAACAATTGTCACAAAAAATTGTTAAATAAAAAAAAAAATATCACAACTTAACGTAAACATAAACGTCATCTAATCATCATAATTTTTTTATAAGAAATCTGTTTAGGTTGAATAGTGATTTTATTAATATCCCATGATCTTAAGTACACTTTTGAACATATGTACAAAATATATGCGTGACAATAATAGTACAAAATAATGCGAAATTATTTGATCCAAATGGCACCTGAACATATAAATTGAAACAGAAACGATAAGTTAACATTTCATTAAAAATCTTCGATATAAGATACTATTCATATTAATATTTTATAGAGAAGCCCTTATTTTTAATAACTGCAGCCAATCGTTCGATCAAGGCGCGGCATCTTGATTGTGGTATACCTTCCCAAACCTCCTTAATGCTTTGGAAAAGTTTCCCCGAATTTCTTGATTTCTTGGACTTTAATCCTCTCTCGATGTCTGCCCACAAGTTGTCGATAGGATTTAGGTCCGGACTTTGGTCGGGCCAATCCAAAACATTCGTACTTGTATCTGCAAACCACTGCTTAACAATCCGTGAGGTATGTTTTGGATCATTATCGTGCTGGAATACATAAATTATTGGTATGTGTGCAAATGAATAAGGCTGCATAACATCTTCGATGATGCCTTAATAAACATGTTGGTCCATTCGACCGTTTAACGGGCCAACACCATGCCAGGAGAATGCTCCCCAAACCATTACCTTTCCTCCCCCATGCTTAACAGTCTTCAGAGTGTATTTTGGATCCAATTCTTTGTTCTGAGGATGTCTAACGTAAACTTTACCATCTGATCCAAACAAGTTGAACTTAGATTCATCACTCCAAAGTATATTTCTCCAAAATCCTAATTCTTTATTTCTGTGAAGGTTAGCAAAAACCAAAGGCCTCCTTAGATTCTTTTTGGAAACATAAGTTTTTTTCCGAGCAATACATCCACGTGGACCATTTTCTTAAAAAACGACGCCTTATATCTGACTGTTTTTAAGCATTCATTAAATAAAATAAATAAATAGTTCTAACTGATAGATCCTGACTGAATTGAGGCGAAACAATCTCCTTAATTTTTGCAGAAGTCAAGAAAGGATCGGCTTTGCTAATTCGGCATATCAGTCTGTCTTCTTTTGGAGTCGTTTTACGACCAACTGGCTTCCTTCTAGCGGCTTCAAGGCTGCTAGTCTTTTTATACACTTGAATTGCACCAAAGACCATTTTCTTCGAACAACCAATTTTTTTAGCAATGGTATCCATTGACTCGTTTTCATTTTGATAGCACTGCACAATGAGTCTTCGGAGTTCTGTTTTGCCTATTTTTGTCACTGTACATTTTAAATTAATCAATATCAATATACAAAAATAATTAAAGTAAACTGAAAACAATCAACTCACATAGATAACAAGCTCTTTTTAAAACAAATTTTGTCGTTTCTAATTTTCTGTCCAGCGAAAATGTCGACTATAAACGAATTTCCTAAAATAACGGAATTTTCTTAATGATTGCTTGAGTACAATCAGACTCATATTCGGAGCACACATGCCAGCCGCCAAGAACTAACAGCACTAGCCAAACACAGTGGCGCTAAAAAAAAAATTCTGATTAATCAAATGCATTTGGAGTTGTTGTTTCTAATTGAGTGGCCACCACTGTATTTCTAATTCTAAGAAAGGTATTGAAAAATGTAAAACAAAAACTAGTCAAAAATATATATAGGTAACTGACAATTTAAATTTCAATCAGCTTAACATAGTTGGTGCAAAAAATAGACAACTGTCTTATTTATATTTATTTATATACCAATAAATATTTGTCACTTTTTTACTCTTTAAACTTCTGCCAAACTTGTGGCACGCTGTGTCAGAAAAAGATTGCGAAAAGGTCGTTTAAATAAAAAGCAAAAATTACTCGTTGATTTTTCAAGAGTGTGGAAATTGCATTCATGGTTGCTCATTTTTTGGGACTTGTCTTGGATCTGCCAGTTGCCTTGAGATATTTAACTGAGTCCTCCGAAAGTCCTTGAACTGGTTTGCTGCCATACCTTTCCGACACTTCGTACCTGTATCTGTGTATGAAATCTCGTTCTACAACGTGCCCTGGCCACGTGCAACTGCTTGTAAGAAGGCCCCGCAGGAACCACACATTAGCCTGCACACATATATGACCCGCGCAGTTTTATCGTTCACTTTGCTAAGGAATTGTGTTGCTGTCTTGTCCAAGAGACCACTTCTCTCCTTTTCTGCGCACATGATTGGCATACCCTTCCCCATTTGCCTCGCGCTGACTAATTCACCGACTCATCAGACCGTATTGGGAAGCACTTATTAAATTCCAATAATGATGCGTTTTTGGCAAATTTCAGCATACCTACACATCCAAGCTAATTGCTCATGTCCAATTGTTTCTGCCAGGTACACGCCGACCACCCGTATCATGCCGCTTGCATCATTCGCAGCAATAATCGTTTGGAATCGTCTCCTTGAAACAAAAGACAAAAACCGACTTTCCTATTCGAAAGAAAATTTGTGGTTAACAATCTTTTATGCGCGAGCGTGTGTGTGTGTGAAATCCACGCGCGCCAGAAATATGCGGAACAGAAAGAGTTTGTCCGCGCCTTGCGCTGCCATCATCAGCAACAACAACCTGAGTATGTCCAGAGCTATAAGGCGCGCATCGGAATGTCGCGCATTCTTTCGCATCTGCAATCTCAGTATCTGGGCATTTATTAATCTCAAACCGCCTAAATACCTCAATCATCATCATCTGCTTCGTTGTCGTTGTCGTCCATCGTCATTTTGTGTGTGTGCCATCATCTTCCAGATGATTGCCGCATTCAAGTTTTACGCTGCGAACATGAGAAAATTAGAAAAAAAGAAAGAAAAAAACTGGACACCACATCAACTGCATGTGGCGATGCATTTTCTTTTTGTCTTCTATTTCTGCGCAGCCAATTGCCGATGGATTTTCCTGCAAACGAAAGTTTTTCTCTCCGGTCCGTGTGCAGCACGCACAATTTTCTCTTTCAGAAGGCACAGTTTCCGTGCCGTCGAACAAATGGCCAAAACCAGACTCGTTTTTCAAATTGCCACACAAAACCGCAAAATCCCGACACTCTGCTGTGCTCTATGTGCTGATGGCGCATATGGTGCCATGGTGGGCCGGGTTACCGAGGATAAATTGCTCCGAAAGTGACTTACTTTGCCTTTAGCGATCCGAATCGATTTGTTTTGGATGAAATAAAAGTGAAAACCGCTATGGGTTTGCATGTGGATTGTTGTTGCCACAACTGTGTACACTTCCGAATGGATGGTTATGTTGCAGTTTGAGGCGGAACTGCGACAGATCGGACAGTTTACAATTTCGTCCTCTTAACCTTTGTTTTGCCAGAGGCTAATGCTATTCAATTTAATCGTAGGAAGGCACAAACACTCTGCCATGATTCTGCTCTAACTGATTGTTTTTTTTTCTTCATAAAATCTGTCTTTTGTAACGAGGAGCCTTTAAAACTAGCCTTCAGTAAGTCAGCAGCTTATTGATCCGCCACCTCTAACTACATAAAACAAGGCAATGAGCTTCTGTATCGAGGAGCTTTCACACCAGTACTGAGCCCATAAGGATACCAATCAGTCAACTGCAGTCCTCTCCACTGAGGAATAGAACGAAGGAAAGCTTTAAATCGTTGTCTAACTCATGGTTCAACCATAATGGGACTGTGTCGGCTTAAGCCAGCGTGAAATACAAGCGCAAGTCCGCTTAAAATGGTCCAACAATCAAAAATTTGTTCCAATCGAACTTTAATTTGGCTTAAAAGGAATTACTCCCATCCAACCTAAGTAAATTTTGCCTTTTTTTATACTTAAGGCCTTCAGGGAGGGTTTGCCATTCTGCACGATATTGCTTGTCACATAAGCCAAGAGATCTGTCACTGGGCACGAATATGATCACGCCGCTTTTTATTAGAACACTTAAAGGTATATAAATGCAAGGCCGGCCTGGATTCTGGGCCTCCACAAACTACATATGAAGCAACATCGTATGTAAGTTCGTTCACCTAGGCACTAGAGTCCCCTTAGGAACACAAAGTAGGTATACAGTCATTGGAGGAATTTGGGAAATGCCAAGCTCAAACACAAGGTTCAAAGTGGTTAAGAGTCTAAGCAGCTAATAGACGCTTAGACTCGAGACTGATAAAAGTTTCTCTAAAAAAGCCAAACCTGGTTGTCACAAAGACTGGGGGCACCGATGAGTTCTAGACCGTCTACAAATATTCGGGTTGTCAATTGTGAAAACTTCCATATGGAAGCCTTGAACAAACAGGTCAACAGAATTGACTGTATGGTAACCATACAGTTGACTTTCACCACATTCCATTTTCAGACTTAACCGTCGTTTGACAGGGTTGCTTACAATAATGCACCATAAGAGAAAAATCAACCCCTCTTCTTATAATAATAGGTACCTGAACTGACATGACACTTTCACCACATTCCGCGCTTAAATAGGCCTTTTTATTTTTTAGTTCCGACCTGAGCACTGAACTGAGCTCGAGCATTTTGAGCGCGCTCTGAATCAAGCGAGTTCAGATCGTTCTGATGTGTTTATGAAACACACTTGAGCACATACATTTGTAATAAACAGGGCCCGGATTTGATTGCTCTAAAAACACACAAAAAATATGCGCCTAAATCTACACTTAGGATGACTAATTATGCCATAAAAAATCCGAAGCAAGCTGCAAAAATATTTAAAAAAATGGATTCATTAATGGAAACCCATGAAAAAGATCTTTTACATTTATTTTAATCTCATCGAAAACGCACGTACCTCAACATAGTTTTTTCTTATTGTATGTAGATTCGTTGGGTGCACTTTCTTTTGTGTACTTTTTTTTTTAAATCTCTTAAATATGCGTTGTTAAGTTTTTCTAAAGGGCGTTAGCAATAAAGGTTTCACATAAATCTACACAAAATGTAGGTATTACCTGCGCTGGGTAATAAAAAGCGTTGTTGTGTCGAAGTGTCAGATAGTCGATGGGTTTTTGGCAAAACTAAATACTAACAGCCATCGGTTTTGAACACCTCTGTATACTCCGACACATATTTTCGAAGAGTTGCAGTCACGGGTGTGCTTTGTGTTAGCATTTTCTCAAAAATTTCATTGGTATCCGATCTGCCTGCATATAGATAGCTAGCAGTCTACAAATTGAAAATTGAAATTCAGCTAGAATACAGGATAGGTAATTGGAATTGATTTTAGTGCTGCCAAGTTATCAATAGAATTTTTCCCAAATGAAAGATAACATTTTAAGGTTCGTTTGCATTTCGGTGAAATCAATTTTTTAAGCGTTTAAAGTTTTGAAATATGCACGAAAAATATGCATTTACTGTTAAAAAATGCTAAATAAGCCAAAATATTCATTAATACCAAAATATGCAAAAATATGCGCTAACAATTGAATGTCATTTTGAAGCAAATGTCTTAATTCGACAAACTATGTGATTCATTTGGTTCTAAGGCTGTCAACAAAAAAATATGCATTTGCATAGAAATCCGGGCCCTGGTAAGAAATACATGTATAAATTGAATACCTATTTCTTAATATTTAAATGGTTAACCTTCAGTTCCAGAACAACAAGGTTCGTCCGCCATTTCAACTATTTTTTTTATCCTGTTTTTTTTTCTGTCAAATGTGACTGTAAGTATGTAATCAGCTTTTTACTCAGCCTGCTCAGTCAATTTATTCTGAGCTCATAGAGCGCGCTCGGATCATGATCTCAACGAAAAAAAGAAACGCAAAACTCCAATGTGTCTGAGCTAAAAAAGAAAAACGCCTAATTTAATCGAGAAAAAAAGTGGAGGCAAAAATTTTATTACGAAAAGAGGTCTCTATATTATGTCCCATAGCAGCTCTTAAAATTAACTCCGTGGTCCTTCGTGTGTCTTATTTTTCAGCAGAACCTTGATGTAGAAGAAGTTTCGCTCAGGTTGTACTGCCTAAAGCGCCCTCTATATCGGGAAAGACACAGCTTGCAGTGTAAAGAAAAACGAACCGTCTATCAGAGCTGTACATTTAATTGAATAGTTGACAGCGCCATCTAGGCCGTGGAAGGTACCCATAACACCTACACCCATATTAGGCCTTTTTTATTATGCTCACCTGATCTGTATAGATCATTGATTTCCATGGTATACAACAAAAGTCGGATTTTGTCCTGTTGTTGTAAACCGTGAAAATCAATGATCTAAACAGATCATGTGAGCATAATAAAAAGGGCCTATTGGCTCGTATAGACCCCCTAATTTCAGCTTTAGCCTTGGCCCAAAAAACAAACCGGCCAAAGTTATATATTCTGTCAAAAAATATAACAGTTGACAGCACCCTATATGTCATCGGGGATACCTTTACCGAAATATTTGCTTACTAAGATCATCATGAGTAGGTAGGTTTTTTAAAGGAACGGAAAGTCTCATTGGATATACCATGTTGAGAATGCAAAATCAAATTTGATGCCTTCATCATTTTCTACTTCGAGTGTCGTGACTCTCTTTTGGACACCAAAATCTTATTTCTAAATAGAAGCTCAAGTTTAAAATGCTTTGAGAGTATCTTCAGATTCCCTCAGGCTTGACATTTAGCCAAACCCCCAACCAACCTGCTGGTGGCTCTAAGATAGTCGATTCATTTACTGGTGTCCTTTTCAAAGCCCTTTTCGAGCTTCGAGTTCCCAAAATTGAGCTCTTAAGTGGTTTAAGATAAAAAACGATCGGTAAACATCAAGGGCAACCCAGTAGGCTCCATCAATTGCTTGGAGCTTCCCCAGGAAGACACAACCTCAAAGGTAATTTGACTCACAAGTGCTTTTTCGATTGCGACTTATTTTAGGTCGTTCAACTAGTATTTTCTTTCGATACTTTAAGAGCCTAATAGAATCAATAGCACAATTTTAAACAAAAATCCTTGCGTCCCACAAATTGCTTCTAATACGACGACCTAGGTAACCTCACTCACAGAGCACGTCACAGGTACCGATCCTGGCTGCTTTGCATCCACATAGACTCACAGTCCATGCAAGGCAACCTTTAAACTCGCTTCGACTGCCAAGCACATATATGGACTCGAATCGCCTGTTCAGTATTCACTTCACAATCTTCCGATACAGGGGCTCTATCGAGAATACCAAATTTTAGCATAACAGGTACCTGCCATAGGGTGAAAGCAAGCCTGCCCGCGTGTGCACCGTTCAGTACTTCCTGGCATTCAGAGGGGCATCGCCCTTACCGTGTCACCTCGAACCATAAACCCGAAACTGCACCCTGGTGTCCATCGGGTGAAAATTAGTTCCAATTCGATGGCTGCCACAAAACATTAATCGCTCATGCAGACGGGTGCCGCGGAGAACATATATACGTCTCCTTTAACCCGTACGAACCAGCCGAAACAAAAAGAATATAAAATATCACTGGAGGAAGGACAAAAAAAAAAAAATTGTTATTCTGTATCTCCGCTGCTCGATGGCAAAGTGCAGATAATTCTATTGCTGTACAACACACACAGGGGCCAAGTAAGCCACCTCACGGCATATTGCTGTTTCGCATAGCACCATTGTGGTCGTGTGTCGTAATGAACGTGTCCACCGCCGCCGCCACACTCTGGCTCTGGCTGGCGGGTGACCTTAGTGTGAATGTCAGCCCGAGTCCTATTTAGATAACTAAAATATGATATCGATTCATGCTTTGAATATCGACTCGGTGCGCATTGTCTACGAGTATCTGCGAGCATAAAATATCGACGCACGAGTATGTAAGGCTGTTTAGATTTTGAGGTAGAGCGCGCGCATTTTGTAGGTTAAACTGGTTGGCATGATGTGTGTTAGCAAAGGTAAAGTAGTCGTACGTAACTGGGTACAACAAGGTTGGTTATTATCAGTGGGAAGAGGATGGAATCTGTAAAACTTTGATGAGTTATGGTCGGAGTAGTTGTTGTTGTTACGCAAATAAAGGGTCAGCAGAAGTCCACAGAAGCTCATCTAGACGTGGCTAATGGAAGATTTGGTTAGCGGATTAGAACTGCATTCATGGTCGACGAACGACGAGTAGGAAAGATAAAGTTTTTTTTTTATTCTGAAGGCTTCAATTTTTCAAGGCAGCGCATGGAGATGACATTTTGATCAGTTGTTTGCCATAGTTGTGTTGTCAAGTTTACATATTTTTTGAAGTAGGGTCGGTTGGGGTAAATGTAAACATGGGGTAAATGTAAACGGCCGTTATTTTCATACTTTAAATATAGTTCTCGGAACCCAGACATAAAAAAAATCTGAATTTGGAGTGTCGCGACACCGGTGCATGCAATGCCCTTCAGTTGTTGTTTGGCTTTCGTTCGCAATTTTCAAGGAAATAAATTAACATAAATTCATGTGTGTTTACTTTTACCCCATAGGCGAGCTCCCTGCTCTAAGAGAACAGAAATTTGTTGTCCACCTTTACCCCAGTATTTTTATAAACTATGGGGGAAATGTAAACACGGAAGGGGTAAATGTAAACACTGCCCTATGTCTTTTTTGGGTTTTTATAACTTGATTAAGTCATCATATGTGCAACATCTTGTATCTTATAATATAATATCCGTTTTCAAAAGGTAAAAAGAAATTAAATTTAATATTTTATATATTTCTGAAAAAAATGTGTCTTTGAACAATGCAAAAATCGTCCCCATTTACCCCAACCGACCCTAATACTTCTTTAGGCTTGACTTGGGGGGTAAGCTGGTGAATGCGTCACAAAATCGTTACGGAAATTGCAGGGGGAAGTTGAGAGGGAGATATAAGTTAGTGAGATAAAAAGAGAGAGAGTTACGTCTCGTTTCGAATATTACTGTAGAGGCAAGAGAGATAGATGGACGCCCACATTTTCGTTCTCTATTTCTCTCAGCCAGTTACGTTTCATTATCTAAAACACATCATACAGTGCAGCAGTGATATCAGATCGGGATTTTCTCACAAATAATAAGCTAAAATGGACAAAAGGATTTCTCAGACCTCAGTGTACAAAAAGAAAGGGATTTTACTTTTTGGTCAAATTTTGTTCCTAATTGCTCATTTCATTAAGTATAAAAAAATTATTCAACCTACGACCAAATTAAATATTTTAATGCTTAGGAAAAAGTCATTCAAAATATCTAAATGCTTTCATTTTCTTTTCTTTAATTCCCTAAACTGTTTCATAAAATGGCATATGTGTCTGTGAATGAATCACGAGTATTTTTTTAAAAAATTATAAACATAAAAGGGATATTTTGAGTATAACCGTGGGAAAACCTGCCTCTAAAGTCTGGTATCACTGCAGTGCAGGCCTATTATCTGTATCAAACTATAGGAGCAACAAAGACAGGTGCGAGCACACAGTTTCTTTTCTTTCTCTTATAGCCAGTTACGATTCGTATATCTAAAACACGCCTATTGCGAGGTTGCCACTTTGGTAATTTTGTACCAAATTTGGTAATTTTGTACCAAATTTGGTAATTTTTTTTGCTTATTGAGTATGTAGAAGGAGCTGAAGAAGTTTAACTTCAGTCGTGTGGTCTAAAGAACACTCGTTTTTTTTTGTCATATATGCGAGTGCGAAAAAATGAGTGGTGGCTGCAACGTGATGGATACTTCATTTTGGGAGCACAGTCTGGTGGCAGGTCAGAGTCAAGGCAACCAGTCTCAGGGTATTGGGAAAAAATGCAAAAACTATCATGTAGGGAGGGGCAACCAGTGTTATGAAAGCGATGCTAGTGCTCTGGATGGTAGGTAGAAAAAGATTTTATTTTGCACCTAAAACGCTGCCGAAATGTGTGAATGGCGATGGTTGGAAAAAAGTGAGATGAAGTATATTTTAAAAAATAAATAAATATTTGGCGCAACAGGTCCGTAGGGGACCCTAGGCCTAGCTTCTCACAACCATTCGTTTTGGGTGAGTTTTTCACTTTTCGGACGAAAGGAAGGGATCTACAATTTTATGCCGAGTCCAAACGGCCAATTGAGAAAGTCTTTCATGACAGTTATATGCTCTCGGATGTTTGGCAGACGTTCGCGAGAGATGGCGCAGTGAAAAAGCCTTAAGTTGGAATTTGTTTTTTTTTTGGAAATATAATTTAGTTCTTTCATTATTTTTATTTGCACTCAAGATGTCAAATACCGCATACAAAACAAATTGCAACACAACCAAAAGAAAGGCCATTCTCGAAACTGGGAAAGAACCATTTCTCAACAATCTTCTTTGAGCATTTATATTCACATTTTCTTCCTCTCCTTATTCATTTTCCGAAAACAAAAATAGACAAATTGAATCCATTTTTTTTTATTTCCAAGTTTGAATTTCCTAACACTCGCATTTTGGAAGGCAATTCAAATAACGCTCTCATTATTGTTTCTTTCCGTACTACTCTATTAAAAAAAACATTTACTCGTGCAAATTAATTAAATAGCTTCCTGTAAATACCAGAGGACTAAGTTTTTTGCCCAAATTCTTAAAATATATAAAATTGTGGATTCTGGATTTTGATCACGGGAAAATTAAAGATTTTCTGCCGTATGTTTATTTATTGTTCTAATTTTGTTTTATTTAAAAGTGGTATTTTATTTGCTAATTTATTGTAAAATTTTATATTAATTTATAGAAAATTAATTTTTGTATAATTAATTAGGGTCGGTTGGGGTAAATGTAAACGGCCGTTATTTTAACATTTTAAATATAGTTCTCGGAACCCAGACATAAAAAAAAATCGGAATTTATGTAACCACGGAAGGGGTAAATGTAAACACTGCCCTATGTCTTTTTGGGTTCTTATAACTTGATTAAGTCAGCATATGTGCAACATCTTGTATCTTATAATATAATATCCGTTTTCAAAAGTTAAAAAAATTTAAATTTAATAATTTATATATTTCTGAAAAAAATGTGTCTTTGAAAAATGCAAAAATCGTCCCCATTTACCCCAACCGACCCTAATCATTTTACCCCATACTTCCAAGCTATTTATTATTTATCATGTGACATTATCAGTTTTTGTTTAAAGTACAAATACTATTATTAATATTAGTATGGTATTAAGTAAATACAAAGTTTGTGAAAATGAGATGAATGAATAATAAATCAATTGTTTTTCCATTTTTCCGCATTTGATCAGAAATTAGATCGGTTTGAATTTACTATAGCTCAGCCTCTGCTCGGAGCAGAGCTGTTATTGATAGCTAAAAATAATTAGAAAAACATTGCCCAGCAATAGTTTTCACCTTTTTTATTTATTGATTGAGCTTTAAGATTATAATGACAAGTTGAAGGACGGATAGTCAAAATAAAAGACAATTTCTGTGCGAGTATGTCTACTCGTTATCAGCAAACATATTTTAATCTCCAAGTAAAAGAAACAAAGCTCAAAGCTGTATCCTATAGCCTATAGCACGCAGAAGGGCTTAAATAAACTATTATTCTAGGTTGCATCAAAATTCTTTAAGTACTTTCCGAGTTTACTCCGAACATACATACCAGTAGTCAGTTCTTTATATGATGGTGTATAGAAATAGTTACACAGAAGAGGTCCTAAGGCCGAAGAACGTGGTTAGTCATTGGTACTGAGCGTAATTACCTTGTTAGATTTTTAGAGAAGGAAACCATCCACAAAGTATTTCGTTCAATTTGTACGTGCTCGACCTTGTTAGATTTTTAGAGAAGTATTTCGTTAAATTTTTACGGACAAAGTTCGGTTTTTGGGCTCAACAGCGAAGTTTCTAACTTGCTGAACTGAAATCGGGAAGTAGTTTACGGACTCTCAGATTTAGGCCGTTAAAAACGTCTAGCAAAAGTTCCGACAGGTTTAGCGCATCCATTTGTACACCTTTTCCAATTGGAGTATTTAAATGTCAAAAAATTAAAATTTACATCAACGGATTCTTGTGGGAAGCAACGCCTAGGGTTTCAATAGAACTATTAGGGCAGCTTTCAAAGAATCAATACATGTATTGGCTCTGTCTAGAAAGAGCCTGATCCCGATGTAATAGGCTCGATACAAGCTGTAAAAAGCTTTAAGATAACCGATTCATTTACTGGGATCCTTTTCAAAGCCCTTTTCCAACTTCGAATTCCCAAAAATGAGCTCTTAAGTGGTTTAAGGCAAAAAAGGTCAACCCAGTGAGCTCCATCAATTTAACGCTACGAGGTTGGTACCTGTTATGATCGATACAAGCTGTATAAGCTCAAACATATCACCTTCACATTTAATAGAAGAAGCCACTCTATTGCAGCTCCACCAAAATCCATTCTTTCTTACAGTGATATATTTGAAATCGGGCTCGGAAGAACCGCTTTTACACCCTCGCTCTGTAAAAACCATTCCCATCCTCTACTTGGTTTTCGGTAATCCGCTCCATGTGGGTCTTGTGAAATTGATTAAATTGCTCGCAATCATGTGAAAGTGAAAGTCCGGCTACACCCCCAAATACCCTAATATGGCTCATTACTATATCCGAACCCCTTTAAATAGCCGCAACAATTTGTCAAACTAATTGTGGGTACTTTTCTCAATTATTCACGCACCTGCTCAACCGTGCAATTAGTGTGCCTATATATAGTAATCACTCGGCGTGATTGCTCTGTCAGTTGTGCGTGATGACAGGCACTAGCATGGACAGTATTTTGAGCTTCGTCGTCAATATCACAACAACCCACCACTTTGAGAGTTTGCTACTCCTGAGCCCGCAGCCATCCACTGTCAGCTATCAGAACTTAACTGGCCTGCCAATCATCATCACCAACGGGGCAACGTGCGTGAACGTGAGGGACAACTTTAACCACGAGCTTCTAGCCGTAGTAGAGCTCCAGCTCAGCCTATACAGTGATGTGCTGCGGAAGCTTGCTGAAGCCTTGCACTTTTTGCGGCAATCGAGAATCCTCCTCGTTCTTGACCAAGCAGCACCAAGTGAGGAACTCCTGTTAAAGATCTTTCGCATCTGCTGGCAGAACAAGATGCTGAATGCCATAGCAGTTGGGAGCGACTTTTGGCAGGCCCAGCGATTTTACGGATACTCCCCATATCCACAGTTGCATATCGAGCAGAAGTCCAGCCCGGCTGATGAAGTCTTTCCCGATCGGATGCTAGACCTGCACGGCTCGGCGATAAGGACGTTGGCCGACCAAATCGAACCGAAAGACATGCTGTCCCTGAACCCCAACGGCAGCATAAGACTCCACGGTTATGTGGGGCATGTGATGAGTGCATTTATAGAGAAGCACAACGCCCGCCTGGTATTCCCCCTTCCGTTCGAGATGGGCAAGAGTACGCACTATGCCGGCCTCAGGATGCTACTCTTCAATGACACTCTGGATCTGCTTGTCTCTGTGACCATCTTGAACGTGTCCTGTGAACTGTACTCCTATACTCTGGAACAGACCTCCTACTGCGTGATGCTACCCGTGGAGGCGAACATACCCACTTTCAAGTTCTTTGCGGTCATCATACGTCTGCCTACCCTCGCACTCATCAGCGGAGTTTGCTTGATGCTATCAACTCTGATGGTCGTCATCACGCATCGGTTGGACAAGCGGAGGAAGGTCACCATCATCGGTATAGTCCTTAATCTTGACTGCATCCGGGGACTTCTATCGCAGTCGTTCAACGTCCTCAAAAGTTCATCTTCCCTGCTGATGTTCCTATACTTTCTGATATCCGTCCTAGGGTTGTACTTCACAACATGTTTCCTGGCGTTTCTGCAGTCCTACCTGACATATCCACCGCGGGAGCGCACCATCACCAATTTCAAGGACATAGCAGGAACCGACCTGAAGATTCTGATTTACGAAAGAGAATACGCTCAGGTGTACAACCTGCTGACCGAACCGATGTCCTACAAGATCATCCGTCTCACGAGCGTCTATTCGGAGTTTGAAAATGCAATAAACACCATGAACGCATCCTATGGATACTATGTGCCTGAGCCGAAATGGCGGGTGCTAAAGGGCCAACAGCAGTTGTTCGCGAGGCAGCTGCTACGCATGTCCGACATGTGTGTGTTGACTGCATCGCAGTTTGGTTTTGCCCTGCACGAGGACTCCATATACAGGACGACATTGAACAGGCTCATATTGCAGGTGCAGGAGAGTGGACTGCTCTTCCATTGGATGGATAACACCTTTTACGAGCTTGTGCAGTTGAAACGAATGAATTTCAGCGATTGGACCGTCTCAAATGTGGGTTTCAAACAGCTCAGGGCTAAGGACTTATGGCTGGTCTTTGTGATGTTTGTTGTCGCACACGGTGTGAACTTGTTGGTGTTTTTTGGGGAGCTTGTGGTTCGCAGGATTGAGCGGGTTTAATTTATGCGTGGGCGCATCACAATTCAAATAAAGTTAGATGAGTGAGGTTATTTGTAACTGACTTTTCATAAAGATTGACAACAGGAAGTCGGTGAGACTTCTCTCTCCCTCTTTTGCGTACTGAGTTTTGGGATTAAAGTCATTTTTAAGTCGAAAAGGGGGTACTAAACAAAACCCCCTGCCAAAAGGGGGTTCGTATGGTAACCCTACATAAGCCGCATAGAAGTGGTAACGTTAAAAAGTGTGCAGCCCCAAGCAGACATTTTTAAGCGTCTGCTTTACGTTTGAAATGAAAAATTTGGAAAATTTGTTCTGAAGCGCCGAGAGATCATCAAACCGAAATTTCAGTGAAGTCAGCTAGAGAGCAGAGTCTTTGTAACTCTTTTGATGGAAGGGGTCTGTTGTTATAGATCGGAGCTATTGTGATCTGGCCTGCAACAGATCCAAGAGCTTGAGCCGTTTTCTTTTACCCAGATTTCTCTAGTTGAGCGGTATATTACAAATTCATTGACCAACCGAGCGTCACATTTTTACCAACGGATCTGTTGCCTGCAGCGTTGCCACAAAGAAAAAAAATTTCCAAAAAGTGCGGGCCACTACCCTTCAGAGGTCCGTAGGGACCCTAGGAATAGCTTCTCACAAACATTCGTCCTGTGTGAGTTTTTATTTTTGGGACGAATGGAAGGGATCTACAACTTTATGCCGAGTCCAAATGGCCAATTGAGAAGCTCTTGCATGGCAGTTATACTCTCGGATGTTTGTCAGACGTTCGGGAAAGTGAAAAAAACCTTAAGTTGGAATTTGGGCTTTCTCGGGATTCGAACCTGGGACCCCTCGCTTAGTAGTCCAACACACTAACCACTAAGCCACTGCGCCGACATATATATGATCCAAAAGCATTTAAAAATAGTTTTTAACAGGATGCATACTTCGCTTTTTCATCTTCTTTGAGCTCACACAATCCACCATCATAAATTAACATAAGAAGTTTGAATTTCCTTCGTGTATGGATTCGCTTCGGTTTTATATAGTTCCTCGCATTTTGTTCTTCCGCGTGGGTTTTGCTAAGCCAAAGCTTCTCAAATACTTAAATCACGTAGGTATCGCCTGGGATTCCTAGATGAACTCGCCGGCGAACAAAATCTTCTTTGTGAGAAAATCGAATTCGATTCGCCTGGTTTGTTAGGACTTTACAAAGTCCAATATCCGAAATTCATGAGCGATTTTTCAACTCTTCAAATTATAATAAAAATCTTTACTTTGCTTTAAGGAAAAAGCTTTTAGTAATTCATGTCTGATCCTCAATCAACAAAGCTTCGTAAAAGCTTGTAAAATACGATGCAAGTAGAAAATTGAAATGGTCCTATTTTTTTATAGGCTTTATATCAAAACTTCATCGCTTTCACGGCAAAGTGACAGAAGTCGAAATTTATCATTTTCGAAAGACGACAGAAATGAGTGGTTGTGTTTGTTTCGCCAAAACGACGTATTGCGAAGAAAGTCAAGCTGCACGAAAGCAAACAGGTAAAATTCTTGTGGCATTTCGACATTTTTTATTTGCATTATAATATGGATTCAGGTGAAAACAACACTTTTGCAACTAAGAAACTATCAGATTTTTCGTCAAACGTCGCAAGTGCGAAGAATTTTTTTTAAATATTCCCTTTTTTATAAAAAGTGTATATACTATCTGAATAAGGGAGAAAATTACTTCAATTGTATGTATACGAACTTTGTTTTTTATTAACATGAAAACAATTTTTGAGTGTGACGCAAAACTTTAAACATCTCGCCTGAAACTCATACATTTTCGACTTGTGTCACTTTGCCGTGAAAGCGACGACTTGTGGAAAGTAGGCAAATAATTTGGCAGTACTTTCAAATAAAAAAATGCCAAATTGCGTCAGCGTTGCCTGAAAAGTCCGATTTCTTTGAAGTAGTAGCTAGTCGTAGACTAATCATACCGAGACCCCAACTCGCAATCCAAATTCCACCATTTTGTTTTCCTATCGGTGTTATGTCAATAAGAATCCGTGCGACATGCAAAAACAAAAAAAAATAAATGGTGCCAACCGTGGGGAAACGTTATAGAGTTCGGAAATACAACATATTTATATTTCTGAATGCCATTGGTTAGTTCTTATAAATTGTTAAAAGGCGAATAATTTGATTCGTTTGGTTGATAACACTATCTGAAGGATAACATGATTGTATATTTTCCGCTTTTGCATTAATTCCGATTTCGTGTGTAAACTTTTCTTAAATAACTGAAGAAAATTTTCTTCAGAGTGTTTTTTTCCCCTCAACCAATCGGCATTGTTCATTTTTCATGAATGTTTTCAACAAATTTAGACTTATTCCTAAATAACAAAATTATTATCCACACGTTGTGAATAATTTCAAATTAAGCGGATAAAATTCTATGAACGCTGCCAGCAACTTTGCCCACAGCGGGAGTGGCTCATATTTTTTGCAAGTATGTTGGTGAGCAGGAATTTTTGAAGTTACGTGACATTTGTCAACACGAATTTCAATGTAACAATACTAGCCACCAAATCGTGACCACTCCATAAAAAAAGCTTGCGCCAAGTAACAGGAAATCGAACGGAGTTGGTGGTCTCAGCATGGTTTGTCTATGGTGCTTATTTCATTCGCTTATTACAGCCAAGCCGATGTAGTGGTAGTGGGTTGTTTTAGCTCTTTACGCTCCATTTTTAACTTGGTATGCACCTTCTTACTTTTTGTCAAGCACTCCTCTAGCAGTCGGCTCTGTGAAACTCAGCTACGCAATATGTTCAGGTGGTACTTATTTTTGAAATTTGGATTTCTTTTGAATACCCCTTTATTTTTGTTTCTTTACACCTTTAACTTGTATAATTTGTCCCTCTACCCTGAAGTTAGCACTATTTGAGTTGTTTGTTTCTGCCAAATTGAAGTAGCAGTGGTTGTATTGCAATTGTAAGAAATAAGCCCTGTACACTGCGACCAGAAAAGATCTATTTTGTTGGCCTCTGTTATTTTACCCAGGGAGCTGTTGAGGCTCCATGTTTCCTATATCTGCAAAACTCAAATACGCCGCTTGCATATGGATGGCTCTGCCTCTTGCCACGGCAGGTCTTTCGCAGAGTATGTGTTCCGTTGTTTCCTCCTCTTCTCCGCAGAGTCGACAGGAGTCGTCGGAAAGTTTTTTTTAGATGGTATCTTAGTGGCCAGTGACCTGTAAGATAACTCTTTAGGATCCTTAGATCTTCTTTGCTTAGCTCAAGTAACTTTTTTGTTTTACTACGAGCTGGGTTTATGAATCTTTTTGCCTGCCTCTGTGCTTTGGATTCCGTCCAGTATTCGGCAAAGTGATCATCTTCCCATTTCCTGAATTTTGAGTGTACGTAGCTCAAAGGTAACCCGAAATAGGGCTCAGGACCGGTGAGAAGGCGTGATACGCCTCTTCTCGCCAGGCAATCCGCTCGTTCATTGCCTTCAAACCCCTCATGACCTGGTATCCAAGCAATGACTGTGTTGTCCTTGGCCAGATCTTCGAGGAGGTTGAAACATTCCAAAACCAGCTTTGACCTGATCGAATACGATCTTAGGGACTTAAGAGCTGATTGGCTGGCTGAGAGGATGTAAATACGGGCACCTTTAGTGCGCCTTCGTAGGCATTCTCAGACACATATCTCTATGGCGTGTACCTCCGCTTAGACCCCAGCACCGATGGCAGTGGCGACGCGTGAGTATAAGGTGAAGGCGTTCAGTTCATCGATTTTATTTTTTCTTAATTTTTTTTTGATTTAAACCGAAAAATTACTTATATTCTAAGTCCAGCCTTTTAGATTTGTTCAAAAATCCTGCACAAATTTTCCATTCGTTCATTTCCTTTTAGAACTAGTAGAACGTGAAAGCAATAGGTAAAATTACTCATGCTTTCTTCCCACTTGATCACAACCAAACCCTAAATCCAAGCACTACTCGAACGTCGAACCCCATACAAACCCGTAGTCATACAAAATAGTCCATTTCGTTTACAACTGAGCTGAACGAAATAGTGGGTACGATGTGCGTTATTCCTTTTTTTTATAGCATTTATTTTTGATGGATACATTTCGTTTGCAACTCATCTGCACGAATGAGTGGAAATGGAAAGTATTATTTTCGCTCGTGTCGCAGTAGGAGCCGCTGGTCGCAGTTTCGCAAGTAGGAGGGTAGTTTTTCGTTTCGGTATGAAGTATGAATTACGAATCGAATGGGCTCAAGTGCACAAGAGACTGGCACGAGTTGGGAAATCCACTAAGATATCTACTGAAGTTTGGTTAGGACTTAGGGGATAAGTGGATATTGGAAACTTTTTTTTAATTTTGATGTTAGTAGCGGAATGAGTGGAAAGTCGCAGGTTATGAATTACGATTTGGCTCAAGTTCTCGAGAGGGTGGCACGAGTTGGGAAATCATAAAATCATTTTTTTAATTTTAAATATTTATTCTCAAAAAGTTAGGCGTTCATGAACGAAATGAACAATATGACGCGTCGCCACTGACCGATGGCGTCATCTTTAATCGTTGAGCCGTCGGTATACCAGATTTGTGATCCTGATGGTATTATGAATTGGTTGGTTCTCCAGGTACTCCTGTCAGCTATGAGTATCTGACAGCAATGGGTTCCTGCTCTCTTCTTTTGCCAGATCTCCACTTGATTGCTCGGCTCACTGGGCCAAATGTAAAATTGTTATTTAAAACCCTTTTCCACTCATGCGTTCAATACAGGATCGCTCTACGCTGTAGATAGTCTGTAAGTGTGCCAAGCAGCCCAACATCGCATTTCAGCCCCTCGCCACCACCTCTTTTACTGCACTTTGAAGTGACCTAAAGATAAAGCATGCTAAAAACAAACTTAAAGTTGTTCCATATATTCAGTGGCCACAAGGCAAAACCGCTTAAGTCTGTTTTACTCATTGTTCAGGAGACCAGTTTAAAGTTTTGTTACTCTATTGACTCTAGTGTCTTAAGCTGTTTTGAAAAGCTGAAAAAAAATTACAAAATAGATTTGGGTACGCTGAATCTAATGGCATAAAAGCATCTTAAATGGAGAAAAAGGGTGGGAGATCTTATATGAATATTCAGTAGCAGCACTTCGCTATAGAAACCGTATCAAAGAAGGAGATTCTTAATGTAAGACTAAACTTAATTTGTCAACCTGGTAGACGGCCATAGGCCAAACCAATAACGACTTAGGCTAATCTTTACATTGTAAAATACTTATTGAAAATAAAAGTCAACTAACCAACTAACTAACTAATGGCATAAAAGTCTCAATTTCGTCTTAAGTCGACTTAGGCGGTTATGGTTTGTGGCTACTGTATTATAGATTGTGGGTGGTGGTGGTATAGTATATCCCAGATCACTACGGCCACAAGTGCGCCTATTGTGATATTGCTCCATATATACCGCCGTAGATGTCATCCTGAAAGCAAATTCCGTCACACGCGACCTTCATTTGAGGGACACCTTCTCACTCCCCGATTCACGATGCACCGATCAACCGTCCAGATTGCATAGCAAAAAAGTAGCGGTCACAGAATATACCGCCATCTTGAAGACTCCATTCCAAATCAACAGCTTATACCGTACATCAGCGAATAAAACTAAGTTGCCGTCCTCATATGGTATAGCATCGCTCTACTGGTGGGAATTCAGCTTTCACCACGTTTGGCCCCCCCTTCTGATATAATAATTCCATTAATTCAATTAGCATATCATCAGCAATTTGACAGCATTTTCCACACTTTTCCAAATATAGAGAAACGCCATATCCATCAATCCACAGCAACACCCAGACTCAACACAGAACAGTCCCAATAATATATTCAAAACCCATCTCAGCCGCTCTTTGTCCGAAAAACAAACTTCCATCTGCAGCCAAACGCCCATTTAAATAAGACAACGCGATCTCCTCTCACAGAAGTGTTTCAAAGTGCACACCCCGGGGGCACTTCCATGATACCCACTTCACGGGCATCCAGCACTCCGAGTCCGCCATATATATATACACACTCTCGACGAAGGTTGCGCGCTTTGACATTTCGCATTCCCCGAGCCCCGACTCAGCCGACTCAGCCTGTACCAGCTTATGCAAAAGACAATGCACCTCAGACTGGAAACAATGATGCGCGCAGAGCTCAATTGATTCATGTCCCATGTATGGACCGCCAGAGATACTCGTACTATACCTAGCCCACAACTAAACGCTGCAAATGTTTAACCATACTTGGTGTCATGTACTTATTTATTGGCATTAATTTTCCGTTGGCCCGTCTATTGATTGGCTGCTCGTCAAGTTCAAGCCGTCACAAGAGGCTAGGTGCAGGCGCGCATCTTCCCTGTGTCTACAGCTAATAATAATAAGTAAACATTTGACATTGCTCGCTGGGCATATTGGCCAAGCGGATAGATTCCCATGGCGCAGCTATAGAGCTATACGGTACCCATACCTCAGTGGCAACTCGCAAGAGTTACGCAGCAGCGTTGTCATTGGCGATCTCTCGAGAGTTATAGTCCTTGGCTTTGCATACAATTTGAATCGGTAATTAGGAATGTGTTTGTCTGTCTTGCTGTCTGTTGGGTTGTCTGTGTCTGGCTCTGGTGCTGGATACAGAGGAAATCACAAATTCCATATGCTTGTCGATATGCCTTATGGATGATGAGGACGACGACGGCGACGATTGCGATGGCTGTGCTGTGCTGTGCAGAAGAGATTTTGTACGTCTTGTTTGTTAGCTGATGGTCTGCCACCATGCCGGCCGGCAGACCGGACCCAGAGTGGCCAATAAACTAAAGTAAAACAAATAACCATTGATATTTATGGGTAATTAAGTTCGCAGTGATTATGGTTAAATGTTAAGGTTGTGCGGAAGATTCGGACCGCCATCAGCAGGAGCTGAACACACTCTTTCCGAAAGTGGAAGATATTGACCGGAAATTTAAATATTTATTGATGATGTTGCTGGTGCAGTTAGAGGAATACGAAATTGATTTCTCTACTTAGATATAGGTTCGGATTTAGGAGTCAATTCGGATGCCTGACTCGGTGCAACGCGAGTTGAGTTAAGGTAATGAAGAAATTCTAGCGAAATGTGTGCAGACAGATGATGAGTGGACAGCTTAGATTGGGAATAGACAATTTTTAGTTGCGGGTTTTGCAACAGGGAACATCTTCAGGACCACTTTGGGGCTTGGACATATAGCTAGCATCTTGCGTCACTAACATATCTATTCAGTCGATAAAATCTGTGGCCACAAGGAAAACCAGCATAAGCTATATTTAGCCACTTTTCAGGAGCGCGAGTTAGAGGTTTGACTTCAGATGTGGGAAGACGACTTATGCGTTTTTTTTTCTGATCCCTAACACAGCAAGCGCAACAGATATTTGAATGGAAAAAAGATGACATATATAACAGGGTACGGTGCATCCGATCGTGACATTAACTCAATTTGGATATAAGTCGACTTATGCTGTTCTTCCTTTTTCCCACAGAAATACAAACAGCCAGGGGAGAATCCCAAGATTCAATATCAATGTACTTCGCAACTCGTGAAAGCACTTAAAAAGTAATAGCACTGAACGCAGATTTTAGGAACACTTAATAATGAACGCAGACTTAAAGAACACTTCCCTAAGTCAATGCAGTTCAGTGAGCTAGAGTAGCAAAAAAAGACAATTCAATAGAGCGTTTTACAAAGTGCATTTTTTTACAGATGGGCTTTTTTTTTGGTTCAAACTCCGGAAAAAAAATTGTAAAAAACACACAATTCCCATTTCTTTAACTTCACGGCTTTTACCTAATAGATTCGATAAAAATATGGACCGCTTCTCGTCCGATTTCTGCTGTTCAGATTGAACGCAACTTTCAAATAACTTTAGCTTTATTCACTATAATTTAGAATTTACAGTCCAATCAAGGGACAGTTAGCTTTTTTCTTTAGTATACAGTAAAACCTGGATAAGTGCCTAACCCGCATAAGTACTTTTTTTTTGAGAGCCTAAATACTGAGGATTTTTTTTCATATAAAACTCAACTTATAAGTACCTTTCGCTTAAATACCTTTCCCGCTTAATTACTTTTTAATTTGTTTACCTACTTTTATTGAAATTTACCGGAAAAAAAATTCTTTTACGTACACATTTTTGAAATCAGTTGAAAAAATACAAAAGCTTTTTTCCCCTTAGCGCTTCCTTGTGATTTATGCTTTAAAAAATCAAAAATAAAAAAGTAATATTCTAAATCTACTACAATGGTGGAGACTGACTGGGTAGCTGTCACTGTCAAAATTTAAACTGTCAATGTAATTTTGTTTTGTTGCGAAGGTATGTTTATAAATTTAGAGGTAGGTGCCTATGTTCACTTAAGCGGATTTTTTTTTATAACTGCCTAGCCCGCAAAAGTGCCTATCGAAACGGGGCATTAATGGTGAGGAAATAATCCGGGTTTTACTGTAAAAATCCAATCGCGGGACACTTACGCCCATCTTGGTCTCTGGTTCGCTTAATTCTAATTCTTTCTCGAAGGAAAAATCACATTACGATTCTTGGTATCACTACCGCTCGTGGAGCAACTACAAAACATTTGGCCAGGGGTGTTACCAGATTGGTAATGTAGCGCTACAATTAACATTTTTGTTTTTTGACTTTATTATAAACTATTCAGTAATTTTTTAAAACAATTATAATACAGCCATATAAAATCTGTTTTTAATTCCTACAAGATTTTTAGCTGTCACTTGTTTTTTTCTTCTTCTTATTTAACACTGACGTTGCAAACTACCCAATTGGATCGCTACTGTCAAACGTAATTGTGCTGGTGCTGCAGCCAGTGTTCCCAGACATTGGAGATTGTTTTCTCTTTTTTTATGAGTATTTGTATTTGCGTTTGTTTTCCCTTAGATTCATAAAAAGTTCCCCTATTTTACCTTAAGTCAAATTTGCATTAATTTTCAAATGAAACAAATTAAAAATGTAAGCCATTTTTATTAACAAGCTTAAAATAAACAAATAACATAAAAATCTTCCTATTCAGCTTAGTATCCTGCTTGCGCTAAAATTTATCTCCCATACAAAAATGTCTACAAAGATAAAATTTAGCGAGGCAGTTTAGCAAAGCAGTAGGTATCCTGTTCGCTCGCTAAATTCTTAACTTCATATAGATGGGCCGGTGACTAGTCTCCACTCATTTAGCTCGCGAAATGAATGTCCGGCACATTAAATCGAAGATAAATGTTGACAGAAGAAAAAGGAGGGACAAATTTGTGTTGTGATTATTATGAATTTTTCGGAGGAAACCGCAGAGAATGTTAGCGTGATAAATAAAAAAAAACGCAAACCAAAATACAAAACAATTATTTAGCGACCATTTATCTTTGGTGAGGAGAATCGAAGTGGAGACTAGGGACGCTAAAATTAAGCGCGAGCAGGATACTTAGCTTTAAGAAATAATTTCCTTTTCTATAGGGTGTCCCGTAAAAATACAGATTTTTAATTAGAAAGCTTAAATTTATTGATGCATAGAGTATACAGATTGGGGTTATGTATGGAATAGCACATCGGATAAATGACCGCCACGGCTTTGCTGTCAAGTGCGTTCTCTTTTATTGAAATTTTCTATGACCATTTCGCATAAATGTGGCTGAATTTCATTAATACACCTCCCAATTTCGTCTTTCAAGGCGTTGGTGGTTGTGGGCTTGTTTGCATAGACCTTTGACTTCAAAAAACCCCAATGGCGTTAAATCGCCAGATCTGAATGGCCAATTCTAATCGGAAAAACGATCGATTTTGTTCAAAAATCAGCATCCACCTGTTGTTGTTAAAAAATCCATTCACCGAAATCTCTTCCCGTTGCATGATCAGTAGTCTTCAGTTCTTGAGTCAATTGAACTTTGAAAGCATGAAGTTTCAAGTCCTTCGTGAGAATTCGCTGTAGAGTGCTTCTCGAAATGCCCAATTCTTGACTACGGTGCTGATATTGATTGATATTGTTATTGATTTTCCTGAAATCTTACGAACCGCTGCGATGTTTTCTGTTGATAGACTTATGACAGGACACCCGGAATGTTAGAGATCACTAATTATTGATCCAGTCTCCCTGAATATTTCTTCACAATTGATGGTTTTAAAACACTATTTTGTACGAAAATTGCGGACTGTAGCTTTCAAACCTTCATTTTTTTTTTAAATATTGCTTAACAATGAAAATGCGTTGTTCCTTTGTTTTAGCGCTCCATTTTGACTAACCCCGAACTGTCAGCTGTCACATTGTAATTTTTTTGCGTTGGCATCACTGCACTAAATGGCGCAAAATTGAAATTTTACGTGAATTATGGGACACCCTTTATAAGACATAATATAAAAAAAGAGTGAATGCATTCAGATATACAAAAATGCTTACGGAAGAGATGTTTGATGGGCTGTTTGCGTATTAATTTGTAATTTTAGGCAATTCATTATAAAACCTACCCTTATACACTTTTTTAAGCTTGCCCCTTTTTTTTCCCCCATTTCATTTTAAAAGCCCTCCAATCTGGGATCACTGGCTGCAGCTAGTGGCTACCTCCCATCCTATGCCTTGCAAAATCGAAATTCAATAAATTAAAATTTAATAAATAAATATAAGAGATAATAGTTCAGTATTAACCATGCTATAGAAGGACTTGTTTTGATTCGGAAATGCAGTAGCTTCCGAGACTCATTTGATGGGCTGCCATTATTTTTTTTTTGGTTGGGATTGACCCAGTTATAGTTTTAGCTCCATGTTATGAACCCACGTTGGGAACCATCCTTTGAATTCTATATTTGTATGGTTGGAATGGGGTCTTGGACCCTCTTTAGGCAACCAAGTTAAGATTTTGATCTTGCGATATTGCGACTAAGTTCGATGAACAATATTTTGAAAACGAGTCCGTTTCATCCACTAAAAGTTCATGAACTTATTGGCTACCTTTTAGCTAGCCGACCTTCCCATAACTAGTAGCCAAATACCGACTTATCCGCATTACCTATTCATCTGTATAAAAAAAACCATAGCTCGGTGCCAATTAATTTAACTGCTCAATTAGCCGTAACGCCTCATAAACCCTCATCAGCTTAGAATAACAGTCAAAAATTTGTCTAAAATTGCTTACCGCTAGGTTATGTGGCCAACCAATAACCACGTACGAAAAACTAATTCAAAGAATAACTGCAATAAAAATCGATACAACTGCGCAAACGCAAACCCATAAACGCTGTGTTCGATTTCTTTCATATGGAATCACTTACCCAACAGCATCGACATCTGCAACGAGAGAAATAAAATCAAAAATGTTAATAAAAACGCAATAATAATCACTAATTTGCAATCAAAAAACAATTTCAAAGTAATTTCCACTTGGCCAAATAGCGCTATGCGCCGCAAAAGTACACAATCTTACACTAGGACTACATACAAATCGCCACCAAATCTGAACAAATTAATTGCCCGACTTGGACCGGAGCAAGACTCCACCCAACTGAGCCGCGCCGCCGCCGTCGATAGGACATAAGACACATTAAATCAGCTCTCTATATGTGTGTTTAAATTTATTTATTTTTTTCTTCATATTCGTATCAAAGGAAATACCACACGGGACCGGTGCGTACCAAGCCGTGTGCTCAGACGTCATTACGCAATTAAAATTAAAGTAAGACCAAAATAAGGCGAATGAGAGTGAAAAAAATGGCTTCCTCTGAAAATTCCTTCATATTTCCCTTTGGTATTTTTTTTTCATCTTTTTTTTGCCTCTTTTCCTTTTCGTTATGGTCTCCCCCAGAGCGAACCAGAATTGGGAACTCCTAGTTTATATACGTGAGTACACATTGAACGAGCCCGCGTCTGTCCAGTGGATGGACATTTAAAACAATTTTGGTGTACGATTTTGGAGCTCGTTAAAATGATCTTTATTTGGCGTTTTTCGCCATCCAAGTGTGAGCGTATGTGCTTGAGCGTGCACGCGAGCAAGGGCATTCGGAGGAGAAAAAAAAAATGCGTGACAAAAACTACAACAACAAGTTGGGAGTGCTTGGAAACGATGATAAAATAATCGCTAAGGCGACACATCAGTTCGTGGATATGGGGCTGTGACTCCGTAGTTGAGTGCAAGTACATGGGGCACTGGCAGAGGGAGTACCGAGTACATGTACGAATTCGGAGGTCGGACTGTACCAAATTCAGTGGATAAAGAATGAAAATATTTTTCGGCGTAGGGTTTTTTGTGTCGGATTGACCGGCAATGCGAAGAAGGTTAAAGCGACGGCCGACGGCCATCCGAAGGCCAAGCTATGTGCCGCGCCGCAAGCAATCATCATTTTAACGAGACAGAATATGTGGGGTATTTTCGACGGTGTTTACATTTTAATACGCTACCGGTGAGCCTTTATTGCACATGATTATACATTGTAGCAGTTTAGATGTATATACCAGTCGATACTGTTTTTGAGAGCATGCTTGGTTATTTTCAGATGGAACCATATACGCGGGGCAAGGACTTGTGCGGTTTTGCAATCCAATCCTTATTGCTGATAACCTTGCAGTTCTGCCTTAAGGTGAAACACACTGTGCTGTTGGACCCAGGTTCGGTGAAAGGTTGAACTACATATTCGCAAAACTCTACTTTTGGGAGCCTGTCTGTAGATAAGCCTTACAAATATCAAAAATATGTGCTTCTTGACCTGAAACGAAAGACTGTTTACTTACCATTTAAATTATTCCATCCGAGTTCAAAATTGTTCCCAATTATAAATAAATAAAAATAAATAGTTGGCGCAATATATTCGTATAAATGTACCCTAGACCTGGCTTTTAATATTCGTTATTGTTTCTTAGGACGAATAAAAGAGACCTTCAATATTATGCCGAAGCAAACGACTGAACTGAGAAGCTGCTTCATGGCAATTATACTCACGGATGTTTGTCAGACGTTCGCGAGAAGTGGTGTAGGGAAAAAAAAATCTTACGATGGAATTTGTGTGTTTCCGGCGATCGAACTTGAAGCCGCTCGCTAAGCAATCCAACAGCTTACCACCAAACTGAACGACTGTGTCCAAAGTAATAAAAATACCTTAAGATTGTGACGCCGATTGCCACTCTAGCCAAAATTATGATTTTTTCTTATTGATGACAGTACTGAGATTGTACAGCAGTTATCTGGCTTAAGCCAGCATGCGGTTCTATTGGAATTATATGCCGTGTCACAGGCTTACGAATCGATTTTGAGTTGGGTTTTGAAGCGACTTTCTTTAATGATGCCTTACAATAGCTTCAGTCAACTTATTCTAATTAAAGTTGACCAAACGTTTTTATGTGGCGCCCAAAAGTCGAAGTGAATTTTTAGCAATGTTGTCCGACAAGGGCTTAAGTCAACTTATTCTAATTAAAGTTGACCAATGTGGCGCCCAAAAGTCGAAGTGAATTTTTAGCAATGTTATCTGATAAGGGCTTAAGTCAACTTATTCTAATTAAAGTTGGCCAATGTGGCGCCCAAAAGTCGAAACGAATTTTTAACAATGTTGTCTGACAAGGGCTTAAGTTAACTTATTCTAATTAAGGTTGACCACTGTGGCGCCCAAAAGTCGAAGCGAATTTTTAGCAATGTTGTCTGACAATAGCTTGAGTCAACTTTTTCTAATTTAAGTTGACCAACGTGGCGCCCAAAAGTCGGAGGGAATTTTTGGCAATGTTGTCTGACAAGGGCTTAAGTCAACTTATTCTAATTAAAGTTGGCCAATGTGGCGCCCAAAAGTCGAAGTGAATTTTTAGCAATGTTGTCCGACAAGGGCTTAAGTCAACTTATTCTAATTAAAGTTGACCAATGTGGCGAATTTTTAGCGAATTTTTAGCAATGATATCTGATAAGGGCTTAAGTCAACTTATTCTAATTTAGCTTGACCAATGTGGCGCCCAAAAGTCGAAGCGAATTTTTAACAATGTTGTCTGACAAGGGCTTAAGTCAACTTATTCTAATTAAAATTGACCAATGTGGCGCCCAAAAGTCGAAGTGAATTTTTAGCAATGTTATCTGACAAGGGCTTAAGTCAACTAATTCTAATTAAAGTTGGCCAATGTAGCGCCCAAAAGTCGAACCGAATTTTTAACAATGTTGTCTGACAAGGGCTTAAGTCAACTAATTCTAATTTAGGTTGACCAATGTGGCGCCCAAAAGTCGAAGCGAATTTTTAACAATGTTGTCTGACAAGGGCTTAACTCAACTTAATGCTATTAAAATTGACCGAAAGTTTTTACGTGGCGCCCAAAAGTGTAAGGGGACTTTTAACAATGTTGCCTGACAATAGCTTAAGTCAACTTAAGCCATCTCTGTTTTATGTAGGCTTATCAAATGCTAAAAGTATGTGATGCCTTCAGTACCGCACACAGCAGATTTTACAGAGCTGCGGGAACCAACAAATTATATTTGAAGACATCCAAGTTAGCTGTCGGAACCGCATACAGAGCTGCTAAAACTCTTCACAGAGCTAATGCGCATGCATCGGAAGCTATTAGAAAATTTTGTGGATGTAAGCTAAACATTGTCAATGTGAATATAATTTAAACAAAAAAACTGTACGTCATAAAGAAGGACAGGACTTGCGGCTTCTGCTGCACACTGCTGCTTATCACCAATGGACCACACTATTGAACATCGGGCCAACCCTTATACCGCGTAAATAATTCGGTTATGAGCATTTTATCCATCGCTGACATAAGAGCTCTTCGGTCTTCGTCCTGATAGATGAATAAGGAAAGTGACTGGCATCACTGCACAAGAAGGGATAGGGAGTCTCAAACTACAGTACTTTTTAGTTGTCAACTACAATTGATATAGACAGCCGATATGAGGTCAAATATTTTTATAAAACCTCACTAAAAACTGATGCAGGGAACTTTAGCCTTATTAATTCGACTTCCACTCCATGATTTAGTCGAACCTATACTTCATCAAGAGTCTTCACATTATGGCACCTTCTTTTACAGTTAGTTGCCACCATAACTTCTCGCATTCGCCACTTGATTAGCTTGTAAAAAAATTTCCACCATTCGTGTTAAATGTCAGCTGGCGTTGGTTAGACTCAAATCTTTTCCACTGCGTGGACCTCTTGACAGCCGAGCGCCAAACACTTTGTAACAGTAACTCGATAACAGTATTTTCAATTAAACTTACAAATTAATTTCTCCCCCCCCCCATCTTGAGAGCGTTGCCAAGCTAAAGATCATCACTTTGTTGCATTTTACAAATTTCCTAGACAAGCTCAAGTGCGCATCTTCACTCCACAGAGCGATAGCCTTTACGACTGCAGAGCTAGCTTGAATTAATGATGTGGGTACAATGTGACAACAATTCAACAAAAGCCAACCGAATACATATCGTTAACCTCCTGCTAAGTGTTGCAATTTTTCTTCCTCGAATTTTCCCCATCACTTCGGGGTCCTGTTCCGCCGGTACATCTATATGTATGGTGACCGTTTGCTGCAAATTAATAATATTTCTGTTAACAGTGCTATAACTCTGGTGGTGTTGGCAGGCATGCGGTTAAGATGTCCGAATGTCTTTCTTTTATTTTTTGTTTGTTGTTGTCGTCGTCTTCGTTTGTTGTTGCTGCTGGCGTATAGCTGTAGCTGCTGCAAAGTCCAAAAGAAAGATTATCTTCCAACGGAAAAATTGTTGTTATTCCTTAGAAAATGGCCATGCTGCATGAGTGTGAGTGGAATGGGCAGCACAGAATAAATAATTTATAGACCAGTCTCACCCTTAGACAATTTATCTGCTCACTTAGTCGGCTGGGGCAAATGATTGCCATTGCCATTGCCATTATGGAATAGGCGAAACTTGCTGTGGAAATATTTCCAAAGACGGTCCGGCTATGTCTTCTTTGTATACATGCGGCATCGCGTATCGTGTTGGAGATGCAGATTTTGTTGATAGTTCTAAATTTGGTGGAAAACCAGCAAAACCACAGTGTAACTGTTTAATTCATGATTTATTGAATATTTAATCAGTTAGACGGGCGGCGAAAGTCTATAATCACTTGATACGGCACTAGGTGGCTGTCAGCGCAGCGAGGTTCTGCCAAGTGGCATGAAATGACTTCTTAATTAGATTTTCCTGAAAGGATACTGTTGTGTTGGATGGACAAATTAAATTATATAGTACGGTTGCCAGCCGTAAATTAAATGTCGTTGAAGAGAATTGCAGTCCACAGGTACCTTAGTTTGAGTGGGACCTCAATAAATATGGAGTGCGCATAGTCCATAATTTTGGTATGTTACCTTATTTAACATTAAAATTGCTACCGTAATTTTAAGTAAAATATCGTGTATTCATTTGGAGCATGTTATATTTGATGTTTCATTTATTCCCCTTATAATCATATAAATAAAATTTGTGTAGTTCTTTTCGACTAAGATCGAATTTGACTGCATGTCTTTAAATGCAGAAATCTTAGAAACTGTTCAATATATTCTGGTGATTTTTTCACAGGCCAATAGAGGATACCTAGACCTTCAATCTCTTATTTGATTCAACTCTATATCTTTATAAATTTTGGAACAAATTGGGCAAGAGTAATTTATTTTTTCGTTTCATTTCGCTTTTTTCTTTGTAAAGCTTTGCGGTTGAAAATACTGAGAGCATTTAAGTATAGTAAATACCAGCTTATAGATGACATCTGCAGGTACAACATAGGATATCCAATAACCCGATAACTTAAAAGGTTTTTAAATAAAAACGCAAAATTTGCAACATTTCTACGAATTTCACCTAAGTGAGTAGATATGCATTTCCTTCTCAAATCAAACATACTAACTACGCAATATATTGACATATTTTTTAACCTTATTTTACTCCTGTAACGGAGAGGGAGACAGACAGAAGCTGTACTCTATGTGGTTTGCTAAAAAAAGAAACAAAAGAAATGGCAAATACAAAAAAAAAGTGCCCAGAAAGAAATGTCAAATAGATATAGGTACCAGTGATACCAGATCATTAGGGGATTTATATTAGGGAAAAATTTCTGGTGATACACGTCGTACCTGTTTGTAAATGATATTTGCAATCAAGATGAGGCAGTAAATTACCCGTTGGAGTTTTTAAATTGCATTACAGCCCATGGCCTTCTTGCTCATAAAATTGAATTAAAAGTTGGAGTTCCCATTATGTTGCTTCGTAATTTAAATCCCCCAAGTTTTGTGATGGAACAAGAGTGAGAGTGATTTCGTTGCAGAAAAACGTTATAGATGCGTTAATTTTAACTGGGTGTGGTAAATGAGATACGGTATTTATACCAAGAATACAAATAATTCCCAGCAATTATCCATTTCAGTTTAAACGGATTCAATTTCCTATTAATTTTTGTTCTGCGATGACAATCAATAAGTAAACTTTAAGAAAAGTGGGAGTTGAATTCACGGGCAGTTATAGATAATTATGTAGCGTGCTCCAGGGTAAGTAATGCAGGAAATATCACTTCTTAGCCGATAGAAACAAAACGGCTAATATAGGTAGTATACAAAGAAGCGTTACATTAATAAACAAGTGAGTTAAATACCAATTGCAAAATTATTTTCTTTCATATTCATTGTCCAAAGAATATTAAATTTTTGCCGATTAGTCCAACGACCAGGTGTAATGCCATGAAGATGAAGGCAGAGTGGACTCAGTCTTTGGGAGGTTTTTTAATACGGGTTCCAGTCCCTCACTATTGCAGAACGCTCCCTCGAGTTATACCTCTGCAATGTCTATCGATGATTTTTCCTTCGAGCGATTATCAAAAAAATTGTGTCCCATACAAGACAGCAAGTTTGTAAAATTCTTTTTTCCATCAATTGTTCCGAAACCACTTTTTGCATGGGTGAAGCCGGGCGGGTAGGATACAAAAAGCAAATTCCGGCAAGAAGCCGTGTTGTACTTGTATACTTGGATTGGATATGTCACGAGCGGTTATATTTATAATTTATTTTATTTTCTGATCATTGATCTACTTTTTTTTATTACAAAGAAAAAACAGATGAATTTTACAAAGAAACGATCTTCTGCATAGCTCTATAGGTTGAAGACAACGAAAACTTGGAAGTTCAACATGAAAATTATTAAAACAAAAACACTATGACCTAACCCAAAGAAATATGCTGTGTAAAATTGCCTTAAACGCCTTAGGAATTAGTATGGAATTATTTATGTCCATCTAAGGACATACGTAACTCTGCTTAGTTCTAAGGTAAAGTTTTGCATGTCATACTGATTGATAGGAGCCATCTAATAGCCGCCTGCAACCAGCCAATCAACATTTATTTACGTGTATTGCTTCGGAATGCGCAGTTAGGTTGAGAAACAGTCTGCAAATTACCTTAGTTCCTAGGTAAATGTACCTTAGCTTAGGCTGATATTCCGGATACATTTTCACCGACCATGCAAAACATCTAAGGTGATATATCCTTCAAAAAAAATATATTCGCTTGTTGCAAAGTGTTTTACTGGCTTTTATATTTTGTGGACGTGTTTTGTAAACGAAAAATAATCAGTGATATAAGGTCAATAAGTAAGTGGAATATTAAAACATTAAAAACAGTACAGTGCAATACGGCGTGGCCGGGGAATCTTAAAGTTTAAAACAAAATATTAGACAAAAAGTTGTTCGAAGAAGAAGTTTAAGGTTAGTGCAGGGAAATATCCCTTTTGTTTTATATATGTATTTATAAAAACACATTGTTTTCGAATCGAATTAAAGACAATTTTTTTCTAAAAGATCTAGGCAATTTACAACAAAAATGGACATCGGTTCGTAAACAATGTTTCACATAGAAAATAGCTAGTCAAATGTATGTTTTATATTTCCAGATTTCCTTTTTAAACGCTACTTCAAGTCTCAATCAATATCATATAACACTTTTTATATTATATAAATATTAAATATCGCCTCCTAAAAAAATTAGCAGACAAAAATTACGAAAGAAAAATGAATTATCATAAAAAACATTTTTATTTTTATTTTTATTACACTTCTGATAGCATCAGCATAAGAAATACGAGTAAGGTAAGTCTGCCTGGTTATGAAATTAAAAGGTATGAATATGTCTATGTACATCTACAAAAATTGGTAAAATTTTATTTGGCTGATTTAGTTTCTAGCATATTAACCAAGTCAAGGTAAGCATAATTTAGAACAACTATTTTTGCAGTGTTAGGTGACACTTTCTTTAGGTAAAGGATAAGGCTAAATTCAGCCTAGGTTTAATGTAAAACACCTTAGACAGCCTGGCATACCGTTACCAAAAACTAAGCTGATTTTACGCATGTTGAAAAATATTCGGTTACATAAGGAATATAAGGTAAGTTACCTTAGAACTTTTACCAAGTTCAAAATGGCCTTAGAACTAAGTTGATTTATACAGCGATTTATGTTAATTTTACACAGGCTTTTCTCTGGGTGTAAGGTAACATACAATTTAAAAATAAATAAAATGAATAGAAACTCCGTAACTCGCTTTTTAAATGAAAAATATTTACAATTAAAGAGTAAGTCCTTTTAATTTATATATTTCAATTTAGTTCTTAATTCAGTCTGATGAAAATGATTTCTATGCAAATCCAAATAAGTAACTACTTGAAAATTCAGAAATTTAACTTAATTAGGATTCCCTCCGAAATATTTTTAATTTTTTTCAAAAATGGGTACTGGCAATGAATTTCGCAAAAGGGAAGTAATTATTTTTTTATTTCTTTATGTTTTTAATGGCTTTCGTTATACGTCATTATTTTTTACTTATGAAATAAAAAATGGTAGGTATTAGGTGCACACGTTTCGGAAAATGACATTTTAGCCATTTTGGAGGAATTGTCACTGGACAATAAGAAGGATACTGATGTCGAGTCAGGTGATGATTTGGACTTCGTTCTTATTATTGGAAATAATTTTGCAGATGAGTTGGAAAACCAACTGTACATCTAGTGCGCAAAGAACCCAATGATGTAGATCTCCAGGAAGAGTTTAACGAACACCTGGATGATCCAGAAAATTCGGAAATAAATCCAAGTAATCCCAGAAGCAGCTCTAGTTATAAGAAGGTAAAAAGCGTGGTTAAATGTGGACCGATGGAACCTAACCGTCCGTCAATGGAAAACGTGAAACGGAAATACCAGAATATTTATTTCCTTTTCAAGGTATTTTTGAAAATTACACAAAAGCTACCGACTTTTTTCTTAATTTTATGGAAAATCCAACTGAAAATATTGCTTACCAGACAAATCTTTATGCCGTGCAAAAAAATAAGATCCTTGATTTGAGGAAAGGTGGACTCATGGCTTTTATAGGAATACATTTTCTTATGGGGTACCATAAACTACCCAACTGGAAGTATTACTGGAGTCAAAGTGAAGATTTGGGAATATCTCTCGTATGCAAAAACCATGAGCCGGAACAGTAGTGATGCTATTTTGAGTAACCTTCACATAAACGAAAACAGGTCAATACCCAAAGATAATAAAGATCGTCTGTTCAAGTTACCCCCACTAATCGATTCAATAAATGAAAAGTTCGGTTCTGCTTACCATGGCAAAAGACAGCTTTCAGTCGATGAGTCCTTTTTCATAGACTAACCAAACTAGACAGTCGACTTTCCGTGCACCTACCCGATTTTCCCCGCAATTTTTTGAAGTGAATTAATGTTTTTGGTGTTACTTTTTGAATAGAAATAGACTGATCTTTTTTGTTAAATAAACAACTTTAATAAAACTTACACCGTTTGTCTTTTATTAACAAAAATGTGAATGGTGGTCCATAATACCCTATTTTGATCAATGCCTACGGTGACCATGTTTTCAATCACATAAAAGAGGACATGTTTTTGTTTTAAGTAAAAATGCAGTCAAAAATGTTAAAGAAATATTAAGTAACAAAGTTTGTAGGGTCGACAAAAGGAATTGACTAAGTGGTTGAAAATCAATACATAAATATTTCCATCTGACTCCAGCTTTATAAGAATTGAGAATACATATAGATTTTTTTTTCTTATACCCATGCCCAGCTGGCTGGCACTGCGACCTGTAAGATCTATTGGGCCACAATTACCTGTGAGGAAGCCCGTGAGCTTTCTTATGTTATCCTTACTGAGCCTAAGGATTCCCTTATAGGAGTAAGGCTTAATTAATCGCTTGGATTGTCTTAGACCAGGGACATGTTCCCAGTGATCTAGACGAAGTTGTTTTTCCCAATCATTAATTTGCCTTAGCGCAGAAGTTCAATTGACTGTGCAGTAGGGTTCTGGTCCACAGAGAAGGGATTCTGAACCAGCCCTAGCTAGTTTGTCTGCATGTTCGTTGCCTGCAATACCTTGATGGCCCGGTACCCACCCAAGCCTTACCTTGTTGTGTTTGGCGAGGGTTTGCAGAGCATCGCGACAGCACTTAACTGTTTTGGAGTCCTTTGTATTGGATGCCAATGCTTGTAGGGCTGCCTGACTGTCTGAAACAATTTGAATGATTGCGCCTTTCATACCTTTTTTGCAGATTAGATCAGCGCAAGTTTCGATCGCATGGATTTCCGCTTGAAAAACCGTGGGACACGTCCCCATGGGTATCGAGACTTTGGTGTTGGGTCCAAAGACACCAGCTCCAACTCCAGAATCCATTTTCGATCCATCAGTGTACCAGACTGGGTTGGAACTCCATTGGCCCAACTAGCGCGTTCAAGTAGTTCTACCTCATATAATTTACCGAAACTGTATTCTTTAACCATAATGTCCGGGACGGAGCGGAACATGTCCAAGTTTGGTATAAGGTTAAGTATCTTCAGATGACCCACATGATGAACTGAATTGGACCTATTTTCTAGCTGCAGCTTAATGGCGCATCTGGCAGCAGTCTTCATAATGAAGAACTGCACAGGTGAGAGCCCAATAATGGCCTCAAGTGCTGTAGTTTGGCAAGTGCGCATAGCACCTGTGATGCCGAGACAGGCAATTCGTTGAAGCTTCTGAAGCTTATTTGCCGTAGTTCGTTCAAGTACTTTCGGCCACCAGACGATTGCCGCGTCCGAGATAATGGGTCTCACCATCATTGTGTACAACCAGTGTATCATTCTGGAATTAAGATCCCAAGTTCTGCCGTACATACTCCTACTGCCCACATGGCTTTAGTGGCACGCTCTGTGGCAGACTTGATGTGTAAATTCCAGTTCAATTTCTTATCAAGGATAATACCGAGATATTTTACTTCGCTGGAGTAGTTTAACGTAGTTCCATTAAGGATAATGGGTTGTAAGTTTACCAGTCTCCTTCTGGTAAAAGGAACTAGAATGGTTTTGTTTGGATTGATGGATAAACCTTCCGTATTAAACCATTCCATAACATGCAATAAAGCATTTCTCATTCTGCTATTAATGGTAGCACAGAGCTTTCCACTAACGACAATTGCCAAATCGTCAGCATATCCGATGGCGTCGTAACCAAGATTATGCAGATTGACTAGTAGGCTGTCTATGACGAGTGACCACAGCAGCGGGGAAAGCACGCCCCCTTGGGGGCAGCCTTTGACTATATAGATACTTGCATATTTCATATCGTGGAAAGAAGGTCTTTAGAAGGAAAAGAGGACATTTGGAGGTCGGTTTAGTAAAAAGAGGACAATGTTTTCTTTTAGTAAAAAATCAGAGACGCCATAGTAGCGAAAAAGAGTACGAATGGTCACCATATGTATGACCCGTGTCGTTAAATGTCAAATGTAAACACACCCACCAACTATCTAACCGACTCTCGTTCCGTTCCAGCCGACTTCCAGTCAATCGGAAAGTATTCCTGGCTGTTGCGAAGGTTGGTGTCTTTTGCGCGAGTTGAGTTGCCATTCCAAAACGAATAAAAGTCGAGTTCAACGTTGTTTTTCTGCTCTTGCTTCTTCACTTGATAGTCAATTACTAATAAAGTGTTTTTTTTTTGTGGCGGCACCACCGCCTGCACCATCGTTCAAATAGGGGAAGGTCACGTACCTTGGAGCGCTTGTATCTTGGACTGAGTGCCAATTCCTGGAAATTGGCTAAATATGTTGCAACTTCTTCTATAAATTTTCCAGTACTTCTATGTGATTCATTTCAGTTAGTGTTCAGTTGACATATGGGATGAAGGTGTGAAAAAAAACATCCTATACAAATTACACCCTCTAATGTATTTTTTTTTGTGTGTTTTGTCAAGTGTTTTGTTCATTCAGTTATTAAATTCTTTTTAAGTGACTAGTTTCGAAGTGTAAGTATGTATCTAAATTTTATTAGTCAATAGTCATTTGTGCTAAATAAAGTGCTAAATTTTATTATTTGTAAAAAAGGTATAGTGAATGTATCTTGTAGCTATGTCTAAGCATGTACTTCGGACCGGTCCAAGGTACATGCTTTTGAATTTGCTTAAGAGCCTTGTTTTCCATTTTCTTCAAGGAAAATGCTTCTTGGCAAAAAAAGATCAAATGTGGACATTGATGCTTTACGGTGTGCTGTGGAAGAAGTAGTGGACAATAGAAAATCCATGTACACCGCAGCAAGGATGTTTAACATCTCCAAAACCACGTTAATGCGTCACATCACCAAGCACAAGGGATCGAATAACTCTTCTTTTGTTAAAGAGAGAGTCGAATCAACCGCCATCAGATATTTTCGCCTGAAGAAGAAGATCTCCTAGCAGAGTATGTGGTAAAGGCATCCAAACTCCACTACGGACTACCCAGGGCGGAATTAAAGAAACTGGCTTTCCACTTTGCGGAAAGAAATAACAAGCAAATTCCTGGAGAACGTGGGTTAAATGTTACCATGATAGCTGCAGTGAATGCGATCGGAAACCATGTTTCCATGTTATTTTGCTTACACTACCGCCTCACCCCTCCCACAAATTGCAGCCACTCGATAGAGCAGTATTTGGAGCTTACAAAACATTTTATAATAAAGCCGCAAATGATTGGATGTTGTCTAATCCTGGAAAGTCAGTTACAATCTATGATGTGGAGCAAATTGTTGGAAAGGCTTTCCCGAAAGCGTTCACCTGCCAAAATATTATAAAAGGCTTTCAAGTAAGCGCAATTTGGCCGGTGGATGAAAATATTTTCAGCGATGATGAGTTCTTGTCATCATACGTAACTGATAGGCCTCTCGTTATTGAACCTGTAACAGAGCCAGGTATTTTACCACCAACACCAACCGTAACTGCTCCGCCGTCTTATTACGAAGTCGGACCCTCAACATCCGCAGTTGCTTTTTCAGATGAGGTCCCAAAAGCAATTATTTCACCAATACAAATAAGACCATTCCCCAAACCCAAAGCTCCAGCCAGAAAATTGGCCAAAAGAGACGAAGATTGGGGAAAAGTAGAATCCTCACGGATACCCCTAAAAAACAGGAAATTCTAGCTAATAAAGTGCAAAAAAAGAAAACCAACAAATTGGCTAAAAGTGTAAAAAACAATCTGCTAAATCAATCTTCATCTTCGGAAACCGAAAACGAAGAGATACGCCGGACGGCCGAAATCAAACGTTCTATAAAACCGAGATCAGCAAAAAGCACAGGACTTTCTCGCCAATGATGCTAACGATCCTAATAGTGATCATCATGAAAGTGATCGATTTCGGAGGTGTTCACAGCTGCCAGACAAAAAATTTAGTTTTCTAACTTTTTCCCTTATTTACTTATTATATATCTTAATACTTTATACTTTAATTTTAATATACTTTTTGTTAATTAATTAATAAACGGATTGCATTTTTTTAAAGAATTAAGATACATTAATGAACACAATATATTTCGGTCCAAAGTACATACACTATCAGACCAAGGTACTGAATGTACCTTCGGACCGTTTGAGGTTGAATTACAAAATAGGATATTCCAGGCATACGGTTAGTTATTAAGAAAAAAATTAAACAATATTTAATATCAAATTTAATATATGTTGACATCAATAAAAAAAAATCTAAAAAAATTGCGTCGAACATAATTTGTAGTGAAAATTATAAAATCCGGACCAAGGTACATGACCTTCCCCTATATATTTTTCTTTTCGTTTTGTGGCGACATAACCGCTGACACCACCGTTAACCTCAACCTAAACATTCTCAATTACTCACCCTCAGTTCCTGACATTTCGTGTTTTACTTCTATTCGCAATATGTTCCCAATAGTTTCCAGTTTCATTACCCAGCGCCTAACTTCAATTATTAAAAAAAACAAATCACAGTCCCATTTTTATTTAATCGTAGTGAAGTTCTTAAAACTCATTAAAACAACAATTAGGGTCGCGCTCTATTCCTACTTTACGGACGCACCAGCGTTAATTACACAATTCCAATGAGAACATGAAAAGCTATAATGTCCGCTGGTGTGCTGTCATTAGGCCAGCAAAACATGGAAGATCGCAACAGAAATCAAATCATAATCCTATTAAAAAGCGCCTCCTCCGGAATACTAATGAAGATGTTTTCAATCCTAGTTGAGTTGGCCCCGTCTATAACCACACTGAGCACGCACTTGTTTTGCTCTTTTATTATTATTTCTAAATTTCCTTAGCACTGCGGAAAGCAGATTGCTTATGCATAAAAAGAGGAGGACAAGGAAAACGTTCGCGTCGAACATAAAAGCGTTGATTAGCGAACCATAATGGGATGTGTTAGCGGCATGTACCACAATATGATTGCCCAGAATTTCAATATAAAAAGTGGACAGGATCATATGAGGGGATATTGCACTAGTTGCCGGTGGAGTGTTGGGCGGAATATAAATGATGCGGACGGCCAACCTGATGGTGGATCATTAGACAGGTGAGAGTTTTAGAGCTGCCACCGCCGCCGCCGCCGCCGAATAGGGGCATGGCATGCATTAAGAAATGAAAATATTGACTTGAATAAATCGTGGGCCAATGGTTCCAAACTACAATGTAGATAGAGCTGGGGACACTGGACATGGACAGCCAGCGGCAGCGAGTGAATCAGTTGGCGAATTTATTGGCAGTGTGTCTTTGGCTGAACTTTATTAATGCAACTTAAGGCGAATGAAAGGGAGTCCCAGAATGTAAAAAAGATTTAAATTTTCCGCCATTTATAGAATGCTGCCAACGCAACAATAAATAGATGGCGTAAAAGCTGACAGTTATTAAGAATAAACGAAACTCTCTTTCGCAACTGCCATAAAATTGTAGGTCCTTTCAATTCAAACAAAAGTAATGTGAGTAGCTAGGCCTAGGTTCATTTATATTGCTCAAACTTGTTTATTTACTGGACGAAATTTTTAGAAAATAAACTTACTTCAATCTCTTAATATTTTACAATAGGTTCGTTCGCGTACGCGGTTTGAATCGAACGCAATCGATATTAATCGCACAAAGTCTATACGCGTTCTCATCAAAAATGACATAAAAAGAGAAAATTAGCAAAATAACGAGTAACGAGTGGTTCCTCTCTTGGCTCGAAACAGCTCAGAGAACTTCAACCGGCAAGTACTGATAAATGTGTCAAATGCACAAAGTTGTGAAGAAACTAATTCAAAATCCGTCTTAAAAATGAACTGCATATAACAATAAAATCTGTACAAATAAAGATAATTCGGTGGTGGTCGAATGTTGTCCGAGAACTTTTCATATGTTGCAAAAAGGTAAGATATATATTTATTTGTGGTATGGATTAGATGTCAAAGACGAAAGTTGCTCAAAGTAGCTCGAACTCTATCCATATACTTTGGCGTATATTTTCAGCTCTCTGAGAGAGTTTTGCTCAATTTTTTGAGTTTGACAGATTTCTAGTATGTGGCTCGGGAAAGTACGCGAATAGACCTAATGTAAATGTTCATTATGTTTTATGACAAATATATTTATAGAGGGTCATTCATTTCGTGGTTTCAATTTGGTTGCACTGGCATTTGACACCTGTCAAACTCAGCTGTCATTTGAAGTGATATAATATTAGTTGAATGTTTGCCATTTACATTGACGGATCGCTTAGCAATCGAACAACGCATTTAAATTATTAAAACTTACTACAAGACGGGGTCACAAGCCACACAACAGTACAAATTATGGCTTTATTGCATGAGAAGTTTCTGGGTCGCGTAATTTCACGTTTTGGCGACGTCTATTGGCCACCAAGATGATGCGATTTGACACCTGTAGATTTTTTTTCGTGCTGCTCCGCAAAAAACCGTGTTTACGTGAATAATCTCTGAGCTCTAGACCAAGCAAAAACCAACATTTCTCAAGTTATGGCTGAGATACCGCCCGAAATGTGTGAAAAAGTCGTTAAAAATTACTTCAAAAGATTCGTATGCTTCCCAAGGCTGCTATTTGAGTGATATTGTATTTCACACTTAATGGCAAAGTGGTAACCTTAGTCTTAGTCAAATAAGATTTTCAAAGACATTCAAGAGAAAGCAGAGTACACATTTTGGTTCTTAGCCCTACATTTTCAAAAATACTAAGAGAGCACGCGTTTATATGGTCCTTATGGTCTCTGCTATTGGCAGAGTCAATTTGAAGAACACAAAGCCTGCAAGAACGGAGCTACAACTACTACAGAATTCCTACTAAAATTTAAGGCGAATTTTGTCTTGCCCTCTTCTGTGGATTGATTGACCATTTCCACCTGCACCAGTTAACTGCCGTAGGGTTTCAAATTTTTTACTGTCAGGTTGTTATAAGAATTTTTATTTAGAATTCCTTCCACAACTTCCAACTTTACATTACCTACAACTGTCATCGGTATCGATTTATTTATTTATAAAATAAAAATTTATTGCAAATGGTAGGACTTCGAACGTCTTTCTAGCTCCAGATGGGCCGTTTGTAGAGAAGCCTGGATTTTACAAGAGTTCAATATCAACTTGACCTAGAAGGGGTTTGACGTTCAGTAGGGGTTTATAGGCTTCTAGGTCAACCCATTCTCCTTTATTTGTTTTTTGAGATTTATTTTTCTAAGCTTATGAATAATAGCGCTAAGCTATTCATTTATCTATCTAAGGGCTGTTTGCTCATACGAATCTTAACGATTTAAGTTCTTCTTTAATACTTATAGGCTACTTTTTTTAGGGCATAAAATGTCACATAAGAGTTTATGTGGCACGTATCAGTAAACGGCCCTAAAAGACTATTTGTTTTTATACGAACTACTGGTCCTTAAAGGCTCGTCTTTTTGAAGTGCCTCTTGGCTTACATATGGTAAAATCTACGATCTGACATTTTTGTGGCTTTATAATGCACACAGAGAACACCTTTTGTTTGACGACTTGGAAAATATTTTCAAAAGCTTACAGCCTGTATACAAAATTCGTCTAAACTCGAGTGGGTTTGCTTCGTTGTCCCTCATAGGTGAACCGAGAAACTCGTCGGGTCGGTCTGTTATTACCCATAAAGTTTATCAATAAAACTCTTTCCTCACACTCTATCGATGCAAAACCGAAATACCGTTCCCTTTTAGAGTTCCAATAAGTTTTCGTTTGTGCTTTTGCAAAACAAGCTCGAAGAAATATTAATTGGCAAGAGTGATTCTTTGACTGATCGCAACGCCGATGTCTTTTGAGATAGATAGATTCTTCTTTTCATGTTCGGTGAATTTACAATCATTGTGCCATGTTTTTTAGCGAGAGCCCAGGTATACAAAGTCTTTAACTAATTCGAACTTCGAGGTTATCTTTTGTCCACTGAGACATTTTACCCGAGTCGCCGGCGTGAGGGTCCTTTCTTGATGGATTGGAATTCGTTTTGTAACCATAAACAGCCAGACTCATCTTCACCGCCTTCGTTTCAATGATTGTTTTTCTGAGATTGACACTAGGCATTCGCCTCAAGGAGAAGTGCAGCTTCATTCTGAGCACTACGGGAAGCTTATAGTTCTTGCCGGTATCTTAGATCAGAAAAATATCTACTGGTAGGTTATTTACATGATCCCAAGCATCCACATAAGCAGTGTCATCTTCAATTTCACCAAGCAGATATTAATCAACGCATAACACAACAAAAGGTTGACAGCCAAAAACCTAGTTTCCAGCACTTTCTGACCAATCTTTGCATACCTCAGGCTGATTCTTTGCATGTTACTCTGAATCTTTCATTGACCATTTATTTTAAATAAAATTTTTAAAGGTAAATGACTCACAAATCTCTTTACAACCCCCATCCACCTTCCAGAGATAACTCAAAGGCTTCTGAATATTGTGAATAAAGGACGTTGGTCCGAACTTCGCAGTTTAGCCTGGAAAAAAACACTGCAACTGCATACAAAACTGAAACCCATGTCAAAAGGAACAATAAGCTATCCCAAAGGTTTCCAAAATTTGGCCTATCAGATTACCAAGCCAACAAGCAACAACTCTTTCGAGACTCTCCGTTTATATCTATGCACCGCCGAATGCAAACCCACAACCACATCTGAACAGATTCATCAAGCTTAACGCGCGCAATCTGCGATTCGATCGGCATATTTCCACCTCTGGCATCAACACTTCAACAATTTGTCTTGATGGCAAACAACCCCAACCCAAATATCAGCCCTAGATTTCAACAATCCGCCAATAAGTCCCGCGCTCTGTCAAATCGCGGAATCTTATCTGCATGGCATGGGCAAATATTTGACCGCGCCCTCTCTATGCTTCTGCTGTTCTCTCTCTCACAGCCAGCCAGCTGCTATTTATTTTTTATAACATTTTCATCAGATAACGCTCGGCGTTAAATCACGATTTCGCTGAATTTGCTGTGGACAAGATCGGTGAGCGAGCGAGCGCGTGCACAAATCTATGGTCAAACCGCAACTTAGCATTACTGTCTTCATTGTGCAATTAATCATGCACTTTTGCAGAAACCAACGACGACGATGACGCGCCCTGTAGCACAGCACACTCTACACATAGTCTACGGTCTTGTGAAGAGCCTTTGGGGGCCCTAAATCCAATCCGACATGGATGACATTCGTGAGTGCTGGGCGACATAGTGCTACACTGACGCCCACGCCCTCGTCAATCACTCACCGCTGCCGCATAAAGCTGTTGCGCGCAGATGCCTCTGTGAGGCAATCCGTCGAGAGTTGTAATTACATTTTTACTGTTGGCCGGCAATTAAGAGGTCCACTGGTCGGCTTCCTAGCGACAGCCGCCGAGAGATGTGAAAAAGAAAAGAAACCAGCTACAAGTGGTAGCGGAGGTTTATGCTGCGCGCGGGCTCGCACCACCTGCGACACGCCCGCATATATAGATATACCTAGGCGATCGGTGGGGACCACGCCAACAACGGTCAGCAGTGGCAACAATATAGTGGAACACTAATTCAATGCTGGAAATGACACGACAAACGAACAACGACCCAAGAAATATGGTACAACGCGCGGTGAGTTATATGCCGTGGCAATTGTAGTGCGCAGATAAATTCTCATAAAGGTGGCGTATCTGGGGCTTGGGCCGGAATAATTCGCTGGGTGGGAATCTATGGAATGTCGAGCGGGGTCGGGTGAGCGCAGCGCACGCTTTGTTGGTTTTGTTGTCGCACATGGCCCGAGGAGGTCCTGCGGTGATTTATTCGTACTGATATCAATCGATTGTGATTACACGGCATTTCGAGGGAGTGGGCCGACATGACCAGCGCGTATACAGGACTAAATAGCCTGAATGAAGTTATCTAAACGGCGATGTCTACATTGTATGCGGCTGTGGGCTGATGGGCTGATGGCCTGATGGCCCGATAGGCAGTGCCGGACCTGGACAATTAGGTTAAGAGGACGCTGATGTGCAGTCGGATATGGTGTGCGCATGTGGGCGGCTTTAGATGGACTGTACCTATGTACCTATGTGAGTTGCAATCTTGAACGACTATCAGGGCGTTTGTTAGAAGTATCTAGACGCAATTAGTCAGAGACGTGTCCTGAAAAGACAGACAGACAGGAAGGCAGATATGGGACGCTCCTATAGAGATGAGATAATGCGAACGTTTTAAAAAGTGTTGGCGATGGTCCTGTCAGTGATTTGACGGCGATGGTGGTATGATGTTGGAGGAACTTGTTCTGTAAAAGGAAGAGAAGCACCTATTAGGCTCATGTCAGCCTTAACTTGTTTCGGTTTCAGTGGGAGAGGATGATAATAAGCACTTTGGTCAGGTGATAGATTCAATGTAAATATTATGATGCCCCATTCGCTATAAACTGCAGTTGGCAATATACTCGAACTAGGTTGAACTTTATCCCATCCTTTTCCCTGAGAGTAGAGCAGTAGTTGCATATCAGGGTAAGCGCCCACTTTGAAGAAGCCATGCATGGATATATCACCGCAAGAGTCATGTGCTTCACATCGATATAAGACATTTAGGGCTGGATAAGAACCAATCACATTCGTTTGGATGGGTTTTAATACGGGACGAATTGAGAGGACCTCAAAATTCATGATATATCTACCCACCGGAGACTTTTCGACACCGTTGGATATAGTGTGTAGGCACGGATGGTTGTGGGGCGCTTGCTTTGGGGGTCGAACCTAGAACTAGAGCAAAGTCGAGATGCAATTTAAGCCACTGCTCCCAAAGTAAGCATGTTGCTACTGATTATTTCGACGAATATCGTCTCTGATCACCATGCGTATGAACAACTCACACCTAATGCGGTGGCCTCATGTTGGGCGCCACTTCGATAAGCCAGCGAAGGTGAATATTGCCAAACGTGGGCTTATATTGGAGTTTAATCCCCATTCGTTTAGATGAGTTTTAATACGGGACGAATTAAACGGACCAGAAATATTATGACACCTACCCATCGGAGTCTTTTTCGACATTAACCGGTAAAGATATCTGAAATGCTTCACATGAAAAAAACGTAATTTCGTTTTTTTGGGGGTCGAACCTAGAACTAGAGCAAAGTCGAGATGCAATTTAAGCCACTGCTCCCAAAGTAAGCATATTGCTACTGATTATTTCGACGAATATCGTCTCTGATCACCATGCGTATGAACAACTCACACCTAATGCAGTGGCCTCATGTTGGGCGCCACTTCGATAAGCCAGCGAAGGTGAATATTGCCAAACGTGGGCTTATATTGGAGTTTAATCCCCATTCGTTTAGATGAGTTTTAATACGGGACGAATTAAACGGACCAGAAATATTATGACACCTACCCATCGGAGTCTTTTTCGACATCGTTGGATATAGTGTGTAGGCTCGGATGGTTGTGGGACGCTTGCTTTGGGGGTCGAACCTAGAACTAGAGCAAAGTCGAGATGCAATTTAAGCCACTGCTCCCAAAGTAAGCATATTGCTACTGATTATTTCGACGAATATCGTCTCTGATCACCATGCTTATGAACACCTCACACGTAATGCGTTGGTATCATGTTGGGCGCCACTTCGATAGAAGGTTACCTAATATTACTTAACGCGGGCTTATTTCGCAAACAATTTTAAGTAACTAAGCCTGATTTTTACACAAATTGGAAGGCCAACGGTCGCAGAAGTCCTCGGTTTTTTTCGCCAGTCAAGTTGAAAATCTCCCTTAAATAGTGTAAGAGCCGCAAACGCGTTCTCATAATAGTTTCTATCTAAAATCGCCTTCCAATGACATGAACTTGTCAGAAGGATTATATTTTAGAACTCCTAACTTGATCGTAGTAATTACGATTATCACTGGACTTAAATCTGTATACACTCCCGCTCAACTGAATAGGTTTAGAAAATGCTGTTTGTAATGTGTCTTCAGAGTGCCAAACATTTGAATTGGCTTAAAGTAAACAAAAAAACACCTCTCAATGATATGCGTAAAGCTGCACGCAGCGTTGCCGGAAGAAAATATTATTAGGGAGTACTGCAGCCAGAAAAGGGGAGTATTTGAAAAAAAATGAAGATAAAAATGCTGCCAAATTTGCATTAAATTTGAGGTGAATTCAATCTATTAATGTTGAAATTACACATTTAAGATATTTTAGGTCTTTAAAAAAATAGTAGTACGAATGTGAAAAGGCGAGTACGGGAGCACGGAGGTGCTGAAAGTAGTACGATACTCCTATGGGAGTTTGCACGCCTTAGGAAAAAGAGGCACACAGTCGTGTTTTCCGACGAAAAAAAAATTCAACCTTAATGGACCGGACAGCTACAACTACTACCTTCCCGACCTGCGAATGGAGGAATGTGTAGTGATTCAATGCAGTCACACTGAACGCGAAGAACCATTACGTAACATTGAATCGCCCTAGATAGCATAGAGTGTCAAGTGGAATTCGATCGGCATCGACAGTGATTCGTGCTACGTAGAGGTTCATACGAGTTCATGTGTTTGTTATTGTTTACATCGCTCCCAGCATGCACTATATGGGACAGAAGGGATCAAATTTATTTTATTATGCTGTTTGAACATTTTATTGGTTAGGATAAGTTATAAGAATTTTGTAAAGGTAGGAATGAAGTTGATTTAATAAAGACAGTCTGTAACACACTCCTGACTCTAATTTAATTGCGGCATATTTGCCTTCACATTTAGCGAGCTGCGCTTTGTACAGCAACGCAAAGCGTGCTACGCTTAAATAGCTTAGGGTACCGCACAATACCAAAGACATTACAAATGCGTGTGAAGGTGTCACCACACCTGGCAGGTGGCATAATGGTGTGGAGGGGCAATGTCGAATTATAAGACTTGTGAGCTGCAGTTTGTATCATCAAAAATGAATGGTGTCACCACACCTGGCAGGTGGCATAATGGTGTGGAGGGGCAATGTCGAATTATAAGACTTGTGAGCTGCAGTTTGTATCATCAAAAATGAATGCAAATGTATACAAAACTGGTCTAAAAAAGGCTTTTCAACATTTCTCAAACATGGGAGCGTTGTTGTGCTGGCGTGTTCATGGAATCCTTTTTGGGCGGATTCCATGAACACGCCAGCACAACAACGCTCCCATGCATACAGCTAGGGTAGTGAAACAAAGGATAAACGACCAAAATGTGAAATTGCTTGAGTGGCGGCCGTACTCCCCGGACATTAATATTATTGAAAACGTTTGGGGGCTCTTGTAAAAGTTTATGCGGGCGCGGGACAATTTGACAATTCTCCAACCCTGGCTGAAGCCATTAAAAAAGCCTGGTCTCCGATTTATCTTAGGGATATTGGAAAATATTTAGAGTCTTTGTCAAACCGTATGTATGAAGTTATTTTAAGCAAAGGAGGGATTAAAAAATATTGAATTATCCTTAAATATATACTACATAAAAGAAGCTGGGCATTTGTTTCTAATTTTAAGTTTATAAAAATATTTAGTTGAGCCAAAAGAAATCGGATTTTTTGTTGTTTTCGAAAAAAAAAAAAACTAATAAATATATATACACTTTTGTTTCATTAATAATCAATTAATTTATGCACAAAAAAATTAAATATAAAAATCGGTTAGTTGGTTGAAGAAATATTGCCATATTACTTTTTAGAGGTGTTGAACCTATTCAGTTGAGGAGGAGTGTGTATAAAATCGAATGGCAAAGTTGTAAGTCCGTCGAAATCTAATGAAATATTGCATCGATTTACAAATTTATTTCTCTTAAAATGTATGACATAAATGTGTGCAGATTTTAGGCGACTTTTATGAATACCGCATTTAAAAAAGTTATGTTTTCGCACATTTTAACGCCCAGCAAAGCAGGCGGTGGTCCGCCAGTAGTTCTTGAAAGCTCAATGTGCACGAGGGTAGCTGTAAAGCCTGTGCGTTGATGAAGAGGTTAGACCGTCAAACTAGATTCAATTTTGTGCATCAAAAAAATGTGTTCTTTATTATACAAGTGTTTATTTTGCTAGTTAAGTCTTAAAATGGAAGGTTCCTTTCATGGGGGCTACACGTGTATTGTTAGCAAAACTGTGAGCCAAATCATCTCCCCCGTGAATGAACAATATATGTGACTAAATTTTCTTTTGTTTCGTGTGCAAAATCGACTTGACTTGGTAGGTCATTCAAAAACGGATCAGTACTTGAACCTATGACTGTAAATTTTCTAATCCCCTTCTGTACAGTCTGACGCCCGAATGACTACGGGGACAAGTTGCTTTCATAAAAATCGTTTGGAACTTTCCTTCTCCCGGTGTACCTACATCTCTAGCTCTGCGAAAATGCACCCCCCTGCGGCAAGTTCCAACAGACTACCCTATTCACCCAGCATGCTGTCTCACCTCTCGCAGGCAGCAACCACTTTTGACAAATTCATCTAGATTACAAATTTATGGCTAAATCACCTCCGCAAAAGACATGTGTTCCTGATAACACCCACCATCACCGCTGCCAGTGCTACACATGACCTCTGACTGCGGCTGCTGCGGTTTGTCGTCAGCATATCAGGTGTGAGTTTTTACAACTACTCTTGTGTGGTGCACTTTAAATTTCCACCGAACCGACGTGCGCAACAGCCATAACCATCACGATACGGTCCATTAGAGGAAGAATATGTGTACTCTTTGGATAGCCATACAGTATCTATAGCCAGAAGTCTTTTCTGGCCCAAACGGCTCTGAGTGTACCTGTATAGCACTTGAAGTTTCCAAAAAAGAAAAACAAAGCAAAAAAAAAATCCCCCGTCTCAACCGAGCTCTCACACACAGTTGGGCGCTTTTCACGTGAATGTGCTCGAGCATATAGATTTCACCCGATAGAAAGAAAGTCAAAGCCGGTGAGTGTCAGTGCTGCACTGCACCATACCATCAGTAGCTCGTTGCAGTGCGCTGCTTGTATCTGCTGCTGTTCGGTTTGTATCTTTTGTCAACCGCTCACGTCTATTTCAATTGTCTGCGCGACTGAAATACCCATTGCCAGCAACAATGCACAATAATCGATGATGAGGACGGTGCCGGTGAGGTGCTGTATGTGGTGTGGTGTTGTGTCGCGTCGCGCGCTCTACTAATTATCAACAAACGGAAGAGAAATCCATCTTTCCCCACATACTCGTAGGTCGTAGCCACGGCGGAGTAGTTTCAGGTGTGTTTTTCTGTTGCATCCACATCTCTTAGCTCAACAGGTGTAAGCACACAAAGAGTGGGCCAGCAGTACACACTGAGCACACAGTCCGCATCAGGAAATGGACCCGCCGCCGCAACAGACAGAGTGGTGCTGCATAGACGGCATGGTGATATTATGAGACCGCACCGAGTAAACACTCGTATATATGATGACTTTTGTTTCGCGATCCCTTTTCGCGCAAATCACGACTTGGTTGTCTCTCTTCAGGTGAGTGGGTGCAGCAGAATAGTAACAGTTTTGTTCATCGTGCTGCTGCTTGCACCTATACCATGTGTTGGATGTGGCTTCATAATATACAAGGAAGAAATGAAAAATTGGGCTACACTTGCCTCTGGGCCATGGTTCAGTTCCCGTTAGAATTTTAAAGCGAACTTCCAAGCACCCATAAAGGGATCGTGAAAATAAATTATAATGACTCTGCAGAGTGTTAACATGGGTGGGTGGGTGTCTTGGGTGATATTTGTCAATAGTTCACTGCGTGGTTGATATGCAACAAAAGAGTGTTTAACCAAGGCGTCACATTCATGGTAGTGTGATCTTTTTATGAGCTGAAGACTTATGTGGCGCTGTTTGAAGTTGAAGGACATGCGAATTTGTTCATAAATTTAGTCGAAGTGTGGTGGTGGGCGTGGCAGAGTGTTAAGATGTTTACTTTTTCATTTGTTGGTAGGGTGCTCAAATTAGAGCCACAGGTACGACGTGATTCCTCTGCGATGAAATCAAATAAAATTTCAGCTAAGGGTATGGCGAATTTATTAAAAAAAAAAATAAAAACAAGCAAAAGTGTTATCATCGCCCTGGCCGATGCTTTGATACCCTCCACTGCATACAAGTCATGGAAAATTGGTGTTTTATGTGAGGTACCGGAAATACTTGACCGACTTAGCCCAATTTTAATATAAACCTGCCGACGATACAAATAAGTCCTTTCACTAAATTTCATTCGCCTATGTCAATCCCCTTGAGTGCTATCGTGCTTTCCACAGACAGACAGACAGGCTGACATGGATAAATCGATTCAGAATGGGATACTGATTCTGAATATATGTACTTTATTAGGTGACTACTTCTTCGCGTTACATATGTAATGACAAAGTGAATATACCTTCCTGTGGAGGGAATATTAATAATAAATTATGGGAATTATTAGCGAACTCTAAAATCAATACCAACGAATCGAATCGCATCGTCCGTAAAAGAGCTATTCATTCACGAAGTTATGTTGGTTTTACGTGTGAAACGACGCTATTCTACCGCAGATCTCTCCAAGTTACAAGAGCGACTCTTATGGGGGAGACCCTATCCACAGGATAGTTCACATTCACAACTTTGTTTAGTCCTCTTTCCAGTTCATGTTTTAACCAACAACTGATATTTGTGCTCCAAAGCCTAAGTGCAAGAAGTAGCTTTAAAATGTGTCTAAGCTTAGGCGCGATTATGAAATTCTGCTCGTGTACCGCTTAGTGTACCGCATTTTTAAGGTATTCTATAAAGATGCAACTTTAATCACTCTTACTAGACAGACTTTTGCAAGTTTTTTCATCCAAAACTTTGCTAAGTCGTTTAAAAACTTATTCGCTGATTTTTGCTTTTCACGATTGAAACCTAGCTTAAAGTACAAATTGAACCAAAACGTCTATCAAACTAAACACTTTTCCAATAGACCTCAATAAATTTATTATATTTTTTAATGGTACCATTTTGACAAAACATCGTCTATGTTCTTTAACCCTAGTAGGCTAATGTTGCTGACTACGCCTAATAAGCTAAACATTCGTCGATTCGACGATCTGTACTAAAAGATCTTTTTTAAGCTTTGTTTAATACATGTGGTTTTATTTTTTTTCTGAAACATTAAGATTGTATTCCCAAATAAAAAACTTGATTTTACTAAGTATATTCTTCATTTTTTTATTACTAAGCAGTTTTTTGAAAACCGCAGCATTTTTCAGTCTAAAATGAACATGTTTTCACATAATTTAAAAAAACTGAAAAAAATATTCCTTCTTTGGCAATATAAAATTAATAATAATAGGTGATAAGAAAAAAAATAAAGGAATAAATTTTTCTTTGCGCAAAATCCGCAAAAGTCAATTCGATGTTCACCACAAATTATAATATTGCCTTTAAAAATATAAATAAAAATAGAAATACTGTTTTTATGTGCCGGACACAACCGTCTTTCGCAAGAACGCATCGGCGACTGAGTTAGTTGTTGAGCATAAGTTACTCTGTGCCCGCGTTGAAAAGAGACAGGAAAATTAAGAATGCGACGTCGTCGAATCGACGAACATTAGCCTTCTAGGGTTAAGCGCCTAGTTCACAACACGCAATCATAAACCGACCTAGATTGGCAATATTTTTCTAGGTGTCAAACTACAAACAAGCTTGCGGTCAGTAAGGAAAGAGAAGTTTTTTTTTTCGAAAAAAAAATAAATCTTTTAAGTATTAATTTTGCTTGCATGCCACGCCCACATTTAGGTGTAATTTGAGTGCGATATTGGAAACCTTTCCCTCCGTATATAATGGGCGTTTCGTAAACAGGAACTCTTGGCCTTCATTTGTAGTCTGCCACCAAATATACCCAACTTTCCTTTTAATATGGGACAATAAAAGTTACACCTTGTGAAAATCAGCTCCAAACAATCCCGTTCATTGCAAGTATCCTGTGAGTTTAAAGCAATCACAAATTACGAGTTCTTTACAAATTTCGTAAAAAAAAAATTATGAAGCTTGATTGTAATACCCAATCAGCATTGCCAACAAATTTTGACTAAAAAATGCCTAAATTCAGAAAAAAGATGCCTTTTTCAATAAAATAGTGCCTAAAATATATTTTTTAGGTAAACTGGAAAAATAAATCAAAAATTAAACACAAATATAATAAAATAAATAAAAACAATTTTGATTTCCAAAACAAAAAAACTTAATTTATAAATCACAGAAGTGATTCTTAATAAGAACAAAATTCATTACTTTTTATTTTCATAAGTAGGTATATAAAGTATAAAACAAAACAAATATAGTTTTAGTCCAAAGAAAAAAATATTTGAAATAAAACAGATGCCATTTTGAAAAAAAACAAGCCTTAGCAAATGAAATATTGCCTAAGAGGCACGAAAAAGCCTCAGTTGGCATCACTGTACCCAATGGATGCTTCCTTTTGATGCGGGCATTTTTTAACTCTGGATTTTATCGGTCATACATCGGCGGAAAGGAAAATTTAATTGCAGACACGTTGTCACGAATTCCGAAAGTGTCATTTTAGAACACCATTGACTATGAGCAATAAGCTGACGATCACGCCAAGGACGAGGAACTTTTGCATCTGCTGCAGGAAGGTACGTCACATTCATTGAAATTAAAAAAAAATTCCTGTTCTTTCAGACGCCATACTCTCCATTTACTGTGACGTTTCAACCTTATTGCCCTTTCGCCAAGTTGCGTTTTACAGCGTGCACCAGCTGGCGCATTCTGGTATCCGTCCAACAGTCAAATTGGCTACGGATCGGTTTATTTCGCCATCGATTCGCAAATGGCACTAGCGAAGTCCAACTATGGTGCATCACCATGACACGAAGTGTTCTTTCGTACCGCACGATTTAGCCAATTGCAAACATGTCTTCGTCCGAAACGATACCTTAAAAACGCCACTGAGACCAACTTACGATACAAGGTCCATCCATTACTTAGAAGGACGGAGAAATATTACCAAATCGAAATCAACAGAAAAATAGTAAATCTATCAATAAACCGGTTAAAGCCCGCCTATATTTTCAGCCCTAAGTGTGACTCAACAATAAAAACCAAATGGCAGCACGAAAAACCACCAATGTCAAAGATAGTCAGAAGCAAAGAAGCATTATATGACGCGAGCTGGAAGAAGAGTGCTCTTTCGACAAACATAGTTCATAGTCACTTGTGCTGGTGTGGGACTACTGTGTGTTCACCACAAACTTGCACGATTGGCAGCGCGACGAAAGAATCATGTTCTGACGGCTTGGAGCTAATTTGGTCAGCGAAAATTCTTTTTGTCTCGGAGGTTGCTTTAGCTGCGACAAGGAGACAATCTTTCTTTTGCGTCGAACCTTCCAACACGCGACATCAAGAATGAAAAACCATGCATCCATATAAGAACCACCTTTTAAAGTCGGTCCATGGGACTTAGCACAACTTCAAGTACTGGAAAACCTTTTTAAAGGCTTTTATCAAAAACTCTATGGCAACTTTAAAAAAAGTACCTCAATAAATAGTTGACACTTGTATAACAGAATTTATTTCACTCGTTCCTCACGAACTATCAGCCTTATTCCCAACCGTTGTAACTACCTTAATTCTTCACGTTTATTTTTCATACACACTGTCAGACTTTGGAACTTACCCTCTCAAAATAAAAATATTTCAAAACCCTCTTATTTTAAAAGTGCAATCCTACAACATTTTTCCAACCCATTCCAACAAATCTCATCCTCAATTATAACCTCCCTTCATAAATTCAACCTCCATATTTACCTCTTAGATTAAAACCTTTTTTGGAATTAGATTTAAGAATCTTGAATTTTCCTGAAGAAAACAAAAGTACTGTAAAAGATTACATCTTAATGAACAAATCAATAATTTAAAATAAATGAAATGGAATGAAATGAAACAGGTTCGTAGCCTTAGCTTTTCAAAATCATTCGTCTTCTGTGAGTTTTTAGTTTTTGGGACAAATGGAAATGGAAGGGATCTGCAATGGCCAATTGAGGAGCTCTTTCATGACCGTTAAACTGTCGGATGTTTGTCAGACGTTCGCGAGAGGTGGCGCAGTTGAAAACACCTTAAGACGGAATTTGGGTTTTTACGGGAATCGAACCTGGGACCCCTCGCTTAGTAGTCTAACAAACTAACCACTCAGCCAATGGCAACCTTGGTTTTCTTCATTTAAGCGGGACCTCTAAGCCTTACCATATTTGGGGACTTAAATCTCTCGACCGATTTCAAGAAACTCTTTCGCTGTCGCATTTTTTTTAAAGTAGCTTCTGCTACTCTGATTGGTTGCAGTCTAGCTCTCACTAAAAAATTGACAAAAATTACCGTTGATGCGGCACTAGGTAGAGTAGCCTAATTGCGGCCCTCCCCAGTGGCCGGCCACCTCTCGGAAAAGTAGTAATAATAAGTGAATTGTATGTAGTTCTCTTTCGAAGTTTTTGGTCCTAAATTGTTTTCTTAAACTTTTCCATTAATGTGTCAAAATTCTTCAAGAGCTCTCGATAAATCAACTCATTTGACTTGTGCTCTGTCGGGGAAGGTTGTTGTGTGAATTTACTGTCAAATCGTTAGTAAAATTGCTGTCGGAATTCGTGTTCTTTGTGAAAATTTTGTGGGTAATTGTTTTCAAATGTTGTTTTTCAATTTAATTATTTTTAATTTAATTTTTTTTTTTAACTTATTTTTAATAATATAATTAATTTGTTTTCTTAACTTTTCTATTATAAAACATTTAAATAACAAATATTAAATAATTTAAGCCCTATATTTACTGGGTGGCCGAATATGGGACACCACGAGGTGGCCGGAAACAGGAAACAAGGGGCCGGCCACAGGACAAAAATACTATTTTTACTAAAATCTAAATAAACAATTTTCTGATAAAAATAATTATTTTTTTCTTCATTTCATAGACGAAGAATTTAAAAAAGAATAATTTATTTTAAGAATTATTCGAAAATATTAATATTTGTTGTTACTGTGATATATTTTATGACGAAAAATCCTTAAGTTTCAAGTCCAGCTTCAACTGAGGCAAAGGTCCACCTGGACTTTTCAGCTTTTTAAATTAATTCGTATAGAAGGACCCATTGAGGGTCTGACAAAAATCGAGAGTCTAATCACCTTCTCAATTCTTCCGGAACAAATTTCGAGTTTCTTTCCATATTCGTCCCAAAAATAAACCCCACACAAGTGGATCGTTCTCCTCGCACCAGCAACCAACTCCATCCTCCTGCCGAACCTGTCCATCAACCCATTTGACGCAATCATAGGATTTATATAGCTGTGTCTCCATTTGATATAATTATGCATTCGAAATCCCCCGTGTAATCGTCACGTAATCGCCACCTCCAAGACAAGCCAGCACCGCACGAGAATTATACCCGTGACATAACCTGCATTTGCACACCGCGTGCACATTATCTATCAACACAGTTGAACGGGGTAGCCTATACAAAAGCTCAAACTCGGTCACCTTTCAAGTCATCATTTTGGCGGGAACAGGAGCGAAGAGAAGAAAGATCTCTCCTCCTCCTCTCCCCATAAACATTGCGCCAACAAACGTTTGCGCCGGTTGGTTTCAAATTAGCAATCTCTCAATTCTCGAAACGGATCTGCCCGAGCTAGAGTCAGAGACGGCAACCTCTGGCACCACCGCCGCTGCCGCCCCAGTTGCAGTGACACATTTTGTCCAATCTCATTTGCATATTATTATTATTGTTATTATTTGTAATAGTAATAGTAATAGCAATATAGGAGTAATGGCAATAGCACCTGGCAAAGGGTGTACCGGTGTAGAGTGGCGGTGGCGGTCATGTCGAACGCCACACAGCCGATTGCCTTTAATTAGTGTTCCCACCGTTATTGTTGTCGTCAATTCGAAACGAATGGTGCCCGCGTATATACTCACTCGAGGTGCACTACGAACTGCAAACTACATAAATACAATAGACTTAGTGTCGCGTCGAAAACTTCGACAGACAGATGACGATCAGCGACCGACCGAACGAGCAAGCGATCGATTCGAGGCAATAATGACAGTGCAACAGCCAATGAACGTGTTTTCATTTTTCGTTCATTTGAAGTCCTCCTTCTGGCCACAAATCACGTGGCACCGCACCGGTGTGTAGTGTGTACCGGGAGATCGTAATTAAAATTGACTTAAAGTGCTAGACAGTGTCACTCCCAGTTTGGTGTTGGACTCTGGGAGCCCAATTGGAGGTTGGCGGCGACGACGATGACGGCGACGTCAGTGGTGGAGGTTGGAGGTTGCTGCCTTGCAGAAAATGTACGACACGAAGTCGAAATGTTGCACGTGAATTTGTGTGTGTAGTGGATACATGTGCGAGAATAATTTTTTTTTCTTAATTCTAATTTTAATTACATCGAAGCCACTGGGTGTGGCTGCTGGTGGATATTTCATTTGGATTACTTTCTGTGACTTTTTGGACATGCGGGAACATAATATAATTTCAGCGACTAATTTCCAATGTGCGACCTAAGGCAGTTTGTCCCCGGAGCAGGTTGTGGCTTATGGGTTGAGTTAAAAGGGAATTCACGCGAAATGTAATTCTGATAGACAAGTTTATAAAAATGCAGATTTTTTGTTAGAAAGCTTAAATTTTGTATTGATTCATAGAGTATAGAGATTGGGGTTATGTATGGAATAGCCATCGGATAGGCCTCCACGGCTTTGCTGGCAAGTACGAACTCTTTTATTGACATTTACTACACCCAGAGAAAAGCCTTTGTAAAATTTACATAAATCGCACAAATCAACTTAGTCCTGAGGCCATTTTGAACTTGGTATAAGTTCTCAGGTAAATTACCTTATATTCCTTATGTAACCGAACATTTTTTAACATGTGTAAAATCAGTCTAGTTTTTGGTAACGGTATGCCAGGCTGTCTAAGGTGTTTTGCATTAAACCTAGGCTGAATTAAGCCTTATCCTTTACCTAAAGAAAGTGTCATCTAACACTGCAAAAATAGTTGTTCTAAATGATGCTTACACTTGACTTGGTTAACCCTTAAGTGCATGATTTTTCAAAATTAAAAAAAAAAAAGTTTCATGGTAACAAACAACTCGTATAACTTTCTCTTATCAATAATTTTCAACAACAATTTTTTTAAATAATGAAAAAATGTTAAAAGGCGATTGTGCCATATATGGCACACCATGCATTAAGGACGTTTGAAATTAATAAAACATATTTCAAATTTAAATTGAGAAATTTACGTTTATTGTTACATATATAATTAATTTTAATAAAACTAACTTTATATTGCATTCAACAATAACCATAACAAATCAAATAAGTTAAAAATATAGTTATTTTTAACATTGATTTATTATGTTCATAACGAAAAAGGAAAACAAAAAATATAAATAAATAAATAATACAAATATTTAGGTTTTTTACAAAATAATAATAATAATTAGTGATCTTTTCAATGGAAAAAGAAAATAAGAAATATAAATAAATAAATAAATAGTTCAGGCACATATTTTAGATTGCTTTAAAAGTAATAATTCATTTACATTCGATGAAAGTATGTAGGTACCTAATTCGGAGCATGACTTTAGTGATCTTGTCAGTAGATACATTTTTTTTTTAAGCTTTTTAGATTTAATTATTTTTCGTGGAAGTTTTGGAAACAATTATTGTTATCTTTATTTAGACAAAGAGCGACACCACATTTACGGCAACTTATAAACTTTTTTGATGTGCAACTTGGAAATTTACATCTTTGTCTAACAGTATTCCAAATGGGCATATGATTGATTCCGTCATGTCTCACATCCTTACTTGGTATGGAAGTGGCAGGTCCTTGTCTCTTCTTAGCAGCGTGTAAAACTGAAACAGATGGACTTCCTGGAGGCCTTTCACGTTTTGTTGGGAAGCTAGAGCTCGTTCCAATATTACACAAAGATTTAGACAATTCAATTCGGAATCTATCCATGTGCATTTTTTTCAGACCGCTAGCTTTTTTATACATAAGCCAAGCATTGATTACGGCTAAATCGATTAAGTGATGGAAAAGGCGCATGTACCATTTCTTTGATTTCATTGAAATTGTAGATCTTCCAATGTAGCTGTCCATTAAATCGACTCCTCCCATATGCCTATTATATACCTTTATGGCAGCTGGACACTTTATTGAAATATTTTTTTTCGCTTTCCGATCGAACCTTTTTATAAATGTCTCAGGTTCAGAACCCACAAAGGTCGATAACATGTTGACACTCTTGTTATCTTTCCAAATTAAATTTCAACACCTTGGAAATCGGCCACGTATTCAACAGATGCACCCCTAACTATTTTTTTTCATTTCTGCATCATTCGGGAGTTTGCAATTTGGAATTCGGTTTCGCCTCACCGTTCCTACTGAATAGATGCCAAGTTTCGCTAGGTAATGTTCAAGTTGAAGAAAAGTGCAGTAATTATTGAAATAAATTTTGAAGTTCGATCCTCGTGGGATTTCTCGGCATAATCGCACAACAACATTACTACTAGCTCCCAAGTCTGGCTCTTTGAATGATAAACGTTCCGCATTATTATTTTCAAGTCTGGTATAAATTTCAAAATTATATGCAAAGCCAGAAACGCCACATTACACAAATAGCTTGTAGCCCCATTTATGGGGCCTAAGCGGCAAGTACTGTTTCAAATGGCGCTTGACCTTCGTTGCACAAATTTGTTCATCAATTGAAGGATGTTCTTCCATGGGAACAGACAAACACTTCCTTCTGAAACCTTCAACGATTGGGCGAATTTTGAAGAGCTTGTCAAATTGAGGTGCAGTTTTGTCTATTATCATCTTAGAATTATCATTGAAGTGCAGTACAGATCGAAGTTTTTCAAAATGAGTTACCGTCATTGTGTTTTTCACTAATTCTATTCCGATGTCTGTGTCCCAATAGAGTCTCATATTCGAAAACTTACCGACTGGTGATAAGATAAGAATCCCGAGATATTTTCGAATATCATATTTAGTAACGGAGAATGAATCACCTATATTCTTGGATTGTATGTATAGATTCGTTTCTTCCACAATTTTGAATATAGCTTCGTCGTCCATAAAATATCATAAAAAATATCGTAAGGTGTCTCTAGATTTGTTACTGATGTTGGTAATTCAGTTGAGCCATTAAATATTAACTGTTCAGCAGGAATATTTATGTTTTTCTTTTTCCATCGAAGTGTTTTTTTGTTCAATTCGTAGTTTTCACTTTCATTATCATCCGATGCATTGGATGTAGCAGCATTAGGCTCATTTTCAAATAAAGGGCATTCTATTTCGATGAAATCTTCATCTCCCAGAAGTGCTCCTAGCAATTCCTCGTTAAAAATATTGCCCACACTTTCCAAAGGCTCATCTTCTTCACACTCTTTCGCTTTCATCATCTTCACTACCTCTAGGTATTTCAGCTAGAATTTAGAGAACTTCTTCCTCGGAAACGGTTTTCCTACTACCACAAGCCTTACAAACACCGAACATCTAAAATCAAATTGTAGTATACATTATTGCATGGTGTGCCCTATATAGCACAAACAATTTTGTTCTCATTATAACTAATTACTAACTTACTGTGGAATATTTTATTCTTTTTACTGATTTAAACAGTATTATTGTAGTTGAAAATTAATTTTAAATCCACCAAATGATAATATTAAATGCACACGATGTACTTCACTGAATCGATTTCTACAGACAGACTGAACCGGAAATCAGCCTTACGCAAAGGACTTTTCATTGGAATATTCTAACGGGATCAATATAAAAATAGCATCAATGTATTAATTGAATGTGCCATATGTGCCACTCCATGCGCTTTCATGAATATTTTTGTTCGTATGCCAATATATCGGCAAGAAATCGGTTTGTGCCAGATATGGGTCACAATGCATTTAAGGGTTAATATGCTAGAAACTAAAGCAGCCAAATAAAATTTTACCAATTTTTGTAGAAGTACATTGACATATTCATACCTTTTAAATTCATAGCCAGGCAATCTTACCTTACTCGTATTTCTTATGCTGATGCTATCAGAAGTGTAATAAAAATAAAAATAAAAATGTTTTTTATGATAATTCATTTTTCTTTTGTAATTTTTGTCTGCTAATTTTTTTTAGGAGGTGATATTTAATATTTATATAATATAAAAAGTGTTATATGATATTGATTGAGACTTGAAGTAGCGTTTAAAAAGGAAATCTGGAAATATAAAACATACATTTGACTAGCTATTTTCTATGTGAAACATTGTTTGCGAACCGATGTCCATTTTTGTTGTAAATTGCCTTAAGATCTTTTAGAAAAAAATTGTCTTTAATTCGATTCGAAAACAATGTGTTTTTATAAATACATATATAAAACAAAAGGGATATTTCCCTGCACTTACCTTAAACTTCTTCTTCGAACAACTTTTTGTCTAATATTTTGTTTGTTATTTTGTTTTAAACTTTAAGATTCCCCGGCCACGCTGTATTGCATTGCACTGTTTTTAATGTTTTAATATTCCACTTACTTATTGACCTTATATCACTGATTATTTTTCGTTTACAAAATACGTCCACAAAATATAAAAGCCAGTAAAACACTTTGCAACAAGCGAATATATTTTTTGGAGGATATATCACCGTAGATGTTTTGCATGGTCGGTGAAAATGTATCCGGAATATCAGCCTAAGCTAAGGTACATTTACCTAGGAACTAAGGTACTTTGCACACTGATTCTGAACCCAACTGCACATTCCGAAGCAATACACGAAAATAAATGTTGATCGGCTTCTATCAATCAGTATGGTATGCAAAACTTTACATTATTAAACATTATGTCGTATCGGTCCAAGTCTAACCTGAACTTTTGGGGCACCTAGGCAGCTTAGGTTTTAGGTATTTTTAAAGTATAAAGTTGCGACGCGGTGTATAAATGTCACAGATGACTTGTGAGAATTTCATGGGTTGCGCCGATGGTCTTTTGAATTACAGGAAATCCAATTGGGCATCTATGCAATAGGCCGGGGATATTGCCCCTTCGGTACCACCCAAAGCTAATGAAGGGAAAAGCTAAAGAAAGATATCACCTGCGGACTCCTCTCGCATATCCAAAGTTTCAGTTCCATTTTCAAAGCGACCGCAATTCCACCGACATCTTGGCCAACATCATTCTCCTCTCTCCGCATACATTGTACCCAATTGAACCTTATTTCTACTTCACAAAGCCACTCGCGACACTATGCCGACCAAACCAAATTATACTTGCAACGACTTTCGTGATGCTGCGCGCGTTCTCCCAAATTAGTATTACAACTCGACTCCACATCGACTCTGTTCAAAAAAAAATAACTCCATACATAAACTGGCTTCTCAATCAAACGCCACTCACTGACGCCGAATCGCCGTCAGGTGTTCTATTACAGCTCGTCGTCGGCTTGTCAAAAATATCAGGAAAAAAAAGCAAAACCCCAATGGCAACAAACACGCATCAGCACCATCAGCAGTCACATCTGCAGGGGGTTCACGCATACGATTTACGCGTCGCATCAGCAAATCTAACATCAACTGTCAATGGCTTATCATACGAGTGTCGTGTGTGCCTCTACGCCAAAGCAACAGACAAGAAATTCGCCTCACACCCGGCCGACCGACAAGACAAGAGAAGTGGTAGCGCCATTTGTACGCGCATAAAATCTTTAATAAATCACCAATAAAAATGCACCATCATTCCGGAGCGCATTGGTAATTGTAATTAAAATGAAGCAATCTCCGCATGACTTAAGAGACTGCTGCTGCTGCTGTTGCTGCTGCTGCACAACTGTGCGCTATCAAACATGCAGGACATAAACCACATAAACAAAGTTGTCGTCTCTCAGCTCGCATATACATATACATCATGGATATACGCGTTTTGGTTGGTTTTTTGTGCGTGCCCGCAACAACGGCAACTGCCATCTAATAAATTACTAAAAAGTAGAAAACCATAGACCGGTATGTAACGCGATATGCGAGAGAGATTCTGCAACATTGCGGCGGCTGCATCACATCATCATCATCAGCAGCAGCGGCAGCGCACACCAGTGGCGGCATCTCTTCTTGTTTTCACTTATTACATTAGAGATGGACACAATGTGCACACACAAGTCAAACACGTACATTCTACTGTCCAGCATGTCCGCATGTGTGTCCGGTGGTGCAAATAAATTTGTTTCACCAGATGAAAAAAAAACCCCACACACACTCACTCGCGCATCGGGTGCACTGAGGAAAAACTAGTAAATAATGGAAAGATGCTCCAACAACAACTCAGAGCTCACCATCAGATTCGATGGAGGAAAATGCTGCTGACACAGGAAGAAGGCGCGCACACAAAGTCACATCCCGTACACAATACGGACCAACCACAGGAGAAGGAAGAAAAACTTGTTAACAGATTTGATATGGCCAACAACGACCAACAATCACTTTGATGATCGCAGAGAAGTTTTTCCAGCTATCAATTTGCATAGAGATAGAGAGGAAAAAAAACAATAACTGGTTGAAGCTGGCGTCGACACGGGCTATCTTCACCATTTGACTCATTATCCTGGATGAGTGTAAGCGGAACTCACAGAGAACTGCTGTAATGGCCAGCATTTGAATGGCGATAAGAAGAAAGACAAATGGAGGTCAAGGTTCTTGGAACTCAACCTAAAGTAAAGGTATCGAGTGGCTTGACATATGAAAGGCAGTCCAGGCAATGACGAATTTGAAAGAAACGGTTCTGCACACCTTTAACAGTCAGGGCTGAAGCTGCGAAAGAAATCACAAGATTACTGACCGCCAAAAGCACCGCCATAGATAGGTACGTGTATTACAAGAGCGCAATGACATCAGGATCAGATAGATGGGTAAAAGATTCCCTTCTGCATTTGTAAAAGTCACAAACAGCGTAGAATACTCGGCGGTACTTGATAAGAAAAATAATTTTCGTCAGGCTCCAAAGAGCTTTGAAGAGGCTATAGTGATGAGGAAGTTCTTGAGGACACAAACCGCTTTCCATGTCAATGCGCAGGTCTACACGTTCCAGGAATAAGTTCCTTGGGAGGTTCTTCTTCAAAGACCTAAGCGCGATTTTCAGTAGTAGGTACAAGAAAAATAACTTTCGTCAGGCTCAAAAGAACTATCTTCTTGGGAGGTTCTCCTTCAAAGACCTGGGCGCGCTTTTGACTGCTTCAATGAACAAGATATCATGAATTTCATCAAATCCTCCTTGTGGTTTGTACGTAGCAGAACGTATAGAAAGCGTTAATTTGGGTAAGAAAATTAATCTTTCACCCAACTAGCCAAACAATGGGTAAGTTCTCATCTCAACCGGTCTATCTGTGGAGGACTTTTGGGTTATTTAGATTTCTGATAATTGATAATTGAAATGATTCACTTAAAGTGTGTTAATTTTGTTTATTTCGTCTTTTTGTTTAAATCGTTGAGCAAAATTCACTGTTATTGTATTTTTTAAAACAGTTTACTTCTCCTGAAAATATTAAACCCTGAAGAAGGCAGCAATCTATGCCGAAACGTCGGGCAAACAGTAATTAAATAATTTAGTTTCATTGAAACGCCTATGACCAACAAATGCGACGGTAAAACCATTTCCAGAAATTACACATACATATTTAGATTTTGAACGAAATGCTTTAAGGTAGTAGTTATAAATGTGGTAAGCAAATAAGGCACCAGGGGGCACTTATGTCACTTCCCACTACAATATAGAAGCACAAGCCCCAGTGTGTCATTCAAACTCGGACGAATTACTTCAGAAATAGCACCGCGACTGATGAAACAACCAATTACAAGGGAGTACCTCAAGGCTCTGTACTAGATCCAGTACTATATGTACCAACAAAAGGTCGCGTCGAAAAGACCGCGTGGACACTCAGTAAAAAAGGTTGATGGCATTGGTATACCTAACGATACATCAGACTCATACTGCAGTAGTTTGCTAATTTTTCTTCTCATTTTTTTTTTAAGTTTTAGGAAAAATAATGACTACTACGGAGTAGACTTCGGATAGGTCCCAGCTCAAATGATATCGTAAACAAAAATATTCTGAGCACCAGACAGATAAATGGTGTCACAGAGAGACTAACTATAAAAAAGAGCGCCTAGGTTTTAAATTACAGTAAGGGCTACGAACCGGTTATCTACCGGTATTACCCTTCAAAGTACAATAAGTAATGGTGTTCCATTTTTAAACTCACATTCCTCGGCATATAGAGCAAGTTATAACTGTGGAAACGAAAAATAAAGCGAAGCATACATACGCATACAGCATACAGTGACCGTTGTGCGACCTAAGTTGCAATTTATCACTTTTTTTGACAGCCTGTAACAATGTTTTGTTATTGCCCCTTTTTTTAGTTGGAGAAGGCTCTTCAAAAATTATTTTTCAAATGCTATTATTTTCAAATATAAGCCTTTAAAATGTAACGCAGTTGCTTATCACAACAATACCGTATTTTATGATCAGCATGATCTGATCCCGATCAGATCACGAAAAGTTTAATTTTTGAATCGTGGCAACAGTTGCTTCCAAAAACAAAATGTACTCCACGCCACTTGAATAGTGTGAATGCTAATAATTTAAACAATCTCTTTCAAAGTTGTGGTTATTTCTTAAGTTTTGTTTTATTAACTATATAAATAAACCGTTATATTCGTTTTGCTATTTTGTTTTGGTCTCCATTGAAAACCATGTACAAATGTTGCGCCACTTGAATAGCACATCTATTTTGTTAAATCGTTATCTCTGGCATATGGACACGTGCTTTTTATTAGTGGCTTTGTTTTCTTAATAGTGACTATTCAATTTAAAATTCGACCAAAATGGGTCGGGGAAAAGTGCTAACAGAGACTGAAAAAGGAAAAATAAAAGCTTATAAGGACAGTGGTCTATCTGTTGCTAAAATATTACAACAAAGAGTGTATAATACAAAATACAGGGTATTACAATTATAAATTTCATATTGCCACCAGCCATATTGCAATTATTCTGCGCAACGTAACGTCACACACGGCACACGGGGGTGTTACCATTTGAAGCAAATTTTCATCATTTTTCTTTTCCATATTTTTTTTTTTAGAAACTAATTTAGTATTTTATGTTTAAATAATCAACAAATGAACAATATTTTGCTGCTACCACTTCCGTTTATCTTGGCATAGGTGTGTCCAGACCAGCGAAACATTTCAGACATTTTTAATAATGGTTATGAAATGTTTCTGAAGCAAATCGGGCACATTTCATAAACATTTATAAAAGATAGCTGAAATTTATTTATTAAATGTTTCAATTTTATCATTTTTTAAATTAGAAGAAAATAATGTGGTAGTTTTTATTTTTGTAATTTTGGTCTCGGAAATCAAGGGACACGCGATTCAAATAATCGTATTAAATGAATCACTTTCTCATTCCAAGCTTTTCTGGAAATTTTTGTGTTTTATTTAAAAAAAAAATAATAATCGAAAAAGAGCGCTAACTTTCTGCATGGAAACTTGTAAAACAAAAGTTATATCCCATCACGTTCACGATTGCCAAACTGTGAAACATTTCATAAATGTTTTTTTTTTTTGTATTCAGATTCAAACCAGCGAATCTGTTTTTATTTAATAAATGTTTTAGAAATATTTATGAAACATGTAGGTATTTAATTTTATATCAAGTGTTTGGAGGGCCTAGGCATACCCTTACAGAACGAAAAAAAATAAATCGGAATACGGACGGGGAGTTTGTATTCCATATTTTAGTCTGGCAATGCGATTGTGTGGTTATATGGTTTACAGGCACACCAATATTCAAGAAACAATGCCGCCGGAAATAGTGGAATACATTTTCAGATCATGATTTGTGATCTTGATGATAAGCTGGATCACATGTTGTTGTAAGTGCATGTAAAATCGATGATTGTCATAGCTACGGTGACCATATTTTTAAGAGCAAAACACGGGACACAAACGTGAAAATACATAACAGCACACTAATGGTCAAAAATAACACAAAAATTCGTATTGGAATGTCCCGTATTTATACAAAAAAAACGGGACAGGCTATTGAAATACGGGACAGGCTATTGAATCATAGCTGATAATAAAAAAGGACTGATATTACAGTGTTTTGCGACTCAATGCTTCTTAAATATCGTTCGAAAATTCAAAAATTCAAATAGCTTCAGAAATGACACTCTTTGTTCTCATTGGCCCATTTTCTTGTGGCTTTTCAAAATTCTGAAGCGGTCACCCTGGACGCAATTGTTCCATTTCTCAAGCAATTCATTCATTTTCAGCTTTGCTTGTCTCAGTATTTCATTCACTCTTACGACGAATCGAGAGGACCTTCATCTTTATGCCGCGTCCCAAGCCCATCGTCCCTCGGATAAGTCATTCTGCTGGATGTTTGTAAAGTGTTTGCGAGGCTCAGTGGCAAAAAAACCTCAAGAGAGAATTTGTGCTTTTTTGGTGATCGAATCTGGGACCCATCGCTTAGTTGTCTAATACACCAACCACTAAGTCACGTTGGACGTTTGCGATAGGTGGCGCAGTGGGATAAACTTTTCCTTTTCCTTTTTTTTATTATTTTAAGTTACGCATTTACCAGGATCGCGATGGGCCCACTAAGTGTCTTGTGGCGGTTCTCCTCACAAGCCTGAGTCTCACCCAACCTAACCTAGGCATTTAATACGACAGCTGAGCTCTCCTCTTTTCTAGCGTAAAATCAACTTTGTTGAATGCAGGATAATTATACTACAAGGGTAAATAACCGACAGCACACACCCGACGGAGAAAGACGCTTCTATTCAATCAGAACGAGTGCTGTCAGTAGTTTATTTCCCCTAACCCACTTTGCTATAAAAAATATACATAAACCACCTCTTCAAAGTGTCGCAATTGAGGAGCGATCGCAAACAAGACCTTTTCCAATTTTCAACTGTCATCCTTCTAATTTTTAATGTCACAAACAGACATCGTATTCATCTTGAAGTGACACTCTCAAGTTTACTGTCCACTGGAATGCTACTTGACACACAGCGTCACGCGTACCGATGTTAACCTCTTTTATGGACATACAAATTATGATTGATGACCACCTCTCCCAAGGTGAATATCCTCACTATTATTAGATATGTGTGACAAACGCTCTTCAGAAACATCTCTATTGACGCATCGCTGTTGAGTTGGGTTGAAGCTCCTGAGAAACCGGCGGAGTTCGTTTGTCAGAGGACGCGTTATACCTTTTGGTAATGACAGTATGTACAGATACAACTGTCAACCTCTGACACCTTGCCGATGACAATAATATTAATGGTAATGGCCGCGGATGACGCCTTAATCTGCCGAGCTTTGTGCGCAGTCGCATCTACAGGCCTTTTCCCCTTAGATCGTAAAACGATTTCTTCCGCCTCCGAATGAATGAAGATCGCCGCAGCGGCGCTAGACTTTAGACTATCATTATGGTAGCGTGTGCGGCCCAACAGGGAAAAAATAAATAAATATTTCTACTTCGACATGCAACGAGAATATATGCTTTTTACGACAAGCTATGTATTTACGGGCGGCACTTATGGAATCCTCACTGGGGGTCCGTGATGATATAATAGTTGCACCGTTCCCATGATGAATTGGAAAACTAGACGGAGGCATTACGAGTGATTTTCCTTTTTTTTATTTTGATTTCGGAAAGTGCGTGAACATCTGTTTGGATCGTAAAACATCTAGCCAGGCTTCAATTAAGTTTATGACTTTATAATGGCTGACTGTAAATTGGACAGCATGAGTGAATGGCCTAAGGGATTGGAGCTTAGAGGATTGAGCAAAGGTCTGTGGTATTAGAATTTAAATTGGATCTAATGACGACTTGTGGGATGAGTTGATAAAAGTGATTGAGGCTGTTGAATCGACAGGCACTGGGCATGGACAAATTACAGGTGCTTGCTAGCAAGAGGGCGACGGGCGATAGGTGCTAAGAAAGCGAAAAGCATCTCATTCGGCTGAGGAATCTCTATTGATGGCTGTAGGTGCTTGGGAGATTTCTGATTGGCAGAAAGTGGACCGTGCTTTTTCTTGTCAGTATATTTGATATATTAAACTAGGATTTTTAGTAATGAGAGTTACATGGGGACATATGGTAAATTTAGCTTGCTCCGTAAGAGGATATATGTCTTCAGGCTGAGGAATCCTCCAGCCTATGACTGAAATCGTCGAATGTACTCATCGGATGCAAAGAGATCATCAGCTTAATAGGTTCGACTAAACCTCAAGTTAAACAGTTGAGACAGTCATGAATATCAATGTTTCTCACGGCCTGATTCAGTCACGCTCCCTTTTCATTTGCGAAGTGCACTCCTAGCTTTTTAAACAAGAAAATTACTTAGCGATAAGTTGACTATATGAGGACATAAAGGTTGGCACTCGATGTTTTCTGGCTGTAATTTTGTTTATGAATGAAAAATTTTAAGTCATAAGTGAGTTGTCGCCGCCAGAATTGATTACCATTCGATCCCGATTTATGGCATTTCCCATTACTCTTTCCAGAACAACTTACGGCAATAGCTTCTCGCATTCCTGACAAAAATTCTCAGGGCTTCAAGAAGCTGACATAGACTAATGCATTTCCTATCACTCTTGCCAGAACAACTTACGGCGATAGGTCCTCGCAATCTTGACAAATATTCTCTTTGTGGGCTTCGAGAGTCTAAGGTTTATTGACAGATACTCGTGACTTTAAAATAACCCCACAAAAAGAAGTCTGGTATTCGATTAATGGGCCTGGGTTACATCCGTCGTGGTCGAGATTTAGGATGACACGCTTGGCGGTAAAGATTAGAATAGGCTTTGCAATAATTTTGGTTTGGCAAGTCTTTTATAACCTGGTTTAGAAAACGGCGGGCAGCAACTTGCCTAACAGTCTGTACTGTCTAAGGAAACGTCTTCAAGTCTTTCACCAAAATGTTCTGTAAGAACCGCCGATTGATATCCAATTACGTGCCAAGTCGTCTGTTCGATACTTACTCCGGTTGACATGGGATATTCAGAGCAGCTATTCCAGAGCCTGCCAGATCTGGTAGCACCTCGTGATAACTTTTGCGCCACCTTGTATAAGGATAATCGCCTTTTATAGATTTAAGGGTAGGAAATCGGCAGAGCTTAGCTAGAGCACTTTTTGCCCGCAGAAACACTGGTGTCTGATTTTTTTGGCAAAGAAGATACCTTCAGACGAAAACACAGATTGCTGCTGTGATGCCTACCTACCTGAAGTCAGCCAATAGCGCATCTTCTACCGTCTTCCTTTCACTTTGTAATGCAGTCTAATGCGTACCTATGCTGAGTATGCTGCCAGCAATGTATTGGTTAACCGTCATACAGCCATGTAAGTGAGCCAAGTTCTTTGAGCCATCTTAAGCTACTTTTAAGATATAAGCTGCCAACTTCTTTGGCATATGATACATGGGTAAAGTCAGGTACGACACCTTGGAATTTCGTTAAACGAAGTATAGATATGCGATTGAATTGCTATTTAATTGCTCTGTTCCTAACTTTGTCACTCTACGGAAAGTGGTCGATTTGTGGCCGACCTAGCTTACCGCTACTTTGACTTTTGAAGGAATCTATCAGGCCATAGGTACCTATCGCCGATTTAATCGCGTTTGGGGAAAGTAAAATGTTTTCAATCGTTAAATTAATATTTGAGTGTTTTTTTTTAACTGCCAGTTCGCACTAAAGCTCTTTTGTTTTTCAAGGAAAAGAAAAAAAAATTAGAAAAGATTACTAAAAATTAACCCGTTCGAATTTTATTACGGCAAATATCTTAAAAGAAGCGTAGGTACTTTTGATGGTTTACTTCATTAAATCAAATATTTTGTGACATTTCTTTAAATGGGTCAAAATAGGTAAGCTATTTTGACCTACAAGACCTAAAAGAAGAAAACATTTTGAAAAATGAAAAAAAAAAATGGATTCCGTCCGAAGTCTGCAAAAGCACATAGACCAACAGAAGTGTCGATTCATTAGCTATCATCTCATAGGCTAAAATAATTTGTCGCTCTTCTTTAAGAGTGTCAAAAAGTAAAAAGTTTATTCAAAGTTCAAAAAGAAGTACAAGTTTGGAAAAACTTAAAAGTCATATATTCAGTTCGAATTCTACTATGCCAAATGCCACATAGCTCAGGAGAAGCGTGTATTCATTAGCTATCAACGCATTTAATCAGTTGGATTTAAAGCCTAGTTAAAGTCAGTTTAGTGACGTTAAGACGTGATGTCGTACACATTACATTACTTTTTCTTTTCAAAAACTTTCAAATTTAGTAAGTAGGTAAGCATCGTAGACTCTTAGATCTTATTAGCCTTTGATACATTTTGTTGTATGTGGCAACATCGCTCGACTTTCTACAACTGTCAACTTTTGTAATATTGCCGGGTTTTGTTCTGAGCTGTTATTTTTCGCGGTCTCGTGCCGGCCCTCGCGAAACCTCCCGATGCAGCTGAAAGAGGTCGCAATTCTTGAATTAGTGTTTAAAGAAAAATCGATGAAAAAAATAAATTTCATGCCAGTCACAAAAATAGATTACAATATAAATTACAAAATATCAAGAACTGCAAATAATTGTACAAAGTCTAGTAGCTAGCCAAAAGATTGCTTACTATAACAACCGTTTCTTAGAAAATAAATGTAATCCTAGAGAGCAATGGCGCATTGTCCTGGGAAACGATAGTACGGAAGTCAATTTAAAGCTCCTTAAAGTAGGAAGCAGTATAACTTTATTACCAATAAATTAAATAGTGTCAATATTTTCTTTAAAAATAATTGCTGAAAGTTCAAAACCAGAAAATTTTAATAGGCTAAATGAATCCAATAAAAATCTTCCATTAGGTTTTAGTAAATAAAGTGATCAGCTTCATTCTTCAACAAAACTCTTCAGTAAGTTTCGAATTGACTTTTGTGAAAGGAAAATGTACTGAAGATGCGCTAGTAGCTCTTCTTAATAAAATATATAGTTCCCTAGCCAGAAACCTAAGAACTTAGTGCATTTTCCTGGATATAACAAAAGCTTTTGATTTGGTTAATCACGAATTGTTACTGCTGAAATTGGGTAATGCTGGCTATAGCGGTAGTTTTATTGAGTGGTTTAAGTCTGCTAAATAGAAAACGAAGGGTAAGAGTATATCCAAATGAAGGAGTGCCGAAAGGTTCGATCTTTGGGCCAATTTGTATTTTTGGCTTATATTAACTCAATTTTCAGCTAACCTCTTAATGGTCATATAATTGGTATGAGGATGACCTTGCACTCGCTATATAAAGACTATTCGCAGGAAGCTATCCGAAACAAGGCGCAAACTGATCTTACTTTGCTTGGAATGTGTTTCAACTATAATCAAATGGTACTAAGCACAAAGTCCAAAGCATTGTACTTTTCCTTATCCACCACGTAATGCCTGAGGAGTTTTCATCACCCTAGTTGTGATGGGTTGTACTGCACGGATAAGGGCTTCAAGTTCGCCTTATAAAGGTTGAAAAGAGGAACTTTTTTATTTTAACGTTACTTCATTCAACCTTCTATTACATTCATAAAGCTTGGTCAGTCCAAAAAAGCTTAGAATGTTCTTTAGCCAGTACTTCCCCGAGTATTCTAAGCCATTTATCTTTCTGCTCCTTCCATAGGATGAGGTAGAAAAAATTAAAAACAGATCTGATTTAATCAACAAGAAACTAAGATTGCTTTCTCGATTGCCAGTTATGCTTGGGAGGTGAGTGGGTTTAGTATATCGTACACATGGAAAGCATTATGGATGTTTACACATACCTACAGCCACAGTGCGTTCGGGTTCTCAATGGTTAATATTGTTACGATTTGACGTTCCATATTCCATTCCGTATCGGTGTTTGACTTTGGGTTGTGTGCGGCGGGCATGCGAGTATGACTGAAATCCTTACTATAATAAAACTGTAACTTTATTTCCGGTCGTAAGGTGTTTGCCCGGAATAGATAAAAAAAGTACTGCACGAAATTGATTCAGGTTTTCACAGTTGCATTGAAAATTGTCGATATTAAGAGATAGGGTATGTTTTACCATTGTCCGCTGTCCGGAAGCGGAGACCTAAGCTGATATCTAAGAAAAGTTTTAATTTTCGAAGGCCTTCTAGCCCCTTACTTTGAAGTGACTCATCCAAATGAAACAGATTTTTTTTTAAATAAATTTCAATTACGTACAAAGATTTTAAGATATAAATAATCTTTGTACGTTATCCTAAGCAATAAACTATAAATTTTATACAATTCAGAAAAGTAAAATGTTCGATTGAAGCTAGATTAAATTGGATAATGGATACTAGAGTTGGAGTGTACTTGAATATGAGTATGAGTAGTATTGCGAATGTGGTGTATGGGATTGAGTGAGAGAGATAGGGTATGAACATGAAGTGTAATTACGACTGAGAGGGAGTCACAAGCAATTGTGATATCAAATCCGCTATAGTGATTCATTTCATGTGTATGCCACTTGCCACAAAATCTGTTTGTGCTCTGTTTTGTTTTTTTGACTTCTTTTTTTAAATCGTCTCTGTATGTTATCCTGAAGGTAATTAATAAATCCCTACTATTATAAAGCAAAGTCATTGTTTCCTTTGTTTCTGGCTACACGTCACTTACAGTATTAATATTTTTTTTCTATCAGAAAATTTCGCGGAGTTTGTTTGAATAACGCTAATAATTTTATTTTAAGTCTGGCGAAGCAAAGGGAGCACGGGTCAGCTAGTGTTCTATATATTAAATAATAAAACAATTGAATTGAAAAAAAAAAACAGTGTAAAATAGATTGAAATAAATTGTACTGATTATTCTAAAAATTAATTCTTCATCCGTCACTCCGTTAAAAAGACCAAAGTCGTTAAATTTTAGCAAAAAACGTCACCTAAACGGCTGGTAGCTGAAATTCCTTTCCCAATTCCTTTGTTAAACTCGCTCAAAACGGATTTTCAAAGCAGCAAGCTCCACTGACCTCTCAAACGAATCGCTTGAGTGGTTAGCTCATTGGAATTTCATTTATATCCATAAAGAACACACTCTTGCCAACCCCGTGGAACGTGGAACCGAAAACCCTCCACTTGGCGAAACAATTCCTTATCCCAGCATCGCAAATTTTATTATCTAACCATATTTTTCCTCGCTCCCATCTAAGGCCAGGAACACCATCAACACTTTACGCAAAGTGGTAATAAATATCCGATAGATATCGCAATCAAACAAGGATTATGAGATTCCTCTACGCATAATCTCTCAGCTGAACTGGGATTAATAAATTCACGTGAAAAACCTGCTATAGGTGAGATTATCCATGGACAACAAATTTCGCAGAAGAAGATTCTTCGTGGAAATGGGAATATATTCGCGTCCCTCTCGGCGTGCAGATACAAATCACATCTGGGCTGTTATCGGACAAGGTAATGCGATATCCTGTTTACAGTAGCCGAGGCTAAGTGATTACAATGTTAGCTATACACACGGACAAAAACACACGAAGAAAGTGATGGAGAGATTCACTCGACCCAAGGCACCAGTGCGGGGTTTGTTATTTTCCCATGGAGTAGCACGGATGCGCATGAAAGAAAAGTGGTGAAAACAACGCGTGAACATAATTTTTTTCCATTTTTTACGACTGGTAATCCGAATTTCGAGAGAAGCTGTAAAAGACCAATAAACGGTTTACGATCTTTAATAGCTTGTTTATGATCATTTTGTCCAGATCGAGATCAGAAAAGCTCTGAGGAATTCACATTTCTTTTTGGACATTTTTTCGATTTCTAGATATGGCTGGAATTTTAATCCCTCTCTTACGATAGGAGGAACTATTAAATTTTATCTGACCAGTTAGGCATAGCTACAGCTCTTAGGGGAAAATATTGAATTACTGGAATTTAAGCTGACCAACCGGTGGTGGGTGGATAGAATGGATGATGGCTTTCTGTTTGTAGTTTGATTTTAAGACAGACGATATTATTAAGTAGGATCGACATCTCCAAAGGTTTACGCAGCGTATTCTATTGGATCAATCATTTTTTTAAAGTGGCCAGAATGTACAGCAACTTGTATTATATATCTATTCCCAGCTAAATAAGGCAGCTTCATCTGACTAATGTCGGTCCTCTCCACTGAAATCAAATTTAATACTTTCATCATAGCTTGTAAAAGTCACCAAGAGTAGCTGTGGAATTGCCTTAATCGCTATAAGACACTCCAACAAATTTGACTGAATTTAAGTGGCAAAAGAAGAGAGAGACCTCTTTTGTAAATAGGAATAAGATTAGCGCCATTTATAGGAGGGATAATCGTTAATGTGACCCTTCGTCCTCTTTTTGAGAGGACAGTCCTCTCTTTCGCTGCTATGTCCTCTCTGATATTTTATTAAAAGAAAACAATATATATTGTCCTCTTTTTTCTAAAATGTCGTCTTTTTTCCCAGAAGACCATCTTTCTACCATAAGAAATATGCGAGGTTACGAGTAGGTATACCTTCTCAATTCTTACAAAGATCTAAGTAATCCTGTGTTGATTTTGAAATATCAAGTCAACTCCTTTTATGAAACCTACAAAATCCTACAAATTTTGAGAGTTAAAATGTGTTTCAACCATTTCTGACTGCATAGTTATTTTTACTAAAAAAAATGTCTTTTATGTGATTATGTGAAATGGTCACCTTAAAAATAGAAAAATCCCTTTTAATGACGAAGATGACGAAGAAACCATTGCAAATGCCTAGGCCGTCATAAGGCATAATACAGCCGCTTACAAAACAAAGTGAGTACAAGTAGGAGGCCAACCTGCAAGTCCCGTTTGGTCTTCTAACCAACTCCTCTTACCAAGTGTTAGAAAAGACCTATTATTTTGGTCTGAACGTGTCTTGACTATTTTCCAAGACCTAGTCTAACCCAATTATCTGTCTTTGATGGGAAATTACTTTCTTGGTTGATATACAGTCGGTGGTCACTCAGATGAACTTTTATGGAAAGATGGAACCTCAAAGAGATGACCAAAACATGTTTATCATCAGAAGGTTCCAAATGATGAATGCTTGTGAAGTTTTAATATCGGTCCCTTCGGTCCCTTGGCCTAGCACCTAAGAATCCCTTGTTTTGCCTGAGATTTTATTTTTGGAACGAAAGGAAGGAAAAAAAAATAAGTCAAGCTTGTAAGATCAAATAAATAAATAAATAAAACATTTTTAGTGCCAAATCGTGGTCAGACATTCGTAATACAGTGGAAAAATGCTAAACGAAGTTTTTGTATTTTTCCGGAGTTCGAACCTGAGTCCCCTTGCTCAGTAATCCAGCGCACTAACCACAGCGCGCATTCTCTTTTATTTTACTAATGTGAAAAGTTTTCGCGGCGTTCATACACTCGACGATTGAAATTTTGATAGGTAAATAACGTGACTAAGTCTTAGTCGCATTTTACATCACTTTTTTTTTAGTTCAATGTTCGCTAAGCTACTGTACTTACACCTGGCTTTTTGGCAAAGTTATTTTGTATCCATTATTCCGTCCCCTTTTTCAGCGTTCAGCTTTTCGAGCTTCTACTGTATATTTTTTTTTGTACAGCGAGTTAATATTCAAACTTTAGACCGGTTTAGAAAAATTCCCTTCCCTTAAGAAGAGGTTATATAGAAAAACTCTGGAGATCGTTCTCAAGGCGTTGCCCTTCCCTGGACTTGGATGTAGCACAAATTTTGAAACTCCTATATACAAAAAAAAAAAAAAAAAAATATAAACACAATGATAAAGACAATCGTGAGAATAAGCACAGATCAATGGGGGCCTTTGATTCTGAAAGGCCTATATTAGAAAATACTTCACCTTGACGAAAGCATTCAAGAGACGAAGGACAGAAGTTTCGGAAGGATAGAGCAATTGCCACTAGAATGGCGAACGAAAGCTTCCAGAGTATCTAAACCATAAACCCCTGTATGGGCGCAGTGCATCATCGGGACTCCGTCTTAAGCCCTAAAAAAAGACAAAATAACACACCTCTCGTGAGCTTGGAAAGGTGTTGTCACCTCAAAAAACTCACCTTTAAAATAACTAAATAAATCCTCCGTGCCTTCTGGGTGGCGTATGAAATCCTCCTCAAGCCTCTCAACTGGAGCACTTTATAAACTTATCAATATGATTTAGGTTCCCCATCTAGGGCAGATATTTACGGCCTTTAATTCTATCAAGCGAATTCTTGTACTCTTTCGTTAACCTTTGATCCGTTCACGACTTATTCACAACAATCGTGTAAATGAGGCTTTACCAGCCTCCTTGCAAGTGATATCCAATAGTTGCACATGGTGCACCAAACAGTTCCATAAGTTTGTCAATTCCGCCCCTCCGCAAATCACTACCTACCACAATTTCAATGCACTTCGCCGATCCAGCGTGTCCATTCGCTTGGCGGAAAAAAGTGTCACTCAACTGGCCAGCGGCCTCCTTCTCGAGCGTTTAATAATTACAAATCGTTCAGCAATGTCCTATCGAAAGAATACCCCCTCCCGGCCAAAGCTTAAACTGTCCACCATCCACCATCCGCTCTATATCTCACTCTGCAACACCGCCGCGGCCACCAGCTCATACTACAAGAACCACTCCCATTTGGCTAAGCCACTGATTATTATTATTCCCTTGAGCACGTATGACATGTTGTAATTCGATTCTCTGAATTTAAAGTACGCCTCTGTGGTGTCCATAGCCACGAGTATACATCCTTCCATCATGTTCGCCATCTCGAAATAGATCAATCTAGTATCTAGCTGTACACTAGGTTCCACATCAGATCTTAATCATAGAGATTTGGCCTGCGATAAACGTTTTTGTTGTTGCATTGTCCTTCTCTGGCCACATAGCGTGGACTGCGCAGGCTCTGTGTCCACCGACGGAGGAGACACCTTATTTTTGAAAAGACAACAAAATGTATCTCATGGCTGTATCTGTAGCACTTAGTGAGGTGTTCGCCCGCAAGAGCTGTCCAATTTTTCTTCGATCTTTTAATTAGCTAGCTACTTTTGTGGACTATAGCGCTGTGCCGTGTATCTCGCGGGTGATAAATGATCAGAGTGTATGCGAGAGTGCGTACGCGCTTAAGGGCAATTCGATTCCAGTTGTAGTATCCGCCCTAAGATGAAAATACGCATTGAACGGCGCAACATCGGAGTGGATGACAGACGAGCAGAAACTGGAGCAGTTGCGGGCCATGCTGCTGGGGCAATAAATCTATTTTCGCCTTAAGATTGTGCGTGCAAATTGGGAGGGTTGGCGTTAACCAATTTTGTTTTTTTTTTCAGCTGAGAGCGCTTGAGTGCGTTAGCAAATTGGAAGTTGCGTTATGCAACTAGAGGCAGATAATTACGGCAGGTTGGTTTTGTTTACCCCTACCCCGGGAGATGATTCAATTAAATTAAAGCAAACCCATTCCGAATGTGCTTTCACTGGTTTTATCGATTGGGCTACCTGTGACTAATTTTATTGCATTTTTCAGCTCAAAATATCGAGATGGCATTGTTTTACCACATTGGGGGATTATGTATTGATCGTCGGTATGAAAAAAAAAATAAAAAATAATCAAAACTCCACTTTCTTTCACTCGCTGTTAACCCATAGCAACCATAACCAAGCTCAAACTCTTAGCCTGAGTGATTACACTGCTTTTTGCGCAAACGTTGTTTTTTACTACAGTCCACGACGGATGTAAGAAACACTCACATAAGAACACATCGTTTATAAGAAACAAAAATACAGTGGACTTTGATTCTTGGTATGTGTTTTGGTTTTCGGTACAAGATAGTGAACATTTTTTTCCTCAAACGCGATGGTAAGTGAATAGACGAGCATTGGTAATCGCTCCGTTATTAAAGCAATTGTTTAACCATTTTTTCTCTTTTTTGTTTGCTTACAACCAAAGTGGTAATAGACAAAGTCCTAAAAAAATACTTGAACTGTATGCATAAACTTCTTCTAAATATACGCACAAAAGTGTTTAATTATTTTGTGAAATATGTTATTGCCCATCAAAATCATGTCAAATATTCGTCAACAAACACTTAAGGGAAATCCGCCATGTGTGCTGCGAAGACCCCAGATAAGTGTCTGTCAAATGTCATCCAACCTAAGTCTCAGCCACCATCTGGGAAGACAACAGATCAAAAAAAAATATTCTTATCTGATGATCTTCATGATTTTGAAATAAGTTTAATAAATAAATTTAAATTGTTGTTTTCCGAATTCGAAAGCAAATTCAAATTCTGTTAACAACAGAGTGCCAAAACTCGAGAATAATAGTTTGAAACTGCAGGATGACAACCAAACACTCAAAGGGAGCTGGCTGCCTTTCAGCGAAAAGAGCGCCTATGTGATGTGAATGTTCGCGGCATCCCCCAAAAACCGAGAGAAAATTCCTCCGATTTGGTACCTTAGGGTTCGATTCTTGGCTCTATCCTGTTTTGTCTTTAATGACCAACCTATCATTATGCGGTTGATGTTCAGCATATGTATATGAAAACCAAAATCGGCACACTACAAATCAAATCAATTTCCGCATTTAAATCCATCATTAATCCAGCGGGCTTAATGCATGTTTTTCAGTGAATAATATGGATAAAATTAAAAAATTCGGATTAATGATCGGGTGTAAAATAAACTTTAACCTGAGCTACACCCGGAGTGAATAATATGGCCGTTGGTAACGGTCTGATTTAATGTCCTGTAAAAACTCAATTAATTTTGATTTCTAAAAAGATTTTTGACACTGGAGAAATACCGCATATTTATCTGAATCCTGCAGACATAAGTTTCCGGATAAAGTTATAAACCTTGGTTACAAGTTAAATGCTATTTTATAGTTGCGCGTATTTATGCAGGTTTACGTAAGCTTTGTTTTGTATAGAGACGAGACTCAGGTTAATTAGGTCCTTGCTTGTGCCCATTTTTCATTATGCCATAGTTATATACCCTAAATTAGATTCTCAATCTCAGCACAAACTTCGTGCAGCTTTTAATGACATGGTTCGAAATGTTTTGGGAATTAGAACTTATTGGTCTCACAAACATGTCCTTGGGTATTCATTTCAAAATTTTTGCGAGCACCTTGCTGTGTATTTTTTTATGCACAGAAAAATTCCAAATCACCACTTTACCTATTCCAGAATCTTTCTAAAATTCTTCTTGCCGCTTCCTTGTCCACGCTGCCAGACTTTGGAACTCTCTACATGTCACCATCAAGCAAATAAAAAAAAATAGTTGGAGCCGATAAATTTAAGGGTTTACTTTTTGTACAAAAATGTATTATGTTTACTCTATTACTCTTCTTCTTTCCATATTTTCATCCCTCTATTCCGTTTTTTATAATTGCAATCCCTAAAATTGTACTTTTTATTTAAATGTAATTTTCACTTAATATTAACTTTACTTTTGTTTTTCTTTGCTCATTATGTGGATTAATGTAATTTTAAATTATATCTGTTGAGCTATAAAAGACAATAATTGTTCTTATTTGTACTTTGCCAAATAAATTGATTTGAATTGAATTGAATACACTAAAAAAAAATAAAATCATTTCAATGCAAACAATTTTGGTTAAAATGAACCCAAATTATATGAACTAAGAAAAAAAAAAATTGTTGGCAATGATGTAAGAAAATAGCTATAGAGGGTATATTATTGTTAAGCTGAATATTTTATTCTTGCAAACTTAGAAATGAGTTCTTGTTATCAGAAAGAAATTGTTAAAGCAAGAACTTTTAGCTAAGAATTTTTTTTTAAACTCTCAAAATTCTTCGCTTTAATCTTCTTTTTTTTCTGAGTGTTTACAACAAAGGAACGTTAAACTGCTTCTAAGTTGATAACGGAATATTTTATATACATATTCACCAACTACTAAATATCAGAAATTATTTGCAATTTCAAGAAAGTTTCTCAAATTCGAACTCGTTACATTACAGAGGACATCATTCATCGTTAAGTGAAGTGTTACTATGCCAATTGAATTTTTCCTCAAACAGTCGCTATTTTTCCCTCTTTTCCTACTATCTCTGAAAATAAATACTTTAAGTTTTGCCATTTAATATTTTTAGTTTGAAAGAAAATAACTTTGCAGAAAGAAGGGGGAAATAATATGTTTTTTTTTTCCAATTCAATTTGATCCAATAAAACTAAAAATTTGAAAAATAAAAAATCTGATCCTAAACAAAAAAAGAAAAAGAAAAAAAAGTAGACGTGAACAAATTCTTGACTAAAAGCGTAAATGATACTGGACAATTTTAACAATCTAGAATAACAGACTTGGAATACTATCAGCTAAGTTATTTCAAACAATTATTTAAATTTCTTTACTTACTTAATAATTCCATAAATAATTTTTAATAAAAATCTAATAAAAATCAAAAGGCCAATCTTTTAGTCAATTCCTGTTGAAAGTTGAAGCTTTAAATAATAAATAAATAAATAGTTGGCGCAACATTTCCGTAAGAACCCTAGGCTAGCCTCTCACATTCGTTCGTTTTGTGCTAGTTTTTAATTTTTAGGGACGAATGGAAGTTATATATGTACAACTTTATGCCGAGCCCAAGCTGCTAATTGAGAAGCTCTTTCATGGCAGTTCTACTCTCGGATGTTTGTCTTACGTTCGCGATAGGTTGCACAGTGAAAAATCCTTAAGATGTTGTATTACGGGCATCGAACCTGGGACTCATCGCTTAGTAGTCCAATAAACTAACCACTGAGCCATTACACTCCAAATAATAGCTCAACTGTTTTTAAGTCAATAGTAAAAAACAAGTTCTTCTATTTTTAAGAAGTCAATGAAAAAGTTGCTTTTGTTTGTTATAATGAAAAAATTAAATTTAATTATTATAGCTAACATGCAAGTTTATAAAAAAATGTTGGTAGATACATTTAACCCTTATAACAGAAAAATATTCCCTTAAATTGTTCTTTGCATATTTATTTCTCATTTCCAAAAGACAAATTTGCTGCTGAAACTTTGTAGATTGGAAAAAATTTCCCACGGCATTTGAACACTGTCCAACGATTGCGTGGTTTATAAGGAAGTTTTTCCTTTGTTGAACAAACAGATGCACATTTCTCTCTCATTTCCGGAAGACAAATTTGCTGCTGAAACTTTATATAGGCAGTGGGAAAAATTTCCCCGGCATTTTAACACTGTCCAACTATTACGTGGCTTATAAGGAATTTTTCCAAACAAACGTGTTCTAAAATATTGCCTGCTAAATTCGTAAAATTATTTCTGACAACAAAAACATAAATAAAACACGAGACCACAATATATAGGTACAGAAAAGAAACTTCACAGGCAAGAACTTCACACGGAAAACAGCTTCACCACGAGTTTAAAATAATTTCCCTTTTTTTCATATGCAACTATTTCAACTTCACTTTTTCGTGGCCAGCGATTTCGTTGAATACGCGGCGACATATTTAACTCAACTCGAAAACGAATAAACCAGTGGAATATGTATGGGGGCATGCTGCAAACCTGCAACCCTCCTGCTTGAGGTCACTCTTTCGAAATCGGAGTGGGTGCGATGTTGGGCGTGTGCAAAGTTGTTTATATTCATGCTTCGCAGGCATTTAAGTAAACTTCGCATATACCCAATCCCAGGGGGTTGCATGCCCTCGCGTATTTTTGATAATGCAATCATATCATAAGTGAAGTCAGGTTATTTCCCTGCTCCGCTTAACGTTTAAGTTTCTGGTAAAGTCCGTGGTTTGGTGGTCAGTCAGATTCCCTTCCCAATAATGACCTTCGCTCGCTTAGACCCGCGATTTGAGTCAATTACGCCCATTTTGAACATCAAGGGAACTCCTGGCGAACACTAAAATGCCTCCTCAACCTAAATCCCGATCATTTCTGAGAAAAACGGAACGACCATGAAAAGAAAGCATATTCGAAATTGATTGCACATAGCGACACTGAGAATGAGAACTTATGTCAAAAAAAAATCTCTTCCCAACGGCACAACATTTGCACATATCCTCTTGAAACGCTTCCCATTCATGTGTCAGCACAGTTGCAATTTCGTATAAATATCACCACTATCATCCCCTACATCGGTGCTGCCCTTTGTCACCCACAAGGCTGCCCCTGACAGAAGTTACAACAGTTGCGCACATTTCTCCACGCTTTTGTTCTGGTTCCAGGGAAAACCTTATAAAATTATGCATATCCAGAATCGCTCACATAAATCCACAAAAATAAAATGCAGTAGCCCGCGGTCTACTGTAAAATTTTTGTTTACGGACCACGCTCGTGTGTCTTACTAGAGCACAACAATGAAATAATAAGAAAAAAGAAAACTCTCGTTTTCATTGTCTTCGCTGGCGAGGAGATCCTCAGAGCTCAGACCTCAGTCCTCACTGCACTGGTCAGTGGTCAGCAGCTGCAGGGAGAGAGAGAGAAAGAGAGAAATTTCGCTCGTGCCAATATCTCTCTCTAAGCGCCCAGTGGGATCCGATTCCGCCGCCAATTGGGGGGGCGGCAAGTGCGATAGGAGGCTTTCCTTGGAGGCCGCCTTGTGGTTTTTATTGTTTCTTTCATCGGCGGCGATTTTTATCGCCGGCATATACCGCACTAAAGCCGAAAAGACAATAAAGTAATAGATCCGCGCAGAAAGCGCGCGCACCGTGATTTTGGGATTTTCGATGCTCGCGGCCCCGCCATATTATCCGGACAATTGAGTTAGGGTTGGCCTTGATCTTTTTTTTTTCGTTCGTCTTTTTTTCTGCACAATATTTCGGTCGTGTGTTTGAGGTCTGATTGTGGGGCATTTTGGTCGTTATTATGTTATGGCCGGCTGTTATTACTGTTATTATTGTGGTTTTTATGTTACCCCATTGGGACGGCCCGCGCGCGGCGGGCGGGTCGTATATACATACTCGTATAATGAAATCGGAACAAAGGAACGAAATTGCGCGAATCTCAGAAATTACAGCTATTTGGATGGGATATTAACCGACATCCAATGGCATGCTGCAGTGGTGTACCGGTTTGTTTTTGATATAAACTTTTGGATAGATTTCCAAATAGATCCGCTTTGAAGGTAGGTATTGGTAGGTGTATGGTTTGGCTTATGCGGGCCGCACCTTGGATAAGGTGGATTGATTTGGGGGCTAAGCAGCGAAATTCATGATCGAGATATTGAATTACTTGAGTTTATTAGTCGGAAGATGGGATTTCAATTGATGTTGGTTTTTTTTTTTGCAGGAAGGGGAGATGAGAGTTGATAAAGAGAGACAAGTCACTAATGGGGGCAGAGAATCTGTGAGTTGGAATGGAGTTACTAACCCAAGTAGAATGGTAATCATTTTGGCAAAGAATATGTTAAACAAATGAGGAGCTTAACTCAAAATAGGCCGTTCAATGTTAGTTAAACGAACCCGAAAGAAAATGTATATCTTGCGCTACTTGAGAGAGGAAAAAAGTCTTGGAACTCTCAAACTTGAGCTGAAAAGACCTCAGTTTTGTTGAGAAAATGTGGCTTTGTCATATAAGTTCTTAAGCATCACAGAATCGCATGGAACTTACAGCCAACTTACCTCTGATGTCAGGCATCAGGGTCGTTGAAAACCTCCCTGATGGCGCTGACATAGTGTGGAAGAACTTGGGCATGTGAGTACAGTAGAAACCGTTCTTATGACTTTAGAATTTCATAGTTAGAACTGATTTCATCGATTTATCCTGGATATTTGTGTCGTTGTTACCGATTGCAAATTACTTTCAGTTAAGCGCAGTTTTGCGGCAATTTAAAAATATATCGGGTTCATTGCTGTATCAGGTATTGTTATAACCGAATTCTACTGTATAGGGCAACAGAGATGGATCTAGCAGAAAACATGGTAAACTCTTTCCCGTCTAGCTTTTTTCTGAAACACCTTCAAGCCAGTAAATGAAGTCAACATATTTTTGAAGAAACTCCTTCTTTTCATCGGTTTTCTCGATCCGATTTGAAAGTAAGTTTGTAAATTGAATTTTTAAATAACAGAAGAACTGCGTAATCAATAAAATAAACTTGAAAGTCCATCAAAACCGAGTTCACTCGTACAGCACTTCACTTCACTTCAGTTGAGCTATAGCTTCGTAGGATAAGTCGCTTAAAAAGTTTTAAGATGTCTTTCAAGTAGCGCCTGTTGCCCAAGAGGCTTTATCTAAAGTAGGAAGACTGGTGTTAAACTTTATATTGATGGCTCCAATAACGAGTCAAATTTTGTAGGGTTTGTCAGTAGTTTTTGTGAACGTTAAAAATGAAAACATACAAATTTATTCAAAGTGCTTTAAAATATTTAAATATTTTTTTTTAAGGTCTTACGGAAGCAAAATTTCAAAAGGCATCTTTATGCCTTTTGCGAGAGCCTCAGAGTTTGTTCAGAGCATTCCCAGCGGCCGATTGTAATTCTATAAAGGCCTTCCTAGTTTTTTTTAAGAAGATTCTAAAATGACTTGCAATAAATCGCCATCAATCGACAAAAAGCTTAAGCGATTGCTACCACGGACCACAGCACAAAACGCCTCTCGTATACAGGTAGTTTTCAAACTGTTTTGTTAGCCTGCGTAACCAGGCCAGAATATAATAAGAGTCGGACCAACAAACTTCTACAGTTTGATAGGTCATCGCTATCTAAGTTAGTAGGGGCTCTAACTGGCCATAACTTCCTAAGAAACCACACAATGAAAATATGTCTCAAAGATGATGATATATATGTAGGCTGTAGGGGCTACGGAGACGAGGAGCCCCACGAGGACACACCTCACTTCCTTTGTCATTGCCCGAGTCTCTGTCACTTGAGGAATCGAACACTTGGAAGCTATTACTTTCATGACTTACAAGAACTTTCTGATGTCTTACTGTCTGATCTTTATAGGTTTTTGTGCACATTGAGATGGCTAGACAGCGTCTATTAACCAGAAAGTAGAGGAATGAAGACCACCTATACAACACCAACGGTCAACCCCAAAAAGGGCATCACAATAGGTCCATGAGGACAAATGTCTGGTAGCGCAGGGTCCTCCCTACCCATTTATCTAGCCTAACCCAACCTAGCCTGCGTCACGCTGCCACCCCTTACAAACAACTAACTGTTGGGCCGCGCCAAAAGTTTCATGTTGCACAGCAGCTGCCACGCCCACATATCTTAAAAAATTTTAAAAAGCCAATTTACATCCATTTACAAAATTTTGAAGCTATAGCTGCAATTATTGCCAATATACGTGACTTTGTTGTAAGGAAAGCTCCACGCCCACCAGTTAAATAACGCCTACATTTAGCGAAATGGCTCGCAATATTCATCAATTTTGCCCTGCAACAGGTTCCCAGATATAAAGTGTCATAAGCAGAGACAAACAATACTGAGACTCTCAACTTATAATTTACCGTTACTTGGCTACAAGCTATATTTTTATGGAGTGGCATGTTTGAAAAAAGTTGGGGTGTCGAGAGGATTGCGAGTTGGGGGTCTCAGTCCACCAGTTTTTACAAATATGTGTTTGTTTTATTGGAGGTGCCACGCCCGTAGATCGAAGCTCTTCATATAATGCTAGTAATATAGTCTCAGAAGACCACGGATGTTTTACTGTTAATGAATATCAAGTTGGACAAAGATTTTGGAAACTTGTAAAAGACTACTTCTACTACTGAAACTTTAAATAAATCTGTCCTTTATTCCCGTCTTCTTGGAGTTCCGCAATATTCTTTGGCAAACTTTGCCTTGGTGACAAGCAATAATTTCGGTCTAAGAGCCGGTGTCGGAAAGTTAAAGCCGATGTTCTTCTTATGGGAAACCTAACAGCGGAGATTGACAGTAGTTGTCCTTTAGATATGACACCCCTTATAAACTCGAATCGGTCCGGTCAAGAGTGTTCAATACACAAACTGGTAATCAATTTCGGTATTGGAAAATGTCATATACAGCATCTTGGCGTGGCCAGTATTTTTCTATATCTAGCCTCGGACTTTTGTAGTGCCGACTATGCTAATTGCAGATTTTAATCAATTAGTGATCGTTACCACTCTAGGTGTCCTGTCACAAGTCATTCAACAGAAAACATTGAAGCAGTTCGTGAGAGTCCAGGAACATAAATAAGGCACCCTAGTCAAGAATTGGGGAAGCTCTCTACACGAAAGACTTGAAACTTCATGCTTACAAAGTTCAATTGACTCAAGAACTGAAGACTACTGACAATGCAGCGCGAAAAGAGTTCGTTGAATGGATTTTGGAACAACAACAAGTGTATACTGAGTTTTCGAACAAAATCGGACGTTTTTGCGATCAGAATTGGACATCCAGATCTTGCGATTTAACGCCATTGGATTTTTTCTTTGGGATTTTGAAGTCAAAGGTCTATGCAAATATGCCTATGACCACCAACGCCTGGAAAGAGGAAATTGGGTGGCGTTTTAATGAAATTCAGCCACATTTATGCAAAACGGTTGTAGAAAATTTCAATAAAAGAGTACGTACATGCCAGCAAGACCTTGGCGGCCATTAATCCGATGTGTCATTCCATACATAGCCCCCATCTGCAGGAATCAGTAAAAAATGTAAGCTTTCAAATTAAAAATCTATATTTTCTATCAAAATTACAAACTTGCGTGAATAACCCATTTATTTTATAATATATAACCCATTGCGCATTTAATTCGTTTTTACTCCGCCATCGTTCTGCAAACTTACAGTAGGTGCAATATGGTAACTTTTATTTCCAACTGTAAGGTGTTTGTTGGGAATAGATCTAAAAACTACTGTACGAAAATGACACCGGTTTTCACAGTTGAATTGGAAACTAGGCGATCAAAACATAAGACATACTTTTTCATCCATCCGCTGTCTAAAAGTGGGTTTTATTTATTTAATTTAATTAATTTATGAAGAGAGGTTTTAAACGAACCTTCCTACTTAGCAGAAGTCATTTTGTCCACAAATAAACAATTTGTGAATAGCTTCACTAGAAAGACTACCACCTATGAATCATAGCATCGACAGTTCATATTATATTTTGTGTAAAAAGTCGTTCAGAAGTTACTAAATTACTTAAGAGACGCACAATCACAATAGGCCCACTCGTGGCCGCAGTGATATGGCAACTTGTTTTCACCTCCCCCTAACAGTCTAAAAGACGCACAAACAAACAGATTTTTTTAAAATGGCTGTAGATGGTTGCTAAATATTTTTATTTTTAATGGCACGCTTTTATACATTATTTTTCAAAGTCCCCCTTATCCATAAAACGGGTCGCTGATGTTTAAGTCCACTCCAAATCGTCAAGGGCAGTCCCCATATGGAGGTAGATGACAGATTTTGGACTTTTTCTTTTTCAAGTTACAACTCATATTGAAATCTTATGAAAACCTTACCTGAATCAATTCCACGAGTCAGCAATCTGTAAGTAAAATAAAAAAATCAACGTTAGAAAACAATGTCCAGTGCTACTAAGTCTGTGAAACAAAAATAAAAGAACGACTTTCGCTATCCCAGATATTTGATTCCTTTCAGTCAACTTCTCTGGAGATTTTATTTTCTCCATGGATTTCATGGTGGCCAGCTGAAATTCTAGAACCTATTCCAGTTGCAACTTAAAACGATTTTCTGTCGTCCAAGACTGTCGGTCGTGCTGCCATTGCACTCCTATTGCTCAAGCCTCTATGAATGGAAATTATGAAAAGAAAAACAAAAACACACTCCGCAATAGATAGGCATTCGCAAAAGCGAAAACAAAGAATGATGTAAACTTGGTAAACATTTGTTGCTGCAATATCATTGCTCTTCATGAAAAAAAAAAGAAATAATAACAATTTCATTTAATAACTACTAAGGGAAGAGGTAGAGAGATGGAAAATTTGAAAATAAATTCCCGCCTGGAATTAGAGCGGAAATTCTGACGTCGCAATATTGCCCAGAGTGCACCGCCACCGCAAAACACCACCACGACCAACATCAGCAACACCACCGTCACCGGTTTAGGTATGAATTTCTCTGCGTCTTTTTTTTTTTGCATTTCCACCTGTTGTTGGCTGTTGGTGTTTGATTTGATACTCGTCAGTCTTCACAGGTGCTGCACGGCCTGTCGTGTTAACAGACCAACTCATCAATGAAGTGAGAGCACGAATTCAGCCCACCATAAAGTCCGTGTCGAGTCTTCGTCGGTGGACTATATGGGTGGACGGACTGGCTGCATGAAGTGAAGATGCAACTGCGGGTGGTTTTGGTTTGTTATTATTTTTACAGTTTCGGTGGCATGCCAGCTTCTAGTAGGACTGCATGTTACCAACAAATAAAACAAACGCTGTACGAATCAAGTGACGAGGAAAATTAAGAAATGCAACTTGCCATAGCGAGTTTTATTTATTTATTTTTCGCTGCTTGACGCTTTGGCCGCACCTCCTTAACCGTTACAGACGATGTTTTGGATTTTTGAACTCCAACGAAATGAAATTTAGCTGAGAAATTCAGCGCGCACAACAGATGCGATGGGATGGATGAGATTCGTCGTGGAAATTGGAGATGAATTACAATAGTGGAGTGTGCACCAATACATATATCTCGGGCGATACAGAGGGTTGGTTGGAGTGGAATATTTTTTTTTTCAGATTGGCGGCGTATGCCAATTTGGGTTGCTCTTCAATGTGTTTGTTGAGTTTGTGGGATTTCAGGGAAATTTAGATGCCTGGGAAGTGTGCTTCAATTGAAAGTGATTAACTGTGTAAAGTGGACACAAAGAGCCGCAAAACAATCGAACTAAGTTTGGATGGGTAGTTTAACCTCTCGTTCACTTAGAGTCAAGATTAGTAACTTAGACAGACAGTTTGAAGCTTTAACGATGAGTTGAACTACACTAATGTAGATCGACTAAATTAAGAATCAAAGTAAGAGGGACTGTTCAAGAATTTGATTGAATATACGAGACTTGAAGATGGTAGGCTGCAGTTGCCCTCTGAAAAAAAGTTTATGTACTCAAACCGTTTCTATAAGCATTTTCTTGGAGTGAGGTTTGATTGATAAATTGTTCAAGCTTATTACCAAACATAAGCCTACCCTAGAGCAGGGCCCCAACTGACTCTTAGGTACTAATATTGGTTTTTAATGCTCTGATTCAGATCTAGCATTATAAAACTGCGACTTAGTTACCTCTTTTTTAGAATAGGTTGTGATGTGCTTTTCGTCTAAGGCTGAGGTTAGCTCGCCGGATCGCTAAGGTTCCTCCTAAAGAAACACGAACAGGTAGCGGAGTTTCCTTTTATTGTAATTCAATATCTTTAATACAGTAATTCAAATTTTTCAATTTACAATTCTTAATAATATCTTAATTCTGACAGGTATGGCTGAACAGGTCCTTATCTTCTGGTGGTATAAGCGGCTCGGTCCTTTATTGCGGCTCTGGTGGGCGTGGGAAACGTCCGTCTTGCGATATTCCCGGCACTCTAGAGGTCCGTCTTGCGACATTCCCGGCATTCTGCAGGTCCGTCTTGCGATAGTCCCGAAGGTGTGCAGTAATGTATTGCGACAGTTACGGGGTTCAACAAGTCCGCATTGCGACAGTCCCGGCGTTCCACAGGTCCGACTTGCGACATTCCCGGAATTCTACAGGTCCGTCTTGCGATAGTCCCGAAGGTTCGCGGTCCATCTTGCGACAATTCCGACACTCTACAGGTCTGTCTTGCGACAGTTACGGCGTTCAACAAGTCCGTCTTGCGACAGTTACGGCGTTCAACAGGTCCGCCTTGCGACAGTCCCGGCAATCTACAAATCTTCCTTACAAAAGACTCGGAAATTCGCAAGCTACCCACAGTTTGCTAGCAACAAAATTTTCAAATAGTCCAACAATTATTTGGGGATCAAAATTCAATGGTACAACGGATTGGTACGTTCAACTCTGAGATTTTGCTCGATTGTTTTGCGATCTCACTAGTGGTCCTATAGGATTCACACCAGCAAGCCGGTGTGAATTATATCCATGAATACAAATGCTATTTGGCTCAGCCATATGTTTTGCCACGTAATGTGCACGTATTGCCAAGGTTCTGCCCGGCAGTGTGGGGTAGACACGGCCAGATGGTTGGGCACAGTCGACAGTGGTTGAACACACGAGTGTGCTGTGTGCTTAGTGCACATGCATTGGCTCAGCTGATACTGGGCAAAGCAAATGATGGTGGGTGGTATGGGGAAAGTGTTCAAAATAAATGAGTTTTATTGTAAAGAATGCATCGTTACAAAGTGTTGTTAAGCAGGTCCGCAAAGCGAAACAGTCTCAGCCAATACCTCTAGACTCGTTTATAGGTTTACGATAGTTTATTAAATTTTTTTTGATGCCTCGCCTAAGTGCCAAGGCATGCGATTTATGAGCAACTAAATTTTTTTGATCACCACACGGATTCCTGACACTCTTTCTAACTTCTTTCATATTTCGTGCAGGATCTCACCACCGCTCATACGCTCCATTTACATCGAGTTCATCTCCAGCATTTCCTTAATTAGAGTCCACCACGTCTTGCACTTTCTTAGGGATCATATTTTCGGTATTTAAATAACTCTCTACGAGCAATTTAACCGGCCATCCATTTACCGTTCCATATCAACTTAACGACTACATTAAGCACTTGTCAGTTACCTGACAGATAAATATCTCTCTTTAGGATCTTCTTGGCATGTAGACGCAATTGCGTACGCGAACGCGAATGGAATACTTAAGGCCCCCACATCGGCGACGACACCGCGCGTATACAGAATCATAGTAGAAACAGTACGACATCCAGCCACCACACCCACCCATTCATTAGACGGCTTTCAGTGCACGTACGTACGAACATACATGTACTCTCTCTCCCTGGAGACGTTGAAGGCCTAAAAGGTCAGTGGGCGTTTCAAACGGTGATCAGCGACGGTGGCGGCGTCCGATAAATATGATAACTATAACGCCAACTCCTCCGACTATAAACAACAACTCTGTTGATGATGATGATATTCCGCATCCCAAAGCGGGGGTAGGTAGACAAGTTTGACAAGCCAAAGTAGAGTATGCGTGCGCGCGCATATAGAAGATCATCTCCCGCCGCCACAGCGGGATGGCTATAAAAGGAGCGCACTGGGGGGAACTTCTGTTTCGGGGCGAAACCTTATTCACTCGTACCAAACTCTAGTGGCAGCCTTCAAGTTGCCATAGTGATGGATAAAGGCTTCTGTTATATCTAGACAGCGATCAAGAGACGATTCCAAGTGATGATGGCGATCCGATGATGGCCCGCATAGTGATGACTTCATTTTTATGTGAGCTTCGGCAATTAACCCGTATATACCGATGATCTAGTTCACCTAAAGTACTCTCCGTCATCGTGCGACCATCCACAGCCACTGCACGATGGAGGCATCATCTCTTGGACAACGCTTGCGGCGATATACACTCTATAAGTGTCCCAACTCAACTCCAGCTCAAATGAATTGAGGTTTGATTAATTGAGAGACAGAGTGACAGCGTGTCGGTGATAAATATGACAATTATCCTAAGGCAGTGAGATTGCACTGTTTTTCTGTTCCGTTCGGTGGCGCATTTTCTCAAAAAGACCCGGGGGCCCCATGAAAACTATATGCGCACAAGGATGATTAATAGGAAAATTATGAAATTCCTTTAACGAGTTAATTTACGACGCAGCAGCGAGGTAGGTGCAGTTGAGACAAATGGGGTTGATGGTCGCCAAATGACACCTACGCTACGCGAGGATGGGGACATGGCTTGGGCGGTGCTGCCGGCCATATCGATGCTCCAATAGTCTTAGAAGAGCGAGGAATCTTGAATTCTACCAATTAGAAGGATTGAACCTTCGCTTCCAAGGCCACAATCGAGAGCTTGGTTTGGACAACCGGAGGCGAGGATGCATTGCTTTGGCCGGAGGCGTCATGGTTTGGGAACTGGTCAAATAATGACATTTTCCTATACAGATAGGGTAAGGACCGCCTCTTTCTTAGTTGTCCGAGGTGTCTTAGAAAACCAAAATTTCAAGTCAATAACACGTCACTTGCTAACCTTTCGAGTGCTGGGTGAAGGTTCCCTCCCTGGAAAAACTTTAGGAAGACCCATCTTGATGTCGGCCTTCGACTAAAACGAAGAGGGACAAGAATAATATCTCGCCCTAGGAGGGATGCTACCACGACCGCCTTGGATTGCCCAACTGAAGGCTTGAAAAAAAGATAATCGATGACCCCCAACATAGTTCTATAAAACCCTTCAATTGCTGCGAACTTCACTTGCGTGAACCTAGACCTATACGGCCATATCAAGATGACGAGAGCCAGCGGTCATGCATCGATATGCTCCAATTCCAATCCCACGATCCGCGCAACCGCAACACACCGCCGCACCTCATTAAAATGCAACAAAAGCGCTTCGAGAAAAATGTCAAGAAGCCCCGCACGAGACAGCCAAACGAACATTGACGAGAACGCCTCAACCTTTTCCATGTCAACATCAACCGGCAACAAGTCCAGGAAATCATGCCCGCTTCTGATCGCTCTTCAAACACACAGACAGAGAGCCACACAACAAAGTGTTGTTCAAATGTCAAAGTTGTTTGACATCAAACAATGTCCAACACGACTGCGAACAGGTGCTTGTCAAAAGTGGTCAACACACGGGGAGGCCGCAAAAAGTCAAACACGCGCGACCACATGTTCTTACTCTTGTTCGAGTTCAAAGACGAAAGAGAAAGACGAACACAATGCCAGCCGCACACTGCACAGTTGCGCACGCGTCTTAATTGCCTTTTGATGAACTGAAACGGATTAAACGTGCGACAAGCCGATACGGTACGGATTCTCACAGAATCAACCGAAAAACAATCGCGCATTCCGCCGCAAACAGGAAGTTCAACTTCTGATTTGGGAACAACCTTTTGTCGCACATAAACGATGCACGGTGACGGAATGTGCTCCACCCGATCGCGTTTCCATTTCCATGTAGTCGTATTATATCGATTGCGATGCAGCAGCGGTATGGAGTGCATTTTTTTTTTCTAGAGCAACTTTGACAATCAGCCATAATGCGCTCGCCTAACAAAGAGACAGCGCCGACTACGGCGATGGTTAGAGACAGCGACAGCGACAACAGCAACATAGACAACGACGACATTTCGACGACGAGTGTTAGGCCGCACGACATTTAACATTGTCATCGCAGTTGGGGCCTTTTAGGAACGGCACAGTAGTCAACACACGAAAGCAGGCTGAAAACCATACCAAAGGCGGCGGCGGCGTAAGAGAACACCGACACAATTGAGAGGATCCATTTTGGTTTTGTGTCTCAGATTTTTGAGGTGCCGCCGCTGCGGCGCGGTGTCGGCGCTTTCAATCAATCGATAAAGATCTTCATGCACTTGGGCTGGTTGCAAAGTTGTCGATTACAGAAGATATACTTACTGCAGCGGCACACAATCCAAACTCAATTATTTTGTTGTCATCAGCGAGTTGAGCGAGGGAGAGACCAACTGCAAGCATGCGCGAATAGATGATGAATCGACGCGGTGATGATGATCGCAGTTATGATGATGACAGTGATTTTGTGCGCGTATACGCCAAATGATGATGACAAAGCCAACGACAGTGAAGAACTCGACAATCGACATCAATATAAGCGATGTGTCGATGACATTCGCGTTGACTGATATGATCTCTTTGCATGTGTAATTGGCGGGGTAATTGGTAACAAAATGATAATTGTTGGGTATATATTTTCTGAACGTCATGTTGACATTTATGAGATGCGACAGGGTGCTTTTATTTACCTCGGTTATGAAATAAAGTTTTTTTTTATTGATGAATGAGATTAGGTGGAATGGGGAGATGGGAGGTCGTACAGAGCCTGAGGAAGATCGGGTTCTTTTGATTGATTGTTTTGAAAGTGCGGCCGGATTGCGCAAAGCAAGTGATGGATTGGAGACAGGTGCTGGAAAGTAGCACAGTGTTGAGTGAAGGTGTTCGCTATAGGGGTAGCCGCTGTAGTTAGGAAAATTACGGGAAGTTGTTTGCTCTATCAATAATGGATTTAGTTCGGTTCTTGCTCAAGTGGTTTGCTTTGTTGAAGGTGTGGTGGCTTTTGTTTTCAGCTAGGGGACCGATGACTTCAAAGGGGTTAAGATACTGAAAGTGACAGCGGGAATTTACTGCTGATTTTTTAATTTACTTTGTGAATTCTACGCCTTCTTCTGACAATGCAACATGACACTTTTTTGTCGTACCGATTACTGCCTTTTTTCAGAACCGTTTTTTTTTTTATCAAATATGGGCAAATAAAAGGTTCCCACTTAGCTGTCTCGTTCTGTCACAACAGAAATGAAACAACAGCAAAAATGCGTTGCATATAAATAGGATAAACGTTATGTTGGCAAAAAGGTAGAGTTTATATTACGACTATTAACCTTTCCCTACACTCAGGGAAAAAACGAGACAAAATCAAGATAATCAATGTTAGATTAAGCCTCTCCATTGACGAAAGTCTGTTTCGCTCGGAAATTCTTAATCCAAATACAAAAATCTTACTTTGCGTAGACTTTTTGATTAACCTTTAATTCTCATTTAGGATTGTTTTATAACAGTATTAAGAATGTGTGAGCTTAAATTACGCTCAGAATCACTTTCTTTCACATATTTCTTAGAATTATGCTCCCTAAAACCCAGAACAATAAACCTTGAGAAGAACAAGTTATAGACATATAATAGTATGTCATATGCCAATTTAAGATTGCACAGTTTCATTTGTCGAATTTATTATCAACTCCGTCTATTTCCTGTTTAAGAAAATAAAACAATTTATTTATTTAAAAATCATATTTATTTATTGAAACAAATATGCTTAAATGGACTAAAATCTTTACTGTAATAAAACTGTAATTTTTTTTCAGGCCGTAAGGTGTTTGCCCAGAATAGATTAAAAAGGTACTGCACGAAATTGATTCCGGTTTTCACAGTTGCATTGAAAATTGTCGAGATTAAAAAATAGGATATGTTCGATCATTGTCCGCTGTCCGGAAGCGGAGATCTAAGCTGATATCTAAGAAACGTTGTAATCGTAGATATCATATTTATTTATGAAACAAATATGCTTAAATGGACTAAAATCTTTACTGTAATAAAACTGTAATTTTTTTCGGGCCGTAAGGTGTTTGCCCAGAATTGATTAAAAAGGTACTGCACGAAATTGATTCCGGTTTTCACAGTTGCATTGAAAATTGTTGAGATTAAAAAATAGGATATGTTCGATCATTGTCCGCTGTCCGGAAGAGGAGATTTAACCTGATATGTAAGAAACGTTGTAATTCTCGAATGCCTTCTAGCTCTTGGCTTTGGAATGACTCATCCAAGTGTAATAGTTTTTTTTTAAATATAGATCAATTACGTACAAAGATTTTAAGATATAAATCATCTTTGTGCGTTATCCTGAAGTTGAACAATAAGCAATAAACTATAAATTTTATACAATTCAAAAAAGTAAAATGTTCGATTGAAGCTAGATCATTGGATTTTTCCATCGTTGAGTGGAGGAAATTTTGTGTGTGTGCGCGCCAAAATCTGTGGACGGTAGCTTTTTCATTATTTATTTTATGCATCTTTTGTGCCTTTTGTTGTTTTTTGTTTTTGCTCTCCTCTTTACATTGAACTGAAGAATATATGAGTAGGTATATGATATGACATATGACATATGAGTAGTAGAGCGAATGTGGCGCATGTGATTGAGAGGGAGTCACATTCAATTTTAATTAAAATTAAAATGCCCTGGTGAACCAAGGCGAGCACGGGCCAGCTAGTCTTAAATAATTTGATTTGTTATCGAAATATTTAAATTTATGTGTAAAAACATATATGAATTATTTATTTCGCTTAACAGAAAGAAATTCGTTCTTATTGCGTGTTCTATTTAATTTTTTAACATATTGTTAAATATTTTATTTAATATTTTTCTTGAGTAAATAAAAACTCTTCAAATATGAATGTTTACCTTACTTCAAAAATATTGTGTGCACTTAACAATTGTCGACCATGAGATGTGAGACATTAAACCTCAACAGATGAGTCAAAAGTATTTCGTATGGACTTTTGGCTCACCTCGATGGGTTGTAAGCTCGCAATAAATTGATTTGGGGACTGAAGTGCGTCCAATATTGACTTTTGGCTTGTAGACTTATGATCCAGCGCCCATAAATTCGTTGAACTGGACATCGAATATCGACCACACCATCGACACCTGGGCATTCTGTAAGGCGAAACATTCAAACGTTTTCGTGTGCACGAACAATTTACTACTGTAACTTAACGCAAATCGTTCGTGCACACGAAAACGTATTTACGTTTTCGACTTACAAAATCTGACCCCTTGTTTTTTGATTTTGAAGAGGCATTCGAAAGTGCCAACAAATCGTATAGTATATTTGACTTGTGTTACACAGGACCTCTATATACTTCTTCTACAAAAAATGTTCGTCACATAACGACCAACGAGTTGGTAAATGTAACGTTCGGTAGAGAAAAAGGTTGTCAGAAGTGTTTCAAATACAATGGGGGGAGCAGAGGAACTCGATCTACGTTTCAAAAATTCTAAGCAACCTGATGACGACATCGTGAAGTCACTCAAAGAACATTTCAAATGACATAAGGTGAATGATGGTCAGCCTCACTGATCTGGTTGAGCTGAAGATTTCATTAGAAAACTGCGAGGAACCAGGCAATTCGAGAGAGATTTTTGGCTAATAATCAAATTATTCTAAAGTAGATTTCATTGTATTCAGAAAGCTTCTCTTTCGTTTAACGGAATGTTATGTTAATGGTTTAATGCTTATTTTCAAAATGAATCATTTTATTGTTTTAACTTTTACAATTTTATTTACATATAGACTTTAAAGCTTGTAGAAATGAATAAATGAAATGAAATTAAATTCAGGATGAAAAATACTAAAACAAAGATTGCACTCCTCACTTCTTATTAATTATTCAATTTAATTTAATTTAGTTCAATTTATCAATAAATTCTTAAGGAATATAAGATAATTGTTGACATCAGCAAAGCCTTATACGGGTCTTATCTTAATCTTCTGCAAGATTATATACAAAAGTTATAATATTTTAATAATTGAGTTACAATATTTTAATGTGATTTTTAAAATAAAAAGAGAAAATTGAAGTTAAATAATTTAAAAGAAAAAAAACTGTTTTATTAAAATATCAAACGATAAAAAACTATTTCTTTCTTTTAAACAAATGGTTTTGATAAATTATCAATTTTGAGCTGCTAATTATTATATCTCAAAAAAATCTCAAATTATGTAGCAATGAAAAAGTAGTAGAGTGTTTTCAATATTTGTGAAGTATTTTAAATCGATCATTATCTATAATTACAGTTCGAAACAATGTCTGCATGTTTGAATGTTTTAAAAAGCTATATAGAGGCATTGGAATTGTGTCAATGGGCAAGAATGTAAAAGGTTTGAGCAGTGAGACAATTTTTATTTAAATTGGTCTATCTCCGAGTGTTTTAAGGAAATTTCAGTAAATCTTTTAGTTTATTTTAAGGCATGTTTAACATTAATGGTGCAGAAAAAATTTTGGTAAAGGAACCCATGGGAGTTGTATATATTTCGATAACTTAAGGTATCTCTAATTTACATATTTTCCATATTTGCAAAGCACATCCTTGCCTGTATTGTTTATGATATTTGAGTCATAAGTCTCTCTTTCTTTATGCTCTAACTTCCAACGCAGTACTTGCATGCAGTACTGAAGCTACTAAGATTTGTAGTAATATATAAATTTTAAGAATTAAACTTCTTGGTTTATTAAAATATATAGTAAAGAGCAAGTAATAAATATTTTGTTAAATAAATTAAGTAACGTAAATATTTTTATTTTAAAAAAAATGTAATAAAGAAAAATAAAACTAAAAAGGAATAAAAAAACACATTTAGATCATAATAATACTCATAGATATGTTTTCGAAAAAAAAAAATATATATATATATAATAATAATCACTTAAGCTGCTTCCACAGCCCTGCAAGTCAACATAGAACACAACCGATGGCGTTTGGCGTCTGGTGTGACCAATACAACGGTGTTGGTATGACCAACTGAATATCTTTGTGTGCTACTCAAGAAATGTCCTCAACTAAGATATACGCCTTACTGTTTGCTTTTTGTCATTTCAGAAAGAAAAAAAATATTAAAAAAGTGTTTTTTATGAAGAAGCATATACAAAAGTCATATGCAAAAGATATTCTGTCTGCTAACATGACTATTTCGTTATTTCGTATGTAAAATTAAAAACACTACACTACGAAAAATACTTTGAACACTTTTTTTAGATGTTTTCCCGGTGGCGGTTAAACCGCAACACAAAGTCGAGCGCAGTAGCATCAAAACATGTAGAGAGGGAAATAAACGTCATAACCAATACTGGCATGTCTAATAATGCTGTTAGAAAAGAGAAAAAATGAGTTGTCTCATTGTTTGCACTGTCTCACTGTTAGCACTTTCCTCCCACGTCTTTTCCGCTGAAATGTGGAATTGGTCTTGTGATATGATCTATTGAAATACTTGTGCAAATAAGAATTTTCTGTCTTCTTAGTATTTCTAACTCCAAGTGTATCGCATCGCAAGTCGACAACAAAATTGGGCTTGAAGACGCATTTCGAACAGACTACACTTCTCTGGCTAAAACGCAATGGATTATGTTGGGCAAAGTTGTTTTTACCTACTTTTGGTGGCGCTAACAGTTCGGGTCGACCTCTCCTTCAAGTTGGCCTTAGTCTAAAACAATTACCGGGTCCTCATATCAACTTTGTCCCATTCATACAGCCAATGGAAAAAGGCTAAAACAAAAGAGTTCGACCGCGAACTGGTTTTTTTTCAATATCTGCACAACCCGCCAAGTGTTTGCCACGAAAGTCACTGACACCCCAGCTGGACCGATCTAAATGACCACACTAATAACAAGAGCTGCGAAATAGTGTCCAGGCCCGTACAAGAAATCCATCACAACTGAACGCTTGCCACCAAATGCATCCGAACAACCATCAAGTGATAATTGAGCCTCCCATTATTTTAATTAGTCAAAACTTCCCCTCTTACCTCCGCCGAATACATGCCGAAACATTTCGAACACACAGTCATTCGGCATTCCCAAGAAATAGAAGTAGGTAAGAGAAAAAAAGAACCCCCGTACAAGGAAAAGAAACCATCAGTCTCAAAACATAGGCCATGGTCCGGTACGTCCTATGTACCACTCCGGGGAATTAAAACCTCCACTGCACCGCAATTAACTTCTGTCATCAGGAAGCGGCGGAGTGTTCACCGCCTTGACAGCTCCCTGCTCGCTGCCTGCCCACTTACAGCAGTCATCAGAACATACATATATGCGTTATCATCATTAACCGAAAACTTAATTTAATTGGCTGACTAACTGAATCTTTTCGTTGCACACTTCCACTTAATCGGCGTCTGCGCTTCCGTGAGACATTCAATTATTGTCGTTTGGCGCTTAATTAATGGTGCAAATAAAATGTCATCTTAATGTATCTATGTCATCTATATGTATATTTTCCGTGGAAAACAAAGCCAACAATACAAACGGTGCTACCTGCCGCCCCTGCGACAGAAAAATGCCTCACCTCTGGCAACATCCAACAGTCCCAAGTGCGGTTCTTGTTATGCTTTTTGCTGGTTTAACAATAATACTGCTTGTTAATGTTGCTCTCTGTTTGTGTTTGTTGTTTTTATCTGGTGTGCTTTTTTGTTGGAGAGTGGTTCCCGTAACTTTTTGACGATTACATGTCATTTAGATTTATGGGCTGTCACAAGGTTTCACTGTTTGGTGGTTGGGTTTTGTGCGAGCTTGATGGTTCGCAATGAAACTTATGCTGACGCCAGCCGTTCGAGGTAATCATTAAAAGATGGAATGTTGATACGAGTATGATGGCTGGCGCACAGGAAACATTCGTTTTATTGCGAAATGTAATATACAATATGCAGTTGGGGCTAAGTAATTAAATTTAAATTAATGTCCGTCATTGAAAGTGGACATAGAGTATATGAAGCTATAATACACCGATCTTGTCACACCGCAATATACCGTGGTCATACTGTGTGTCTGATTCAGTTGGCCTAAATTGTGTGAAATTCACTTCTGACTAATGTCGGTTTTATGGGCATAGTTTAAGTAATGCTATTTGTCACAGCACGCATATAGTGTCTTTGCAGTCAATTCGGAATGATGGGAATCAGATGACGAAATTTCTGTTCCAAGTTTCATAGATCCCTTGATAAAGACTTTTAAGAGGGTTGTTTTTATTTTGATCAGGCAGTATATACGGCGACAATTACATTGTACTCATATGTAGTCAGCAAACCTCCTCGAGTCTTGTGGTATTCAAAATGGGCTCACTATCTTCCGAGAGCCGGAAACTAAACTAAATCGCACATAACCAATGTTAAGTTTGAGGTAGACGCCGGTGAGTTATGTAGATAATACTGACGAAGGAGCATACCAACGGAAATATAGGTCTCAAGGTTGTTAACTAGAGCTATCTGCTTTTGTACTTTTGTGTCTCATTCTCTAGCAGCCCTTTGACTTCCAAAGGTTTATCGCTAGAATTTTATGAACTTGCAATCGGTAGCTGGCTTCTGCTTTTCGTATACTGCAAAACGTTTAAGGCATCAACAAAACCGCAGAGCTATATACTTAGTTTAAGCTGTGCCTTAAGACATTCGAAAGCTTCTTTCTCGCTAACAAGTTAAAGAACTTCCAAGAAGACTTACATGAATTGTTGAGACTTCAAGATTTCAAGAAGGCTTCTTAATTCGTCAGAGATATATCACCTCTGTCAAGAGTTATAGTGCCGATTTGTGACTCATTTCGCCACTGAGAATACAGCTTTTGTGTCTGCCATTTACTCTTTATTGCATTGTAAGAAATAGGCCCTATTCACTGCGACCAGAATAGATCTATTGTGTTGGCCTCTGTTATTTAGTCCAGGGAGCCGTTGAGGCTCTTTATAAACCTCAGTACCCTTCTTGTTTCCGTGTTTCCTATATCTGCAGGACTAAAATACGCCCCTTGCATATGGATCGCTCTGCCTCTTGCCACAGCAGGGCATTCGCAGGCTTTTACTCCTTAAAAGTCATACACACCTCCAGAGGGGTCATCTTTGCTTGGCCCGAATCACGATCGATGATCGTCGAACCGATAGACCTGCAAAACTACCAACCAGTGTTGCCAAAAGTACTCCAATAAGAGTACTGTACTCCTTTCAATATCTCCGTACTCCTCCTTTCACATTCGTACTCATATTTTTTTTAAAGACCTAAAATTCCTTACACTTGCAGCAAAGTGTAATTTCAACCTTAATAAATTTAATTCACTTCAAATTTAATGCAAATTTGGCAGCACTTTTTTCTTTCAAATTGTCGTCAGAAGGGAATTTCACTCTTGCTAGTTTGTTTTTGGTTTTCGTTGGCTGTCAGTTCGGTATTTATTTTATTGTTATCTGAAATTGTAGTATGGTGGTTCTGTTTTTTTTTTAACTGCATGTATTTTGAATAAAATGAAAAGTTTTGTGAAAATTATTGTTATTCCTATTAGAACAAATCTAAGTAAACTTGCAGTATAGATATTTAGTGAAATTGGATTCCTTGGAGTGGGTAAAGGCGGAAAAAGCTGTAGTTGTGTCTTGTGCTGCTGAAGGTTTTCAAAAAATAAAAAAAAAATAAAATGTGTCTGTTGCTGTTTTTAAATGATGAAAAATTATTTGCTGAAGTTTATACACCGACCAAATCTAAATCGGTAAAGGCAACGAAAGTACCTGCTGCCAATGTCAATTTGTCTTGTCTTGCTGGTACAAAGCCAAATGAGTGTGCTGCAGTGCCTGCAAATTTGGTGGAAGGATCCCCTGAATCCGCTGCGAAAGAACCGACCATGTTTAGATTTCTGGTGCCGATGAAGTTGATACACCTACCACATCTTCAAAACAAGCGAAAATACCACGCAAAGGTTTCGTCAAGGATGGTTAAGTGATTTTGCCTTTCTTAAGAAAATCGACAAAAAGCCATTCTGTGCCTATGTAATACGAAACTTACAAACAACAAACAGCATATTTAGAAAGACATGAGGAATCAAAAATCTATCTGCCATAAGACAGATTTTTTTTTTATAATTTCAGAGATATTTACTTGCTTTTGTTATAAGAATTAATATTTCAATTTAAATCTTAAAATCATCCTTACGTGGAAAATAATGTTTCAGAAGAAAGATTTGACTTGTCATATCTCTGAATTGTGAAATGTCTGGTAACAGAACCCTCGTAAATTTCTATATGAAATAAAGCTATCTATCTTACTAATTTTTTTATGATTTTATTTTAAACAAAGCTAGAAAAATTAAATGTTTGTGCCCACATTATTTTTGCAGACTAAAAAATGTCTGTATACTACTCTTTGTTTCAAAATACTCAGTTTTTTTCTGGCAACACTGCTACCAACTAACTGAAAAAATTACCAGTTTGAGAGCTTTATCTAGTCATTTGTCCACATGTGTAATGAAAGCTGATTATAACCAACAAAAATCAGGCAGAAAATAACTAATCATGGTCATCAAAATTTCAGAAATGATATTGTTCAAACGATCGTTGTTATTGTATGAGAGCCAGAGACGCGTCGTTTTCTTTTCTTCGGTTATTAAGGATGAATAGTAATAATTCTTGTAAAGTCCTGTACGCAGCAGCAAACAAAAGCGTTAAAGATCTTTGCCGTGCAAAAAAGTTAGCCTTTGACCAAAAGAATATTGCTTTGTTCAATAGATCTTGATCATCAGCAGTCTTTTGGAAAGCCCCTAAACTTGTGATCGGGAAAAGAAATAAAATCGCCTCAGGTCTACAAGCAGAACAGCCAAAAGTGCACTTCGAGTCCCTTCTCAGCCTCTATGTGCGTTGACGAATTTCTGGATAAGTCGACTCAGACCGTTTGCTAAATATTTTGTACGCACATTTTTTACATAAAACATTCTACGCATTGTGAGTTTTTGATGTTTTGTTTTTAAATAGTTAAATTAAGTTTTGTTCGTGCAGGAAAATCAAACAAAACATGGATGCGATAAGTTTTCACATTATACCTCTTTTTGTTAACGTTTGTGCTAATAAAAAACAGTATAAACAAAGAAGAATTGGTGACGATAATAACTTGAAGCAATTGTTTTGTTTCACGCGTAAAAATGTGGACATTTTGGCTAATACTTTTTTAAATGATAATTTTGAAACGCGTAGTGGTGCTCTTTCAAATATCCAGAAAATAAAATATTTCCTAAGATATTTAGGAGATCTGGGTGTTCAGGGTAACATTCCAAAATTCATGGCTTCACAAGTTAAAATCTTGGTGTTCTTCAGTCAGTCATTTCATTAACTAATTGGTATGTGTGTCAAAAAATAGTTCAACAAGCCGATGATTGGATACATTTTCAAACAACTGAGGAAGAAATAAAACATATTTTTTTTTTTTTATTTTCACTTTTTCTTTTGAATTTTTTTTTCACGTTTGATAATTTTCGCGCAAAAATTTGAAAATAAATTCAAAATATATAAACCACCGGAGACCGGACAGGTGTTACTTGTCAAGTTCGAAAGAAATTGCAAGGCAAGGACATGTACAGCGAAGTAAATGCTATGTTCGAATTTTCGAACTTACTTTAGGAAAGTAGGTTTTTACTCATACCGATTCAAAGCATTTGCTAAGGACTTTTACTTTGCTAAATCCTTTTACTCAAAACAAATGCTAGTTTTTATTCATACGACCCTTTGTCTAGATCTATGAAATTTAAATAAAGCAATTTTAAGAGCGCATTATCCTTTTCCAAATCCCGATGAGTGCAAGTCAAAACTACGTGGTTCAACTATTTTTAGCACATTAGATGCAAATTCTGGGTTTTGGATTATGCCATTTGGATGACGACTCATCCCGATTGTTTACATTCATTATACCCTTTGGTTTGATTATCGTTTTTTGTGTCTTCCTTTCGGAATAAATGCAGCACCAGAAATATTTCATGGTGAAACAATTCGGTTATATAAATGGTCTCATAATATACATCGATGATTTTTTAATGCACGCTTCAACTATAAAGAAACATAACGAGATTTTGGAAAGAGTTTTAGCACGGGCACAACAAATTGCTTTAAATTCAATAAGGACAAATCAGAGATTTCTTTGAACGAAATTCAATTCATGGGGCATATTTTTATTAAGCATGGTATCCGACCAGACGATTCCAAAGCTAAAGCTAAAGCTAGGCATTGTTTTCCTCGCAGATACAGTGGACGCAGTGCAAACTAATTCAACAGGCTGGAAGAATATTTTAAAACTTGGAATTTGTCGGTAAACTTATCAAAGTCAAAAATAATGATATTCAGAGATGGAGGTGGCAGATACTCCCCGAATGAAATGTGGAAGTTCCAAGGTAAAATGAAGATATTGAAATTGAGCAGGAATAAAAATATCTTGGTGTCTTGATTACGCCCACTTTAAATATGAACAAGCACCTGCAATGCAAACTAACCGAAGCGAAAAGGGTAATTTGCTCAGTTTTGGGATTTTCGAAGTAGAAAATATTTCGTACTACAGGACATGTTTTACGTTGCCCAGATGTGGAGACATTGTTCATTTGAACTTGAAGAAAAGTTTCTTCAGTACTTTATCGGGAGAGTTAAAAAATTACCAAGTAGTTTACCTATTTAGGGATAACGACCGATGGTCACTTCACCTGGAGGGCGCATGTCAATGGTATAAGGAAACGAATCCCTCAAGCCGTGCAGGCTATAGAAAGGACACACTTTTTTTTTCGTATTCCCCAATTATATGTCAGACTTGAGCAGAATCTCTATCTTACTACGTATATCAACGAGAAAGACAAACTATTTAAACAAAAACCCACCGCCGCAAGGAACGCTTTCTTCACGTGCAATTCAATTAATTCAAGTCCACAGAAATCGATCTCAATTAAAAAGGAAACGCAAATGGAAAATCGAACTTCCGCAATCGCATCCACAAAGGCAGGTATATTAAAAAAAAAAAGAAGAAGCAGATCCAAAGCCAAACTAAAATTAAGACAGTTCTGCTGGTAGGTACGAAATAATCTCACGAATTTAGACTTCCTCGTGAATGAATGTATTTATTTTATTTATTCGAATCGAAGCAAGGTGCTGCTGGAAATGTTTATGGGTGGCAAGATATCATGGTTTCCAATGAGCTAATGGTTCCTATCTAACGACAGCATCCCAAACAGAGTTCGTTGTTCAACTCTTTCGTTTTTTTTTTTTTTTTTATTTGCCTTTCTTCATTCTGTGTCGGTTTAAGGTTCTGTGTTTTCTCTCAATTTGTTTTTGGCATGAGCTTTAACGCTCTAAGTAAGAATACAAGTGCACGAAATAATTCGATAGGTTCAGAAGATAGAGATAAATCATGATTAGCCTCACATGAGTTGAGTATGCCGAGGTTGTATGTATATACAGAGAATGCACATGTTGGCCACGAACGAACGCCGGCAAATAGTGAAATTGTGGTGAATCTCTGCAAGCAATTTCCAATTTTCTAACAGCAATGAAAAAAAAGAAACGAATTGAACTCCTGATTAAAACGATTACAATGTGAATTAGATAGAAGCGCAAAACGAGTTAACGATGTTGCTTTCTTGGTTTTAAATTGCATTCTTGAACTGATAACACAATTTCAGTTAAGTGAACATCGTTTGTTGGCTCTGAGCGGATGGTTTTAGTTTTTAGGCTTTAAGACGTTCGTTAATATGGTGATTTTCTGACAGCGCAGGAGGATAGAAAGGTTCCCACAATAATTGTAGTTGCTGGTTGAGAGCGAGTTTTTTTCTGTGGGTGGAAGGTAGATTTCTATTCTAAACTGTATGGAAATCTGACACTTTTCAAGTTCGATATTCAATAAGTGGAAGTATGCAGAAGTACTTTAAATTTTAACTTATTTACTTAGTCCGGGGTGGACTTGGGCCTCAACCTATACGCCGCTCCAGTTAGCCCGATCTTTGGCTAACTACCTCCAGTTGCGCACTCCAAGTTGGTTGAGGTCTCCTTCCACTTGCGCGCGCCACCTAAGGCGAGGTCTTCCTCTATTGCGTTGTCCCTCCGGGTTGGAATCGAAGACTCTTCAGGCCGGAGCATTGGTGTCCATTCGGTCTACGACTGATACGTACTTTTCTGACTAGTTCGATGTCGCTGTACAGCTCGTAGAGTTCGTTGTTCAATCTCCTCCTCCAGAGCCCGTTAATGCAAACGGGACCAAAAATCACACGAAGAATTTTTCATTCAAAACGAACAAGGAGCTCTTCATCCGACTCTTATAGGGTCCATCCTTCTGCACCATAAAGCAGGACTGGGATGATAAGGGTCTTATATAGAGTTCCCTTACAGTATTTCTCCGTCAGTTCAATTTGAAAAAGAAAAATTAGCTCAAAAGGCATAGAAGTACAAAAAAGTTTCTCACACACGAAATCATTTCCGTTGGTAAATTTAAATGCTTCAGCTCCAAACGAAGTCATCAACATTTTTTTTTGGAATTTTGTATGTAACTAGCGGACCCCCGCCTGCATTGCTAGTTGTGATAATTATGAGTCCCGCCACAACCTGATTGACTTCCGCCGTAATTTCCATTTCCTTCCCGAGAGCTCAAGATTTTTTCACGTAGCTTTTAATTTAGAATTTAATTAGTTTTTTTTTATAATTTTTTTTTAATAAAGATTTATGTTAAAATCGCGTCTTTTAATTGATGTAATAATCATAATAATTATTTTGCTAAAAGGAAAATGCTGTATTTTAAAAGCAAAATTAGTCTAAGGGCCGTTTGCACATACGCCTCTTAACGATTTAAGTTCTACTTAAATAGGCTACTTTTTTTAGTGCATAAATTGTCACATAAGAGTTTATGTGGCACTTATGTCGCTATGAGGAGTATTAGAAAACGGCCCTAAAACCTGTTTATTTCATAGGTACTTAAAAAGAAGAAAAAGTCCGTAAGTTAGTTTAGGTTAGGTCTGTGGGCCGGTGAGTAATATTCCGCGCCACACTCAGGGCAAAATGTGACCCATTGTGTTACCCGTAAAGAAATAGTAACCTATTCTGTAAGCCTTGTGATAACTGAAATTACTTCCTGTTTGTCGTTTCCATACAAACCATCTTGGTGATTTGATAAAGTCCATGATTTTGTCTGTTGGTGTGGTAGATAGCTCTTCGCGGCAGCCTTCACAAGCTTCGATTTTATTACTGGGCCTTTATAGCTGCCTTGCTGTCGGTAATGAAGGTGATAGATACCCTCCGGAGGTATAACCTTTCTTGCAGACTCTCGGGCAGCCCTTGTCGCTGCCATGACTTCCGCTTGGAATACGCTGCAATGGTCTGGTCGTAGTGATGTTTCGATGACAAACCGTTCAGAGTATATAACTGACTTCACCCCTTTGTCAATTTCTGATCCACCTATGTACACGGCAACGGATTGCGTGTTAGGTATGGGTCCATTTTTTCATGTTTCCCTGTAGGGGTAGGTGCTCGAGAAGGGTCTTATAAATTATAAATATGGTGTGATGTAATCCGTGTATTATCTACATTGCCAAAGTATTTCTTTAGGATCGTTGAGTGACCCTCTTCATTGTATTTCCAGAGGTATTGATTGGCTAATTCTCACGGCCCTTGATTGCACAAAGATATTGCTGATATTGATTGCTGCCATTGATTGCACAAAGATATCTAGCAAAAGCAGATTGAGGATAGCCTCAAGTCCGGCGGTTGGAGTTGACCTCATCGGTGACTCCGAAACAAGTTAGTTTTTGCAGTCTTGTAATAACCTTTAGGTAGGTAGCCTTTTTAGTTGCTAGCCACCATAGACGATTGCCATATGTCAGTATTGGTCTAAAAATAGCTGTGTACAATCATAGATTGATCTTGGGGGATGGTCGCCATGTTTTTCCAAAGATTTTGCTACAGGTGTAGAAAGCTATTGTGGCTTTCTTGATTCTTTCGTCTATGTTCCTTTTCTAATTTAGTTTCTTATCTAGTTTTAGTCAAACGTATTTAGCGCTGTCAGAGATTCTGAGGGGTGTACCACCAACAGAAGACATTACAAACTGCGGAATTTTTCTTTTGCTGGTTAATAATAAATCCTTATTCAATATTCTGGGGATTGACTTATAGACCGCAATTTATGTTCCAGGAGTCAGGGATGGAGAGGGCTTTGTTTAATTGATCGGCCAGTGGTGGCAGTAATTTTCCGGTTGCCATTAAAACAATTATTCTCATGTCAAAGTTGCATAACCGCCTCATTTAAGACAATAACCCAAAGTAGTGGGGAGATAACCCCTCCCTGAGGTGGTCCACTTGATGCGTAGTCCTTAAGTCTGGAGCCCCCAAGTTAAACTTTCAGGTATCTTAAATACATAGACAGTCCAGTTGATGACAGTAGTGTCAGTTTACTTAGTGTTCCGCATATGGCGTCCATTTTGACAAAGCTAAAGCTACAGGGTACAAATATTCCTGAAATACACTCGGTTCAGATACCATACTAGATCACCACTCCAGATATAAACAGATGGCAAATAAAAATTTCCCATCTCCCAATTGTGACATTTGGCAATGTAACCGTGACAATCCGAGTCAGTTTCGTGCAGTATTTTTCTAACTTATCCCGGACAAACACCTTACAGTCGGAAAAAAGTTCCCCACGGTTTTAGTAAGAAAAAAAAAAAAAAACATTAATGAGTCCAGGCGTACATATACCCAGTCCTTTTTGACAATCTACAACTAGACGACCATCAATCGAATGTGGAGTGGCGCAGGTTGCTAAGGGTCAAACTATACTCACCGACAGGGCGTGACTCGACCACTCAGCATTTGCATAATCTATTCAATGCGCTTTACCTAATGATCAGAGACCTTATCTGTCAGACTGGCCTATCACCGCCTCTCATCGCCGATCACGACAAAGTACCATTTAGAAAAAAACTTCACTCCTATCACCACAGCTACTCTCAAACTCGAATGCATCACAATTAACTAAATACAAAAATTAAAAAGAGTACAAAAAAAAAACAAACAGAAAATTGTTCCTATTACTCGTAGTTAACACGATTATTTCTCTTTCATTCAATTTCGATTGCTATTGCAATTGCATTTATTAAGCAATTATTGTAATTACAAACAATGAACAGTAATGGTCTCACTTTACCGCCGTGGCTATGGCTACTGTTGCTGCAACAGAATTCACGTGCCACTTCTTGTGTCTGCAACAAGTGCAGAAGCCCATAACTAAAAAAGAAACCGAGAGAGAGAAGAAATAAAAAAACACGGTTTGCTACAACGAGATTTTTATGTAACCATCAACAATAAGGAAACTTTTTTAAGGTTTTTTTTCTATTTAATTCCACTCAAAGTGCATTGACCAGGCTACCAGTCAGACTCGTACAAATACGCCGCCGACATCTGCGGCAACTGGAAGGGGGGGAAATCAATTTTACACGCAGCTAATTATACACACGAGTACATAATGTTTAAATTAATTAAGAGATGTGCGACTATGATTCACAATCGTATTAGAATCTATTCACACCAACCCGTCCGGCTCTTACGCAAAACTGTGTTAAATCAGTCGACATACCTAACAAGTGCTCGTATCTGTGACTGTGACTGACAGCGAATGCAAAAGAGTAAAAATGCAAAAAAAAAAAAAAATAGAGAGGTGTAGGTATCTTTTGCACTTGTGCAGTTTTTTTTTTAATCATCTTTGTCATGTTGCCAATTGGGAAGGCATTTTGTGTGCGGCGCGTAGTATTATTTACACATTTCTCACACCTCCTTTATGGCCGGCATGTTTACGGTAAATACAGGCTATTGTTGAATAAAATTACTCGATTCCAATGGTAATCGTTTTAATTATACAATCTGCATCTTGTTGGAATTTATTGGCATTATTCTCCATTTCGATGGAGTGGTATTTATTAATAAACGTTTTATAGAGTCACACAGAGAGCCGGGCGTGGAGTTCCGATTTGTGGTGAATAACACAGACGTGATGTTAATATGGAAATTTATTGTGGTTATAAATTTTAAAATGGTGCAAAGTGGTGCGGGCGGCTGAAGGAATTGTAATTAAGACGGATATGAAGCTGAGCTTAGAATTTATGACGTCGTACCTCATATGAATGGCAACACTACAGGCTACACCCACCGCATATTGTTAGTTTATTTATTTATTTTTAATTTTGAGCTTTCTGCTGACAGACACATGAATATCAGCCAAAAAGAGGAGGTTTACGCTTATAGATTCATCTTGAGGCCAGTTTTACTAACTTAATTCAAAAATCTGCATTGGTCACAAATCCGCATCCATCGGCACGTGGGGTGTTAAAAATACCTAAAACTCTGCCGTAGAACCTTCCTTTGGACTAACGCGATCGCCAATTCAAATGTTTTATGTCAAATAGCAATTCGCAGCAGACTTTCGATAGAAGAATCGGTAGCGATTCGCAAAAACCTACGCCGAGGAACAAAATGCGATCGTACAGATGAAGTTTATGCGAATGCATTCAGGAATATGATGCAAATTTCAGGGGGTGGATTTTGCCGATGCACAAAAGAAGAATATTGCGAATTACGCGTAATAAATTTGGGATTTTTATTATAGAACTTACAAACAATTAAAAAACATAAACGCCTGATCAAAACTCTCAAAAGAACTCTTAATATTGGAATGGATTTTGTATATGAAATTTAGCAGTGGCTTAGTGGTTAGGTGTTGGACTACTAAGCGAGGGGTGCTAGGTTCGATTTCCGGAAAACACACGAATAGCATCTTGGATTTTTCAATCGTGGTTCCACTCGCGAATATCTGACAAAAACATCCGAGCGTACAACAGACAAATTATTCACTCACTTTAATCCAGGTTACAGTTCACACCCGGATTTAAGTGAGCTTAACCCAAAAACTAAACCCAAGCCGATAATATTCAGTCGTTAAGCCCGAACGTAAGCCCAGTTTTTTTTAAACTTGCCAGCGTTTAATCCGATTGTATTTAAACTGCACTCCGGAGACCAGTTTAAGTACTTTTACTCGGGTTAAAACTAAATTGTTATAATATTGGCATTCTTTCGCTCGCAGGGCGCAAAAAAGCAGAAAAGTGAAATAGATTTTGTATGGGAGGTACCCAAACCACTTGACCGACTATGTCAATACCAACCAGACGACGATAAAAGAAGTTCTTTCACCAATTTTCATTCGCCTATGTCATTTCTTTTGGCCGCTATCGTGCTTTCAACGACAGCCAGACAGACGGACATGGCTAAATCGATTTAGAATGTGATCCTGATTCAGAATATATATACTTTATGAGGTCTCCGGTGACTCCTTCTTGACGTTTAAAATGTAATGACAAAGTGAATATACCTTCCTGTGGAGGGTATAAAAATAGCAATAAGAAGGTAAGAAATGGACTTTATTTGTTAAATGTATGAAGACATATTTGTCGGAGTGCCTTTGAAACAGCAGTTGATGGTAAATTAAATGTCGTCTGCTTGGGAGTTTAATTTTCATTTGACGTTTATTTTTATTTCTCGGCATATTTAATGCATCTAAAAATGAAACTGGGTACAAATCAAATCAAATCAATTTAAAAGTGACAAACAACAAAAAATCAACGTGAAATTTGACATTATGTAGGTTTAAAACGGGTAAAGGTTAAGACTGTTTTAAGTTCGCTTTTAAATGGAAAAAGAAGATAACAATAAGACAGCTGACAGTTCGGGGTTAGTAAAAATGGAGCGCTACACTAAAGAACAACGCATTTTCATTGTTGAGCAATATAAAAATACTGAACGTTTGACAGTTATAGTCCGCAATTTTCGTACAAAATTTGGCCGCCATAGTGATTTAAAACCATCAACTTCGAAGAGAAAAATTGAGGGAGACTGAATCAATTAGTGATCGATAACACTCTGCGTGCCCTGTCACAAGTCGTTCAACAGAAAACATTGAAGCAGTTCGTGAGAGTCCAGGAACATAAACTATGCACCGTAGTCAACAATTGGGGAAGCTCTCTACAGCGATTTCTCACAAAAGACTTGAAACTTCATGCTTACAAAGTTCAATTGATTCAAGAACTGAAGACTACTGATCATGCAGCGCGAAAAGAGTTCGTTAAATGGATTTTGGGACAACAACAAGTGTATACTGATTTTTCGAACAAAATCGGACGTTTTTGCGATCAGAATTGGCCATCCAGATCTAACGATTTAACGACATTGGATTTTTTTCTATGGGGTTTTTTGTAGTCAAATGTCTATGCAAAGCAGCCCACAACCACCAACGCCTTGAAAGAGGAAATTGAGTGGCGTTTTAATGAAATTCAGCCACATTTGTACCACAACGGTTGTAGGAAATTTCAATAAAATAGTTCGTTCTTGCCAGCAAAGCCGTGGCGGCCATTTATCCGATGTGCTCCTCCATTCATAACCCCAATCTGTACACTCAATGAATCAGTAAAAAATTAAAGCTATCTTATTAAAAATATATTTTCTATCAAAATAACATTTTGCGTGAATTATGGGACACCATTGATGAACTTGGATGCAACTCGGTCATTGAAAATTCGATCACTCAACTCCGTGTCACAGTGACAGCTCACACAGCTGACATTTGAATTTTGAACGATGTTCTAATCTGTGCACTAAGAAAAGAAAAAAAAAAACATTGAAAGCGACAGTTTTGGTTTACATGAAATCAAATATCAAAAGTGTTGGCAATGATGCAAAAAATTAGTGTCAAATGTTTAACGACTTGATTCTTGAAAACTTAAAAACGAGTTCTTGTTATCAAAAAGAAAACATAGTTAAAGTAAGTACTTCTAGTCTTCAAATTTTGAAAAGCTGAATATTCTTCGCTTAGAATTTTTTCTTCTGAGTGTCCCTTAAGGCTTTTATGGGCGTTTCAAATAAAAAAATGTGTTTTATTAATATCGCACATCAAAGTTTTTTTACGCGATTTTAAAATCCTTAAACCCGTCCGTATGGAAAAACCCTTTACCCATTCATAAAGGGTCGTAGCGTGGACACGTAGCTAAAACATTTTGCTATCTGTAATTATTTAGACTCTAGAGACTTGAAAGGGCAACTGATATTATCAACACAAAGGAAAAATCAGGGCCGATTTTTCATTGGTCAGATAAATCTCCTGATTGCTAACTAACAACTTAATTTATTTCTCGCTTTATCTGCTAAACTAAGACTATGTTTAACTTTAAGTTTTCCAATCATAAAATAATATTCGAAAGTAAAGTGGTATGAGTGGGGCAGATTGATTAACAATATTATTTGTTAAAAGCATAGAAGATAGTCATGCTCAAAGCTTGACGTTTGGCATTAACCGCTTTAGTTTCATTGGCAACAATTTTAAATTTGCAATGGACAACGCTAATATTTTATTTGCTTAAATGCGGGTGAGGTCTGTTAATGTTAATTTAAGGAAGCAATGGCTAGAGAAACCTTATTCGCATTTCTTCATGTTGTTGAAGTATTAACACCCGAAAAGTCTCCTATACTAATATAAAAGCCTCATGTAGCATAAAACCTCAGAGCAATCAACAACTGTATAAAGGCGTGAGCTTCATAAGAATCCAAATTATTCAAGTATTTATAGCGAGCCTTTCTGTTTTGTGTACGATTTTGGTTCTTATCATGGAAAGTACGTACTGGCAAGTATCTTTTTGGAGCCTGAATCTTCGTTTTAAAACTGCATTTTCCCATTTTACATAATGGTTAGGTCTCTTGCTCACTACTCTTTGTTTACTTGTTGGTTTGAAGTGGTTGTATGCTAATTCCTCTTCTTAAATAATAATATCGAACAATTCCATTTCTACAATATGAACATAATATGTCCCCAAACAAAACTTTGTAAACTAAAATTTTCAAATTTGACAGTTCGCTTACTTTAACTAGGGATTTATATTTTATCAGTCTCAGAAACGGGCAGATAGCTTTATGAGACAGTTAGCTGTTATATTCTTCGAATAGCTGCTATTCGACTATTAAAAAACGGATTTATGTCTATCTGATTGGCTATCTATCGTCGGCGCAGTGGCTTAGTGGTTAGTGTGTTGGACTACTAAGCGAGGGGTCCCAGGTTCGAATTCCGAGAAAAACCCAAATTCCAACTTAAGGTTTTTTTCACTGCGCCACCTCTCGCGAACGTCTGACAAACATCCGAGAGTATAACTGTCATGAAAGAGCTTCTCAATTGGCCGTTTTGACTCGGCATAAAATTGTAGATCCCCTCCATTCGTCCCAAAAATAAAAACTCACACAAGACGAATGGTTGTGAGAAGCTAGGCTTGGGTCCATACGGACCTGTTGCGCCAATTATTTATTTTTTTTTATTTGATTGGTTATCTGACTATTGAAAAATCGGCTGCTAATATAACCGCAGCGATCGTTTGACTAACTGAAACATGGTTTGAGGTACAAAGGCCTAAGGAGGCAGATAATGAACGTTTGGTTGTTTGTGCTATATTTCAAAATGCAATCTCTGTAGTTCTTCCTTTGAAAATCCAAATTGTGTATGTTAGGTAGATAGCCCTCCACTTGTGCGCCATCACTTATCCTCTTGACCCTTTGGTGATATAATAAAATAACGCATTTAGTCTGGTTTTTTTTTATAGTGACACTGTCAGGATAATAAAACCCCCGCAGCGATCCATAAAAAAATATGAAAAAGGCCGATAATACGACATCTAAACTGTCAAAATGACCTTCAACGGCGGACTAAAGATACTGATCGTAAAATAAGAACTCGTTGCGGAAATTTTATTATCTTAATATCGACACTTAAGTCGAACAATGAACCGACTTCAATTGTAAAGATGGCCTCTTTGAAACGGAGGAAAGGCCAACAACAAGACGCACAAACACTCGCTTCTCCCTTCAACTTCGAACTGCACAAGTCCACGGGCAACAACCAACGGCTAACAAATCAATTTCCATCGAACAGAAAATAGTTGTACTGTCAAATTGTCAGTTTCCTCTCCAACAGTAGCCAATTGCTGTTTCTGACTTCTGTACTCTCCGGCACCCTAGCTCTTTCCTCCAAATGGGTTCGGTGGCGAAGACCCCAACATGGGTGGCATGTGTAATTAAAATCCAACCCGAAACCCCCTCCTATATGTTTATGACAACGTACAAGGGCAGGGCAAAACGACGCGACGCGTCGCTCGTATCTATTGGAAAATCGAATCGACTCCAAGTGCAGATCTTTATCTCTCAATATAACCGAAGATATCGAACAAATAAATAGAAATTCGATCTCGGCGCTGCCGCCACACACCTCATCCATAAATAATAGGAAGCCCAAGCGTGGAGGAGCCACCATCGACTTTGGTTGGGCCGTCTGCGCTCTGCTCTTCTTAACCATATCAACAAAACCGAACCGAAATGCAATCCAAATATAATTATGCACATTCATTTCCCATGGAACGGTTTTCTCCGATCTGTGTGTGTGTGTGTTTAGTTGGTATACCTACTCCAGTTCTATGTCTTTCATATCCTTTCTGAAGGCTGGTGCTCCGGTTAAGATTTATGGATTAACATTTATTATTTTCTGCCCCAAGAGACCAAAGACAGAGGCTCTGCTGGCTCAGCCGTAGACAAAAATAAAATAAACTCTTGCAATGTTCAATTGTCTATAGAGAGAGAGTGAGACAAACAGACCAGGAAGAATGAGATTAAATGGTATAACTAACCTTTGTTATACGGGAAGCAATTGCAATTGGGCTGCTCGGCTCGTCGGAATGGAAACAGGTGCACTGTGCACGGTGCACGGTGCACGGTGCATACGGACCGGGCAAACTGTCGTTTTAGAAGGGTTTGGCTGCGCGCGCTAATGTTGTTAGATAAATCATTTATTCATTCAATGGAGCGTGGAAAATCGTTTTGCTACTTTTGTTTGCCATTTAAGAGTTGAGAGGACGCAATCTGAAGCGATGCAGAACACACAGTACAGTTTGTATATGGTGCGCGGCCGGGCAGAGGAGTTTCAGTTTAAGTGGCCCGCCTCATTAGGGAGAGCGTTCCGTTTTGGCAACTTGGCAGCACGTGGCTCCCAAGTTGCTTTGATTTCACATATCAAACAGCATAATCACCTCGGTGACGGGGTTGTAAAATCAGAGTCGCCTGCTGGGAAACTGCATCGGCCTGACGTTAATTTATCTATTTATACGTTTGCTATAGGTATTAATTAAAACTTTTAGGATCGTAAACGGATTTTACAGCAGTAGCAGTTGTGTGCCATCTCAGCGGGCGCACCTATTACTTCCTGCGGAGAGAGGATGTTAAATTTGGTCAATTACTGTTAGAGGGCGGCTACTGTTGGAATGTGATGAATGCCATTCAGCTCAGGAATGTGGCTGGCAATTTGTGTGGAGTTCCAGCTGTGATGGAGTTATTGAAGAGAAGGCTATAGGTGCGGATACATAAATATCCAGACGTTACCGAAGGTCTGGGAGCGATAAAATCGCTAATCTGTCTGGCTTTAAATCAGCCATAACTACCGTAACGGTAGGTGGTAAGCTAATGCATTTATATTGGGAATGCGGAGGACCTAATAGAGCTGTAAAACACTTTGACTTACAGTGGCTCTAAAAGTCGGTCTTACCAATTGATTTGAGGAACGGAATAACTGAATTTTGTGACCGCTGTTATTGGAAGTTCGCAAGCCTCTAAGGAATTTAAGTCAATCTGAGCGATGCATTAACAAGGTATGTTGATTACTGGTGCAGCCTTGCCTTACTGCAGTGGCTAAGCGCATCCACCCTGAAAGTCTGTACTAGAATTTTACCATAAACAAAACATGCTGTCTTTAGCATGTGATTAGAAAGTAGTGAAACGCGATCTTTTTTTTAAAGGTACTTCCGTTTTCAACGTCCCAAAACATAGGGCTCAACATGAGTAGCTGCTGGAAACCATAACTATATACATATACCCATGGTCCAGCTCGTTTAAGTACAGCTACTTCTAAAGATTTTCGGCTTAAGAGAAGTCGCTTGAAAAAAGATATATTCACGGTCCAGGGCTTCTAAGAACCAGCAAGTTTCAAAGACTTGGCGCTCAACTTGGGCAGTCGCTGGAAAATTTAGAAAAATTGGAGTTTGTCTAGAGAAGCCGCTTAAAGATAGCCACATCCACGGTCAAATGCCTCTTGGTATGGCAACTTGAAAAGATTTAGGGCTTGACTTCAGTAGTTGCTGGAAAATAAATACAACAACGGTCCGGAGCTTAAAGTACGGCAATCTTCAAAGATTCGGAGCTTTAGTGGAAATGTTAAGTCGCTTAAAAATATTTATTTCCACGACTTATAAGTATGAAAGGATCTTTAGAATCGTGGACAGGTCGCAGATCGCCTAAGTACATCGAATTGTGACACCGAAGTAGCTCTGGGTGGTCACTTAAAAATAATTACAGACCACACCAGGCTTAAAGGGCTCTCGGTAGGTCAAATAATCGTTCTAAAAATGTTCATTGGAGTTTAAGACCTCAAAGCTACTTATAATTATGACATACCGAAGACCGAATCCGGTGACGGTGAAAACGTAATTTCGGTCACTGGGATTTGATGCGTTAGATACTTAGTCCCACTCGCTGTGTTCTACATATCGAGCTTATGCATCCAACAAAGTTTGTGATATAAATCAATACCGGCCAAGGTCTAACCAAGGTACAGAGTCAAAAAAACTGTAGAAAATGCCACTGCAGGCTATCTACACCCTTTAAACAAAATAAAAATAGATTGATTTAAATGAGTCAGTCGAATGCGATAAAATAAAAATGAAAGGTTGCTCCACGTTAAGCCCCCCCTCTAAGAAAATTATAAGAATTGGTTGAGTAGTTTAAATGTGACGACATATCCTCGAATCCACACCAAGCAAACGTTATTATCTGAATAGATAGCGGATAACGATGTCAAGCTTTAAAAATTAAGCGAAGAGTCACACTCCTTTACCGCTGCGCTACTTTCTTGACTAAAAGACCGAATACGTGGTACAACTCTGCCAGTGAATATTAAGAAAACTTTATATACAACCTTTGGCATTCCAGAAGCTTAAGCTTTACTTTAAGCTGAGAAAGCCTCCTCGTTCCTCGATCGCTTCAAGAGAAATATTCTTCGAAGCACTTTCGGTCCCGTTTGCGTTGACGGAATTTGGAGAAGGACATTCAACGAAGATACGAGCATAGACCTTGTTCAAAAATGGCGCATTGCGTAATCTAAGATGGATGGAAAGAGTTTATATAGAAAAAGGCTTCAGCTCGTAGAGACCTTAACAAACTTGAAGTGCGGCCTCATTTTCGATGGAAAATGGTCAATAAATTGAGTCTGACACTCTGACACTCGGCAGCAGCAGCCATATTTTCGTCTCTGCGTACCGTACGACGACGGGGACCATAAGTGTTGTCCACTAGCATACTAGTCTCACGAACTTTTTGCACAAACTTGCGTACAGCTGGCGCGGTGGGCGATTCATTTCGGCCAAAACTCATATTCAAAAAACGCACTGTTTGGGCTTCACAGCACTCACTTTGGAATTAAGTTTTTTAGTATTTCCCAAAGTTGTTCAAGCGTAAAGCGAATTACTTCGTTCCGAGGAGGTGTGACACTGACTTTCTGTCAAGATTTCGAGCGGGAAACAGCTGTCTGTGTCAAAATTAACCTATGATTCCAAAAGAAACCTCTAAATGGCCCGCCCTTTATTAATATTACAGCCAAGTTATTCGTTACTATTTCTGGAATAATCTTGCATTTTTCCTATACCCAACCTAACCTCGATTAGTTGACTTTTGTATTCGGCAGCTAATTGAACGGCGAGACCCACCAAATCAACACCCCCCCCCCCCCCATACCAGGAGATATTTATGAATACCTCCAACAGAGGGTGCTACATAAATTAACCAACACTGATACTTTCCAAGTGTCAAGAGCTCCATCCACGGTGGTGGCACCAACCACGAACTGGAATTAAAAAAAAAAATAATTTATGTGACCATTCTTCTCCGAAGTGTAAATCAAAGAAAAACATCTCACTTCGTGTAGAGAAATTCACGAAATGCGCATATTCGGGTCCGGGACTAAGAAAGAATCCGCCACAACTATGAGAACAACTTGTAACTTGTAAGCGCATAATTTATTGTATTATTATTTTATGGTGTTATGGTGTGCTCACGGTGGTAATGTTACTTGTTTTCATTCGTCTTCGTTTTATTTTCGTACAATTATCGCGCACCTTCTCGCCGAGGGCACATCCATAGATTTGTCCCTGGGACTGGGATGCGCGCTCATGTGAATTGGTTTGTCCGCAGCCATCACACATGCAAACGATTTATGATGCCTACACAATAAAAGTTTGTTCATTCGATTTGGGAATTTAATACGACTTTCTTTGTGCACATTTCATTCAATAAAAAAATACACAAAAAAAAAAAGTTCACGCAACAAAGATCGGGAAAAAAAAACAAAAAACGCTGTGGTCCCGCACAGGGCCTCATTACGGTGTGATTCTTAGCACGTTTATCTCATTATGCGTTCATAAATCTAAAGATAACCACATGATGGACGTTCATCTCAAATGAGTACTTCAAAGGAGGGACGCACACAACAGAGCGCGAAGCGAACTATGCAGCCTCGTGTGAAGTTCCAGAGCCGAAATTAAGTCATTTTTTGTTGTCGGCAGCAGAATTCCCTTCCGTGAGGCGTCAAGTTAGGCTGTATTGGTGATTTTTTTTTTTGGAAAAATAATGAAACTTGATTAAGTTGTAGTAGAGTGAGGGCCGGAATGTGATAATCAATGCACACTTTGCACGGGCAGGAAGGTACATAAAATGCACCCAAAATGTATATATTTGTGATTAATTATGGTCCTTCATCACGGAGGTTGAAGGTAATTCAACAGAAAGTTGCTTTGACGGCTGGAAGGGGGACAAGCAGCAGCTGTGTGGTTTCTTGGAGCCTTTTTTTTTAAATCACTTCTGTATGGATTTAGTGGAACCTTCGAAATCGTGGGTCGACTTGCAATAAAAACCACGAAAACATTTCTAAAGATTACTAAGGAACCTGCTTCTAAATCTCACGAGGAATTCTTTAAACAAAAAAACTAAACGATGCCACTGGCCTTGTATCATTGCGAAAGTGCAACTTTTTTCGCACTACAACAACAAAATATATCAAATATCTACTGACTAAAATTTCGTTCAGCTTTTGCACTTTATCTACACCCTGATCCTATTGTAAACGAAAAATACAAAACAGAGTAAAGTGTAGCCTTGTCAAATTGACAATTCGCTAAATTGTTAGTTCTATTGGAAAAAAATAAAGAGAATGCATAAAAACGTAAACACCGCCGAAGGGAAAAATCAGAAAAAAAATTGGATATAAAAAGAGTTTTTCATGATATCATCTTCGTCTCTTCATTAAAATATTTTTTCTTATTCGGCTTTTTCGGTATATTAAACAATTAAAAGCAAATCTTTCAGTTTCAGAAAAAAAAATAAAAATTTTTTTCAAAACATAATATCAATTGTCAAATTCATTTGTTTCAATTTTGCAAGAAATGAAAAAAGTAAAATAAAGAAAAATATTTTACTAGGTATGTTACACCGAATCGTGAATATCCCTAATATATATTTAAATTCATTGATTTTTATTAGTTTATAAATCATACTTAAGCGAACATACTTAAATTATTTTTTTACACACATTGTTGAAGTGAAAACTTCTTTAGCCGCGTTTGACTTTTTTTTGGATGGCAAAAATCCATTGAACTCGCGACACCAATGTTCCGACACCAGTGTTAGCGTTGCCAACCACTTTTGACGAAAAAATGCGTAATTTGAAAAAAAATACGCATTAGACCAATTTTTGGTAAAAAAGAGAACGCTGGAATTATTTTTAAAGAATGACAGATAAAGTGTTTTTGGAAATTGGACAGAGTTTGAAGGTGGAAACAAATTCTAGACCGAGGTTACATATATTTTTTTTTGTTTTGGCAAAGATTTTATAAGATTGTTCAAACAATTAATGTCAGTATTTTGAATAAAAAAAAAATAAAAACATATTTAAAATAGAAGAAAATGAAAATGAAAATGTTGTTTTGTGGCATTAAAAACCCTTAGTTGGCATATTTTTTTTGTAGTAGCAGTTTATAATAATGAATAAAAAAAACACTTAATTTAAAAATATTTCCTACACAATAAAATATTTCCTGACGTTTAAAAAAATAGACAGGTTCAAGTTTTCACTTTTTTCGACACTCCCAGAGTGACACTGTTGTTTTTGAAAACAGAAAACTACTTGATTTCTTTTTGACATGAAATCAATCACATTATCTCTGTATCCACATTTATATCCGAATGAACTGGAACCGTGGCCAAAACCGTAAGCCAGAAGTTTAAAGTAAGTCTTGTCACATATATCAAGCAATTTCAAAACTTCGACGACCACTCGACGATATTTTTTTGCCACCAACGAATGTACTCAGCTTTCACAGCTGACAACGAAATTGCATTATCAAAGTAACATGTTAGCTTTTCAATTTCATTCACTCGCTCAAATGCAGCAAAACCTGGGAGAAGAGCATTAAACGATGGTAGAACGTCTTCGTTGACAGTTAGTCTGTCCGTAAGATTTTGTATCAACGAATCTATGCAATGAATCAGTATAGACACTCTAAAATAGGCTTCAGTAGAAGAGGTTTCTGGAATGGAACACGTTGTTTCAGTGAAGTTCTTGGAGCTCTTAATTCAACTTGAAATAAGTACACGCCAAGCATCCAACTTGATGCCTATCTGAAGAAATCGTCAGCATTTTCTTTGATGTTCTTAAGAGAATTCAGAACATCTTTTTCGCGGTCGATTGCAGAAACGAAATCTAAGGATTCGTTCTGTAGGAAAACTGATAAGGGTAGCGTTAAATTGAATAGTTTTTCGCATACCCTAACGCTTACTACGAAATCACTTGTTTGGACCGCTGCCATAAGAGTTGATGCTTTCGAAGACATCGCCCACGTTCTGCTCGTTATTTCTTCAAGACTTATTACGATGCATTTGAAGATCTCTACAAGGAAATAATACTGTCGTCATGCCTTTCAATGAATCTTGTTTCACAAAGAAAAGTTTTAATATTTGGTTTTTTGTTTACATTTTCGGCCACGTGGCTGGCCCGGGTACACCCAAGACTGATCCGTAAAGAGTGAATTTTTCAGTTGGTTGTCGTCGAGGCGAAAGCCCTCCAAAATTAATAGGCCTTTATGCTTTCAAGCTAGTAAATATTGTTGGAAGTTGTAATGTTTGTCGTTCAGATGATACTGCATGTCTACAGTCACTTATAACTTTGAAATTTTATTATCTTAAGGTCTGTAACATCATTTCGGCGACGGCTGCAAGTGTTACTCTTACTTTCTGGTGTGCCGTGTCACAAAGTAGAATCGGAAGCTATATCTGGCCTATATTTCCTATATTGATATGCTTCCCACGTACTGATTTCCTGAAGCCCTCCACTAACTCGGGCTTTACTGCGCGAGGTTTTAAAACCCGGCAGATTAGCGATAAGAACTTGGAATTTTTTTTTTTCACAAATTACGAGGAAACAGATTCTCAATGCAGCCTTTAGGAAATTCGGTTCCTTGAATTCGTTTTTAAATTAAAACTCAGTTAAAGAATAAGTAGCGAGAACATTGGTCTGGTGTCGTCTGTGGACCATACATCCCCATGGAAGTTGAGCTCCGATATTTGCTTCATTTGGGTCAAGGGGATAGGAATTTTTGGCTTTCATCGTTCACAATCCATCGTTTTTTTTAGAAACTCTCGGTACTTAACACCTATTTATGAGAAATGAGACCACGAAATGCGGAACTTTTAATTTTTGCAAGAAGTTATAGCTAATTTTTTCCATGTTATTGGTTATCTTTAAACAAACTTGTAACATGTCTCTTTTTAGGATCTTTATGTCTGTAACCCGAACTAAACTTAAGGGAAAAAAAAATGTTTTATTCAAAAAACGCACCAACCTGTGTTTTTTACTACATAACCTTTTCAAATGATTTAAAAAAATAAATATGATTTGATTTCGAGTCATGGTACAAACCTTTTCTTCAAATCTCGTTCGCATATTGTTCGTTGTCGGTATTTTTTTTTCACAGCAAAAATTCTGCTCTTTTCGTTGAACTTAGATTTCTCTGAATAAATGAAATCGAAATGGCGAAATTTTCCATTTAAAATTATCCATTGTGACCTACAACAAATATCTGGTGTGAAGTTCAAAAATGAGTATTAGTCTTTTTGTAAGTAATTATTATGTGATTACGTGATTATTTCAAAACGATTTTTTTCTGAAAGATTTACCATAAATGAGATGTGAAATTCCGTAGGTGATTTTTACATGTATTGTATTTTGCCACAAACGATAAATATTAACAAAAATATGAAGTTGATAAGTTTTGGTTAAGTTTTAGGTCCAAGCCGTGTTTCTGATTTTCTAGGTTTGACTTCGAAATTCCAACTCATTATATGACTTACGAGAGACTTTATAAAAATGGCAAACGCTTGTAAAACATTGGCCTCACAAAAAAACGTCTACCCAAACCTTGAAGTCGGTATCTAGAAATTTATTTCCAAAATAAATTTTTCATATTAAATTAGGGTAACTAAAAGTGGAATCACTTCTCCTAATATCTGCTAACAAACCCATCGATATGTCGTCCTTTTAGTTTTACTTTACTTTAGTCTAAAATAATTGGTATCCTAAGAGCTCTTTATGCAAAAGACTCGATTAGGGTCTGGGATGGAGAACATTTATCGGAGGAATTTAGTTCTACCATGGGCCTGCAAAGGGTGTGCGTTGAGTACCCTCTTATTCACCCACTTTTTTGATGAATTTTTGGCGCACGTAGGTGGTGGAGTAACAATTGGGGAAGAAAGCATACCGGGTTTATTGTACGCTGACGACATCGTTCTTTTATCAGAGACACCACAACAACTGCAAAAAACGATTGGGAATCTGGATAAATACTGTCAGACATGGAACCTGTCAGTCAACCTCAATAAATCAAACATAATGATCTTCAGAAAAGGACATGGGAGATACGCGAGTAATGAAAAGTGGAACTATCAAGGTCCAGAGGTAAAAGTGGTGAAGGAATTCAAATACCTGGGCATGTTAATTTCGAGTAACCTTTGTATGCGAAAGCATGTCAATCTTAAACTTCAAGAGGCCAAGACTGCCTTATGTGTTTCGTGGAAAAAAAGAATTTCAAATAAAGCCATCCACTATTCAGCAAAATGCAAACTGTTTCAAGCAGTTGCGAAATCAATAGTGGTATACTCGGCCCAAGTTTGGGGCTACAAGGAGTATGAGGACGTGGAAAAATCTCTCCGTTACTTCTTAAAACGCGCTTTTGCTCTTCCTTCGTCTACACCAAATTACCTGCTGCACATTGAAACGGGACTGCCACCTATGTTTGTTGACGCTCTTAAAATCCACTTTGACTACATCCTCAAGATACTGGAAATGAACCCCTCACGTTTAGTCAACAGAATCCTAAAATTTCTAATTACAAACCAACTCAACTTTGTGAAAACCTGGAAAAACCTTTTTAATTCTCTGGGTGATTCTATGAATCTAAATATAGAAGACTTGATAACTTTAAAAAAACAACTCTATTTACTGGTCTCTAAATTGGACTCAAAATTTCGGAAGGACTTCATCACTCAGGCCAAAGCATCCCAATATAGGGAATATTATAGTAGTTTGGAGTTCGATCTGGGAGAACTTAATTATTTTAACGATAAGCATCCTACCGAAATGATAGCAATGATACTAAGAGCCAGAGGAGAAATACTTGCTTTGAATTTTATTCCGCACAGGCCGGATCTTCCTGTAAAATGTAAGATCTGCAACACTCACGAAAGAGAAAATATCGCGCATTTCATAGGGTCTTGCCACATTCTAAGAGAAACTCGTCGGAACATTTTCGGAAGAAGCAAATTGGAAGTTGAAGAAGTTTTACAAATTCTAAACGGTACGGTGGGGTGGAGAGGCTCTACAAATTTATTAGACTAGCTTTTGGATATAGAAATAGAATTTTATCAGAAAGTTTTTGAGTTAAAATTAGTTCACTTTATTTTTCTTTTCGGTTTGTTTCTCAAGTAAAGTAGTTCTTGACTTACTTTTGTTACCATTTTTTTTTCTTTCTCTCAGTTTCGCTCCTTCCTTTTTTTTTGTTTTTTTTTTTTTTTAAATTACTATAATCATTCTTTTCAATTCATAATCTGTTAATCTGAACGACGGTTTTTATACCAGGTCCAAAAAAAAAAGACTAGTAAATGTACTTTTGTAAAATCAGTTTAATCCAATAAAGTCTATTCTACTACTACTAATACTCGTCCTTTTAGAAACGATGTTAACGTAGTCGCACCTGGGACATTGCGTATTTTGGCAGATCACCTCTTTGTTGGAAACATTTCAAACTAATTAAGAAAAAAAATTCCCGGAAACAATGTTTTATTTTTTTAAATAACAACTGATATAACATTTATTGGAAAACTGCTCTCAGCACTCTAAGATTTACGACCCCAATTCCGGCAGGCCAATAAATATCCTTACAGGCGACTTCCTGTGACCGTTAATGAATTTCTTGATTAATTGGCCAATAATTACCCACCACCATCATGTAGGTAGGTACTCCTCGTCTCAATTAGATCTCTTTAATCGCAATAAAACTGAAGCCGACTTATAATCTCTCAAATATTTATGACCGAAAATTCCTCTAAAATAGATTCGATCAATTTCAAAAAAAATGCTTCCCTTTGAACACGATCCTTCCGCGCGCTGCAAAGCTCATTAACAATTCATTTTTTATCTCCTCAAGGAGATTATAGAAATTATCTCCGCTGCTACTGTCCTTTAGCAAAACAATAAAATCTGATGCCCGCACTAAACGATTCACAAGCGTTCCCCCAAACCACTAATCTAATCTGCAGAACGAACTGGAAAATGGGATTTTTAATTAAAATTCAATTTGAACCTGTGCGCCGTGTGCTACAATGTGCCTAATGGTCTTTGTTGTTCTACCTCTGTCTCTCTGTGCTTTTGTCTTACCATATTATTCTACGATCTAGAGATAGGAAAAAAAAAGAAAACGAAACAATCTCAGTGCAGCTCAAGTTAACCTTGTGAGCTGCTCTTGCACCATGATCAAGTTCAAAACCATCGACGCGGCCATCTAATGCATTTTTACTTACAAGCTACAAATAGGTATAGAGCCAGTTCCCCCCCTCTTGTTGCATTTAAACACTTGTTACTTGTTAGGCTACCCAGAGTTGGCTTTGGTTGGCATAGTGTCTTCTGCTGTGGTAGAGTGAGTGCGGGTTTTGTTTAAATGCACATCGCCCGAGATAGTCTTGAGAGAAGTCAACCATCGGTTGAGAGTAATCAGCCAGCATGACCTGGCACGATTTTTTATTATTATTCGTTTTTCCTCTGTAGATTTCCTTTATGAAATCGATTCACCACGAAACTTCTGATTGAGGGTTGCCCACTTCGACATTGATGGGGTGCGCGCGGTGGGGAAATGCCTGTCGGAAAACAAAGGCGTATCTGTTAGATACGCGAAAAAATCCTAAAAAAAAGAAAAAAGAAACAACACAAAAACGATGATCATGCTTCGAGATCACTGGTGCGGATTTTAATGCTGCTACGAGAATAATGCCGCAGCAACGACGACGATGTCGATGAAGATGATGATGATGATGACGGTCGAAAGCAGACGTGATCGATTGCAGTTCAATTGAGATAATTGTTAATTTTTCGTTCATGGTCTTCTTTTATTAAATCGGCGCACAGCAGCAGTGCAACCGACTTTGGCCGAGGGGAAACCAAAACCAAATAGTTTCCCGCCGTATCTACTATCTAGATCTTGACATTGTGACAGAATATTTATAATATTTGATGGATTGATACATAGCAGAGTTGGTAATAAAATTGCAGTCTATTTAGATGGGTGGCAGTTGGGTTTTGTTTTCGTCGGGAGGTTCATTGTCAGAGACCACCATTTGAAGTTGATAAATTGACGTGCGCTGAGTTGGGGTATTAAAACCAATCGAGGTCAGGGTAATGCTAAAGAGAAGCACAAACAAAAGAAACAAAAGCGGAACAGTGGTATGACAGCCTGTGGCTTATGATTATGTTTTGCTAATATTTGGCCAGGTCTAGCCAGAAGGGGGGGTACTGAGATTTCAAGACTAACCAGTTGATTGAGATTTATGTGGTTTCTTACGGACATGGTCAACTCGATTCTAAATTTTTAATGGCTTTTTGTGAGGACAAAATTGTGGATGCCCTATATTTCGCTCTATTTTTGGCAAGTGGATCGGCTTATTTTTGGTTCAACAATGTTGCGAATTGCGATGTTTAAAAGAGAGAATAAAGTGGAAAGCTTTAAGGGTCATCTGAATTAGAGAGAATGGAGTGTGTGGAAGTTAAAAGTCACACAAAACTGGACCAAAACAACAAAAAGTGAAGTGACCCATGAGACTTTCTCAGATAAATAAATTCCAAATGGCGACCTACCAAATACCGAATCAAATGAGTGTGCTCTACACAATGGTTTGCTAAGTTAGGTAAGAGGAGTATCTTGCACTTTTTATACTTAGATCAATGTAGATCATTGGTAACTGTGACTCTTTTTGTTATTTTTAACAGAATTGCTTGGTAGTTTTTAACTGAGAGTTGGTTGAAAGAAGTTTCTCACCAACCCGGTGAGAAGTACGTACTTGTGCAAGTCACTAACACGCTTGGCAGTAAAATTCATCAAAGTTCTTTAAAGAATTTTACTTCCGCTGCTGGAAAGTGCTAGACAGTGATGTATCCCCAATCACATCTTCATTGCCGTACAGATCATCATTTTGTTTGCAGGACATTTAACGTTCTTCTTCTTCGTATCCACAGGAGAGGACAGTGATTTTTTGTTGACTACTAGGATCCGATAGGCTTTCTGAGGGCACATCTTCAGCACCGATATCGATCATAAACAGTATAGTAGTTTTTTTCCCCCCATTGGCTACTTAAGACCATTGAGTGAGATTACTAATTCTGCAAGCTTTGCCAAGCGTCTTAGTCAGCCGTTTTCCAATTTATGTGGATTTCGAATTAGACCCCGGCCAACACATACATCAATTCTGAAGGCATCCGTGTAGATGGGTATTGTTTGTTTCGTTGGCTGGATAATTAATAGATAACCATCAGGGAGAAGGGTCATGCTTAACAAAAAAATTAGCTACTGATCTTGATTTAGACCTTGAGTTGTTTGTGTCTATCTATAAATTGGGTATAGACTGACAGTGCTGCCGAAAGTACCACATTAGGAGTACTGTAAAGACAAATTGTACCTACTCCTATTTTTACCCGACTGGTTAGTTTCGGACTTAACTATTTAAACTTGTCTTTACATTTCCCAATGGGTAGTAAATTGCAAAACAGATTTTACGTTCTTGATGTTTTATTAAAATTTTGTGTGTTAGATTTTGTTAAATTGACTTTTGTTGGTCCAATTTATGGCTGATTTTTTACCGAACCGTTTCTCTCTCCAAACGTTGGAGAGTCGACTTTGAAGGGCCCACACGTCTGCCATAAACGGGATGCAAATCGCGCAAAGGTTGCGTATTGTGATAATAAATTTTTATCATTTGGACGTTCTGCTCAATTCTGTTACTCGTCATGGTGATTTGGCATTAGCGACTAAATAATAAACACCATAGGTTAGACGGATAAATCAACATGGCCTGCCAACATCAACCAGTCCAATTGAAAAACCTGTTGCAAAAATTTAATGTCTTAATTCTTGTTTTGTACTCCCCAAAAAACTACTAATATACTTCTCAACGAAATCATGAAACGGTAGCCATGAGTCCGAGTACAAGTTCTGACACTGACAATTCTTTTCCTCTCGTTCTTTCTCTCTCTCTCTTTCCTTTCTCTTTCAGTCAGTATACTCCCTCCACAGAACAAAACCAATCGCTTTACAATTGAACAACATTTGGAAATACATATTTCCAAACTCATTCCCGGTACAAATAGTGTGGCCATTTCCACGCCCAGAAAAAAGAGGGCACCTTCAATTCTCAAATGAAAAATTAAAAAACAAAAAAACAACAACCAAAATAACAAAAAAAGTTAATTTAAGAAACCAAAAAACCCTACAGACTTTCATAAAAAAAGAATTAAAAAGATATGAACAAGACACATTCAAGTAAAAGAAAACAAAACAAACCGATGTATTTACTTTAAACAGAAATCGAGCTGTCAAATGAGTGGGTGTGTTCAGACGATTGTTAAAAACAAAAGATGGTGTTGTGAATAATAATAAAGAAGTGAATAAGTTCGGGTACAAATATATTTTAGGTCGAGTTCACACCAGAAAGCTGCAGAAAATTTCAGAATTAGTTTTAAAGAAAAGGTTTGTTGTAGTTTTGTGGTGTCAAAAAATTGCGTAAACTGAGAAATCCCTAAAAGAGGACAATTTGTATATTTTTTCAAAAGATACCGGACATTTTTGTTTTAGATAAAAAGAGGGCATGCAAGAGGACGTCTGGTCTGCCTAGTCCCAAACCAAGTTCTGTGTTGCCCTAATATCGCTTTTAATAACAAGCAGGGTTCTACCAAAATAAACCACCTGGGATATGTGCAAAAGTTTCCTGATACTGGCTTCAGTATGGGCCAGAATGTGGCTACTGCGATGTGACTGAGTTTAGAAATGCCACTGCAATTGATATGTCGGTACTCGGTGAGTGCCACTGAACTATGATTATACTCAATTTTTTGGGTTTAAATATTCCATACTTGGACTTGGACAATATTTGGTTTCAAAAGGATGGCGATTACTGCTGCACAATTCATCAGACATACTTAGCGCAGCAAGTTCTGTGCCAAGTTGGCAATAGAGGGCAATAGAATTTGGCCGTTTCGAATTGAGATTGTAATGACTTCAGAAACGATTCCAGTTCTTTAACGAGATTTGAGGCTAGTTTAAGAGCTTTTTTCCTACATTGAAGGCGACTAATGCTGATCAGTCCCAAAAACGCATTATGATATTATTCTATTTCTTTAAAAAAAACACAAAAAAACTCTCAAAAACTCCCTCGAAAACATCGACCAGAAGAACTGCTTTGAAAATCTTTTGTGAAAAAAACTCCAAAAAAGGTTTGACAAAAGAATCTGTGGCAGAAAAAACTCAAAAATTTCCCTGGTTGTCGAGGTGTTTTCAAATAAGACGCCACATGCGTTGCAATATTCGGCAATTGAACGACGAGGCCCAGAAGTTGAATGAAACTTCGAGAAAATACAAAAAAAAAAAAATCACTTTCGCAAAAACAGAGACCGTTTTCTTGGTAGTCGAAAACGAGCTATCCTTCGTGAAATTCTTAAGGAAGACTTCAAATTTCAAATGAGTTCAAATTCACTTTCGCAAAAACACAGACCGTTTTTGACTATCAAGAGCTATCCCTCGTGAAATTCTTAAGAAAGACTTCAAAACTCATTGGGTTAAAAAAAGTAGAAGAAAAACTTTCCTCAAAAACTTTTGTGAAAAAAGCGGGACATTATTTCGCATCTTCTGCCTATTATTTCTTTTTATTTCTGCCTACATCCATATATATATGGGCGCCTGAACAAATAGATATGGACTATTGGGCTTCATAAGCATATTCAGTCAGCTAGTTCGGTTGGGTCATTGAGGCCTATTGTGATTGTAAAATAGTTAAAAACTAGTGTTCCCAGATAACCTGTGTAAACTCTCTAAAGCAAGAGAGGTGCTGATGCTCTGTTGCCCTACATACCAAAATCACCGCGTGTATTATGTAAGAGCACTGTGCACCCGATCCTCTGCTGCAGTAGAGCTTTTCATCTGGGTAGAGTATAATTTCGTCCATGTACTCAGATGACATCTGGCTGCATTAAAAACTTTTAAGAAGGCATCCGCTTAACCAAATTGCAAAGCGATCTGAACACACCCAGTCGGATGACGTTTCGGACGCGTCAACAAATAAGGTAGATGGCGTCATTCTAAGAGAGTTACGAGAAGAGATTGTTTTGCGAAAGAAAGATAATAAAAGCCTTCAAGATAAAACGCTCGTTTATTGAATTCAAATAAAACACATGCCAATGATGCTTTAGTGAAGATGGTTATTTGTTACCCATTTTTGAATGGTATCAATTCATCTTCAATACGTCAGCCCGCTACCTTCCATCAACGACTTTTATACGTAGATAGTGGGCATTTGGCAGTACTTTTTCCCTCGGCACTCAACTCGTACAGATGTTCAATAACATAGAACATTTGTCCATTTACCTTAAGCAGGCTTACGAACGTAAGGTCTCAGCTTCTTGAAATAGGAGCCGAAAACTTAAAACCTCATAAAGGTTTTTCTTTCTTAGAGGTATAATTTTCAAGTTAATTTTTTTCGGCGCCAACCAAAACTTGACAGCCAAGAGCTGATTTCTTGGTTTGACATTTTACCTATATAAGACTTAGGTTTGCCATTTTAACCTAAGAAGACCTACGATACACGGCCAAATTGCTCCAAAAGCTTTCAGGTTTTCAAAACTTTTGAACCAGACCCAGCTTGTATACCTAAATTAAATCAGAAACGTATAAAACATAACAAATCACTTTAATTTAGCATTTTTGCTTGGTCCATATAGCGTCTATAAGATCAACGGATCCTGTTGGCACTGTTCTAAAAGCTTCATAGGCAACTGTAGTGTTGAACTGACTTTTGTAGGTATACTGTTTACCAGGAAGCAAATTCATTCTTACTTCATTGGTTTCATATGGTCTTGGGGTACAGACTTGTGTACTTAGGCGTAGGCAGACACCTGCCCCAAGCTTAGTAGTATAAAAAAGCGTAAGTTTCCACCAGGTGTTGTTTGGTTTCAAAACTGACCGCACTCCTTCTCTTTGGTGATTCTACTGTCGTTGTCATATCCAGGGAATTTACCTAAATAAGAACTACCTCGATCTTGCTCACGGCTGACTTAGAGCAAGTTATCGGCATTTGTTTGCCTTCGTTAAAGCCTTCTTCAGGTATATCTTGCATTTTTCAAAACAGTGAGTAATTTCCCCACAAAAATATACTTGCAAACGATGGTCTTTTAATTTTTAGCAAAACGTTCAGAGATCTTTTGTTTTAGGTATACCTGTTTATATGAAACTGCCTTTATCATCGAGGTCAATGGTTGTATACGGACCCAATTCAAACTCATCATGACTGCTTCGCAGGCCTTTGTAACTGGAACCTACTGTTGTGAGTTATAAAACCTTCGGACGCACATTCTTGGATCTCCTTTATGCGGCAAATGTTAGCTGCAAGCTTTATTAAGCCTGCAGTGGCTTTAAGTTCTTAAGCAAGAATATAAAATTGTTCTGACTAGTAAGTAATTAAAGTTCGGGATTAACGGCTCGTAAAAAATGACAATCTCGACCTACGATTTGGTGTCCAAAACTGACGACGACATAGATATTCATCGATTCAAGTAGATCAAAACAAATTCATTTGGAAATGTGGTAACCTATACTTTCAGACCTCAGGAAAGCAACTCACAAGTCAATTGCATATTAAAAGCAAGCAGGAAGATGTGTAACCCACCCATCTATAAAACGAGGTTTACTTAAGTCACATTCTGAAAGAAATGTTGTGCGCAGGAAACGAGAAAAAGGTCAGGCAATGTTGTAGTGCATCAGCGTTCCACCTTCAACTCATCAATCCGACTGCGACCCAACTCAATCTAAATCCCGTGCCTTTACTCACTCCATCTTAGCTGGCAACCTACCTCGACGCTTCTGTGAATTTCTGCTAAAAAGTCTCCTCCATCTCAAAATCACTATAATTTCGGGCAGTAAACAAAGCCTCCACCACAACGATTTACCGAAGGTTCCTCCAAATGAAGCCATTACTTCCAGCATCACGTGGCATCGCGTCCAATCCCTCTTTGCGTGGGTTCTTGTATATGGCCTCCCCCCCAAGCAAATCCTTTCATTAAATATATGCATCGAAGCCAATAATTTTCCACACAACAATTCCCATTAGTTAGCCCGTGGCACACCTTCCCAAGCCGGAAGATCAACAAATTAAGACATAAGACACACATTACACCGAAGACACACCGCCTGCCGGCCGGCTGGCAGAACTTGTCTCTCTCTCTCTGGCTCTCTGTCAACCATTTCAAATTGTGCGCCTTTTGCCATCCCCTCAGCTATCCAGGTCCAGGGACAGGGTGAACAGGCAAAATAGAAAAGTGCACTCGCATCCATTTGGCATTTAAAAACTGATTTCGCCGCTGGAAGAACAAACTTGGAATGGTAGCCCATTCCAGACGAACCGTGAAACACCATGTGAACAGAAATATCCAGAGCGACATAAACTCACCAAATGGACAGGGAATTGCTTCAAATTAGACATTTATTGCACTGGGCACAGTCGGCAGGCCAGCCAACAGTTGCGCGAGCGGGACAATATGCCGTGCGGGGTGTGCATGTGGACGAGTATTCCACGAGTGCCATGGTATGCAAATGCGTGTTAACGCAATTGTTAGTTAGTGTTAAGTCGTTTTTTTTATGGTTACGTCTTGTATATATTCCTGGGCAAATGTGGCAGCGGCGGCGCCTAGTTTTGCTTAGGTCTCCTTTTTTATACAAGGACCGTCGCGTCCGTCGTCAAGATGGAGCACACACAAAGAGCATACGAATGGAGTGTACAAATTTTTAATGTCTTCATTTTGTGTCGGAATTGTGCGAGGTGTCTTTTCGAGATCCATTTGGCGCTGCCCCTCTTTGTTGTTATTGTTGTTGGCACGTATTCGAGGTTGGCTTGAATTAGTTTCGCTAACATGACGCAAGAGGTCTTCAAACAGATTCGATACACATTTGCAGGTACAGTGTAAACATACACACAAGAGTGTTGATTGTGGAACAGCAGAAAACTATTTAAATGAAACTAATGCGGGTGTGGCTGCAATGTAGGGTGGGAAATGGGTTTGCATATGCTGGACATGTCTAACGTGGAGTTGTCTTTTCTTTTCTGAAATCAATTGATCTCGATTCGATGTACTTATAGAGAGGTTTTTTTTATTTCTAAAAATAAAGACTGGGGTCAGATTCTGTAAGGCGAAACGATCAAACGTTTTCGCAAAGTTCTTCGTGCATACGAAAACGTTTAAAAGTTTCGCCTTACAGATTTCGCTTCCAATTTATGTCAACTCAAAGTTGGGTGTTCTTCGACTTGGGTATCCGAATCTTTCATCAAAACTTTGGCCTGTTTCCTTGGCCAAATTAGTAAAAGCTTGGATCCTGCATACATTTATGGGGACGGCTGTGGAAAAAGATTGTGATAAACATCTTAAATTAGGTTGCATCTCGGAGGACCATGGGCAATATTCCTAGGTACATCTGGGGTTGAATTACTGCGTGTTAAATCCACCAAATTCAGTGACGCCTTACTCGCTAACACATGCAGAAATTCGACCCCTATTCTTTCGAAACGACTGATTTAGTTTTGCGGGAGAAACGTCTCAAATAGAGTTGAAGGGTACGGTCAATTGGGTGTCAGTTAATATGACTTCGAAGTCAGGATATTGTGTCATCTCACCTTAGATACGGCATTTTGGCAGGGGAAGGTGCACCACAACTTCATAATTTACAAATGGTACATACATCGTCTCGATGTAACTATGGAAGCAACGGCCCCATCAATAACTTGACGAGGGATTTTAATAAGTTCAATCATGTGATTGATTTCAACCTTACAAAATTAAATTTAAAACAAATATTAAAAGAAATGTAACATTATGTCAAAATGACGAGCTACTTTTTTTTTAATAATATTAATAATTGATTAGTAGTTAAATAAATAAATAAATAAGTAAATAAATAAACCAAGTTATCACGATCACGTATCCACCTGCAGTTATAAAAGTGCAAGCGAATCACATTCGCTTGCAGGTGCATGCCCGTTACCTGATACGACACACGCGCATCCGATTGGCACCATAGCAAGTATATTCCCACCGCCACACCACATCCGGGCGAATATAGGAATATGTATATGATCTGCATGGGAACTGCAGATCAGCAATTATATAGAATAAATATGTTTGTGAGTTAAGTATCGAGGAGACTATATTGTAATTTATGAGTTAGTTGAATTTGTACCGCGAATAAAGGAGGGTTGACCCCTAGTAATCTATTTCTTGATTGAGTTTGTTTTCATTACGGGACGAGTGGGAGGCTCCCAAGAAATTAATTTTTTTACACTTCATAAGGACGAATCCTTTAACTACCATAATGGGAAACAGAAGTTAGTATACCACAAATACGTCAACGTGAATTTCAGTGGCATCAAATTGATAGTAGAACTAGGCTTCTAACAAATTTTCAGGAGGAGATAGTCGGCGCAGTGGCTTAGTGGTTAAAGTGTTGGAGTACTAAGCGAGGGGTCCCAGGTTTGAATCCCAAATTCCAACTTAAAGTTTTTTCACTGCGCCACTTCTCGCGAACGTCCGACAAACATCCGAGAGTTTAACTGTCATGAAAGTCCTTTTCAATTGACCGTTTGGACTTGGCATAAAATTGTAGATCCCTTCCCTTCGTACCAAAAATATAAAAACTCACACAAGACGAATGGTTGTGAGAAGCTAGGCCTAGGGTCCCTACGGACCTGTTGCGCCAATTATTTCTTATTTTTATTTAGATAGGAACAATGTTCGGAAGTTTTACCAAAGGGTAAAAAGAACGTGCAATCGCAACAAGACCCGAACAGAGACCTGTAGAGACGAACAAGGAAACCTTGTGGTAGAGTCACAGTCGGTGCTGAGGATATGGAAAAACCATTTCTGCAAACTGTTAAACGGCGAAGACGACCCAAATTCCGCTGTCAGGCAGAACGAACCATTCAACTTAGACGATGAAAGCCAAGACTTCCGTCCACCCGACCAAAACGAAGTGAGGATAGCAATATCCATGCTTAAGACCAACAAAGTTGCTGGACCAGATGGCTTGACTGCCGAGCTTTTTAAGGCAGCGGGATATGACTTGGTAGAGAGCATACACCAACTCGTCTCCAAGATTTGGTCGGAGGAAAGTATGCCTGATGAATGGAACCTCAGCATCGTTTGCCCGATCCACAAGAAAGGAGACCCTCTAAACTGTGCCAACTATAGGGGTATCAGTCTTCTTAACATCGCATACAAGATCCTGTCTGCCATACTGTGTGAACGCCTGAAACCTTTTGTCAACGATCTGGTTGGTCCCTACCAGTGCGGTTTTAGGCCCGGTAAGTCCACAACCGACCGACTACGGCAGATCCTGGAGAAAACCCAACAAGTCCAGATCGATACTCACCATCTTTTTATCGATTTTAAGGCCGCATACGACAGCATTTATAGAGACGAGCTGTATAGAGCTATGTCTAGTTTTGACATCCCTGCCAAACTCGTCCGATTGTGCAGAATGACGATGGAGAATGCTCGCTGCTCCATAAAGGTCGGAAACAATCTCACCGAGACCTTTGATGTCAAAAAAGGATTTGGACAAGGTGACGCGCTGTCGTGTGACTTCTTCAACATCATTCTTGAGAAGATTGTGCGAAACTCGCAAGCCAACACCAGAGGCACAATCTTCCAGAAGTCTGTGCAACTACTTGCATACGCTGACGACATCGACATCATTGGCAGAACACAGCGAGCTGTCACTGGTGCGTTTGCAAGTATCAGTACAGAAGCGGCAAAAATGGGCTTAGTGGTGAATGAGGGCAAAACAAAATATATGCTGTCAACAAGAAGGGAAACACAACATCGACGAATCGGTCAGAACGTCACGACAGACAGCTATAATTTTGAGGTAGTTAGGGATTTTGTCTACCTCGGCTCCGCTATAAATTCTGACAACGACATCACATCAGAAATCAATCGAAGAATTACACTTGCCAACCGCTGTTTCTTTGGCCTAAGAAGGCAAATGAGAAGTAAGGCCTTGTCAAGAACCACTAAGGAGACTCTATATAAGACCCCCATCCTACTCTATGGCGCAGAAACATGGACGCTATCAAAGGCGGATGAAGATCTCCTTGGTCATTTTGAACGCAAAATTCTTCGATTGATTTTCGGTCCCGTTTGCGTTGACGGGCTTTGGAGGAGGAGATTTAACAGCGAACTCTACGAGCTGTACAGCGACATCGACCTGGTCAGAAAAGTACGCATCAGTCGACTAAGATGGCTAGGACATGTAGAGCGAATGGACACCAACGCTCCGGCCCGAAGAGTCTTCGACTCAAACCCGGAGGGACAACGCAGTACAGGAAGACCTCGCCTTAGGTGGCGCGCGAGTTATATTAGATAACGAACCCATATCGATCCCAAACATATTCGCAGTCAGAAGTGCTGACTAAACAAACATTTAGTCATAAGTTATATTAGATAACGAACCCATATCGATCCCAAACATATTCGCAGTCAGAAGTGCTGACTAAACAAACATTTAGTCATAAGTTATATTAGATAACTTATCAACCCATATCGATCCCAAACATAGTCGCAATCAGAAGTGCTGACTAAACAAACATTTAGTTTGTTTATGCGACCACACCAACCGCATACACAAAATTATGGTATATAAGAAGAAGACCTCAAAATGAGGAAGAGATTCTGTTCTGTACTTCGAAGAGAGATAGACTTCCCCCCACCAGTGGTAAGGGGTCTTGATCTTTTATTTTAATAAAATAAAACATTATTTAACGAAATATATCTGTATTGTATTTTATTTTTTATGAAAACTAATCTCGCGCAAGTGGAAGGGGACCTCAACCAACTTGGAGTGCGCAACTGGAGGCAGTTAGCCAAAGATCGCGCTAACTGGAGAGGCGTATTGGTTGAGGCCCAGGTCCACCCCGGACTGTAGCGCCACCTAAGAAAGAAGAAGAAGAAGAAGAAGTAAAACAGTTTAAAGATGAAAGCACTTAAAAAATTACAGCACAGGAAATTATCAATACCAGACAAAGAAAGCAAGAAAGAAGCATCATTCCGGGATATTTGAACCAGTACGGCCGCAGAAAATATGATATAGCAGTTACAATAGTACTCAACGAATTGCCTGTAGAAATTCGTAAGCTATAAAAGTCAATATTCTTCTTCTAGACAGCTAGAGAATTATAATTGAACCTTGATCATTAAAACTTTATATAATTATCCATTTTTGTTCTTTCTCTCTAAATAATTTATCAGTTTTGTTTTTCTTTTTCTCTCGAAATAATAAAAGTTTTCTTTTTACATTCTCCAAGTTCAGTCAAAATAATAGAAATCAAAAACATTTAATATTCATTTTGTAAATAATCTTCTGCAGACAAGCCCCATCAGGCTTTGCAGATGTTAAATATTTATTATATTTTTGAAGTATAGAAATGCGGTCATCCCCTGGGGCTTTCTTATTTTTAGCTTTTTCGATTACATATTGTACCTCATCCAGCGTTATCGGTGCATCCAGAAATTTAGACAATCCAGGGTTCTGCATATTGAAACGGCTGGGAGATTTTAGTGCGTTGAGCAGATTTGAGAAGTGGCTTCTTCCACCATTAATATGTTTAACAGCTGTCCAGAATTCTGCTGAGCACTTTGTGTTGTTTATGAGTGTAATATTTTGCTCGTTATACTCTAGCGTTTTCTTTTTCTTTATTCTTAAAGTGCTTATTTGCTACTGCATACAGAGTTTTGAACGTATTGCTGTTGTTTGTTCTTAGTAGCCTTAGAAGCGCAAAAGATACATCCCTAGCTCGCTTGCAATCAATATAAAACCACTTTTGCTTACTGCTACCGTTGCCACTCTTTACTGGAGTACTTTGGGGTGTCGCTCTTTTTATTATTTCCGGCAGGCTTTCAATATTTAGCATCACATTCGCATCTGTCAAAGCTACGAAAACTGTCTTTCCATAATAGTTTTGGTAAGAGACCTAACTGTGTTGTGCTACTATTAATCGGGTTTCTGTACAGATAAAACGTAACTTGCAGCGGCATGTGATCGGAGAACGTCTTCATTGCTACCTTGAAATCTTTAAGATGAGAGCACAAATCCCCATTTACAAAACAGTAGTCTATAACAGAGCATGCTGGCCCATGCAGAAATGTGTGCTCCCCAGAAGAATCTCCTTCACAGCTTCCATTTAGGACTCGTCAATCAAATGCATCCGCTAATTCCAGAATTGAAATTCCTTTGGCATCACATGTTTCATCCTTAGAGTTGCGGTTTCTATATATCGCCGATGAAGCCAATCCACTTATAAAATTGTTTTGTGACACGCTTATCCTTCCATTAAAGTCGCCGATTAGTACTGGATTCAGTGATCCTAAACTATTCACTAAATCGTTCAATTTCTGTAGTCCCAATTTAAATATATCGGTACGATGTGACAGGTGTTAATGGCCGTTTTCTCAAGCACGCATGATCCTTCTATGCTTTTAAAGTTAACCTTTACTCTCCATCTATCTGCTTACGAAATCCAAATAGTTCGCCACCACTTCCTCTTCCAAACAGGCTTGATTTTACCGCAGGTATAAATTTTAATTCATAATTCATGAATATGGTCTTGAATCTATCTCCTTCATTATCTAGTAAATGTCTTTCAAATAATAGAAAAATATCAATTTCTTTAATATAATTAAAAAAGTCTGCAAATATTTGTTTATTTTTTAGCCCCGCTACATTATTACTTAAGAAATTTTAAATTTAATAATTTTATGTTGTTCTGGTATTTTTCTCAATTAGATGGCTTTTTGAAGTATATTATTATTAATAAATTGAAATTAAAATTGAATTGAATTGAACATTTCCTGCAACAAGTCTTCCTCGGAGCGAATACTTAATTTCGCCTTACACCAAATTTTACCCAATCTAAGCGTGAGAATGAAAAATCTTCTCTCACCGCTAAACAGTATAGGAACATTTTGAACCAATTCCCATACTCGAAGATAAACTCTAACCCCACCAGTCCAATTGGTTGCGTTAGTGGATAAATTTATTTTCGACTGGTGTCGAATAGCAATTGCACATTTACAAGCAAATGGCCCATTTGTCACCGTTTATCCCCGAAACCTGTGGTTCGAGAGTGAATCCGAGACTTTTCCTTTTTCGTTTGTCATTGACATTGGGAACTGGGAAGTCGTCTTACTTTTTAGATCGGTTTAGGCGAGCGATTGAGTGTGCGTGCGTGTCTGTGGATTTGGTAATAATCGAAAGAAATTATGTTTTAACAAAACAATGTTTACGACGGTGCTTTCAAAACACCGTTGCTCATTCTCAATTCAGTATATTTTTTTGTCTCCCCATAGGCTGTATAGCTTCCGCCATCAATAGAGTTGAAGATTACGTCGGATTAACAACCTAACCGTCGCGAACTAATTGATTTTCCGCTTGTACACAAAAAATTATCTCTTTCATGTCTCGGCGACATTTGGTATCTTCTGTGCCTCCATTATTTGTCTGTTCAAGATGTCAGATAGTGATATATTTTATTTGTGTTTTAGGTGTGCATGGGCTGTTGCGTTTAATAGATGGGCTATCGATTGAGAATTAATTGACGGAAATGTGAATTGAGCAGGATTTACGATGTTGTTCATACTCGTAGTGGAGAGGATTTTTTTGTTAAAATTCTTGTGTCCCGCAAGGTTTAGGGATTTTTGGTTAATGTCCCACAATTGTATCTCCCTCTTGTTTAGGTACTCTCCATCCAAATTGAATGTGCAAATTCGAGCGCATATTCCATAGCTAGTTGAAATAAATTACTCACTTGATGAAGCTCATCAAGTTGATTTATAGAGCGACGTCACGGCACATACATCGCACACACAGTGCGGTGAGAGTCTAGGCTACAGCCTTATGAGCACCCATTTGCACTTGAATTCGCTTTGGCGTTCACGCGCAATGACTCGGAGATAGATTACTATGCGGGAGCAGCGCCAAATGTCATTGTTATGCGGTGCGTTTGAAACGGAGATTCAGACTCCAAGATGCCCGAAGGAGGGAAAACAATCATCTCAAAGGCGTACTGTGTAATTGGGTTGTTTTGAAAGCGATAAACCGCACAGAGAATATCGATTTTAATTTTAGTTCATCACGAGAACGGCTCGTAAATCTTTGGCCTAACTGCGACTTTCCTTTTCGGGGGTGTTGAGATACAAATTCGCGGTGATGAGAAGCGATCTCATTTAATTTGATGCTATTATGTTTGAGTGGTTAGGTTTGGTTAGTGGAATCTCGAGTTAGCTGAGCACATTCATTAGTAGTTGTGGTAATCAGCGAGGGAGTTGTATAGGAAAAAGTACTGGGGTAAGCATTTTTCGTGAGGCCTTTAATTGTAGCGCATCCCAATATCGATGTTTGATAAGCAGGGTTTTGGTCCGCGTTCGACAAAAGAGGACCATTTGCAACTTTCTTCGAATGTAAAAACAAAAGAGTTCAGTTGCGAACTGGATATTTGCGCAACTAGGTGACTGTGTCTCTTCAAAAATCGGTGTCGGTATTTAGATGACTATGAGGCTGTCTTGCCTTTGTTACTGCTTTGATAGACGCCAAGTTCAATCTTGATTTATTTATTTATCTATATTTAAATAGTTCACAGAAAACACATTTATAAACCATTTGGTTGACGACCAAGGCCATGTGATGGACAAGTTTAAACTTTTCACTCCAACAGCTCCTGACTACCCTTCTATAGGTCGGCCTGCTTCTATTTTCCAGGATCGTCAGTTTGTGGACAAATCCTTCTTCACTAGATATCACACCTGATTGGCCTTAAGTTTGAGTTAATTTCTGTCATTTACCAAGTTTACGGAACAGAGAAATAAATTCCATGACATAGATCCTCTTCACTAATAACACGTTTGTTGACTTGGTATTTCCTCGCAAAAAAAATGGTATAAAAGACTGGCATCCGAAAGCCCCATTAGCCTGCGGACCACCTCTCCGAAGCCTTAGGAGTGGTACCGAACAGTGACAATTCGGTCACAAACCACCAGACGGGCGGTCGGAATGAGAGAGGACTAAATATGTGGTTGTTAATCCTTTGGACAAAAGGGGGACTCCTAGCCGTCGATAAAGTACGAGATGCAAATCAAATGGTGAGCCTGTCAGGCCGCCAGGAGATCACCGACAGTGAGGACCTTGGCTGCACCGACAGGTGGTTGGTATTAACGAATGGGCGGACTGTGTGGTGGACACGGTCCAGAGGGACCGATACTTTCATTTGTAGGTAGCCAACGCGCTCTTCAACTCACTCCATGTTGGTTGTCAATTTATTGAATCAGGCTTCAGTGTTGAATTTTTAAAAATTTTAACAACAAAAAACTTCGATCGGAAAAATACCAAGAGGCCTATTTCTGCTGTCAAGATAACTTATAAAAAAATGTTAAAAATACAAATCTGAACAAGCCATGTTCGAGTTGTCAGAAACCGCCCTAGGAATGTATTTCCTATTATTTGCTTAGTATTTTGAGCAGATTGGCCCAGTGGTTCTGGATAGTGTGTTGGACGAGGGTCATTGGTTCGATCTTCGAAAGAACTTAGCTTTAAGTTTTTTTTTGTCAATGTGCAACCTATGGATAACATCTGACAAACATCCGAGTGTATGAATGTTTAGCAACAGGTTCACTGCTCAGTCCTGGGCATAAAATATTAGCAGGTGACCGTAGGTTTCATACGTACTATTCCTCCAAACCAGCGCTGAAGGTCAAACAAAAACTGTTGACAGCTGTCACTTAAAACCTTGTGCAAAATTCATATCCCACAGGCTTTCTAAAATAACCTCCAACCTGTTTTCAAAGTTAGAATACATTATTTACCTCAATTATGACTCGAAAGTCCTCTGATCCACAACTGGTCAAATAAACCCCTTCGACTAGTCACAGTTCAATTACCTTGCGGCCACCTTTAAACTCATTTCAGATAAACCGAAACCATCTAAAAAAATTCAAAGTACAATTACCCCGCCCAAAAACACATCCAATCGGTTCTGAATCATTTTTCCCATTTAAGGAAATTTTTTAATTAAACAACCACACCACCCCCCACTATCCAAAATCGCTAGGACCATTATTTCTCTTGCCATCATCAACCAAATAATAAAAAAAAAACACAAACCTCAAAATAGTTCTATTAATAACTCAGAGACCCGCCAGTACCGACGCGACGACAGTCAGCCATACCAACACCGACCGGCACCGTGACGACAATAACAAAATAGAAAAACTATGAGTATGCTACTCAAAAACAGGCCAACGCAACGCAACGCTAATGAAATTCTCATTAGAAACCGACAATATTTAGATTCACAGCCTTCTTCAAATTTACAACCTCGCAGTTCAGGCACCCGAACTTCAACTTGATAGCGAAATTCCCACAAAAATTATATGAAATCAAAAAAAAAAAAAATTAACAACAGAAGAAACAGAAGAGAAAAATATGAGTAAGTCAGTAACACGGTTCTTTCGTGATGATGATGGCCACTGGAGCGGTCCTACGACAAGAACTCTCTATGCAGACACTCGAAACTTGTCTATATAAATACTCGTACTTGCTGCTGCTTTTCATGACCATGGTGTGGTCCATTAAATTTAAGTAGCAAATGAAACAGAAGACTCTCTTCGGCTGGATCTTCGGTCTTCACTTCTGCGGGCATGGCGAAGTCGAAAATGTATATATTATATATTAGAGGAGGAGAATAATAAGTTTCGTATAATTTCTAGGTTAAGTGGCCTACGGGCTTCTGAAATAATTCAAATTCATGAAAGATAAGCGCAATTGTGTGTGGACGTGAAGCCAGAGAGTATTAGAGGTAGACGAGATAACTAGGCGGCGACGACGATCCGTCTATAGTATAGTGTATCTTAAACTCTAAATTATATCCGTGATGGTTTAGCTGGGTTTCCATCGTTTGGTGTTTATCTACAGGAAGCAGGAGATATTTTCATTTCGAAGGCGAGACATGTACTTTTTCATGGGGATAAGCTCTTTAGGTAGCCTGGTTATGGGTGAAAATTGCCTTTGATTGGGAAATAAGTAGTTGTGGTTGGGGTTTTTTTTTCGATTTTATGAAATGGGGTGGTATTTCCAATTAATTGCAAGTGGCGAAGGTAGAGCATCGAAGTGGAAATTATCATTTCTGTTGTATATGGTAGTTGAATGGCTTCATGATGAGCGGTGAGCATGTAGACCGCAGTGGCACGAGTCGGGATTGACTTTTTGGGGGCAAGAATCCGTGGATCCAACTATAATCCATTTTTATTGTGGGCTTTAATAATTGCACGCGTACATACCATCACACGTCGTGGAAACATGGAAATTGTAAATTATATATAATTGCTAAGCAACGAAAACTTATGGAGTTTGGGGTCAGTCTCGCTTATCGAGAATCGTTGTTAGACAGTTGACATACCCACTTTTTTGCAGTGTTATAAGTCTTCTATTATGACGTTTACGACTGGATCGCACGGAAGTTTCGCGTGCATTGCAAGTTTGGCTGAAACCCTATTTATACCTGCATAGCGTTTGGACATCAATTTGAGTAACTTCTTCATACTTAAAGTCACCTTCATCAATAACTAAAAAGTGCTCCCCAAAGTCGGCATGATTTATTTACCTTTATTTTGACTTGGACGGATTTAAAAAAAAAATAATAGTTGGCGCAACAGATCCGTACGGACCTTAGGCCTAGCTTTGTGTGAGTTTTTCATTTTTGGGACGAATGGAAAGGTTCCACAATTTTATGTCGAGTCCAAACGGCTAATTGAGGAGATCTTTCATTGAATTTGTAATTTTGATGGAGGCAAGAAGACCCGTTAATTAGGCTTAACACAAGCTATAACAATGACTGAAAGCTACCGTCTTGCCCACTCAAACTTGAAGCAGGAAGAAAGGCCACAAGAGAGGCGAACACTAGATGGACTGCACTAGAAACTTTTCATACCACATGAATGCTATAGCCAACCTTCAATTAAGCCAGAACCTAGAGTCTAATGCGAAAGGATAGAAAATCTGTTTTCACCCTCGTAGGAATTATAACGTGGCACAACACTCTACGGTATCACGTGAAGAAACTACGCTTGACGGAAGAAGAACTTTGTAGAGGCTGCGGTAATGAGGAAGGTCTTGAGGACACAACCCACTTCCTATGTCACTGCCCAGGTCTCCAACACTATAGGCACAGATTCATAGGGAGACACTTCTTGCACGACCTAGACGAGCTTTCCAGCACACATATAGACAAGATATTGAGCTTTATCAAATCCACAGGATGGTTTGTATGCAACAGCACAGTGAGTACTTAATCATAGGTATTTATAGACAGGGTTGTTATGTGTAAGGGACAACCTTTTCCCCCAATGGGCATCACAATGGGTCAATATTGACATGAGTGTGATACGGAGTACTCCACGCCGACCCCCATACCTAACCTAACCTACTTGAATAAAATCTGGAACTTATAACTGGGACTAGAAGCTAAGAGGTCGATTTTTATGGAGGTAGTGCCGCGGCTGAAGTCGAAAACAGTGAGGTTTAACTTAACCTTTTCCAGCATACGAGAGATATAGGAAGGGCGGTGGATTGGAAGATAGAAGAGACGGGGAAACGTAGACTACTAGGGTTAGTGTTGAAGCAGATAGAGTTGTAAAGAGCCGTGCAATCCACCGACCTTGAGAGTAGTCGGTGAATGACAATAACGTCTGCTGCCTCCCTGCGTTCATGACAGTAGTTATATACTCTCCTTACAGTCAGAAAAAAGGTGAGTTCGGGTCAAAAGTAGTTCATAAATTTGTTTCTGTTCGGGTCAAAAATGTGGAAGAGTCAAAATTCTGCTCGCTTAAATTGTACTTTTCAAAATTTAGTTTTTTAGGAGTTCTGCTTTTCAAAATTCTGCTTCAGCGCGCGAGTTACGTTTTCTTTGCGTTAAAAATAAAACTCTACGCCAACTCGTTAACACAACATTTTATTTCAAGTTCAACTTAAGACTAACTTACTCTTACATTCTAGCCGAACACGAAATCTTTTTTACAACGGAAAAGTAGGTACCCAATTTATGTATTCCAAATGTTTCCCCAACTCTGCTGCTGCTGCTCTCAGGCTGCACCTGCAGGTACACTTGTTGTGTGGCGTTTTATATGGGTACTGCTACGTCAGTGACCCTGAAGTTGGTTATCGTCATTACGAAGCTGTTGTTGCGATGCTGCTGTTGTGATGCTGCTGTTGTGATGCTGCTGTTTTTCATGACAAATTTGGCGTTTTATGAATGACCCTGAAGTTGTTGTTGTCATTTAGTGCAGATGTTGTGACCGCTGCCTCAGGTCGATACGTAAATCGTTAGATGTCGTAACTCGCGCTTTTAAACATTTATGAAAGCTTTATTATTGTTTGCAGAATTTTGTGTAGAGGTGTAGGGAATATTTCTTTTTTTTAAATTTAATTCCGTATTTTTGTATTCTTTTTTAATTTCGTTTATACGATTTTTTTATTCTCATTTTCCTTTTCAACATATAACTTTTTCTTTTAATTCTAATATTTTTAATAATTTACCTCTTCTTTTAATTTTTTTTACCTTTAATTTTAATTTTATTAATTTGTTCGTTAGTTTGAAAAAAAAAAACGGAATTTGATTGTTTTAAGCTTTTCTCCCAAAAAAATTTAAATAGAAATATGTCGATGAATATTAATATGCACTTTTAAAGTTTTGCAGACAATAGCACTCTTAAAAATTACCTCAGTGAGTATCACTGTATCATATCTACTCCATGCAAGGTGGCCCAAAACCCGTGGCCCTCACTTTTTTAAAAATTATCAAAATGGACCCTTTTTCGGTTTAAGTAAGATTTTATTCTTAAATTAATACAAAATAGTGAAAAAAGGATGTAATGAATCATATTTTATTTTTGTGTTTGATGTTCTTTTTTTTTGTTGCTATAGATATATTTTGTGTTCCCTTTTGAAAGACCTGTGAGAGAAAATTAGTTTTCTTTAAAAAAAATTGAAAGAAGAAAAAGTCAATCCAGCCTTCTGCAGCCACTGGTTATATGGACAAAAGCGGAGAAATAGAACTGCAACCAACCCACAAGAACACAAAAATTATTTCTCCCATGTTATGTAAGTAAAGGCCGGCACTTTCAGACTTCTCTGGCTTTGACAAGAATCGAAAAAATTACCGAAGCTTGTCCGAAAGATTACACAAATATCTGCTGATGTTGGTTGTTCCTTCCCGCCCATTTCACTTAGTTTGACAATCCCTGGTATAAGTGACTGCGAGTCAATCAACTCATTTCTGAACCAAATTTATTCAAGTCTTATTGCGCGTTGCTTTTCAATGCAATGTTGCATTTCATAAGTAAAAATAATAAAATTGTAACATTCTGACAACACACAACATGTTAGATGTCACATTTTCAAATAGAAAAATCAATTTCCCCAAGCATGTTGTATAATCCAATTTCGCGTTCGACACTTTGAACTTAATTGATCGAAAAGCGTTCACTAAAAACCCACCTAAACCCATATGCCCCCAATTTGTTTGCCATGCCACAAATCTAAGACATGATCGCAGCCCACATTAAACAAATTTTCGCCTGACCTAGCCCTCGCATTTGACCCGAGTTATTTATGGGTTTCCTCAAGCCCCTTACAACTACTTAACAAGTCCCGGTGGCGTATATATCAAGCCAAAAAAAAAAAAAAATATTTCGATATGCGATACCCGATACGCATGTCTATCCGTACAAGACTGCGTCCATTCTCGATAATCTACAACTTAACATCTTAGTTAGAGCTTCGAGTTCGATTGGCATGGAATAAATTTACCCACCAAATCCTGTTGCCAACATGATACAAACCGCCAATGTAGTAGTTATGCGCACATGTATAATTAACGACAAACCGAACGTTCACAACATTCCCATTGGCTGATGGTGCTGCTGTCCGTGTATTAGTTGTTGGCAAAGACTATCCGACTTCAAGCGAAATTTTAATTGGCCACTTTGACTGATTTATTACTGGATTTATAAACGCCAAAATGGAAATTATACTATATATGTAGTAGGTAAACCGCCCGCCACCCTCCGCTTTGTGTAAACGGCTTTTCATCTGTTTTGCCAACGTAATTACATGTGGGTTAAGATATCTAGATGTCGGCGACATGTTGCTACGAGTACGAGTGCTTCAAGCTTGATCCAGATCTTGACACATTCGGCGGGATAGGCGAGTGCGCACATTAATCCGTATACACACTCCTTGAGGGATGTAAATTGCCAGCAATATCCGCGGTTGGACACTTTTGTGGTAATTAAGAGGAATTGAAACGCGCCATCACCTGTGGGCGTTTGCCCAGTGTATCGATTGATTTGGGTTTTAGTTGTGCGCGCGCGATTTTGTGTGCACCAACTTGTTAACACGACTCGTATACTTAATAGGGTATCGTTTAAGAGCCATCGATAGTGTGCACGGCAGCCCTGTTCGGATTTATGATTTTTAATTCACTGTCCGGCGTTAAAGAGTGGCTGTCAGATGTTTTCGGTCATTTTGGTGGCAATCAGTGGAAAAGGCAGATAAAAGCAACGCTCAGGGGCATGTAAATGGTCGGGTCCACCATTCAACGGCATTTCAAATAAATAATGATTTAGTGGCTCTAATGGCAAATTGATTGCAATTACAAGTGATAATGGATAAAAGTGTTTGCACTCAGCTTTTGATTGGGTTTCAATTTGAGTTTCACGCAAGTGGTTTGTGTTTAGTAGGGATAACATTCGATGAAAAGCTGATGGAAAGGTAGCTATAGAAATAGCTCTGCAGCCAAATGACCGTCAGTTAGGAACACGTTTTAAATCTCCACCGACGGACTGACTTTTGTAATGATTTTCGAAACTAGGACTTAAAATCGCGCTCCAAAACCTTCTTTTACCATATGTGCATTTGTGCAATTGACAAAGACAAAATCTTCTTCTTAAATCTTGCCAGTGGACACTTGGTTCTTAATAGATCGTGTCCTTAAAAAATAGTGTCAAACTTACCTTCAGTTGCATTCTGAAGAGGAAGGGAGTAACCCGAGAGATTCGCATTTCATTCGCTTCGAGTTCCCCCGAAAACGATTTCGTTCGCCTATGAGTTTGCGGAGAATCCAAGGTCCAAGGTGATATAATATGTTTCTTGTAAAATGGTTGACATCGCGCCAAATTCCAGTGGAAGAATCGGATGTGATTCGCCCTAAAACGCTCTTGGAAGAACAAAATGCGAACGCAAATGAACAGTCATATGCGACTGCTTAAAGGAAGATTGTGCAATCTGCTTAGGGAATTATATGCAACATTTCAAATCAAATTGTAGGCATTTGTAAATAAGAGTTTTATACCTATAGGCGCATGATTGACTGATTGGACAGTGAGCAGATTGGGTCTAATTTTTTATTCAAAAACCAGTTTGTTTTCTAATGGCGGTCTTATCTTATGGATACTTCCCTCTTGTATTCATAGTCTTGTTGTCAGGTTCTAAGCTTATGTGGTGAGATTTACACCGTGGGTCAAAACACGCATCGGTTATAATGTCACCAACGATCGTGCCACTTCTCGCTGTTTACTGGCTCCCTTTACAGCGAGCTGAAAAGCGCAATCAGGTTTCTATAGCCGGGTTCATACGGACTACGGAGGGCTGTTGTTTTTTGGGAGATGATAGCAATAAGCAAACGAGGCTACTCACAATAAACTCTGAAGTGTAAGAAAATCACAGACGTTAGTTTACAGTTTACCACTTTTTCCCTCTGAGGTGAACACGCCTGGTGTGATTTATTTCTTGAAGTGTTTATAAAAGAACGATCGTACACAACTGGTGACTTAGGAGCTATTAGGGAACGGTCAACGGTCGAATTTGAGGTAGGACACGTGTTGGCGCCCAAGATTTGAATGTTGGCGCCTAAGATTTAAATCGTCCCAAACATTAAAGATGTCCATTGTCCCACTACATTGTAAACCATTCCCCATATTCACCACACACCCAAATTCTACCTTTCCTTTCAAATGAAATAAAGTTGGAAAAGCATTAGACAGTTGAATTTCAAACCGTACGGAGCGACTTGCTCAAACCAATAAAGTGAATTCAATAGAAATTATAACGTAAAGAAAGTTGGTGTTTTATTTATATAAGAAGGAACTTTAATATCAAAGCAATTGGCTTTTTCAACACGTATATACTTGCACTCATCACCCAGAACCAGTGTTGGCTTGTCTTAGAAACTCGCTACGAACTAAAGTCAATCTACTGACAAAGTAAGAAGCTTTGCCGATAGAAAGACGGTGGAGACCTATTGCAAGTTTGCACTCAAAAATCATATGAGCTTCCTTCTGTCACTTGTGGGTTTCCAAGTAGCCTTGGTAAACCCTGTCCGTCCACTGGATTTTTGCATATTGTAGAGGACACCAAAAACGTAACTCAGAGTTTCTTGTAGGATGGAAGAGGAACTACTTTTGCAATTGTTTCCAAAGAAATTAAAAAAAAAAATTGCAGGACACAGAGACAACCACCGATAAGTAGTAAGCCAAACGTCTTTTTTCAAAGTTACTGATTTTGGTTGTTATCCGCGCTATTAAAAAAATTGGAAAATATTACCACCCAGCCGACCGATTTTATCTGAACCATCAGAGGGTCACTGTTGACAAATGTTCTCTGCCAGAATCATGACTTACTTCCCCTGCCGTAACTGGATACTGCGACCCTCCAATCCACCACCATAGTCAACATTCGCAAATGGCATCAAGTTAATTGCCACAACCGTCGAATAAATTCCTTAAAAAAAAAAAATCCAGCCACGTTTTGTTGTGCCGGACAAAGCAGAACAAAACCCAACCGACCAATCAATTACTTTGAGATACAAATTTATTTATGTGACAAATATTTCCCCGTCCGACCTTTATCAAAATATTAAGCCACAAACCGCATACGAGTGCATTTTGTCTAGCAAATTAATCGCAAGTCACGTCCGAAGCGATACACAAAAATCGCTGGCAACACCATAGCTCGTATAGCATTGTAATTATACATCTAAAGGCGGATACATTCCTCGCAGTGCATGCATCTAATCACAAGAATATCCACACATACATTTCGTACATAGAAAACGAATCAAATGGGGCTGCGCAATGAATGAAAATGGATTTCGGTTCAGACGCAGTCAGAGCCAGCTCTCCCGTAACTCGTATTCGCATACAAGAGACTCAGATCGAGCTAAAAGATATTCGCGGAATAATGATTACAACAATTTATAGCTTTGGACCAGCCCAAGTGGCAAAATAGCAACAAAAATCAGTTTAAGCCACAGCAAGTCGCGCCCGCTGTTCCATTCATATCGGTGTATAAATTATTAGATTTTCAGTTGTTAACCGTCGTATTTATTAGCTGCAAGAAAAAAACGTAATTCTATGCGAGTCCCGTGCTTATTGGTGAGTTGTTGTAATTTATTGAGGGTGGGCTGTCCTGGTGACCGGCCGACACAAGCGGGGGGCAGTTGCACGCTCTCAAATTGGAATGTGAGAGTGTACACGGTTTTTGTGCAGCGTTTTCTTCACCCCAACACCCAAATGGGGATTGAGCAATTCGAACAGGGTTTGCTTGATGGGTGATTTATGTCATCGTTTTTTCAACAAAAAGCAATATTGATTCGAATCTAATGGAGCATGGTAACTCTGTGACATGTACCGTAAATAAAGATAAATCGCCGGTATTTGTTGACATGTTAAAATGTCATTTAGGAGGCATTAGCTTGATATTTTCAACTGATAGCAGGAAGTGTTGCCGAGTGCAAGTTTGGCTGGGTGGGTGTTCACTTTTATCCAGCTGGGTGACAGCTGACCAAACGGGTCCCACAAATCATGCCCCCCCCCTCCCCCAAGGAAAATTGAATCGGGAGTGGCGAAATAAGAGGCTCTGCCCAAAGCCCAGTTCGCAGTGCAACTCTTTTGTTTTGCATCTCGAGGGGGAGTAAATTGTTTCGCAGTTTCTTCCCATTTTAATGACTATTTGTCAGTTCGAAATAGTTCGGTCAATAAGAACTGCAGTTCCAAGTCTTCTAATCCACTATTTGACGGTTTTATTCGTCTCTATCATCATAGAGGCTAGTTAGAGGAATTTGATTAAGTGAGCCATCACGACTATCATTGGATCCGTCTGCCTGAAAATTGTGAGACACCAAATAGCCACAAAGGTGGTCTCTCGAGGCACGTTACATATACCCAAGGAACAAATCTAAGTCCAGCACGTCTGACGTTGGTAGCCTTAGATATTTTTATCTAGTATCGGAACTATCAACTTGTAGTCGCCTGCTGTTCGTAAACAGCCACCTTACCTATCTAAATAGGTTGAAGAGGTTCATAAAATCAGGTTTTGTGTCCAAGTTCTGTATCGTAGGCGAATTGGCTCAGCCATTTAGTCTAGTGCTGGATTGCTGAGCGAGGGGACTCAAGACCGATTTCGAGATATTTGAATAACACAAATAGCACCTTTTTATTTTTTGTACTGCGCCAATTATGATCGAATTAGTGAGAATGTTTTCCACAGAATGACATTCACTTAAAAAATCTCAAATGCATATATTGTTTCCGATAAAAACCTAAAAATACAAATCCTCACCCAAATCGATTATAACCAATCACTTGTTGATCTTACAAATTCACTCCAATGACAGTCTCCAGCCATTATTAGCAATTCATCAATATACCAACAATACAAACACTCAGGCCCAAAAATTAAGTTTTAACAAAAAAAAGGAAAACCCCTCCCTCTGACCTTATATGTAACTTGATACCTTAGCAATTTCATTCATTATCTCGGCCCAATCGGGTTTCATAAATATCCGTTTGAATATTGATATCTAGACAATTAAAAAAAAAAAAAACATACACACAGCCAAAATCCATCCACAGATAGATATAATATCTGTTTACGTGAAATAATTTATTTATAGAAATCCAGATCCTCTAACTATAATGTTTCTAATTTATTAACGCCACTTGTTGTCGGCCGAAAATTCGTAAAATGTCACCACCAAAAGTGTAACTTTTCCATTGGAAAACAGCATTTTCGAAAATTAATCGGTCTAAATGGATAAATTCGTGTCTACCGCCACGAAAATAAACTATTAACATTTTTGTTAATTTATAAATGAATTCGTGTTGACCGTAACGAACAAAGGAACAAAATGGTTCTTTGGCACACTTTATAACCCAACTTGGCTAATTTAGAAATTGTTTTGTTGTGTTCGTAGTTTTAATTAAACATTTGAATTTCTCTTGTTTGGTTCGGAATTTCCAATCGGTTTTAAATTTATGGCTGAGGTTTTATTTTTTTCGTTTGTCATTAACTGTGAGATTTATCAGTGAAATGTTGATTGAGATCTATTTCTGGACTGTGGTTGCGGACTTGGTGATAACGATAGAGATATATTACGGAGGTAGCTAGAGTCGTTCAAGCTGTTCAGTTGAACGAACGATGACATGCGGCATGGCGTGACTGTGGTTATATGGCATGCGACAACCAACAAGTCAATGATCTAGAAAATGTGTGGATAACTGTGGATCATTTTTGACATTAATGGGGTTTCGTGTGTTAATATTGAGATAGGACTAGTCGAATGAGAAAGGGGCTGAGCTATGCAATCAGAAGTCTGCTTGGAAATATCTTATTGGCTGATTAACAAAACCGGACCCAAGATGTGTCAATAATTGAAAACAATGTCTTAAATTTACTTATCGCAGTCCGATCGTTAACCGATTAATCTTTGACAGGTATAAATGCCAATCAGGATCATGGTGTTGGAAGATAGGCGAATTGGTGGCCCAGTGGTAGTTCTTAGATCGTAAGATTTGGTTCATCGTAATGAATATGGGTAACCAGGTGTTAATTGTTAAAATAAGACTCAGGATTTTCTTGCAACTTTATAAAGATGAACCGATTTATTTATGGATTCTAGGGTCTATTATAACTTGAGTTATAATATATTGAAAAAAAAATTCCACGTAACATTGCATCTCTGCAAAATCTTCCTAAAAAACCAGTGAGAGTATTTCTTAACTATTTCCCTTCGCCTATTTATATATAAGATAATTGCAAAATTGCACTTCTTTTGGACAGTTGACAGTTACTTAAAATTTCAATTCGACAGCTGGTAATTGACAACAAAATATGAAAGGCATTATGGGACAGTTAAATGAATATTTTTAAAGTACATCTCAATTGGATTTAACATTAATATTAAAAAATTTGATCACAACACTTGGGAACTCAGATTCGAAAATTTCCTTTTCGTTTATTAAAAGAAGACTAAGAATCTTTCATTTGCTATTTCTGCGTGGGTGACAGTTCTTTTTTTTATTTCTTCAACATCGGTACATGTGATGTAATAGTCCCTCTGGAGTTCAACCAGCCATAACCAGCTTTATATCTTAATTTATCGCACAGTTTTTTGTAAGGGCTCTAGTCAGTAAACGAATGTTTTAAAGTCTCTAATCCGATTATTAATTTTTCACTGTCTCTGCTCATCACTGGAAACTGTTGGGTGGGATATCCTGTCAGATAAAACCGTTCAACTGTGTTTCTTTTGCAAACGATTTTCTTCATGTAACGAAAACGAAAGAAATTTTCGTTTGCGCGAAAGCAACAAAACGAAAACGTTTTCGTTTTTTTCTGTGCATCAATTACTAAGGAAAATCAGAAAACGGACGACATGCAAAAAAAATCTGACAACAGCTTTTACCTTTACTTCCTTTATTTGTTTGGACTCCTCGTAGAGTAAAAGTCCAATTGCGGCTTACTAATGCCTCTCTAAGTTGTATAGTGTTTTTGCCGCCCTTGATGCTGTATTGGTCTCGGAACTCTTCATCCCAATACAAGCAGGTCTTCGGATTTTAATAGGACTTGGTAGGTGACATTTTTTCTCTTCATCAAGGCAATTATCCAGTATTCTGGATGTCCGAACTTTCCGATCGGTAAACATTGTCAGACGTTCGCGAGAGGTGGCGCAGTGTAAAAGACCTCAAGTTGGATTTTTTTTTTGGGTTTCGAACCTGGGACCCCTCGCTTAGTAGTCTAACACACTAACCACTAAACCACTGCGCCGACAAGGTTAGAGTTTGAAAATTCATCGAAGAAATACTGTGAGAAAGTAGTGGATGTCGAAAAGCTGCACTGACAAGGCTGGGCTTTCCTCGACCAAACCCCAGGTTTGATGACTAATGTCCACTAACTAGAGGCGTACAAAGCGGCTCGGCGAAAGAGGAGTAGACTTGCTCCAGAGCTTTTCGAGCAAAAGTGACAAGAGGAATATTGGCTCCCTAGAATGTAAAAGAAAGAACTCGAACGCGACGGAAAAATCGAGAGATACTGCTACGAAAGCGGTAAAAAGAGTTTGCGAGGGTAGCAAATCCAGTATATAGACGGAGATCTGGTAAGATGAATGGAACCTCAGTATGTTGGACGAAAATGGAGAAAGGTCGCCTGTATGACATCTAAAAAGTATTAAGACGAGGCGATGTGCTGTCAAAAACTTTTTAAATAACGTATGTGAAAAAAATTGTTTAAACCTCTGTTCAATTTCTTGTATTTTACGGGACATCGTGTTCCTCGTCAAAATTTGACTACAAATTCTGAAACTAAACTATTAATAACTCTTGACAATCGCTGTTTCCTTGGGCTCAGAAGGCCATTAAGATTGAGAGCCCTACCTTGAAAAAACATGAACGTTTTGTTTAAGACTTTAATAACACCCAGTCCTTCTTTATGGCTTGGACTTTGCCTAAAGCAGGCGAAGATATCCACGGTCGCTATGAGAAGAAGATTCTTCGAACAATATCAATTGTTCGAAAAATCTTCTTCCTGTTTGCGTTGACGGGCTTTGAAGGAGACGATTCGAAGACGACTTGTACATTCGTACAAGCTGTATAGCGACCTCGATCTTGCTAAAATTCCGCAGCAATCATCTTAGATGGCTATCTCATATAGACCAAAGGAACGCTAGAATTCCGACTCGTGTAGTCTTCGTTCTAGCCCGGAGGGACGTGGAGGAAGACCCCGCCTATTAGACGGAAGGAGTCTTCAACTGATTTGGAAACTGGACTCACTAAGCCAACGACCGGGCTATCTGGAGGGGCTTGCTAGCTGACGACACAATTCACCATGAACTAGTAGCGCCATCTAGGGTAGGGTAGAACATAGAATATTGAAATCAAGTGCCTTGACAGCGGCTTGGCTATCTGGACATATAGCTGCATGAGAGTTGATTTTGATTCTATTAAGGTTGTTTTGGACACATTTATCTATGGCTTAGTTTGTTTGACTTAAAGCAACTTTTTTACTCGTGGATAGATTGGGTAGGTTAAGAACTATCAACTGCAAAACTGCTTCTTCACAGCAGGAAGTCCCCAGTGCGTTATAGAATACATCGAATTGAGCCACCCACTCAATAGGTATTCCCAAATAACTCCTTCCACTTCCCAACAGATCAACGGATAGCATTAAATTCAATTCAATGCAATTGTCTTTGCAGCTCCGTCGCACATCCATCTAAACAGTCGTGTGGCTAATTTTCATTCCCCATCCACTCCCATTTCAATTTACCATCCACTCTCAGACAAGACTCGAGCGGGAAGCTCATTACGGAGCTCTCTTTTACGGTCGCCAACCGAAACATCAACAAAAATCCAATTTCATCGCCGACACAGATGTAATCATCGAGAATACAATTGTGCCAGCGAATGGGCCAGGCCCTCTTCTAGTTCCCTCATAATTTTCACCTACTTAGAAGGTCGTTTCCGGTATTTTCAGAAGTGCTTTTCTATTTTCGCTCTGTGTCTGTCTGTTTTAATGTGTTTTCTTTCGGTGCTGGAGCTGTCTGCTCTTTGTTTTTATTTACTTTTAATGGAAAACCTGTGCGAAGATATCAAATTAAGAAATCCACCTGAAGACCGATAACAATAACATACTCGCAGTTAGCGCGTTGCGAACGGAAAGACTGTGCCAGCCGTTTGGAAAATTGAGCTTTTCCTCTTTTGCCATTATTTCACAAGGTTGGAAAAATGGAAACCCCTATCCGAAAGACCATGACAATGATAATTACCATCGCCGTTGATGATGATGATGATGACGATCGCGATGATGGGAGAAGAATAAATTTCGTCGTTGGCTTGTTGCCAGACTAATTTTGTTTCAATTTTAATTTTCCGTTGGTGGGTTTTTTTGTTGTGTTTGTTTTCTATTTGGAAACAGGAAACTGCAAATAATAAAACAAAACAACGAAACCCGAAATGATTGGAAGAAGATTGAGGTTTTATGGTCGTAGGATGAGCTAATAGAGATGGTGGCGATATTTATACAAAATCGTTCATCGGGAGGATGGACGCACACAAGCCAACGGTGCTTAATGAAAATCGGTTAAACGTTTGATTGGCCCGACATCCCGCACTTAAATGCCGTTAATAGCAGATTACAGTATGAGATGATCGATCGTCTGAATGTGAAAGCCATTGGACATTTAATCTGAATGTTGATCTTGTACCTCAGAAAAAGGTGATGACACGACCAAACACTTCCACAATAGGTGAGCATGTTCGAGATTAGATTAATTTCGATTTGATTGGAGGCTGAAATTGGTTTCGAAATCGACGAGAAAGGCATAGCTGGTCAACTGGAGGCGATAAGGAATGTCAAGCTATTTTTACGCCAGTTTCTTACATTTTTAAACTGAGCTTGTTAAAAATGGAGACCTTTCATCCTCCGGTGAATAGATTCGTCTGCCACAATGCCAATTTGTAATGCTGCCAGTTGGTCTGAGCCTTACAAGTCGAATTTTTAGTTGGAGTTAGGACGATACTAGTTGGAAGAGGCCCGCTTATTTGCGGAGCGTTATCCGGCTCGAAGGACCGTTGTATTTTTGAAGCACTTACACCTGGTCGTACTATTAATATTTATTTTCACACATTCGTGTAGCTGTATGATGACTACAACACAATGAAATGAAAACTCGTCGTTCGTTTGAATATTCCCTATAATCTGATGTAGGTTGCTGCTGCCTTTTCAGAGCTCAGGGGCGTGAGCTCTCACCACCACTTCAAGGTTGATGCTGTCCGCTCCAGTGCTAAGCCAGTTAGGAATCCGAATGTCTTCAATTCGGAGGCAGTTCTTACCAACAGATGGCCCATGCACGTACTATTTCCGGTTTCGGTTCCATTGGATCTATCCCACTCGACCTCACGCTTCCACAGAAGCTGAATCTACATTTTCGATGCATGCTATTATCCGACGTAGGGGAACGATGATAACAGTCTCTTTTACGTGATTTCCTCACAACTCAGTTGAGCAACTTGAAAAGTAAAGCAATCGTGCATTGGAAGTCGTTTTACGTACAAATCTCATAACTTCGACAGAATTTCGCTCGAGGACTTCAGTAGGCTTTCCTTCAAACCGACTTTTTTCAGCCTTTTGACGAAGAAGTTCACAGTAACTGGCCCACACCGAAATTCAGCCAGATGTAGAGTAGGTAAGCTGAGCCAGCATTAACAACAGTGACGATTTGGGAGCTACCATTTTACCAATCCAATTGGTGTATCTCGAATATTAAGGTAGCCATGTGATTTCTGTTTCAAGAAAAATGTTCAGAAGCAGTTCAGTTCCTATACCGAACGCTTCTTCTGTGAACAAGTTTTTAAATAGGTCCGCCTGGAATAGATTTTAGCTAAGAACATTTTGATGTTCGTTGTAGTTGTCCCCCAAATTGTCGCCCTTTCCAAGTTTTTTTTTTTTCAATCTGGTAACACTACAAAAATCGGACAATCGGACAGTTTTAGTCTTCAGAACCTTGGAGCGTGCCTGGATGGAGTTGTAAAAGAATACTTCCAGTGAGAAGAACGATAACGAATCAGCAGGACTCAAAGCATTTTAAATATCGTAACGAGAAGACGAAGACAACGAAGTAAGATAGGGCTCTGCAATGTTTACCACGTTAATTCTATTTATACCGAATGCACTTCGTCTAGCCAATTCCTCAGCTTTGCAGTTCATTTAGGACTCTGAAGAGGGTGATGTTAAACTGTTTGAAAATCGCTTTCAGAGACGTGCGGCAATCTTTCACTGCCTTCAATTGTACAATAGTTTTATGAAAGGTCGAAGGAGAGGTGCGGATGTTCAGGTCTTTGGAAAAGACACCAGCATCGACCCTATCGCGGGTTGTTGACTCATCAATAAATATTGACAGCTGTCCGTTGCATAGGACATTACTTTGCGTGCATTTCGATCTGTCCAACATAAGGCAATTATAACCTAAGAATAAAAAAATAAGAACATAAATTGTTGACCTGTTGGTTCGTAGATCCTGTCAGATTTTTATTTTTGGGACGATTTTAAGGGATCTACAATTTTATGCCGAGTCCAAACGGCCAATTGAGAAGCTCTTTCATGACAGTTATACTCTCGGATGTTTGTCAGGCGTTCGCGAGAGGTGGCCGCAGTCAAAAAAAAAAAACAGTGGCTCTCCGGGAACGCAGACAGAAGTGAAAACTTGAACAATTACGTGTGTATTTTTTGAATTGTCATGAAATATTTTATTGTGAGGAAATATTTTTAAATGAAGTGTTTTTTTATTCATTATTATAAACTACTACCTACTATAAAAATAAATGCTGATTAAGGCGTTTTTATTCATTGTTTCATTAGTTAAAAAGGCATCTCTTAGTTATTTAAATAATATTTTTAATTTTTTTTTGATTAAAATTTCTGACTTTTTAATTTTTTAAACTCTTAAAAAATCTTTGCCAAAAAAAACTTGGTCTTAAAGAATGTTCCACCTTTAAACTCTGTCAATTTTCCGAACATTTTATCTGTCGAAATTGGAAATTATTTTTGTTTATTTTTAAGGTTCCGTACCCAAAGGAAAAAAAACGGAACCTTAATAGTTTCGCTTTTGTTTGTCTGTCCGAACCAACTAGACCATTTTTTATTTTCTATTTGTGTTTAGCTTTTGATTTATGGTTCCACTTTACCAAAATAAATTATTGTTATTATAATTATATTATCGAAAGAGGCATCTTTTTTTCAAGTTACGCATTTCTTCGTCAAAAGTGGTTGACAACGCGAACATTCGTGGAACCGAAGATATAATGGAATACAACGATATATAACTTTCCAGTGGCGGCTGCCTACAAACTGTTTTCCCGAAAAATGCATAAGGTCACGCATATTTATGCTTGTTTCTTTTTTAGTCTATGTGAGTTCATGAATTGGACTTTAATGCAAGAATTCGCTCTTCCGAAATGTGTATTTCACTATTTTTATTTTTATTTTAATCGAAGCCTTAACAAAAACCAAAACAAGTTCAAACACAAAACAATTAAACAGCGAGATGAACATGAAAGCAAAATGACTCTTGGCCGGCCATTAGCAACATGCTTTTTTGAAGCTCACACGTATTTACAGACTGGGGTTGCAATTACAAAAACAACAATGAAAGCAAATGAGTTTTGGGGGGATAGACATCCATCTCTTTTATTCATTCATCTCTGGTCGGAACATTGGTGTCGCGAATTGTGGTCTTCAATGTTTTTTTTTCCAGCTCCAAAATGCCCAACACGCCTTAAAAAGTTTTCACTTTTCAAGTTACGCATTTTTTCGTCAAAAGTGGTTGGCAACGCGAACACTGGCGTCGCGAGTTCAATGGTTTTTTCCAAAATGTTGGGGGGACATTCGATCTGAGTCTGCAAAGATGTCGCTGGAACTAGTGTTGCCAATTCGAAAAAAAAAACTCTAAAGAGAACACTCTTGATCTGGTCTTCGGCTAGTTTTATAGCTGGCACAGTGTGTCAAAAATGTCTGGATATTGCGGGAAACCATCCAGCTTATGAGGGAAAGAATTCAATTAATCCCGCATGGGTATCTGATGTCTGACTTCGACTCATAAAGTTGTTTTTTTTTTTTGTTTTAAAAGCCACGTGTTCATTCCGCTGTCATACTAAAAAAGTATTTTCCTCAACCGGACATCTGCGCCAAAAAGCCCACCGCAAGTGAACTTCAATTACCCTAATGAGACAGCAAATGGCTATTGCCGCTTCCGTGCCACCCGTATGCTTAATATCCGAAATAGGCGTCTACTCCGCATTGGCTTGACCCTGCCCAGAGGAATATACGTTTGGTCGTCTTCTTCTCCAAGAAGACTAAAACAAACAAATTGGAGTAAATGCAAAAATGTCTCATTGCCTAGAGACGTCGTCGCTCTTTTGCGGCTTGCGCAGCAATGCGCGCAATAAATCTCATTTGCCGGCGAATCCTTTTATAGCCAACGCTAATGTGGCTGCACTGAACTTGACACTTGAATGCCCAATTAACAATAGAACTGAGTGTAGATTTGAATAAAGAGCGTTTCTACCGGGATATTTCTCATTTCGGGCTGCAGTTGAACTACTTAGGACCAGTCGTACAACAGATAGCCCCGGCTATCAATTTATCAATTTGGCCCAAAAGTGGAGCATACGTATACACGAACACATATACCGCAATCGCTCTAATGGTCATGGTCCTCCCTCGGCAATGCAAATGTTTGCCGCAACCAAAAAAGTCCACCGGTATGTTGGCTGGTATTTTGCGCACAGATTCAATTCGGATATCCCAGCCGAAAGCGGTGGCAAAGGCGGCCAACAGAACAGCCCAGGGAATATTGATCGATATTGCACTGAATTTAAATTGGGCATACCAACAGAACAGAAAAAAAAAAAAACAAAAAAACTACTCCTCTACCCGAGTTCAATGGAGTCAGTGGCCAGATTCCAAGTTGGTCAGTGCGCGTGCGCATGTGCATGTGCACTTTGTTGTGAGTCATAGGTATAGCTTGGCTCGGAGTTACCCCTGCGCACAGGAGTGCCTGCAAAATGCCATTAGGAGGGACGCACATGGTAATTGCTTTGAATTTAGTACCACCTTTCATTCGGTTGATTGATAAATGTGAGGGTTAGCCTTTGTTTGACACTATTAACAGTTTGGCTGGCTTTTGGTTTTTTGTTGCTGTTGTGTCTTGGCTGGGTTCTTGCGCGGCTCACACCGACAGGTATATACACTCTTATTGTGTAGGCAAGTGGTGGTTGGACAAATTTTAGACAGTTCTCCGACAGCGATTAAGATTGCTGCCTTAAATGGTGGATAGAATTTGAATTCGGGCAGGCATTTGGCAGGAAAATGATTTGCGATCGTGCCAGGTTTGGGGCAAGGTGAATAAGTACCCCGCATGTTTCAATGGAATTTGTTGAGGTTTTCCCTAAAATCTTTGACTGTTGTTGGTTTATTTCTTGGTCGAATCAGGTCTGTAAATATGAGAAGAAAAAGAGCTGGCATAAAAGCTTGCATGCGAGTTAGGGGGTAGATTCGTCAGGGCAAGTCAGCGTTGAACAGAAGTTAATGATGTCAACCCGAATAGTGAGCAAAGGTATTTTTTTAATAATAGCTCACTATATTTTGGACTTTCCTTAAAGCTGTAGATCCCTTCCAATTGCCCCGAAAATTAAAAAAATGACACAAAAAAAACTCGCCTACGGTTCCTACGGACCTCTTGAACACACAATTTATTTTTTTTAGCTTACGCTCTTAACCCTGAAAAAAAGGTAGAGACCTAGACCTCTTGGTATAGCCTACGAAGATTATTCGGAAAATAAAGTATGGTGCCAAAAAGCTATATGAAGACGGTTCGTATTTCGTTTTTTTTTCGAACTTATGACTGTGGAAACTTGACTCCTTTAAGGCTCTTTCTTTGCCCGTTTCGACCTCTTTATGTGGTAATTTTTGGGAACCAAATATCTATATTTTTATTTCAGTCTTTTAACAAATTAATTTTTCCAACTACCTACCGTTTTCTAAAAGACCCCCTTTCAAAGCTGACCCCCTTTACAGGCTTTTCAAAAAATCGGTAAAATTTTCAAACAATTTCCTCCACTTAAGCTCCAGCTACACCAATTCCCACGCTGTTACCATCTTACGCAGAATGCATTAAATCCGCACACGTACCCACAACTGAGTTTTGAGATTAGAAAAAAAAAAAAAAAACAGAAAAACGTTCAACAAACAAACTCCATACACATACTCCATTAAGATAAAGATATGCAAAATTCACCCAGTGAAGAACGCAAGGTAGTCGAGATGTGTATCTATGGTCATAGATATTCCGCGCTAAAAAAGATTCGCACAAGGCGATAAATACGCAAAATTTATGAACTATCTCGATGCCTGCTACAGAGTTGGCAGTAAGTCTAGTTTATGGAATAAAATTACCACATACTCATACGGGACTTGATAAAGTCGAAAAGCTGTATACAAATAGACGGGTGTCTTGTTTATTTATTTTTCCTTTTTATAAAAAATCCAAAGAGGTACGAGGCATGTGTCAGAAGTCAAGATTCCATGATAAAATTGCATATCTAACGATTTGTTGTCATTTGTAGCTGCACAAATACTTTGTTGCAAGAAACAAATGCTATAAAAGGAATATTCCGACAAACTAATAATGACTTAAGATGTTTTCTATGATTTTATGATCGACAAAAACAAAATGAATGCGCCAATGGAAGGGATATTAAGACGATTGAGTGTGCGCGCCGGTGTTAGTAATAAAAAAAGTCACATAAAGTCACTTGGACGAGTATTTCCGCGGTGTGAGTGTGTAAACTAGTGAACTTTATTGAAATGAGGGATTTCTTCTGACAAATGCGATGTCCATGTAGGTATATGAGTTGTATACGAAGAGTGTTGGGGATATTAATGAAAGTGCATACAAATGTTGACATTTGCGAGCCTATGTTTTGATTTATGAGCAATGGGCTGTGCATTTGTGTCTAACGTCTGAGTATTTGTGTGGATAGATGTGACTTGGCAACCAACGAACACCCTCTTGCTAAAAAGCCGGTGGGTTTGGTTAAGCTGTACACAAAGTTGTTGTGGTGAGCTCGAGTATGGGAAAGAAGGATCTACAAACATGAGACCGGTCTGCCAGAATCAATAGCATCTCTAAATATGAAGTTGTCGAATAATGGTTCAAAAACAATCTCTATACCCCTTCCCAAAGTGACGATTTAGCGAAGAATATTCGCACAGCGACCAGTGGCTAATTGTAGTCAACACTACTCATGGAAACAGCCCCAAAGGACCCTTAAATGAACTTCGGTCCATGGATATAAAATTGGGTAAAGAGACTGACTAGCTACCTAGGTAATAAGTTAGGCAGAAGTGTCCCATTCAACTTTTTATGAGATGTGATGGACAAACATCAGCCAAGCTTAGAGGTACGAGGTGCAAAGACGCATCCATAGACCAAGGCGCTCTCGAGGAAATTTTTAAACACCAGCTTTACGCGAAAAAGCGGTGACAATTTCCCTTCAAATAATGACAAAAATGCACCATAATCAGCGATATTCTGTTTACATATGCGCAGCCCATCTAGAAGACCAGCTAGGAAAAGGGGAGAAGCTTGTTAATGGTGGTAAGACAAAGTGAAACAATGAGGTAATGTGACTTACTCCTTAATGTAGATCATAGTGACGCCACGCAGGGGAGACACGAGGTCTAGCCACCTTCAGCTATATCGACTGAAGTTTTGTATAGCAACAATGCCAAAGAGGTGCGATCTAGATCGAGAGCAAGTCTTCCGGAAATCATCAAGGAAACTCCAACACCCCAAAATCGAACTTCGTATCAGCCAAATGGAAAAATCGTATAACTTATCCTGTGATCAAGGTGTCGCGTTATCAGAAGACAATCGGTATATATCAGTTCAGAAAATCGTTTTTCACCGCTAAACGTGCTTAAGGTGGTAGAAGGCCTAGCAGATGAAGGAACAACATAGGCTAAAGCTGATGGAAGATTGAATAATAAAATGCTAGGTAGTGGTAGTATTCTAACTTACTAAATCGAGATGCTGAACTGCCTCCAAGTTGGTTAAAGTCGCCTTGTTCTGGGCGCCACTTAAGACGAGTTCTTTATCTAGGGTTGCGTCCCCTCTTTCGTTTTGAAAGCAGTAATATCTATCCTGGGTTTCTTTGACTACTAACTCGCACTGTTTACATCATGACAATGTGTCTCAACAGCCTGTAGAGCCCGCTATTTGATTTAATTCCCCAATTTCCAACAACGCAATCGGGCAAGAAAACCAGTCGAAGAATTATTTAATTATTCAAAAATTCAATGCAGGGTACGGCTCGATGTTAACAACGCAAACCATTAATCAATTGGAGCCATTCATTACAGAATGAATACACTCCATATACTACCCCTTCATCAAAAGCCAGTTAAGCCATTAAAAACGCCGGAGTTAAGTACTATAACTTGGAAAGTGGTGTTCCACAAGGCTCGGTTGTTGAACCTAACTTGTACTCTTATTTTTCATGGCGATCTGTGCATTGGACCCCTCTTGTAGAGAACTATATGCATATGACGGAGTTATGTTAGGAGTAAAGGTGGTCGGTTTTACTAACGTGATCTAAAGTGATATCTGGGTCAAATATTATATGCAAAGGTTCGAATCCACTACTTCAAAAGCAGCAGCCAGCTTCGAAAATTGGCTAAAGATGGTAGACCTACAAATAACTGATCAGAATCTGGATAGGGAAACAAACTATAAGGTTTACAAAGGCTTTGAGGTTTTTTGGCGGGAATGCTGGCGATTAAAGAAGTCTCATCATGGTTGGACAAATTCTTGTTAAATATTATCCGATCTACAAGACCATCATGTGTTTGAAAACGGTTCCTGTGTAAGCTCCATGGTAGCCCTACTTCGTCGGACATCTCTGCGGGAGGCTAGGCAGTTGAATAGTCAACTTTGCTGATGCCGCATCGTAGAGACTTTAGCCAAAGTTGGAACTGCAGAGTTCGAAGTATTTGATCTCGTTCGACAAACTGCATATTAGAATTAGGTACTGTCAAGCATGCGACAACCGACAAGGTTTGGTGTATTTTCAAACGATTTTTGCAGAAGCTGCATTCTTCATTACACTTTTCCGGTTCTCAGCTTCATCTGAGAGCCTTTTACTACAACGATCTGAACGATCTAATAAACACAAACATTTTTAATGCCTAACGCTTAAAAAGGAATAAAAGGTAGAGGAAAATAACCTTGCATCATAAAGGAACCTAAGACTCAAGTCTAAGTTCTATCGACAGCCCCTTTAACCTAACCTAACCTAAGGAGGTATTGAAATTCCTGGGTTGTAATGTTCGTTAGATATGGCCAAGCCTTTTCAAAGTGGGTACATTCAAGAGGGTTATTTATTGAAACTGAAAATGAAATTAAAATTAAAATTGAAGTTGAAACTGAAATTGAAATTGAAGCACTGAAGAATCGGTTTCCGATCCATCCATCGAGGCTCAAACCTAGTCTCACAAATGGTTTTATGTAGTCAATTTAACTCTTGAATAGTTTGATGAAAATTTCGCCAAAAACTGTGTCACCCTACAGACACCCTGTATCTATGACAGCTCCCCCGTGAGAACCGTATTACATCCCTATGGACGCACGATAAGGTTTGGAGATGAATACCTTCCAAATCGTTGACTACCTTCAAACCCTGACACTCAAGCTACGTCCCTCTCTCAAACAATATCTCAACCGAAGTTGTGAGCGCATAACCTTTCATCGAAGGCATCATCAAACCTATAATGCCTTTATTCGAGGCCCAAGCAACCTCTACAAAAATGTAAGCCCAACTTTGCCCAACCACTAGACCCTATACACAGGTCTCTTCTGGCCTAGTACTCGTAGGTACCTCTTTGGCGTTCTTATCTCCACTTTTAAATACTCCAATTATTTTCCCATTAAGCCTCTCCTTCCTCACAGGTAGACGATACCTCACATGATTTTGATGTTGGCGATATAAACGCTAAACGATCACTTGACATTTTGTTTACGTCAACATAGACTGACATTAAGAGGCATTCAAATGATTGACACAAATTTCTCACAAAGATCGACGTCGCTCACAGAGAAATTTCCACTGTGTGCTCACGGCTCGTGGGTTGTTTTTGTTTGAGGCTATGGTCGGAGAAAAACCTCAGCTTCCCATTACCGTTGTCGATATTTTAGTTTGGATTTGTTTATTTTGTCGAACCGTACTCTAGATATTTTGTCATTTCCACATCACCAGGCTGATTGATTTAAATTTGAATATCGTACGGACGTCGTTTGGGCAAGGTTCTTTTTTTGGCACGAGTAGCGCACACGCTTTCCGCCTACGCACTATGCGGAGGCATACAAACACACAAACACAAATGAGACGATGGCGAGTGGCCAGAGTCTTAAGATGATAATCCTTAGCTTAACAAACGGCTTAAGTCTTAACAAGTCAATTAGAGGTATGAAAAGTATTTACTTTGTCAGGTTTTTTTTTCGTGTGGCTCTGCGTGATGGAGATGGAGATGGAGATGTCGAAACGGTATGCTTTTGTTTGCATGCGAGGAGGAGGAACAAAACCATTTTCATTGATACACACAGCGAGCCAGTGTGTATTTGTTATTGTTTTGGGGGTGGCGGAAATTGATGAAACGTGAGACACGATATTTTTGTCGTTAATTGGAGATCATTCGAGTTGTACACATGGGTGGGATGTAGCCGAAATGTTGTTGTAAGAGTGAAGACGACGCTTGTGACAGGCCTGGCTGGTTGCAGTGGTTAGATGGGAAATTTGGAATAGATTTTGTCAAATTTGATTGCTTGCGTTGGGCGAAATGACAACATGCGTGGGCTGTTTTATAGTGTATGCCAGCTTAGTTTAGAAACCAGTAATAAGCAGCCGAAGCGTTGGAACTTTCTTTTGCAAGATAATATAGCCTTTGGGGTTTAGATGTTTTTTTTTTTCGAAATAATTGCGCTTGTTCTGGATTTGCGAAATTACAGCGGATCTTGGGTAGAGTTTTCTGTGCCGAAGATGAGAAAATCGCTTTCAAATAAATGGTTAATTGATTCGTTGAAAGTAGGCCCAGCGAAGGAATGTGGTGGTCGTTGTGCTTTGAGGTTGAACTAAGTTTGAGGGGAAATAAAATTGAGTCTACAAGGACTTCTTTGATATACTTACAAGTATTGGTACATATACCGTCGATTACTAAGTCGAAGAAACAACTATGAGCGAACGAAAAACATGTATAGTTCTCCGAAAACGCGAATGAGGAAAACATTTAAGACGATAAATTATTTAACAGGCTGATTTTAGCTCCCAACCTCCACAAATTTATCAGCTCGAATTAAAACAAGACATTTCATTACATTAAGGTAAATGAAGCCGTGATCTGCTCCACGCCCATTTTACCCATAATTGAACGCCCTACTTTTTGGAAAAGTATCCCAAGTCTTTATCACAAAAGGAAAAAATAAAAAGTAGTTTTCTCAATTGGTCCACATATGAGCTTATTCATAAGTTCTCTTCTATTAGTATTGGAGAGTTTTAGCTTTTAAGATGAATGGAAGGGACCTTCTATTTCCGAGCCCAGAGGTCTGATTTGGGCCTCGTCATAATAATGTTATACTGCCAAAGGGTTGGCACATGTTTGCCAGTTATATCGCAGTAAAAACACTTTGAAATTAAAATTTGTATTCTTTTGGGGTTGAACCAGAGACCCCTCGCTTAGTAATCCAGTATTCTAGGTATTGAGCCATTGTGCCAGTGCCCACGAAGTCTAAGTTCAGTAATCGGAAGACCGCAAGCTCTAGCTTAGCTATGAGGATATATTTTTCATATTGGAGGACGATCCAGAAATTGTCAGGAATTCAGAAAGACCGTGGCTGTATATTGAAATTGTCAACCAATAGGCGGGTCAGTATTTTTCGTCTGCATATCACTAATGATACCAATTAATTTAACTTCGGCATATCCGAAAAGAAAGTACTTTTGAGATTTAGGCAGCCATTAATAAGTAGCGTATTTCGAATCCTCAATCGCCTTCATAGTTGGTATTGCCAAAGGACACTGTGCCATCGTGCCATCGCAGTCATACTCCTTAAAATTTAAGGTAGAACATAGTCTACTGATTTCCGCAGAAGCTGCAGAATCAAACCATAATCTGGTTTCCAAATGACCAGGTCTGCAAGAGTAACACTTATACATCCCCCATCATTCAGGTTCTTCGAGCAATTAGGGTTCAACGTACCAGTCTTTTAGGTATCGAATCTCCTGCAATTTATAAGATGCAAAAAATGGCTGGTCAGTAACTGGTCAGTTTTTGTTTCGTTCCATATTTTACTCGTAAGTCCCGTTTCTAACTCTTCTAATTCATAACGCCTTCCGATTGGTTTACGAGTAGATGTATAATAAATTTGCCTCCATCGTAACCTAACCTAGCCTTTCTATTTAAAATGCATTAAAAGTAGAGTAACGGATACAGTAAATGACACTCTCTTTCTGATAAAGTAGTTGACACCTCTCGCTACCTGTTCAATTCCGATTCCATTCCTTCCAGTTACTTTTTTCTAGAAAGATTTTTTTTTCTCCAATCATTCAATTCCAAAAATTTTCCAGTTTTTCTTATACTTAAGGCTCTCTTGTAATTTCAAATGGAGGTACTTATCAGTGATTCTTTTTAGCGTACATTTTTTTTCCTTATGTAAAGGAATTTAAATTTTGTAAGTATTATTATTTTTTTTAAATTCTTAAGATATGTATAAAAAACGTTAGCCTACATAAAATATTATTAATTTATTTGTTGAATAAATAAACTAATTTGTTAAATAAATTATATTTTACTAGTTTAGTATTTTTTTTTAATTAATTGATTTTATATATTTTTATATTTTATTTAAATATGAATTTATCAAAATGTCGCATTTTTGTTTAATAAATAATCATTAAATCCATTTAAATAGTGGTCACTATTTTTGGGTGCCAACAATAACAACAACTGTAGTTCCGTAGAGTGTAAACTATTGTACAGGTGTACCAACTGCTGCAGCTATTGGGACACATTTTTTTATAATGCAATTTATAATAAATTGAAAACTCTTAACTCGAGAAATTGCATATAAAAGTACAAAGTATAAAAATCGCGTATAAAATAACGAAGCTAAGCTTGTTTAATGTAAAAATTTCCTTATGCGTGGCAACTATTCGCTAGTTTTATAATTAACAAAGTCTAACCAATTTTTATGAAATATGGACCAAATAAATGGTGGATTTTCGGAAGTGTTTTATCGAAAATCATGCATATCAATAGAATACAGAGTTGTTGATTTACATATCTGCAAATCAATTATGAATATCGGCTTTTCTCAATTCAACTGAAAACTAAAAAAATAGTAATGAGACGTACAAAACAGTACTACTTAATTTTGAAAGTATGAGGCTTAAACATTACTTATGTTTAAACTTAAACAATAAACATAAATATTTCATTGATGACAAAAAAAAACACAAGGTTAAATCTAAGTAAAATAAGCTCTTATGTCTGATTTATTTTAAAAATTACAAATAGTAATAAATCCCCGGAAAGGCAAATAGTTCTGATTTCAGTACGATAGTATTTAGTAATGTTTTGTGTACTAAATACTATCGTATCGTGGCCCCTAAAATGTAAACAGCCCATTAGTCACCAAAGAAGTTCCACTTCCAATTGGATACTCGAATCGGTCACATAAATGGAGAGTCAAGTGAGCTAATTCCAGAACCATCGAGATTGTTCGGGAAAAAAATTCCCGATAGATGGCGGAGCGGATATAAAAGGACAGATTTGAAAAAAAGTTGACTTTTAAACAGTGATTGGTAAAGTTCGAAATAGTAATCGGTTGTGAAGATAAAGAAGTCTAAAGTAAGCAGTGAATTAAGTGATTGGTTTAAGTCGGATAAGAATTGTTTAAAGTAATATTGTTGTGAAGTCAATTATTTGAATGATTCGTAAATAAAAACAATTTTATTAGACAAGTTAAACAGAATAGTGTTTTTTGTTTTCGAATCCCACCTCGGATGTAACAATAGAAATAAATGAATAATTTTTTTTATAATAAAACACTAACTTACGACATTCCTTTTTGCCGCGAAGCTGTAGCAGACTAACCTGGAAATAAAATAAAATAAACATTGATATTAATGTTTGAAAACTAAATAGAAACTTCTTACATTTAAATACAGGATAATTTAAAAATTTAACTCCATATCCAGTACTTCTTAACAAAGACGGCGTTCAGTTCAAAGTTAACAAATCTATTTATGGACTTTGAATATAAAATTTTCTATAAATTTGTTATAAAAAAACTGCTTATAGTGCTAAAAGTGGATAAGAAATTGCATTGTTGTGCCTAAATAAACATATGTGCAAAACAGTTCTAAATATTATTTGTTAATTTAACATTGTATTTTATGGAAGTCACCACTCACCATTTGACATCATTTTTTTAATAGTTTTAAATGTTAAATGTGCTAAAATTAGTCTTAATTTCTTATTAAATGCCTTGGCTTGGCGATGCCAACAATAATAATGACTTCGATATCATTGTATTTCATAGAATAATGTCAGAGTAGGTTCGAAAACTTTAAAAGATCGAGAAAATCTAGATAAGAATATAATTACTGATAACCACAAAATTTGTTGAACTTCCACTGTTGATTTCTTGCATTCAGGTTCTGCAGACTCCAAAAAGGGCACAAAATGACGACACTCAAAACTGTTGTTGACTGGGATTATATTCACATCAACGATGCAAGAAACGGTCCAACGGGAAGGTATTCCAACGACTTAAAGTAACGCATAACTGTAAAACGTAGATATATATGGACGATTATTACGTATGCATTGAACATTAACGGCGTACTCATATGAACTTGCCTTTGTTAGCAGGAATTCAAATTCCACTTGGATGAAACTCTACTTGAACATCAACGGGACAGTCGTACAGCACCAAAATGCAACAAAGCGTTGGTTTATGTAGATTAATATAAATCCGGCTCGAAGGACCAAATGTTAAGTGTTGAAATAAGACTTTGTACTTTACTTTACGTTCTAAAAATGATGACTTCTTTATTTGCATGTCAAAGGAATTGTGTCGTCGTGATTACAAAAAATTACTCTGCTCATTTGACATTTGCACTTATTTGACATTTCATTGACAGCTAACAATTACATATTGACAACAAACTATTAATGGTCTAAATGGGCAAGTTACATTATATTTTTGATCACAACACCCACTTTTTGGGGTTGTTGATCTATAAAAGAGAAATGTTTTCGTATTAAGTAGGAACAACATTTCCTTATGATCGGAAGTAATAGGCAGACCTTTGAATAAATTTTTGTAGGTTTATATTAAATGATATTTGAATTCAGTGGTTACAATTGTACGTTTTTGGTAAATTGTTCAAACAGATTTCATAGACATTTTTGCATTCGTAAACCCATTAGATACATTTTAAATTCGAATATCAAAACATAAAAATGCATACTTCCAATATTCTTCTATACACATAGAAGTTCCTCTATAAATTTGGATACTGTCGGCGCAGTGGCTTAGTGGTTAGTGTGTTGGACTACTAAGCGAGGGGTCCCAGGTTCGAATCCCGAGAAAAACCCAAATTCCAACTTATGGTTTTTTTCGCTGCGCCACCTCTCGCGAACGTCTGACAAACATCCGAGAGTATAACTGTCATGAAAGAGCTCCTCAATTGGCCGTTTGGACTCGGCATAAAATTGTAGATCCCTTCCATTCGTCCCAAAAATAAAAACTCACACAAGACGAATGGTTGTGAGAAGCTAGGCTTGGGTCCATACGGACCTGTTGCGCCAATTATATTCTGTTTCCTATTTTGCACAAGCTTTGTCTGAATGTTGGCATTTAATTTTTTTCTTGCGGGCTTATGAAAATAGCTTTCACACGATAATCGCCTTAGGATTCTTAAATTAACTCTCCGGCGAGCTTCGGAGGAACTTGAAGCCAACGAGATGCGTATATCATATATATATATAGATTTCGAGAGATATTCGAATCAGACCACCATTGTCGGGTCTCTTTTCGTCTCTCTACCACTGTAAATCTTACTCAGAGAGACTCTCTGGATTTCTTCACAGTTCTTCTCTGGGCTTAATTCCTAGTGTTAGCGCTAGCATCTGTTTATGGGAGATCTGTTTCATCGACTGGGTCTCGACCCAATGATGTCCCAAAATCCTCATTCTTCTGCCAGCCAACGCTGGATATTGACACAGTATATGTGCCGCTGTCTCAGATGCGTATATCATAGTATCTCGGAATTTATGATCAGAAGCCATCTCTCGCGAAGGTCTGACAAACATCCGAGAGTACAAGTATTTTTGTCATGAAAGAGCTTCTCAATGCAGCCGTTCGAACTTGGCATAGAACTGAACTGCAGATCTCTTCCAGTCAGTCGTCCCAAAAATAAAATCTCACAGAAGCTAGGTTTCTTATTTTTTTAAAGAACTGACTGTTGAAAGTCTTCAGTCTTAATCAAAAATCTTACTTTTATAACGCAATTTCCCGTTCTGTCTTACTTATAGTACAGGTTTCGAAAAGCACTATGAAAGTTATTTCTGGCTGAAGAAAATTAAGGTTAAAAACGAAGGTTCAGGAACTCGTGCAAAATGTTTTTATGCTCAAAAAACAGCTTCCTGTTATTGACATAAACTCAATGGCTGACGTTTTTCCTTTTCTGACACTTTTACCTTAATTGCAATACAAAATCAACTTGCTTGAATCACTAACATTTTTTTGCTATTAAAGCGCCGGATTAAAAACTGAACCCCGTAAAAACTTATCGTCCAACTGTGATTGACCCTAAATATCGGTCCAGTGTTAAAAAGTCAGCACTTTTTCAAAACGTCCGTTGAGAACTCGGCTATAAAATTTACGCACTTCCCAGAAGTCATATACAGTTCAGTAAAAGACTCAACAAACATCGAGGGACATATGTAACAGTATGCAGCTACCCCGTGTCCCGCCTGCATCAGATTTCACTTTTGTTATTCCTTACTCCTTCGACGGACAGCGATTTTTATATATTATTGCCCGCCATGCAGATGCACGCATTCAACGAGAAATGAAAGAAATTTTCCAATTTAATGCGATGTCATATTCACGTTGGCCGATTGGACACACACGCCGAGGATATACGGCACACATTCATTACGATGGCCGAGGAAATTATGCAGGCTTTCATATCGTATGTACGATGGCATCTTCTGACGAACACAAGACTGCAAGAGCTGACCACCTGGGATAGAGTTACACCTGAGAATATATAGCTTTTATGTTGCCTTGTTTTATGGTCGCAAAAAGACCGAAAAATTTCGACTGAATTTTCGCAAATTCTTTTTATTTATACCCTGGAAATGGTTTTCGGGGGAACAAAAAAAAACGAAAATCCGCTGAGAAACAGAGAAAAATTCACATCATGCTCGTATACAAGTTTGGTAATTAGCGTAAATCTCTCAAGTGGATGTTAAATTCACAGCATGAAGGTTAACGACACAATTATGCTGAATTTGGCTTTATGAAAGATGTGAGAGATCTGCGAGAGATGGATCGGAACGGATGGATGAAATTGAATGACCAAACTGCAGTTTGATATATACGCTTGGACGGAACGAGTTGAGGTTTTATGGATTTTTAATAGAACTTTGAAAAGGCTTAATAGTTCCACTTAAATGGAATGTGAAATCGTTTTATGTCCCATATGAGAATTGGAGTCACTGGGGTATAATTTGGGCCAAGTACTATCCGTGCGGTGGGCAATTATCTCAATAAGGAGGGATTATTTAACGGTCCTTAATGGAGGGATGTTTTATGCTTCGTTAATAGGCCGGTGGAAGTGAGAGTTGCAATTGCAATTGTTGAATCTAACGATTTGATGCAGCAACAGCTAAAGCGAAGTTGAAATTGAAGCACTGCAGGCTGTTTTTATTATCTATTCTTTATGGACATTTATTTTGGTTCGGTCTAGAGGCACCTCATAGAGGATCATTTTAAACCAACCAAGCAATAATCGCAAGGCTAATGTAACTCCTGGTGAAAGTCGACACTAAATAGTTTCCAGGTCTCTGGGCCATCAATGACTTCAAGAAGCTTTTTTATGGAGCGATTGGACAGTTTTTTTTGGTGATGGTCTTACATAAGGGAAGTTTTGTGTAAAAAGTCGAAACCAGTCATTGTGTCTTATGGAATCAATTTGTAGAAGGTTCTGTTTAACTTGTTTCAATGAAGCTTCTTCGGATATTACGGTAGGACATGCTCTCACCTGGCACAAGTTTAAAATAAAGAAGTCCGTTATTCGGCAGTCAATGCTAATGAAGTTATGAAAATCAGTTCAAAGCCCAAAGTTGGGTTGAATCGGTCATCTGTAATAGACGTATTAATCCATGGCCCGTCCAAAAGTGTTCACAAACCATTTTAGCATCATCTGGAACAGAAGTCGCGTGTGTTTTTTTAAGCGTCTGAGCTTTTATAAGCTCACAAGCCACCTAGGCCCAGACGGAAAAGACTAATAGTACCCAGAAGTGTATCCACAAGCTTCTTGGAAATGTAAACGCATAGCCTCCGGAGCACTATACTTTTGAAGAACAGTGGTATCTTGGACAAAAATCCATTAGGAGCGCTGCAACGTAGATATTTGGATGGATTTATGATTTTATTTATCGTTTGTGTTGACGGCTTTTGGTGATGAAGATTAAACAGCGATCCGACATCGTTTTGATCAAAAAAGGGTAAATCTTCAAGTGTAAGTCCGACGACCCAGCGCTTTTCTTCGGTCAATGTGTTATAAAAAACGGCCTAATAAAAAAGGCGGTTCCGAACAGATCGTAACGAGAAAGCGTGCGGTTCCTAAGTCCGGGTGATAGAAAGTGGCACAAGTCGGAGTTTTTTACAGGACGATCCCGGACCAATGGCAAAGTGTGGTTTCTAGGTCAGTGGTGTCAAAAGAAAGCCCCAATGAATGTTTCTAGAGATCGGCCCAACGCTTGGTAGTTGTCCAATGACGAACGCCGTTCCTAGGGCGACGGCCCAATGACAAAACGAGGTTCCAAGGACCGCGATGTCAAAATGCTGTCAAAATACTAACCCATTCCAGGATCAGTGGTGTCTAAATGCGGTCCAATGATGAACGCCGTTCCTAGGGCGACTGCCAAGTACACCGATGTCAAAATGCGGTCAAATTATGAACCCTTTTCGTTCAGCGGGCCCAACTACCAAGCTTGATTCCTAGACCAGTGGAATGCGGTCCAACGACAAACGCTTTCCCTATATGGAAGGTCCAGCGGCAAAACATCTTGTAAGAGGGGTCAGAAAGCGGTCCAATGACAAACTTTGTTCCTAGAGGGCGCAATGCAAAAGGTGGTAAGGTTTCAGTCAAATTTAAATTTTTAAATTGCGGAGAGTGCGGGGCAATCCAGAACGGTATCTGGTGTTTGAAGCCAATTTTTGTAAGCAGACGCAATATATAAGTTTGGGAAGATTGGGTACACTCAACTACTGCTGTTTCCATAATTGAAAGTAGGGGAACATCGCCAACAGTGAGACACTCCGAATAACTACATTCAGTTTGTGTTTACATGAAATGAAGAGTAGTCGCACCGTGATAGGACAGTGGAAAAAAAAAGTAAATTTTAAGTGTCTCAATAAAAAAGAAATAACTTTTTGTGTGGGCGAGTTTTTCAATCAATGTTTTATATATTGTGTAGATTATATTATTGAGAAAACAATTAACATAGTTTTTGTTTGTTTAATTTTTTTTTTTTTTACATATTTTCGACAATTTACCAACAGTGAGACAAAATCACGTTCCCATCGGTGGGATAGTGCCTCACCGACGAAGACATAAAAAATGGTTTCCCATAGCCGATTCTTTGCGGCCAGACCAGTCGGCAACAACCCCATTTTTTTTTATTATCTATTTGTCACTGATGACATTTTTTGTTATTTTTATTCATAAGACTTTTTTGCATAATGAAAATTAAATGTTTATCAAAAAAACTTTTTTCTTATTATAAGAATATAATGTAACCACAATCCCCGACACTGGGTGAACGCACTCAATATGGAAAAAACGAAGTAGCCGTGGCTAACTTCACTTTTAAGAGAAGAAGAAATAAAGACGGACGGACACGAAGTTTGTTCCGCCATTAAAAGAATAAAAGAGTTTACATTGTAATATTAATTTTGTTGAAGGTGTTTCACTGTTGGGAAGGACTGTCTCACTGTTGAAGTTGGTTTATCAATACTGAGACAAAGAAGGTACTCAGCCATTTTGATTTAAATTATTTTATCGGTAAAGGTAAATTTAATTTTAAGTATGCAATAAACAGCACAAATAATAAAACTACCTAACGCAATTAAAATCAACTAATTACATGGAATACTTTTTTAGATATAGTCATTTGAAAAAAAGGGTCTCACTGTTGGCGACGCTCCCCTACCTAATACTCTCAGTTGCCGATGATATGTACTGAAATGAGAGAGGAATCTTATCAATCCTTGGACAAGGGTCTGAGGTGGATCCATTTTGCCAACCTCTTTCTCTTTCCCATCGAATTGTGTTGTATGTTCTCTCTGGAGATTCTTTTTATTGTGAGCATATGCATCAGACTATAAAATTCGAAAATGCAATATCGACATGGAAACTCCTCGTCTGCAACTTGCCTATACCACTATTTTAAATGCAAATGTGTTAACCCAACTTCCAAATTTGTTTTTATAGTCAATCTCCGGCGGGAACTGTAATATCAATTTGTATGTAAATGCGCCACTCTAAAACTAAACTTGTTTCGTACTCATTAACAAACTTACTCAGGCCAACCACTGAATGGCGATTAAAACGAAAATCGTTTTAATTACCACTCAATAAAAAAGAAAAAAAATAACACAGATTCACCTGAGAATTTCTCCAAACGCCTTTTTACCAAACAAGTGGTGTCTTTTCCTCTTCTCCGAAGCTTTGTTCAAATCGGTACAATTGTTCATTCGCGTCAGCGATCTACAACAAGACAACGAGCGCCACAAAGCACTGCTACACCGCTGCACTGTTACACTGTTGCACTTGTGCATGTGTACATCAGACCGGAGCCGGATCTTGGTGGTGGCCTCTTAACCACCATGTGCACACACCACACAATGGGTGTATCTATTGGAATCAAATTTTATGCAAACGTATCATATGTTGTAGAAATTTCAGTTATAGAAACCCGCAGTTGGTGTGAGTGTGTGGCCTGCCTCAAATTGCATCCAACACACGAGCCCCAAGACTATTTATACACAATCCAAAGGCGAGATCATGGGCTTAGTTTGTATTGTAATTCGATTGCACAGCGAATTGGACAATAAGTGTCGATATTGTTTAGTTATGTTGGGCAAAAGTGGCCTTAAGTGGAGTTTTAGCCGGTAATTAGGGGTGGGGGAAATTATATGAATTATCCAAGTTTTTTCTTGTGCACTTTGCATTATGCGCGCGAATGTCTACAATTTGCAGGTGGAATAAATTACAAGTGTCCGCATCAAGAATGAAATTTTATTGTGTTCTCTAAACTCTAATCCGCTGGACATAGTTCCGTGTGAGAGAGATAGGAGGTTCTATGTTTTTATGGTTCTGTGTGTGCTTTGGTAATGCAGTGAATTATGACCACAAATCTAAGAGTCATAATTGTCCCATTAAATTGAAATTGACGGTGGGTATTTCGCAAGCTTATAGAGGGGCTTAATTCAACTGTGGATGTGGACCACTTTGACATTTTAATGTGCGGTAATTGTCTGCCAAAGTTTTCGAAAGGGAAAGTCAATGTGAGATGAACTTGCCGGTAACCATTATAATGGTCACACTCAATTGGTTCTTTAAATTTGTTCAATGTACTTCCATCCAATGGACAACTGCAAAAATCACTCTCGAAGAATGCAGTGAAGTCACTCAGTAGCTGGTCAATTGCCAGGGAATTTATTCGGAATTCCAAACCGAGAACTATTCCACTTACCTGCCTACATCCATCTACTGAAACACTTACTGACCACAACCCAACCCGATATTTTGCATACGTATACTCGTATTCGGTTTGTGCACAGAAACCTATGCAAATATTTCCAATTTACCACTTTGTGTTGGATTTACATTTTACATATATTTTAGTTGTCTAAAAACCTGTATAAAAAACTGAAAAAAAAAATACGTATCACTTCACGCCTCAAAAACTGTTACCAATCAAATGCACTCTAATGCGTAACACACCTGGTTTGTCTCCATTACGTCTAAGCCATAAATGAATATGCATATCAAAGCGGAGAAAAAAAAAACACTACCCAATCGAACAGGTAAATCAATGACAACATTGTAAGTTATAGATGTTCGTTCAAAGAGTGGACACAGCCCAAACCCTTTTTCGCTGAAAGGCCGAGACCGTAAAATACAGTTGATAGAAATTTTGTTTCTCGGCTTTACGATGCCTTTGTTGTGCTGCTGGATGGCGATAAATTTTGTTTATTCTTTGAGATGTTGAGTGCCGACATCGCGATCTTATGTGTGCGTAGGCGTTAAAACAGTAGTCTCTTTTAAGCGTGCCACATAAAATTCCGTTGAAGTTGATTGATTAATTGTATGGCGGTGTATGACAGTGCGTGTTTTTTTCTGGTTCCTTTTTTTTGTGGATGACGTTCAATTGGGCTTTGGGGTGGTTTTTGAATAAAAGATGACAGTTTCAAGAGAGGTTTAATTAATGGCGATACATTTTTCATCAAATTGGCTGCAGTTGGAGCGATGGGACTGGAGCTGTGATTAGCTTCTAAAATTTGCAAAACAAAAGAGTTGGTGTCAGAACTGGATTTTATTTGTATGGGACTTTTTATGGTACCCACTAAAGAGCTTTTGTGTATTCTTTGAACTGTGTGACATGACAAGTTAGCTACCAGCTCAGTCAGTTGATAAACTAGACGACGCGATACAAAGTAACTACTAATGTATTTATCAAAACGATCGGTGATGCGAACGAGACTCATTTTTCTGCTGACTTTAGTCAGTGGCAGTCCAAATTGTAGCCATTCCAAGAACAACCTTGACATGTTTAGAAGGTAAAGTACAGCTTGCATTATATTTAGAGTTAAGTTAGCAGATTTCCTACTGCCAAGAGAGAGATTGAAGAAGTCATGGCAAAAATGACCACGGGGATATAAGGACCAAACCAATTTTTGCATATCTTCTTATCACCATCATTTGCGAACGCATCACTTGCTTTCATAGACAGAGTGAACGTAGTTTTATTTTCAATTGTATAATCATGAAAACAGTCAATTTACTAAAAAAAAAGTGAAACACACCCTGCCAGCCGCCTTAATTCCTGGGAGAAATTGTTTTTTTACTTTATGAATTGCAATTGTTTTTTTTTTTATTGAACATATTAAAAAAAAAATTAAACAATCTTTTTCTCATGAAAATATTATTTTTTGTTCTTTAAGAACCCCTTGGGGTAAATGGGAATAGAACGTCAGCGAACAAAATGAACTACTGCCCCGACAGTGGGGTAAAATGCATTTTTTTTTGTTGAATTTTCGGTTGTAGCACCTCCTTCTTGAACTTTTTTGATCGTATACTATTCAAGGATTATGATTTTATTTCCAAAGAGTTTTGCTCGATTCTATATATAAAATTAAAAAAAAGTTATGAATGTATAAAGTTTAAGCGGTCTCTCTTGTTCCCTTTATCACCTACGTGTGATAGCACATTTGCTTGTTATTTAGAATTTGCTGTGGAGGAGCTACCTCTACATAGTACATTTTACCGTCAGTTTGCAAGTGTCCCGCGAACCATATGTACAATTTTTGGTGGGATCCCGTCGAAGCCAACCAACCAATTGCGAACTAGATGAAATGATGATAACTTGATGAATATCACATGCAGCTTTGAACCATAATGTCGATGAAATGATAGTGATTTTCGAATTACAAGTCGGTCTTGTCAGGCTATTGAAATGTGGTCAATGGTCGATATGCAGGATTGAAGACCACGCTGTTAAAAAATATCAACTAACGTGTTTCAGAAAGATAATAGACATTCAAACAGTATTTTGGATATTACCTTGTTTGCGATGTAAAATAAGAGCATGTCTTGAAAGCTTATGCTAGACAAAGGATTGCACTTTTTGTAATGCTCTCCTCTGACGTACTTTCCTGCGCCCAAACTTGGTTGAAGACTTGGTGCATCTGCTGTAGCAAAACAAAATCGGCCGATATAAAGAGGTGGGAAACCTCTTTAGAAGGCGGGCATGATGTTCTTAAGCTGTTTAAAGCTAAGCTTGCCTCTTCTAACTAGGTGAAAAAATGCTCTTCCTTATTGTCCTATCTCTATCTCTTGGTCCCTCTATTTTTATTCTATTTGGCTTCCTCTCACTCTCTCTCTCTCTCGCTCTATCTCTCTCTACATACTTTCCCTTTAGCAGGATGGAACAATTGTTAGGTACGTTCTTAATCTTATAAAGTTATAAATAAAACTAAGAAGTGACGTTTTTATTTGAAACAAAAAATAGTGATAACGCCTTTCCATGATAAATAACATATAGAAGCGATGTGAACAGTAATAAATTCAAATGTACTACGCATGTGTATATATAATTAATAATAAAATTAAAAACAAAAATAAAATTAATAATCTAAATAAAGAGAAGTTAAATACAAAAATTACATAGCACAACAAAAATTTAATTTCTTCATGTTTTAATTAAATTTAAAAATTCAGCCTTAGATCTAATTACACGAATATTCATAGAAAAACTATTAAACTGTAGTGCAAAAGTGACGAAAAACTCCGCCGCATAGAATACGGCTTTGTGATAAAGGACCACATATACCAAAAGTTGCCCTCCACAATATCCTCCTGAAAAAAGCTTTCAAAATCACAATCACCCAAGCGTGACATCACTATCCGCCCCTTGTATACAATTAGCAACGGATCAATGGAATCGTTTTTAACACTTCCCTCAACACCGCCAATAGTGTTTAGATAAATCGTTGAGTTTTTAATTTTCATATTCAATTTCCCATCGTAAAGGTTAAACTCAGGTAGCCAACAAAAACACAAATAACAATCATTCTATCGTTCATTACCATCTATAAACATTTTTTGTTCTTAATCGTAATAGCTTGTCCAAGTATAAAACATAAAAAAAATCCGAAGAACACTCAGGGTAGTAATTAAAAATATATATATAAAAAAAAATACAAAAATCCTCTGGTAACTATACGAGTAAAATATTATTTCAATCAAAGGCCTGCACCTATATACTCGTAGCTACTCGCGCATAGGTATCTCGCAGCGCAACGGTAATACGCAATTAAATGGGTGCGCCATGAACTTAACAGCAAACCGAATACGGATACCAATTCTAAATGATAATGTACGCCGGAGAACCTTGGGTAGCGCATGAGTATACCCGGGCCGCCTTTAAAATATCACCCGCAGCAATTTACAAACAGCCGACCAAAGACGGTAGTGCTTGCAACTGTAACGACTCCCAAACAACAAAAAAAAAACAAAAACAAAAGCCGATGGTGGTAGTTAATAGAACGCCTGCCACAATAATAGATAATAATTGTTAACAATTTGCAATTAGTAATTTGCTGGTTCTGTTCGATAGATTGTTATTTCTTTTCCTCTCGTGCGTCGCATGCCCTCTCACTCTCTGTGCATACACCAAAAAAAATCAAGAACTTGACCGGCAATTTGTTAGGGTGGTGAAATAGTTTTCCAATTTGCCGACAATTGAGCAAAATTTCGTGGGAACTATAAATTTTCGTTGCCTTAGATATTATTATGATGGCCTAGATCTGTTTCTTTTTTTTTTCATGATAGGTTATCAATTTTAGACGTTGGACTGGGTAGAGAGCTTAGATATAGGTAACCTCTACCTATGTCTATCATTGTAAAAGACGTTAGGCGTGGTCTGATTAGAGACGGGGCGTCATGGTTTCGAAATGGTGTAATTGCTGCTTTTAAATGTCACCGCTCTATTTCTGATGGTGCACAATTAGGGATTGGTGGTTGTGGCATATGAAGGCTGTCACATTTTCTTTAATATTTTATACCGCGCGAAGGTTACGGATATTGGGGTCGTAAATTGAGCAGTGTCTGTTTGAATACGAAACATTTTTGATAGATGGTGATCGACGGATGTCTTCGTCGAGAGCCGCAAAGAGTTGACAATTAGTTATCTGCTCCTTAACTGCAATTGTGTCTAAAGAAAAATAGCGGATGCAGCAGATCGACGTAGGACCTTTGGTCGATCTTCTCTTCAACAATCAATATTAATTGCAAGTTAAATTATTGCCAAGAATCGACAGGACCAAGAATTTGCGGCCGAATCCACTCTGCTCAATTAAGATGTTCGCAAGCGTCCGGGCACAGGAACAGTCTTTTTCGGCTGGAGCTGTAGCAACCGTTTTGCAAACCTCTGCGTTAAATGGGAAAATCAAAACATTTATTGATAAATTGAATACTTGCCGCCATACAAAGATGTAAAAAAGTTACTCATCTAAACTGCGATAAATTTTGCAATAACTAATAAATCGCAGATTCCTTTGTTGAACGTTTCATGAGTTGCGCACATAGTGGACGACCAGCATAAGAGAATTCACCGACTTTGTCGTAATTTTGGACTTGGAATGGAAACACCTCATCCGTAAACGACACATTTAGGTTGACGAAAATACATGTCACATTAATAAAAGACTTCGACTTCAGCTCTTTCGAATATTTAACGAGAAATCGGCAAAAATTCCCCCTTGAAAAAGTGACAGAGGTCGCTCCCTGCAAGAAACATTGCTACACTTCGGCTTTTATGATTCGAATTACTTCTAACAATAAAAGCCTGATATTTGGCAAAGATTGTCAAGTCCCTACCGATGCCAAGAAGAAAGAATCTCTCCGAAATTCGATGTTGAAGTCGGAAAAGAAAACATCTTCGTCGGGCTACTTGGCAAAAAGTGGTAGTAAAAGAATAGTGGCTAAAATGGAAACAGCCTCTGGAGACTTTAGAACAAAGGTAAGCTTGGTCTGAGACCGGAATGCAGGCTCCAGATTCATTAGAAATTAAAAATTTAGCTTTTACGCGGATAACTAATAGCCACCACAAATACTCCTAAAATTTCTTCCACCAAAAATTTCTTATAATCCTTGGAAAAATTAAACTTCCTCCCAAACTTATGACTTAATCCATTATCCATTACACTATAAAATTTGATATATTTATTAAGAACAAAACAATTGAACGATAATTCAAAAATTCGCTCACATTAGCATAGCAATAAATAGGCGACGACGGCGAATTTGGAAATTTTCCCAAATACTCCACATTTATTCTAAAATCTAAATGTTTGCGTAAACCTTAAATCGTTACATTTATCTGAACGAAAATATAAAGATGAGTGGATCGGATCACCAGGGGTTATCCAAAAACGATATCAAAACAAACTGGTTCAATTTAAATGCTCATTGATTACGGGTAGTAAAAATAAATTAGCCTCTTTGTCTGGCGATGAGTTCGACTGGTGGTTCTCCTTCGTTAACAGTTTGAAAAGCTATCTACCGGGAGCTATATCAACATTTCAGTTTAATAGAAATTTATTGTAATATGGCCGATAAATCGGTCGTTAAACTATTCAAGTTCAGTGATTATGTGTTGAAGCGTTAATATGTTTGATTTTTTTTTTCTGTTGAACAGAATTAGCTGAAATTGATTTTTAATACTCTCTACTGTAATAAAATTTACAAATGCGAATATATTATTTTGTAGAGAAGAATATTTTTCAAAATGTTTGTCGTATGTTTGTCCTGATCTTGCGATTCTACGAAGGACGGTTCAAGTTAGGAGCTCGAAAAGATTTTAAGGAAAAAAATCGTTCCAGAATATAACACACACAAGTGGAAAATTTGGTAGAAGGTGGGCTCATAGCCAGTTCATCATTTAAGTACAGCTGTAACGTGTATGAAGATTAAGAAAACATATCGTCTGCATTCTTTCCAAATATCGTAAATCGAAAATGGCGAATTTTTGAGAAGGCGCAAAAAACAAAATTACAAAATAAAAATAAAAGGAAGAGACGTAATACGAGTTTTTAAATGAAAATTTGAAGACCGATAGACTTAGACGGGTGTAAAACTGGTTGCTACAGGCCAAAGGAATCATGATGGAAAAGTGAGTGATTTTGTTTTCCTCTGTATTACATAAAATGTAAGTTTTCATAAAATTGGGACTTTGGAGGTTTTGAAAGAAAGCCGACGATATAAATCATAAACCTAAATCGTCTTTTTATTTTTTCAATGATTATTCGCACCACCTCTACAAAAATACCCCCACCTGCTCAAAACTTGAACTAACACAGTCGCGGATATAAAAAGTGCACCTGCCAAATAGGGAATCTAACGAGCAAAACGCTTGCAAACAAATCGCACTTAATTGATATCGAAAGATCCCGCTGTACAGCGGTTGCACTGCGCACTCCATTGGCAGTACATTTAATTACAGCCCAACTATATGGTCATACTCCTGTTGGGTAATTAACAAATCGCCACCGCACACAATTAATGGCTCAGAACTAACGACATTGTTAATAACCGCAACCGAAATCGCCGAAACTATAATCAATTTTATTGCTGACAACCCGTTCCTCCGCAGATATGGACTCATTTTTGCGGGCAAAACGCAAAACTGAAACTCCAAACCGCACAACAAAACCAGAAACTGACACATTGGAGAATTGAAAACCAAATAAATAGAAAAAAAATCAGCTAGTACGAAGAAAAGTCGATTACATCGAAATCGAACTGCCGAGTGGTATTGGGGTGGCATCTATGCGCCAAGTCAGGCGTACCCTTTGCGGTTCCACAAGAAGGTGTGTTTCAAATATAGAATCGTTTTTTTTTATTTTTTTTTCTGTTGCCATCTATAATCCACTGTTTTTTTTTTCCAGCTCTGTCAGAGGACTCATCGTTACTATTGCGACTCCCTCAAGCTCGGCAGTCAACAGTTCTTACAACCGCCTAAACTAGCCGAGTCAATGTATATCACTACTACGTTTGATTATTGTGTATCCAGAGTCAATGTTTTCGTTTATGTTGCTGTTATAACAGCATTAATAACATATTGCTGGTATCAGCTAGAAAAGTCCAAGCAAGTCACGACTTTAACATTTTTGCACACATATCTGGCCTTATAAGTTATTGAGTTATTACTGTATGTTGGCGGCTTGGATACGTGGTGTTAGTGTGTGTGTGTTTGTTTGCCAATGTGTACGATTGCACCGGTTGATGTGAGTGCTTCGCATATTTGACGGGGTCGATCGATGTTATTGGTGCATTTTTATGATCGGTTGTGATGTTCCTATACACAGTTTGTTGTTGAACTCTTTTGTTTTGGAATGTGAACCTATTTTGCAGAAATCTGCGAATGGATGCATTTTATCGCAATCTGTGGGCGGGTTTTGTTATTTGTACAAATGGGTGCGGATTTTGGAAGCAAATCGGATGAAGTCGCATTTAAAAACTAAGAATTTATTGATGCAGCTTGCAGAGACCGATGGCATAGAAGTCGGACCCTAATTGCGTTTGGTGCTGTCAGAAATCCAATTACTCGAGTCGAATGAATAACTTACCTTGAATGATGGCAATGAAAACGCCGGTAGCTGTAACATGTCATGCAGATGATTTGGACCGCAATTCAGTCGTTTCGTAGGGGAGCTGCATAATTTGTGATCGTCGGCGTTACTTCCGCTTGACTGAAAAATTCTAAAACCAACCAGCAACCGCATGTAGATTATCAAACGACGGCGATTCTCCTGGACCGGTTAGGCACTCAAGTGATAACCGGTAACGATGTACAAAGATAACTAGAGGACCCCCAATCCCCGACTGTTTTGCTAGGCGGTAAAATTTGAATTCACAAATATACAATTCGTGTCGGTAGGAGTCACAAAATGCCGATGGTATACGAAACAAGGAATCCATAAACATAAACCACTTTCATCATCCTGATCACTTGATCATTTTCTATTAAAAAGAACGATCTCTCGATTCTTTAATGACTCTTGCCAGTCTTGCGGTCTATCCAGTCAGTACAAAGTTTTAGAATTAACACGAAAAAAAGCAAATTTGGAAAATAAATTATTACCTCGTTGGGTACCCACAGATGCAATTTGACAGCTTACAAAATAATTATCAAATGCGATCATGAATACGCGCGTAAACTTAATTTTTTTATAATTAAAAGTAGTCTATAAAACGTTTCAATATTTATTTCGCAGATTTTAAAAATAAAAATTTGTAAATTGGTGCACTAGTTCGTATGATTTTTGCCATTCACTTTAATATATATAAAGAAAATAAGTTTTCGTCGTACCGATGACGACGTGACGAGCATTTCAAAACCGAAAGAAGGCAAGAGTTTATCTATATATATAAAACTGGATAGTGGTGTGTTCGGATGCTTAAATCTTGAAAACGAATGAGCCAAATCGGATACTTACCTCTGTGGGTTTGTTTGTAATTGCTGCTCGAATTTTTAGGATAAAAGAAATGTCGGAAAATTCTCAACAGGTGGCGCTGAACGCGCACATTTCGTTTCTTATTTCAATTCAATTATCTTCTATATGAAACTCTATGATATTATAACTCGATAACCGCTGAGCCAATTTTCATGATTGGTTTTTTGTTTTGTTCGTATTGGATACTTTTGGAGCCGATAGGTGGCGCTGTTGTCGGTCTCCGAAACAACTTATCCAATTTCAATGAAATTTTGTGTAGATATAGTTGGTTCCAGATTGAAATATAGGTTACTTTGGAACCTGATAGGTGGAACTTTGCAAAAGTTCCTATTCCAACAAAAATTCAATCGCTATTTCTAAAGCTGTATAGGTAATTAAAATGATTTATGGGCTTTGTCCAAATAAAGAACTTTGCGAAATGTGGGTAGAGTACGAAAGGCACGGACAAAACTGGGTGTGTACATCTATATATAAAAGACCCTGACATCCGGGAGCGTATCATTCGAGTTTTACGATTTTGTGATTCGTGGATTGGCCCAAGGAAGGACATTTACTGATTTTGTCGTCAAAATAAAACTTTAAGGGGATCAGATTGGAGACAGATGTTTGTATGGAGAACCGCACTGTGAAACAAATAGATTGGTTAGAAGAACAGGTAATTGAAACTTTTTAAATAAAAAAAAAATATTTGAAATTTTTAATTTTTCAATTCTTTGGATATTCTGGGCTACAAAATTTAAGATTGAAAGTCGGCTCGTTTGTAATTTTGTTGCGCAACCTCAATGCACCGAAACTTGGTAACGGAACGCGTTTGGTTTGATTGTGAAAATCTCAAATGAAATGTCATGGTTGCGACGATTTTGAGGGGCAATTCAAACGCAAAAATTCTTATTCCACGGATTCGCCCGGTCAGCTAGTATTTTTTACAATTTTTTTCACAAATGGGTTACTATTATGAATATTTACAATGTGCCATTGAATATAGGAGAAGAATGTCAAACATTTTGCAACTATAGACCAGAATTCCCTTAAGCGTGGTTTAACTTTAAACTTAAGCTTCTCGAAACCGCTAAACAGATGCTCAAATATTTGCTCAACCCAGAAAAGGTCTCTCGATGAAGGTAGCAACTTTGGCGGTAAAATCGATCTGCTTTGGCAAAATCTGCCGCAGTGGATGATATTCAGTCAGAAATGCTCAATCAAATCTTTTCCGAAGAGGTGCTCCATGAAAATGTTTCACCGGTTATTTCTTTGCCAAGAGATCTGTTGCAAAACTGTAGTCAAGTCAGAATTGAGCTTCTTCGGCTTCTGTTTTTGGTACAAGCGCAACGCAGATGATTTGCGTTTTTAAAATCTCAGAATGGCTTAAAAATGTTATACAATTCAATCTCTCTCAAAAAAATAACTCGGGAGTACACCACAGGAGGCTGTCTTTGAAGACTTGTGCCATTTAACCCCGCCTACGACTTGAACAGTTGTTTAATCGACTATTATGCTTGGTTAATCTATTAGCAGGAGGACCAACTCTTGTCTATAGCAATGAGATTAGACTATTATTAAAAAATAAGAGCAAGAAATACTTTGTTATATTCCTGTGCTGATTTTCAGAACTGCAACCGATACCAGAGCTAAACTGCAAGTGCGCCATAGCATTTATCATCCTCTTCACACCTTGGTCATTTAACAAATCAGTTTTGGAGATCTACAGCTAAAATAGAAAATTGTTGAAGTTCTTAAATTCAGGTAGGGAAAAAACAAAGCTTAGGTCGATTCTAATCTCTGCAACTCACAGGTTCTCACTCCAAACACTCTACAACTAATTCTCTGTCGAAAAAAAAGTTAAACAAACTGTCGCAGAAACACATAAGGAAAGTGACCCAAATTACCACGCGCACAAATAATAATTCGCCTCTTTCATTGTTTGTTTTTCGTTGGGTTTCCCCCTTTTTTTTGCACCACAGATTATTGTCAGTGTCACGGCATTAAGCTCAAAGCCTTCTTGGTATATATATAAATCCAGCATTTAGCTACGAAAATTACTCTTGAATGTTTTGCTCTAGTTTTTTGCTTTCAATTGCGCGCCGGTCATTAATCGATACAATGGGCGTGAGACAACAACGAATGTTCCGCATTTTGTCTCCGAGGAAAGTATTTTTTTTTTGTTAACGCTGTAAGCCCCATGCAGACGGTAATTCAAAACTAACAAAATCAAAAGCAAAACCCAGCAGCACTTCAAGGTGATGTTCAGGTGCACCCCAACATTCCGCAGCAAGTGTTTATGACTTGTAGTTGTCACAGTCGAATAATTTATTTAACATGTTATCCTGCAGTTAAGTGCGGTAATAAATTTCGTATATCTGATGAATGTATGCACCAATTTGGCCGAATTCCATTTATGTTTCTGTTCCGTGTGACATAATGAATTCTTGTCTCTTAACGGTGAAACGAATTAATCAGGCAAGTTCAACACAAAGCCTAAAATATACGGGGTTTCGAGTTGCGGACGAGTTTTCTACTCTTAAATTTAGTGGTAGTGTCAGCTGTTAACACTGAATTTTATCGATTTCTGTTTTATGTCAAATCGATGGTTTCTTTTTTTCCAAACTAGTTGTTGGGTTTGCTTGTGGATGCATTTCGGGATTCAATAATCAGTATTAATATTTAAATGATGGAATGGTAACTGGTGGTGGTTCATAATTATGTCATTTTTAGTGTCAATGCTTAAGTAGGTATATTTGATATCGGTATGGGATTTACTAATTTACATTAGTGTCCGGTTACTTTTGTGGTGTATATTTAGCTTTAAGTGATTTATGGTTATCGGATAATTTTCAGATTGAGTACAGGTCCGCTCCGCACAACGTTTAATGTTTTTTTGGGTAATTTGTGTAAAAGCAAGCGGTTTTTGTAAGAATGGGAGGCACTCAAAATATTGTTTCTCTATCCTTTCGGACGTTGCAGACTGTAGTTTAAATTGTGACAGTAATTACAAGTTTTATTCCATAGAAGGGTGTGCAGTGGGCATTTTTTAAGTAGCTGCAGCGCTATACTCATATTTAAGTTATTCAAAACTAGCTTAACTGGTCCGGCTTTGCCCGTGCATTAATAAATTTAATTTTAATTTTACAGCTTTAGCTCCGAGATATTACTTTAAACAATTTTTTTTTTTGTATGGGAGGTGCAACGCCCCTTTTTCGTTACTGCCACATTCACATTGTGTAAAATGCTTCTAGCAGGCAATACATATGTCCATTTACTAAATTTCAAGGCTAAAGCTGTCAATAATACAATTTTAAAATTTTTATATAATTTGGTTGTGAAAGCTACACTTACGTTTTTTCATTCCGCCTTTTTTTTAAGTTCTTTGTTTATGAAAGTGTCAAGAAATAGGTTTTTGCATGTTTTTTAGTACGGAAAGTGGCACACCCCCTTGTCTAATGTTGACCAAACTTTACACTCCCAGGTCAATACCAAAGAATGACTTCAAATTTGAGTTCATTTTCATATTCCCCTTTGGCGGATTAAAGCTGAAAAGCATATATGATGCTGGATGCAGTTTGAAAGTAGCTCTTCTAATCTTTTTAAGCTTGCACCGGATTTCGGAAATTATGTGCGCTTTTTTGTGACTTCTTTAATTTCGCTACGAGGCAAATAGTCCGCAGGCACTTTCTGTCCTCATAATTCATTAGATTCATTCAGCTGCTAAAAGGTATATGGACGGTATCGACATCGGCGACAACTTAAATCTGGTGGTAATAGGGACTTTTTCAAGGATTGACGAAATGGGTTGGTCTTAACGTAATCGATGACAAAGCTTTATACAACCTATCATCAAATACACATGTGTCCACCATCTAAGATAACATTAGACTAGTAATAGAAAATAAACATGAGAAAGGTACTCATAGTCAGAGAAATCATCTGCATTCATGACATCCAAGTGATGATTTGTCGAAAAACAGTCCTGCGAAACCGCTTCAAGTCCGTTTCTTTTTTTGAAAGATGTCAAAAATGAACGTGCGGACAATTTTCTGACCATCAACCGCAGACCGACCTCTAGTAAAGGCTCAGGAGATCCCGCTTCTGTCAAACGGATGCGAAATATCGACGTTGAAATTCGTGACCAATTTTTTTTAACATTAGCACTGAACCAAACGTCCACTAGAATTTTAAGCAACACAGAGATAGAGGCTCCATCTATAGACAACAAATTTCAGCAAACTCACCAACTAAATGTAGGTAATTAACTTCTCAAAAACTGAAAGTCTTTCGAAAAAGAGAAATACATGTTTTCAGAACAAAACAAAAGAGTTGAACAGCGAACTCAATATTCTCTCATAAGGCGGGGGTTCTGTATTTTGGCCTCCATTTCGGAAACTGTTGTACATACGTATGCAATATCTTCGGCATTTTTGCTAAGAATAAGTTCATTAGTTGTGATATGGGAAACGCCCAACATTTAGAAAAAAAAAATAAATTTTAAATTTAGTTTTACTCAATTTATTGAAAGGTTTAAGACGGCCTCCTATAAGTGCACCAAACCTTTATCTTTGGAAAATATTGCAATTGCTTACAAGCCTTCAATAGCCTTCAATAGCCTATCTCTTTCAATAGAACTTTCCTAACCAACAGTAGCATACAGCACACTTTACCGTAACCAATTCCCCATATATCAGCTTACCCAAATCAAACCCCATATCTCTTGTCGCGCCATTGAAAATAAGAAAGTACACATCGCAAACAGCAAACGGTTTGGCTTCCTTTTAATCCCCTTTCCAATCCTTAACAAATTTTCTTTCATTTCTTTTATTTTTTTACAATTTCTTGCGTCCACAATAAATGTCCAAAGCACACTTCACAAGATTCCTAATCTTACCATTCACCTCCTATATTACACATCAATTATTAATTGTATACACACAAATAATTTATGTTCACTTTTTCCCAGAGAGCGTATACGCGCCGATACTCATCTTGTAAAGTAAAACAGCTAACAAGATGCTCGCCCGTACCCATAACACTAAACGTATAGCTACAACATTCAGACAGACAGACCCCAAATAAAAAGCCGGAGAAAAAAAAATAATAATAGTCACATAAAAGAGAAATAATAATAATTTTAATTAAACACATTCTTTTGCATCTGCGCACAATCCGCATCAGCCTACAGCACCATCGGGCTGAGGTACCGCAGCTAACAAATTTCACGCACATATAACATCTCATTACAGATCTTCGGTTTGTGTGATGTGTGCGTTATGGCTTTGTGCTGTGTACGGTGCGGTGCCGCAGCCGTTGTGGTTAAAAAATCACGCAATCATTTGCCGACTGTGGCTGGTGGTACACGCGGATGCGATTAGGCTGCCAACACACAAAGTGTGTGTATCATTGTTTGCCAGCAGCGACAATAAAAGCGGTGATCGTCATTAAAACCAATATACTGGTTGGTATGGGTTTGTCTGATGGTCGTGTTCCTTCGGCGTTTTTCCTCATTTTTGCCATTCCTACTACACATACATCAGGTGGTGGTGGAGTCTCGAGCTTTTAATTCATCTTATTAGCTAAAACTAACAAAACGGCACGCAAACTTCGGCGGTTAATTGATAATGTCACAACTAATAAACAAGAAACCGAGTACAAGTTGTACACGCACCGCGAGACGAGAGTTTTCCACAACAGAAAGTTTTACCTATACGAGCGCATACAGCAATCCCCCCACCGAAATGCATTGAACTTATCAACAAATCTCACGACTGCATTGCGCAAAAAGGAAAATAAAACAGATACTGCGCACCTTAAAGTGGCACTTCTGAGGAAAATTAACCATGACTTGGAGCATGTGCCGTGCAGGCACGCACTCACGATGCCCACATAATGGATCCAGATTTGTGTGTTTCAGCTTGAAAATGAAAATGCCACCAGATGCAGTGCGTCGCCGCGCGTCATTTAGAAGAATTCTAGATCAAGGTGAATATAACGAACGCATTTTCAATATAAAAATGAGTCTCAATCGGAGAGTACAAGTGGACTTGCAACAGGTTGCGTATTACATCATCGTATGTCATCGTCAGGTGGTGCGCGGCAATATAAGAACGAGTAATATTCTCTAAATGTTTGTCACTCGGTTTTGTTGTTTGTTATATTTTTTTTTCTTGGTAATTGAAAAATTTGTGCGCACTTTGTAGGCTACGTCGCGCTGGAATGTCAAAGAGATTAGAGATTAATTGTGGGATGACGAACGCCGGATAGATTATGCGTGCGCATGACATCAGCGGATCTGATTTATTTCACACAGACAGTTGATGACATTTTCTTTGTTTATTGTGTGGGAATAAGTCGGTTGAGAATTTCGCCAAAGGTCAAGACTGACAGATCGATGCTGATTACTTCCTTAGATGGCTGAACGGTCACTTAACAGACTGGGCTTGCTTGCACTCTCTTTGTTTTGTCACATCGCATCGGTCGTGTGTTCACTCCAAGGTGGCAGGTAATTGCGGCGGAATCTACTGAATCATAATATTTTGCTAAGTCGACTTGGTCAGAGTTTAAGGCACAAAGGAGTCACATTCAAAATTAAAAAAAAAAAATCACAACACACCGAACTCATTCGAATAAGCCTAGTGCTAAGTCTTAGGTCAACTTACAGAGGTTAATCCAAAAACAGCCCACTAGCTCCAACTACCCATATAACCAAAGTTGACTCAATCGAACCGCACAATTCGGACAACAATCTCCGCCAATCCATCACCGTCCTTCCAACATTATGCCCACTCAATTGCCAGACCTTACCCATCAATCCTTGCAGAATTAACGTCAATTACTTAATCTGATGGACGCGATAGACAGCCGATCCAGTTTATTTGTATGCTCTATCAAATCAACATTAAACCACCTCCGCCAAACCACACGTTGACATGACAAATCCCAACCGCAATCAGCCAAAACACATTTCGGTGAATTGACACTAATGAACGTTTCATAACCCATTGATCATTAATCATCCCTCGTACGGAGTTGAAGAGTTTACATGATTGTGTGACAACACTCATGAACCCATAAGCCATATAGACGAGCAGTGCGCAGACAACACCGCGAAAACGTTTTCCAAACGGTATTTGACATCACGAACAGTGATGGAATACCGCGCACCACCATCTAGGGATGCTTGACAAGCGTTTGACTAGCCATCGACCAAAGGTGGTCGATCTATGGGGCCAAGTGTCCATTTATCAATCATTGGTGGGTTTTAATGATTTCTTCTTTCAGGCATTGCGCCGATGAAGAATTGGTAATAATTAGTTGGAAATGCATTTTTTTTTCGGCGGGGAATGGGGAATACCCCCGCTTTTACAGTGTGGGAAACCGCCTGCGGATTGAGAAAGTGTGACGGGAATTTGATAGGGTTTTGCGGTCGGTCGATGGAGGAAAATTCTCAAAAGCTCTGCTGTGTTGTGAACGATGGTCATATACACTGGTTTTTGAAAACAAAAGAGTTGAATAGCGAACTTGTATTTTTTTCAAATGGGTTTTTAAGTCTCTTTCTATGAGGAGGTGATTGGAACTTGGTGACAAAGGTTCTTAAGCCAGTATTGCTTTTAATTCTAACATAAATACTTTGTCACATGATATTGAATATCTGCTGCAGAGGAGTGTCGGCCTCCATTATGCCAACAACTAGACGTCATAATGGTAGACCCATTCAAGATGACATTGTTAGATCTTGAGAAAGTTTATGTGCCCTAAATAGATTTGATCCAATATTTAGTATGCCCCCTCTGAGAGGTATAAAAATCCAGGATGTTTGGTTCCAACAAAAAGGGCCACAGTCTACACAGCTGTTGCTTCAATGGACTTTTTGAGAGAAATTTTTACCGACTCATCTACCCTGAGTACATCAACAGTCCTGCGCACTATCCACATTGAGGTTGCGCATATATTTTCCTGTGATGTTACCACATTTGTCTTGTTTTCAACACTCCTATAGTTCAATACTCGAGGTCATATACGTAAATCCCTTACCAGGCTTAAAAGAGTGCACGAAAAGCCCCTAACAAGACCTATTTCAAAACGGTGTGCTTTTAAATTGTTCGAATCTCATATTTTGAGGAATGCGAAAGGCTTAAAATGTAGGTTTTTAAACGATAACCTTCTAATTCAATTTCAAAAACTCCACCTTTAAAAGCTGCTTGAGATAGAATTAATACTCGACTCAATTAATTTACTGTGCCGAATCAACACTCAACATTCTTTGCGAACAGAGCCACAACAACAGCAAGTTCTCAACTTCGTCCACCATCGTATTTTTCCAGTTGTCACATTGAACTTTTCCGGATTCCTTTTTTTCTGACAGCGATGGTGACGGCTTTTCAGTCACACATTTGTTATAAAATTGCAATTCTTAAATTCAAAAAAATAGAATAATCTTAACTTTTATAACTTCTTCTTTTCATTACATTAAAAACAGCTTGCCCAGAGGTTAAACAAGTTGGTCATTATTCGCTCGTATACTGTTGACGGAACAAAATGAAAGTCTGGGTCTTTTTGGAGTGAAAGCTATGTAGGGTAAGTTTTTTTTTCAACTCAATGACTCCATAAATAAATATACCCTTCTGTGAAGAGAAAAATCAACAAACATTTAAGGAAGGCTAAGTCGCTTATCCCGGATCAAAACAAGACGTCTTCGTAGCCAGAAATACGATAAGTGATATAGGAAAATATGCGCAAGTCTGCTGGTGCTAAACTTAATATCACCTTCTCCACAAATGAAAGTATAAACCCTTTCAAAGGCGGATAGAAATACGCTCAGTTGTCTTAAGCGATAATTTAAGCATGAGCGACAGCTCATTAGAGAAAGCGATCCTCAACCAACGCGCAAATTGAGGAAGCAGATCGAGCTGGTTTAAGGCTGCACAGCTCTGACTTAAGTCCGATTTCTTCCTTCGGCTACGTGACTATTTGAGAGGAGATAGTGCAAAAATAATCTTCGGTCTCGTCTCCTGGTGACCTTAAAAAGAAAAGTACTGACTAAAAAACTTCATGAAAAATGTAGAGTTTTGTAAAAAACAAAATGGCGGACACAATTGCATATTCCTCTCTATTGTATCATCAAACAAAACAGCTTTCAAGTACATTTGGCTTCCTTAAAATTCATCTGTCAAATTAGAAGTAATTCACATTTGAAACCGAAATGATTTCGATGGACCACCCACCCTTCAGTCGGTAGGTCAAACGATTAATGACAAGATGAGTTTCAAAAAGACTTCATCAAAAACCAGTTGTCAAATTCAAACTGGGTGCGTTCCCTTTTGCGGGCATTTTCTGGTTGGGTATGGGTCTCTGTTTTATTTTAAAAAAGCTCCTACTTCTACTTAAATCTTGCGACAGTTGACTCCTTTTAAAAGGTTGGCTTGACCGCTTCTTGTAAATAGTCGGACACCCCTTCAGTGCCCAAAAAGGCAAAGATTACAATAGCAATTGAATCTGTAATGCTTTGACATATTCCGCCCAACTAGTGTATGACAACTTCAGCGGAACTTTATCTTATTTAGTGTTCAGTTGAAAATTTGGTCAATTCCAAAATACAACTTAACATATTCCCCTAAGCATTTCTGTTATGAAATTCACCCCTCAGCTTCATAACGGACGTTTCAAAAAATCATAAGCCCGAATAAAATTTCCTATCCAATAACGACATCCGCGTTGGACGACAATTGAAAATCCTAAACAAAAACAATTGAAATCCCCCTTTTGACACAAGAGACATATTATATTCAAGAACCTTCTACCAACCGTAATCGGCCTCTTCGTAAACAATTCACCAGCCTTATCCATATCGAAAATCCCAAAACAATTTCCATCATTTTGCTGGGAGAGAAGACGGAAATTTATTCCCATCTACTGTCTCTCCTAATAAATCGTCAACCAAATACGATCCCGTTTACTCGTATAACATCCCATTACAACGACCGCACAACATTTTAGCACAGTCATTAAAATGTTCCAACATACTTCCCATTCTCGATAAATTGTACGCGCCATAGCACTGGCATTACCACCACTGAGCGACCATCAACCCCGCCGTGTGTCGGTGTGTAATTCAAGCCGAAAAATAATAAAATTTCCGCCACGCATCTAAAACACTGAAGTGAAAATCCGAAAGGAAATTCGAGAACATCGACTTTGTGACAAGTCCAATGCCGACGATTACATTTTATACAGTGGGGTGGTCGGTAGAAAATTGTGGTTGCAATTTACCAAAGAAAAAAATGACATGTGTCGAAAGGTTGGGGATTTTTTGTTCCTAAAGATGTTCTATGATTAGAACTAGATTAGATTAGAATCCTATGATTAGGTTCCTAAGGATGTTCTAGATTTTATAATAAAATAAGTAAGACACCATAAACTGTGAAACCCGCTTCTTAAAACATTCTTTCTCTGAGAATTCGTCCTTTTAGAAGAAGGTAGGAGGCACCACAGGGCGAGATGAACCTGCGAGAAGCTCAACCGACTGCATTGAAACGGTTCATTAGAATTAGGAACTCTTTGGGCGCCAACTCACTGTTGACTGTTGATGCGTAGTTTTCTCATTAGGATAGTGTTGCTTACACTCCTAAGCGGTTTCTCATTAAACCATCAAGAATTGTTTGCGAGTCTTTCTTTTGCCTCGAAACTTCTGACCAAGGACCAAATCTGAGACTAATAGTTTTGTAAAAAGCTGACGCCTTCACTTCCTCCCTAGTTTTCGGCGACTATTCAAACTTTATTCACCGAATGGTGTTCTTAAAATTTTTTTGTTAAAATACAATTCCCCTGCCATTGGAAAGAATATGTCCCCACTGTATAAATGCAGCCACTTCGTATACTACCACACTATATAGCCGCACAGTCAATGAAGACGACGACAACGACTGTTGCGACACGACATCAATCCCACATGCTCAAGATCTAGAACGATTTCTAGAAATGCAGTCGCCATGCCATGGTATTTGGAACTACCAAGAGGTCCACTTCCGTGTTTGCAGCAAACAGTACAAAAACAAAAAGGTGAACAGAAACGAAAATTAATAGCTCACTAGCCAGAAGCAAGAGGAAATGGCCATCTCGCCATTTCTGCCGCCACCACACATTTTAAATTGTTGTATCTCTTGTGTGTTGTATGTTGTTACCGACAGTTTTGCCAGCAGTCAAAAACTCACACACACACACATAGAATGTAACAGGAGAGGATTAGATCGATCCACCTTCTGTGATTCCATTTCGTTGAATTTATTTATTCTTGGGGATTTTCTTCGTGTTTTCGGTTTATTTTTTTTTGCGTTTGCGTTTGCTTTGCGCGCCAAGGATGGAAAGTGGATAGGGTGTGTGAGGGTACTTCGATTTCAATACATAACTCACTATAACTGCGATCGAGAGCGACTAACGACGCATATAAGCGACCGCCTATGTTGATGCCATGGTGGCTGGGAGGATAACTCGAGATAGATACTGTACCGTGCTGCTTCTGGCGAATTTCATATAACGAACTAGTTGGACCAGTTTCGATTTGAATTGACCGGCATATATACGTTTGAGAGGATGGAGTGGGTGCGGGTTGGCAGAACGCGACTTGATAGAGTTTCAGCATAATTTAAAGTTTTGCCAAGTGATATGGGGTCTTATTTTTAAGGCGGAATATAGGTTGGATTGTGATGTCGCTGTTGGAGTGTTTTAGCCGAGAGTCTAAAAGTCGTTCGCGGTGAAAAATTGATAAGAATTTTCTTTAGATCCCCAGGTGAATAACAATACTCTCGTATATTGTTAAAAGTGTAACAAAAAAAAAAATCAAGTTATATGTGAAAAGAAAGAAGTCATCTCTCTTGTGCAGTGCAAAGAGTTTTCTGTTTAAAAACCAAAGTAGCAGTTGAGGAATACTTGGTTCAGACAACTGACTATTAAATCAAAGATATGAGTGACCTATGGTGTGGAATGGACAACAACCTTGTACACGTTTCGAAAAAAAACAGAAGAGAGAAGCACTCACAGGTTTTATTGCTTCGATTCATTCAGCGTTTTGCAATAGGAAATACCTTTTGATGCTTATTAACGACTATATCTGGTATACGTTTGAATCTTTGTTTGGCTTATTGCAAAAAAAAGTCTGCCCCGATATGGTAGGTACACATATGAGGAGATTACCGCACCGTCTGCTCTCGATCCACTGTTAAGAGAAGTGGCTTATTGGTAAGTGTTTTGGACTACTAGCTGGTGCTAGTGCCTCAGCCTCAATTAGCAACCCTCTACATCTATATCATGGAAGTGGCAATACACAGCTTGACAAATTTTGACACAAAAGAAATTTACAACTAAAGCCTAGTACGCACCTGTTCCGGAACGAAAATCCCATACAAAAATTACACAACGAAATCATGAACGAAAAATTTTGCTCTCCTTTTCGTTTTGCAGTACGCAGCTGCTGCGAAATGATGGCGGAAAAGTGGGTAGTTGTAGTAGATTGCTTGGTGAAATTCTCCACTTTCTTTTCGCACACATTTATTGTCCGGGACATTCATTGCTTGCGAAAATTTGACATTTGTAGGTACTGCGTGTTACCGGGTTTTATCAGGATATGGAGCAAAATTTTAAAAAAATCTAAGAGCCAAACTAAAATATTTATAAAGATCAAAAGTGCCCATTTTTTTTTGCAATTCAGGCGTACTTATTTTTTTATTACATTGTTTTTAAATGCGACAGCATTAAATAAAAATAAAGAAAACCAAACAACACAAACTAATTAAGAAACTTTTCTAGTTTTCATTTTCCAATATTAACAAAATAAAAACGCCTTTGGAAACGAGTTTTTATAGTAAATTATTTTGAAATGGGTTGGTATAACTGTGTGAAAATCAATGGCATGGATCTCCAGTGCAAGTGACAAAAAATATTTTTTTTTGCGGCCAACTCAATACACAAAAGAACCAGCAAAATTCGGATTTAATATTCGATTTGGCAGCAGAAATCTGAAATCTCAGAACAAAATCTGAAATGCCTAATCGAAAACGACTAATTGTTAAGAAAGTTTTAGCCTAACAAAGACATTATGCTCTAGCAAACAATTTATCACTAAGTTAACAAATTGAGAATCATGGGTTAGTAACAACCAACTAAACTGCCAAAACGGGCATTAGTATGGTATACAAAAAATGGTTCGAAAACGGACCTAAGATCTGGAATTTATGGACCAAGCCGATATGTCTCAATAACTGTATGGGGACTATTCCCAGTAAATTTAAGGCAGAGTTCCACGCCATTAAAGAATGTGCAAACCTCATATACAAATCAGGTATTAAAGGAGCTAGCATCCACATGTTCGCGGTCAGTCAAGCGGCGATAAGGGATCATAGCTCACCCGTTATTGACTCCAAATCAATATTAATCTGCCTAAACACCCTCGAAATGCTCAAGTCCAAGAATAAAACCAAAATATGGTTGGTTCCCGGCTACGAGGGCAAGAAATAAGAACTCGCCAGGAAAGACTCGGAAACCTCTTTTATAGGACCAGAATCACCTGCAATATCGACTTAAAAAGCTGGTGAAAAAAATAAGTGCATTTTATATTGAAAACCGCAGGCCTCAAACAGGTCAAAAAAGCTATTCAGCCTTTCAGGAAAGATGCCAAAAAGATACTAAATTTACGCAGACATGACATCAAAAATCTAGTAGTCGACTCATGGGAATGCCAACTATGTCTTGAGGAAGACGATACTGTTGAGCATATCATATGTGAGTGTCCGGGCTTTTGCGGAATTAGAAGGAAATGATTTATCAGCGAAATAATAAGTACCGAAGAGTTAAAGAATTTATTCAGTCAGTTAATCGGCCCATTGTGCATACTACTGATGTTCAACTATAAATACATTAGGAATGTAGAAAAATAAACCCTAAAAAATTTAACTAAAATTCTGACCCACAATAGATCTTTCAAGCCGATGTTTATAATATCGCTTCGGCGGGTCAGAAGTTAAAAGCAAAAATATTTGTGCAGTGACTTGAAATTGTTAGACTAATTTTTCAGTGGAACCATGTAATTTATAAATCAGATTAAACTCTGCTATAACAAACTGCACTTAATTTACGAAATAAGTATGTCTACTGTCCCATTTTGATTTCCTAAAATTCCAATTTCCATCTTATGGTTTTTTTCCACTCTCGCTAACGTCTGACAAAAATCCAAGTGTATAATTGTCATTAACGAGCTTCTCAATTAGCCGTTTGGACTCGGCATAACATGGTAGATCTCTTTCATTCGTCCCAAAAATGAAAAACTTATACAATGAATGGTTGTGAGAGGTTAGCCCAAGGGTCCTGTTGCGCCAACTAGGTATTTTTTTTTATCTATCCCATTTATTCTGAAAATAGTTTTTTTTTTTGTTTTTTGGCCAGACATTTCGGGATATATTACCGCAAATAGTTAAGTTGCTGCAGTCCTTTAAATCCAATCTTTGGAATACCATTTTCTACCCCTTTTCTTAAATTTAAGAGTTGTATATTGTCGATCAATAGCTTCCGAGTTCACCTGCGCCGTCATTGCCGACTAAGGATCTGTACTCAGTATATCAGTATATCCCCCAACGTTTTAAGAAATTGTCCTCTTTTTCCCCCTAACAAGTACCTAATTTTGAAAATAAAACAAATCATCGAACTCAGAACTAAAAAGAAAAACAGAGCCAATAAAAATCTGATAGGAAACATAAAATGAAATCAACCCTCTAAATGTCAATTCGTTCAGTAGTTCAGTTTCATTGCAATTTGTTTTGTTTTTTCCCCATTTCACCAAGAAAATAAATAAATATTTTATCTGGCGTTCGTTAAGTTGCAAAAAAAAAACAACTTTATTTTATTTGGTGGTTCAAATTATTTTCTTTCTTTTTTGCAGAATTATTTTATAACAATGTCAAAAAAAGGTGTTTGTTTAATGATGATCTGCAAAAATATATCCTTGATTTAGAAAAGAAAGAAATGATTTTGTTTCTCAGTTTGTAACTGAGAGATTTCCATAATATAATATAATTTTAACTAAATAAAATTACAAAAAAACTTAAGCTGTGAGTCAATTTAAGACATTATATTTAATAGCAACGATGAAATTATATTTAATAGCAAAATTCAATCTGAAGATAAATACGAGTATAAAAAGACTTAAAAGTATTAAAAACATGTACAATGCACATACTTTGTAAAATGTTTCTTTTAACTATAAATTATTTATTTGTTGTATTTTAATTTATGTCATTTTAAAAATGAAATATATTTTTATTTGAGTTCATGGATATAGTTTTTGTGTTCATTTTGTCCTCTTTTTTTAAAGTAGATGATGATGATCCCCGAAAGTCCGGTATTTTAAGACTTTTTGCCCCAGATTGGCTTGGACAGCCCTGGCAACCCTATTCTAGATCACTCACACTGAAAATTATTGATTCTCATCATCTCATCTCATCAGAAAAGTGTCAATATGAAATTAACAACTGTTGTCAAGAGACAAGATTTGACTAGGTTGTGACTAGCTAGACCTGGGGTCCCTTCAGACCTATTTAGCCACCCATTTATTTTCATTGTATCAAGTGCAGTGTTGTTGTTTTAATTGCGTGCGTAGAACTTTCCTTTTCTTCGCTTTAACGAGGTAGATGTCCAATAAAACACGTCAATTGTCGTTACATTGGTTCATTTTTTTTTTATTTAGTGGCCTCGGATTGGTAAAGCCAAACGAAATAAGGTCAAACTCAAAATTTGGCATTATTTCTCCTTCAAAATTGATTTTGACAGTCTGGCCAAAAGATATTTCGTTTGGCTTTAATTCACGTCACCTATAACATACTGTCTTACGTCTTTTGACAGAAAACTGTTCGCAAATTGGGGTTTTATGTGGTTCTCCTTTCAAACTCAAGGCGAGTTTAGTTCATGGCCTTTCTTATGAATCGATTCGGAATGTCTAATAATGTCTTCCGGCGGCATCAAAACTCCGCTGTCGGTTGGGTCGTGCTCCCCAGTCAAAATATCTTCTATAAAAAATATGGGTATAAATCACAGAGACCAGTGAGCATATCACCAATACTTGTTATCCATCTCACAGAGCGCATACAACTTCAAAATGTTGAGCTCTCGCGTTACCTCCAACTCTATTAATCACCTGTAGCCTTAGCAAAGTCTGTCGATCCAAAAATAGCTTCTGATCAAAGTAGAAACTTAACCCCTAATGGTGTGATCATATAAAAATACCCAACAACAAAGGATAACATCAGAAGATAACCACCAAAACCCATTTGCCCGCCAATACAAAACATTTCACTTTTCGAGACACTTAATATTAATCAAAAATCAAGCAGCCCGAAGAAGTATGAGCGATTTCCCAAACAAAGCCACACAATGCTACAAGCATTTTGGTATTCAGATTTACCAACATTTCGAACTCCTGTTGTTTTCCCGCATCGACTAAGAAACTTGTGTTTTGTTATGCAAACATCGGTAAATTATTAATGGACAAAAACAAATGAAAACTATTACACAGTCCGTCGGCTACTAAGCGAACATATTCCACATTTAGGGACAGAGACATTGATTAAGTTGGTGGAGCGTCAACTCTTTTGTCTTGGCTATGGGAAGTTTAACAAATTAAATAATCTGTTATCCGAAATCACCCGCTGGAGGCAAAGAAACAGATGAACCGAGGAACCCTGGCGATGATATCAAAGAATGACAAATCGACCCGCTGCTGATGAACGGTTTCATTAGGTCGATGGACAGAGCCAAATTGTGTTGGTCCAACAGTAGGTGGGCTAGGACAAACATCTATCCATGCAAGGTAACAAATCAACTGAGCGAAATATCACCTGGCCAACAACATGCCAATCTGTCAAAAGTTACTATCACAACATGCCATTCCGCCATCCTCCTTCTCGGTCCTCCTCCTCTGACAGAGCGCAAATAAACTTTTCTAATTACTTTATCGTAAATTAAAATCAAAGCAGCAATTATCTCCTCCTTTAGTGTGCGCCATCATGCAACAAAAGAAACTCCGCTGAACGGAGAGTAATCAAAAACCCTCACACCACACACATCTACCACCTCGTAAGCTGCAAGCATGCAAATGAATTTTACAGAGAAATTATTTTCGCTCACCGCACCAGCAGGATGACAAAAGGTAATTATTGCTGCACGAAACCCAGGCGCACACAAAAACATAATTCCACCCCCCATCCCCCCGCTATTTAGACAAACAGCTCGAGCGCAGTAGTCTTTGGTATGTACGCCACGGAACGGAAGACAACCAAGGCAAAGCCAATATGGCAACTTGGGCAGAAAAAAAACTGGAAGCCGACACTGGCAAATAGTTAAACAATAAACATTAATTTAACTGTTAACTGCATCGAACACACTATTCACTTCATATGGCGCAGAGCGACGAAGAAATGCAGATATGCAGTCTACTGCAGAAGTGCAGCAACAAAAAAAAAAAACTTTGTTGCGCGCAGATTCATCTGATGCTATAATTGCTAATTTATTGCATTTTACTTTAGCGGAATGTTATAATAATCATTTTCGCTGTTGTCTGAGCGCAGACAAAAAAAATAACACACAGCAACCGCTACACGAAAGGTGAAGACAAGCGAAACTCCCTCTCCCAGTCGCAGTCTGCATGCTGCATCTGCAGTCTCCGAGCGATTGGGGGTGAGGTGCACTGACTTTAACAATAATTAACTTTATGGGAGCACACACTGCATACCGTCAGCAAATTGCGATTGTTTTGTGATTGCTGTGTCATTTTTAGAAGGGGGGGGGGGGGGGGGGGGCTACAGTTATACATCAACCGCGCATTGACATTCCTCATCAATACAGACTACAGACTGTATGTACGAGAGCAGGTCATAGACACATCATGTTTCATGTGATCGTAGTGAGAGCGCGCGCAGACGCTCTGCGTCTAATAACTTTTTGCCATATTTGTGCAATATTGCTATGTTTCTATGCGCAATGACGCAAGCGGCAAAAAGAATGTTTCAACAGTTATGGCGATGGCGTTGATCAATTGGATGCAGAAAATGGGCAGGGCACTTAATTAAGTGACAAGCTGTTGCAGTAATGGCTGGTATTGATTTCTATTGCTGTGGAGAGGAATTCGCCACGAACGAATCATCTCATTAGCCATTTGAAATGATGAATTAATCCTGAGCCAGAAGACACACACACTGTGTTTCGATTTGCACCCTTTTGGGCTTGTCGGAGTGATGGTGGGACATATTGTGTTGAACAATCGGGGATGGAAGTGACGCAAATATTGTACGGAACGATGACATAGGGCATTGATTAAGGTGGCATATGCAGGTCAGGCTTTGCCGTTTCGCAATGTGAATTGTTTAAGGAGCGTCAAGCGGCATCCAACACGTCGCATCTTTCTTTTCTCGATTTTTGGAACAAAACTACTTTTCATCGCTGAGGTGTATCTTTCGCCCGGCAGTGACATAAGGGAAGGATATTGCTGAATTCATGGAACTGCGTGAGTTGTTAGATTTATCCCATGGAACAGTTTGGTGGTCGCGTGGGTTCCGCGAAAAAAAAGCCCCAGGAAATAAGTATTGGGGTAGTAAAACTTAAATAAAGGCCCAAAATTGCGCTTACAAAAGAATAACAAAAGAAAGTGTCGAAATTTCGGACTTAGATTTTTTTCATAAAAGAATTAAGGGGATTTGAGTTTGATGAGTTTCTATATTTCAATTGAGCCTGGTTTTATAATAAAATCTAGCTCCAATGAAACCGAACTTGAGGTTTATCTTTTGGGGCCCAATTTAATTTTCATTTAAAAATTATTATTTTTAATTTTTATTTGAAAGTTAATTAGAACAGCTTAAAAAATCGCATATATTTTAAAATACTGTAACTAGAAAAAATTGCGCTGGACTTTGTTTTTTTGTGCCCGATTTCACTTTTATTTAAAAATTATTATTTTAAAATTAATACGATTAATTTTCATTTAAAAATTATTTTAATATATGAAAAAAATCGCTTACAATTTAATATATTTTAACTAGAAAAAATTGCGCAGGACTTGGGGTTTATTTTTGGTGCTAAATTTCATTTTTATTTAAAAATTAATATGAGTAATTTTTATTTAAAAATTATTTTTAAAGCTGAAAAAATTGCTTACATTTTAAAATATTGTAGCTGCGTTAAAAACGATATATAAAATTCATTGTGGTCCATTTAAAAAAATTGGACATAATTTCGGTATGAAAATTTATCCTAATTTTCGGCACTAAATTCAGTTTTACCTTTGGGGCCTTATATTTTAGGGTCTTATTTCGCGGAGCACTTAAATAATAATCTCAGAAAATCAAGCGAATAGTGTAGTGCACCCACAATAAGAACAACCAAAGTGACCCAAAATAATAGGGCAATAGGGCAAAAAGCATGCAAGAGAAAGTACACACTTTTGCAGAGTTTGCTTCTTAAGGACGTGTTAAAACCTATAAAGATAAAAGGTACCAAGGAATCGAAGAAAGTTCCAAAGACAATGGACCTATGCAGACAGTAAGAGCTAAAGTGCTTGCCAAATATAAATATAAAAAATTAATTACAGGACAGATCTTAAAATAAATCTCACGAAAAGGGTTACAAAAACTGCAGCAGATTATAAATGTTACATTTAAGCTAAGGTATGTGGGAAGCTTGTGGAAGGTCACGGAGGTAATAATGTTGCCAAAACCGCGAATTCGCCGCATATCGCCCAATATCGATACTACCAAATTTGTCTAAGGTCTTCGCAAAGAGCTGGTAAAACTTCTGCAAAAAAAGGATTGATCAAAAATCGCTAGTCTCAATTTTGAAAAGCACCCTACAATTGTCTAGGTGCATAAAATCACGGATGAAATGGAAAAAAAAATATTTGAAGTGAAAAATCTGTGCCGCACAATATTTCTTGATATAGCACAACCATTCGATAAAGCCTGGCACAAAAGAGGACTGATCCACAAACGATTCTTCGATTCATCAGAATTAAACAACTTACGGCGTACTCAACATTTAGAAAAATTAAATTGGCTCTCATGTGAAAAGTCATTTATATAAACTAATTTTATTTTTCGCAAATAGACTTCACAAAAAAAAAAACCTATGGCAACAGTAATAAGCCAATGACATTACCAAGAAGGAAATTTATATAGTTCCGCATTTCGTTACCGTCTCAACGAATTTACATCAATATTTTTCCATTAAAATATCAGTTTTTTGTTTTTTTTCTAAACTTCGAACATTTTAATATTTATATAAAGAATGGAAAAAACTAACTAATTGAGTTAAAATTAAAAAAAAATATTTTTAAACATTGAAACACTGGGATCAGATTCAGTAGATAAGGTGAAAACGTTTCAACGATCAACGTGCCAACGAATGAATTGCTCGAAGTTGCATAAGTAAATCGTTCGCTCACACGAAAACGTTTGAACGTTTCGCCTTACAAACTGCCGATCGTGACTTCTTTGATGTTTCTTTAAACCGCCAGAAATGAAATATTTGAAAACCAGAAATGAAGTTCAATAGATAATTGGAATTTTTTTAACTTGCAATATGAAAGCATATGGTTCTGTAAACCATTATATTAATACTGTACACTTTTAAGTATTTATTATGAAATGAGTAGGATAAAACTTATATCATTCGACAGGTACTGAGCCAGAGATGTGTACAAACCAAAAATCGTGGGTATATTTCGCCATTAAGGCTGCTAAATTTAGATTATGAATTGCCCATACAAAACAGGTAATTGAAAGGATTTTGGCGGCATTCAATTTGACGCCGACCATAGTAACGTATTCAAATATAAATCATCTTAGATTAGAACCTGTTTTCAATGGAGCAGCTCATTTAGGAATTTTTTCGATATCTAGATGTAGCGATACTAGTCTATATTATTATATAAAAATGGTGTGAAAATGGTGTAAAATGTATCGATTGAGAACGGCTCCAGTTTTTCAGTTGTTCGTAATTGCCAGGAGAAGGTTCCTGCGAGAGAAAATTTTGGGAAAACCCTCCGGAAAAATCGAAAATTGTTTTTTTTTTTGTATGGAATTTTGTGTGCAATTGTTGCGGAAATTGTTTTCAAATGGAAAACTCGGAAAATTCTGGAAAAAAACAAAAAAATTTTTATATTTTTTCGACGAAATTTTTGCATTTTATCGCATAATTTGATGATTTTGGACGATGTAAAGGTGGAAAATTCGTTGTGAAGGTGGAAAATTTCGGATAATTGTGAAAATCATTGTGATAAAAGACGTTTTGCGTGCAATTTGTGTGGAGAAGTTAGCGAGATAGCGCTGTGCTGCGATCAATTGCACAACCCAATAGATGGCGTTATACGTTGACTTAGGCTGTGCGCAATTTGACAGGTGTCATTTTCTATTGATCAAAAGTGCTATTTGTCTTGCTGCACTTGATTAGAGTTTTGCATATTATTACACTGATTCCGGATAGTCGTATATCGCGCACCACATCCGCTAACGGTACAAGCTACGATCAATTGAAATTCAATGCGATATTTATCAATTCGATCATTTTTTCGGAAAATAAGTTTGCGTGTATAAAGTGAGGTTATATTCGGATTTATTCCGTAAGTTTTTTTCTTTTTTTAAATTTCTTTTGAATAGGATGAGTCAAAAACGAATTTGTTGTTTTTTAGGGAGAGCTATTTGCTTGACTAATGCCTCATATTATCCAAAGTAATATCGTTGGAGAACTGCATTCGTACAAATCCGTTGACAGCGTCACCGACGTTACCTTAAAAACTTTCATTAACAATCCGCTCTCTATAACCTAGCGCCAAATAACTGGAATAGTTTTTTAACTTCTATATCGTTAAGCAGTGATATAACTTGGTTCTCCGTCAAAAAAATCGCCTCCAAATGTGTTCCTCGTACACTCTTTTAGGATAGCGCGACCAACTATCCGACGGAATTTTTGATATACTCGGAGCACCGCCGCATAATTTACAGCTAAAGGTGGGATCGATCATAATCATGTTGTGGAATCTAAATCATCCGAAATTGTGCAAAGGTACGCGGTTATCCGTCAAGAAACTGATGAACAATGTGATTCAAGCGACGATCATCAAGAGCGAATTCAAAGGAGATGAAGTCGTTATCCAATGAATTGCGATTATTCCAACTGATCTTCCATTCCATTTCAAGCGGATTCAGTTCCCTGTTTGATTTTATTTTGCATTGACAATCAATAAATCGGCCAATCGTTGGAAGTTCGTGGGATTAATCTCGATTTTCCCTGTTTTTCGTACGTTCGTTGTTTGTTTTTGCGCCGGAAAACAAATCGAAAAAAATTTATATCATTCATATCACTGTCTGCTGATTTCGATTCCATTCAAATAAATCGCATTGTAATTTGAACTATCTGTGTTTTATTATCACTCTGCAGTTTATCCGCCGGTAAATTTATAAAATGAGTGTTTGAAAAAAATTTAAGAATGTCAATTAAACAGTCTGTCAAAAAATGTTTTTTCTCTTTTTTTCAAAAGGGCCCCAAAAGACCTCGACCTCAGCCTATGCGCCTTGGTGTATACACATCGCTGATCTACATAGCGATCTGAATATGGAAATGGTTGAAGATCAAATGCACAGAAGTAGGCTTTTCAGCCACTTTAACTTAGAATTAACCGAACTATTAAATAAATAAATGTAATCAGAAGCTTAAGACGAATAAAATCTCTACAAAAGAAATTCGATGAAATTTTACTATACAAAAAAAAAATCAGAAATCCGACAACCAGGGAGATTTTTCTTTTAAATATTCCAAATATGTAAAACATAAAAATTCTTTAATTCACTTTTGCAGAAGCATCCCCTCGTTTGCTCGGTCATTTGAAGACATAAATGTGAGGCTGGTTACAAAACGCATTCATAACTGGTCCTTTGCACTAGGATACCAAGACTTACGATCCACATAGCAAGCTGTTTCTCCCCAGATGGCGAACCGCCGAATTGATCGTGATTGATCCAGGTGCACGCATCCAACATGAATGTTTAAAATCAAAATACACTTCTGCTTGTTAGTGGAGGGGTTCGCAGGCAGTAGCCTCCACTTACAAGGAGTCTCAAGTTCACCACCAACTGCCGCCATGCCAGAAGAAGGCATTTGCACCATCGCTTTTCTGTTTCAAACTTGAAAGGAACTTCCTCTTACATTGTATGTAACGCATTAGGAAAAAGAATGCCCATTAAGCGTCAAGACTCATCTCATCAAGTCAACGGTCAGCCTTGTATCAGCCACGCATTCCCCGATCCTCGATCGCTTAAAGCATGTCCCAAGTCTCACCCATCAAGATGCCCGCTGTGTCATTACCAGCTGCAAAAGAAATTCAATTACAAGTCGCATTTGATATTCCGTGTCGTTGTCATATACAAACGACCACTATAAGGAAGCAATTTGCATTTTAGTCCAAGAATGTTCCATTTCGATTGCGACACGGTAATCAATCATTCTGATCAGTCTCTCAGTCACTTAGCCGGGAAAGACTTTCCCCCATGGAATTCCTTCTGCAACCAGCCTCGTATAAACATTTTTAACGAGAGTTAGCCCAAACAAAAATAAACAAAAACAACAAACAAAACACCAAAGATACTCGAACCAATAAAAAATTGAAAGTATCTCCATCCGACCATACATAACATCGTTAAGTCATTATATATCTAGAAATGATTCCGAAAGCAGCACATCCCCCAACTGGATCTGCGGACAGAAATGAAGTCGCCCAGGAAAACTCCTTCGCGCAGCGACAAAGATAAACTATTTCTTTTGACATTACTATATCTATACACGACACTTTATCATCACTTTGTACAGTATAGCGATGATTTCCCGTTGCGCCGTGCCGGTTGCGCCGATGCCGTGCCGACCTATAGCACAACTGGTATACCGGTACTGTAGCAGATTGCATTTCATTGTCACAGGAATTACTTACGAATTCCATTAAGCCGTAATTTGTATGAACCGCTGCTGGCTGCTGGCGAGATGGGCCGAACGTACAAGCAGAGATCCAATTTGCTACCGCACCACTGGGGAGAGGATAAAAATAGACCACGAGTGGCGATCATCCAGGCAAAGGAAATAAAACAACAACGTTAACGAAAATGAATAAAGACACTCACAATCACATCACATGGTCTATAGGAGCGAGTGCTCGCTCACATCCACAAGAAGAAGAAATCTATGTCAATGGGCCAATGTAGGTTGTCGCCACCATCCGAGCAAAACTAGAGTTCCTTCTTCGCGCTGAGGATGTTGTGATCGTGGCCAGGGACACCACACTCCGCACACCACATAGATGCTCGCAGATCAAGGCAGCATCGCAAACAGGTTGAAAGGTATTAAGTTCGATTTTATTTGAATCGTCACAATTGCAAATGGACTGTTCTTTCAACAGTTTTACACCACACTCGCATGTCGCATGTCGTACTATACGTACTACTGTGCGCGAGCGTTGTGTTCCAGTTACTACTACACCGCATACGAACGTAACAACCAGTTGAACTAGTTGGTAGCGAAATTCCATCGAGGTGTCGTTAGAGTTCCTCTGCAAGACGCAAAGGGTGCGATGTGTGACTCTCTAAGTGGACGCGCATTTGTTATCCGCCGCGCACCACTGTATGGAGATTTGCCTGCTGTAAAAGGTCACGCTGTGCGTTTGGTGGCGATGTGGGCGACAGAATCGAACTCATTTCTCTGCACTTATGACAAATTGGCTGAATTTAAATATTAATTTGTGTATTTTCTGGGCAGATTACCGCTCACGGCAGGCGGAAGTCGCTTGTTATGCGCCGCTGATGGGAATCAATTTCGACCACATAAATTGTATTAGTCGTGTGTTTGTTTGTGTGTGTTTTTTTTTTCTAGCTCATTTTAGTCTTCTTGGTCTTTTCGGCTGTTTCGAACGGAGGTGGAATATATCAGCGTCAATTTTTCAAATGCTCACTAACCTGAAAAAAAAACCATCTCAAAGTCGGCCCGAATCTATTGTCTTGAGGTGTCGACATAAGTAGAGGCTGATTGGTGGCGCGAATTGTCTACAAGTCTCGGTTCGTTGACATGATAATAATGATGAGTGGATAGCTGGTTCCGTGAATTAATTTTATCCGATTGAGGGTTAGCTTCGTTTGGAATGGGAGTTGCTTTTTGTATTCAAGAAAAGTGTGCGGGGAAATCTCCCTTGGGCGGAGAAATTCTTTATATGAATCCATCTACGCTTCTGTGATTCTGATTTCTTCATACATTTTACGTCCCTTAGGTAGACACTTCCAGTACGGGATGCGCACAAGTACATTTGGTGCCTAATGCCGCATGAGACCGTACTATCTCATACCGCTTTTCACAGTTTGTGACATTTCTTTGCAAGGACCCCTTCCAAACTTACAACTGTCACACATTCAGTGTCATTTGGAGCTAAATTTTCGTCCGCAACTCACGTGCTACTTGTTTGTTTTTGGAAACATTTCACCGAATCAACTCAATTCAATTCAAATATATTCATATCAATAGTCTTACATTAATTTACGTTAATCTGCGAAGCCTTGTGGCTTATCTCCGGAAGATTAGTTATCATAGGTACATTTATTGCAGGTTTTATTTAGAAAACTTAAATATTTATAGATCATTTTTTGAGAATAATCTATATATATAAAAATTGAGCATTCAAATTGTGTTCGTTTGTCGCCGATTCACGCCTTAACGCATATACCGATTTTAATCAAACTTTTACACATTTTTGGTATTGGTCTATATATGGTTTTTGTGAAGTTTGGTTGATATCGAAAATCGTATGCGTGTATTGTGCATGCGTGAAAAAAAAACAGATGAATTTCAGTACATTTTGATTGTTTTCCACACATTATTAATATAAAAATCAATCAAAAATTAATTGCTGTGCATTATTCGGGTAAAAACTCAAGAACAGCTCGACGGATTTGAATGATATTTTGTTTGTCTTGAATCAGGGATGGTTTAAGATGAAATTAAAATGAAAATTCGAAAAATTCTCAACAGGTGGCGCTGTTGAAATATTTCTTTTTTCATCTATATCCTTATAAATGGAATATCAAAATGAGTCGCATTGTGTTTAAATTGACGGTCTCTTAATCTTAATGCGTTAACCAATTTTGTTTCTAATAAAAGGTGACATCACCACCAAGGTTTTTTATGTTTATTGGTTATACAAATTATAGGCATTTAAGTTAACATTCCTGTGTTGTCAATCTCCGAAACCCCTCAACCGATATAAATGAAATTTTGTGGATGTGTATGTGTAACGTAGCTCAGTTCTAAACTTAAATATTATCTTTTAGAAATGAAAGACAGTTGTTTAGAGTGGAAAAGATGCAAAAAACCACTTCTTGTTCTTTATTGAATTTCTTTCCCCTGACGTTGTTCACGTCCGAGTTCTTTCACCAGATGTTTTTTACTAAAATTAAAACCATCGAACACGAACCTCTGTTGCTTGTCACAACTACATTCAAGCATGAGGCTGGTGTTCGATACAGTATGGTTGGTTGCAGCTTAACGGATAGGATAGTTTTGGGCACGATAGGTGCCGCTGATGTCATTCTCCGAAACCACTCAACTGATTTCAAGTTTGTGGATGAGTATGTTTGGTTTCAGTTGGGAAGCTAGGATAGTTTTGAACCCGATGGGTGGCGCTGTTGTAGATGCCTCTTTGCTTTGGGTTGGTGGGGGCAAATCGCAAGCCTTAAAGAATATGTGATGTGGCATGACAGTCATAGGCGTGCGTAGGCCGTGCGGCACATATCGCTTGGTAGAATGAAGCGGAGTTATATTGTGTTCATTATTCGTATACAAATTTTTACAAATTAACCACTCGCCCAAGTAGTCCAGCATACTAATCACTGAGCCACTGTGTTCACAAGTCGCAACTACTGATACTTAATGCTTTATAGCACCTTTATCGAATGTGAAGTGCGACAAAATTAACTTCGGACGACCGCAATGACATACCGCACGATTTTTCAAACAAAAGCTCAAAACGATCATGGGCTTCATCGTTATGCCGAATTCACAATGTGGCGTTGAACGCGTGCGTGCGTCTGCGCGCTTTGACACGCTTTATCGAAACTTTTCGATTTTAAATGCCAAAGCACGCGACCAACAATTTTGTCAAACGAAATGCTGCTTTGAAGCGAATGCGCGTTGAGAGAGCAGAGTATGACAGTTTAAAAGTTCGTTTTGGTTTTCACTAATGTACACAAAAAGAGAGCAGAATTCGGCATTAAGCACAATGTTTTTGGATATTCGCGTTTCTGGATGTACTCGGTCGAATGACAGAGGATTGTCGATTTCCCACATACTTCTTTGGTTGATTTTGTTAATTGAGAAAATCTGACCGGGGACTCAATTCAATCAGAAGCGTGGAAAAAATCGATCAAGAAGTCGACCCGGAAACCTATGAAGTTCTTTTCAATGCATTGAACTTAAATGAATTCCAAAGGAGTTTCATTCGTTCAATAGACACGTTCAATTTTATCAAACAATTTTAATAATTTAATTAATATTCGGCGGTACGAAGTTCGCCGGGTCAGCTAGTATGATATAACTACATTGATAGGTAAAATTCCTTAAGTAATTTCTTGCGTGCATTTGGCTTCGAGATATTTCTGAGTGACTGAGGAAGTTCCTTCAGAATAGTTGGTACGTTGCATAGTAATCCACCGTACGTATTGTTGCTCAGAGAAGTATGTAGCATTCCTTGGGCTCTCCTTCTTATGTTCAATTGGGCTTCGAAAATGCGTGTCATCATAAAATTCAAATGCTACCGTCATTTTATAAATTTTCTGAACTTTTAGTACTTTAAACCTGTTAGTATCGTCTGCATTTGTCATGTTTCTGTTGTTTATCCTTTTAATAATAGAGAGACTTTTTGGTCAGGGATTTGCGCTTGATTTATACTTAAATTAATAATCTTAGCTAACATTAACCATAGCCATCCATTTCTGGAGATTGGTCCTGTTAAAGTTATTTTAGGTTTAATAGAACTTTATTTTTGTCCGTGTCGCTAATAAAAATGGAGTTATTTCGAATTTCATTGGAGTGGTTTGACAAGTGTGTGTTACAGTTGGGTATTATTTGGAGCATTTGGTCAGAAAGGTATTTGGCACACTTATTGTACAAGGTTAACTGACATTTTACTGATGCAAAAATTTTTGGTGATAACGTCATCTAAACTGGGTTTTGTTTCTTCCCATAATTTCATTTATGCTAGTTTATATTTTACGAGGATCATTTCTGGTCTGAATGAATTTTTCTTTATAATAATTAGACTTCTTTAATTGAATTTCCCTGTTCACTTTATTTCTAAGCCTCTCGTTATCCGCTTCGTGGGACATATTAAGTTTATTACTTTTCCATCGTCGATTCAATTCATCCCTTTGCTTACATTTTTCTTGAAGGCCTTTTGACATCCACGATTTTGTTTTGCGGTTTTTAGTGGAGTTTTTCTTTACCATTTTTCACAAAACTGTTGTAGATTGTATGAAAATCATTTCATTTAATTTTTTTCATTTTTATTCATTTCTCACTAATTACAAAATTAGAAAATGTACCTTAAGTTCAATGATCGTTCTGTAACTATGAACAGTTAGTGGCGAACGACCTTACAAAAAAAATTAAAAAATCTGATGTGGGGTAACAATCAGGTAGGAATTGAAATAAATCTTAATAACAAAAAATATTATTACAACGAATAAAGAAAATTCATGGAGCCAAAAACATACAATAATTGAAAATAAATAAATTTAAGCAAAAAGTTTCTGGAGAAAAAATAAAGAGTACAAAGGAAAACAGAAGTAATCACCAACCAATTTGAAGATTATCCTTCCCTTGACATTGATTATACAATAACTCTAAACAGCAACTCAATTTCATCATTATTCTTAGTGAAGAGCCAACCTTTAAATTTTTGAATAAATAAAGAGAGACTGTGGATTGTTCTAATACAAAAGGGGAGGTTGTTAAAAAGTCTAGGTGCAGTCACATAATAAAAACGAGAAAAATGAGTCTTGTGGGCAATAGGTACATCGGCAAGAGTTAAATTGTTGACACGTAAGTTTCTTGTTGCGATATTACCACTTTGCTTAAAGAACTCCTTCAGGACTTTAAATACATAAAGGTGCCTAAGCGGAAGAACTCGCAATTCACAAGAAAGAGGCCAGCTAGAAGTAGATCTGGTTTTATCACAGATAAGTCGAATCAGGCATTTTTGTGCTATCAAAAGTGTACAAAAACTGTTGAAGTAGACTAGACACAAGTTATACCATATTGTAACTTTGAGTTAGCAAGACCATGATAAATCATAGTAAGCAAAGTTTTTGAGCAGTAGGCTCTTAGCATAAACATCTTACGTGACACTAGCATCATATGTGATTTAACTGTTTGAATGTGATCTTTCCAATTCAACTTTCAGTCAATCAGTACTCCTAAATATTTTAAGTTATGAACTGATTCAATATTAAAATACTAAGAGGAACATTTGTTAGTTTTTTTCAAAATTGTTTCTACCGCAGCTATGAACAGGTAGAGAAAATCGTTTGCAGTCATACGAATGAAAAAAAAATACTAAGATCTGTCGGAGCATCGCCCGATAAATTAAAATTAATCATTTTCGTTTATAGTAAATGCAATGTCATCAGCAAAGGCAGTTGACTTGCCATTAAGGTTTTGAATAAACAGAGAGTTAATGAAAATTAAAAACATAAGCGGTCCAAGGACAGATCCTTGGGGAACGCCATTTTTTGATATAAGCGACCTACTGAATCTTTCATTAATATTTACTTTCTGCTGTCTATTCTTTAGGTATGAAATAAACCAGTTAAGAACAACTCCCCTAAAGCCAGCTTTGTACAGTTTATCTATTAATAAATCATGATCTACCATATCGAACGCTTTTGTCATGGAAAAAGTAGGAAGCAGGGAAATATAGTCACATAAATTACTACGGTTACCTTTTTTAAAAACAGGAATCACTTCAGCGCATTTAAAATAATTTGGAAAACTACCACTGTTTACACTTTGGTTATACAAATAACAAACAACATCGATGTTATAAAAAGCAATTTTTTTAAGAAGAATATTCGAAATAGAATCACTTGTACAGAATGTAGCATATATAGTTCCCTAGAGGAGATATCTTCAAAAACAAAACTATTTACAAGCATAGGGTCAGTAGAAAGACTGGAAGATATATTACAATTGCAGTTGTTGTTAGTTGTATAACTTGGCTTTAATTTTTCTGATATTTCTATAAAGAATTTGTTAAACTTGTTTGCAATGGTAGTGGGATCAGATATATTTACATTGTCCACGTTTATACTACTAACCTTTTTCGATTTTGGTGTCTTGCCCAATATATTATCAACTATACACCATTCTTCTTTAATGTTACCTTTACATCTATGCAATTTATTTGTGTAGTAGTTATTACGAGCTTCAAACACTAGTTTATTTGTTTTTTTTGCACAATTTACTATAATATTTTTGGAGGTTCTTATTATTTGGATGTTTTCTACACAAAACATCAACATGATTCTTACGCTTAATTTGTTTTAGTAGTAGAAATGTCATCCATGGTTTTAAAAAAGTTGATTTTGGCTGTTGCGAAGATATTCTAGTACAGCTATCCATATGATTCCTAAAAACCGAAATAAATAAGTCATATGCAATAGAAGGGTCACTCTCCGCGTAAACTGATTTAGATGTTTATGCAGCTGTATGATAACGTTCACAGCTTTTGGCTGCTCTCTGTCCGACATTGACATACGCCGTTGGCTCAAACAGCTGGTACATCGCCACACTCCCTTGTTCTCTTTCATGTACTCGAGGTCAACCAAAGTCACTTTTGCACATTTGGCATGAAAAAAAACCTTTACAGTCAGAGCACTCCACTTTTAAATCCGATCTATCCACTTTATTTTTGCAAATTTTACAAGAGATGTCTTTTGGTGAATAAATACTTTTTTATCTATTTATTAATTCGTTTTAAATAGTTTTACGGAACGATTATGACAATTAATTTGACTAATAAATTGAGAACAATCTCCGACAAGTGTGTACCCCACAACGGTTTCAAACAGAATTCTAAATTACTAAGGACTAGTGCGTCCCACTCTGTATATCAAATTAATGCTATGGTCACAAGGCAAAACCGCTTAAGTCGACTTTAGACGAAATTGAGATTTTGATGGCATTAGATTCAGCGTGCCCAAATCTATTTTGTAATTTTTTTTTCAGCCTTATACCTTAAAAAAAGTAGCCACTATTTCAAAAGAAACAATAGCTTAAGTTAATAGAGTAAAAAAAACTTGAAACTGTTCTCCTGAACAATGAGTAAAACAGACTTAAGAGGTTTTGCCTTGTGACCAAAGAATACATCCACCAGGCTATTTTTTATGTAGGTACGTCGTGTTGCAATAGTTGGATATGTTGGGAGTTGGGCCAAAAATTGCATACAACCCAGGGTAGTGGTCAGAAATATCACTCTCTATTGCTGCTGAAAACATATGGCTATCAGTAAGGTGATGGTATATTAGCGACGATGTTTCCCTCTTTAGATCGACTCTAGTATTATCTCTGATAACATTAATTAATCAATTAGAAGTCAGAATCCCTAAGTAATTATTATTCACATGGTTATTATATTCGTCTTCTACATTTATATTCATATCACCCATCACTACGTCCCGTATTTGCCGGGACAGTCCCGTATTTCAATAGCCTGTCCCGGTTTTTGTTTTTATAATCACGGGACATTGCAACACGAATTTTTGTGTTGTTTTTGACCATTGGTGTGCTGTTATGTATTTTCACATTTTTGCCCGTTTTTCGCTCTTAAAATTATTGTCACCGTACCATTCACAATGATGTATCTACCTTTCTTTTATCATTTGTTTCAATAATAGTTCCAAGTTCGCATATAAACTCTCACACGATCAGACCTCTCAACGGTGCAACCCATCGAAGATAAAAATTCCTTAATCTTATCTCCGTAAATCCGACAAATCATCGCCTTAATGGATCCTTAATGAACTCAATCCGCTTAAGCTATGGAAAATTTGCAATTATATATCTTGCTTCATTAAAGAAAGTATCTCTGCAATTTTCCAATTTACGCCGCACAACCAAATTTAATGTTAACAAAAAAAAAATGAATTCCTCAATCCATCAGCGAAAAAAGAAAAATGCCCGCATCCACACCATTAAAACGAATCACCTACTCATACTTAACTAATGAACGAAATTGTTTAATAATAGCAGCAAGTGGCAAAAAAAAAACAAACGAATCGCATTAGCATTCAAATTACAAACAAGCCAACGCCGCCCACGCACCGGACGGACGCACAGCTTGCGCTCACACATAGCACACATTAGGTACCCACTTAATACGCCATTATTTACGCTACTAATGGGGACAATTTGCTAATTGATTTCTGATGAAGCCCAGCGATAAGTTCAATGATTTAATTTTCAGCAATTTGTTATCCGAGGAGTTGCTTCATTTGTTTTGGCTATGCGCACGCGTGCATATCTCACGAAGACGCGGCCCGCAAGATCTATTGTTGTAGGAGCATGTTGGGTACCCGTACCTGTCTTTTGTTCGGTGCCCACGCCCACCACACCAATTCGTTGATAAACATAAATCACCAACACCATAAACGGATGCCCACTGTTGCGACTACTGTGTTGAACATGTTAACATGTTTCATTGGGGTTTAGCTTTTGTTTTTTGTTTTTTCATCGTGCGGTTTCCATGCCACCAAATGTTATGTTAACGAGATTCATAGTACGTGCGTCAGATGCGAGTTTTCGTCGGCCGCCCCTCCTTTCTCTGTATAGCTATTTAATTGGTATTGAAAGCCGAACAGGTCTAATCGAAATTAGATCCGAGATCGGGTTCAATTGGGTTCGCTAAAAACAGGACGGTGACGATTATATTCTTACGTACGCTAGTCTCAAATGGAATGATAGGGGTGCTCTCTAGAGCTGCCCCTTCCGAGTGGACAGTTTCACTTTAAAGAGCTAATAAATCTGTGATACACTACTGTATCCTGTTTCGTTGTTCTTTTTTTTTCTCGTTTGTAGCTGAGTGTCTCATAGTGTGATCACGAAGTGTCATCGGAATTTTATTTAAAATGCAAATCGCTTCGTTACGGCATTGTTAAGCTGATCGAACTGTAAATAGTACGGATTAATCAGTTTTGTGGTTGTTTTGTATTCGCTGTTAGTGGGCTTAATGATGACAGTATAAATGTAGAACAGTAAATGACATTAGAATGGATCTAGAACTTTCAGCGATTGTGCGAGAGATATGTGGTGCCGGAACTGTTTCACTTGATCTGTGTCTGGTGGGGCATGGAATGGTATCGAAGGAAATTGGGAAGGTCATTGATTGGTTTTGGAAACGAGCATGGTTGTTGTCAAAAGAGGTTTGAAAATTTTTTAGATAATAATGTAAAAGGGTGTAGCCATCGTGGAAGGCACTGTGCCATTAACAGGCTTTTCAAAGAACTGGGAGTGCTGACAATATTTACATCATTGGAAGGATAACACTTAATTGGCCCATGCAAACTTCTGTCTACTGTCTAGTGTTACACATCACTGTATATATTTTCAAAGTGGTTAAGAAGTTCATCTACCTTCAAGTGAACACCAACTCGACGAATGGCACCCTACACAGTGTTTGGCCTGATACTTTGGTTTAAATTTCAAAGCGTCTTATTCGAAAGACGAAATGTCCGCTCTACTGAATGATTATCCTCCTTTCCAGGACTCTGTGATATTTCAGAAAAAATTACATCAATGGACATTCGATTCAGCTTGAAATGGTCGAATGGAGAACAACTCTATAAGCTTTTAAAAAATGTAAAGGTAGTCTAAAAAGCCAAAAAATGGATAGGACCAGTCGAAAGGATCTTCAACAATTGGTCCAGCCCTTATGGCTTTCCCTTTCCGTGTTCACACTTTTATTTGTAAAAATGTGAATATGTGTATTCAGTTGCTTTGAAATATAATATTTTCACCAAAGACCATCTAGGTCAGCTTGCGTGCACCTACATTTTCCCCCTCAAATTTTTTACGAAAATCCTCTCTGGAGTTATTTTTTGTCATGTCTGTGAATACGTGTATCAAAGGCCGCCGGCTGGCACTATTTCAATAACAAGCAAATGTTTAACTAAATTTGTAAAAATGAATATAAAAAAAGTAAAGTATATTTTTTTAGATAGCTTAACTTGTTATCTATCCATCTTCGGCATCAAAAACTGGGGCACTCATTCCGTAACTTTTCAAACGATTATCGTCGAAACGATAGACCCCCAAAACTAGCAACCAAGTGCTAAAACTACAAGTTTGAGAGCTTAATCCAGTTCATTTTCCAAAAGTATAACGAAAGCTGACGTGTGTCGAAAACATTCGAGCAGAATATGACTTATTTTGGTGATCAAAGTTTCAAAAACGATGTCGTTTAGACGATCGTGCATATACAGAATCTGCCCCAGTTCATCATTCACATTTAATTTAATTTTTTTAATTTTGTGTATATGAATTCTATTTTTGACAGCAAAATTCGTGGAGCTGCTTAAAATGAAATCCATGGAGGTGGTTCCAAAAATGAATTAACCACAAGCAAGCCCAAGCTTCCACTAGGGCGTAAGTGAATTTTAGAAAATATTCATGAACATTGAATAAAATTCTACTACACTTGGTGGATGTTTTATGGTTTTTTAATTCTTTAGAACCATATTTGGACAAAATCAAAATATGATTGGAAATTCTGTAGTTTAATAACACAGAACAGTGTTGAGTGATGTTATTTAGAAAGAGTAAAAATGCAAATGCTTTTCATATTTAAAAAAAAAAAAACCTATAAATATCGGAAAGACAATTCATAAAAATAAGAGTTTGTAATTAAACTCTTAACAAAAAAGACAATATAATGTGATTTTCAATTTCTTATATCAGATATCGCGTATTCAATCGAACGTAAGAATCCAAATTGGTTTGTTAACTGTTGCTATATTTCGTTTTCTATATAAATATTCCTTTACAAATTTTGTAACAATTTTTTTTTTGAAAGTTGCACTTATTTTGTTGTTAAAACTCTCTAAATTAGATATTATTTAACAAAAACAAGTGCACTAGTTTTGGAATAGGTACAAAAAGTGATCAAAACATTTTTTTACTGTTCCGAGTATTTCACATAAATAAAGGGCGATCTACGAGGGTTTTTGTATTATATGGCCTTTACCAGAAGAAGCAATATTATAAACAATTAAAAAGTATGGAATTAATTTTTTTTAATTTAACAAATGCATATTCTACAAATATTGCATATGTTATTTTGTATGTTTGCATTTTACGAACCATGCTAAAATTGAAAAATCTTTTTCCGCACGACATGAAAAGCTTGAAGTTACAAGATCTCTTTTAACAAAAGTGCAAACAGTGTTAGTTAATTTTTCCATGATTAAATTAATGTTATGAGGTGGATATTGACAAATGATTATTATATTAAGGTATTTGGTATTGTAACGGAATTATAATAAGAATTCTGTTGGAATCAAAACAATTTTAAAAATTTCAAAAACTCTTAAACTGAACTGTGGTGTGAACGAAGTGTAACTAATGGGCTCAAAATATACACAGTCGCCCCCACTTGAACTTCCACCATAAAATGGCCGCCCAATAGACGGTTTTTTTTAAGCAATGCCGCTCTTTTGACGGGCACGATTACTTAGAAGCAGCTTGTAGGAAAATGTTCCATTTCTGCTCTCAGTTGACCATTTAATTTGTATCATCTTTGATTTTCAGTTATTTAAAAATACTATAGAATTTGTAGAAATGTTACCATAATAGTAACCTGGCTTATACACAAAATATCGAGAAACATTGGATTGCATCTCTGCAAAATCTTCCCAACAAAAAAAAATCAAGCGATTATATTGTGTTTATACGTTTAGCAACTAAACAACCTTATTTCCTTCAACAGTCGTGCCCTAAGATAAATATTACTCCTAACCATTTGCTTGATTGATTTAATGTACTAAATCACCTCCATCATCGTCAATTTTAAATCTTATTTAGTTGAAGGACTGCGACTACTATAATATTATAATATCCACTGCAAGATCTAATCTACCTCTAATCCCTCTATCTCGTCTTAGATTTTTTTTTAAACACATATCATATAAAAAAAATTAAAAGTAATATATATTTTTATATTTTTTCAATATTTATTTAAAAAAAACATTATTTACCTTATTCATAAAAATGTTTGTATCCGATCTCAGTCTGCAAGTACATGTAAAAAAATAGAAGAGATTAATACAATTTGCAAGTAAATTTTAAAAAGTATTTCTTCATCTTAAAATTATGTTTAAAAGTATTATTTCTGTTTTAATTTTACATTAATATTTTCTGTATATAACTGAACTCCTAAACGATGGGACAGAGTTTGAGGATAGCTTTTGTGTATTTTAAAGTGAATGATTTCAATTTGAATTTGAACGGATAAGTGGCGCTGCCACTCGGTTTTTTTTTATCTTTGACATATTAAATCAGTCGTTTTTTTTTTAAATTGCTCGTTTTGGAATCCATTCCAACTCCGGTAAACTTTTTGTACGCATTGTTTTTAGTGAACAAAATTCAAAGATTCTTAAAATAAGCTCAAAATACAGTTCCAAGTTAATTCTAATAACAGCGTAAAAGTTCTTCACAAATACGCGTTCAAAAAAGCATCAGAAATGGCCCATTTCGTTATCTAAAAAATTGCAGCACAATTTGCATCAGCAATCGGACAGAAAATGAAATGGAGGGCTTAATGTGTGCACCTGCCTTGACGGCTTAATAACACGGTCGGGAATCGGACAAATAATGTTTCAAAATTCGTTTCTAAATGCATTGTACCTACATATACCCTGTAAACAGTTTTATTAAAAACAGCGCCAAGGGCGCCATAAAAGTCTCACTAAAATGTGTCTAAGACAACGGCTAACCTAAGCAAAAATCAGTCAAAAATTACCCACTGAAATGTCTCGGAAACCGTATCATCAAATACTAAAAATAGCAGACCAAAAAATGAGCTTCAATGTACTCAAAATCCCCCCAAATAATGAGTACAAAAGACGAGCTCAGGTGTTGAAAATCGCACCATAAAAAATACGTAAATATCTAACCATAAATATCAACCAAAAGTTAGACGCAAAATCGCAATAAAAATATGAATAGGAAAGCCACAATATTTCCTTAAAAATCACAGATACAAAATCTTAGTAATAAAACGGTCTAAAAGTCGCAAGTCTTCAGCATTCAAAATTGCTCAAACGAGTACAACTGACGTATGCGTGGAAAACCGCCTCAAAATCACCTAAGAAAAGGTCCCAATCCCAAGTCCTTCGTTAAGCGTGTCGGGAAATACTTTTCAAGAACAGCCCAACGGAGTACTGCCCGACACTTTCAACGAAGGACTTGTCAAGGACACTTTAACGGAAGGCAGTCAGTTTTCGGTTCTGCGTTTTTGTCATCATCCAACAGCTCACCACCAACATTGTTGAATAAAATTTCCTCCATCAATTCAAAACACTATATGAAAATAAACAAAAAAATATTGAAAGAATCTTCATTCATCGATTAGCCCAATTACTTTCTGCATCAAAAATAGAAACCACTTACAGCGAAGAAACAAAAGAGTTCACCATCGAACTGGCCGAACCATATGCGACCACATTACAAAACTCAAACAAAATCAAATTGGGGCAATGACCAATCCCAATAGGTAATGTGTGCTTCCTCTTTGGTGGTATGCCCCAAGTGCTCTTGTACTATACCCAAATCTCTACAAACATCCATAAGTGCGAGTACGAGTAGCGAGTATATAGAGAACACTTGAAAAGTCAATGGATTTTTAAAATGTTTTCCTCTCATCGTTTTCTTTTCTCAGTTTTTTTTTTGTCATTTCGAATCGAAATACTGATCATGATCGGTATCCCAAATTCCTATCACATATAAGGCCGCCGTGTCACCTCAATCGTAGTCGTCCACCCTGTGGCTACGAGTCGCGTTGCTCCATTTAATTTCTATTGAAATCCGAAAACGCTTAAGCACTTCACCTCGGTGAGCTTGAGTTTATTTGGTAGGCAAATCGGTAATAAAACAGACGAATTGGATGCAAATAGAGCCGAACGATGGAGAAGATATACAGAACACGAAATGAAAAATGGACAATGACTTATAGCCTCAGCGGAGAGTGCGTGAGTACCTGCAGATATCTATCCACGGAGCAGATCTCTTTCTCTTTCAGCTGTGTGCTCCTTTTTGGTAATCGAATTGCTTTTAATTACAATAAAATTCGTTACTAATCTAATTCGGCGATCTCACCTGCTGCGCGATGTCGTGTATCAATAGATCATCGCCGTGTCGTGTACATGGTGGTGGGGGTCTCCACTTCGGTCGCGACAAGCTTAGTAAAATATTATCGAACAGCGATGAGGGGGTGGTTGTACCGCACATTAGTTTTTTTTTTTTTGTTTTGTGTAATGGTTTGCTGTCGTCCTCCTCCATCTCGTGCGGTTAGCTGTGGTACAACTACTTCAAAAGTTGAAACTTATATCGAAGCTCTAGATCTTTCAGTCAGCCGTGGCATATACGCTGTACTAGTGTGTATAGTGTCGCTGTTTGCGTTGCTCAAGTGTTTCAAGTTTTCAGTGGCTTTTTGTTGGCGGAGGAGATTTTCAGTTATGATTCCAAGCACGCATGGTAATTTTGTAGTCAAATTAGTTTTTATCTTTAGCCGGTGATCTCTTAAGTACTTGGAGTTGGTCGGTGTCTATTTTGTTCCCCCCTCTCTGCCGCATGTACGTGTAGAGGTTTGTCTATAGTTTTGATGGAAAATGCGTGTGAAGGCGTTATCCTCTTGCAGCGCCTCAGATATGCAATTAGAAAATTATGAATCGTTCTAGTTCGACCACGGACTGTCAAATGTGCGGTAGCTGCGTGCCGCTGCTGCTTGATAGATTTATGCGTATCTTATACGTTTACGATGATTTTGCTGCGCAGTATAGGCGCGCCTATTAATTAGTATCGTTTTTGCTGCGCTATTGCAATTAATATACCGCGTGCGCGACTTTTAGGCCAATGCCGATGGGCTTACAAAGTCGATAGCAATAGGGCAAATCGATAGTCAAATTGATTTGTAATTTATCTGTGTAAACATACGACAGTTATAATTTGGCCTATAATTCTTCTGCAGGTGGTTTGACAAATTAATATAAAGATATCGTTGCAGAGGGGCAAATTTATGCAGAACTATACATACGGTATGGATGGGAAAAAGGAATTCAACCAAGGCGCCCAAGGTTGTTTTCTAGGTTCAATGTGGATGGAAAATTTTTACATAAATATTTTCGAGCCAGAGTCCATAGTTAAAGGTTTGCAGATTAAAAGTTCTCTTAATATGCGACTAATAGTGCCTTCCAAATTATTTTATTAAATTCGCATTGCAAATCTTTACTTTAGGTAAACTAAGCTATTCGTGATATACAAATTGAATGAGTAAAAGTTTTCAAAAAATGTGCCTCGTCTCAATATACTTAATTTATTTAAAAAAAAAAAAAACATTTTCTCGCATAAAAAGGTAGACAAGTCAACTCTTACAGAATAGGAAAAGATCTGTAAGGTCGGCAAAAGCATAAACAGCGATAAAGACGCGTAGCTGTTGCTTCATTTGCTAGGGCACTCATTCCGTAATTTTTCAGACGATTATATGTCGAAATTCTGGCAAAATATAACTTCTTATGTTCATCAAAGTTTCTTAAACGATATCGTCCCGACGATTATTGTTATACGGAATCTGCCCCCTGTTTTACTGAAGGTGGTAGGCGTCTCTTTTATAAACCACAAAGTGCGAGCCTTCACTTCCTGGCAAAGACAAAACCAAAATAACTTCCCAAAGGACTATACACGAACAATTTAGAGCCAGCCATGTTTAAACATCCTAAGTGATTGTGTGGATGAATCAGTGCGCTATCATTCGAAATTGCTATAATTTGAAACGGGTATTTCTTTTCATATAGTCAGTCTTTAAAATAAATAAAACCCTACTTTCATTTCGCTATAGAAATAATTGTCAAAAGCGTCGCCATTTTTACCCACTTTATAAGCCTAGGAAATGTTAAGTTTTCCGTCCACATTCACTATCAATCAAGGGGCCATTTTAGATAAGTTTCCGGTGCCCCTTTTAAAAGCTTTTCCTTTGTTGTATAGGATTTTTTCTTGTTTTAAAATGAAATTAAACTTACTTATTGACTTTGTTAACAAACCTGGCAACACGATCAACTCCGAAAGACCGAAATGAGACTTGGCATAACCAGGGCAACGAACTGTCAAAACAGCACGTAAAAATAAAATTACCTGTTTCCTTTTTAACCCTTTGAAGGTCAACTCAAAAACCGAAAATTTTTGTCTTTTCCTCTGTTCTTAATAGTTTTTGAAAAAAATTCGTAAGAAATAAAATTTATTAACATTGACATTCTAAAATGTTGGTCTTTTATTGATGGAAAGATACTCCATCAACAGACTTTTTAGAAAGACAATTCTATGCCATTAGATTGAAAGTGTGACTTAGGTCATAATAAAAGTTCCAGTCGAGTTAAAAACGCGCAATGAAGATGTCTAATTTTGGACCAATCTTTCAAAAAGCAATGAACGTTTATCGGGAAGTCTACAAATATCATGGTAAAACGATAAAAGTAAGTCTCCACATGGAAAAATAGAAAATTCTGACGAGCACAAAGAATATTAGTTGTCAAATCGGTTATCACTGGAAAAAGTGTGGCCAACTCAAAACTAAATCTTTTTTGGCATATCGCTCTTTCGAGCTATCAGCATTAAAGTATAAAAAACTTACTTTGTGTCTCGGCAAAGTCTTTCTTGTAGTGTGCGCCAGATTCAAAACTCTACGCAACAGAGGCGAATTTTAATTCGCCATCACTGGGACCGTTTTAGCAGGTTTTTTCAGCATACAAACCTATAACAATAACCTGTAATTTAACAAATAATGGTAAGCTCCATGGTTGTGAGAAGCTAGGTCATATAGAGAACTGTTATGCTACAAATTGTTTTTTTAACTTATTTTTAAAATGAAAATATTTAGCATTGAAAATTTTGCTTTGTGTTACGGAGGCTTGGTAAAAGTTACCCGCTTGAACCACACTTGTCCTATTGTTTTAAAGGCACACAGCTTTAGCTTGGAGAACCCTGATTCGGTTAGAAAGTCTTATTGGAATTAGCAGACCTAGAACCACAACAGCACTGAAAACAGCAAGCTTGTCTGAGATTTTTTGGGGTGACATCTAATACAAAACTCGTGGAACCGGATCTTTTTATTCCTCAGACTTGTTGTCGGTAGGGCGACAATTCTGCTGAATGCAGAACATGACCCTTGACGTTCTACACTCATAGCAAAGTAAGTCGGATTTGTCATTTAGATAGAAAGAGACGTAAAGTCTGGTATGCCTTTTTTCCTACTCCTAAAGAGTGCATAATAATATTATTCTGTTGTGTCTGTCAATTATTGTCAATTGACATTTGTTGCGATAGTTGAATAGTTGGAAGAAGGTGTTAAGGATGAAAGTATATAATAAGCTGATGCGGCTTTAGACAAATAAAAACAGGGGAATGAAATTAGGGCTCGCAGGTTGAAAAATTGGTACTCGTAAATCGGTGACCAGATTGCGAAGACTTTCAAAAGGAATAAAAGAGAGACGTTTGGGTTTGAGTGTTTTAAGCGCGCTTATACGAAGATCAGACCAGCGCTTTTGACGAAGAAGAAGAAGTTAGGAGGCTTGTTAGGAAAAGAATAGAACATCTCTTTTTGAGGCGCAAGTTTAGGAATTAGAAAGAAGTCGTAGATTATTTTAGGTTTAATCTTTTCTGATTGTAGATCTTTGGAAAAACCGTTCATGTTTGGTTGGAAAGTCAAGTTAGAAATTTCGGCCACGTTTTGTATTGGCATGAAGGAAACATTTTGCAATACTAAATCCGTTTATAAAGAACTGCGAAATTCGCGAAACATCGGCTTGATAAGGAAGGTAGCCAACTTGTTCCCTGTACTAGTTCATTCAGTTTACGCGCCGTCATTCGGTAGGTATGGATACAGATTTAAAATCCTCGATAAGCTTAAGTGGGAGAGAGTTGACGTTTAGCTTTGAAAACAACTTCAGCGGGATTGTTGGGACTGTACAAAAATTGATGGTTTGACAGGTGTCGGCAAGAGACTTTGTTATGCAGATGAAATTCACTATCCAATAATTTGGCAGAAACTGAAGCGTTATAATGCGGATACGTTTGGTCCAGATTATGGATTGAAATAGGTTTGGGGTGAAATACTGGTAGGGTCAAAATTCTTCTTAATAATTCTGATTTCTTTGTTCACAGCTCTGTTTTTTTTTCTAATTCAGCCCTAAACAATTCTGCAAACAATAAAATAAAGTTTGAAAAAAAAACGCGCCCTTTTTTTGATTGTTTTCTGAACTTTTTTAATTTGCATTTATTTTTTAAATAAATTTTGCATTTTTTTTTAATTTTTTTCCAATTGATATTGTTTTAATTTATTTAAATTATATTCCAATTGATATTGACTTTCTTTTAATTTTAATTCTTTTTTTCAATATTTAATTTTATTTTACAGTTTCACTGTTTATTTCAATTTATTTTTGATTAAAATTTTAAATTTTTTTAACTTAAAAATTGTTTTTGAATATAACTTTTTTTGTTTACGTTTGTTATTTGGAAAAAAATCTAAATTTTATTGCTTTAAATTTTAAAAGCTTAATTTTGTAATTCCGACCCGCTCCTGTTATATCGTATCTGAAAAACCTTTCGATGAGATTTTCAATTTTATTCATAGTTGACCGTGCCTCAGTAAGTTCGTTTCCGATTTTATGTAATATTACTTCGATCATTTGTCTGCTGCTGGAAAGAAACTCATGACTGCCTGCGTCCTTGACAAATATGTACATTCGCTGCATCACCAAAATTACAATTTTATGTTTCTTTTACAGCAACCGTCGATTAGACTACCCTAGACCTCAACCTTTCCGCAAATTAAATGCATTAAGAACGTGGCCTAACTGCTTTCCAAATACAAACTTTAAACAGGTTTGTCTTAAAGTAAAGCTACTCGCATTTGTGCAGTTATAAGAATCGATCGTTGTTGCCATGTGAACAGCTTCCTGCATCATTTCCACCATCTGCTGATTTACAATGCCAGGCTTGTGAAACACGCACTAGAACAAAAACAAAACAAACGCTCAACCGCCAGATAAATCAGATAATCTTCACATCGACTTCTGTCGCAACACAAGCTCTTTGGCGCCAATTTATTCCAATGAATGAACCCCTCCAAGCAGCGCCGTCTTAAATTATATCGAGTAAAAAAGAATTCTGTTCATAATGATCAAGTGTATAACAGTTTAATGCTGAGGCTGAGATGCCTACAAAAAATATCTTAACAACCAACTAACTATCGATCGATTACAATCAACGCCGCGCGCAATCGAAAAGTTTTTTTTTTCACTCACTGACTGCCCCCTACCCGCCGATACCTGAACCGGCGTTTATATTCACTCACTCTAGTATTAATGATGATGGTAGTGTTCCGCTATAACAACCAGCTATTCATCCCCAGCATATAGCTGGACCTGGTGGGGGGACTAAGAGAGAGCGACTTTAGTTTGTGGCGCGCACCAGTGAGGCAGCGAGATGCCCCTAAGGAATTCCAGCGATTTTAATGACCACAAATACCAAACCAAGAGACACACTTTCGCAATGGATACGTAAATACACTTGAACTGGCCTGGCCGACAGACAACACTACACAACAGCAGCACAAAAAGAGTTCACTATGCAGCCCCACAGATCTGGGATTGATGTTTCTATTTATGAGTTGTCGTTGTCGTACACCAGGATGGACAGTAATGATGGAACCCGGCTACGACTGCGAAATAAAATCAATCATAGATGAAACGCCGCTGCCAAAGGGCTACCGTGTATCCCTGTAGCCGTAATTCGTTTCACATCTTTTAATGGTGCCGCGCGCGCTACTTTGTTGGCTTGGAGATTAGCCGCTCTAGAGAGTGTCATAAGTCCGCTGAGTAAGTGATTAAAAATTGCGCGCTCAACGACACCTCGACAGGGATAATGTTAAATGGCACAACCGGACACGCATATTGTCAGATCAGTCAGATATACAGTATCTATCTATATAGAAGGAGAGGGGAATAAATCCGAAAAGTGACTCATTACGCGACAAGAAACCCCAAGTGAACGAGTGACTGAATGAATTAAACTGACTTCTCTAACGAGCTGTGTACACGCTTAGCTCACATGTGAATGATTAATTTACGCTCATTCCGTGCGAGAGTGTGTTTCTGATATCCGAATGATGCTAATGCACAAATTGCTGTTCTTCGCTGATTTAACGTCCGTCTTCAGATTTGACCGGCAGAGCAAGAGATCAATGAACCCCATATTGTTTCTGCTAATGTGACTAAATTTACACCGAACCATCATCAATCATTGGGTAAAATATTTGTTTTAGGCATCTCGTATCTTGCATAATTAATTCCATCGTTTGTTGATTAATAAACAATTTATCGGTTTTACAGAGAATATACGTAGGGGATATAAATCGACTGTCAGCTTTATTTATATCGAAATGGTTGTCATTGGACTGCTGCGTGAATTGGGGTTGTTTGAAAAATGATTGTGGGACTTTCGGTATAGAAGTGTTGTCATGGGAATATGGAAATGGATTATAGAGATGAGTGAAAACCGGCTAAACTTGTAAAATTGGAACCATGCAGTGAGGCGTCAGCCAAAACCTTTAAAGAAATTTATTGCTCGACATTTGCATCCATGGAGGCAGCCTATGTTTATTGTAAATAAAATTAGCATGCAAATGTTGAGAAATTAACTGTTTAAACGGCCATACAATTCATATTAAAAGTAGCAAACATGAATAGTAAATTCTTGGTCCAAGATCTGATTCAATTTGTTTGTTGGCCTCTTGTGTGACGGCGCACTCATATGGGTAGGAGGCTTGGCCATTTCTGTTTGACTAAAGGTTACGATGGTGGAAGACGCTAAGGATGTTCCCAATAGTTTTTCACACCTAAAAGTTTTAAGATGGATATGTGAGCCAGTATTCGAAACCAGAATACAGTTCTGCTTTTCCGCTATTTCGCTATTTCGACAAAGAACAAAAGCGCCCTAGTTGGCTATGAGAATCGACGGGTATAAGGATATATCGAACCAATAAGTAAATCGTCACAATTTACAATATTTCTGACAAGGTCCATAAAGGGTTTACTGATTTGCATTACCATATATTTAAATAGGACAACAACTTGGAAGTCATCTGATCAAATCAGACCTCGGAATCATCGGAAGGCTTTTTTCAATTGAGGAAGTAATATTACTTTGCAAAAGAACCACCACTGTCAGAAATTCGATTTTAATAAGCTGTAATTCGTCTAAATTTGAGAACATTTGACTGTATGGAAAAAAGTGGCCCCAAACTGTAAGCCCACAAACTCCAAATCCGAAGTTTGAAACAAATCCGTCGAGCCGTTTAGGCTGCAGACCGCAGGATCCGACGGACAGATAGACCCACTTCTTGATGTTCCTCTGTCATTGTAATGTGAGTTTGACATTTTGTACGAATACAATATCTTTTTCGTACGTAGTAACGTAATCGAGAAAGTTAAAAGGTTTAAAATTACAAAGCGGGGGTGGAATTTTGTAAAAAACGAAACAAAAACCATTTTCGCATTTCCAAAAACGAAAGATATCACGCGACAGATTATATTTAATTCATGTAACTGCTTTCGTTTTCTTCGTCTCGTCGCAAGGGTTTAAGAAATGCTGTGACAAAAAAGTTAAAATTTGAAAGGCATATACCAAATATGTTGTTTTGACGGCTAACCGATGACCGCTTTCAATGTAAATATTTCATTTGATGAAGTTTTGGTCGTAACAAGAGGTGAACATTCGAATGTAAGTACAATTAAAAATTACCGGCATTTGAATTAATTACATTCCTAAGGGACGTCAACAACAACATAAACGAAGCAAATGATCGAGTGAATGGAGAAGTAGGTATTCCTTCCTAGCAAAAAATACACAAGGCAATGCTCAGGGAAGAGATAAAGCCGCAAAAAAAAAATGGGAACAGTTTGTGGAAAATATTTTATGAAAATGAAATTATTGTACGAAAATTAAATGAAAATAATTTTTTTTTTCACTAATTAAACAACCAAAAATAATGAGAAACGTCGAAGAAATAACATTCGCTGTATTCATTTCGCCCCAAAACGAAAATGCCTTTCGTTTTTGGAGTTATATGAAGCAAATAAAACGAAAACGTCGATGAATAATAGCTTTCGCTTTTTTACTTTGGCGCAAATCAAATTTCCTTTCGTTTTCGAGGTTAAACGATTGAACGTTTTCATCTTACAGAATGCCACCCCAGGTTTGAAGAAAACAAAGAAAAGTTAGTTTTAAGTAAAAGAAAAAATTGGGATAGTGTGTCTATACCCAACAGAGGAACTGTGAAAACATTTCAGTGAATGATCGAAATCCGCTTGGTAGTTTTCGATTTTACTCCGGACCGGACAAACATTTGAGTGGTTTCGCCATTATATGAGAGCAATAAATAAATAAATAGGCCTAGCAATAGCTAGCACACTAGGCCTAGCTTTGTGCGAGTTTTTAATTTTTGGGACGAATGGACCCAGACTCGCTATCAATGCATGAACTGCAAGTAGCTTTCAACGACGCAATCCGCTACATTCATGGTCTTCGCAGGTGGGATAGAATCTCTGCTTATGCGAATGATTTTCTTGGATGTTCTCTTATCTCTTACATAAATGCTAGGAACTGCATATTTCTGCATAAGCTTCTTACAACCAAGTCTCCTCCATACCTTTATCAAAAACTAGAATTTTCTCGATCTCATAGAACCATGAACATTAACATTCCTTCTCACAAATATCTTAACTCTTCCCGACTATTTTACATTCATGCAATCAGGCTATGGAATTCTTTGCCTTTGCATATCAAAGGTATAAATAGATTCGCTCACTTTAAATCTGAAGTTATAAATTTTTTCTCAGCACAGCAATAGGACCATTCTTTCTATCTTTTCTCATTTTTCTTTTTTCTCTTCCTGTCTATTTTTCTCTATTCTTAACTTTTTCTTGTATCTAATCTTACTTTCTTCTCTATTAAGTTAGGTATAACACTACTATTTGTTTCTTTTTAGTTTTAAGAACTTTGTTACTACATTCAAACCCTCTTTGTACTATAAAAGACCAAGTCTTACTATACTTATAAATATTGTTTAATAAATTGAATTGAATTGAATTGAATTGAATGGAAGGGATCTACAATTTTATGCTTTGCCAGACGTTCGCGAGAGGTGGCGCAGTGAAGAAAAACTGTAAGAGATGTAATGTAAAATATATGGATATAGATTTATTGGAATGTAGATTAGCTGCTCTACAAACTGATGGGTTATTGTCATCGAAAAAGCTTCTCCACAAAATATTTTAATAATGATACTGATAAAACCATCAAAGTGCATCCCATTCAAACCGCCACAGAAACATTTCCGACCTTCCTCACTCAGTCTACAAAGAATAACCGACAACAGATGTGGAGGTCAGTGAACAAAAGCCTCCACATAAACTCACACCAAACCTGACACAAGCAACCAAAAGCGAATCACCCAACAAACTGTCAAAAGAAAGTGACAGCGGTTGTTTCTTGCAACCGGAAAAAATATACAATCATATCGAGATCAAGTCGCACCAAAGAATATTTTAACAAGACGGGCAAAGGAAAAGAAACTCGCACTCCGCTTTACGGTTTCTAATGTTTTACTTCTTTTCGAATCCATGAATATGAATATTTCTGTAATTATGCTCGTATTCATTCGAAAATGAAGACGCACAAATTTGTTTAGATGTTATTCGGCAATGAATGGCATTCCAAATAGATGTATATTGAATTATTCGGAGTTTCAGTTCACCGTTTTGTGCATTAGCATTTCCACTTAAATCTTAATAAAGACGGGTATAGATTTTATTTGATTCTTGTTTTCAGATTCGGAGCTGTTTTACTCAAAGGGTTTTGTTTTTTCTAACATCATTGAGAAGGTTTGTTTCTTTTTACCTTATTTATCAGAATTGGTGTGTGCGTGTGGTTTCGAAAGCGCGTTTTTAAATGAAATCAAACCGGCCGGCCGGCGATATGTTACTTTTATAGGCAGATAATTAGTTTAAGACAGTTGAATATGTTATTTTCTTTGTCAAACACGAGGTAATTTATGAAAAATATAAATTTTGGCACGCTCTGCTAAAATAGGAAATTACTATTTTAGATATACGACTAAAAGAGTTTCTATGGCGATCTGCAGGAAGTTTAAGAGTGGTATTTAAATATTTAATTTTAATCGGCTTAGTTTTTGTGGCTTTTAAATATTTCAAAATGGCGCATTTCAGTTCCAAAAATGCGGCTTAGCGTCAGATATGTATATTATAAAATGTTGATGAAAATTTTCAAGTTTTTATCATCAGAAGAGGTTATATTGGGGAGATAGTTACTGATGGACAATGTCCGGCCTTGAAATAAAGTAGTTGGTAAACACTGTTCTTAGTAGGTGTTTCTAAAAAGATTGTAAAGTTATGGCAATTGAAAAAAAAAAACGAAAACTTAATTGACTTCGAGCATGCTTAGAAATACTTTATAATATTATTGTTCTTCCAAACTGAAACTGTCGAATTGCTGCAGAGTTGTAAGAAAATTCAAAAGAGCATTTCTCGAAGGCTACCTTTCATAAATGGGAAATTCTTTCGGTGCAATCTTCAAAAAAGTGCAGATCTATGCAGAGGAGACTATACCTAGCACCGATTCCTTTCTGCACGTCTCTTTACAACTATGTACATCTGCTTTAACTCTACGGATATCATTTGGGCCTTTAAAAATTGTTTTTTAAATCATAGTATAGACCCTTTTGAGGACAGCCTTTTATAAGACTACACCCTCACCAGAGGGCCCAAGCCAAAAAAATGGCATAAATTACTAAAAAATAAACAGCAGCAAAAACATTAAAAACATTTTACTAACAGAAATGGCAAAAATAAACCTTTTTTCTAATTTTTTTTTTCATTCTTCTCGTTTAATAGCGAATAGGTATCTTATTGAAACTGAAAAAGGGGATTTTTTCTTCATTTTTTTTAACAAGAAGTAAGACTCTAAGAAGATCCATTTGACCCCCACAAGGCCCTAAAGAGGCAGCGCTGACACTCATTAAGGGGAAACACCAAACTGGAAAAAACTATTCAGTTTCAACTGAACTTTTAACCTGACTAGGATTCTTTCGAGTTAAACACTCGATTTAGTATGAGAAAGAACCAAATATAGCAGTTGGATTCTTAAACGCTCTCTGTAACTCCTTCAGGTGTGAGCCGGCGCGTACTGAATGCCAGTCGACCAAGTCGAATGGTTGTTGATATTTTTCCACTTGATGACATCGTTATGTTAATAGCCTACACATTTTTTGACGTACCGATTAGGATGATATTTTAAAACCGATTTTAATGAAATATGGACCAAGTGAAAGGTGTGTTCCCGCAGCTTTTCTTTCCAATTTCAGAATGTATAGCTCACATTATAATATGTTGTCATAAGGGCTTTTGAAAAGTGCCTCCTTCAGCTGAACCTATAGGCCAGATACATCGGTAAAAATTGCCTATAACCTAAATTCTTCAAAATTGTAGCCTCTGCCTTTCAATAGTAAATATGATTTGACCATGTTAGTCTTTGGTTTCTCGACAGTGTAGCCAGCTATTTAAAAAAGTGGTGGTTCCATCCGCTATACACAATTTTTTTTTTTGATGACGATTTATTTGAATATGACAAGTTAAAGTCACTGAAGTCAGAAAAAAAAATACTTTTTCGTCAATAGAGCTCCCAAAAAACTTGGCGCGGCATTAACCTGCATAACCGACAGTCTTCTCGGAGTATTTAGAAACATTTAAAAGAAAGTTTCATCGAAATCTGTTTAGTGGTTGTTACATCAACTGGTAACAAACGTAAATCCGAATGTATACTGTAAAGATTGTTATCGACACGATAAATATTCAAAACTAGCAATGCGCTCTGGTTACAACATTTTGTGAGCGGCGTCCAATTCAGTCTCCTCAAATCCTTTTTGATCGGCCGCAAGCTGACGATAATCAAAACGAAGACATTCACATCCGTCGTTAAAACTTAAGAGCGGCTAGACGTCAAAAAAAGTCTGACTGTAGACTGAAAATATTGCTAAACTAATATAGAGCGTGAACAAGAACCGAAAGGTATCAATTTGGTGTCATATAGCGTAGACAATATTTTCATAAAAATTCCGCTGCACTTTTTATATGACGTTTTATCAAAAGTTGTGTCAAGCTTAATAAACGACCTTCTTATAACTCGTTCTTTTCTTCTTGCTACCTCCCCAAAGATCTAAATCACAATCCGCTATAATAAAATTAATTTTTAGTGTCCAGGCAACATTTTTCGAGCTCACAATGTCGAAGTTTGCCATACAAAATCGCATATAGTGCCCCACAAAGTATTTAGTGTGAAGGTTCAAAATGATTATTAGTAAGGCCTAATATGTCGTCTGCACGCTCAAAAACTGGCTCTAACCGAGTGCGATTTTTGCTCGATTGAAAAAAAAATCGTACAGAATTAACCATGTCTCTGTTGAACAAAAAACATGAATATTCATTGTTAAAAACTACCGAGATAAAAAGTTAAATGCATACTTTAAAAATAGGTAACCCACTTTCTCAGTTGGTGTAAAACAAGTTTGTAGATTAATATTAATCAGTTGTTTCAATTCTACGGAGAGAGTTTGTTTTTTACAACCGAGAAAATTATTAAATCGGTTATTTTCAACCGAGTTTCCAAACAAGTTGACTCAGTTATTTTTAACCCATACCAACTCTGGTAGAGGCTATCAATATAACTTAGCAGTATTTAACAGAAATTTGGTTGTTATCATATAAATAAATGATTAAGGCATTGAAAAGTTTGTTATAAGATGTCAACAGATGCGGGAGGAACTGGCGTCCTCAAAAACCTTAAACTTAATGGGATCACAATCTGTCGTAGTACCATACTAATCTTTTACTTAAAGCAGCTGCTTTAAGATTTATGCTAATTGGACTAAGTTTGTTTGACTCGTTGATGGAAGTCATTGGAAAAATAAACTTCGTTACTAGACTGGGGAAAAAAATGCCCAACTTCATTTATTAGGACTTTCAGAATCGGTACTGGGGTAGGTACATCCAAGAGTGTATAGAGCGAATGTCTTTTTAAATAGGTTAAGGAATATATCCCAGTAGCTGATATTTGTAAAACAAACCGTCCCACTGAATGGCTCATAAATATATACCTCCCCTTCGTCCTCTTTATTATTATTATTATTTTATTATTTTGAATAGCACTTAATAGTTCTATTCAAGTCAGGTGGACTTTAATCCATTTTAGCTAGAGTCCGTAGCAGATACAAATAACTCGCAACATCACAAAAACGCAGCAATCTTACTGGAGCAATCAAGGCAAAAATATGTGTCTCCGTCCCCCCTGCCCCACATACTTTATCCGTTGTCTCCCATAACAACCGCCAACCAACTTATCTCTCTCAGAGGTGTCGACTATTTCGTAAAACCTAATTTTTTTCAATTAACTCTGTGCACATTCAAGTACACAGTTAATACGTTCGTATACGTAATTGCAAGTGAATCAAACAAGCTCATCGACTAAACGCTGCTGCTTCTAGATCAAAGCGACGAATGCCGCCGCTAGCTGCAATCCAATCGTCGGTCGTCTAATTTAACACCAATTACACAATTTGATTTCTATCATGCACCCCAGTTCGACCTGATTTCGATGTGCGGAATAAATTCTCCCATCGCGTCAGCGGCACAACGACTCCATTCGCAATTAACACCCGAAAAAGTCATTGAACCAAAATATTTTCGTAAATATTTGCCGAACATTGACCAAGATACCATACACATTCTCGAGTACATGGGCATACACAGATCATGCCGCTCTTCAGACGAAAACGTCTACAAATGCCGATTATAACCGAATTTCAAATGTCACTTGGGTAAGTTCTCCTCGATCATATCTTAAGCATGTCATTTGTGTCAATCCATTCGGATAGTGGTGCACTCGAGGCCAACTCTATATATCATCGTTTCACAAGAAGTGCTGTAGTGCTGTGCCGAAGACCCCCTCCAGGTGTTTAGCCATTGTCGGACAGAATCGTTCCTGTGTGTGCGCTGCTCCCTCGCTGGGCTTTATAGGGCGCAACGTTACCAATTAATTTGATTGTATCACCCATCACGCAGACTAAAGTGCTACAATTATTAATTTTACCCTACCACCGATAGATAATGATAATAAATTTAATTTCAGCACATGCTGTTCGCAGAGATGGAAGGCGATAATAAGACGCGCCACAAAGAGGAGTCTCATCCTCCAGAGTGGATGGACAAAAAATGCTCCAAAGTCGGCGTGTGTTTCATCTTCTTTTTTTTCTGTGTTTTGATCTGTCCATTGTGCGAATGAAAAGAAAAAGAATGTGTTCCATTTCTTGTTGTTGTTATTTACATTTTTAATTTCATTTATTGCATGAAATGAAAATTAACCAACACGATGGTTTTTTGTGGCTTGCAGTTGTACATCGCTCGGTGGTCGGTGCAACAATGTTTTGGGGTGATTCGCAATGCTATTTGGGCTTTTGCTTTGTTCTGGTATTTGGATTTGAGAAACTCTGCTTCAGAGCAGGTTGTTGGACATTGGATACTGTGTGCTTAGTTTCACTTTCTTTGCACTCTAGAATTGTCATGTGAGTCATTCGTGGATGGTCGAATGCAAACGAGTGCTCTTGGAATGATCATATTGATTTTGGGGGTTCACGTTGGTACATTTCGGTTTGCTGCGATTTTCAACCCTTGATTGATTATTTCAATTACTGTCCTTAAATGATTGTTGGTGAATTTAAGAATTTGGGACCTATCCGGATAATGGAAAGTGCGATCATTAATAGCAGACATGGATAATGTTGTTCGCTCCTTGTCCGATTACTACGTGGAAATTTGCGACAAAATCGTAAACTGCAGTCTTACACAATCCAGTTGGCTCAGAATTTCGGCAAAATAACACCAGTGATTTGGATTTGCGCTCAATTAAATTTTTTATAGCAAAATGTTGCTTCTAGGTGGAGGTCATATTTGGCTTCGGAAGAAAACAAACAAAATTCTAGAGTTTGGAGCGAAGATAACTCAAAAGACTTTAATGAATTGTTGGCACATGTTAGTTTTTTTTTGTGGTAGTGGACATCCTTGAAAAATATCAAATTTGCTTGCTCGTCGGCGGAATATGCTCAGCCAATAGGTTTTTTTTCCCAAATTGGGGTGACCACGAACTCAAACGTTTCCACGTGATGGCTCAAAATTACGTTTTGAATTTGAGTTCAACATCGAATAGTGATAAAGTCGGTGCAGTAAAATCAACACTGCGGAATTAAAGCGCAGGTCGTATTTCCTTAAAAAAGAAAGGAATAACATACCCACCCACATTATTACTTCTTAGTCAGGGTAACGCAAAGAAATGGCAACGAAGGGGTTAGATATATGTTTTTCCTCAATATGATCTAGACATTCTTAAATGCCCTACACAAGGAATTCATTGATTTGCTGTTTAATGTCAATCGTTTTGTCGTTAGTGGCACCAAATTTGTATACAAAACAAGCTGCATGTCAACTGAAATTAAATGAACCTCTAGTCAAATTTAGAAAATTTCGTTTAGTCGTTGTTTGTATTCTCACAGACTTCGAGAACAGAAAAAGACGATTTAAATTGTCCACGCCGGCTAGTTATCTCTTGCAGGAAATTGCATCCATATAAGCGGTAACGTAGCTTGCGCCATCGCCAGATACGAATTTCATCAAAGAACTTTAGAGGCAACAAAACCAACAGTAAGTTACCTTCAGAAGGAGCAACAGTTATGTAGCTAAACAGACAATGTAAATGGACGATAGTTACCCCAAGTTTTATATAAAGCACAGACGCCGTTCAGCTGGACTGATAGCTGATAGTTAAAACCTGGATAATTGCCGAAGAGCTGGAGAGAGGCATGTTACTAGAAATCCCTGCTGCACAGTTTGTAACTGTGCTGGACTTCTGATCACGGGGTATCAAGTTCGATCAGCGGATAAACATAAACAAATCATCTTAAGGGTTATCAAATCCCAACGTCTGATAAACATCCGAGAGTATAGTTGTCATAATTTAGGCACAATAGGCTCCTTTATGAAGCCGCAGTGCCAGAGCCCCCTGGAAGGCTCTCCCGCTCTACAATCTAATAACTGTCATAAAAGAGCTATATATTCGTCACAAAAATGAAAGATCGCGCAAAATAAAATCTCACTCAAAATGGAAAGCTACTGGGTCTATTCCGTACGGACTTGCCAGCTATTTATTATTTTTTTTCCTTTATTCACTGACGCGAAGTTGTCCTCGAAGCCCAAGGACCTAAAAAACGCAAAAATGAGATGGGTTATTCCGATGTGAACTATTTTGAGGGATGTTATTTAAAGATCTCGGTATCTGCATTGCAATTCCACGAAACCAATGATTTTATCCATAGAAGTAGTCGTAGGAAAATCGGAAGTGTCGCTGTGCTACCCTTTTCAAAGAATCACTCTCTCTAGGTACTCATTCGAACCTTTAGTGTGTGTTTCAGGGAGTCAGTCCTTAACATACGTCTTTTCCAATTTTTCTCTCATGGAAGGCGGGCTTAGAACGCTTCCAAAAAGTGTGCATCCAATTCATAGTGCTGTCAGAGAGGTATTACTTTTGCACTCACATTGTTGTAAGTTGAGAGTCCCTGAGGTCGAGTTCCAAGGCTTTGGCCTTTCAATCACACTACCCAGTGAAAACCTTTGTAAATGTTCGCCATAAAATTATGACTCCCCCTCAACCTTTCCACGACACCGTTGGCAACTTTTCCATGAAACAGCAGTAAAATTTCAAGTTCGCTGTCGAACTCTTTTGTTTTCTACCCACCGCGCAGACAACCTTTTAAATTATTTTTAAATTCTTTAAGTACATGAGAACAAAACCAATTAAAGAGTCATGTTCAATATTGGATGTCACATGTTAACAAATTAAACATGTCTCCTTATTAGCAAGGAAACTACCTATACCAACCCATAAGCAATGAGCATGTCACGTCCACCAATCGCTGTTGTATACTTGCAATCCTTTCCCTCCACAGAGAAATGAAAACAAAATTTCATAAATTACCAATTATCCACTTAACTGAGAGAAACGAAATTCTCCCCATTCCTGGTCACATTCACATCAGGCTCCATCTCCCTCTCTGTCTCACATTTTCTGTGATAAATTGCCAACAATAATAATTACACATTTCGCCCCGTTCGAACGTAATTTAAAACTTCACGCAGGCAAAGATATCTTTTCTCGTTTCTCGGCGTAAGATTGCATAACAATCTCTGAACATCGCCGTTGCACACACACTCTTCATCACTCTAAGCGTAACGTAAATATGTCGTTGTCGGTGGCATGGTGCGGTTGCCAAAGAGGAAACAAAATATCCCGAAAAGAAGAAAAATATTTATAAATGTCCCCCATGGGGGGTATATGCAAACCACACCACCTTTAACACACCATAAAGCCACCAATTACATTTGCCGAGTGTAATTTGTTTAACAAGTACGCAACAAGAATGATTGGGGATAAGAATTTGCCTCTCAAACAAAATAATTAATAAAAGTGGTTTCAGAGAATAAAAAAAAAAACCTCCAAAAATCAGTTCAAAGTTGCTACTGCACGCTGTGGGGTTCTTGCATGTCCATTCCATTTTACAGTCGAGGGGGTGCGGTGAATCGAAAACAAAATAAATAAAAATCAAATTCGATATCCCGTGCAGTTGTTTATGTGACCGCAACAAGATTACGGCCAAGATACAGTTTGTTTACCAACAGCAACAGGCTGGCAAAAGATTGGCCAAACACAAAAGTTTCGATGAAATTCTTTTGTTGTGCACGTAATCGTCGTCATTGTCGTTGTAGTTGTCGTCGTCTTCCCAGATCCAGTCCAGGTGTTGGATGCGAAACGCCTGTTTTGCATGCGTCCGCATTCGCATGCCTATACTGCGTCTTGAGTTGTCACAGTTTGACAAGAAAATTAACTGCGGAGGTTTCTTCTCTCGTGCGGTTGTCGCTGGCTCTGTGTGTCTGTGTGTGTGTGTGTGAGGTGGTGTCGTGTTCGGTGTTCCTTTGGTCAGTTTTGCATCTAGGCCGCAGGGTTTCGTTTTCCAAATTGGACAGAAGTCAAATGGTGGGCATTTCTCATGCTTTGGCATGCATTTTCCCGGCCATAATCGATGGTATTGGGGAAAGATGATAAATAAAACTCCACCGCGCATATTGGCGCAGTCTTGTGTGTGAAATTCACTCGCATTTGATTCTGTATATCCGGGTCCCGGCAATAGATGGCCGTCGTTGCAGTGCAACTCATTTAGATGGCCTTTTGATGCGGCGCAACCATCAAATCCACTAATTGTGCTCGTAAGTGCATTTGCATAGCCAAAGTGTCATAGGTTGTCTGAAGGTTTAGCACGTCGTGGTATTTAACGCCCATTATGGACATTATTTTCACAATAGGGTGCTAACTGTTTGGGTTCACCGGGGTCCTATACGTTTGATATATGGATGACAAGTAATTCTCAGGTTTGATTGACGGCATCGTTTGTGGCTATGCCGGCGACTGTACCGAAGGTTATTAACACCAATTATTGCGATGAATTAACGCTAATGTACAGAGGGCGATGTGCAAAATGGATGCAAGTGTGATAGGTACATGTGGGAGAGTCTCTATAGGTAAATCACTTTTTCGATGACAGTTTTCGACGGACGTTAACGTCTGCTTCGGTGTATAATGGATACGGTCTTGTGGTAGAGTCAAGTGGATTTATTTAATGGAATGCGATGACGTTTGAAGGTCCTGAACGAGACACATGAATCACGTAAGTGTTAACTGAGGCATTTTTATGGTTTTGCGGCGGAGTCTTCGGAGATCTCCTGGGACGTACTAAAAGGTGAGCCGTTATACTACTTCGAAGCACCTTATAAGCTGCCTAGAAGGTTGATTTTTTCTTCCGCCTGGAGAGTGGTATATCAGGCGATCACATCGGCCTCTTTTTATTTTCCGATCAGTCCCGACAAATCTTATCCAGCGGGAATAACTAGATTTTATCAAAGTTTTTCCCTGGTTTCAATACCTTACATATCAACGCTGTGTATATAGGAGAACTACTTCGACCTAGTGATTACGCAATGTCTTCATTCTTTTGCCATTAATGCTGTTCATTGACAAATTATTTGTGGCGCTGTTTTAGCTTGCTCTAGGCACAGGTTTCATCCTCTACATGGTCCCTCTTCTTTAAGTAATACTCAATATATCAAATTCCTATAAAAAACGCTAGATACCACCCATTTCATAGGTCTGCCACAAAATTGCCAGTATCCACATTAGCCTGTTTAAATTCTTTCGCGGTTGACGATGTTTTCAGGTTTTCTGCCGTTATCCATCAATCATTTGGTCTACCATTCATCTAACAATTGCAGAGAATGCTTCTGGTTGAAGTATTTTTGCAGTTGACGCCTGTTTTATATGAGTGTATATCTTTTAAGTTTCGTACCAAAAGTAGTACTACTTCTTCTTTAGACGAACTTCAGTACATAAAATAAAATTGTAGATCTCTTCACGCCCGCTGTTTAAATCTAAGTTTAAATTTTTATTTTTCTAATTTGCTATATACAAATAATTCAATGCGTCGCACCAATAACAAATTTTAGTCTCGACTTAAAATTTACGGAAGCTCACAATTGCGAAATTTGAATGAAAAATATTGCCACTGTGAACTATTCAAATTTTAAGTCGAAACAAAAATATTGCAAATTAGTAAGGCCCAATAAGTTTGGCGACGAGATCCCCTAGATCACTTCGAAGGTGTTTGCTGGTGCACCTCATGTTATTCCTATATGCATGACAAACGATGGACCCTCCTATCCATAGGTGCTTCCTGACAGTTTCTTTCTGAAAGAGAAGTGTTCTGAACATTGTCCACATGCCATAAAAAGGTGGCCCAAAAATCGTTGAAAATTTTCCCAATTCCTTTTCTTGGTATTTTTCCATCTCACTGCGTGCCGCGAATTTTATTTGACTTCTATCTTCTGTAATTGGCTTTTGTGGCTCCAAAACTTGGTTTTGTGGCGCACAAAAACTACTTGTCCCTTAATGTTAGTAAATGTTCGATTATCCTACTTTTGTCCATACTACAATACTCATGTTGTAGGGATAGAAGCAACTCAAAAAAGATTTTTTTCAGGTTTGCCCTCAGACTTGTTCTTCCTTGGTCTGATATTAATAACTTACTTCCTTATACAGCCCGATTACAAATTATTCGACTCGCGTCTCTTGCGGTTAGGAGAAAGGTGTCAAGAGTTGTTTTTCTCCATAGAATACTTATTGCGGAGATTCACTGTCCTGATATTTTAAGTCTTGTAGGCCTAAATGTTCCATCTAAGTGATGGATGCGTAATAACAGATTCTTTTATATTCCTCGTTGTCGTACTAATTACGGTAGATCCTGGTCTTGAAATGGTTTAATGTTATTGTAAACTGATTCTGCGTCTTTAATTGACATTAAATCGTACTAATCAGTCTCACTTTTCGTATTTTTGAGACGAGTGCATAATTTTCAAAACATGTTCATTTTTACTAAGAAAATCTCTAAATTCTAAGCAAGTTTTTTTTCGAGTACCTTTAACAGTATTTAAAGTTACTTGTGATTTGTCACTGCTCCTGCATTAAAGTCAACCATCTTGTTCTACTGTAACCCAACGACTTTTGATAGTCCACTTTTTTAAGTAATTTACAGTGGTGCCTATTTTTTTCCCGTACGACAGACGAGATGTGATAAATGTATGTACGTATTCTTCCACATTTTTCAATCGCCCTAAATGCAAACAATTTTTTTTCAGTGTTTTAAAGGACAGTTCAAAAAAAAAGAAGAAGAAATTCCGTCATTTGTTAAAAGGAGAAAAATATAGGAGAGGGATAAAAAAGGAAGGACTGTCCTTTTAAATAAAGGACGGATGGTCAGCGTTACTACATGCTACTAATTTCAATTTCAAATTGCTCATGTCTAAAAAAGGCCTAGTACTTTGTTAACAAACAAACAAATGAATAAAAAACAAGATTTTGTTTGAGAAAACTTCCCAAAACGTAGGCGTGGCATTCAACCACATTTAGCCTATATCTTTCTTGCAGTCCTGGGAAGCATTTCAAAATCAGTATCATCGAAATCAGTCTACTATTTCGTCAAACAACAACAAACAAACACATTATCCCCTTCAGTTTTGTCATGTGTACATTGGAAAAATTGAAATAGTCATTCTTTCAACAAAAGACCCAATAGATTGCCAGCCCAGCCCATTCACCTGTCAAGTCTGCCTTCAGAAACCTTTTGTTGCTACTGTTCGACTGTGGAGTGGAATTGGTAATCCCCAACTTTTGGCAGTCATTTTACTTCTAACAAAGAGCTTTCTCTTTAAGTGCCTGTTTACTCAAAAATTTCGCCCATTTTCACGGATAGGAAAAAAACTTCAAAATTGTGCCACATTATGAAGATTGAAATTTTGTGATAGCCTTCTGTTCAAATCGAACTGAGATAATTTGCTAGGTCATTGGACTCATCACTAGGTTCATTGCTTGTTAGATTTAATTTTTTTTTTTTTTTTTTTCATTTTTTTCAAAAATGGCCCAAGTCGCTGCCCCGCTAAAACTAAGTGCTAGCTGCGCCAATACCCTTTTTTAAACCCAACGATTAACCCAATTAAATCGATCAAGAAAATACGCCATAATAGCCCCCCTTCTCGATAATCCACTCGATAAACATTTAATTTTGACTTTAACACTTCAATATAATCAGCAAATTTACCCGCAAGTCAAAGTGGCATCATTACTCTTCGTCAAAGCAACAAACACACACACAGCAAAAGCACGCAAAACGCTGATGAAGAAGAACACAACATTGTACGAGAGTGTATACCCAGCCACCACATCTGCGTTTGGTTTTAATTACACTCTAATCAAATGTCGATTGCTTTGATGCCAAAGGGAGTAGTTTCCCGGTTTCATCATCGTGTCTTTTTTTTTTGGTTTTGTTTCTAACTGAAGATACAAATCAGTTTTATGTATCTTCTCCTGTAATTCTTCGCTAAATGCCGCGCGCCACCGCCGCCGCCGCCGCCGCTGTGTATAAAGAATCGATTGCGCATCTAGTAAGGAATAAGAAATAACCCCGATAGCGTTTTTAATCAATCAATATAAAGTAAAAATCACTCGAGCGCTATCTCCCCCCTTGTGGTTGTTGGGCTTGAGCGGCTCTTTTTGTGTGTTAAAAACAAACGCGCTTAATTACAGAATACGCATCGGATTATGTACTCAGCAATAGGTAATTAGTTGAACGATTCTCTTTCTTATTTTGAATTTTTTTTATTCATTTTAATTTGAGTTTACTTTTGGTAAAAGGATAGCATCGCCGCGCTTTGATATACGAGTATAGCTACGCTACGCCAGTGACGAAGCGGTGACTTCTTAATTAAATTTGTATGCGAAGAAATCTCCTCGGCATTCAGATTGCTACCGGCTGTTTTTGACGAACTACATTGTCCATTGAGTGGAATTCCTTCACGCATTTGGTGGCGGCTGCCACCATTGCCCTCATCAAGATAAACGTTTATCACAGCGTATTTATGGCGCGAAAACATCAGGCAATGTCGCACGGATCGTAATTTATGTGTCATTTCGAAATCTTATCGGCCGTTTGGGTGGAGTTGGAATATTTATCGATTGCGATACTTCTGTTGGGTGATTTATGTAGTAAAGAGATTCCTGCAATGGGTTGGTGGGGAAAGCGATTTTTTTTTTCTTTTTCCTATTTGGTTTTCGCTCTTGGCTTGGACCTTTGATCTGAAATTCGTTATTGTCCATGGTGGGAATTTACAGTGGAAAAAAGAGAGACTTCAAGTGGATTCTGAAGAGTGGTGTTGGTGGCTTTTTTAAGCAAAATATCGCCGACTGTTGTAAAAGGTTTACTTACCCAAATTGCGCTTGTCAATTTTGGATTTTCGTTGTACCGATTGCGGCGTTATTTCGAAACCGAGTTTCATGACATATAGGTTAAATAAAATATAGAAATGTGCATAATAAGAGTACGAACGATACGCAGACACACTATTGCGTTTGGTAGGAAACAACAACGTACCAATTCGGATATACTCGGCTTTGGATGTAAGCATCACTAGAAGCAAAGTCAGAGTGACGTTCTGTGAAGTATCGACACCCGGACCTGAACAACCTGACGTAAGCCCAGACAACGATTCATTCTACAAGTATGAATCCAAAGAAAACAGCTACAACTTATGTGAATAGATTTAAGATAAATCAGTCGTTGTATACCGATGTTGAGCCAGCACATTTAAATATTAATTATTCACCAACAGTTTTTTACCTAGGTCAAACTGTACCCATAATTCACGCAAAATTTGAATTCTGCGCCATTTAATAGTACAGGGATGCCAACGGAAAAAAAGATAACAATGTGACAGCTGACAGTTCGTGGTTAATAAAAATGGAGCGCTCAACAAAAGAACAACTCATTTTCAATGTTGAGCAATATTTTAAAAATGATGAAGGTTTGTCAGCTACAGTCCGCAATTTCCATACAAAATATGGCCTCAATAGTATTTCAAAACCATCAATTGTGAAGAGAACAATTGAAAAATTTAGGGAGACTCGATCAATTAGTGATCTTTAACACTTTGGGTGTCCTGTCAGAAGTTGTTCAACAGAAAAAATCAAAGCAGTTCAGTGTATTGCTTTCAGTCCAGGAACATCAATTCGGCACCGTTGTCAAGAATTGGGTATTTCGAGAAGCAAATTCTCGCTAAAGACTTGAAACTTCATGCTCAAAAATTTCAATTGACTCAAAAACTGTAGACTACTGATCATGCAGCGCGAAGGAAGCTCGTTGAATGGATTTTGTAATAACAACAAGTGGATACTGATTTTTCGAACAAAATCATCTTCAGTGATGAAGATCTTGCGAATTAACGCCATTGGATTTTTTTCTTTGGGGTTTTTTGAAGTCAAAGGTCTATGCAAACAAGCACACAACCACCAACGTCTATGAAAGAGGTAATTGGGAGGTGTACAAATGAAATTCAGCCACATTTATGCGAAACGGTCATAGAAAAGTTCAATTAAAGAGTTCGTACTTGCCAGCAAAGCCGTGGCATTTATCCGATGCGCTATTCCATACATAACCCCAATCTGTATACTCTATGAATCAATAAAAAATTTAAGCTTTCCAATTAAAAATCTGTATTTTTTATCAAAATTACATTTTGCGTGAATTCTGGGACCCCCTTTACATACCAAAAGTTCAATAAAATCAAATGGTTTGGAAACGTGACGTCGTGAAAAATTAATCTTCTAGTTTCTAGTCTTCGTAGTAATAATTTGGTGTACCATTAAGACTCCCTCTACCGATCGATTTGCAAAGAGTTTTAGAGACCAAATTTCCTATTACTTAAACCGCCAGTGTCAAAACAAGGGTTTAGGTTGAGGTTAGGTTGAAGTGGCTGTCGGCTAGCGGTTTAGATCACAGTAGTAGAACTCTAAATGGAGTTTTTGTGAGAGAGCCGGACAAGTACAGAGAAGATGAAAAATAGGTTCTTCCTCCTCCTCGTACAAACAGCTTCTGCAAAAATCATTAGATAATACGCCAAGCCTTTTTGCATGCCTGCCTAGAAGACAGTGTCCTGTCATGACATCTATTGTATGTAGCCCTGATATGCTTCCTATCGAAGGAGACCAGATGCCTAGAACGTTTTAGATCCACCTTTGGCCAGAACTGTTTTGCCGCTAGACATGTCGAGCCGGTTGTCCACCAAAGATTTGTTGTATTGATAGCATCCAGCTATATTGTGAGTTTACAAGTATAGTGATTGGAATACCTAAGGAATCATTAATTGGAATTATAGTTAGTGTAGTCCCGTGTTTGGCGAGTTCATCGGCCTTGCAGTTACTTGGGATGGTCCTCTGTCCCGGCACCGAACAGAGGCGGCTGTCTTGGGCTGATATAGAATTTGTAGAGACTGATTCCAGGCACTTAATAGCAGCTTGACAAACAAGGGTTTGGTTCCCGCTTGAAGAAATAGGTCATGAAGTTTTTCAATCCACATAAACGAGCCTTTTGTTTGCTCTAACCTCCAACTCTATGAAGGCCCAGTGGCCGATCTGACCTACCTCTTGCTGAATGACCAATTCGATATTTGAAATCATGCCACTTTTTGTATAAAAAATTGTTAAAAATCATGCTCAATATATTTTTTTAAATCAAAACCTGCTAAAAACCCAAAAAATTAACAAAAAGCCTTTTTTTTCAAATAATGCCAGCATTTTTTAGCCTGATTTCATGCAGTAGCAGGATTTTTGTTTAGCCCAAATTATGAGTTAAAATAATAAAATAAAATCGAAACAGACGAACCTTAGCGTGAACAAGCCATTAGAATTCTCATTTGACAGTGATCACTGAACACAACCGTTCATGGTTAATTCCATTTTAACCATTTTTATTCAACGAACAAAGACTGAACTTAATTGAATTCAAATATTTTTTACGTAATACATAATAAGCGTCAGGAAGTGATTTTTATTTAACGATATTTTTGTGAAATATATCCTATTTTTTCTGAAAATAAATGGTTAAATGGAATTAACCATGAACGGTTGTGTTCAGTGATCACTGTCAAATGAGAATTCTAATGGCTTGTTCACGCTAAGGTTCGTCTGTTTTGATTTTATTTTAATTCATAATTTGGGCTAAACAAAAATCCTGCTACAGCATGAAATCAGGCTAAAAAAATGCTGGCATGATTTGAAAAAAAAAGAGGCTAAAAATAAAATAATCCTGCTAAATTTAGCAGGAAATATGCTAATTGATCACACTGACCTCTTGTGACCCTACATATCCGCTTTCTATCTCTCCGATTCGAGAACCACGCATGTCGTTTGACTGTTTTGTATCTCCCCGACCGCGGGCCATGATCGCTGTTGGACCGCTTTCAGTAAACCTTAGTTGGGAAATAATATATCGAAGATAGTGTTCCATCGTAGTTTTGTAAATGACTCCGGGAAGACCCCGACAATATATCATATATATGTGAAAATAGATCGGGATTTGTGCAGTATTTTTTGTGAAATAATTAATAATCTGATTTATTTGAATTTTTAGAAAAAACTAAGAACGGAATTTTATTTATAATACTTTTATTATCTTTAGAAAGCATTTTGATCAAAATCGTTAGAGCGGTTTTTGGTTAAATTATGCACGCAAAACAGTAACAAATATTGCAAAGTTTGAAAAATACCATTCCATACCTATTTAGCCAAAAACTGAGTATCAGATTCGGGGTGTAAGCATTAGGTACTTGGTTTTGAAAATGTTATCGAAATCGAAAATAGGGTTTTCGAGACATAAAAGTTTTTTTTTAAATTATTGTTGTTGGTGATTCGAATTACAAATTAATTTTTGAAAATATATGTTTACTATTTTGGAAATATAAATGTTACTTTAAGTATGCATTTTGGTCAAAATCGTTTCTACCGTTTTCAGGTAAACTAAAGAAACCTTATTAAAAAAAAAAATATTTTTTTCAAAAATCCATTGAACGATAGGTACTATTTATATATATATACAAAAAGTTAGCAAATGACCATATTACCTTAGAAATACATTTTTGTAACATTCATAGAGACCGTTTTCAAGATATGACCAAATTTCAAAAGTACCAATATTCGATTTTTTTTTTTTTTGCCAAAAACTGAGTATGCAGTCATGTTAACCTCACCTACTTAAGCTCAAATAGAAATTTTGGTTGAAATCGTTAGAGCAGTTTGGAAACAAATCAAACTGCTATGAAAATTTGATATGGGAAGTACCGCATTAATATTGAGGTTAACAAAAAAAAACCGGCCTCGAGCTGAAGGCCCACAAACTCCAAATCCGAAATTTGAACCAAATCAGGGAAACAGTTTAGGCTGTAGGCCTCAGGAGCATACGGACAGACAGACAGGATATAATTTTGCGACCCATTTTATTGAGTTCATCTATGTCGGAAATAATTAACATCTCGAGTTCGAAATTTTGTACGAATACAATATCTTTTCGAAGAAAGTTAAAAATGGCAGCAGACCAAAATAGCTTGAAAAGCCCTTCTGGGTTGACAATTTATGTAATTAACAACTCGTAAAACCTACTGAAGGCCGATAGGTAAAGACCAAGGTAGCAGTTGGATGGAATTATTTGTTCTCTTCATACCCTTGTACCAATGAAGAGTAAGTCAAGTAACTAGACGTGAAATGTGGTCACTATTTCCAGTGAAAACCTTACCTGCTACAGCTAGTCACTTGGTTTTCCCCACTCATTATGTCGATGTCATCAGTGTGGACTGGATTTTCTAGACGAGTACAAGACCGCGCCGCATATAAGGGCAAACGGTGGTAATTGCATTGCGGTCAATTAAGTCTATAGTTAACTGAATCAAATATGCGACGAAAAATCCGAACTCAATTCTATTTCTTCTGGTGCTCGTTAATAAATTCACAGATCCAATCTACAGTCATGTTGACGACTGCACTTGCTAAATGCTCGATGATGTATCCAGCTGTTTTTGCTGATGAATTCTGTCCATGCAAATGTCCCGTCTATCTGCGTGCATATAAATTAATCCGATTTGATAAGATCAACACCAGTCTCCTCTCCATGAATCCAGTTTCCGTATACATGTGAATTTAATTAATTCCGTTCAATATTCATAACCCGCATGTTGTGTATTCTTCCACAGACAATGTTCCACTTATCATAAGAGATTGCTAAAAATATTTAATTTCCAAGCGAAAATGGCGATCATTTAAATGAGGAATTCCGCATGCGAATGGCTTGATTTAAGTCCCAAATGATGCTTTGAAGGTGCCAAACATGGAGTGCGATCCTGGGCCTAGAATGTAAAGCTGTTTCCGATGTCCCAAGCGGTCGGTGGTTTTGCAATTGTTCAATTAATGCGCATTAATTAGAAAACGAATCACTTTTGTCTGTTCTTTGCGCACACACATATGCCGCTCGCATGACATCTTATGAGATAGCCTCCGCAGAGTCTGCATTAAAGCATTAAAATTCCACAAAATTGATTATAAATTCCTGGCAATTTGCTTGCACTTTAAGGCGGCTCTGTGAGAAGCCGCTTATAGGCGCAGAAAAAATTAAACGTACGCGCAATTAAGTCGGCGAATATTTGCCAATCACCGGAATGGATGAAACAAAAAGAGAGAACTACCAGCTGGGACACTTATACCCACTGTATGAACCCATAGTTCGGTAGCCAACTCTTTCGTTTTGAATCAATTAATTAAAGCTCTTGTTGCCATTGATCTACTTTTGCGCATCCAACAGAGCCAAACTATTTTTAGCAAAATTCACAGATTGCTGCCGTCATTACCTGTGACACTTTTGACCTCTTCGATATTCAAATACTATTTATAAGCAAGCCAATCTGCCTCTGACGTAGGAAAACCAGTTTCAAGTGTATATTTAGGCAGATGATGCCTATTGTTGTATTAGGAATAGAAAACACATAAATATATTATTATAGTATAAATCAATAATAATTCAATTTGTTTTTTTGGCAGATATGTTAATTAGAACCATTGTGACAGTTGGTGATTTTTGTTTTTAATTTTTGCATGCGAAATTTATTAATTATTCATTAAGAGATTGAGTTTAAACAAATGAAATTGCCGTAATTAAAATGATTATGATTTTTCATAGAGACAATTTAGTTACGGCTGATTTGTTATTATAATTATTGTTGCAAGTGACACACCAAAATCAAAACCAAATAGAGAGAGAAAATGAGACACGCCTCTGGGTAGCATTTATTTTTCATATATATCAGTCCAGTCACTGAGCTAATTAATTTATTAAATAGATTTGTTTAGCTATGTGATTGATCAGGTTGACAGTGGAACGGTCTGTTGCAGATCTGTTATGCCTAGCCCATATCCGGCAATATTAGTATTCAAAGCGTAGTTGCTTAGTGAAACCAGCTGAGTGTATTGTACTCAAAATTGTAAAGAAATAATAAACACGTATTGGAATTGGAATTATGTTAATGTAAAGATATAAATAAACACGCTGTCATAAAAATGTAATTATCCGCCCTAAGCTGTGATATTACTTAGCGCACTTTAGGTCGACAGGTTGAAGTTTATTGGTGATTGATGGCCAACGATGCAGAAGGCAATGGTTAGTAGATGTCGACAATATTTGACGCTGATCAATCTAAATGCAGAAGTGTACTTCATACTTGATGAATGGGAAAGTTTGAGAGTGATATATATCATAAATATTATAACTAACAATAAACACATACGTAACTTATATATAACATATACACATGAAATACTAGTGAGTAAGTAGGCAAATCAGCTTTGTGCTAAGTTAGTTGTAAGTGATCGGTGATCTTATGAGTAAAGACACATGAAAGATCTACGGGCGTTTAATTAAAAGATATATTAGAGAGCGCCATCTGTTGGGGGAGAAATGTCTACGTATAGAGGGAGCTGTACGCAATCTACCAGAAGACTGTTGAAGATCGAATAGTAAATTTCTTAACATTTGTTTTTTTTTGAAACACGAACAGCTAAATATTGTTTGTTAAAAGGAAAATTTATTCGAAAGGATCTTTGACTATATTTACCAAAGGAAATGATAATCTAATGCAAGTTCTAGCGAATGCCCCATCAGTTGGTGTATCGTTCAGTTCATTTCATTTCTGAAAAGTGTTACGTTCATCAATCAAAAGGTAGATGGAATGTAGTTTACAAATATCATTCGATATTATTTCGTGAATAGCTTCTTTACAAAAAAAATAAAAACACACTCTCCCGGCTCTGCCCGTGCCCTGTAATTGTATTGCTTATCTATATTAGACACGGCATTGCCATCACCAGCTAAAAAAGGACTTGCGTTATTTTAGTCGAATTTTACGAATTTTAATAAGCACTTATAAATTAGAAGAGTGGAAACGTTAATATTATTTTTTGGGAAATAAATAAATTTAAATTAAAAATGATAAAATAAAAAAAAATTGTTTGCCCAACAGATCCGTACGGGACCCTAGGCCCAGCTTCTCACAAAATTTTACGTTGCAAACATGTAAACACGCATGTTATACAGTAACGGATGTTAAGATGTTTTAACATCATACCGCTTATTTAATGACACGGACCCCACATCCGATGTGATAATTATTTTATTTTTTAGAATATTTCGGTGACTACCTAATGAGCTTGGTTTAAATGCGCTTTTCAAGATATGTAGAGTTTCAATAAGATTTCTTGTCTTTATATTCAAAATCAAACCTCCTAAAACGATCTCCATCGGATATTGTCATTCATCATTTTTCATTTAATTCATTTTTGAATTAAAGATTAGAATTTCCTACCGTTTGTTATTTGTCCACTTCATAAGTGGAATTTAGTGTGTGAAGGGTTAGCGCTCAAAATTGGATTCATGTTAATTTTAAAAACATCGAAAAATCGAACATCATTTAATTGTTTTTCTTTTTTTTAATTTTGGTCAGATCTGCCGAGTCCGATTTAAATATACCTACAATGTAAAGCTGAACATGTTTAGGGTACGTTTCAAAATTTAGTTTTGATATTGTTAAATTAGTTAAAAATCTAGATATGGGCTCTTCTCTTCGTGGACCTCACAAGGTTTGAACTTTGCTAAGAATTGATCACGGATCGATAAAAAAAATGTAAGTTCAACATTCGGAATGTTACTTTTCAAAAAATGGAATATATATTTACCGCGGCCAAGTGAAACGCATCGAGCTCAGTTTAAGACTAAACACTTTATTCAATTCACCTTACTTACTAAATTATGCTAAGCTGTTCCCCTTAAGATTCGGAGTATTGTGTATGCTTTGAACAGTAGGGTCCAAAGGTATTGGTCCGATTTCTATAATACATATTAAAATGTATATTCAAATTATAGTAAAACAAAAAAAATTTTTAAGAATTTCTTACAACTTAACTATGCAAAGCTCCGTTTGTCTTTTGCAATAGCAATCCCCTTCAAAAACATTACACATCAAATTTACTGGCTGTATTTAGGAGTCACAAAATTTGTAAATCTACTGATGTGGACCTTAATATAAGACCTCATATCTAGTTTTTGACTAGGAAATTAATAGATACCCAATTTATAGAGCATTTTCACGAACCTGCAGCTTATATTTTTACTGGACCTAAGGACGGTCTGTTCAAAGCTGGTTAAATCCGTGGTTAGGTTACCATAGATTTAGAATAACCCATTATTTTTTATCTGTAATAACCGAAGAGTGTTTGTTGAACGATTTTTTACTTCGGTCACCAAACCACACTTTTGGCGCCAATCGTTCAATTTTTCCAGTTTATTTATCAATTCAGTGATTGGTTACATTTTTTTTGGTATCCTGGTCTTGTTTAGGTATTTTTTTATTGTACTTTTTCAGAAATCTTACAGAAAAATTTGTTTAACATACGAATTTAACAAATAAATAAAACTGAAGAATAAAATCTAGTTGTGAGACAATAACCATTTTTTTGAGAATAAAACTGAGTTAAAGCTACCACCAATAAAATTCGTTAAAAATGGACCTCATTTAAATTTTTATTCAACGACCTTCGTAATTTTCTTATAGTTCTCTTAATATTTCTTTTAAGGAGTGCGCTTTATCTCAATTGATTTGTTTGTTTGTTTGTTTGTCAATAAAGTACTAGACCTTTTTTTTAGACATGAAAATGATGAGAGCTTTGATCGGCCAAAAATGTTAAAAAAATCTTCATTTGACACAATATTTATTTATTTTTAATGGTATATCTCAGAAATATATTTAAATAGTTCTGATACACAACTTACTAAAAAAAAATATTTAAAATATAAATCTAAAACTTACAAGATAATTTATAATAATTCAGAGGTTTTATATATCGCTGCACTAGCTACCAAAAGTCAAAATATATTGTAACGCGGCCTTAAATTTTAGCTGCAGAATTCACATAAATAAGGAAGCGTGGCTCATGTGACTAATTCAGCTGTTTGCAAAACAAGTACTTAAAAAGAAAAATGTCCCAACGTCTATTAGTCAAACAATAGATTTTTGAATATATTTTTATTTTTCTATTTTGTATTTGATGGCATGCCGTCAAAAATTTAATGAAATTTCATAATGCGGAAGCGTGTCGAAGTTATTGATTTCGATTTATTTCTCCGAACGGTCTATTGTTTAAATGCAAATAACAAAACCGTCAGCTGTCATTTTTATGCTTGAACAGTAAACAATCAACCATTTTGAGTGGAGAATCATCCATCAACGAAGGTTCATCGAACCTGTAGTGTAGAGTGTTAATGTGGGTACATTTGTATCTATGCAGTTATTCACCTTATGAGAATCGATAAAAGAGATATTACTCGTAATTATTTCCATTTAAGGTGTCTTCAGCTATTATATGCCAACTGACAGAGGGTATGGTTATGATTGTCCTTCAAGGGCTTTTATTCGATGGAGTTATTCAAAGAATTCAAAGTTTCTAATTGATTAGACCTGGAATAAAAATTGTAGTCCAAATATGGTGAATTCTATTGTTATAATAAAATTAAAATTATATTCCCCACCCTACCATAGACGTACGCATAACTAGCAACGGCATTACCAAACACGTTTCTATAATATGAGAAATGAAAATGTCACAGTCACACAAATAGAATAGCGCTATTGCTAATCCGATGGGAAAATCGATTATGACCATTATTCAAATGTTCCGCTTCAATGACAAGTTAAATTGTTGTTGAAGCATGCTAATATTGGCATGGCCAATGTTCGTGTTCTAACAAATTGGTGTATTGTTTCAGTTGCAGACCGATCTATTGTTGTTTAACTTTGTGTGTTTATTCTAAGATCGTAAGAGAACTTTATCCAATGCGATATGATCAGTGAAAATTAAATGAGTCTTGTGTAGAAGGAAACCTGATTTTTTTTTTGTTGATGGTCTTAAGAACTGTGGTAGAGATTTCAAGAAACACATAAATTCAAATAAAAGTGGAAACATTTGTCAAGTTTTCGTGAGAAGGTGGGTGATTTCTAACTAAAATATTTTTGTTGGTATAAGGTTTCATCCAATTCACACCATTCAGCTGCAAACATTTTTCGAAAGCGTGCTTTTTTTACTTTTCAAGGCTCTAAAAAAAAGATTGCTGGTGAAACTGAAATCTTATCCCATCAAGTATTAACGAATAAGAAAAAATTCTGAGAGACCATAATATCATGAATGGGGAGGTAACGGAAGCGCAGTTCAAACTCAAATCAGGATTTAAAAGATAAAGAAAATATTGAAAATGATGGGCTTTAAGGGAAATTACAGATGATGTACTCTTACGATTGATTCACAACTTTAGCACGGGTTTTAAAGTGCCTCTATAGAAAGCCTAATTATTGTCACTAAATATTTGGAAAAAATACTTCAAGAAAATTGAGTGGATATTGATTTTTCAAAGGCATTTGTATTTCTCTTGTCTACTTTAAAATGGATTTTGCAGTTACTTGACCAATTTTTTTAAAAACAAGTACGCGCTTTCAAAGTAAAAATGATTCAGGCGTTCCTCAATGGAATGATATTTGGTCTGTTTTCGTTCTTTTATTTTTAATGATTTTTTTGTATAATAACAATTTTATTTTCCCCCCATCTACTACAGAGACATGTTGGATTATGTGTTGTGTTATTTTTTTGAGTAATTCCATGAATTGGACATCAGTTATGTGTGGTTGCAACAAGACGGTGCCACATGCCACACAACGGGTGCAACAATCGAGTTATTTAAGTCTCAGTTCGGTGAACGTGTTATCTGGAGAAATGGACCCGTTATTGGCCACCGATATCGTGTGATTAACCGCCTCTACACTTTTTTATGGGGCTACATTAAATCATTGATCTATAACAACAATCTGGCGACGTTAGAGGAGCTCAGAGCCAACATTGAACGAGAAATAGCGGCCGTATCGGTCGAAATGTGCGGCCGAGTCATCGAAAATTGGGTTCAACGTACTGACCGGTGCATACATTCCCGTGGTGGACATATGAACGACGTCGAATTCCATTCATAAATATTTTGATAGTAATTCAAGATAATAAAACTTTTTTTGAGATATCTCAAGTAGTTTGAATTGTATTTAAAAAAGAATCTGTCACGTCCTTAATGAAAGACCATTTATTAGAAAATAAATTGCAGTCTGCTCCGCACAACTCTTTTTACACATTATGTAGATATACCTAGTTCCGTTGCCCTTTCATCAATATTTTAAAAGGTGAGGTAATCGGATACACCCTGTTTAATTCGCTTGTCACAGCAATTATGTGACCCACGACATTGGGACTATCTGTCAACGTTTACTCTAATCATCACTTTTGAATACATAAATTTAAATGTTATACATTTTTTAAGGCTTACAAAAATCAAAAGTCGGAAAGCATTGAAATTATTATTAAAAGTCCGTGTTGAGATGTTTGCGACGTCATTGAAAAATGGATTTAACGGTTCATATGAGGTAAAGCCATACAATAAAGGAAATGATGGTAGACATTCTTATTCCATGCTACGAGAGGTTCGTCTGAAATCCATTCATGTCTCAAACTTTTAGTGCGCCTTGGCGCTACTTTACAAAATTTCACTAATGACCTGATTTTGAAGTTCTTTTAAATATCGGAGAAGGGAAACGCGCAAAAATTGTGAAGTTGTGATTGTGAATGACTTAAAAATATTAATTGAAAATTCCTACGAAGATTCACGCAACCTCAGTATAAAAGAACGCTCTTGGCTGGGGGAAAGGTCTATTTTAACCACCCGCAAATGAACAAGTCTTTAATGTCAAAAATAGCACTTAGAGCAAATTCCTGTTGATACAAATTTCCGGCTGTCCATGAATGCTATCTACGTGTCTGTAAATTATGCGGTCGAATTTTTAAACAGCATTTAGCTAGCAGAAATTAACATAGGTGTTGCAGTCCCGAGCATGTAGCTGCGCGCATTTTGTTTTACTTAAGGCTGACTTTAAGCAGTCTATGGGAGTTTTTTTTTAGACCGATTAAAGCAAAGAGGCTTACTGTCTTTTGAACATTTGTCCCTGTAGTAATTTTCCAAAATAATCAGAAAAGTCTTCCCAACTTTAAAACGGTAGAAATTAAAAATTGCACTTGCGACAGCTAATTTTATAAATGTCTTTCTAAATGCCTACCATTTGTCTCCGATCAAACCCGTCAACTTACAAGAATATTAAATTTCATTCCAGTTCAATTCATAATTTATTACACAGCGATTAGCTTAAGGACTTTTTTTGCATTTGAAAAGCCGAATATCCACCAGTCCGATAGATTACAAACTGTTGACAACTCGAACTCTCAGCGGCATCGAAATAAATCCCAAACCCAATCCAACTGACAAGCAACATGCAATTGACATTATAAAATCCTCACCAGCCTGAAAAATGATTTCGCTATTTGCGCGCCAATAGATTGTAACTGCTTGCCAATCGATCTTGAAAAGATGTCCAACACTAAACGCTCCCGAACGTTATTTACGATCGCCACATTTATTAACCATGACAATTTACGAGCACCTTTCATACGGATTGCGTTTGTCAACATTCATTAAAGTCTGCATTAATCTCGCGCAGCATACTGTAAGCCACCACCATCATTTGGAAGGAAAACAAAATTGACTACTCACCCAAATCAACGCAAGGAGACCACTTACAGCAGCATTCCTCGTTCTAAAAAAAAATCACACACACCACAAACTAATAATAATCACTCGCGAAATGAATTTTTTTTTCTTCTTTTGATTTATATTTTGTTGCTTCTCTTTCAATTCTGATTCGATTTCAATTTAAGACGGGGAAAAATAAAATCGATCGATTAATTAATGAGTGTATAGTATATTAGCACAACATTCCTCTCTTCTTATTTTCATTTATTATCTTATTCCATTTGTGGTGGGTACACGTTTACTGCTGTGTTTTTATTTGCTTCTTCAGAGAAAACTGCGTGCGTGATTAATAACCACGCTGATGTTTTTAATCCATTAATATGCAAATTAAGCAGTTACTACTTTACAAATAATAACACACACTCTATGTATAAGCTAGAAAGCAACAAACTGGATTCTGTTAAGAGGAGAATATAAAAAAAAACACCACCGAGCACATGCACAGGTCACACTTTTTTATTTTCGTTATATATTTTTATTTATTTTTTCAACAGAACGATACACTTCTTTGGTGAAAAACACACTCGAAAACACTTGTTTCGAGACAACAACACACACGCATAAGATGCATATATACAATCTGGTGCAGCAACACTTTATACGTTTACTCTAAATTTTTATTTTTATATTTTTTGAATTAAGGCCGTTTGAATAAATTAACATTGAATCGCGGCCGGGCGGGAATTGAATATACAAATTAAAATGTGACAAGTCAACTTGTCTCTGTGCAACAGTGTTATAAGCTGATTTTCATATTTAGTTTAACTGACAGCAAAATGTCTCGCTGTGGCGTATAATTCTGAACGGCAATTACACTGCGCCTTCAAGGAGTGATTTCTTCCGGGAATTGTGCGTTGCAAATCAGGCCGCATATAACTACAATACGAAGGCAAACAGTAACACTTTTCTTTCGCACTGGTGTAATTTGAGTAATTCTCCGAAAACCGTATCGAAATTACAGCATCAATCAAGCGAGAGTATACACCTCGAGAGGGTGTCAAAAACCGCACCACACAAAACAAAAAAGACAGACCCAATATACGAACGAGAAATCACGGCTCGGAGCAGAGAAACAAAATGCAAAAAAAAAAAAACGGTTAACACAACCCACAGCGCACAATCAATCCGGTAAGAAAGACGTACATAGACTGCGAGAGGATATGCCAGGTGAGCTTATGCTAAGGCACCAACCTCTAGAAGACCGACTGACCGAGTAATACAGTACTGGTTGTGAGCTGTTAGTTGGTGGTGCTGGTGCTGTTGCGCTGGTGTAGCTGTAGAGCTGCTTGGCATCGTGATCATCATAAGCATTTTTGCAACGACAACGACGACGGCGAACCCAAACCACAACAACACATCCTAAGAATACAGTATATTGAGTACGAGCACGAGTACGAGACACGAGTACTCCTGCATACGACGACTCTGTGCTGAAAGGTTGGTGTACTCTTGGAGTGCGTCTCCTAGTTTTCTTTGGTACAATGGTATTGGATTTTGCGGTTCTCTTCCAATGAGAAAAACCAACATCGGCCAAAGGCAGTGGCTTTAGCATTCAACCAATAAAAAGACAACCCGACCGCCAACAGAAAAGCTACCACTGGAAGGTTGTTGTGGTAAGTGTGTGATGCTGGTGCTGGCTGCTGGAATGGCCGGTAAGAGAATGAGTGTTTGATTGTGTTTTTTTTTTTTTCCTTTTTTGATTTTACAAATAGAACCGTTTTTCTCTTGTACTCGGTCATCCCCTGGTGGTGATCATTGAGAGAACTCCGATCGCCTGTGTTCGCATGAGCGGAGCATAAACCCAGTTCATGCATGAACTCTTTTGTTTTGCTGTTGAGGGGAAATGATTGTAGTTCGTGTTTTTTTTTTTTTTTGAGTGCGCGGGAATTTTCTGCGCAGATTGTTAATAGAAATTTGGCTTCTATGGTACCAGGTCCGAGCTCGTTTTTGCTCCGGAAATACCAGTCGAAGGTTGTTGGACAGAACGGGTAGAAACTTATTCAAAGCGCGATGGTGACCCTCATCGGAATGTGGGAAGATTTGAACATTGGCATTTGACCACCTTCATTCCACACAAATGTGCAGTGATATGTACATGGAAAAGCAGAAACCTTGAGCAGATGTGACTGACATAGATTTCTGAGTGATAGCAGATGGATGGTCTGTGATATCTATTGTATTGAAAGAGGTTTCCAACACTCTTAACTGATCGAAACTGGGCGTTGTGCTAGCTAATTCTGTTCCACTACTCAAATACCAGTGTTGCAAAAGCGTACATGTGTATGGGATAAACTTAGAGGTTGCTGAACGTTTGAACAACATTCTGTTTAAGGCTCGTTGTGGCGGGTAGTTACGAGAAAAGAATAACTTACCTTAAAACGCCCCGAGTTCATGAAACCATCGAAAAGAAGAAGACCCTTTAGATGGGAATTCACTTAGAGATCTTGGCTATTCGAGGCTGGTAAACGGAGGCGCCTAAAACTTATAATTTCACTCTTAAGGCAACAAAAGAAAATATTTCCGAAGGAGTTAGTTAGGCCGTGATGACAGATCTTCTTCAGGGCGATTGTCAGCCGTCTTAGGAAAGAAAGTGAAATAACACTGGAAGAGTTAAATCGAAAAATATAGAACGTTGCGGAGCAAGCCCTTCTTTAAGCTGCCCAGTCAAGATCAGCACATTTAGAACAATTAGGGAGTCGAATATTATTAATTAGGTCTGTCATACTTTTTAAATAGTTGTAAGAAAAAAAAATTTATAAATCGTTGCCGCAACAAGTCCATTAGGGACCCTTAGCCTAGCTTCTCACAACCATTCGTTTTGTGGACGGTTTTCATTTTTTAAGAAAAGACCTAAAATTATATGCCAAATGCAACCTGCAAATTGAGAAGCTTTTTCATGACATTGTTATAAATACTTTCAAATGTTTGTCAGCCATTACCGAGAGATGGCGCAGTAAAAAAAAACCTGCAAGATGTAATTTATGTTTTCCCAGAAATCGCACATTGGACCCCTTGTTTACTAGTCCAACACACTAACAACTAACACACTGCGGATACATAATATCATTGTTTCAAAGCACGCCTGGGATAAAGTACAATCGTTCAGGTACTCACTCTCAGAATGGTACTTTAGAGGGCTTGGTATACTACATATATTTATATAAGTTTTGAATATTTTTAGGAGACATACGGCCGAGTCCCTCAGAGTTAGCCCTCGAGTTCACTAAATAAATTTATTTCCACGTCGGCATTGTGTCTCGTCGAAGGTGCATTTTGCTGAAGTTATTTTTTTCTTTCCTGAAGAATTGGTCATCCTAAGAACCCTCACAGACAAGTCGTTAGTGTAAATTCGATAGATTTGTAGCCAGCTGTATTGAAGCTGAGAAAGGTCACCCTCAAATATACAGGAATGTAATCGTGTTCTACATCAAGGATTTTCTATTTAGGCACAGGGACTTAAGTCCACGAGGCATAAATCTATTATGAACTTATGTCTCACTGGATATTAGTTTAAAATTTTGTTATGGACTTATGTCCATTAAAAAAAAGTAAGAAGTTATATCCCTTCTAACATGTTTTAATTTTAAAGTAAGCAACGTTGCTTAAGTTAATTGAAATTGATAGTAGCGCGTCCAGCGGCTCCCAGTGTAGTTTGACCGATGGTTGGTTTAAGGTTGGACTGTTTTGTGAATTTTAAATTTGGGCTGTTTTACATATTGAATAATCGCCCAAATTGCTTAAAATGGAAAGCAAAATATTATTTGGGTGATCTTTTACTATCTCAAATTTTTTTAAGACAAAATGTTGGAATTATGTCCCATCTTTGAAAAATGCTGAACTTATGTCTCGTGGTCTTATTTCCCTGCGCCTTCAATGTACACTGCATGAAGTCTGAAATAGATGGAAAGTATATAAGCATTTGAGTGTCTACATCTCGAGGTTTTATAAACAAGCGATAGAAGGCACAATACTGAATTTTTATGTGTGTGCAATTTTAAGGCAGCTAGATCCGTTGGAGTACTACATTTTATTTTTTAATTCCTTAGTTCCGCATTTATTCCAAACCCTTAGACTTAATTTGGGTACCAAAAATATATTTCGGTAGAGTTTTAATTGATTTGCTATCAGATGGTTAAAAAAATGTTGAAAGACAACTCACTTATTTATTGAGCTCACGAATTTGGGATGAAGAGGAACCTCAGCTGCTACACTATATAAATAGCTACCTGACTTCATTTGCGAACTCAATGTTGGTTGAAATCCTTTACTACCCTTTACAAGGCAAGGCCATTTCTATCCTCGACATCAAAAACAGAATCAAAGAGCCGGCCAGCAGTTGTTGGATTAGGTAGATGTGATATTGTCACCCTCGTATGGTTTGTCATTTAATCTTCTGCTTTAAGACCCTACGAATGTAACCGGAATTGAATATATTACTTAAAATATTGTCTCTCGAAACCACCAAAGAACCTTTTTGCAAGAGTGCATGTTTTGGACCCTTCGAGCTCTACTAGGCTTCTTCAGGCATTAACCAACATCCTCTTAGTGGAATTTTAGTCCCTTATCTTTACACAATAGACGTCTTTTGTGAAGCCTGACTGCATCGTCGGTATTATGTGTACCTACGTGGGAAGAGCTTATTTCGTTTTGAGCTCGCTAACCAGTAAACTATGGCAATTTCGCAAACAAAAATTTCTTCAGCATAAATGGAGCCCTGAATCTGATCCTTCAGAAGCGCAGCTTCTTCACTTTCGACCGGTATATTGCAAGCGCTTTCACTCTAAATAACAACCTATTCCACATTGCCTATCCTAGAGTTTATATTTTATAGTGCCTCTTGGAACTGTTTTGAGCCGGTCCATCAGATTCAAGAACAAGACTCGCTACTTGTAGACCATGGAATCCAATATAACCCGAGGTTTACGTGTCCCTCATATCTGATTGCATTCCCATCTTATCTTACATAATTCAGACGATAGTTCTAACCTTATTGATAACTCAGATTCCTTATGCATACAAATATGGTCATATATCTTAGGCCAAAGTCCCATAAAAATCTATTTATAGAACTCATTCCCTATAACCTATAACAAGAAGAAGGCCACAAAATGCAGAAAGTGTTGAAACATTTCACCGGCGATATTTACGGGCTATTGCAACGTTAACCTCTTTAAAAATATTAAAATAAAATGGTTGAGGTAGCTAGGTCGTGTAGAGCACTTTTGAGTCCATCCCTGAACGACCTCACCCAACCTGTGACCACTCCAACTGAAAGGTCTGGTTGATTGAGGCCGTGGTTCACCCTGGACGAATGAAAAAGCCATATGTCAACTCAACACTAATTTTCTGCAGTTCTCTGTTGGAAACACAATATTGAAATTAAATCCACAAATACAGACCAAACATTGCTGCGATGCTTCGTGCTTACAACATTTTTATAGCAAGTTCGCGCGCCAACTCTTTCGTATTTCCCATAAAGTCCGGCTCTCTTTACAATTCTCTTCTGACTCTTCCTTCACACATACACCTGTATCCAACTCAGCACTCAAAAAATGCAGTCACCTCTTCACTAATCGCTTCCAGTGCCATCACTCTTAAACTCTTCCGAGTCTATCACCGGTGATCAGTGCAGTGCAGAGCACAGCCCCTATCAAAGCAAAATAGGAAATTCTCGTAAACTGAGTTCAGTTGATTGCGTTTTACTACGAAAGCCGTTACTCTCGGGTTAAAAAAACACACATAGAGGTACCCAAGACCGACATCCAATGCAGCTTCCATTGTTTTTGTGTTATTTTCTTTTTTCTTTGATTCTCTTTCATTTGTCAGTTCTGCCTTGTGTGTGTTTGTTAGTATTTTTTTTTTTTTTTTCGTTTTCTTTCCCCTAACACGGCATATCATGCGTTGGGTTGCGTTACCTTACCCACTGCTGCATCATCCACAGATCACTCCAGCATCTATTCGTGGTAGCCATTCGTATATGCCCAAAGAGTAGGGGCCCGCAAATGATCAGGTGGATAATTAATGTGGTGCCAGCGTCCCAGAGCTGCTGCTGTGTGCTTTGTGGTACTTTTCTTTAGTGAAAAACTAAATGTCTGCCTTCTACAGTGGTGGCGTGAATTTGGTTGCTTTGCTTTTGCACCACACCACTGTGGGGTGAAACTTAGGTGCAATTGATGGATGTTTCTAGGTGTCTTACCACCGTTTGGGCGGACTGAATTTTTAAACTATTATCAATCAATTGCACCGCGAGGACTCATCATTTTTCATAAAAGCCAGGGGAAAAAACAAAAACAGAAAAAAAAAACACTCGCCGCAACCCAAGACGATCAATCACTTTCGAATAGTTATGCTTGACGTTTGGTCATTGCGTGGCGTATAGTAAGGTACCCACGAATTGAGGAGGATGAACAACTTTTCATTTGCGCGACACGTTCGCCGGATATTTAATAAATTACGAGTTCAATCAGATAATTGCCGAGAAAACAGAAAACCACAGGCAGAGATAATTGTTGATAAGTTTTTCACATCTCAGATTGGCGAGAGAATCGCCGAGTCCTTGAGACTAGAAGTCGACTATCGAATGCTGATGTTTGTATAGTCGTCACCAGAAAAGCATTGTCGCTTGTTCGTCATGTTGGCCGTTGTTTTGATTGCGGTGCGGTGGACTTTTTGCGGAAGATAAATTAAAAAAGTAATTTGAGGCTAATTACAGAGGGAACTAGTTGCGGCCAAAATGTGACATCAATGAGTGTAACTTAATGAGACAGATTAGTCAAGATTTGTGCGATATTTATTTGTTTTTCTGCTCGGTTTTGTCTCTGTTTGCTTTATGGGTCTGGAAAAAGATTTATATAAGCGAAGTGGTTGAGTAAGTGGCTAAACTACTGGTATGACATGTTTTAATCGGTAGCTAGAGGTGGCCGGAGGAAGGACTACGATTTTGTCACACGTCCGTGTGATCAACGGTTGGTGTCTGATTAAGTTTCGGGGACAGGTAGGTAGGAGTTGAGATTTATGCATGACAATTGCGAGGTTCGTAGGGTCCAGTTCCGAGAGTATTATTCGAGATACTTGGGAAACTCTTATCCACGCAGAACCATACAACCAAAAAAAATTGTTGTTGAAACGTTGAAAACAAAAATTGTCGGTGTGAGTTCATAATTGTAAACAATGTTGCCCAAACCATGTAACAAATGTCCATGAATACATTTATGAACGCAAACAACGCTGCCTGAATGCGGTCGTCATTCGTTGACAAACATTAGTTCATAATTGCATATACAAGGTGGGCCAAAAAAGTCATCCGATGTTGTTGGTCTCTCATTTTTTTTTTCTAAATAAAAAACTTCGATTCTATTTTTTGATTATGTTTATTTGAGCCTTTAGAATTTTATTGGTCAAGTCGAGAAGATGATATCGGCCAAATGGGCGCCGTCACAATTGATTGTCATTTTATGGCATTTTTTATCACTTCGGCGAGAACTTCGGGCGACAGATTCTCGCACTCGTGTCGAATGTTTTCCTTGAAGGCTTCTAGGGTCTCGGGCTTGTTCACGTAAACACGCGACTTCAAGAAACCCCACAAAAAAAATCTGGAACGGTTAAATCGAGCGATCTTGCGGGCCAGTGCAAATTGCCAAAACCAGAGATGAGGCGACCCGGAACGCCGCCTTCAGAATATCGGTTGTGGCTCGCGCAGTGTGTGCCGTAGCTCCGTCCTGTTGGAATCACATTTCCTCCAGTCCTAATTCATACAATTGCGGCAGAAAAACTACGTTTAACATGGCCTATATAGCGCGCACCGTCCACTGTTGTTGTTTGACCAGCGGCGTTCTTGAAAAAAAATGGCCCGATGACTCCTCCAGCGTGAACAGCGCACCATGCAGTAACTTTGAGAAATGAGCCTCATCGCTCATTATGATTTTTGTCGGAAAATCATCCACTTCGTCCTCGAGATTGAGGATGGCTTGGGCGTAGGTTACACGCGTTGTACTTTTCACGAACTATAATTTGTACGCTACAGACGAATTGTTACGCCAAAAAATAGACACGATTATTCCGCGTTCTTTGGGAGTGTATCGCTTCATGGCTTGTTCAATTGTATACTACATCTGTCCAAAAATGTCAAAACAGATTTGAAATTGGCGGCCATTTGCAAAAATAAGAACATCTTCCAGTAGGGTGATCTCTTTTGGCCCACCTTGTATAAACTGAAGTCATAAATGACAAGTCAAAAACAATTTTGTTAATGACAACTCGGATCTGTACCTAATATGAATTCCGATTGTATTCCAAGGCGAAATGGTAAAAGGGGTCTTGTGCCATCATATGGGAATATTTGTTCCTCTCTTGTTTAATTCTTAATAGTACGAAATTTTTAATAGTTAAATAATTTGCAAAGATTGTACTTCCGTTTTCTCTCCTGATGCCATTTTTCTGCAGCGCGGCAACAAAACAAAAAAAAACATGCACTATTGACAGCATTTCTGACTGTAAATTTTCTTTTATGAACGCAAGTACTGCCAAACTTTTGCAATGCAGTTCTTTTAAAATAATGAACACGAAATTTTGCAATTTACGATTCTTGAGTAGTGATTTGAGGCATCACCGTATTAAATTTAAATTGTTTTATCGTGAAATTAGAAAACTTTATTCCTAATTAACAACTTATATCTTATGATTTACAAATCAAAATTCGTAGTTTAATTATTCAGGTTATTTTCGAATATACATATATTTAAAGACACATACGGCGTTTGTCGGGGTGGTGTTTCGGTCTATGCTGAAATTTAAAATACAAACAAATTATTTAGAATAACTTGCCATTGATACGAACATTTACAATCGTTTTCAATTACATATAATATTTTAGATTCCATTCCAATTTAAACTTCTTTCTAATAGCCCTACCTACTTAATTTTTTTTTGTATTATTCAATATGTACTTACAAGATATATTCCCAAATTCTTTGCAATTTGTTGGTTAGTACACTCACTATCACTACGAATGAGTTATACTTATAAATAACTTTGACCCGACAAGAACTGCTTTAAGCAAAAATTGACTACCGACTGTCTGACTCTAATGAAGCCAAATGCGCATGGTTGGAGCTGTCCATGCAGAAAGTGAAAGGACTTAAAAGGATTTCTTTACATGGACCATGGACATGCTATGACGTTTCGTTTTTGTCGGCTGCCTGTGCGCACAAAAGTTCCACACATCGGGTAGTTAATTCCATGGAAATTACAAACAAATATTTAGCAATTCACGATTTCTCTACGTCATTTTACGTTTTCAATTTACATGTGTTAAACTATTATAAGATTTCATTGATTCATCACTCAGTGAAGTAGTGCTTGAGAAATTGACCCATTGAAGTGGTAAATTGCGCCAAATAATATCGCAAATCACTACAAATAAAAGAACCTCGAATTAATACTTCTAATCGCAAAATTCAACAAACAGAATTTTGTATTCCACGCCGTTTTCAATGTCGAATTACGAATTTTTATATCAATCCAAGAAAAAATCGTTGCAATTTGCGACAAAGATATAATTCGTGAATTGCAAATCAAAATTTTGCAATTGGTGATTTTCAATTCTTTCCGTGTCCACACTTTCCAAAATCCCTTTACCAATAAACAAATATAGTTGCCAGAATATCGCAAATTGTAGGGTTAAATGTTAATGTTCAGAAGCCCATATTTATCTCAGACATACGCTAAATAAATCCTCTCTAATTTTCATTTTTAAGAGGAGTGTTGTCCAACCACCAAAAGTGGCGGTATGGAATTTCGTAATAGGAGCGATGTAAATGCGCTATTGTCCATCCTGAGCGTTTATAATAATTATAAACTTATTTTAGTAAATTGTGAATGTTTTCTGACTTTATTCGTTGGAATCAGTGCCGTAGCCAGGATTTTCTTTCGGGGGGGGGGGGGAAGGGGGCTTGCTTCCACATTTTACGAGGAATTCTTTAAACATAAAACTATATTGGTACATTCCAATTCATTGATTTTTATTAGTTTTTAAATCATATGTACTTATACGAACATACTTAAATAATTTTTTACACACATTTTTTCGAAGCAAGACGTCGTATTTTATTTTTTTTTGACATGAGATCAATCACCTTATCTGGATCCACATTAATGTCCGAGTGAACAGATATCATTGTAAGTGAGCTTAATCTGTCATTCCCCATAACGTTCGGGACACTATTTTAATCCTTTTCATAGTTGAGAAGCTTCTTTCAACACTAGCTGTCACTAGAAGCGTGGTCAAAACCGACAGCAAAAAGTTTATACCTCTAAAGTAAGTCTTGTCGCATATATCAAGCAATTTCAAAACGGTAGATGGATCACACGACGATGTTTTTTCGTACCAAAGTATGCACTCAGCTTTCACAGCTGACAATGAAATTGCATTATTAAAGTAACATGTTAGCTTTTCCATTTCGTTCACTCGCTCAACTGCAGCAAAACCTGGGAGCACAGTTTGAAACGATGGTAGAACGTCTTCGTTGACCATGAATCTGTCCGTCAGATTTCGTATTACCCAATCTATGCAAAGAATCAGTTTAGACCCTCTAAAATACGCTTCAGTAGAAGAGGTTTCTGGATTGCAACGCATTGTCTATTTCAATGAAGTGCTTGCAGCTCTTAATTGAACTTCAAATAGGTCGTCGGCCAGTTGGAATACGGATTGAAAAGCCTCTTTGAAAAAATCGTCGGCATTTTCTCTGATGTTCTTAAGAGAATTCAGAACTTCTTTTGTGCGGTCGATTGCAGACACGAAATCTAAGGATTTGTTCTGTAGGAAATCTGATAAGGGCAACGTTAAACTGAACAGTTTTTCGCATACAATCAGACTTACTAGGAAATCACTTTATTGAACCGCTGCCAAAAATAGTGATGCTTTCGAAGACATCGCCCACGTTCTGCTCGTTATTTCTTGAAGACTAATTGAGATGCATTTGAAGAGCTCTACAAAAGAAATAATACTTTCATGCCTTTCAATGAATCTTGCTTCACTAAGGCGTAGATGTCGAGTTTTTCGGCTCTCTAGTGCGTGTTTTTTAATGACATTTTTGAAAGTTAAATTTGCATTTGATTGGTTGCGGAAGAAATTAGCTGTTTCACTAACTACACTAAGGCAATTGCGAATTGCAGGACATGGTATTAGACAGAGCCAGGTTCAAGCGATGGCTTGCACAGTGTATACATACCTAGCGTAGCCTAATCCTGCACTGTACTCCACTTAAGTGACCTGCCATATTTGCGGCTCCGTCATAGCCTTGGCCAACACAATTCTTCATATCAAGATGAAGTTCTTCACACCGCTGCAGTATTGTTTTTGTCAGGCTTTCAGAAGTTTGGTCATCAACAGGAGCAAAACCTACAAAATCTTCCCGAAGCATACAACTTTTGGGATCTGTTAAACAGTCAACATAGTCTTTTGTTTCTTAAGTGTTTTCAACTTCCAAGTAGTTAAGAACTTTAGCTTAATTTAAATAATCTATACCTACCTGGATAGTCTCCTTATTTATATTAATTTGAATTTATATTGTAAAAGATTTTATTTATTTTTTTTCGTTTCGGGGGGGATGGGGGCTTCAGCCAGGCTACGTGCCTGGTTGGAATACAACAATGCAAGCGGTTTTTAAGTTTAGCAAAGAATGTATGAACAATATTGGAAAATATTGCATTTTTGCTTTGTATTTCTGAACACTTGAAATATATATTTCGAATATTTTGATAAAATGAACTCGTTAATACTTTTCCCCGCTTTATCTTGTTTAACCGCTAGTGCTTGATTTTTGATTGGCTTTCCTTAGTTTGCAGCTAACGAATGCTTATATTAAAAAATAGATTTGATATAAGTTTGGGATCTTTCCAAGACTTTCTTGAGAGTCGTCGCTAATAGAATAAAATATCTGTTCACTTAAGATTGGACAGCTCATACCTGAATACCTACTTTTCGGTACAATTCTGAGTATCTTAGGCGGCTCAGGTAGATATTTGGCTACAACCAAACCCTCTTTGAAAAAGAAATTTGTTCCCCGGGAATGAGAATCTCTAATGAATGGTTGGTGCGAAAAGTTGACTTCGCGGAAAATATAGATACAGGAATTGTAAGCAAAATCCACGCGAAAAATTAAAATAATAAATTTAGGAACTTCTGGAGGACTAACAGGTAAAAAAAAAAAAAATAAATAAATGGCGCAACAGGTCCGTATGGACCCAAGCCTAGGACTAACAGGTAGAGTATATGCAAATTCAAGATATACAGAATTCTGTTTTATTTGGTGTGAATTCATAGGGGAACATAAAAAAATATCCACGACTTTCAATTTTTAAGAGATGAAATTATATTTTTTTTTTTATTGTCTTTTCTTTTGTTATTACTGTTTCGATAGTTGGCAAATTGTAATTACAGCTTAGTATGGTGCTCGAGCTAAATGTTCGCTCCCATACAAAATTCTCTCCAAAATTTAGCTGAGCTAAACTTAAGCGAACCCATTTAACTGAGTGGTACGCACCTCGAGCTAAATAATCATACTTTTGTTCCAGAATGTAGGGGCCAGGGGCCTCCATGTTGCCTCCAATTGTTGCCGTATCCACACCTCTTAATCCGGCCCTGACTGTGGTGTATGCCAATAACGCAAGAACTATTCAACAGCTTGAGGCCAATGTGCGAGAAGTATATTGCGGGCCCTGACTCTTGAAATTCTAAACAATGGCCACTATTTGAGAGATATTACCTCACGAACTCATTTCCCAAACTATAATCCAAATTTTAATATTTTAATTTTAAAAGTGACGAAAAGAAAAGACAACATTTTGAGTTATTTATGGACCATGAATCAGATCGATGGTTATATAAATTTTACTGGAATTTTCTCGACTTCAAAAGCCGAGAATGCACTTCAGCTATGAGTGTCTTTAGTATCAGCACGCATTACTGAAGCACCGAAGATCTGCGACCTGATCCGTGGTGCAGTCAAGGCAATACCACTCTACAAGCGAGAAATTGAATTGCTTGGATAGAATTCTCTAGCGGATTTACAAAAGAGGTAGTGGGCACATTGTGCAATCGATGGGCACCAAAGAAGTGTGAGCACAACTCGTCTGGTTGGAACCAAATGTCTCCATAAGTCAAATTCATCTCGAGTCGATGAAAAAAAAACTGCGCAAAAAACGCCGTGGAGGGCTACCTTGAAGCAATTTCGGAAACCGGGCTGGGTTGTTGGCAACACAGAATATCCATGAAACTTATTCTGCTTAAATCGTTCACCGAATTCCCAGCATCCACAAATACGGTCGATAAATTCCATCGATTCTTGGTTACACAGTGGCCCTTTTGGCCAAATCCACACACAGTTGCGTGCGTTAAAAGTTTGGCCAACTTTAACCCCTTTAGTGGAATCTTCAAAAACAAATCCTTTTATTTTTATTTTTCGCGCCAAATTGCCAGATTGTGTCTTCTCCTTTGGAATCTCTCTAAGTACACGTAATACCGTTTCTCTCGCTCCCCATTAAGGGCAACAGCAATTCGTTCTTTGTCTTTGTCCCTTCATTGTTTCTGTGGGGATTCGTTGTGGTTTTCGGTTTTTGAATAAACTCTTCTTTTTTTTTTGGAACAGCATTCACGACCAGGTTATGTACGACCCAATGCATCCATTGATGCAGCAAGGCCAATGCCAGAAGAGGAGTCCTGGAATATTCCAATCCAAGCAATAAAAAAAAAAACACAGCACACACAAAAAGACTTACCGCACGTGTTGGATTTCATTCCTCACGTTAACATGACACCAGAGAAACACAGCACAACCGAATGCCATGTTGACCTAGTTTCTTGGTCAGAGAATTTTCTGATTCCTTTGGTCAGATAATTTTGGTTTTAAGTGAAATTTATAAAATTGCTGTTTGGCCGTTGGGACTTTTGTATTTTTTTTTTTTTTAACATCTTTGTGTCGGCCCTGAAATCGATGTCGTTGAAGATCTCCTCAACCGACTGGATTCGATGATTTTTTGTCACATTTTGCGTGAGTCGTCGTCGTCGTCCTTATCGGATTCACTTTTTTTTCGGATCGCATTTTTTTCTTCACATATTTTTAGCTCAATTTTGTTTTGGCGGTTTTTTGTTTGGTTTTTTTTGTTTTTGTGTTGTACGGTCAAGACAGTGCCGCTGCCGATACGTGTTGAAATCACGAGTTCATTACCTGGCCAGATGATTGAAATTTTATTGCCGGTATAGAATCTGTCGCCGAGGAACGGGAGGTGTCCATTTTTATGGACAGAATACATTTTGCGACGAGTTATTTTGTTTTCACTCGGTGGCAGACAACATGCAGGAGGACGTGCACGCACAAGGACCAATAAATGTCCAACAATTTATGTTATAGTTGTGTTGTTGATGGTGTGCCAAGGGGAATGAGATAATGAAAGCATAAATGGCCAGCAAAACAGGTGAACAATACAGTAAACAAGCTCGTAATGGGTGTGAACCGTAATAATATGTCGGACAGCAGTTACTGAACACTTTTTGGTTACGGATGATGTCGAAACGATGACAGCCACAATTCCAAAGAAGTTTGATGAGCCGACGGTTTGTATTATAATTGGTATTGGTGAGCTCATTTGTAGCTCGATAAGGATTGTTTCGATTTAATAAGATCAGCTTATTGTAGGGAGTTGCGCTGTAACCGCATGCATGCTTTTACTATAAACAAAAAAGTGCGCACTACTGAGTCGCACGTAACTTGCTTCTTTATGCTATAATCGGAAGATATATGGAAAGTATTGTGCATTTAAGAACCCTAAGACGCACTGACAAATTCTGAATACAATCTACAGATCGACATATTTTACAGAACTTGCAGGTGATATTGGAATTCACGCAGAACGATTCTGGTCCTATAAAGGGAGTCTGTTGGAGCAAATTCTGGCTAGTTCATCAGATTTTAACATTTCTTTCAATTCCCTCATGACCGGAAACGGACCATAGTTTTATTTTGGGGTGTAGGAAGTGGGACTGATGTAGAGCTTTTACGTGCTTTCTACTAAGGCCGGGGTTTTGCTCGTCGGACCAAGGATTTACCAAACGGAAACACCAAACTCTGGTTAAGTGGTACTCTTTATTTTTTTAACTACTAAACATTTAAGCCACAGTTAATCAATTATTACTATTATTAAAGTAATAACCTAACAAATTTTACATAAATATGCTTTTGCTACTTGTACGTATATAGTAAGAGGCCCGCGAAAAACGTGCTTTTTGGGAAAGGGGCTGAGTGCTGATACTGCTGATTTTAGTCCAAATTCCTAAAGGGTTCAGCCGTCAAAAATGTAGAACACACGACACAGTCCGACGAAAGTACATTAGCTTTTATTGAAATTTTGGCATATACAATTTGACTTAAACTAGGTAACAAATGATGGTGAATAATTAAAATTTAAATGCCGTTGGGCCCCTGTTGTTGAGGCAACACATTTTTGTTTTCTTAAATCTATTTTATACTAGCTGTAACCGCCCGGCTTCGCACGTGCAAAATGTAGTTTCAGAACAATTGATGGAAAAAAATTTCAGAAAGAGCATTCTGCAAAAGTGAGGGACTTGAACCCGTACTAAAAAACTTCCCGTAGACTGGGCCCACTATCGACTAAGATAGTGATATTTGCTGCATTACTTACCCTGGAGCACGCTACATATAAGATATAACTGCCCGTGGCTGAAGCAGTTCTTAATTAATTCAACTCCCGCTTATCTTAAAGTTTGACCCTCTAACTTATTGATTGTCATGGCAGAACAAACATTAATAGGAAATTGAATTCGTTTAAACTCAAATGGGAATTATTTGTATTCATGGTATAAACACCGTGTCTCCTTTACCAGACCCAGTTAAAATTAACGCCTCAATAACGGTTTTCTGCAACGAAATCACTCTCAATCTGGTTCCATTACAAAGCTTAGGGGATTCAAATTGCGAAGCAGCATAATGGGAACTCCAACTTTTAATGCCAGGCCATGGGCTGTAATTCTATTTAAAAACTCGACCGGGCAATTTACTGCCCCATCTTGATTGCAAATTGCATTAGCATTTATAAACAGGTACGACGTATATCATCAGGAATTTTCCCTAATATAATAATACCACGATCTGGTATCACTGATACCTATACCTATTTGACATTCCTTTCCTACATATTGGACATTTCTTTTATGGCTTGAAAATCGTAGAAATGTCTCAAATTTTGCCTATTTATTTAAAAGCCTTTTAAGTTATCAAGTTATTGTTTAAGTTATACCTGCAGATGTCCTCTATAAGCTGCTGTTAACTATATTTAAATGCTCCTAGTATTTTCGAACGGAAAGCGTGACAAAGAAAAAAGCAAATTAGATATAGAGTTGAGACATAGTAAATATTGTAGGCCTAGGAATCTATAGGAAAAATGCACCAGAATATACTGAGCAGTTTCTAAGATTTCTGCATTTAAATACCTGCAGTCAAATTCAATCTTAGTCGAACAGAACTACACCAATTTTATTTATATGATAAATTTTGGCTCTCTTCTCGGATTCATACTCGTAGTATGCATCGTTGTCTTTGTTGACCTCAGTGTACAGAGTGTTCAAGTCCGGATGTTGATGCTATTGTGGTTTTGAGGTGGTTGGTCATCTTCGTATTATCCTCGTTAATCACAGCTAGTACATGAAGGTATCGAAGCTCTGGGACATGTGGCAGTGGCTGTGGCAGACTATTGGGTTTGTATGACTAGAGCAGGAGGTATTCCCGATTATTTTCTGGAAAAGTGTGACCATATATTTTTCCAATGGTAGGATTTTGACTTCTTCGTGGAGTCTTGAACTTCTGACGTTTTTCTCCCGAATTGTATCGTAGTGGAGTGCAGTCCTGTGCATATCCGCAAGTTTTCTTTCAAATACTCCCAGCTTCCTCATGTTTGTCTTAGAGACCGACGACAGCTTTAATTTGGGAGCCTAATCTGGTACCTTAGATTGGTACGAAACAACACGTAGATAAGACCCCGAATGACACTTTTGTGGGAATCAATGAATCACTTAATATTATTCACAATTTTGAGGAAGCTTTTTTCCCAGCACCATGTAACGTTAACGTCGTCCGGTATCGGTGTTTTTATTCGAGAACCATCTGGGAGCCGAAAAGGAAAAATAATGCGAGAAGAAAAACGTAAAGGAAACCGCGCGAGTTATGTTAGAGATAACAGACAGGCACAACACACATGACGACGGAATACCCTCGCTCTCAACAAACGTCCCAAGTATCCTGCTGAGAAGAGAAGATTAAGAAAAACCAAACGGACACTCCAGGTACTCTTCCAACCCAAACAAACAATAAATGACTCAGGCAGATAACACTCGTTATCTATGAGTAGGTGCCATAAAAAGGGATGATACTTCATATCGATCTTGCATAGTATATAAAAGAACATTTTGGTTCCCTTTTTCAGGCAGACTTAATTAACTCGTAGACGAATACTACACGTTATTTAGCTCATAAGCAATTTTATTAATAAAAGTATATTATTTTTAAAATTCAAGACTTAGTAATTTATTTCGCGCGACGACATACAAACAAAATCATTTTTGACGAAGCAGGGTGACAACCGCCAACTACCAGAAATAGATTCACAGTGAGTGCGTTCAACGCGTGTTTAAATGAACGCGACCTGAGATCAATTAAATTTATCTTAATTAAACATTTTATCCACTACACTTTTATTCGGATATTCATGATATTTCATTCACTTAGACAGTGTGACTTATGAGTGATGAATGAAAATTTCTTATGTCACATATGGGATGTGTGCAATAGCAGATAGTGGTAAATCTGCGGCTAGCTGTGCTTTGTACCAACAGTAGCGGTCATACAAAGTGTATACAGCGGGGGCCATAAAAGAGTGACGAACGGGGACGTATTTTAGAGTAAGCTAACTCTTAGCAGTCTATGAAAATATGGATATTTGAGCCTTTAATAATATGTCTTAGGACCGATTTTCCAATAGACAGATAATGGTTAACTGTCAGATAAGACACAAATCCATTTTTCAATAGTCGAAGAGCAGCTATTCAAAGAATATAACAGTCTCGTAAAGTTATCTGCCCGTTTCTGAGACGGATACATTATAGATAAATCTCTAGCAAAGTTAGGCGAACTGTCAAATTATTGATAATTCCCCTGTTTGGGGAAGTATGTTATTTTAGAAAAGAAACTCCTCGACTTTATTGACGATTTTATTATTGAAGAACAGGTATTAGCGAATAATTACTTCAACCCAACAAGGAAACAAAGATTAGTGAGAAAGAGACCTTACGGTTAATGGTAAATGTCAAACTATGAACATGACTATACATTCTATGCTCTAGCACAACACCTTGCCAATCCATCTGTCTCTCTCGTATCACTTTACTTTCGAATAGTTATTATTGAGTGAAGAATTTAATCGTTAGATAGCAATCAGACGATTTATCTGACTGTTAAATAATCGGTCCTTAGCCAAATAGCTTCCTCGAAAAAATCAATTCATTTTTTTCCCTAGAGTGCGGTTAAAATTCTGCCGCTGATAACTTCGACCACTCTTGCAATCTAGTCCAAGTAAGAGCTTCACCTTTCTGCGGACACAATCCCTACTTCATGCGGCACATACAAAACATGATTGCAATGACCCTCGGATCATACGGCCTGATCATTTCACAATCAATTATCCTCCACCTCTTTAGTTAGTTCCTTGCAATAAAAATCAAAAGGCTACCAACAACATCTCCGTCCTACATTCGAAGACAAAAAATCACCAACTACTGTTACATTTGCTGACTGCGCCATTATCTCGTTTATTAGAAGCTCAAATTGCGTTCGGACACACCCACAACAATGTCATCGTTTATCAATAAATCCGAGACCAAAGAAGAACAACAACGGTATACCTGTGTTGTGCTTCAAAGCCCAACAGATCTATTCAATTTCGTGCAATTCAATTCTCGTTTGCAATTACAGGAATCGAACTCGAGACATAACCGTAACAGCACTGCACCCCGTTCGCTTTGCGATTAAATCAAATTAATTAAGCGCTTTAATTAACCAATTGCATTAAACTGTTTCTTCATTTCGCATTCGCTCTGTGGCTGGTTTTCTTTTATTTTAATGGCCATCGTCTGCAGCAAGTGCCCAAGTGGACTACCGACTCATCTCGTGCCCTTGATACACTATGCACGCTTGCTGGCACAAGCCGTGGCCGGATTGCTCTAGTCAACGCTGCTGCGTTGCTGCGCTGATCTTATTTGGTCTATTACCAATTCGATGTGGATTCACTTGGATTTCTTCAATTTCCAATTTGATAATGAACTTCGTGAACCTGTGCTTTTGGCTTCATTTCGGACTTGGCTCCTTTGGTCTTATTTTATATTTTCTTTTATTTTTTTTTTTTTGTAAAACTGTGCGATTCTTGGGCTCAGGGAGATCACAACATGAAGAGGAAGATTAATTGATTGCAGCGAAATGTGAAGTGAGGTCGATCGATCGATTGCAATAGCAGAGCAGAGTAATGCGCACGCGCGCGCACCCATTGCCCCATGGGATGATGATCAATGGTCATTGGCGTGCACCAGTGCGCCACTGCGAGGCCGTTCTACATACAGTATGGCTTGAAGGGTTCGGACTGGATACTGGGAATCTATCTGTTTGTCAATACTTTGTTGCAACCGATAGATGACACAACTAAAGATACCTTTGAAATAACTCCTCTGCTAAAAGTAATAAGAGGTCTACAAAAATTGAACTTCTCGATGGGTCAAGCATTTTTGTTCTTAGGTCTGTAAAAGAACTGAATGTAGGTTACATCTTCAATAGGTCCCTCGTCAACAGCAGGCTCTGCAGAGTTTTTCTTTCGCCAGGTCTGATTATAATTCCTGATGCGAGAATGAAAAGAAATGTCCTACTTTTCCGTATGAGTCTTGCTTCGTTGAAGGACTGCCATTGCTTTTTTGTGATGAATCGGGTTTCCATGAAGGTCCATCTAGTATTCGTCCATCTCCTGTCGCTTTTTCCCTGCTATATGCTTGAGCATGCGAGAAGGGATACTACAACAGAGGGATCAGTTTTGTTTGAAACAGCTTCGGAACCTGGCCTTGCTAATTCGTCCACTTTCTCATGGCCTGGAACGACCTCATCCCCTTGCAGATCGATACCTTGTGCTGTGTTGCGTGAAACTTGAGCTCTTCATGGCCTACAAGCCTTGGTCTTATTTTTGGCGCGTGAAACCGGAACTGCCTCGCTGCCTATAAAAATATTTCACGTTCGGGTGGTTCTTGGCCCAGCTTTTCACAACCATTCTTCTGTGTAATTTTTACTTTTTTCCAAGATGAATGGAAAGGGACAGGCAATGTATGCCGAGTCCAATCTTCTAAACTATGCAGCTTTTTCTTGATCTTTGAAATTTCTCGGAATTTTGTGAGAGGTGGCTCTGAAGAAGAAACTTCAATATGGGAGGTGGACCCCAGGTCCAGTTTCTTGTAAGCTACCAAGGCCGACCTTATAATCACTTTTAGGTTTTAGGTTGTGGGCAAATTTATATGGGTCACTTCTTTTAATCCTTGGGGTTTTTATTTAGTTCCATTTTGACTAGCAAGGGCTTTTGGAAACATAAGTTTCTATGTTCTATCCACGAATCAGTCGAAAAACTCCTACCCTGTTGCGTTTCTTGCCGGACCCACTCTAAGCCCCTCCCGGCTGTATGACTGCGATGAATTCGAATTTCGCTTTGGGAGTGGCTCTCGACCAGTATGCATTTCTGCACAGAAATCAAATATCGATCGATTGCGGTGCCTAGCCCTCAAAGATGCGGTCGTTTATGTTTTATATTTTCTACATTCTGGCCTCTGTCCGGGACTTAATTTCTTAAGCGTTTGACCCACAAAAATGCACACCCAATCCCGCCACCACCATTTTCAGATGAATTACGAGTACTGTTCTGGCCAAAGACCGATCATGGTAATCGATCGGCTAGAAATGAGTTTTAACTTTAATTGAAACTCAAAACCTTCCAGTCCAGTCTCTAATTTAAATCGTGCAGCGAGAAAAAGAGCAAAAGTTTAACCAGTTCGGATGCCTCAATTGGCTACCGGCGGAGATGTAAACATTGCCACCAATTTGCATTAAATTGACTTCTTAGCGGTCGAGCGGGAATTATTTGACGCATGCTGCGCAAGTGCGTACAGCGCACACCGTTCACGTTTGTTCGCATCTCTGTCGTAATTCGAGCGTCTTCCAAATGCCAAGCTGTAATCGATTTTAAATTACCATTAGAGCGGTGTATCCGATTTGTTGCTTACTGCCTCTACTGACGTAAGTGCAAATCTGTTCTTAATGCTGAGATGTTGTCGTTTTGGCGATTGAGTTTCGCCGCAGGTATAATTGTGTCATCATGGGGACTATTTTTTTTTCTATTTTTTGCAAATTGTCAACATTGAATGTTGCGATGACAGGCGAGGCAGTTAATTTATAAATAACGGCCAATTATTTTGTGGTAATAGGTGTTTAGATTATGGTGCACTCTTGAAGTTGGCAGTAAATTTTGCAGTTGGAACATATTGTGAGAGATGGAAAATTTATGGGAATTCACTTTCAAAGTGGCTCGATGAATTTTTCTTATTTTTAATTTTCGGAACAAGTTCGGTGATTGGATATGGGGGCCCAGATAGCTCATGTGGACTTGGTTCAAGGAGCATGAATGCTGAAGAGATTGAAGATATTTTGACGACACTATGAATGATGCCATGGTATAAAACAGTCAATATACGTTCGTTGGAAACTATATTGGACACAAAGGTCCATTTCCTTCACTGCAACGGAATACTGGGCTATACCAGAACGCTACTCCAACAGTAGGGTACAGAGCCATGGTATATTACACAGAACGCCACAGACCCCATTACTCAATATTCGCAGCTCATGCTCTTGTTCCTAACCTCCTAGTCAATGATTCCGCAAGCAATTACGGCATAAAATAATAAAGTGCACGACTGGGTCGAACGAAACTTTCTCGTTCATCCAAAGTTTGGTTGATTGCTTCTTTATTTTATTAAGTAGGGAGGTATAAATCTGAGAACCGATGCTCGATAAAGGAAAATTCACTTTTGGGTTATTCATCCGATGGGTAGTACATAATAAATAACAATGTGAGTTTTTATAAGTTGAAGCTGTCAGTAACAGGCAATTGTCTAAAGTTATGGTTAAAGAGTTAAAACCGTCTACAGTACTATTTTATAAACTTTTACACTTAACAAGGTTTTTTTAGTACAAGGAGAAGCGTAGTAGGAGTTTGTCTTTTCTGATTTTGAAGGAATGTTTTTACTTTTCACCAGAATAGATTAGTCACGTTTTTTTAAGGTGTCTATGATTGGAATTAGGGTTCGTGTATATTTAAATAGATATTTATAAAAGTTTTCAAAGATTTGTTTTCGAGTTTGCATTAGCAGTTAAAAACCGCATATGCCGATGGAAGTGTGGGGTGCTGCAAATGAAGTAGGAGTTTCTGATTTTGTAAGGAGTCGTTGCAATTATTTTAAGGTGCATATTCAACAAGGTTGAAAAAGGGTAATATTTGCTAAAATATTTGCATAGTTGTTCTTGCATTTTTGGCGAAAGTGGGGAGATTATAGCAAAAATAAAGCATAGATATGTGAAACTATAGATCGGGCCCTCCCGGACTTCGTCCCACCCAAAAATACAACGAAACTATTGCAAGACAATAGTCTTGCAGCAGATGACGTTTCGAATTAAATATGGCGGCATTGTACTATTAAACTAAACCGAAAAATTTACATTCCATTAAAGTAAACATTAAATAGATTATTTTCTTAAATAAAAAAATGTTCTTAGCAAACCATCCTCTTTATTCGAGTACTTTGTGATACACAATATTTTTCGTTTTTTTTCCGGTGCCAACACAAACAAAGCCGATGTCTTACCAACACGGGAACAGGCTACATACAATTGCCCATGTGAAAAACATTCATTTTCTAAATTAAGACCACAAACATCCAATGATTGGCCTTGAGCCTTGTTAATTGTCATGGCAAACGCAAGACAAACCGGGAATTGAATGCGTTTGAATTCGAAAGGCATGTCTGTCGGTATCAAAGGAATACGCGCAATGAGAACTTGTTCTGCTTTAATCTTGCCTTTGAGAATTGTTGCGTGAATGATATTGTTCATGATTTGCTTCACAATCAAACGTGTTCCGTTACACAATTTAGGAGGTTGCAAATTACTACCAACTTTTAGTTGTAAAATGTGTTGCGGAACAGCAGACAAATGCAAAGAGTTCAAAAATTCAGTGGGGTAATTCGTAGCTTCATCTTCACAATCAACAGATTTGAATGAATGCATTGGACCACCAATTTGATTTCGAATTTTAAAATTAATCTCATTCACATCCTTGTTCTTCGCTGCCAAAATTGCGCGTTCAATTAACCAATCGTGATTCAAATAGTTTACACCAATATCCGGAAACACTTTACCAATTAGTTCATCTTTCGATGAAACGAAATTACAAAAATGCGACGGAAATGAAATCAAACCGGTTGTGACATCGACCGGAACTTCACCATCACCGATGGCTATCAGTTGTTTGGAGAACACATCAGCTGTGGGATCGTTTTGTAATGAAACTCGCATATTCGTATTCAATTTAAGTTTCTTCACAAAACGCCACAAAGGCGACGACTTCGAGGAAGCGTTTACTGCTTGAGCTGCAGTCTATATATTCTCATTATCAATTTTAATTCCCACAAAAACTCACAAAATCGCAATGAAGAAATCCGAATGCGCAATGGCCGGCAAACGTTATTCGATCGAACAAAACACGAATTTGCAAAGTGCAAAATGGACGGTGAAACAGCAACTAATGAAGAAACTGCGCAACTGAATCAAATGGCACAGTCAACGTGGACAGCGCCACCACACATGAAACAAAATTGGCTTCTCCATTGATCGATAATAGATGGCGTTACGTTGCGTGTCTATCTGACAGTTCAATTGTGATACGATATGTAACATTCAAATTTGATTTTTTTTTTGGTTGTTGCCAAAATAAATAAATACAAAATGAAAAAAAAAATTGAAATAAATCGAAAAAAAAACCTGTCGCTAGGTGGTCCAAATAAAACATTTTGGTTTTATGACCTTTTTTTTTAAAACCCGTACTGAGAAAATACCTTTCCAACAAAGTATAACTCATGAAAATCGGTTTGGATTACATCGCTTCGGACACTTTCTTTTATATAAATAGATCAAAAAACATGATTTTTTCGATTTTTTTGAGAGAAACTAAGCACGGGATCTTATCCCGAATACTGATTTTATCTTTAATATGTATTTTTATCAAAATCGTTAGAGCGGTTTTTGTAAGATTTGGCAGACAAAACAGAACTAAATATTGTAACGTTTAGTTTGAAAAATACTATTGCTTAACTATTTAGCTGAAAACCGAGTATAAGTTATTGTTGGGGATGTAAGCATTACTTAGTTATTAAAGTTTTTTTTTTTTTTAAATTATCGTTTCCGGTGATTCGAATTGAAATTTAAGGACACAATAATTTTGAAAACATCAATTTTACTCTAAGTTTGCATTTTGGTCAAAATCGTTTTTGTCGTTTTCAGCTAAACTAAAGAAAATTAATTTTTCAAAAACCTTTTTTACGATAATACGGAAAAAAAACTGAGTTCGCATTAAGTTGGAAATGACCATATTACCTAGAAATTATTTTTTGTTTCAATCGTATGGACTGTTTTCGAGATATATCTAAAATTAAGAAGTGTTCGATTTTTTTTTCAGCGAAAAACTAAGTATGCAGTCATGTTAATCTCACCTACTTAAGCTCAAATATCAATTTTGGTTGAAATCATTAAAGCCGTTTTCGAAAAAATGAAACTGGTATGAAAATTTTATATGGGAAGTACCACTAATATTGAGGTTACCGTGCAAAAAAAAATGGCCCCGAACTGTCTAAGTTAGTGCTCGAACTCAGGCTTTCTCTGAACTTGGTCGGACGGCTAAACACAGTGAATCTTGTTCGGGTTCCAAGTACCTAAATGAGATAGCTGATGAGCTTGCCAGGCAGGGTTCAGAAGAAGCTTTCTCAGCACCTGGACCTGCGTTGGATCTGCCTGCATCTATGGTTAGGTCATCCATTGACTGTGCTGGGTGTAGGCAGACCAAAGGACTGCGTCCGCACATCTGTTAAAGTTCCGCGTCTTTCCTTCTGTCTATTAGGACAATCGACTGCAGACTGCTTGTGGGCGTCTTTTCGGGCCACCAAGCTTTTCCCAAACACTTAAATGTGTTGGGCTTGAGCGACACCATCATCTGTCCCGCTTGTGGAGAGGACGACGATACAGCGGAACACTTCCTCTGTACCTGTCTCGCATTTGCTCGAATCAGGTGCCTGATCTTTCGGGCTGATGTGGTGAGTGCCGAACATCTAAGCTCTTCATCACTGAATCCCGTCTTTCGAAGAAATATGAGAAGGAACTTAGTACAATAATGTAAGGTTTGGCAGTACAATGGACCTGTAGTTGTGTCTGAGTGGTCCATCGGATAGTAACAACCTCTGAAAAAAAAGTAAGCCCCCAAACTCCAAATCCGAAGTTTAAACGAAATCCGGGTAGCCGTTTAGGCTGTAGGGACGTACAGACAGACAGACAGACGGACAAAATTTTGCCACACACTTTTCTGAGTTCCTCTACCATCTTAATGTCAGAATTGATTTACATCTCGAGTTCGAATTTTTGAATACAATATCTTTCTCTTACTACGAAATGGAGAAAGTTAAAAAAGTAAATATAGGTGGCGCAACAGTAGGACTCGCAACCATTCGTTTTGTGTGAGTTTTAATTTTTGCAACGCATGGAAAGGGTGTACAATTCTATTCCGAGTGAAAAATGATAATTGGGGAGCTCTTTCAGGACAGTTATGCTCTCGGATGTTAGACCTTCAAGAGAGGAGGGGCAGCGGAATAAAAGCTTAAGTTGTTGTTTTGTGTTTTTTTGTTTGGGAATCGAACCTGGGACCGTCGCTGACACTCACGGCATAGGAGTTAAAAAAAATCCAAGCGATACATCATGTCAGTCTAAAGCAAGGCAGAGATATTACGGCTTGAGTTCAACAACTGCTTTCGAAAAACTAAACGTTTTCATTCAATCATACAATTCACACTGCGTTTTCAAAAGTCCATTGCTACTTCTTGAGTCAGGACAGGATCACGACTTGTTGTAGCGCTTTGTATTTATTACACGTCTACTATTCAACGTTTAAGTGGCTGACATTCTTTCTAGAAACTGGTTCAAACTACTCAAATGCCTTCTATCAACGATGAATACAACGGATCTTAGCCAACACGATGGAGATGGACTTCTGTTTCTATCTGACCTACCGCAGACTTTAATTAATTATTTTCCATCATACCTTATAATTTTTAGAAACTTATCTTGCATGCCAACGCACAATCGATCGTGGAGTGATTTATATTTAAGGCGGCTTTTTAAATGCTTTGCCTCGTCTGCGGACATTGGCCTTTTTGGAATTGACTTTGTTGACTTTGATTGACTAATTTTGTTTTTAATTGACTTTCATTGTTGGTTGTTATTCATTATATTGCCTAAATTCTATTGATAGTTGGCATGCGAATATTTGAATCCAATGAAAACCCGCAATTTTTGACTTGGATTTTTGTGATTCTGACTTGATGAATTCGCACCTAGAAAACGCGGGGAATTTTCTTGAGCACATTGTAAGTCCCACTAAGGTATAGGGGAGTGGATGTCTTGCTGACCGCTCATGCAAACCAATAACTTCTCTCGACAAAGCTTAGAAATTATAGAGGACCTTATATATTTTACTAAGTTCTTAAAATGTGAAGTCAAAAAAATGCCTTTAGTAAATAATTAAAAGTTATTGTTTTCTCTAATTTTAAATTTGTTCGTTTGTTTTATTTCGACTGCTCAATATATTATAATTTAATACCTCCTCTTGTCTAGGTGGCCGCGACTCGCCTTAAGTTGGCTGCGGTTGTTCCTTTTCATCAAGTACAGTCGTGACCATCCTAGACAGTAAGAACAGGAATTTCTTAAAGCTAAAATATACTACATGTCCATGTTTTTTTGGACCCAGAAAAACCCTATCCTTAGCTGCATTAACTGCAAAATAAAACTATCATACCGGAGTTTCCCAAACTATATTCACGGATCTATTGAGCTTTAAGAACTCTGAAAAATTCTTTGATGAACTCCTTTGGCAAACAATTTCCACAAAAACAAAAATTTGGTTGCGCTACTGTTTACCGGCCTATCAGGGGGCAGATTCCGTATAACAATAATCTTCGGGACGATATTGTTTTTGAAACCTTGATGAAGTTATATTCTGCCCGAATTTGTTGCTGCTTTTGGAGGTCTGTCGTTTCGACGATAATCGTCTGAAAAATTACGTAATGAGTGCCCAGGTAGTTGACTGTCGGTTTAAAGCATTCTGGTGACGTGAAATAAAGCCAAACGAAATAAGGCCAAATTCCCAAAATTTGGCTTTATTTCGTTTTCCAAAGCGAAATTAAACCAAATTTTTAGTTTGGCTTTATTTCGTTACTGAAAACGAAACAACGCCAATTTGGCATTATTTCGTTTACATTATTTAACAAAACTGTGACCCCTAAATTCGGAAAGTATTGAACATTTTCTTTACGAAGTTGTATTGTTTATGAGAAAATAAAATGAAATCATAGTCTGATAACAAAAATTATTTATTGGAAAAAGTAAAGTTTTTCTAAGTAACACATATCTATATTTTCCAGTTAAACAAAACAAAAGTCAAAAATTCATGAAATGAAACAAAAATAATTATGTATTAATTTACTTTTCGTTTTAGCAGTATACTGTTACCGAGTTTTGCACAATTTGTCTACAAATCGGACACAAAATCGGAGAAAGGTTTCGCATACTTGTATTTTTAATATTTGTATAACAATTTAAGCAAAGCTTAAAATGATTACATGGTTGTAACAAAATCGAGCGCGGATTTTCCATACAAACAACACATACTACGTTGGTTTCATTAAAATTGGAACATTTTTGCAGTTTTTCTTCGCATTCGGCTTCGTCATGTTCCATCGGCTGCTCATCCTGTTCTTCAAAATGATCGAAAGGAAGTAAATTATTATTTTTGTTCGAAACTCGCTTCAAAAAATCTTCAATGGATATTTTTCCGCTTTCTAGTTTTGCAGTAGCAAGTTCAATCAAAATGCTTCGGTCTATATGTTTTTTCTTTTTCGGCTGAAAGACGTCAAAGGTTCCATCGGTTGTCATTATAATGTCTCTGGAAACAGACTGATCTTCATCTAGAAGACAATCGAGGAATTTAAAGAAATTTCCTTTTTTCACCAACTTTCTGCTTAGTTTGCTGTTGAATCCTTCAAGCGCGCTAGTGGTGCGTATGGCATTTTTGCACACGGATATCCCATTCGGAGTTTCCTAAGTAAACAATTTTGAATAAGTTTGATCGTTATTTTACTAAACGAGTACTTTATTGTTTTACTATTTTAAGGAACTGAAATTTAAGGAATAAACTCTCAAACAGCATTTCGTTTTAGCTTTAGAGAATTCTCAATATTGTTTCCCAAATAATTTTTTATTTTAGCCCTAATGCACTCATCAGAGAAACTTTTAGATATTTTATTACGCCTTATTTTAATCACATACCTTTTCCATCCATTGTTTTTTAAAATACACGATAAATTCCTCAAAAGCTCTTTTTGCGTTTCGTGACCAAGGTTGCTCATCTACTTCGGATTTTATCAAGTTAAATGCTATTTGTATATTTGATGCACTCATCAGCGGAAGTACTAACAGTTTTTGAAATATTCGGTGTACGTCGTGGTTTGTGCGCATGATATGAACAAAATTTTTAATTTTACTTGCTCTTCTTCTTAATGCCTGGGTGTAATGAAACCAGCAAGTATGAAATGATGCTGAAGGAAAAACATTTCTTAATCCGTTTCGCATAGCAGCCTCAAAATCGGTTGTAAACTCATTGGGTTCAAATTTGAAAAAATTAGACTCAATAAATTGAAACACATGCGTATATGTAACTTCCGATTTATTACTCATTAAAACATAAATAAACGGGAAAGTCTAAAATGATTTTAAGAAAATAATATAGAAATTCTTAAACTGCATTATCTTAAATTTAACTTACATGCTCGTTGTATGCAAAATGGACAATTAGTAGCTGCTTATAATCGCAAGCTGGTATGCTACTAAATGTCCCATCCAATAAATATTTCCTTGGAGTAGAGCTAGGCAGTTCTTTTATAGTCTTGGCAACCGTTGGTGAAATAAACACGGAGTATGAAAAATTGTCTTCGACAACTGTTCCTCTATAAAACTTTTCACTTTTTTCATACCTAGAATTCCCAAATTTTTCGAGTACATTTTCTTGCTTGAAAATCTCAATGATGTCTTTGCTGTTTTTAGGACATTTCGGAAAGGCACTATTTCGAATGTTAATCAATTGTCTTTGCATTTTACCGAATTGCAGCTGCAGTGCACTTTCCTGATCCTTCGCACATTCTTCATTAAAAACTTCTCGCACACCATTTCTTCTTAAATTCATATCAGCACACTTTCTTTTTATCGAATTTGCTAAGCTTAACTTTTTTCTAATGTTTTCTTGAGTAGAATGCAAATGAGAAATATTTTTAGGTATACGGCAATATTTAGAACCTTCAAAGTCAATTACTAAACTAGCATTGCATGTTTTCTGGTAGCAAATATATCTTTTTATATCACCAGCATTCGATTTAAATCTATATAACTGGCTTAGTTGGGGAACATAGATTAAATTACTTCCCTTTCTAAATCCTTCGCAAGTTTCAAACTCAAAAACACAATTTATTTTTTCACTCATGTCAAGTATTATTTTTTTTCACTTCGACCACTCATTAGAACAAACCGCGAACTAATGAAGAAATACTGATCGCAGAAATCACAAAAATCGGGAAAAACAAGTGGGCTAATGGTTTTACCGTTAAGTCTGATAACATAATTGTAAGCAAACAAAACGGTAATAGTTGCACATTTGTGCACAACGGAGTGGTTTGGTCTTATTTCCATTAGTTTTTTGGTATTATTTCGTTCTGCATGACGAAATAAAGCCAAATTGGTTTTATTTCGCTTTCGAAAGCGAAATAATGCCAAATTTGGAATTTGGCCTTATTTCGTTTGGCTTTATTTCACGTCACCCAGATTATTACACAGAATCTTGTGTGATGCTGAAGAGCCTTAAGCGTCTGATCTTATGGGGCAGATCAAGAGCTATATATATTCTTCCCGATGCTGAGATTCGGCCAATTTTTCAGATGACCTAGTGAATGTTTATGATCTCCTCCAGCTTTGGAAATTCCAGCAGCCAAATGTCAAACAGTCAGTTCTTGCAGCTTTATTGGACTTGAGTTCTAAAATGGCTACCCTCACTTGCTTTTGCCAAGGGCTTCTCGTCTTTCACAATCAATGTGGAATGGTTCATCTGGCTGACAGCAGGACCTTGGACATCGTCGCCGTTTAATAGTGTGTAGAAGTGGTTCTTCCAATTTCCCAGATTTAACTCTGCTTTTACTACAATGTTTCCCTGATCGTTTTTTACATTTTGGTAACACTTTCTGCCCTCCTTCCAGGAGTCACATCTTTCTATCGACTCAACTGTTTGAATCTTTATTTTTTAAAGAAGGTTTCGCTATTTCTTCTTCTTTGCCCAAATGTGTTTACTCTGGGAACTGATTCCTGTGTACAGAAATGCCACTTGCTCAGCCGATCGAGCCCGCCAGCATTCGCCATCGAACCACACTTTTGCTGTATTTCTGATACTCTGCCGTTGGTCCTCTGCATTTAAATCGGACGGGGTCTTTTTGAGATATTGAGGGAAACGCTGCCTTACGAGGCTCTGGCAATCTCATGCAATTGCAGTCTTTCGGCGCCGGACTTTCTCACAGTGTTTTCTTGTTGCTACACAGAATCGCAATTTATTTACGCAGCTAAACCCAGATCTACCTACATCTGCGATCTTGAAATCGATACTTCCCTTGCCATCTGCACAAAATTCACCACGCTCTCCGAAGGTCAATGTTTTCCGTTTATTGACACCACCAAATACAACGTCCATATAAATGCTCCTATACATACTTAAGGTTAGCTAAACGACTGCGTTAAATTTGGAAATAAGAAAAATAGTCTTATCGAAAAAACCCACCCAAATGAGGCAATTATGCCTCAGAACCAAAACTATGTCCGCCCGGTCTCTAAAGCTCGTTTACCTCTGATTAACAGTTTTCTTTTCTTTTTTTGTTCGATACTTGACCAGAAATCCTTGATATTTTGACATGGCCAATCAACAACCGCTCTTATCTTGTTCGTGCAATTTCGTCTCCGGTTGATTTATTTCGCAGCAGGTTCCCAAATGAGCATTTATCGTCACACAAAACAAAATCTCGTTCATTACCTCAGCAACAGATCTGTATAATATGCCCTTTGGATCATGATTTTAGTTTCCTTTACATTGTCCGGCTCCCTTGCAGTGCTGTATTATAATTATGTTACCGACCAGATAGCATATTATAAATTGAATTAATTTAAGTCAACCTGTATGCGTTAAGTTGGGCAATTCGTCTCGCTGACACTCGCTGTCCCCACTGTCCAAGATGGCAACTCCTCCTCGAGGCATACTCTTGTAGAATTTATGAAGTCGATAAGGTAAAATGTAACGAACTGATTTGCTCCAACGATAGCCAAAAGTTAGGTCGACGAAAATTAAAGAAAAAAAAAATAAGAATTAAATAATTAATCGGATTTAATTTTGTAAGTGCATGCTGCGCTATCTAAGTGCGTCTGAGTGGCTGAAGAAAAATGTCCTTTAGCAGTCCATCGAAGTGGACATACTTTTTTTTTTTTTGCGGAGAGGAGCCCATTTTCGGTTCTGTTACGCGCGACAGTTTCGGTATCAGTGCGCACATGACAGCAGACATTAATAATGCTAAATTTGGGCCCCTTGCGATCGAAGGATCTCTGGGGCGAGTTGTAAGTATGCTGTTGGTTTGGATAATGCGAAACTTTGATAGCTGCACGCTTGATTAATTATTTCTCCTTGTCTTGCTGCGGATTATTGCTGGCGGTTGGAGGGACTTAAAACTCATTGAGCAGTAAAAAATCCGTATTTCCCGTTTCATGCCGTCGAACCCATAAAACCAAAGGCAACTCCATACGGGCACCACCACGCCCAGTGAGCATCCCATAAATCTTGCTGCGCCAGATACCCGCTCACTAACCACCTGATTCTGATTCCACTGGGCGCATTGTCGAAACGTCATATTAAAAATTTCGCCGCATTGTCAAATGACACTTGTATGGCAAAGTCGCCTCTTCTTCCTAACAGGGTGTCGTATACCTTCCAGTATAGGTACGTGTTTGTTCCAATTGCCAGAGGTTGCAGGACAAACAGAGAGATGGTGAGAGAGACCCAACCCACACGGGTGATATTCCTATTAATGAAATTGTCATAAATTACATTCCCTAACGACAACTGGCAACTGGGTGTTTTGTGTTGCCACCATTTCGCCGTGTCGTCGGCCATATATAGGTGACCATGCTTGGGTGGGAAGGGGGCGCCGCAGAATATGAAATTCAAGTCGCAAACGATCGCAGGTTGTACCGCACCACCCAAACGATGACTGCTGCTGGTGTTGCGAGTGTTGTTATATTGTTTCGTTGGGGCGCGGACGGCACGGAACTCTTTGTTTTTTTGTGTGTGCGAGAGAGGCAAACTCAATACTCATGCTTTTGTTGGCTGTTTTTGTAGTCTGGTGCAAGCTAATGTGACATAAAGTGTCCTTTTGCATTATTTATGACTGTGCCGGTGTGCTGGGTCTGGTTTTACTAGATAGCCTAGTTTTTTTCCATGAATAAATTATGCATACCAATAGCGAATATTGTTTATTGTGCTTGTGCATTGTGGGCTGGGAAGGAAGGTGGCTAAAACGACCGCCAGCTGACCTATCCATCTTCGGCGCAGTAAAATATGAAAGTTTCCATTTGAATTGTAAATTTCTTGGCTAATTTCATTGGGGCAAGCGTTCCTTTGGGAAATAATGAGAGGAGGACAATTTGGGCATCTACAGCTTGGATGTCGGCCAAATATTTGTTTTTACATAGTTCCATTGTTACAGGAAGATGAAGCCAGTGGGGGCTGACTTTGTTATTTTTATTTTAGGGCTACTTATGATGGCTGAAACATTGACTTTTTTGTTGGTGACGTCACTTTCGAAAAATATGTTTTTTTTTTTAATTTATTTAATTTTAATTACTTCTTAGACCGAACAGCTTCCAAAACTTTGTCGATTACAAGGGAAGAGCTGTATAATATTATGAAAAGTTCAAATCTGAATTGATTAGACAGTCAAATTTCGTTTTTAAGGGAAGAAATCCAAAAACGGGTCCGATGCAGCGATACTTCCAAAAAATATATTAATGACAAAGTAACGGAGTTCAAAACGAAATTTAAATCACGCCGGGAAAAAGCTTATCATTGCATGGCTTAAAACGCCAATACTTTTTAAATATTCTGCAGGCTCTAACGTGGCCGTCCAAAGGTTGCGTTTGAGACATCATCAGAGAGATCAAAACGTCAAAAAACCGAACCCTTGAGAAAGTATACGTCTATCGCTGAGTTGACTTACGCAGCTGAAATGGGTTTCAGAGCTTCTGGACAATTAGATGCTGCAAAGTTAATGCGTGATTTAACAACAAACCCAAATCATGCTGAAAAATGAAGAACAGCTTTGAGGGACTCAATTGAACTTGCTTCAATGACTGGGGAAGAAGCTTTAGCAATGATTATTGGAGCAGATCTGTCACGCTTTCAGTACGAAATTATACGATCTAAAGTTCCCAAACTATTGCCTTCATACAAAGTAGTTCAAGAGTGCACAAAAAGTTGCTATCCGGAGCCTGAAAATATGAGTATTTCAGAAACTTGTGGTCACGAGGTCGATTGCGAAAAATTACGGGAATTAGCCCATGAAACTGCAAAACATTACGATGCTATGTATCCTTCGTACTATATATGCCTTCTACAGTTCACAAGTAATTAAAATGTTCATTACAAGTTCATGAAAATTAAATTATTTCAAAAGCTCTATTTCGTATAGGGCAGCTAAGTGAAGAAGCTCAAGAAGCACGCAATAAATATTTCAAAAATGATAGAGAACACCGCTCGCGAAAAAGTAGCCCGAAAAAATACATATGCAGACATTTTCAATTTGTTGCTTTTATCATGGGAGCCCGTTTTAACAAGTCTGCAAAGAGTTCCAAAAAAAAACTTCAACATCTGCCCCAAGAAGCAATCACTGTGCTCAAATCCAAAAACACACCAATATCAAATCAAAGTGGCATTAATGTAATAAATAAGATTGATGAAGACGAATATTTTTTTTTTGTTAATGTTAATTAATACAAAATACATATACATGTTCCTAATTGTTAATATAATCAAACTTTCATAATCTTAAATATTTTGTTGTTAAAAAAAAAAAAGTAGCCCTTTTTAGTGGGCGTGTCCTCATTTTTTTTTAAATGTGCCAACTATCATGCCAGAAGTACTCGTGCATAATTTCAAATTCATCGATTTGAAGGTTGATTTAATGCCACCTTTAGTGGTGTTTTGCCCCAGTGTGCGGCGTGGGGATTTTGGGCCTTTTGGTGCCTTTCACAGCTTTCCAAAGTGAATAATTGAAATCATTTCTCGCTGTTAAACTTTCAAGGTAAGAACCTATCGCACGATTTCAACAAATTGCACAAATAATTCAAAAATGGTTTATGGTGCACATATGTTTTTAAAAAAAATCTAAGATCCCGTTTTCTAAGCCTGAGACTTCATATTTTACAGATAAAATTGCTATGTGCTCAAGTAATAATGTACTTTGAAAGTTCTGTATATCTCTTAATTCACACGATGAGTCTATGTGTAAACTACTACTCCTTATGAAACTGGGACAAATTTATAACATTTTTAGGTAAGAGCATTTCTTATATTCAGCTCTCTATTTTTGTTAGTAACCTTTTCAAAAGTTTTAGACAACACTTTTATTTCGATTTTGTTTATAATTTAATAAAAGGCCTGAATTTTTCAATCCAATCAAATCCAAGTCAATTTCATGTAGCAGTTTATAGATCTATTCAACACCTTACTGTCGAAAAAAAATAAAATAATAAATAATAAGCAGAGAATGGATATAAAATGTTCTGCTGAATTGCAGAGTTACCAGATTGGGCGCTTTGTCATATTTGGGCTATTTTTTTTTTTCTTAAAAAACGATAGAAATTTCTTCCATGAGCTCCCAACACAATTTTGGGCTACAGATGGTTTAACAAATTTCGTTTTATTCCTTCGCAAAACTAAAAAAAAAAAAGAAATATTTTCGAACAAACCCACACTTTTAAAACCTGGCAGCACTCTTGTAGTCAAGTGACATCAAACTGTCGTTCAACTTGCAGGTACACCAATTTATTTTGCAGGCCTTTGGATTTGATACAACACACAAGCCACCAAGGCCAATTGCAGAAGATAGAAGTCAATAACATTCGCCGCGCGCATAATTGAAAAGGGTCAGTGGGAAATTAGTATTTTTCCCACTGACCCACACAAAAGAACTTAAGAAATTGGGAAAATTTTAACGATTTTTGGGCAACATATTTTTAAGGTTTGGGCGCTTAAAACAAACTAAATTCTGGCAACCCTGCTGAATTCTACTAGTACTGTTCAGATCTCTTTATAAAGCTGTTTTGTTGCTCGCATGGATAGGAGCCAAATGATTTTTCTGTTGACGCATTACCTACTTAACTATTGTTTTTACTATTTACCTTCTAATATAAAATGGCATGAAGTTAGGGTTACCACATTAAAAAAAAAAACGAGAAAAGGGCGACGATATAAATTTTTCGGTTGGAGCATTTTTAAATTGGAGGGGCACAACTTTAACAAACATCGAAATGCTTTAAAGTTCTAGTGTGCGATAAAAAAAAAATACATATTTTATTTAACAAATTCGTTAAAATGGTGTATTCAGTTGTGAGAATTTGTATAACACTTCGCATGCATGCGTTCAGTATGGCCTCGCAAATCTAATCACTGAAAGAGAAGATTAAGCAAAATCGAAGCCGTTTTTTTTCTAAGTGAAAACATGTATGAAAAAGAGAGACTTATCGTTTCCCCATTTGAATTTGAATTTTGGGGGACGATTCAATTTTAAGACGAAAAAAGTTCCCTGCAAGGGGTACGTATAGTCCCTCAAAAAATGCCAAATAAACATTGAACTCGTGGATATATCGTCAGTCTATATCTATATTGCAATTTAAATGTATATCGCAATTAATAAAAGCCGCTATATAATAAAAGCTATGTTGATAACTACAACGGTCCGGGTTCACATTAAACTTTACGAACTCCATTAAAAATTCGCCACTTTTGATTCGATTGAATTTCAGGTTATAATGAACGTTGGCACTTGCCTACCTGAAAGTCCTCATACCAATCAAGTCAGGGTAATTATTTTATTTTATTTCACATCAATTCGATTTAGAGATTGGCAGTAACAATTATTTCATTTTACCATTGTGATTCTGTTTTAATGTCGAATTAAAAAAAAATCCACTATACCTTCTGAACGAGGATCTTTCTGTCCGCTTTTACTGACACATTTCGCCACAACCTATACAATGACAACGTTTCGACACTGAAATGAATCAATACCCAAATGCCAAGAGCGCTCACATACTCGCAAGCGATATTGATTCCTTGACATTTAATTTTTATAAACATTGACCGCATGTCACACAACATGTTAAGCTCACGCAAAATGATCGGTAATTGGAGATTTTGAAATTGCAATACTTGTTTCGACTGTCATCATGTGCATACATGTACGCCAATCCCTTCGGTGAACCTTGGATCGAAATGAGACCAGGACAACCACATTTCCAGATTTTTAACAATAATAAAAAAAAACTGCTGAAAATAATTTTCATCTTACTTATGCAGGTATCCTCCACCAGTTTGATTGGCTGAATTGTAATTTATGTAACATCTACACGATGCGTTTCCAGATTGAGATTTCAATAAATGTTGATGTGCAAGTATCCTACCTGCCAATCAGGTTGATGTGTTGGTTTTGTCTCTGGCAAGTTGGGATCATGAACAAGTTCGGCTGAATGGTTTTTAAATAGCTAACAAACGGTAACTGTGCAGCAGGCCTTCATCGGCTGATTTAGATGCAATTTAGCAATTTGTTTTAAGTTTTCCTAGAAAAACTGTCAACTTGCGTTACTTGGCTATTCACAGATATAATTCACTTAACCATTTCAGTTGGAATGAGTTCGAAAGTGAACTTGTATCGAATTTTCCATTTAATGAAAGATTCCGTCCAAAGAAGAATCCATGTGATATGGAATCGCAGTCCAACTGACTGACACCTCCATTGAATTGGCGGTCTCAGTCTTTAATTAAGAATTTCCTTTCCCATCGAATATGGGGTGGTAACTAAACCTGAATCTCGTCCTCTGTCAGACGTCCAATTTTTATTTTTTTGAAGGAATTCCCCCGTGGGTCTTCTTAATCAGAAGAGATTCACCATCGTATGATTGACAAGCGTGGCAAAAAAAAAAGAAGGTGAACGCATTTCAAATACGCACAATCAGAGTGTCATTTTGGCATTTCTTGTTCGGAACTGTCTGAAGATATTCACTTCCTACAAGAGAATCAAGTTTTGGCGGTTTTTTTTCGAAGAGATTTCACTGGTTGCAGTTGCAGGGTTTCGGTCGGGAAAGCGGTTTGAGTTTACGTCAAATTAACACAAGCAGGAGCCTAAGGATGCTGCTTTTTTTGTTTTTAAATTAAATTAAATTCAGAATAACCAAAAGTGTGAAAATCTTCAAAGTCTTGCCAACTTCGGTTATCTTGTGCGGAAGGTGCGCAAGTCCAATATACCTAGTCAAAAGGAAATGCGTGAGGATTGTCGAGTGTACTGTTTTGTTACAAACGAAAATTAACACTAAATTTATGAAGGTAGGTGCCACTTATTATCCCCAGAGCTGATCCTAGTGAGGAAAAACATCGATCGCAAGAGCTTGGCTTATGAGTAGTTGGACCTATGGAAAGGGTGTTCCGTTTGAAGTTTGCGCCATTTAATGCAGTACAGTGATGCCAACGGAAAAAAAGATAACAATGTGACAGCTGACAGTTCGGGGTTAGTAAAACTGGAGCGAAAGAACAACGCATTTTCATTGCTGAGCAATATTTTAAAAATTTTGAAGGTTTGTTAGCTACAGTCCGCATTTTTCGTACAAAGTATGGCCGTCATAGGGCCGGTCTGTTCACAGCTGGTCAAATCCTTGGTTAGGTTACTATTACCATCGATTTAGTTTAACCGATCTACAAATCAGTGATAACCAACGAGTGTTTGTTCACCGTTTTTGCGCTTCGGTCACCACACCATAGATTTGTGCCAAATCGTTCCATTCTTCCAGTTCGTTATGGTTATATTTTTTGTTCTGGCTCCGTGTGTTTTTGTATATGCAATTTATTAATGAATATATTTTCACAGTTTAGTAGGTACATAAAGGTCAAAATCAGGAAACAGGAATAAAATCTTGTTGGTGTGAAAAAATAATCTAGTTATTGAGAACAAAGCTGAAAGTACAACAACCAATAAAAATTGTTAACCCATTATTGGGCCTCATCTCAATTTTTTCTACGAACGTCGCAATAATTTTCTCATTCTCTCAATATTTCCTCAATTTATGAAAGCTGTCAAAGGACAATAATGTTGAAAGTAGTCTTTCTTCATCCGGCTGAAGTTGGGATCCTGTCTGTACCTTCACCGTCCATAGAATGACGTACAGTTATTCTATACATCTGTCAGGCTCCATGAAATTATGCCGCAATGAAATTATTATAGCCCCACAAAATTATTATAGCAGCAATAACGTTTGGGATTATTTTACATTATTTTGGGGCCTTTTGTCATTGATAATTTGGGGTAAAATTTCATTTTTTTTGCGAAATTAATATTATTGGGGGCTTATTTAAGAATGAACGAAAAAATAATTTGCAATAAATGAAATATCACCCCAAAGTAAAGAAAAATGGTCCCAAGTTCAAAAGAGCCTCAAATTAAAACAAATATTCAAAAAGAAAAAACAAATTGTTTGTAATGTTTTTTTATTATTTTAAATAGAAGCTTGAATTGTATTTTCGACGTTTAGCGTGCAATACGGACACTTATAGCTTTGTCTGTTATCCACCGCTACTGCCTCGGCCATGAATTTTAAGTCGCACTCAGAGCAAACTTTTAAGTGCTTACAAGGCAAAAAAAGAATATTTGCCCGCAAGTCCCGGCAAACTACGCAAAGTTAAAATAAAAAATGTTCTATTTGAAACCCTAAGCTGGCTCTTAATTTTGTACGTAAGTCAGTTTAGATTTTCAAATATAAATTTTAGTTTTAAAAAATTCGTGCGAATTTTTAACTTTTATTTTCTCAAATTTTCTAAAGTTCAAATTTGCAAGTTATATTTGGAAACGTGAGCTGTCTCTTGATTTTTTTTTTCTTTAATTTTCTAAACCTTAAAGTAAGTTCAGGTTTTCATATATAACTTTTAATTTTAACTTTAGAAAATTTGAGGAAATAAAGGTTAAAAATTCGCGCGAATTTCTAACTTCCATTTCCTGAATTTTTTTTTTGTCAACACGTTGTGATCACTGCACTTTCGTCACTAAACTGATCGATTTTTACTCAAAAATTAAGTTCTCAGGAAGTTATTTTTGCCTTGAAACGATTGACGCCGTTGAATCAATGGTATACTTCGCGTTTTTTCTCGTAGAATTTGGTTTTGATATCAAAATAAGAAAATGAAAAATGGCCCCAAAACTATGCAAGAAGACCCCAAAACAATTAAGTACTCCCCAAATTCGTAATAATTTTTGTTGTTGCTTGCTTTATTTTGGGGTAATTTTTCATATTTTATGCTAACAATTTGGGCCCATTCTGCATTTATTTGGGGCAATATTGTATTATGAAATAGTAGGTACCCTGTTTTTTAGGGCCTTTTTTCCATTTTTTTTTTTTTGAGCCATTTTTCATTGGGGCTTACTTTCATGAAACCCACCTGTCAGTTGAAAACGTTAACTTAACCGATTTTATTGGTCAGGGCCTTCGCTCCATCTTGCGTGATATATAAGTTTATTTATTTTATTATTTGTATTTATTTCGCACAAGATTGCTCGCAATATTCTACAAAAAGTTGTTGTTTACCAGATACGTTAAAACTAATACCCATACAAAATCATGAAAAAGCGAAATTCTAGAACTTCATTGGTTAAATCTCGTTAACCGCGCAAAATCGGCTGGTTATCGAATTCGTGGGTTAACTAACAAAACAACATTTTGGAACAACAACCTCTCCCAATAAAATTATCGGTGCAAACAAAAAATTCAAGTTTGAATCCCGGCCGTAGTAACAAACGAGAGCGACACGCCGTCAAAGACAGATGAATCTCCACTAGGATTTTGGACTTAATTAAAGCAAAATCTTTCAGTACTTTGTTACTAAAGCTACATCTTTGAAAATATAATCTCCGGCATAATCAAAAGGACTGTTACTTAAAAATAAGTCACAGGACCCGTCTTCCAGCACTTTGCATAGGCACACCCTTCTTTGGCGGCCTCACTGAAATTTGAGACATAGAACTTGGTGACATTGTCAAACTTATCAACTTCACAGGATGAAACTGGAACAGTTGCAGACATAATTCGATGGTAAGAACAGAGGTCATACAAGTTTTAGTATCAAGACGGTGTCAAATGGCAGTTATAGCCACAAAGTTACCAACATCGTCACCTTCTTTTGCATTATTTTAAACTGTACATCCAGATGGTCGTGAGTATCGAACTGGTAATGATGGCAAAAACAAAAACGCACATCAATCGAATGGTTGTTGTGAGAAGCTAGGTCTATGGGGTCCTTGTGAACGTTGCCGCTGCTTCACTTAGACCATCAGTTAACTCTATTGTGCAACAGTGCGTTTTGCCGACAAGTCATCTTGGTGTGAGTCCCCAATGTACTGCTTTGGCTTCCCACGTCCTCATGTCCAACTTAAATAGAAAATAAGTTGATTCTTATTTTGCTCAGGACATATACGTTATGCATAGACACCATTCAAGCATTGTACACCCACAATTCTTATAATGTCATTGAAAATGATGCCATCACCCACAGCTCACATGTCGCCACCTATAAGCTACAATAATCCGGTGTATTTTAATTAAAAATCCTTCCTCCACTCCCTCCTTAAAACAGCAACAAAAATTAAAATCCTTCACTTAATTTCTTCCACTTCCTGCTCACGGAAGATACACAGCTTCAGAGTCATTATTGTTCCCTTCAATCGCACAACACAAACACACTCATACACACAGTAATTCGCAAACAAGTCTGCGAAATGCTTCGATAATCCGTCCGGACTTGCGAGTTCCCCTTTGCGGATTCGTCCCGAAATGGACACATTTTTACAGGCCCTCTAGCCTCCCATAAACATATACAACTCCAACTGAACAGTAATTATGTGCGTGCGCACAGCAGACGAGCACAATGACTTCCATAAGAAGCAGCCTCATTCATATTATGCAAACGATTGTGTGGGTTTGGGCTGTTCACATCCATCTCCATCTGTGGCGCAAGTCTCTCCCTGCAGCTAGGAGGCCAACAGGTCACAGTATGAAAACTATTCGAGTTGCAAATGTGCGTTGCCATAGTTGCTTTGGTAAATGATCCAAATTTTTCGCCCTAAATGGCAGCCGACCTTTTCGGACCATTAAATCTCTTCGTTTTTTGTCCGTTTTCTCCTGTAGGTATTCCCGACTAAGTATAAGAGTATGGCTGCATCCAGCTCTGCAACGATCAGCATTCCTCATCGGACTGACCTTCTTCGCCTTGGCTTTGGCATATCTGTGGCTGTGGTTACAGATTGCTTTCGTGTGTGTGTGCAATATAAACAGAAGCTGACCCGCTGCAACTTTGTTGGCCGCGACTGCGCAGCATCGCATACATCGCGACGAAAATGATGAGCGTTCGAGGGGTTCACATAAGCGCCAAATTATTTATGAGACCAGAGATAGTTCACCTCGCCCCTACATTAATGACCGTTGCCGCGTTGCGCGCGCACTTGTATGTAATTAAGTTTGCGCGTGTAACTTAGCAGAGAGCACGGGCATATGGGGCAGCATCCAGTATCCAATTCGGATCCAGAGATGCTGATGTTACCACCTAATTGGATCATTTAACTGAAATTTATTAGCTGATTCATGAACAGCGATATTGCCAGTTTTATGGGCAATTTGTGGCAGAGTTCTTGATGTATGTTCGCGGGGCAGTCGCTCGGCATTAGGTTGGCTGTTGCTGTTTGTTGTTTGTTGTTCGGCGGGATATTTATGAGTTTTACAATTTGACGGGACAATGCCGGGACAAATAGATGTGTTCGAATTGTGAAACGAAACGTTTTGGGTTTTATTGCGATGGTTTTGGTAAAGGTTGCGGGAAGGTTGAGCAATTTGTTGACTGTTATGGTATGGTCCTCCTTTTATAAACAGAGAGGACGATTTTTTTTAGCCGACAAATGGAGTAGCTCAAAGATATGCGGGTTTTACAAGGCAGTTCTCACGTGTATTGCATCAGCGGGAAATCGTTTGACTTTATTATGTCCTACCAGCTCATGGTAGAATTCATCATAGTGAGGATGTTTATACGTTAGAGTAAACAGGGAAAGTTGATGATTCTTTTTTAGACCTACTGGGTCTATTGCGACACCAGCTTACTCTAGTTGTATTTGTGGTATTTTCTTAAAAGACAAATACGGACGAACAACTCTGCAGCAAAAGACCTCGGCTCTGCCAGTGTGGGCAACGGGAGGCAGTTCGTAAAGGACCGCTCTTACTCTAAACCTGTTAGCTGAAGGGCAACAGTAATTTGATTCTTTTTTTTGCAAGGTAAAACAGTAGCTACAAAAGCTTTCAGAAACTGCGGAGGCCTATAGAGTGGCGGATCGATGCTTCCTTCTAAACGCTTCTTCTTTTTTGACCTATCTACTCTGCTTGTGGGAGATTAAGAAACTTACATTTCACTAAATACAAAGTGAGTCTATAAATTTAGATGAGTTTGACGCTTTCCCAACATGTTTTTCCCGTACTTAGGTTCCATGATTGGGCGCCTGTTACAATTTAAGAAGTAAGTAACTTACCCAAGCGTATATGGTTGTGAGGAGATAGGCCTCGGAAACCTACATATATGGTCCTGTTGAACCAACTTTTTTTTTTAAATTCCCGAACAAGGGACTCATGGAATTCAGTTATATTTTTGAACTTGATTGTAAGAGATATTGGTTTTACTCTTTTGACCTTTTGAAGAGCTTTATTCAGTTTATGGTGGCCCAGTGAGGTTTAACGAGAGTCCTGATACTAGACTTTTATGCTGGTTATAATGAGACATATGAGTTATCTGTTTATAGTCTTTTTGCGTTCGAAGGATTAGCACATATGATTTTGGACTAACTTAAAGGTGTTTTGTACTTTTACAGGGTGTTCCCCTACGAAATGTCTTTCTGCGCAATTTTTGTCTTAAGCTTTTACCGAGGGATTCAGGTGTGAGCTTTTACGGTCTTGTCAAGGCATGACTGAGTTTACTGATTTCTAGTTCCTTAACTAAAGCTTTTAATAGTAGGTCCCCAAATCAAGTGAAAAACGCTTCTGACACCATTCGCTTCTGACCCATTTTTAACCTCGACCTTATAAGTTTCTATTAAAGCTTATATCACAATCAGACAGGAGCCACTAATGTGTTTTAAGCTCGTTGCTAGAATTATATGTAAGTTAACACGATGGACCTATCTGCTGATGCAGCGGATTCTACCGATAAGTAATCGTCGCCAGATATCTCAGACGTGAGCTCGCAACATGAACTCTTGCACAAGCTGCAAGATCTACACATCGTTCGAGTGTCACGATTCCAGCGCGTGGAGAGATGCTCTTCTATTTGAATATATTTTTATTAGGATGTAAGTCAGTCTTAAGCTAGATTCGGACCGAGCAAGTCTTGTGCTATAAAATTAAGATTAATAAATTTTATTATTATTCGAACGAACAAAATAGAACCAAGTATTGTTTAATAAAATTAATTATTATTCAAACGAACAAATAAAACTTGAACGAACAAACTTGTTAAGGAGTAAGCTCGTGGTATATCTGTTTCAATCTTTAGGGTGGTTATGGCTTCTACCAGTGACCAAGGTTCTGTGGATTATAATTGTTTTGTTTTTTACCCCACAAGACCCCCGAGAAGTGTTTTATGACAAGTTTCTGAGTGTTTTTTTTTTAATACGTTTTTGAAGCATTTTCGACGCTTTATCTATTATATATATATATATATTTATTATTATTATTATATATTATATTTAGTTTTGACTAGATTCTTGATGAATTTGTGGACGTACTTTTTGGCGTATTTTCGATAAATTGTTTAACACACTGTTGACCAGTATTTGGAACTGTTTTTGTTTACGCTAGCTTGACCAGCGTTTTAATAAGTTCTTCTAAGACGTTTTTCGAATTGTTTTTGACTTGTTAACTGACGAATTATTTGACCTTTTTTCACACGTTTTCGACTAGATTTTTACACTTTTTTGGCTCATTTTCTTTAAGTGAATTATAGAGCATATGCAGAGGTTTTTAACGAGTTTTTGACTCGTTTTTTTATGCTTTTTTTAAAGAATTTTATGAGCTTCAAAACGCGTTAACTTATCTCATTCTTAGACGCATTTTGACGAGTTTTTCGACGCATTTTTATTTTCTACATCCATAAATCGACAAAAGGCTTATTATTTGTCTCAAACCACATCCAATTTGCTCCTCCCGAGAAGTTTGTAAATACCCAGCCGTGTAATCGTTACAATGTAAACTTCTATCATATCCACCATCTGACGTAGTAACAGAAAAATTATAACAACGCCCAGCCAAAAAAAAAAAACAACAAAATCCAAAGCACACCGAGCGACGCGCAGATCCCCCCAGCGCATACTTCATTCACACCACTTGCACAGTTGATGGTTGGTTATATTGACGTAAATCCACCATAACTGCTACACAACAGCAGCACCATCACCCAGAGAAACCATGATAAATCTCGCATGATAGCAACTAAATTATGCCATAAAATTTTATATTTATTTTCAATTTTTTGGCCATTCTTTTGCGAGAAGTTGACTCCGTTTTCAAGTGAAAATTCGTGTTGAGCGGGTATATCCTCTTGTCTGCCAAAAAGTCAAAAATTAACGTTGGCCAACCAAAAAAAAAAAACAGCCGACAGAAAAAGAGAACAGAAGAAAAAATTGCAGTACTAAAAATCAACGATCTTGTAATTTTGGACGCAGTGATGCGAGTCATTAAGGAGTACAGCATCAGCAATACCAGGAGGAGCAGTGTCGGCAAATACCCACGCCTCACCTGAGGCCAGGATTGTTTTAATTTTTTTCTTTTCCATTTTAAGTTACGAGTATATGTACATTTGACTTACAACTGGTTTTCCCTTTTTATGTTAAATTCTTGTTTTTATTGTCTTTTGGAAATATTTTTTTTATACGCATCGGTCAGTTTGTATTCTGTTGATATTGAATCCTCTTTTGTGCAAGCAGATACATTGATGGAAAAAAAATGCTGATACGCTGTTTGCCTTCTAGAACAAAGGTCAGGGAGCATTGTGTATCGCAGGGCATTTGTGTGTGTTTGTTGCGTTTATTTTGAAGTGAAAATCAAAAGCAATTAAGTTCGCGGCGCGGGCTATTTTGATTATATTATTTGTGAACGCACAAACAAAATTGCTCGACTTGGACTTGGATTCGAATTTTGTGTCGTGGCCACTTACTACTTAATACACCTCCCAATTACCTCTTTCATGGCGATGGTGGTCGTGGGCTTGTTTGCATAGACCTTTGACTTCAAAAAACTCGAAATAAAAAAGTCCAATGGCGTTAAATCGCAAGATCTGGATGGTCAATTCTGATCCCAAGAAGCGCCGAATTTGTTCGAAAAATCGGCATCCACTTGCTGTTGTTCCAAAATACACTCAACAAACTCTCTTCGCGTTGCGTGATTAGTAGTCGTCAGTTCTTGAGTCAATTGAACTTTGTAAGCCTGACGTTTCAAGTCTTTCGTTTGAATTCGCTGCGGAGAGCTTCTCGAAATGCCCAATTCATGACTATGGTGCCTAATTGATGTTCCTGGACTGTCAGCAATACTCTCGCGAACTGCTTCAATGTTTTCTTCTGAACGACTTGTGACAGGACACCCAGAGTGCTAAAAATCACTAATTGATCCAGTCTCCCTGAATTTTTCAATTATTCTCTTCACAGTTGATGATTTTCAATCACTATTAAGGCCATACTTTATACGAAAATTGCGGACTGAAGCTGACAAACCTTCATTATTTTTAAAATATTGCCCAGCAATGAAAATGCGTTGTTCCTTCGTATAGCGCTCCATTTTTACCAACCCCGTACTGTCAGTTGTCACTCTGTTGTCTTTTTTTCCGTTGGCATCACTGTACCGTATTAAATGGCGCAAAATTCAAATTTTGCATGAATTATGGGACTTCCTTTATAAGTTTGTGGCCTTATTATTTAGAATTTCGATGACCACTTTAAGACGAACATCACGAAAGGGTTACAGGCTTTTGTTAGCTCGCTCAGCCTCCGATTCAACGTAAAGACTCGATGGCCGCAAATTATATCACACCAAAGAAGGGTGGAACGAGCAAGACTCTGATGGATGTCAGAGTGTACCGCGTATTAAAATACCAAGATCAATGTTGGGATTAATAGCCTGAGCAGAAATAGTGACCGTAGTGGAAAAAGTAACATCAGATGCATATAATAATGATGATAATATCTTAAAAAAAAAAACAGCCAGAGGAAGGCCCCATATTTGGGAAAGTCTCCACTTTCTGCGGAGTATTTAGCTACAGGGAAAGTATGCCGTGGAGCTTCCCTAACCCGATTCCATACATAAGACCTTCAGGTAAATTGTGGACCTAAATAGCCCTGCTGAAAGGTTTTAATGGGTCACTCTCGTATTGCAGAAGAGAGCCTTAAACTCATGCCTCGTGTCTAGAACTTCTGTTCCCAATGCACAAATTAATCAAATCCCTTTCACAGATATTCTGTACTCCCTTGCCTTACGGTAGATAATACTGGTAAAACAAAAGATTTGAACCGCAAACTGGGGTTCAAAATGTACCCATGTACACATCAACTCGAATCAAGCTGAAAATTCGGTCGACCGCCATTACGCATTAAACGTGATACATACCTAGGTAGAACATATAGAACAACTGGACATCGACGCTAGGCCAGGTGGGTCTTCGAAATCATTTTGTAGAAACAACATCTACTTGAAGACTTTGGTTCAGTTCGCGCTACCTTAAGGCTTTCAAAGGTTGACGAAAAAGAAAGCACACAGCTGTACTCGGTATGTTCTTTAAAAAGCTCTGCAAAATTCTTACGCTTTATGATGATAAGTTGAGTTGTTGTCACGGTTTAAAAGAGCCATTTATACCTGCTGCACTGATTCTGTTTGTTATACGCTGAGTTTCTGTGGGAATAACTTGGTCTCGCTGCGAATTTGGACAGGTGGTTTAGACCCGCTTATCTCATCTTCTAAAGAAACACAGTATACTATAATATCTGGAGGCTCCATTGTACTTTACCTACAGGGCAATATTAGCAAAGTTGAATCCGACTGCAAAATGGTGGTAGCAGTAAACAAATCTACCACCGCCATAGAAATGATTGGATCTAAATAAAATAGACTCGTGGAGACAGTTGTTCAAAGTAACATCCACGCAAGCATGACCACAAAATCTCGAATGAAATCATCATCACATTAGTGCATCATTAATACCACCAATTTGCCTCCCAAATCGCAGCCCAAATACATCACAGCGAAGCGCAGTGAAAATAAAAATGAATTGCACGGCAATGCAGCAACAAAAATAAACAATCCAGGCAACGCAAAAGAAGTTACAAGTCGCAAATGTGTGTAGGTATAAATGAGAATAAATGAGCCCATCACGAATCTCTGACATATCGGTGGTCTCAGTGTGTCCCAAGAAATGCGGCACCGGTACGGAATGCCAGTGGCGAAGTTATGTATCTTGGACAAGCGCGCAGACACTCTTCCTGGAGTTGTCATTATACGCCATTATGATTTTAATTTCTTTATTTCCATACGATCCGCATCTCAGAGGTTGTATAAGTCCCGAAAACACTCAGTTCGTTTGCATAGTGACGACCGTGATTATGATGCATCATTTCGGGAAAGATGCAATTTCTACCCAACAGCAAACGCATTAAATCGGTCCAGGCACACCTCCTCCGGGGCACCCCGTTCACAGGGAGACACATCAGCGAATGCTGAGTAGCCACCTTGCGATGGACAGCGGTTGTGATAGTTTGTTCAGAATTTGACGTTTCACCTTCGGTTTTATTGCTGGAGCTTTATTTCATAAAAAAAAAAATTAACAAAACCCTAGCTCAAGAAGGAAGTGTTTCTGTACTTGGTAAGAATAAATTCCATCAGAATGAACACGGGCTGTAAAACATTTCGTAGTCCATCAGCAGATTGGAGACGGGTGCACTCCTGGCGAAGAGACTCGGACAAAAATGTCGCACCTTTCTCAGTCAACTCGTAGGTTAAGTCACTGATGGTTATGGTGCTATATGGGATGCCGCAGGGTGGTGTTATGTTGTCATTTCTTTTTCAAAAATCGATTCAATCGATCATGAGTGTGAAAACATTTACAATGCCCGCTGGGGCTGTAGTTTATTGTTGCCAAATGGATAAGGCAGTTTTGTCCTCTATAGGGATTGGATGATGGCATTTTTAGTGGTTGGTTTATGGGTTTATCAAACGTTTCCACCAATGTATCTCAGCGAGCGAGTGTCTTATATAAAAACTGACAGACGAATTATTTAAAATTCGCCGTAAACAAAAGACCGCAAAGCACTTTGAAAAACTCCTTCGAAACGAGTATTTATTTTATATGGATAGTAGCCGCGTTTTATTGAACAGGACATTTTTCTCAGCAAAGTGAAAGAAAACACATGCTTCCACACGCAACTGCTTCATTACTTGAAACTTTCGGGAAGCCACACTAGGAAGTTGTCCCAAGTAGAACTGACTTGACACTTGTCAGCAGCAGTTCATGAAATGGGAAACTTTCGGGAGCCAAATTACGTAGTTATCCTAAGTAGAAATGACTTGACACTTGTCAGCAGTATAGTTTATGGGCTTCATGGTTTATGGGTGATCATGAAATTACTGGTAAACATCCTTCAGCACCATTCATTTGCGGTGAGAGGAAACTCTAAGAAAGTTGAAACAAAAGTTAGAGACACACAACGAAATATTCCCGTTGAGTCAAATGTTACTGTGAACTGTTTGATTGGTCTTTCGTCTACTCTGCTTTATTTTGCTGAGATAGATGTTCAATAAAACGAGACTAATATTGTGCCGTCTAATATTGGCTCACAGATGACTTCTGATGCCAAAAATTCGCACCAAACTCTCACTCTGTGAAATGACTTGCCGACAATTATGAGCAGGTACTTCGACCGCCTGATGTAACAATTTTGTTGCG